>JBAIAC010000030.1:62465000-64865000 GCA_037349315.1 Chelydra serpentina
GTCCAGCCCCCTGTGGTAAGGCAGGACCAAATAAACCAGGACCACCTGACAGTTGTTTGTCCAACTTGTTTTTAAAAACCTCCAATGATGTGGATTCCACAAGCTCCCTCAGTAATAATGACTGAGCCACCTCTCTGCCAAATTTGGCATCCGCTCTAGACACTAGATCCAGTGCATAATGTTTAGCGAATGTGTGCACTGACTTCCAAGTAGCAACTTTACAAATTTCTCTAATAGGAACACGTTTAAAACAAGCAAAAGATGCAGCTACAGCTCTAGTAGAAAGAGACCGCAAAACAGGCAGCTCAGGAATTTCCATAACTCATAACACTGAACAATGCATTGTTTAACCCATCTGGAAGTAGTCTGAGCAGACACACCATGACTCATGATTCTTAGCATAATAAACAAACAGTCTAGATGACTTCCTAAAACTCTTAATTCTATCTGAGTGGTAAGCAAGAGCTCATCTAGCACCAAAAGTATGTAAGGCAGACACTCCTTTATCATCATGAGGTTTGGTAAAGAAAACTGGTAAATTAATTGTCTAATTGATATGAAATTCAGACACTATTTTTGATAAAAACCTGGGATCAGGTATAAGAACCACCTCATCTTTGTCAAAATTCATAAATGGCAGGTTAGCCATCAGGGCATGCAATGCACTCACCCTTCTGGCTGATGTAATAGCAGTAACGAAGACTGCTTTAATAGATGAATAAAATAAAGAACAATAGGCAAAGCATTCAAGTAATGATCAAAACATGTATCAGAGGGGTAGCCGTGTTAGTCTGGATCTGTAGAAGCGACAAAGAGTCCTGTGGCACCTTATAGACTAACAGACATATTGGAGCATAAGCTTTTGTGGGTGAGAACCCACTTCTTCAGATGCATCTGCACAGGACTCTTGATCAAAACATGGTAAGCTGAAATAACAGCCAGATGAGCTTTTAAAGATGAATTAGACAATCTTTCAGACGCTAAGTACATTAAATATTGCAAAATATAGGGTATGGAAGTTGTCACTGGAAAGTCAAATTTATCCCTCAACTAAGCAACAAATCCGGTCCATTTTAAAAGGTAACACTTTCTTGTAGACAGCATAGAACTAAGCAGAACATTTTGCACCAATGAAGAACATGATGGCTCAAGACTACTCAAAGTCCGATAGCCTAACCCAGGGTTTGGCAATCTCTGGCACGCGTGCCAAAGGTGGCACGCGAGCCGATTTTTGATGACACGCGGTGGCGGGCTGAGCCACTCAGCCTGCCGCAGCTCTGGGGTTCTGGCTGCTGGCCTCTTGCCAGCCAGGGTCCCACCGCCGGCCTCACCCAGGGCCCGCTGCTGGCCTGGGTGAAGGAACCCAGGTAGGCAGCGGGCTGAGTCCCCGGCTGGCAGGAGCCCGCGGTGGGAACCCCAGAGCCTTAAAATGTATTACTGGCATGCTAAGACTTAAATTAGAGTGAATAAACGAGGACTCGGCACACCACTTCTGAAAGGTTGCCGACCCCTGGCCTAACTTGTCACATGAAGCAACTATAGATTTGAACAAAGAATCCTGTCTTGTTGCTGTGAGAAGATATTTGGAGACAGAGGAAGAAGCATGTTTTATCTGTCTGACAGCTGATGTAGATCCATGCATCACTGTTGTCTTGACCAAGCTGGGACAATCAATATCATTTTTGCTGTCCTGACAAATCTTCTTTGCCACTTTCTATATTAATGGAAAGGAGTGAAAGCATACAGAAGGCCTGTGGTCCAGGGAGGCCTTGGTGCCAACTGGCAGAGGGAATAAGAGGTGCATAGGGGTTTACAGGGATCCCCTAGATCTGATGTTTACATAATAGCATGCCAAAGGGTGGCATGTGAGGTCTCTACCAACAGCCAGTAATGCACTGGTCATCCTAATCACTGCAAGGTATATGAACAGATGATATTTAAGGAGTTGTTTTCATTGTGCATACATTGTGACGGTTTCCCCATAAAACTTTATGGGGAGATGCTTATATATGTATATATGATGCAACTAAAATATGTTTTATGCTACATGTGCCATGTAACATATCTCTGTAAAAATTATGATCTACTGAATCTATTCCTCCTGTTTGTATGCATGTATCATTTTTGTAGTTAAAGTTATGAATATTGGTTGTATTTCTTGAGAAAGGAATGTGCAGGTAAAGTGCCCAATCAAGAAGCGCTTAACAGACAAAAAGAAGTTGCAGACACCAATCCACATCTGAGCTTTGCCAGGAATGTCACTGGACTGGTTACTGAGTTGTGCATGGACATGTGACTTGCCCATGTGATCCCAAAACTCCAGGGTAACATGATGCTACACAGGGAGTGGGGAGGAGTATCCATCCAGGGGAGAAAGTCTATTTAAACCCCTGGGAGACCCCTCCATTTTGTCTTCAGCTGGCTAAAGAGAAAAACTCTCCACCCCCCAAGGACACACCTAAAAGAGACTGAACAAAGGACAAAAACAATAGGGGGTGTGAGCAATTGCTGGACCCAGGCTAGGAGAACTATAGCCTGTAAAAGGAAGTTTGCTGGAACTGGTAAGGTTTTTATCTGTATTCAGTGTAATTAGACATAGACTTGTGTGTTTTATTTTATTTTACTTAGTAATTCACTTTGTTCTGTCTGTTACTACTTGGAATCACTTAAATACTACTTTCTGTACTAATTAAAATCACTTTTTATTTATTAAGTTACCTGGAGTACGTGTTAGTACCTGGAGGGGGGCAAACAGCTGTGCATACCTTTCTATCTGTGAAATAGAGGGCAAACTATTTATAAGTTTACCCTGTATAAGCTTTATACAGGGTAAAACGGATTTATTCAGGGTTTATTCAGGGCTCTAGCCTCCTCTAAGGAAAAATCCAACCTCAGATCCAGAATATCTCTCACCAGACAGATCAGAGGAACTGAAGGATGAAGAGAAACCAAGCATGAGAAAGATCTGCCAGGGTATCCCTTAGGAGTTTTAGGAGGAGGCATAAAAGGGTCCAGAGAAAAACTAAAATTCTCTTCTACTCTCCTCCTTTTAGATGAGATGAAGCAGATCATGGAGCTGATGAAGGCCTGTCTCTTCCCCATCACCAAGTTTCTGTCAGTTGGATCCGAGGACTACTCAGGTAGAGGAAGATGGACATTAGCCACTACCACAGAGCAGAGAACCGAACCAGCACCACAGGCTGGGATGTTAGGGGATCTGGGGAGCACTCCGCTGCACAACAGTGGGCTTCAAAGAGCCCAGAACTGACTTGAACTTTGCCATTGCAATCGTAGCAGCTACATCTGAATCAGACAACTCTGTTAAGTCTGACGAGTGGGCTCTAGCACTACTAACAGTGGCTGTCTTTTCCCTCAGCTTATTCTTCGGAACTGACGCAGCCAGAACAGACATGGCTTTCGGTTCCTTGACAGGTCAACGGACTCTCTCTAGCCTTGATGCCTTTGAAACCTTGGCACCTTTCACCAAAGGCTCAGAACCCAGAACCAACAAAAATCCTGATGATTTAGAGCTCTTCTTACTTGAGGAAGCCAGTGGAACTGAATCAGTCCTTTTAGGCTATGTCTGCACTGCAACTAGATGCCCACGGCTGGCTCATGTAAGTTGACTCGGGCTCACAAGGCTCGGGGAGCAGGGCTATTTCATTGCTGGCTCGGGCTGGAGCCCAAACTCTGGGACCCTCCCACCTCGCAGGGTCCTACAGCCTGAGCCGTCGCATACAATCCACAAGACCATCAAACTGCACAGCATACTCAGAAGGGGAGGATGCTGAAACCACACCCACATACTTGTCATGCAACAAATCCGGATCAAGGTCACTAGGTGGGATCTGGGAACATGCCCATAGGAAGAGCCAGAAGTCTACTCTGCAATGGAACTGCCCAAGCCCCATGAGCCTGTGTCAGCTAGCACAAGCTATCTAGTACCCGCTAGCCATGGGTTTTTCATTGCAGTGTGGACGTACCCATAGTTTTCAGTTCTGAAGTACCGCCCCCCCCACCCCGAACCAGATGGCTTAGCAGCCAGAGAGTCCTTGAGCAACAGTACCTGAAGCCTGGCCAGCCTATCCTTACAAGCTCAGGGAGTGACATTTTGGAAAATGGAACATCTAGAGGGAGAACGTCCTTCGCCCAGACCAGGGGTGGCCAACCTGAGCCTGAGAAGGAGCCAGAATTTACCAATGTACATTGCCAAAGAGCCACAGTAATACATCAGCAGCCCCCCACATCAGCTCCTACCCACCTCAGCTCCCAGCGCCTTCTGCCCACCAGCAGCCCTGCTGATCAGCGCCTCCCTCCCACCTCCCGATCAGCTGTTTCATGGCGTGCAGGAGGCTCGGGGGGGAGGGAGGAGCGAGGGAATGGTTGCGTCTAGAGGAGGGCTGGTCCAAGCAGAACGTGCACCTCCGTGGGGACCTTGGTGACTGGCAGCACTCGGTGGAGAACAATGATTCACACCTCGCGCTTTGAGACCGGTACCAGGAGCGAGACCTGGAGGTCTCAAGGGCCGGGCGCATCTCCCTAAATACAGTGACACCCGTCCTGGGGATCGTCAGCAGGGCCCAAGGCTGCGGTCCTCTGATTGTTCCCGGGATCTGTAACGGCATTCTGGTGATGCGTGATGGTGACACGAAGATTCCGATCCCGACGTTTCTGTCGGGGAACACATGCCTCAAGGTCTGTGCCAAGTAACTGGGGAAGTCCGCCTCGAATCCCACTGCCGGTGTCCAAGGTCCGGGGACTGTGGAAGGCTTCGATGTGTCTGCCTCCCTAACTCCGAGGCATGACAGCTTAGAGCGGGTGAAGGGTGGCAAGATGTCCACTGCGATGGGGAGTCGTACCATTGAGGCAAGGACGGACAGAAAGGTCCGAAAGCAGGCTTAGCAGCCAGAGAGTCCTTGAGCAACAGTACCTGAAGCCTGGCCAGCCTATCCAGTGTCTGGGCACCGCCGGGGTGGGCGGGACCGGGAGAGTCAGGATCTCCTGCGCAGCCTGGAGCGCTTCAGGCGTCGACAGCACTTGAAACTGATGAAGGCCCGCCTCTGTGTCCGGGCTCCCAGGCAAGGAACGGGGTGGGCTGCATCACTCGACATGATCTGAGGCCCGACTTCCTGATGAGGGAGATGAGTCACCTGGCACAGGTCTTAGCTTGCCCTCAGCCCTGTCCTTCCACCTTGCGGGGAGTAGGAGACCGTCCCCTACTGGCATTCTTCAACTTCTTGGCTGGGGCCATGGATGGGAATCGGTGCCGGCTTGTTCACGGCGCAGCACTGATGCCACGGTGCTGGGTGCCGAGTCAGACCTTTGCACCGGGGCTAGAGTGAGCGCCGACTCCATCAGGAGCGCTTTGAGTCTGATCTCACGCTCTTTCTTGGTCTTAGGTTTAAAGGACTTGCAGATTCGACACTTATCACTTATGTGTCCTTCACCGAGGCACCTGAGACAGCTACTATGCGTATCGCTCACGGGCATGTGCCATTTGCAGCAATCGCAGGGTTTGAAGCCTGGGGACCAGGGCATGCCCCGGCCCCCGGATAAGTCCCCGATGGGACTAACAAAACTCTAACTACTGCTAAGGCCTAACTAACTCGATTACTAACTATGTACACTATGAGACAGGCCAGTCCTCGCTTACAGACAGCCCCCCAACCTGAAGCAAATACTCACCAGCAACTACACACCACACAACAGAAACACTAACCCAGGAACCAATCCCTGCAACAAACCGCATTGCCAACTCTGCCGCATATCTATTCAAGGGACACTATCATAGGACCTAACCACATCAGCCACACCATCAGGGGCTTGTTCACCTGCACATCTACCAATGTGATATATGCCATCATGTGCCAGCAATGCCCCTCTGCCATGTACACTGGACAAACCGGACAGTCTCTACGCAAAAGAATAAATGGACACAAATCAGACATCAAGAATTACAACATTCAAAAACCAGTAGGAGAGAACTTCAATCTCCCTGGACACTCAACAGACTTAAAAGTGGCAATTCTTCAACAAAAAAACTTCAAAAACAGACTTCAACGAGAAACTGGAGAACTGGAATTAATTTGCAAATTTGACACTATCAAATTAGGCCTGAATAAAGACTGGGAGTGGCTGGGTCACTACAAAAAATAATTTTCCCTCTGTTGATACTCACACCTTCTTGTCAACTGTTGGGAATGGGCCACATCCACCCTAATTGAATTGGCCTCATTAGCACTGACCCCCCCACTCGGTAAGGCAATTCCCATCTTTTCATGTGCTGTATTTTCCACTCCATGCATCTGATGAAATGCGTTATAGCCCAAGAAAGCGTAAGCCCAAATAAACTGGTTAGTCTCTAAGGTGCCACAAGGACTCCTCGTTGTTTATGTACACTAACTTTATAAGAACTTTAGTTCGTACGAATGAAGCCCAAGCAATGCTAGTAAGAGCAGTGAACGTTCCGTGCACTGTCACTGGCGGCAAGAAGGAACTGAAGGTGGGGGGAACCGGCAGCGCCATGGGGGCGCCACTGCAGAGGGCGCCAGAGCCACTCCCCTATGGATACTGCTGAGGGAAAAACTTCTGGCACCGGAGCATGTGGCGAGCACACACACCTAATGTGGAATGGACATGAGCAAGCACTCGAAGAAGAACCTACAGTGCCACAAAAGAAGCCTGTGACCCAGCAAAAGTTGACTGCAGTGTGAAAAGGCACAGGCTCTCAGAGGAATGCACTGTCATGGTGACTAAACATTAGCTGTGAAGAAAATGGTAGAAAATTAGAATCCCGAGGCTTGAGAAGATCAGGGAGCACTATGTGGTTGTAGCAACCTAACCACAAAGCAGGGTGGATAAAAATCAATGATTTTCTTAAAAAATAAAAAAAAATCTGATTTTTATTTAAATTGAATTTTTTTTATAAAATGCTTTTTGAGGAAAAAAAACCTATCTAAAGATAGTTTTAATTAAGATCCATGATGAGATATTTTGAACTATAATGTAACAGGGATTATAAATTCTAATTCTATAGCATGAGACAATATATGCATGTAATGTTTAAGAACAGTTTTGTAAATGAGTTCCAATAGTTCATGGATTAGAGACCAATTTTACAGGACTCCAGGGACTTCTGTATAGATTATTTAGGTTAATCTTTCTATCTACCCAATGGGACTCAGTGCTCAGTCTAGAAGAGACCATCAGAGATGCTTAATTTTGCAGTTCTCACGTGAAACCTTAAATTAGAGTGAATAAATGAAGACTCGGCATACCACTTCGTAGAGTAGGGGTCGGCAACCTTTCAGAAGTGGTGATATATTAGCTAGCTAGTAGCACAAATGAATGCAAGAGGAAATTGAGAAAGATATTGTCTGAGCGGAAACTAGATTGTATTTCACCCTGTCCGTGAGACAAATAACTCTGTTAAGTATCGAGAGGACCTGGTGCAGTCCAAGTAGATGACTAAAGCCCTCCTTACATTCAATGATGGAAGCGTGTCCTCATCTCTATCAATATGAGAAGAAAGTTGGTAAATACATTTCCCAATTCAAGAGGAAATTGGAAACCACCTTTGTCAGGAATTTTGGGTGAGGACGGAGGTAAACTTTATCCTTATGGGAAACTGTATAAAGAGGCTCTCAAACAAAGGCTGTCAACTCATCCACTCTCCTTACTGAGGTTTGTGCAACCAAGAAACGCCACTTTCATACAGAGGTGGAGTATGGAGTAAAACGTGGGAGGTTCAGAGGGTGGTTCCATTAATTTTGTTAGCACCAGGTAGAGATCCCTTGGGGGAACAAGTTCTTGTACCTGTGAGTATAACCTGTCTAATCCTTTTAGAAATCTGATAGTTATGGAGTTGAAAAAAGCAATCTATTACTCACTGAATGGTGAAGAACAAATAGCTGCGCAATGTATTATAACAGAACTAACTGCGCAATGTATTAGAACTAACTGTCAGACCTTGCTATTTTAGGTGCGATAGTTCAAAACATGGTTAACAGGAGCTTGCTCTGGAGACGCACATTTATATTAAGACCAGATAGAAAAACATTTCCATTTAGCCAGGTAAGTACACCTGGTTGAAGGCTTTTTGCTATTCAGAAATACTTCCTTAACGTCTTTTGAGCAAGCACTTCCTAATGGTGTTAACCATGAAGCATCCATGCTGTCAAGCAGAGGGCTTGCAGGTTCGGGTAGAGCAGACAGCCATGGTCCTGAGAAATCACATTTGGATCCAACAGGAGACACATAGAAAGTCTCACCGACAATGCTAGTAGGGCTGAGATCTAGTATTGCTGAGGCCATGCTGGTGCTATTAGTATAAGGCAAGCATGGTCCTGTTTCGTCTTGCATGAGACTCTGGACAGGAATGGTATCGGAGGAAAGGCATAGAGCAGGGAGTTCTTCCATAGCAGCAGTAAAGCATTTGTTAATGAACCTGGCTGTGACTCCCTGGGGAGCAGAACTGATGGCATTTTCTGTTGGCCTTTGTTGCAAACATATCCACTTGGGGAGCCCCCACAGCTGAAAGGTGGATCTGGCCATTCGTGGTGAATGGACTTGTTCAGGTGATCTGTCAACATGTTCTGCTCTCCTGGAAGGTAAGCAGTTTTTAGGTGAATGGAGTTGGTTATGCAGAACTCCCACAAGAGAATTGCCTCCTGGCAAAATTGCACTCAACACTCTTCACTTTCAGTTTACATAAAACATAGATGCTGTGTTGTCCATTAACACTACCAGATTTCCCCCCATAATATGTGGATGGAAGGCCAAAACAGGCTAGATGGACAGCACATAGCTTCCTGATGTTTACACAAGTCCTCAGATCCTGTGAAGACCACAAACCTTGAGTTCACACTCAAGGTTCCCATGTGTGCCACCCCTGCCCCCAACGCAGGGACGAGGCACCCAAGACCAATGTATACATTGGTTGTGGGGAAACAAAGGGAACTGAAGAGGGACAGGGAAGGAGGTGCGAAGGGAGGACAGAAACAAATTGAAGGGAATATCCCAGATACACTGTGCCTAGGACCCACCAGTCCAATGTGATGTGAATCCAAGAACAGAGGAAGTGGGATAGATGATTGGCAAACAAATGGGAAGGAACAGATGGGCCTACAGGAACTGTAATATTGCCATTAACAAACCTATAAAAATGCATGCTGACTGAGCTGCTTGTCGAGAGGAACCTGCTGTCACAAAGAAAGAGGGGACGGAGGTGGTCGATGCCAGTAATTCCTACCCCTTTTTCTTTGAAGGTCTTGGGGCCTTCGAATAAACGTCTGATATCTCTGAGCCTGCTGGAGCTGGAACTGCTTCCTCCTTGTCACAGTGTATTGACTCCAAGCAACTTCAGAGTTGTCCTGGAATCTTTTAGGCTACGTAGCCTATCATCCATTTTTTCCACAAACAGGGAGGCCCTTCAAAGGGCAGATCTTGAATGTTCTGCTGTACTTCAGGAGGAAGATTGGATGACATCAGCCAAGCTGCTGAATCTGCTGTATGCAAGATCTCCTGGCCACCAGCTTCCACCACCACATTAAACTCCTGCCTGAAGTTCTCTGGTAGCCTGTCTTTAAACTTCATGTTTTCCCACAGAGTGAAGTCAAAGTGACTTAGAAGAGCTTGCTGGTTAGCAATTCTAAGTTGCAGCCTTATCATCTAATAAAGTTTGCAACTAAACTAGTCCAGTCTCTTTGATTCCTTCCCCTTTTGCATTGATGCTTGGTGTCCCTGCCTCATTCACTCATTTTCTGCTGCCACCACCAAGAGCCAGGGGGAGGGTGAATGTAGAGGTATTCAAAACACTTAGAAAAGACACATTTCGCTGTAGGAGCTAGGGAAGAAAGGGTGTGCCAGAGTGTTCTGACTTGCTCCAGAACGGCTTCATTAATCAGGAGCACCACTTTGAGGGACTGGTCAAAGCTAATATGTCCACTGGTTTGGGAGATTTCTTGCAGCCCAATTCCACCCAAATGTCTTACACTGAGGCCACCCTTTTAAGCAGTTCTTTGTGAGCCTGGTAATCTTCCTGCGTCAGTGAATTGTTCACCATCTCTATAGCCTCATCTGGCGATGAGGAAGACAATGCACCAGGATGCTGAAGCAATGTCTGGTATCTCTTGTGGTGGAGGAGCTGTCTGAGCAACTTCCAACTGCTTGGTACCTGCACTAGGTGTCAGAGAATGTTATCTGCGGTAACAATGATCTCAGTTCACCCTCAAAGAAGTCAACTGAGGTGGGTGAGGTAAGGTCCTAGCAGGGGAGACACACCTCACAGAGTCCAGAAAGGCCACTGAAATGGTGGTGAGGCCCGTGCTTGCACAGGCCATTGTGCCTTGAGATGTGCTCACTGCTGGGACTGTGAGACCCATTTCGAATGGGACACAAAGACCCAAACTTTGAGTCTGAAGGAGATGACTCTGAGTCCTGTGTAAGAGTCGAGCAGATCCTGTGTGGACAGGAAATAGATAAGCATAAGCTGAGCCTGGGGATGGTGATACTGAGGATTTTAATGGTGGGTTTCCTCTGGAATGTACTGGCTCTTAGGTAACTGGAAGTGTAGAGGGCATCAGGTTACATGCTCTAGCGGATGGTGTAGGAACTGCAGTCCCCAGTACTGGCTGAAATTCTTCCTATACTGCCAGGGACACTGGTACAGAAAGACTGAGTAGTTCTCTGGCAGCTGTGTATGCCTCTAGCATCATCGATATCAGACGGCTTGCTGCCTCCATAGGAAGACATTTAAGTCTCACTGCTCTATCTTTTTTTTAGAGAGGCTAAAATCCTTTACAAATGTGATACTTGTCACTGACCAGCATTGGCCTGGCACACGACCAGCAGGACTTAATCCCTGGAGAACTAGGCATGGCTACAATACCGGTCCCAAGATTCAAATTTGGTCCAAAAAGAACCTAAAACTAAAACCTATCACTAACACTCATTAAACTCTATACCTAACTAATTACTAAAGAGAACAAACTATATACAAAGAGTGAGGGGAAAAGCTTGCAATATCAAGACTGTTGGAGTGCTCCAACAACTGTGACTGGTGGTAAGAAGGAACAGAGGTGTCAGGGGTAGTTCCATCCTCTTGTACCTGCACCCAGTGGTGCATAATGGCAGAGGGCACTCAAGCTGCCCTGATGGGTGTTCTCTGATATCTGTGCACGAGGTATGCACACATACCAACAGTGGCATAGACACGTGCAGTCACTCAAAGAAGAACCATCATTTTCATCTCCACAATGCTGGGGGAAGGTGGCTCCAGAGAAAATCTTGCATGAACTGATCTGACAGATCCTATGAGTATACAGTCAGGACTAGCACCATGACATTTCCAAATCACCCTACATCCCATCCCTCAGGGCCATCAGATGACATTGATTCCTGGTGCTTTGGCCAGATGTTTCTGACATGCACCCGGGTGGGGATGAGTTATCTGAATGGCCATGATCTCAGGTGGCCCCATCTTTCTGAGGTGGTACACGATCTGAAGAAACCTGTCACACTGGGGTCTGGCTGGAGCAAACCGATGTGTTATCTGGTTTCAAACATGGCATCCAATGAAATTTTGGGGCTGGAATTCAGTATTGACAAATACTGTAAACAAAGCCTTAAGGCTTTTCTCTCGCCCATTTCTTCCTTAGCAGAGTTAACTACAGCTAAGTTTTCTCCTCATTTTGAATATTTGGTGAAATCTGAATGAGACCAGAGAGCAAATACACTGAATAAAACACTCGTCATTTTTGTCTGTGTGATACGTACCTATAGGCACTGTTGTGTCAGTGCTTAAACTGGATCCAGTTAAGAAATCCCCATTAAGTGCAGATCTCTCATACACCCAGGCTGGAAATACTGGAATAGGCTGGCTAGAATTCTTCTTGTTTTGCTTGTCTCGGAGTATCTTTCGTATAAGCTCAAGAGGCTGTCAGAAAGGAGAGAGGGGCTTCTTTAAAAATACCGACCTGGAAAAGCATAATTTCAAACCAGACAACAATTACAAACTGCTGAACTAGTCAATCTGAGGACAAAGGTGGAGAGAATAGGATGCAGGACCTGGCTATTGGTTATAACACTGCAGGGCTTTTTTCTTTGTGTGCTCAAAAGCATTTTTAGAAGCTTTGTTTATTTCACTAAGTAAAGACAAAACAGCCTGGCTTTTCCATTCCCAACTCTAGGGCTCAGTCACTATAGGAAGACAGAAAGGCAGGTTAACTTTTCTGCTTACAAGAGACTGGCCAGTACCATGGAAGACGACATTTTTGCATTTTGCCATTCTCAGGTAGAGTTTACCAGTGTCCACAAAATAAACTGGTGATTTTAGAATTTTTATTTCTCAGCTGTGACAATTTACTATGGGTTGAAATCTGGGTCACAACCCAGAATTAAATCCCATCTTCCAAACTATGAAGAGAATAAAGTGTTGGCTAACAAACCACAGAACAGCTCTAGGAATACTGAGAATCTGAGGAAATGCACGGCATTTTCTCACCCCAATGCACCATTCTCCCTGGTAAACGTGTGACACATTCCAACCCTGTACACTGTCCCCTGGAATCCCTGGCACACACTGACCCAGTGCTCCCCACAATATGCAAATGCTCATAAAAATATCCCAAGTCCTACCTGATGTAGGAACTGGCTTTGCTGGACTCTGTGCTTCTCATTTGACCAATCCCAAATATCATCTATGGTGGGATGAATTCTCTATGTTCTTGTCTTTTCCACTTCTATCACCTCCACCTTGGCCAGTTCCATCTTCAAACACTTCTGCCATTAGTAGGGCTAGCCTTAAGCACAAGCAAAGCAACCAGATGCTTGGGGCCCTCTATTGCATGCAATCTCCCTTTTTTTAAAAAGTAGGACCAGATCAGGAGGCAGCTCATGGTCTGATCCCTTTCTCCTTCCAACAGTTTGGGCTTCTGAGCCTAACAGTCACAAGGCTAATCCTGAGGACTAGACACTGGCAGGAGTTCTAATGAGAGAACCGAGGACTGAAGTCAGATGCACTGGCGCATTGGCCACTAGTGACTCCAAAAGGACAGCACATCACACTGTCCCAGGGATTCATAGATTCTAGGGCTGGAAGGGACCTCGAGAGGTCATCGAGTCCAGCCCCCTGCCCTCATGGCAGGACCAAGTACTGTCTAGACCATCCCTGATAGACATTTATCTAACCTACTCTTAAATATCTCCAGAGATGGAGATTCCACAACCTCCCTGGGCAGTTTATTCCAGTGTTTAACCACCCTAACAGTTAGGAACTTTTTCCTAATGTCGAACCTAAACCTCCCTTGCTGCAGTTTAAGCCCATTGCTTCTTGTTCTGTCCTTAGAGGCTAAGTTGAACAAGTTTTCTCCCTCCTCCTTATGACACCCTTTTAGATACCTGAAGACCGCTATCATGTCCCCTCTCACTCTTCTCTTTTCCAAACTAAACAAACCCAATTCCTTCAGCCTTCCTTCATAAGTCATGTTCTCTAGACCCTTAATCATTCTTGTTGCTCTTCTCTGGACCCTCTCCAATTTCTCCACATCTTTCTTGAAATGCGGTGCCCAGAACTGGACACAATACTCCAGTTGAGGCCTAACCAGCGCAGAGTAGAGCGGAAGAATGACTTCTCGTGTCTTGCTCACCACACACCTGTTAATGCAGCCCAGAATCATGTTTGCTTTTTTTGCAACAGCATCACACTGTTGACTCATATTTAGCTTGTGGTCCACTATAACCCCTAGATCCCTTTCTGCCGTACTCCTTCCTAGACAGTCTCTTCCCATTCTGTATGTGTGAAACTGATTGTTTCTACCTAAGTGGAGCACTTTGCATTTGTCCTTATTAAACTTCATCCTCTTTACCTCTGACCATTTCTCCAATTTGTCCAGATCATTTTGAATTATGACCCTATCCTCCAAATGTCATGAAGACACTGGAAGAGGAGTGTGCATTCAAGGTGCAACCCCACAGCCAGAGAAGAACCCTATATTCTTGATGGTGAATGGGGGTTGAGGACAGCTCTTACTGGATTTCTGTACTTCCAGACCATATTACTATCACTGTGTCACACTCTGGGTGCAATCCACACCAGTGAGAGGTTGTCATCACTTGCCCTGTAATCCTGAGTGCCTTAAAATGCTCTGGTGCTGTAGCTGGATGCTCCCAGCCAGCATATAAGCATGCTCTGAGTGTGTAATAAGCTGCCCCGGATCAGTTCTGACTCCAGCAGCCTGCTTGTTACAACACAGTCACATTCTGGACTCCACTTGCTTAGGGTCATCTTGCCAGGTGTAACCAAACACCTCTCAGTCCCGAATTTTCCCAAAACTATGTACTCTGCAATGTCCAGCCCCTTTCCTGGACCATTCAGAGGAATAAGGTTTGTTTGCTCCTCTAAAGAGACAAAGTGCACAGCTTATCACTATAACTGGAGTTAACTATCACTTCAAATCCAACACAGCACTGGGTTGGTTTAGATTAAAAGTAAAACAAGTTTATTATCAAAAGGAAATAGGATTTTAAGTGAGTTCAAGTATAAAGGACAGAGTCAGAAATAGTTACAAGCAAATAAAAGTGAAAAATGCTTTCTAGAGACCAAGACTTAACAAAACTACAGTCCTGGTTCAAAGTAAGATTCTTACCACACTACCTTCCAGGTCATGGCTGAACACCCACTTGGTCAGGATCTGCCACCAAGTCCAAAGTGCTCAGTTCTTTTGTCGTCTTAGATGAAAGATAATCTGAGGTTCTTTGCCCCTCTCATTTATAGTACAGTGGACCTTTGAAATGGATTATCCCCAAATAAAGTTCATTCACGCTGTGAGGAAGGAGATATGGAGTCTTGCGGGGAAGGAAGTTACATGCTGGCTTCTTTCCCAGCTGGTTGTTAAAATATAAATTGATCTGTTCCTGCAATCTTCCCGCTGACACACTGAGTGGTTATCTCCTCCCCTTGTTAGCTTGATGGTTCTGTTTACCTTCTATGTAAATGCATTCCCATGGTCTCTTAATGTACCTTGGAAGTACCTTTGTCTAGGTTGGGGTAACTTCAGCCATGCCTTGCAAACACACTTCAAGATCATAATTCCCAGTATACTTGCAATTTTGAATTTGTCCTCCGTATATACACTACAGAATAATATTAATGATCAGTATGTTATTAGCTTTCTATTGATAACTTACATGACACCTTTTATATACAGGTTATGATATTAGTGAGTGGAGGAATACTGAACTGGTCAGGCCAAATGAAACTCTCTACCAGACACCTGTCAGTTCCTTCCCTTTCTGCACTGGGATTCTGTTACGGTCATACACGGATCCCCAGAATCTGTGCTAGCTTTTAAACAGTCTCTTGGAGGAATCTTTTCAGTGTGTCAGACCACCAAAGGATCGGTCTCTTCCTTCAGAGTAGGCCTCACTGCCTCCAAGACTGAACCTCTTGGCTCCAGAATTTCTGCTTCATACTGTGAGCTATGCTTAATGAGTCCAACTGAAATAGACTGCTGGTTAGAGACTTGAACGTTCTTGAGGGAATGACGCATCCCAGCAAGTATTTGCAGTGACACCAAACAGCATTTTCAAAACAGAGCAGGATTTAGAAGTCAGTTGGAATACAGAATTGGAAGTCCTCGAGTTAGCATAGAGAAACAAATGTTAAAACATAGTCATGTTGCTAGAGCAATCCACCATCCAAGCTGTAATGGACGTCCTCTTAGGCTCTGTCTCTCTGACTTCTTTTTCAGTCTCAGATAAGAGCAGCCAGCTTCTTCCAGAAGCCCACTCTTTATGCCCTCCCAGTCCTCAGTCTCCAGGCAGGGCCATGCTGAGATTGCAACCCCAGTATTCAGTATCAATTGTTCAGTCGCTGGGGCTATCATTGTCCCTTTGGACCCTATTTTGATCTGCGTCAGTTTCGACCAGTTCCTTAATTATACTATTTACTGCAGATCAGATAGCAAAGTGACACCCACACCATGTTCTGCGTCCTGCCACCTCCCCGCACACGCACGCACGCACACACACGAGAAGACTTATCCCTTTTTTCTTCCACTGGGAAGCAATGAAAAGTACAGAGGGAAAGTGAGGAACACATAGGATTCATAAAAATATTACAGAAAATTCACACTTTGCCATAATTACACCACAAGGTAATAAAAGATAATGATTAAAGCCCTACATGCTCAAGGGAGTCTTGTATCTCCAGACTGTGAAAGAGATAGTACCTGCTGTACACTGGAGCTAGTTGTTACACTGCCAAGTTGCTTGCGTAACTCCTCAAGTTCCTGCATGGATATCTTGGAAGTGGTTGAGGGAATGGTAAAACTGGTACTACCACTTGTTGTGGCATTCACTGCAAGTTCTGCCCTTTCCTTAGCATTCTGCTGTAAATACTGGAGTGTCTACAAATACACAACAACAAAAAACGTATTCATGAACGCAGCAGAACAAGGATTTAGACAAGATGCTCTAGAAATATCAAAAAATGATAGATCAGAGACACCTTCACCCAAATGGACAGTCATTGCACATCTCATCTCTCTTTCAACAACTCCTTGATTCAAGTATTTTATAAGCTGTCTCTGTGCAAGATAAGGGATGTAAAATGTTAACCGGTTAACTGGTAAGCATTAGTCTTACCGGTTAACCCGCCTTAACTCTTAGCCCCCGCTCCCCACCAGTTAACCATTTAAAAGAAATATATTTTAATCGTTTAAACGGTTAACTTTTTAAATGGTATTTACATCCCTATGCAAGATCCTCTTTTTAACGTTGCCATGACAAGCAAAAACATACATTTGTGTGACATTAAGGTCACTAAGTTAAACATTCAAAAACAGTTTCTTGTCTGTTAAAAGTATGCCATAAAACAAGCAGTAATATATTAAGATATATATTTTAAAAGAAACTGGACTATAACAAACTGTATGTACAATGTTATTGAGTTAAATGTAGTGAGAATTTTTTTCATTTTTTGACTTCTGGGCATTAAATGTGAATGCTACATTAACATAAGTTTTTCTACCCTACCCTCCCCGCCACTTTTTTTTTAAAGAGGAAATTGTTGGGATTCGTAAGGGTTAAGTAAAGACCTGGGAAACCCCTGGTATGCTGACATGGTATTAGGGTGTAGAAGCACGGGCACCATTTCTGCACTTGATAGATAAAGTGCTATCCCTCTCCTTTCCCTTCTACTTGTTAAGGATTGATAAGCGTTGCAGCTGCATACGGAATGTGAGGCTCTAAAGGATACTCTTTGTGTAACGCAGTGTTATCTCCCCCTTCTTTTCCCAGCTACATAGACGAGCTCGGGGTCATGGCCCCTTCCTCCCTTCCCTGTGAACTGCTGATCAAGGGAATCTGTGGCTGCAATTACTGCAAAGAAATGTATCTTCAAGGTAAAATTGTGTGTAGAATATGCTTAGTGCTGTAAACATTAAACAGGGGCTGGGATAACTATATTCAGTATATAGCTATTAATATTCATTGTATGGGTGTTCATATTACTCAATAAGGGTTTTGGGGGTGTTGTAGTAAACGCAGGTATTTACATACTAACTTAGATAAAGAGTTTGCTGTAACTAATTCAGTGCTTACTCGACAATTGGGTCGAGAGGAACAAGTACAGCAACAAAGAAGCCCGTCTACTCAATCCGCCTCTGGGTCCTCCTGCTTATTCTCTAACAGAAATCACAAAGGAAAAAGGGAGAAAAAAGCTCCAAAGGGGTGCACTTTACAAGCTCTGTAGATGTGGCACTTACAAGGACACACCAATTTAAAAATCACAATTTTGTTTGCATTTTTTCACCTTCTATTGTTTCAAATAACTTCCCAGACAATTGTAACAGAGAGAAAAAAGTCTCTTTCTGTATGTTTACTCTGTGCATTTGACAGCCCTTCCTGTATTCATCTTTACTCTTTCCTTGATGTAGCCAGTTAGAAACAATAGATAAAACTGTGGATTTCTCACAAAGGAATAGAAAGATTATTTTTTTAAAAAAAACAACAACAGAAGATAGGATTCTGAAACCAAGAAATTGTCAGTGGTATTAGCGGCAGGGAGAGTACCTGTAACTCCTTTTAATTCATTAAAAAAAAAACTGAGATGATTTCAGCTACACTGTGTTCCCTTACTTATTCACACTGCAAATACCAAGCGCACAGGACTTGTAATGTGCAGTGAGATGTGCTTGAAGAGTGGGTTTGAAAAAAACAAAATTAAGATTTATAGCACAAAACATTCAACAGAGACATCAGTGTTTAAAGTTTTTTATGTTTTAGTTTTTCTTCACAGAAAAGAAACACTTTAGGGCATGAGGTTATCTCCCCAGGAAACTAACTGCTGAAGTCTTGAAGGTCAGAATTCTCAAAAGTGGCCTCTGATTTTGGGTGCCCAACTTTGAAGCACTTGGGACTGAATCAATGGGACCTGGAGATGCAGCCATGGGTGCTTAAAGCTTCTGTAAATCAGGGCCAACATGTGTCAAGCTGGCCATCTAAAAATGGATACATCCAATATAAGAAGCCACTTTTGAAAAAATTCAGCCATTAAGTTTACTTTGTTGAAGGTTTCCAGATACGTTTTAAGAAGATTTTGAATGCAGAAATTCTATCTGCAGATCAAGTTTTGTACACTGAGTACTTTTTCCACAGATATTAGTTCAGACTCCCAAAACCTGCAATATAATCTGTATGCTTACATCCATATGGAACAGAAATGAAATCAATGGGGCTCTGCATAGGCACAGGAGTTAGCCTGTGCAGAACAAATTGCAGGATCAGGGCCTTAGCAGGTAGTGATGAGCATAAGAGAAGACCTGTTCTGGTGAAATGTCCAATTTTTAAATGCTTAGAACTGTTATTCTTCCAATGTGATATATATTATGCACAAAGACATCGTAACATCTTCTCAGAGTGTAAAATGTATGGTTTTTACCCTTATATAATTCAAAATAGCTCGACTGGATTTTTCTCAAAGTCAAAATTAAAATTAATGTCTAGGCCCAAAAGAAAACTTGCTGGGAAATTCATGAGTAACTGAAAACAGGGGGTTAAAATGAATGCCCTCACATACCCTATTGTAATCTTAACTAGTTGGTTCAGATAGGTTTATCTGAACAGCTTCTTAATAAGATTTACTATAATCAGAAATCATTGTTGCTACTTCCAAATACACCAGACCTTCGCTAGAACACGGGATTTGGGATCAATGCGTGGTACTGCGTTAACGCGGGGACTGCGTTATAGCGGGGAAGGGGGAGGGGACGCGTATTACCATGGATTCCAATTAAAGTAATTTATCTTGGGATCCATGGGCACGACCACGCTATTAGCGAATTTGCGCTATGTAGACACGTGTTCTAGTGGGGGTCTCCTGTATTATGTATCAGACTGACAGAAACGCAGAAACAAATATGCTACCTCTTTTTCTTCTGTGAGCTTTGACAGCAGATACACCAAAGGATCTAGATTTCTTGTATTTTTAGATTTCAGCTCATCATACTTCTTTAAAAAATCTTCTGGAGTTCTAGAAAATTCTGCTATTTTAACCTGTAAAACATCATATAATAATACAAGTTAAGTATTTAAACGTAAAGGTTAGCATTTTAGGAGAAAGTTTCAAAGGCATTATTTAGAAGAACGAAGAAAATGTCAAATCTTGGCTGTGGTGATTGTAAAATGGGGCTACCTTTGCATACCCAACTTTACAAAGAGCCACAGAGGTGCTGTGCAAAAACCAGTATGTGATCATATAACTAAAGACTGTATCAAAATGCATATGCACAAGTGCAAGGAGTAAGCTTACATGTGTATGAAAGAATACACCCCTGCGTCCAAACTCTACACACTACTGTAATAATGTTTGTATAAGATATGCCTTGTGAGGTATCATTTAAAAACTCATCATTTGCTGATCAATATTATCATGGTAACATGCACATAGCAACATTATATGTAAAATTATAAACATAAGCTGAAATCATGACTGAAGTATTTTTCCCCAGATAAGTCTGGGGAGTGGCTAAGCCACTTTCTTGGAGACAAAGAGCAAGCTGATGCTTCAGTCAGGTGTCAACAAGGGTGATGGACCATTACCTATTGAGTGGCCACTCCTTGGCAAGGAAGAGAGCAGGGACAAAAATCTACATCTTAGCAAAGACACAGCATTGAGTTTCCTTTCTTCACTAGACTGCCTGTCATCTTGCTCCCAGCTGGAAATGCTCCTCAAAGGGCAGACAGGACTATAAAAAGAAAGGGCACACACCCAAGACATCCTCCTCTCTCTCCCTGTCATTGCACCTAAGATGACAAAGGAAAACAGCCATTGAACTCGGGGAGGGGGGAATGTTTCTGACCTAAGAGTTTGATCAGTAATCTGCTGGAGCATGTGCTAAGAAACTTTGCTTGAGTCTCAGGTTATGTCCACACTATGGACCTTACAGCGGCACAGCTGTACTGCTGCAGCTGCGCCACTATAAGGTCTCCCGTTTAATCGCTCTAAGCTGGCAGGAGCTCTCTACTCGTACTCACTTAAAAACTCTCTTTGTAGGTAATAAACTAGTTTTATTTAATCCAGTATATTTAAATTGGAGTGTCTGGGTACTCTATTTAAAACAATAAAATGGCATATTATTCACTTAAAGAAATCACAGAGTTAATGTTTTGTACTGTCCAGGAGAGGACTGGGCAGTAAAGGACATACATTTCTGGGGAAAGATCCTGGACAGAGGGCATGTTGGGGTCACCCAGCAGTATAACCAAGGCTGGTGAGAGCCAGGATGTAGCTGACTGGCTGCAGTTACACACAGACACTCAGGGTGTCCTGTATGCTCAAAAGCTGTTTTCGAGAGGCCCAGGTGGGAGCTTCTACAACAAGGTATTGTAAGGCACCCAACGTTGCAGGGCAGGGGTGACAACCTCCCACTAGTCCAGAATGTGCCCTGGTATGTCACAATGTGCTACCTTAATTCTAGCATTTCCTAATTTCCAAGTGATTCTCCTTACACTCTTTACTCCTGAGGGAATTGTGCACCACTGCACATGTGCAGAATGAATGTTCCCCGCAGATTTTCTTTTTCTCTGCAGAAAATACACTCTGCTGGAGAGATGCTACAGTTACCCTTTTCACCCACCAGGGACTGCTGTGTCACCAGAACAGAGGGCAGCCGGCTCACCTGACATAGCAGCCAGCAGCTGATAGGGAGGAGGAGAGGCTGCATTCCTCACAGTGCCCTGCCCGTGGGGCTCGATGAGGAGGCATAGGATATGGGGGAGGACTGTGTGGGGCACACGGGGCTGCTGGTGGTCACAGACTGGAGTTCAGAAGGGCTAATGAGGGGAAGACAGACTGGGGGCTGAGTGGGAGTGGGGGTGCAGGAACACATGGCGATGGGGCCAGATGTGCCTGACTGAATGGGAGAGGCTAGCAGTCAGCCAGGGTCTCCATGGAAGAGGCTCCCCAGCTCCCTAACAATCTCTCCCTCCTCCCCAAAAAACCTGTTCCATACTTCTCCCACTCACACCCAACAACCCTCCAGGTTCACTCCCAGGCTCCTTTCCAGCAATTACTTCCCTTTCCCTCAGCTCCTCCGTTTTTCCTGACTTCCCCAAGCCTTGTAACTGTTTATGAGAATGTGGGAAATACGTTTCTGTATTATAGTTTAAAGGAGTTATTACTCAAAGTTCTGTATTAATATACCTAGTAAGGAATCTATTTGTCAAAAAACATTTCCTGAATCTCTTTTGCTGTTGGTACTGTTGAAGACATACCTGCTGACAAAGGTATTTTGAAATAAAATTACCAAAATAATTGAAACTGGCATGATTACATTATGTTATTTGGACAAAAAATATGCAGAATTTTAAATTATGCACAGAATTTTTTTTTTTGGCACAGAATTCCCTCAGGAGTAACTCTTCATACAGTTCTTTTAACTATATGGAATTGTATGGAATTTCCAGGATCTAAAAATAAAGAGTGAAAATAAAGATATACCGTCATCTGCAACTATCTGCTAGACAGAAATAGAATACTGGGATTTCTTACTGACTCTGGGTGAGGAGTATGGTCCAGTTGTTAAAGCAACAGACTTTAAGCTAGGGTTCTACTTGTTTATTTAATGTTGTTTATATTTACACAATTCTCATTCATCTGTGGGTCTCAAAGTTCTTTGCAAAGGTAGTGTGACAAAGTTCCTCCTCTACCTCAGTGGGTCCTGCGCTTATAGGAGGATTTTGCTTGCCTCAGAGATCTTTCCTTCTGGTAGAACCCACAGTCCAGGTCAACTCCTCCTGTGTCTGATCAGGAGTTGGGAGGTTTGGGGGGAACCCGGGCCTGTCCTCTACTCTGGGTTCCAGCCCAGGGCCCTGTGGACTGCAGCTGTTCAGAGTGCCTTCAGGAACAACTGCACGACAGCTACAACTCCCTGGGCTACTTCCCCATGGACTCCTCCCAACACCTTTCTTTATCCTCACCACAGGATCTTCCAGCAGTACGCCCTCTCAGCTCCTAGTGCCTCTTGCTCCCAGCTCCTCGCACGCACACCACAAAATGAAGTGAGCTCCTTTTTAAACCCAGGTGCCCTGATTAGCCTGCCTTAATTGATTCTAGCAGCTTCTTGATTGGCAGCAGTTGTTCTAATCAGCCTGTCTGCCTTAATTGTTTTCAGAAAGTTCCTGGGTGTTCTGGAACCTTCCCTGTTACCTTACCCAGGGAAAGGGACCTACTTCACCTAGGGCTAATATATCTGCCTTCAACGACTCTCTTGTAGCCATCTGGCCTGACCCTGTCACAGTAGGTATATAGAATATCCCAATTGTACAGACACCATGGTCAAGATCCGGCATATTCTTTCTGAAAGACAGTGTGGCTAAATGAATGAGTTACACATCTAGGTTCTGTTCCAGGTTCTTTCAGAGAGGGCCTTGTAAAAACTCTAAACTCCAGATTCCCTCCCCATTTTACAGACAGGGTATGATACCTATATTCTAGGCCAGGGGTGGGTAAACTACGGCCCGGGAGCCGCATCCATCCCTTCAGACATTTTAATCTGGCCCTCGAGCTTCCACCAGGGAGTGGGGGCCGGGGCTTGCCCCTCTCAGTCTCTCTAGCCGGGGAGTGGAGCTCAGGGCTTGCCCCGCTCTGCGCGTGCCATAGCTCCGCACAGCTCCTGGCAGCAGTGGCATGTCCCCCCTCCAGCTCCTACACGTAGGGGCAGCCAGGGGCCTCTGCACGCTGCCCCTGCCCCAAGCGCAGCCCCTGCAGCTACCATTGGCCGGGAACCGCGGTGAATAGGAGCTGCAGGGGCAACGCCCGCGGACGGGGCAGCACGCAGAGCTGCCCGGCCCCGTCGCTGAGTAGGAGCCGAAGGGGGGACATGCAGTGGCTTCCGGGAGCTGCTTGAGGTAAGCGCCACCAGGAGCCAGCTCCCCTGACCCCCTGCCGTGCCCGGACCCCCCCCTGCCCCAGCCCAGATCCCCCTCCTGCCCTCTGAACCCCTTGGTCCCAGCCCGGAGTACTCTCCTGCACCCCCAACCCCTCATCCCCAGCCCCACCCCCTCAGCCAGAGCCCTCACCCCCCCACATCCCAACACCCTGCCCCAGCCCAGAGTCCCCTCCTGCACCTTGAACTCCTCATTTCTAGCCCCAGTCCACAGCCTGCACCCCAAGCCGGAGCCCGCACCCCAATTTAATGAGCATTCATGACCCGCCATACAATTTCCATACCCAGATATGACCCTCGGGCCAAAAAGTTTGCCCATCCCCGCTCTAGGCAGTAAGAAAGCATGAGGTCATGCTCAACAACAGGGATGGGAATTGCACAGAACTATTAATGATCATAAGTGGAAGAAGTGAGGCAAGAACTCATGGACTCCTGGCCTTCCTCTAGGCCAAATGGTACTCTCTTGTGGGGGTGGGGGAGTAAAGAGGGGGAAAGCAGCAACAGCAACAACTCTATATTCCTACTCAAGATTCTCCTGTTTATGGATCCAAGGATAGCATTAGCCCTTTTGGCCACAGCATTGTACTGAGAGCTGATGTTCAGCTAATTATCCACCACCAACCCCAACTCTTTCTCAAGAGTCACTGCTTCCCAGGATAGAGTCCCCCATCATATCAGCCAGGGTGGATAAAATTCAATCATTATTTTTTTAAAAAAATCTGTTTTATTTAAATCGGATTTTTTTGATAAAATGCTTTTTGAAGAAAAAACCTATCTAAAGATAGTTTTAATTAAGATACATTATAGCTCAAAAATATCTCATCATGGAATAGGGATTATAAATTCTAATTCTATAGTATGAGACAATATATTCATGTAATGTTTAAGAAAAGTTTTGTAAATGAGTTCCAATAGTTCATGGATTAAGGACCCAATTTTATGGGGTTCCTGGGGCTTCTGTATAGATTATTTAAGTTAATCTTTCTATTTATCTACCCAATGGGACTCAGTGCTCAGATTAGAAGAGATCATCAGAGATGCTTAATTTTGCAGTTCTCAAATTGTGGATTTGTGTCTCCAGAGATAACATGCTTGGTAACAGCAAAAATGTTTTTAAATAAATAAATATATAGAGGTGAGAAATAACAGACCTCAACCCTATTGTCCCTCTGCAAAATTGTGTACGCAGAGTCAATCCCTTACCTCTCTCTAAAAGTGCAAAGTTTCAAAAAGTTCAATGAATAGAAGACTGTTGGGGGTGGAATAGATCTGGACAAGGAGAAGTCTGGAGATAAATTTGAGAAGGGAGGGACAGGCAGTAGAAAGAAAAGTTAAACTGTTTGAGCGGCATATTCCAGAAGTCTTGAGGTCTTTCTGAATGTAGCCTTCATTGATTTGAGATCTACCATACCATTCTCTCACTAGAAGGGAAAATCTATAACGGCAGCAGGCCGTAAAAGAAACCCAGTTTGGGAATATTTAAATGAAGTTCCTCTACCTGGGTAAAACAGGCATGCGTGTAAAATGCAAACAGTGCATTAAAGAAATGCAAGGCCTGGTTGCCCGAATGAAACAACATCATGAGAAGTGTTCCTTCTCAGGAAGAAGCTCCGTTGAAGATGATGAAAGGAACATGTCTGAACATGCAGCATCTTCAGGTTGGTAAACTTTTTTATTTCATACTTCTTTCTTAAGGACTGCCTGTCTTCCTTCTGGACTATTCTTGATTTCTCATGTTTGAGCAAAAAATATAGTTGTTACTCTATGGTACTATCATTTTAGGTGCAGTTGTGATAAAAAATAAATAGCTGAAATATGCAGATCTTCCTTTTATAATTTCACCTTTAAAGTAGTACTGAGCATCACTGAATACAATGAGTAATACTAAATGAGCAGTATGGTAATAATAATTAAATAATTGCATTGACTTATTTTGTTTAGGAGAATCCATCCTCAACATACAGGATTATGAAGACTATCCACCTTCAAGATCACCATCATTTTCTATATTTCAGAGTTATCTGGCAATGATAGTGTTTTGGTCATAGAATCATAGAATATCAGGGTTGGAAGGGACCTTAGGAGGTCATCTAGTCCAACCCCCTGCTCAAAGCAGGACCAATCCCCAATTTTTGCCCCAGATCCCTAAATGGCCCCCTCAAGGATTGAACTCACAACCCTGGGTTTAGCAGGCCAATGCTCAAACCACTGAGCTATCCCTCCCCGCATGGGATATGTCACATCATGTATGTCACATAGCCACAGTATATCATCTGTAGCAAAAAGAAAAAAAAAATCTCCATCATCCAGAAACGACCATAGATATGTTTATGATAAGAACCAGCAGATTACAAAAACAGGTAATTGATGAAAAAACTGCCCGGTTTGTTTATGCAACAAACTCTTCTTTCTTTATGACTGAGAACCCACAATTCATTAACATGGTTCAGTCATTAAGACCATGATACAGTCCACCCAAAAGAGCAGATATCGCAGGCAAACTGCTGGATAAAGCGTATGAAAGAGAAATTGAGCAGTGTGCAAAAGGTCTAGGGTATAAAATTGTTAACCTGAGTCTTGATGGGTGGAGCAATGTTCACAATGATCCTGTTGTATGTGCTTGTGTGACAACAGAAGAAGGGAATGTCTTCCTTACATAAACTGATACATCAGGAAATGCACAAATAGCAGAACACTTACAAGAAGTAGCAGTAAAAGCTAGAACAAACTGTGAAAAAAAAATTCAAATGTCTAGTACGCAGCTTGGTTACAGACAATGCTGCAAATGTATCTGAGATGAGAAGAAATTATTTAGAAGAGAGTCCCAAACTAATAACGTAGAGTCGCAGTGCTCATTTGATGCGCCTCCCAGCCAAAGACTTCAGTGTTCCAAAAATAAAGGCTAACGTTGCTGAAATTGCAAAATACTTCCGTAACAATCGCTTTGCAGCAGCTGCTCTGAAAAAAGTGGGAGGAACCAAGCTAACTCTCCCACAAGACGTGCGATGGAACTCAGTAGTGGACTGTTTTGAGCACTATATCAAGAATTGGCCTAATCTGATGACAGTTTGTGAACAAAATCGTGAAAAAATAGATGGCACGGTCACAGGCAGAGTTCTCAACATTGGGCTTAAGAGAAATGTTGAACACATGCTGAGTAGCCTGAAGCCTATTTCTGTAACCTTGAACAAAGCACAGGGAAACAGCTGTTTTATTGCTGACGCTGTTGAAATTTGGAAGGAACTGAGTGAGATCTTAAAAAGAGAAATATGCAATAACAGAGTTAAATTACAAACATTAAAAAAACAAATGGGACAAGCACTATCTCCAGCTCATTTTCTTGCAAATATTCTCAAAACTTGGTACCAGGGTCAAACCTTAACTGCTGAAGAAGAGGAGTTGGCTATGACATGGACATCCAGCAATCATCCCTCCATAATGCCAACTATAATAAACTTCAGAGCTAAGAGTGAACCATTCAAGAAATCCAGAACACAAAACGTTGTTGTCTTAGTTAAATAAAACAATTTAAATGTCTGTCTGGTGATGTTCTCCTCCTAATACAGTGCGCAATAAAATCCTCCAAATATTAATGATTAACCTGTTGAATTGGAGATAGTTCACCTCCCAATGACTTCATAAATATCTGCTTCAATTATCTTTGGTAAATGAAATAACCAAACAATCATTCATTTTCTGATATAGCTGTAAAACTAATCGGAAAAGTTTTCAAAATAAATCACTTTAAAAATGTATAGTGTGTACCTTCTAAAAATGAAACCTACATCTATCTCTGAGGTGTAAAGAATATGTATTAAGGTTATAACAACCAACAAGAATGCACTTTTATGTAGAAATCCATAATTAAATTGAGTCTTCCTGACTAGTGATTTAAATCAAATCTACCCTGATATCCGCATGGCCTTTATTCTTTGTTCCTAGATGTATACATCACATGTCATTATTAAATAGTGTACCATTTGCTTGTGCCCAGCTTACCAAGCAATCCAGATTGCTCTGCATCAGTGACCTGTCCTCTTCATTATTTACCAGTCCCCCAATTTTTGTATCATCTGCATACTTTATCAGTGATGATTTTATATTTTCTTCCAGGTCATTGATAAAAATGTTAAATAGCATAGGGCCAATAGTGATGCCTGTGAGCCCGCACAATACACATCCTTGTTCGATGACAATTCCCTGTTTATGGTTACATTTTGAGACCCGTCAGCTAGTCACACTCCAATTAAGAAAAAAATACATTTCAACCATCACTGCAGCCTAGCAGTGAGTAAACCCAAATTAACTCACCTTAGCACTGTGTGCAGACACAGTTGTGGTAACATAAGGCGTTCGGTTCTTTTGCAGGAGATCTATGTACACTTCAGCTCCTTCCTCTCTATGAACACGCAGCAGGCTTAACAGCTCATTGACGTCATGGTGAATGCGGAATTCACTCATGCTTCCACCTAGGGTTACAGATTTCACAGCACACTGAATGCAAAGCACAACAGTTGATCCTTACCACTAAAACTCAAAGCTAATCAACAAGGGTAAAAAAAATCAAAATTGTCTTAGTGGCCTAGGAGCCCAAGTCTCATTTTCAAAAATGACTTTGGCACTTCACAGCTTAAATTTCACTGAAAGTCAAAGTAATTTAGACTCTTCAGTACCTAAATCATTTTTGAAATTGGGACTTAGGGCTTGTTTACACATGGCTACGACTACACTACAGAATTTAGCGCTGCTAGTGCAGAGGCTCGTAGTTATGTCAGCGGGAGAAGCTCTCCCACCGACATAGCACTGTCTACACCGGCGTTTAGGTCGGTTTAATTTACGTTGCTGAGGGTACGTCTTCACTACCCGCCGATCTATCGGGGATCGATTTTATCACGTCTTGTCTAGAACTCCACCAGACACCCTCCACCCCAGTGTAGCCCTGGCCTCAAGGGGTGGTTTATTCACACTCCTGAGCGACATAACTTATACCAATTTATGATGCAGTGTGTACATAGCCATGGAATTGTGCAGAAATAACAGTTCCTGCATAACTCTGAGTGTGGACACTTTTTCTGGAATAACAGTGCTTTATTCCTCCTTAGTTCAATCCACTTTTAAAGTGTATTAAACTAAACAGGAACAAGAGGCACACATTCCTGAATAAGTGTGTTCACACATAGCGGTCCCTGAATAGTTCCATGTATAAACAATAAGTCCTAAGCCCCTTAGGCACTTTTGAAAATTTTACCCCATGGCTTTGTAGTATGCACAGTACAGGCTCTCCTCAGCAGAGGTTACATTTGAAGGTGCTGCTGCAGGCTTCTGAAGGCTCAATTGCTCTCATACTTGCACCAAAATAAAAAAAATCCTTTGTAATTCACATCTTATTATTTTTATGCAAGTATGAGTTTGGTCAGTGATTTCAGAATAAGTGTCCATATACAGACTTGCACCAAAATCACAAAAGATGCGACTTAAAACTGAGTTAGGCCTTGTCTAGCTGAGGGAAATTGACCAGGATAGCTATTTCAGACAAATTATTCCAGTATAATTTAGCTATACTGGAATAACTTCCTCATGTGGACACTGTTCTGGAATAGTTACTTTCAGAACAGAGCATTCACACAAGGGAGTTATTGCATAATAGTGATAGTGGAATTCTTATTCTGAAATAGTATCAGAGGGGTAGCCGTGTTAGTCTGGATCTGTAGAAGTGACAAAGGGTCCTGTGGCACCTTATAGACTAACAGAGGTATTGGAGCATAAGCTTTCGTGGGTGAATACCCACTTCTTCGGCTGCAAGCACCACTGCTTGCATCCGAAGAAGTGGGTATTCACCCACGAAAGCTTATGCTCCAATACCTCTGTTAGTCTATAAGGTGCCACAGGACCCTTTGTCGTATTCTGAAATAGTTACAGTAGCCAATTTCCACATGTAAACTAGCTGTTAGTGATTACAGTGGAAAAGCTAGAGAAAGAAAAGTATTTCCTTTCCTTTGCCTCTGAGTCTCTGCCTACTTTGTCTCCTCATCTGATGACTAGATCTGTAAGCTCCCCATTAGTCACACTGACTCAACCATAAAGTATGCTTGGGGAGACAGTCTCCCACTGAAGGGGGAGGAAGCCCTCTAGAGGTTAAATGGCAGTATCATAGAATCATAGGTTACAGTGTAGTAGCCGTGTTAGTCTGTGTCAGCAAAAAGAAAATAAGAAAGAAATAAATACTTGTGGCACCTTAGACACTAACACATTTATTTATTTATTTATATAGAATCTCAGGGTTGGAAGGGACCTCAGGAGGTCATCTAGTCCAACCCCCTGCTCAAAGCAGGACCAAACCCAGCTAAATCATCCCAGCCAGGGCTTTGTCAAGCCTGACCTTAAAAACCTCTAAGGAAGGAGATTCCACCACCTCCCTAGGTAACCCATTCCAGTGCTTCACCACCCTACTAGTGAAAAAAGTTTCTCCTAATATCCAACCTAACCCTCCCCCTCTGCAACTTGAGACCATTACTCCTTGTTCTGTCATCTTCTACCACTGAGAACAATCTAGATCCAGCCCCTTTGGAACCCCCTTTTAGGTAGTTGAAAGCAGCTATCAAATCCCCCTTCACTCTTCTTTTCTGCAGGCTAAACAATCCCAGTTCCCTCAGCCTCTCCTCATAAGTCATGTGCTCCAGCCCCCTAATCATTTTTGTTGCCCTCCGCTGGACTCTTTCCAATTTATCCACATCCTTCTTGTAGTGTGGGGCCCAAAACTGGACACAGTACTCCAAATGAGGCCTCACCAGTGCCGAATAGAGGGGAATAATCACGTCCCTCGATCTGCTGGAAATGCCCCTACTTATACAGCCCAAAATGCCGTTAGCCTTCTTGGCAACAAGGGCACACTGTTGACTCTCATTCAGCTTTTCGTCCACTGTAACCCCTAGGTCCTTTTCTGCAGAACCCATCAGTTTACTAGCAAGTCTGCATGTCAAACAGGAAACATCTTGACCAAAGACACAAAACTGAAAAGTCCCATTAAGCAGGAGAAAAGCAGGAAAATGGTATTTAAATAATGGGCAAATTCTGAACAGCTGAATACTGGCAGCAAGATACAAAGGTGATAGGCATGGTATAGAGACATAGATTAGATTACGAAGAGCAAAATGCTTAAAATCTGCAGGGCCTTTCCCTAAACCTGTCACATTAATTCAGATTAAGGTCAGTGATGTAACAATGTGTGACATTCCCACACAATTAGAGCTAACTTTGATCCCTGCAGACAGTAGTGGGGCTCCTCCATAACCAAGAGCAGTGACACAACCAAAATGCTACAGCCAGGGGCTAGAAATCACCTGGTATGCAAACTAAGCAGGGAGCCTCTCTCTATTAGGTGAGCCCAGTGCCTGAACCTCTAAGGACACTGCGAAAACTTCTCGACAAGAAAGCCTTTCCACACCTCTGCACTGACACTACTGACATTCATCTGCCCGCCCCACAACAAGTACGATACGGTAATAAATAAATCAAAGGCCAACAAGAACCCAAGGGAGAGTGGTGCCAGAGCACCCCGAGCCGGTCCCCGAGCCCCGGTGTTGCTATTGGTTTCGGCGGGAGGGCAGATCCCCTTGGGCCGCGCAGAGCCAGCTGCCCCTAACCCCGGGGGCTCCAGCTCCCGCTGCCCGGCGCGTTGCCACTACGGGAACCGCTACCCCAGGCCCGCGGTTGCTGTGGGGTCCCCTCCCGAGGCCCAGGTTCCCGCTCACTCCCTGGCGCCAGCGATAAGCGCTCCCCAGCCGGCCTTGCGCTGAGGGCCGCGGGGACGGGGGGGGGGCGGAACAGGGCCGAGCCCCCAACCCCGTTATCCTCGTGCGTCCCAGCGCCCGCTCGGCTGGGAGGCGGGTACCTTGTGCCGGGGCTGAGCAGCTCTCGCCGCCGCCGCCGCCGCGCGCTGTGGGTGGGGGGAGGGGAGGCGGAGCGGGCCCCGCGTCGATGGGCGGGTAGGTGGCGCTCCGGGGCCCGCGCCCAGCGCGAGAGGACGGGGCAAGCTGGGGGCTATTCAGGAATTCACACCGCAGCCGTTAGCGAAAGCCAGCAGCACGTACGCGGCGACCAAGCGGCTCGCGGGGAAGAGGTGCGCAGACTCCGATTGGCTGACGCAGTAACGACAGCATCCCTAGAGCCAATCAGAGAACAGTGTGGGACCTGTCATTTCGGGGCACCCCCGCCCGTGTTTCCCCACGCTGCCCAGCTCGCTCCCGACCCACTCCGCTGTGACCTGGAAGTACCCGCCGACCCGGAAGTAATCTGCTCTCTCCCCTCCCCCCCAAATATGGCGGTCCGGTGAGCGCGTCCTGTTCGCGGGGACTAGGGTGGCCAGACAGCAAATGTGAGAAATCAGGACAGGGGATGAGGGGTAATTGGAGCCTATATAAAAAAAGACCCAAAAGTCGGGCCTGTCCCTATAAAATTGGGACATCTGGTCACCCTAGCGGGGACACCGCTTCGACAGGATGCTGCTGCCGCCGGAGCTCAGCGCCTCGCTGCAGGTGGAGCGGCCCCTGCTGCCTGTCCAGCCCCGCACCCCGCCGCGGGCCCCGTTCTGCTTCTCCCCCAGCCGCCTCCGTTTCCATCGCCAGCATGAGTTCTTTGAGGTAAGGGCTGCGACTACAGCTCCCGGCAGCCCTCGCGTGGCCTCCGGCCTGTTACCCGCGGGGCAGGATGGGAAATGTAGTCCCAGCGGAGAGGGTCCCTGTGCGCCCGGACGGCGCCAGCTGGGCCGAACAGCAGCGAGCCCTGTTCTCAGCGCCCTGCCCGTAGGGTTCCTCCGACCCAGTGCCTGGGGGCAGTGCCCGCCGGCTGCCCCGGCCCGCGAGAGACACCTGCTCCAGGGCCGCCAGAGCGCAAATCACCAACTGGACCCAGCCCAGACTCTCTTTGGCAGCGCTGTGTGTTTCGGGCTGAGTGACCTGTGCATCTGCGCCGTGCCCCCGGTGCCCCTGTCCGCGCCTCGGCTCGCTCTTCATGCTGTTCTGCCCCCGGCAGGCAGAGCAGGCAGCCAAAGAGAGAGCTCACATTTTCTAGACGGCAGGAGCGTCTCATGTCATTGCCAGACTGGCCCCAGCCGCAGTCAAAATCCCATTCCCCCAAATCAGGAGAGTTAACAGACACTATGCTCCTGTTGAACTCGAAGGGAGCGTTTGGTGTAGTCATGTGACTAATGGGACCCCTGGTTACAGGAAAATTGCCCAAAATTGTGAGACTCGCTGTAAGCCTGTCCTACTGGTGGCAGGAGTCCGTCCAGCCGAGCAACCTCCAGGGATGAGTCCCTCGTGTGGTCTAGCTGTAGAATGCTGTGGGTTAAATCTCCCTGATCCCTGATGGGCTGAGCACTTCCGATGGCCAGGGTCTTCAGGCTCCTGGACATGGGTCCTATGTGTCCGCTCCGCTAGACTCCATGACATACTTTTATGCAGATACAGTAACTCCTCACTTAAAGTTGTCCTGGTGTTGTTTCCTTCTTATGTTGCTGATCAATTAGGGAACATGCTCATTTACAGTTGTGAAATGCTCCTTTCTAATGTCATTTGCAGGCTATCAATGGCAGTTCAGCTGTCCCTTCCCCCACTGCCATATGCTGCTCTCAGAGACTCCTGCCTGCTTGCTGTGGGGGGAAGAGAGGAGAGGAAGAAGAGGAGGGCTAATGTCAGTGTGCCTGCTTGCTGTGGGGGGGAGGGGAAGAAGAGGTGGGCTAATGTCCCCCTGCACCTTGCTTACCCCATCTTTCATAGAGCAGGGGGGACACACGAGGGAGGGAGCTGCTACCTTAGTCAGAAGCTGCAGCTGCGGGGCTTGCTGATCTAATTAACAAGGCAGTGTACTTCTGACCCCAGTCTTGATACCTAATTGGAAATGGGCATCTCTATCTCTGAAATACATCTTTCCTGCTGGCTTGTAGCATGTGAGAGTTAACCCTTGAGGGCTCAGTGAAGTGCTAGTTCATTTAGTAAGGCATTCCCTGGGAAATTCCCACCCTCTAACTCCTCCACCTCAACCAAGCTTCACTATCATCATCGCTGTGTACCAGTATTCAATTGTTTGTTTAAAACTTATAGTGTGTGTGTATACACTTTTCACCAGACAAAAGACTATTTTATATGGGGAAATTGGATTCATTTAACATCGTTTCGCATTTTTCAGGAACATAACTACAACGTTAAGTGAGGAGTTACTGTACTCATGTCTCTAGCCCTTTTGGTTGCAAAAAATGTCTTTTAGTGCAAAGCAAACTGAGGTGAGCCTAAGTCTGCAGACAGGTGGCTGCAATACCTCTGCTGCTGTTCAGAGCTGTGTACGTAGCAATGACAGTCAGGAATCCTGTCTGTGTTGTGCAGCTCTCAGGAAATGTCCAAGCAGCAGAGACAAGCACTAGAGTTCGTCACAGAAGTTGAGGACAAAGTTCCAAACCAGTTAGGACCAGGAGCAGAACTGTGCAGACTCATCGTCCACCACCACTACTCTTCATCACAGCAGCTAAAAGACCCTACGTTGTGAGGGTGGAACAGAGAGTTCTTTTCAATGGCCAGGGTGAGAAGCACACAAGTGGGCATCAAATATATAAGACTTCTGTTAGCAGATACAAAAGCTAGAGTCTCCTAGCAGGGCCAAGGACAACACACTGGAAAGAGTTACAACTCTTCCCTTTCCCAGCATCTAGGGTGGGTTTGTTGTCTTTCAGCTGGATAGTGAGGCCTTTGCCTTTGGTTATAGACTCTGGCACTGTTAAATGAGTTTGTAACTAGTTAATGGCATGATTGGCAGCTCAATGTATTGCCTAGGTGGGCACATGGCTGTCTCGCTGTAACTAATTCAGCAGTTTGTCAGTCTTCCGTCCTCCCAGCTTTCTGTGCTATGTCTGAAGTGTAGTGTTCTCTGTGTTAGTGGTGCCTGTCAGGGCACTCTATCACCTGGTGAGGCACTGTGGGAGAACTGCTGAGTCTATTCCAGAATGCTCTGGTATGCAGCTAGGGCAACATGATATGTGCAGATGTGTGAATGTGATTATAATGGCAGAAAAGAAGCTGTATGGAAACAGATTTACAAGTAAAATGGTTCAAAGTGACTGTGCTTCTTTGAAAGCTGCACTGGACTGTGTCCCTTTTTTTTAATTTAATATTTTATAAAGAAAAACACTGAAACCAGTCCATGATAGCAGCACATTTGTTGCTGTGCTGCCTGATTTAGCCACTTGGAACGTCTCAGCCATGGCATAGATAGAACTCTTGACTCCTGCTCCAAAAGCACAGCCCCTTTCCACTTGAACTAGACAAGAATCTTTTGCAAACATTATACTCATGAGTTAGTCTCGGTGACCTTGAGTGTGTCTAGAAGTATGTCCTCAGTTGTTCGCAACAAAGCAGCTGATAGTAACAGTAAAGGACACTGGTACATGTGTGTACACAAACGCAGGGGCTCTGTTCAGTATGCCTGTGACGGGTTGGGATCACAGAAACCACCTTAGTGCTGCCACCTGGTGTGCCAAGGCTACTTCTGCCCCTGCTTCCCTGCCCTTTCCAGCTTGGGACTCCGGAATCCTGTCTGTTTTGAGCCAGATCCACTGATCTGCTGCAAACACAGACCCAGGTCCCCTAACAACTGTAAGGCTCCTGGAAGCAGCTCAGGAAGTGTGCTTGCCTTTGACACCCAGGTGCCCAACTCCCAATGAGGTTCAAACACTTAATAAATCCATTTTACCCTGTATAAAGCTTATACAGGGTAAACTCATAAATAGGTCGCCTTCTATTTCAAAGATAGAAAGATATGCACAGCTGTTTGCCCTCATCAGGTATCAACTCGTACTCCAGGTAACTTAATAAGTAAAAAGTGATTTTAATAAGTACAGAAAGCAGGATTTAAGTGATTCCAAGTAGTAACAGACAGAACAAAGTGAATTACTAAACAAAATAAAATAGAACACGCAAGTCTATGTCTAATCAAACTTAACACAGATAAAAACCTCACCAGATTTAAGTCTTTTCCTTTTACAGGCTGTAGAACTAGCCTGGGTCCAGCAATCGCTCACACCCCCTATTGTCTTTGTCCTTTGTTCAGTCTCTCTCAGGTATGTCCCTGGGGGGTGGAGAGCCTCTCTCTTTAGAAGTGACAAAGGGTCCTGTGGCACCTTATAGACTAACAGAGGTATTGAAGCATAAGCTTTTGTGGGTCAATACCCACTTCTCTCTTTAGCCAGCTTAAGACAACATGGAGGGGTCTTCCAAGGGCTTTTATAGCCTTTCCCCCACTCCCTGTGTAGCATCATCTTACCCTGGAGTTTTGGGATCACATGGGAACGTCACCTGTCCATGCACCCTAACCAGTCCAGCCAGTTGCATTCCTGACCAGGCCCAGATGTGGATTGGGGTCTGCACCTCCTATTGTCTGTGTAAGGGTTTCTTGATTGGTCTCTTTACATGCACATACCTTTCTCAAGACATGATTCCAGGCTCTTACAAAGGCTATGTACAAAACCAGCAAATATAAAACCAATATTCATAACTCCAACTACAACAATGATACATGCATACAAACAGGAGGAATAGATTCAGTAGGTCATAACTTTCACAGAGATATGTTACATGTCACATGTAGCATAAAACATATTTCAGTTACATCATGTATACATTTATAAGCCTCTCCCCATAAAGCTTTATGGGGTACACCGTTACAATGCCAAGTTGCACTTTTAATCGTGGTCTATAAGATGGGTTTAGCAAAGTTAGGTGAATATATCATCCTTGATCCAGAGTCAAGTTCACAGTAATATGTATTCTCATTCAACTCTGTTTTAACAGAGTTACTTGTTGGGAATAAAAATAATTTCCAATTTGCTTTTTGAACACACATTGCTGTAACATGCCTATAATCACTATTCCCTGTTTCAGGATGGAGACATACATAGACACTTGTATCTCCAAGATATCCTAACAAATGTTACCGAAGTGACCGAAAGATCCAAGTAAGTGGTGTCGTTCATACAAAGTCTGTTGTGGGTCCTGTTAGCAAAAATGAATTTGATTGATTTTTTGACTCTCTCTCTAACTACCAGTTTGTGGTCCATGCTGTCTGTCAGTGTTGTATACATCTGGCTCGGACTGGATTAATTAAGGATAAACAAATGTTGAATAATTGTGGATTACTTTAAATCATTCCTAGTACCAGATCAAAGTAAACTGATTCCCCTTTGTTATTTTTTGACAAAGAGAGGTTTCTTGATGGATGGTACAGGTTTTTTGTTTGTTGCATCTTCAGATAAGCTTTGGCTCCTGTTTCCTTAAGAGGAATATTTCTCTTTACACTAGTCCAAAAACATCAGCATACGTCATTGGAGTTGAGTCTTATCTGTCTGAGTTATACCGACACTAGACAGGGATGTCTTCAATCTCCTTTATTTTTTGCACTAATCATGGAGATGGAGAGAAAGGAAGGAAGACATCACAAAGTGCCTAATAGGTGGATGATGTGATAGTTATTGAATGAAAGAAATTCAGGTTTTGAGGAAGTGTCTAGCTTTAAAATTATGTTAAATCTGAAATGTTGGTTATCTCTTTGCCTGATCTGGAGAAATCATCCCTTCAGAAAACATGGGTGTAAATGGGCAATGCACTCGTGAAGGTACCTGGGAATTTAAATCTCAGCTAACATAGAAGATCTGAGCAAATTACATGATAGATTATTACTTCAGTCAATTAAAAAATATTTGGAGTTCAGGGGAAAATATGCAGTTGTTTGGTCAGGCAGAACAACCTGGTCAAAATGAACACATTGCCCAAGATCTCCATCTAGTTTCAGAATATTCAGTAATCATCCCAGAAAAAACTAGAAGGTACCTAGAGAACAAACTGAAAGTGAGTGTAGCTATTTCATAGAGATCTACTGGGATTTTGAAATATAATAGCTCATACCTCGTAATGCTGCTCAGTATTAATTCATTCCATAATTAATCGGAAGTTCAGCTCTATATGCATGACCCACAGGTTCTAGCTGTGAGTTAGGTAAAAGGAGTTTGAGCTGCAAATATGAGTTCCTAATTACAAAATACTCACAAACTAATTCTATTGTGTCTCCAGTTTAATAGTGCTCATCTTCTCCTGTGTCGAGTAGATATTAATGAAAACTGCCATAACGTAAAGATTTTATTTAGATGTATGCAAAAGAACTGATCTATATGCTTTGGGTGGCCTTGACATAACCTAAAAACACAAATGTTTTCATCGCTTCTTTCTAGGGTGTCAGAATTCTGTTGTAATATTGTTGGATGCTGCCAGGTCTTTGATACCTTAGAGGGTTATGAACATCACTACAACACACTGCACAGGAATATGTGCTCTTTCTGCAAACGCTCTTTCCCCTCTGGGCATCTGTTGGATACTCACATCCTGGAGTGGCATGACTCTCTCTTCCAGATAATGGCAGAGAAGCAAAATATGGTGAGTTGCAAGCAAAGATTTCATTGTGTATCCAGCATGTGATAACTTTCTATTAAAAAAACAACCCTACACAGTAACCTTGCTACCCCCTCTCCCCCAACTCATTTTTGGGTCAGGACCCATACAATTACAACACTGTGAAATTTCAGATTTAAATAGCTGAAATAATAAAATGTACTATTTTTAAAATGTTATGACCGTGAAATTGACCAAAATGGACTGTGTATTTGGTATGGTCCTCGTTATAGACAGAGTACAAGACACAAGTTGATTCATGCAAAAGGAAAACAATAACATTCTTTGCAGTCTCTAGTGCCTTCTATCCAAGGATCTCTAAGCACTACATGTGCTTTATGCCTCATAATGTCCAGTGATTTAAGAATGTATTATTCTTGTATTTTTTAATGGAGAAACTGTGGCTCTCAGAGAGGAAGAGACTTGCCCATGGTCACACACAGTGCCAGGAGTAGAACTCAGATCTTCTGCATGTAGGACTAGCCATCCTTTCTCCTTTGCTTATTGTAAAAATGAGAATAAGTGAATAAACACAAGTGTGTAAGTCTGACTTGAGCTAACTTCTCCCTAGGATAATAGTACCTAAAGAGAAGACAGGAAAGAAACCAGGGAAATGGGTTTCTTGTCAAACCGGCTCTGTCCTGCATGTGCAGTGCTGGATTAGTCGGTTTGCCCATCTGAGGAGTTGGAATAGTTAACTGGTTTAATCAAACTAGCTTCCTGAGTTCAATCAGCAGATAATTCTCTCTTCTGTCCTCTGTAAACTACACATTTTTGATCAAGGAGGTTTCCTGCTGCCACCATGTGCAGGTACTTGCCAGTATTGCACTCTCCAGGAGTTTTGCCTGATGGGCCTTAGCAGTTTGGACTTTGCCTCATACGCATGCAGTCAAGAAACCATGTGCAAGGGGTGGCAGAAAATGAACAATATTTTCCTAATACCAGAGATGGAAGTAGTTTCCCAACAAGTTAAACTAGTTCCAAATTTTGTGAAACAATCTCAGCACACCCATGTAACTTGGAGATTGTAATATGTGAATTATATTGGCTTTTGTAGGTTTTTAAGGCTAAAAGGAACCAACCATACAATCATATGGTCTTAATAATAACACAGGTCATAAAATATACTTCACCCAGTGGTTCTTGTGGTGGAGGGAATGACTTTTCTGTCACGCATGAACAAAAACTATAGAGCCCAATAGTTTGTGATTGGACTAAATCACTTTTCAGAGAGGATCCAGTAGATCATGATGATACATCTTTAGAACTGTGTATCAATATGGAAGTGCCAGGTAGACACCTTGCCTTGCCTTGGGAGTTATTCTCACAGAATTTCTCCATCTTGCTTATACTGCATGAGTTTTAGAATTACCTTTCCCTCTTCTTGCTTTTTAGTATCAGTGTTTGGTGGAAGGCTGTGCGGAGAAGTTCAAGAGCAGTAAAGACAGAAAAGATCACTTAGTCAAAGTTCATCTTTATCCTTCTGATTTTCGATTTGATAAACCAAAAAAAGCTAAAAGGTAAGTGCCAAATACACTGACAAAGCAAGCATTTATCCTTCTGTGTGCTGGGGACTGGTCCTCAGAAGCAGAGAACACCCGAAAATCCAGCAATCTCATGCTTCTCTGGGCTTAGTCAGTAGCACTTCATATTAACACAAGCTAGTGTCAGATTCCAGAACTCCTGCATTTCCTTCCCGTAATTACACGAGTTTATTTCTGGCCTCTGGAGTATAAAGAGGTTGTTTTCTGAATGCAAAAATGTTAGAGCCTAGCATGTGAATTCATGAGCCAAGGAATATTGGACTTCAGGTCCTTCCAACAGGGATGACTCGCCCACATCACAAGAGTGAAAGGGGTGCTAAAAAGACATTTGCTCACTCCTCATCAGTGAACCAATGAGTCCTCTCCATTCTGCCCAACCCCCTGCTTCCCTTGAACTCTTCCTGAAGTACAGAGAGCCGAGCTGCAATCCCAGCAGCACCTGCTCTGCTCTGAAGGGGATACTATGTTCCCTTCTCTGCCTGTGTACTTCAGGGAGGTGAGTGAGTACAGGGCTGAAGGGCAAATAGTCTGAATTGTGGCGGCGGTGGCAGGAAAAGGCCAAGCTGTGTCAAGTGCAGGAATCCATCCCCAGAGTGGCGGCCAGCACATCCCTCGGCCCGCGCTGCTTCCCGCAGCCTGGAGTGGCGAACTGCGGCCAGTGGGAGCTGCAATCAGCCGAACCTGCGGACGCGGCAGGTAAACCAGCCAGAGCCACCAGGGGGCTTACCCTGGTGGGCCACGTGCCAAAGGTTGCCGATCCCTGGCTTAGAACGTAGAAAGGAAGTGAACTGCTGATTGTAGAAAGTGTCTTTCTTAGCCATGGGTCAGGCACCAATATTCATCTCTTTGGAGCATGACTCCCTAAGCTATGGAAGGAAGGAAACTCGTTGGCCCTGCTCAGCCAGATGTATCCAGTTATGCTTTATGGGCATAAGAAAGAAGCGTGTGGTGAAGCCCATGTACTGTAATGCAATAGTTCTGACTCTCCACTCTGCAGACCCCTTTGTAAGAGAGCTCCTCCTATGAGCCAGCTTCCCTCTAGCACTGCAGTGCTCTACTTGCTTGAACATTTTACAGGCCACCCAGAGTGACCAAGGACACTCGCTGCCTTCTGCTAGCCCCCCTCTGACTCTCCTGAGCCTGTTTTACTTCATTTGTTTTGTAGCCTCCTGATCAAATGATCTTGAGCCTAAGTTGACTAGGAGACAGTTGGCAGCTCCTGAAAGGAGGGTTTTGTTTCTGCAGCAGCACCAAGCACAGTAAGCCTCCTTCTAAGCTGGATGTGAGCGTGCCAATGGATGTGAACGTGGAGACTTACGAGCAGTCGCAAGTGGATTCCATGGAAATCTGTCCCAGCGAGAGCGTGGCGAATCCTACCCAGCCCGTGAGTGGCCCAATTTCATCACTGCAGGAGAAAAAGCTCTATAAATCCAGGTTTGTTTTCCTTTATGTAACCGCCTTGCAGCAGGGACAGGGTCTTCATATGTGCTGGGGCAGTACCTAGCACAGTAGGGCCCTGACCTTAGCTGGGGCCTTTGGATGCTCTTGTAATGTATTGCGAAGTAATGTCTTTAAGTGCTCATCCCAAGTGGGGGCTGAGCCTTCTGAATACACATTTATGCACAAAGCTTAGCATTTGTGAAAAGTTAACATGACTTTTAATTGATGTTTGCAAAGAGCTTTGAAGAAAAAAAAGCAAATTCTAAGTATTTATTTGCAGTTTACTAGGATTAAACTGTTGTTTCTGTACTTAACAGGTGGCAGCAGCAAATGAATGCATTGTTCATTGATAGTGATTCATTTCTTTGATTTTTGCTGTCATAACTGAGAATCTTTGCAGTAACAGAAGTGTAATGAATGAGAAGCACACACTCACCCAAGGAAATGCCCTCAAATTCACCTTTTTTAAATAATCAGCCAGCCTGGGGGACCCAGAAGGGGTGCAGTCTTCTCTTGAGTCTTAAGCAAATGGATTTGATTGTGTGCTGCACCTCCAGCAGATGAGGTGAGGTTGTGCAAAGATGGCTCCAAATTCTGGGCTGCTCTGTGGATTGAAACTGCCATCAGTATAGTTAGAGCAGCCTCTGGTGTAACTGGGACTTGCAAGGGGCAGTGTAGAGCCAATTGTGGTTCCTGTACAGGCTTTGTATGCTACTGCAGCAATGCACAGGGGCCAGGATGGGGGTCAAAACCTATCCCTATATATGTATTCTTTTCTTTTAAATCTGAAGTTCATTATGTGTACCAATTTAAATTTATTATAAGTATTTTTGGATGTTTTTCTACATTTTTCAAATATATTTATTTCAATTACAATGCAGAATACAATGCTCACTTTGTATTATTATTTTTTATTATAAATATTTGCAAATCGAAGCATGATGGGGCATAAGAATGTTTAACATATCTGGCAGATAAATGCCTTGCAACACTGGCTGCAACAGTGCCATGCGAATGCCTGTTCTCACTTTGAAGTGACATTGCAAATAAGTAGCAGGCAGTATTATCTCCTGTAAATGTAAACAAGCTGGTTTGTCTAAGGGTAGGTCTATACTTACGCGTCCCGTCGGAGGCGCGCGATCGATGTTCTGGGTTCGATTTATCGCGTCTTGTCAAGACGCGATAAATCGAACCAGGAAGTGCTCCGTCGTCGACGCTGGTACTCCAGCTCGACGAACGGAGTAGGCGGAGTCGACGGGGGAGCCTGCGCGCCGCGTGTGGATCCCAGGTAAGTGCTTTTTCATTCGAACTAAGGTACTTCGACTTCAGCTACGTTATTCACGTAGCTGAAGTTGCGTACCTTAGTTCGATGGGGGGGGGTAGTGTAGACCTAGCCTTAGTGATTGGCTGAACAAGAAGTAGGACTGAATGAATTTGCAGGCTCTAAAGTTTTACATTGTTTTGTTTTTGAGTGCAGTTATGTAAAAAAAAAAAAATCTACATTTGTAAGCTGCACTTTCATGATAAAGAGATTGTACTACAGTACTTGTATGAGCTGAATTGAAAAATACTATTTCTTTTCTTTTTTTACAGTGCAAATATTTGTCATAAAGTGAGCATTGTACATTTTGTGTTCTGTGTAATTGAAATTAATATATTTGAAAATGTAGAAAAACATCCAAAATATTTATAATAAATTTAAATTGGTATTCTATTATTGTTTAACAGTGTGATTAAAACAGCAATTCATCACAATTTTTTAATTGAATTAATTTGTTTTGAGGTAATCACTTGAGTTAACCGTGATTAATTGACAGCTCTAATTGTTAGTAAAACCTGAGGTTTTTAACTCTAAAATAATTCTAGAGATCTAATTCACTTGTCAGCATTTCTGCTGTTTTATTATTTGCATTTTATCTCAAACCTAAGCTAGTCACTTTCACTTAACAAAAATTCCCCACCAGTTCCGCTGAGCTGGCGTTGGCACTGTTGGGAGCCCTAGTATAGACAAAGCTCTATTGGCCAGGCACATTTTTACCATATTGTCCTTTATTATGGTGAAAAAAGTTCAAATGAGATAGTGGGAAAATGGCTCTAGCTGCAGGAGACTTGCTTACACAAGGGCTAACACTGGTCCAGAAAAACAGGGTGAATATTTTTGTAAAATTCCCTAACTTGGCTCAGGCCTCAGTCCTAGGCTTCAAGCCTTGCCTACCCATAATAATGGTAAAAATTTCAAAGCCCACAAAAGGAAATTGCACCCATTTAGCTATATTGCTTTTTAAACCAATGAAGTTTAATCAGTGCAACTTTGTTGTGTAGACAGGGCCTAGCCAGAGACTTTTCAGTCTCCTTTAAGATACAAATGTATAACTTCAAGCCTGTTGCGTGCCTCATTAAACTTCACTTTACCAAAACATTGAATTGGGGGCGAGTAGTGGTTTTCCAAGTTCTGCCCACAAAATAAGGTCCTTCTGCTTCAGATGCCAAAATAAGACATTGCTCACATTAAACTGTGTAGATGTTCAAAAAATGATCATGTGTGTTCTGTGGGGCTTGACTCCCCCTTGGTGAGGCTTGCCCTGCTAGCCTCTTGGGGCTTGGCTCCTTGATGTAGGAAGAGGGAGGAATAAGAGGAGGTATCCTTCTGGTGTAACACACATGATGCCAAAATGAGCTTGTGCAGTTCTTCATAATGTGATATTCCCCCCCCCCCCTCCTTTGGGCAGTGAAATAGTTAAGTGTTGACATGTCAACTCAGATGCCTAACAATAGCTCACCGACTTCATGAGATGAACAGGGAAATTCAAACACAGATGCTGTTTCAGGTTTTCTGCAGGCAGACACCGCTGCATCTGTTAAAACCCCTTCAAAATGTGAACAGAATGCATCATTCATAGTTTCCAAAGCCAGAAGGGACCATTGTGATTATCTAGCCTGACCTCCTGTATGTCACAGGCCAGAGAACTTCCCCAAAATAATTCCTAGAGAAGTTTTTTTAGAAAAACATCCAATCTTGCTTTAAAAATTGTCAGTGATGGAGAATCTATTGTGACCCTTGGTAAATTGTTCTAATGATTCATTACGCTCACCATTAAAAATGTATGCCTTTATTTCCAGTCTGAATTTGTCTAGCTTCAAATTCTAGCCATTGGATCGTATTATATCTTTATCTGCTACATTGAAGAGCCCATAATTAAATATTTGCTCCCCATGTAGATACTTGTAGACTGTAATCAAGTCACCCCTTAACCTTCTTTTTGTTACACTCAAGAAGCTCAGTCTATTTAGCTTATCATTATAAGGGGACATAACAGTTTTCAAGTACATAAAAGTTTGTTACAAGGAGGAGAGAGAAAAATTGTTCTGAGGATAGGACAAGAAGCAATGGGCGTAAATTCAAGCAAGGGAGGTGTAGGTTGGACATTAGGAAAAACTTCCTAACTCTCAGGGTGGTTAAGCACTGGAATAAATTGCCTGGGGAGGCTGTGGAATCTCCATCATTGGAGATTTTAAGAGCAGACAAACACCTGTCAGGGATGGTCTAGTTAATACGTAGTCCTGCCGTAAGTGCAGGGGACTGGACTAGATGACCTCTTGAGGTCCTTTCCAGTCCTATGATTCTATAAGGCATGTTTTCTAATTCTTTAATCGTTCTATGGACCCTCTCCAATCTATCAACATCCTTCTTGAATTATGGGAACCAGAACTGGACACAGTATTACAGCAGCAGTTGCACCTGACAATACTGTCAGGTCAAATACTGAGGTAAAATAACCTCTCTAGTCCTACTTGAAATTCCCGTTTATGCATCTTGGGATCACATTAGCTTTTTGACCACAGTGTGACACTGGAAACTCATGTTCAGTGGATTATTTGCCATGACCTCCAAATCTCTTTCAGTGTCACTGCTTCTCAGGATAGGGTCCCCCATCCTGTAAGTATGGCCTACATTCTTTATTCAAAAATGTATACATTTACATTTAACTGTATTAAAATGCATATTATTTGCTTCTGGCCAGATTACCAAGTGATCCATATAGCTCTGAATCAGTGACCTGTCCTCTTCATTATTTACCACTCTCCCAATCTTTGTATCATCTGCAAACATTATCAGTCATGATTTTATGTTTTCTTCCAGGTCATTGATGAAGATGTTAAATAGCATTCATAAGGATTAGAGGGATTTTTAAAGAGTTTAGGGTGTGGAGAACTAAAGGGTTGCCAAGGAGAGGTAGAAGTATGCTGCATCCTCACAGACCCATCTGTCCCCATTCAGGTCCTGCCTTTACATTGCTGACTGTGTCCCTATGAAGTAGAACTTTTGCTAATGCATGCTCTGTTAAACAGCAGTCATTGTCATTCTCTTTCAGACCAAATTGGTTTCTTGTTAGGCATCTCAGCAAGGTGACCATTTCGGTTAAGTGTGCTCTGAGTGGCACATACATAAGTACAAAGAAACAAGACATCAGGATTTTTGTATTAACATGGTATATTTTTGTTGTAGAATCCCATCAACCATTTGCTTTGGGCAGGGTGCCAGCCGAGGATTTAAAAGCATGAAGAAGAAAGTATGAAGGTCACTGCAGCAGATTCACAAGGAATGACAAGCAGAAAAAGCCTCACCCACTGAGGTTAATAAAAGATACAACTAATCATTCATGGGTTTGCTTGGTCCTCCTGGTTGAGTCAACAATGGTTGTGTTGAATCTGCTGTACACTGAGGGCAGGGAAGGCTTGGGGCTGTCCATTGTGATCATGGATAATCCAGAACCAGCAATTTCTGCAGCAAGGGAAAAGCAAGAGAGAAGGAAGGAGGAGGGGATCTTGTGTTTGTAGATGTTTTGAGTTCCATAAATGCATGGAGAAGGGTCACTTAACCAAAGGGCTTTATTTGTGTTTCCCTTTCCTGCTCCACCAGGGGCTTCTGTACTCCCTCCACCACTCACTTCTTTGTCTGGGGACGAGGTGGACAATGTGGTAACGGTAGTGGTATGCCGGCATTCCATCACCATCAAAGTAGGGGCAAACACTCCCCTGCCCAAAAGGCTGTGGGGACATTGCTGGGGGCCAGCTGGAGGATGACTGGGAGTCCATGGGCTCAGTCAAGTCTGGAGACCTCAGCCCCTGTCATGCTACAGGACAAGCTGTACCAATTCCTGGAAGACTCGCGAGGCTCCAGGAGGAAGGTGCTCTCCTGAAGTGGGAGGATTTCAATCTCCTCTTCCAGGGTGCCAGGGCCATATCAGGGGAGGGTAAAGGGACCAAGGAGTGGCACTCCTCAGCCTACCAGTGAACTCACATATTCCAAAGTTCCCTGACACCTTTGGGATGAAGCACAGGTTGCAGGTGCAGGATGTGCCACTGCCCCCAATTAAACCAACTGCCATTGCATCTCTGAATACAAGAGGCCGTAGGGTGAGTCTTTGCTGATGCTAGGTACTTTCCTCGCTTTGGGGACAGGGGGGTGGTACTCTGTGATCTTCCTGCAGGAGACTCACATAGATTCAGCTGCCGAAGCCAGCTGGCGGCTGGAGTGGGAGGGAACAGGGTGTACTTCAGTCACCTCACTGCACTCTTGGATGGGGTGTCCACCCTGTTTCCCCGGAACCTATGGGCCAAGGTCGTGGGGGTTGCCGAGGTCATGCTAGGGTGCCAGCTGCACCTCTAGGTCTGCATGAAAGGGCTGACCCTGAATCTTGTCAACATCTGTGCCCCGATACCAGTCCCGAAGCGGGTGCAGTTGTATCAGTGGGCATCTGCCTTCCTTGTCACTTTGGGTTCTCTTAAGTGCCTGGTCCTGGGCGGAGATTTTAACAGCACCCTGGATGTGCGTAAGAGAAGTGCTAGGCCACAGTGGATGTCCTCAGGGAGATCGTTATGCCCTGGTAGATGTCTGGAGCAACCACCACCTGGATGACTCCACCTCCTTTTCCTGTGTCTGTGTGAAGAATACTCAGTTATGCCACTCCCAGATGGACCGCATTTACGTTTCCTATTTTAACTCCTTGTGGGCCCACTCCTCTAGCATTAGGTTGGTCCTTTTCTTGGACCACCATGTGGTATCCGTAATGATTTATTTGATGCCTGGGCAGCTGGGGCTGGCCTACTGGCATTTTAATCGCCTCCTGGAAGATGTGGGTTCTGTGGCATACTTCCAAGAGTTCTGGCTGGCCTGGCCGGGGGAGAGGTGGTCGGATGTGGGGCAGGGGACATGCCCGGTTCTTCTGCCATGACTACAACGGGGGGCCAGTCAGAGGAGGGATGTGGCGATTGAGCAGTTGGAGTGGAAGGTTTTGGAGCCGGAGAGGTGCCTGGCCCCACTCGCCCTGGGGATCCATCCTGCTGCAGGTAGTGTCAAGAGAAACAGGATGAACTCTGGGCCCTTGATGACCATTGGACGCAGGATACTTTTGTCTGATCGTGTATCCAGCTTCTCCAGGAGGTGGATTGTGGCTCCTGCTTCTATGCCATGGAGAAAAAGCATGCCCCCTGGAAGAGGAGAGCACCCCTCTTATGGATCTGGTGGAGAAGCAGGAAAGGGTGGGAGCTTTCTATGCAGACTTTTTCTCCATGGTCCAACTAATGCTGATGCTTGTGAGATCCTGTGAGACGAACTCCCTACAGTCAGGGCGAGTGACCAGGACTGGCTGGAGCTTCCTCTCACTCTGGCTGAGTTCTTGGAAATCCTCCATCTGATGCCTAATATAAAATCTCTAGGCATCAATGGGCTGAACTTGGGAGTTCTACTGTGAATTTTGGAATGTTCTTGGGCCGGACATCGCCATTGTCTGGACCAAGGCCCTGGGGAGAGGGGTATGTCTCATGTTGTGCAGGGCAGGCCATGCTTGCCCTGCTGTCCAAATAGTGGGACCTCCATGACATGAAGAATTGGTGCCTAGGATCACTACTCAGCCTGGACTGTAAGGTCATAGCTGTGAAGAAGTAGGAATTTTTTGTAATATTTTTTATGAAGCCTATGTGCCTCGGTTTCTCCTATGCTTTACATGGCTACACAGTGGGGGAATAAGTTTGCTCTCAGGGCAGGCTGAGACACATAGGTGTGTGTGTTGCCTAGCAGTTTAAGCCGGCAGAATGTGTCATTAAAAGGACTGAACGAGACCGACCCCTATCAATGGAAAATCTGAGAGGACAATAGAAAGCCCAGTCATCAGGACATTGACACCTAACAACCAATGACCCAGAAGGAGGAGGAGGATTTCCCCAACTCTCAGCAGGGAAGCTGAGCAGAGACTAGGACTGGGAGGTGTAAGGTGACGGAATAAGAGTTGGCTTGTGGCAGAACCTTGGAGTTCTCTCACCTGGGAGCTAAGTCCATGTCTACATTGCACTTTCGTCATTAAAACGTTTGTTGTTCAGGGGTGTGTTTAACACCACCACCACCCCCAAAGACAAAAGTTTTAACGACGAGAAGCATTGGTGTGGACAGCGCTTCGTCGGCGGGAGCCACACTCCTGGTGACGAAGATACCACCCTCGTTGGGAGTGGTTTTATTTTGTCGTCAGGAGAGGTCTCTCCCGGCGATAATGAGCGGCTATACTGCGCACCTTACAATGGCGCAGCTGCGCCGTTGTAAGGTGCGCAGTGTAGACATGGCCTAAGAAGGAAGTTAGAGAGAGAGAGAGAGACAGAGCCTGAAAATGCGGTTCACTATAGCGTGCCTGGTGCTCTGGGCTGACTACAATGGACTATGCTTTAACCTTATGTCTATATGGTAACCTAAGGATTTCTGATGCTGTTCATGGTGACTAATAAACCCAACTCTCTTCCAAACATTGCTGGAATGTCACTGTTAAAACTTGGTGGGATGCATTAATCCCCGAAGAGTGTATAAATCTCTAACCAGGACAACCTCTGTCTGGTCTGAGATCTTCTCCAGCTGGCGAGTGGGTATGGTCGGTCACTCCACCTCCTGTCCCTTGACCAGGAGAACACTTGTGACAGGGTGGATCATGGGTATCTCGGTGGGTATTTGGCTTTGGTCTCCAATTCATGGGGTTTCTCCAGGTGCTGTACACCTCTGCAGAATTCCTGGGGAAGCTCAGCTGTCCCCTGACCAAGCCTGTCATTTTTGGTCAAAGGGTGCATCAGGGCTGCCCCGTCTGTGGGCAGCTGTATGCTATTGCTATTGAGCCCTTCTCAGTCTCCTCTGCAAGAGAATGACAGGTTGGTGCTTTGAAAGCTGGACTTGAGAGTAGCCCTACTAGCATGTGCTGACAATGTGCTCCTGGCCCAGGACCTGAGGGAACTGTCATTCGTGGAAGCTTGCCATGCCATCTGTTCAGCAATCTCCTCAGCATGGGTCAGCTGGGTCAAAAGCTCTGCTCTGATGGTTGGGTACAGGTGGCCTCTCTCCTACCCACATTCTCTGCCATCTGGTGGAGCAGGAGTCCATTGCTCTATCTAGGCATGTACCGTTCCGCCAACAATCCCTCCCAGCTGGATCAATCTAGAGGCCAGGTTGTCTGACCAGTTGCAGAGGTGGATGGGGCTGCTCTGGTGCCTTTCCCTTCGAGGCAGGGCGCTTGTGATCAACCAGCTGTTCCTGTCCATGCTCTAGAGTCTAGCACCACTTCAGTACCCTGAGCCTGCTCTGAGAAGCCTAGCTAGCCTCCAGAAGAAGATCCTGGAGTCTGTCTGGTTGGGGGTGCATTGGGTCTCAGCGGGGGTCCCGACTGTATCATCAAGTTTTTTGTTTGAGCATTGTACTGTACAAAGTCTTGTTTGAGGGGGGAACAATCGCAAGTCTTTCTTGTGATGATAGGAGATGACAGGTAAATATTCAGAAAGCCATATATAGCTCCTAATTGGTAAGATGCAAATAAACAATATACATGAAAGGAGCTGTAATTCTCTTAATTTCACGTAACCCCCCCGCCTTTTCAGCAAGTACCTTTGAAAAGGAGCAGTGTAAAGTAGCCCAGTACAAGCCCAAAGGACCCCATCAGCAGCTGATCCAAGCCTGGCTTTCACTGCAGCAACTCTGAAATAATGTTATGGGAAATCAGCAAAGGCAGCTGTTGCCATGTCATCCAGGGCACTGGTGACTTTCCCAGTATACAAATGACCTGGAGAGAGAGGGTGCTAAGTGGCTGATTATCTCTGATGTCACAATGTTACTGCTCATGCAGCTGCAGGGGGGCAGCAAATGTTCAGGGTGTGAAAAAAATTGGGCTTTTCTGGTGCTCTGGTTTTCCCAAACTTCCTAAAAAACCCAGCAACATCCAAACCCAAAATACACATTGAAAATCATTCCACACACACAGTTATTTAGTGGCTGAAATGTGGTTCAATTCTCCATGGCATGTTTACAGAAAAGGGTTCTGAAACAAGGTTAGATTCTGAGGTACTGACCCTCTTAAATCAGAAAATACTGACGCAACCTGAACTATGGTATCACTACTGACAGTCCATAATAGCAAGGCATGAAAGGCAACTCTCCCAAACCCAGAGGAAATACCTTAGTTGGAAAGCAGCTAGTTTTGGGGTTTTTTTTAAAGTTCAGTTATATCTACAGTAGATTCCACTTATTAGCAACCGCTTGGTCACCAGCAAAAAGGTGTTGCTATCCAGCAGTTGCTAATATGTGGAAGGCAGGTTTGTGAGGCTGTAGCCCTACAAACCAGCCTGCTCGAAGACAGCAGTGGTAGGGAGCGTTGCAGCCAGGATGTGGGGGTTTCTATGTGGAGCTAGGGGACCACAGAGCTGTATGGTGCCTCTCCCTGTGCTCTCTGGGAGTTGGGCCTCAGCAACTTTCAGCGCTTTCTTTCCTGGGCAGGACTCAGCCCAGAGAGTGCAGGGAGAAGTACCATGCAGCCCCACTCCTTGCTACTGCCCGCCCCACAGCCCCCCTACCTCCTGTACGGTCCCTGTGCACAGGCAGATTTTCAGGGCTGCAGCCCCAAAAGGAAGCACCATAACCCAAAGAAAGGAGATGCCCTGGTAAGATGCCTCCTGGTTGGAGGGGTTCTTAGGGCTGATTGTTCACAGATGACAGTGATTGCTGATAAAGCAGTTGGAGTGGTTTCTGAATCAATTCCTGCTGCCTCAACAGGTGTAGGAGGGGTCTCCGCCCTATGGGGAGTGGTGGGAGTTTGGAACAAATGACCGAGAGTATCACACACCACAAAGTGCTGTGCAGTATAGTCCAGGAGCTCCAGACACCCAAAGCCAGAATCAGACCCATAGACAAAGCAGCATACCACTTTTACTTTCTAGGGTTTAGGAATAAAGTAATATCCCTTTAAATAATTTGTGAGCCCTCTAGTGGTACTCTGTTTTATAATTTAGAAGTTGCCAGAACCCAACCATAGTGGCAATGTGTGTATGTAGCTAGCTAGGTCTGGCATATTGTGTCCATTGAATAAACACTGCTAGTTGGATTCCACTGTGCCTGTATGGTTCCTTTGTGCCTTGTTTGTTGCTTGAAGAGCAAGAGAAACAACACTTTAGCAGCAAGGCAGGGATCCTAATCTGGGAATACAGTCAGGAATAGGGAGCAGTCTAGGGACAGTGCAACTAAAAAGGGTACTGCACCTTGCAACACTGGGACTATAAGTGATCTGCTCACTTCGAGAAAATTGTGTTAAAAATGTCTGGCACTTTGGGGGAAATGGAATTGTTTGGTAGTTCAGTAACAGACTGGCCCGCCTCTAGAAAGAGATTAGAACAGGATAGACGAGTGAATGGTATAACGGATGAGAAGAGAGTCACAGTTTTACTGAGCCTAATGAGCTAAAACGTGCACCTTGCTAAACAGACTAACAGCTTCTTAAACTTGCAGCTGAAACATTTGCTGAGTATGTGGAAATTCTACAAACTCACCTGTCCCCAAAAGCCATGGTGATCACAGTCATTCTTGCTTTTATAAATGGCGTCAAAAAGGCAATGAAGGAATTTCTGAGTATGTGCTTGAATTAAGGAAAGTAACAGGGCATTGCCAGTTTGGAGGGAGTTTATATGGTGCAGTCAGAGACTAGTTAGTGTGTGATATGCAAAATGAAGCAACTAAAAACAGTTATTGACTGAGGCTGATTTGGCCCTAAAAGAAGCACTATAAATTGCTGTTTCAATGCAGGCGGCCTGTTGGGACTGTCTCTTCTTCCCAATTAGGACAGTTAGCATCATCTTTAACATCCTGCCAAGGACTTTCATGTCTTTAAGAGAGTCTAGACAGCTAAAAGGTTGGGCCAGAATAGGGGGAAATGTTGAAATTAAAATGTGTGTAACCTTTTATGGTTAGAATGTTGTAATTGTTTCCCTTTTTTATGCAAGCTTAATAAAAGGGATTTTAAAGGTGGTTCTTCACAGTGGGAGCTGGGGCTAACAGACCAGAGCCCCCTGTAGGCATTCAACATTCTAACAGTAAACAAGGGCTTTAAACACCATAGCTGTTTCTCCCTAGACCCCCACTCTTTAGCTATACAACAGCCTGATATAGCCTTTATTGGGAGGCATAGAACACACCCTTTGCCAGTGGGTTCAACCACGGTTCTGTAGAGATTTGTAGAATGCTGGGAGCGTGGGTCCATGTTCTTTCCTGGCTCTGGTGGGGGTGTGTGGTCTAATGAGTAGAGAAGGGATCTGCAAATTAGCACTCCTGAGTGGTCTTTGCTTTTAAATGATGCTTTGCATTTACGATGTGCTCATTAATCTGTGGGTTTCAAACCTATTTGTGAAGAGGAGTATGTCAGAGTAGCTCCATTTTTGAAGACATGGAGCATGATTCATCAGTACTTTGTGGCCCCTTCGTGCTGGCTGAACTGCACCTCCATAAAGGGACGTACAAGCTGCCTCCCATTGTTCTCTGTGGCAAATACCTCACTGGTGCAGGAATGAATTGGGCCACCGTTAGGGTGACCAGCTGTCCCGATTTTATAGGGACAGTCCCGATTTTTGGGTCTTTTTCTTATATAGGCTCCTGTTACCGCCCACCCCCTGTCCTGATTTTTCACACTTGCTGTCTGGTCACCCTAGCCACCATAGCCAAGCACATAGATTTAGCACAGACCTTCTGAAACACAGTATGGCTAAGTGACTGAAAGGTAGGTCTTCCACTTCGAAGGCCTGGGATCTCTTCCTAGCTCTGCTAAAAGTGACCTTGTGCACCTTTACTGATCCCCAGTTATCTATGAAGAGGGGGATACTTGCCTCTATTTTAAAGCAGGTGTCTGAAGCCCTACTCGATATTGTATTAGTGATTAGAGTTCACAGGCTTGTGTCTCCCAGACTAGCTACTTTCCTTGTGGCCAAAGGACAGCTGTCGGGCTGGCATGCTCCTGCCCTACCACCTCGCTGACACTGTTAGTCTATGCAGTTGTTTGGAAACAATAAAGAAGGCTCAGGGGGGCTGGGAAGCAAACTCAGTGCAGCAGGAATGTTCAAAAAATAACAAGTGTGTGCCAAGGGAGATTTCCTATGGCTTACAAATCTGAAGAGATTTTTATGGAGGTGAAAGGTGCTGCTCTGACCCCACGACTATCCCTTTGCCAAATGTCCAGTTCCTGCTGTACGGGCTGAGGGATGTTTAAACCAGCATTGGAAATGTTTTTAGCACTGGTGAAAGTATCTATTTTTTATTGATCTGGATCTAAAAATGGCCAACCTAATTTGCTGAAACTTTCAAAAGAAACGTTTGTCGACATTATAAGCAGTGAGTCTAGGGAATTACAATGGAAAGGATTAGGCAACTTGAAATATTGGCATCACTACCACTTTGCCAAAAACATTATTATAATGGGGAGACTTTGTCAAAGGAGTGAGTCTCACGTTTTGTCTTGAAGGCAATGAGATCTGGTTAATCTCTTCTTGGGAGGGATTCTACAGTTGGGGGGCTGTTGAGCAGAAATCTATCTCCTGCTCTCATACCTTTCACGCCTACAGTGGAAAGTGTCATGGTTCCTGAGGAGTGCAGCTGCTGCAGGAGGTTCTGGCCCCAGAGTCTTATAGACTCATAGACTATAAGGTCAGAAGGGATCATTATGATCATCTAGTCTGACCTCCTGCACAATGCAGGCCACAGAATCTCACCCACCCACTCCTGGAATAATCCTCTCACCTATGTCTCAGCTATTGAAGTCCTCAAATCATGGTTTAAGGACTTCAAGATGCAGAGAATCCTCCAGCAAGTGACCCGTGCCCCATGCTGCAGAGGAAGGCGAAAACCCCCCGGGGCCTCTGCCAATCTACCCTGGAGAAAAATTCCTTCCCAACCCCAAACATGGCGATCAGCTGAACCCTGAGCATGTGGGCAAGACTCACCAGCCAGACACCCAGGAAAAAGTCTTGAAGGCAACCCTTGCGGATGTGGCCCAACAGCACTCCCTTAGAAGCTGCAGTAAAGCAGAGGCAGTTCAGAGCGCATCTACGGTCCCTGATAAGACAATGAAAACTCATTCAGGTGGTACATGGGCAGCGCAGCAGGCCAAGGGGAGCCAGGCTAGGAGAGGGCAGGCATGGGGAGAAGTGGTTGAAGGACTGGCATTGCAGGGCAGTTGCTGGAACCATTCCCACAGAGGCTTGAATAGTGCTGGCAGTAGCTTCTTCAAGGGATGGATTCTAGCCCAGCCAGTGCAGAGTGTCTGGCATCCAGCAGGTGGCAATAGTGCCTAAAGGACGAGCAAAGGCAGGTCTGGAGCCGCAGCCCCAGCCCCTTGCTCGGCCACAGTTTGAAACTTGACAGGTCTCCAAGAAATACCAGTAATTTCCTGTTCCGAGGGCTGACGCTGCTTAGTGCAAACACGCTGTTTGCTACACGTTTAGAATCATGACAAAGTCTGAGACATGGGCTTCCAGTTCAGCATGGCTGCTAGGCACCAAGCCTTCCCTGACTGGGAGCAGGGCAAGTGTCTGGGACCCGGAGGGCTGCCTAGGGGGCAGTGAGCTATAGGACCCCTCCCCACCCCAGCTTTCCTGGGAGCAGGAAGGGACCCCAGGTTTCCCAAAGCCTCCTCCAAAGGTGGGGGGGCAGTGTGATAGGGGTCACCCGGAGAGGTGCATTCCCCTGACACCATGCTGCGGCCTTCTCTGGCAGCACCTCAGGAAACTTCTAAGAGCCGTGGCTGCAAAGACACGCTTAAAGCCCTGACCAGTGTCTGGGCTTGCCCCACTTCCTGCCAATGGTAAGCAGCCTCAGGCTGCACCCTTCCTGGCATGAGCTCCGGGCCAGGAAGATGAGCAGTGAGCTGGGGGAGCGCCACAAGAGCAGCAGCCCCTGTACTGTGTGGTGTGGGGGTGGGGCTGCAGAGTGCTAGGAAGTGGACCAGAGCCACTGCCTGGGGACTTGGAGCAAGACCCTTGGCAAATGGGAGGCCTCCAACACCTCGAGAAATGGCTCTGCTCTCTGGTGGGGCAGCTACCTCAGTTCCGTTCACCCCTCTGAGATGGCTGGGAGGGTTGCCTCTAGCAGTGGCAGTGCACAGTAGCTGGCTGGGGCAATGGCAGAGGTAGCTTTTTTCAGTACATCTAAAGAGCCGCAAGCATTACCTCACCAGCTGGGCAAGAAGCAGTGCTGTGTGTGCAGCACAAGTTTGACACCTGCCGGGCAGGCAGACCTGGCTAATCTGTGCAGTATTGTACAGGAACCCCTCTTGGCTCTCCCCAGCAACCAGGCCTCATTGTGCAGGCTGGGTATACTGGCTCTGGTGGTCTCTGGTTAGGAGACTGTTATATTTTGGGGAAAGCTACAATATTGTTTGCAAAGAACAAAGCTGCGAGCGGCACCGCTGCCTTGATTAACTTAGAGGCTTTATTAACTGACTGCTTTGTACAAAAAAAAGGAGATTTCTGCCCCATCCCATTCAGGGCTCTGTACAAAACCCAAACTATGTACATGGAATTAGCTCTGCGCCTTTCACATGGGCTGAAATGCACACAGCGTAGACACACCTGTGAGTACTAGCGAGAGAACACCTATAAACAGCTTAACATCCTCAAATACAGCCCCCTAGTGACCCATACAAAAATCAGACTGTCCCCTATTTACAGCAAGAGAGCACTAAGGGACCTGGTCTCGAGTCACTGCCAGCCCTAGGGAAGGCAGCATGGGCCCAGCAGAGCTCCATCCTGCAATGGGGTGACTCCATGGGGCTGGCTGCTTAGGAAATAATGGTTGCAGAATCAGGCCCATTGGTCCCATACTTGAAGTCATGACTGGGTGGAACTCATTCATGCCAGGAGGAGCCGTGCAGAGGAGTAGTTGGGGGGCGGGGAGAGCGAGGAGGTCACTGAGGAGAGCTGATTAACCAAACCCAAGCTGGTTCTGGAAGAATGTGCGTGTGTTGGGAGAGCAGGGGTGAGCAGTCTGCTTTGTGCTGTTTTATTCTCGTTGTCCTTCAATTCGCTCTGCGATGCAGCATTGGGAGCAGGGGAAGCACCAGGCTTCTCACAAAGTGCTGCAGTATCAGTGTCAAGCACAATCGTATCCAGGGGTGTTCAGGCCACACAGTACCATCACGCTGAGTCAGTCAGACCAGCACAGGCCAGAGACCTGCTCTCTGCAACCCCACCATCGAGACCAGGGTCTTGTGGTTGTTGTAAACTCTCAGGGACAAGCTCCCCTAGACTAGGATATGCTTGGGAGAGGGAGACGCTAACAGGACCAATACAAGGAGATGGGAACTTCCTGTCGTACTGTGATCTGGTCTCCCCTGTTCAGAGGCTGGGAGACAGGATCAGATTCACATCAGGATCAACAGGAACCTGACAGTTCAGAGCTAAAGTCAGCCCTGTGCCAGCTGGGCTGGGAAGCAAGTGCATTGCACTGGGGTGCTGCAGTGAGGGAGCCCATGGGGAAGGAACTTTTTCTTGCCTACAATCTGGGAGGCAGCGATCCTTCAGCGTTGAAGCCCAAACACTATTCCCAGTGGATTTTCGCCTGCTGTTCCACAGCAAGGGGCTGACCCTCGGCAGCCGTAAGCCACTCAGTGCATGCTGGTCAGAATGGGGCTAGTCCACAATCGGCAGCCAGCGAAGAAGTGGGTTTGAAGGCCGCATATTGTGCTGCTCGCCCCATGTGCAGCAGCACAGGCCGGGGCACACAGAGCCTGGCCCCGGCACCAGGTTGTTAGGACAGGTAGTACATGCCATAGGTGACTGGCGCTGTGAAGAGACCTGGGACAGGCTGCAGGGCTGCTCTGCTGGGGAAAGTGCTGGTGGCTCCGTATAGGGAGGGGGAGCCCAGGTGTGCCCCCAGCGGGAAGGGCAGGGCAAAAGAGGGCAGCAAGGGCTTGGTGGCCAGTTTGAGCTTCTCCAGCTCTGCTTCCTGCAACCTCTTGGCCTTAGCCCTGCGGTTCTGGAACCAGATCTTGACCTGGGTCTCTGTGAGATTGAGGGAGCTGGAGAATTCGGCCCGCTCGGCGATGGACAGATACTGCTTCTGCCGGAACTTCCTCTCAAGCGCTAGCAGCTGCGAGGTGGTGAAGGGCGTGCGGGGCTTGCGATTGTTCTTGTGCTTCCTCAGAGTGCAGGGTGGGGGGCTTGGCTGCCCTGCAAGGTGACACAAACAAACAGCCCAGCAACTTAATGCGGAGCAGCCCTGGCCCGGCTGCCAGGCCAAAGGAGCGATCTCTGGGACCCTCCAGCCCTGTATTCCTACCCTACCCACCTCAAACGTGGAGCCCATCCTGGGCTCCGGCCCTGCCATGAATGTGCATTTCCCCAGTGGGGCTACCTTTGGTGCAGGGCCTGCTCTCTCAGGGCTGGGAAGCCAGCATGGCACAGAGCAGGCCTTCCCCTCAGTGACCGCATGACAGGTACTCACAAAGCCCCTATTTGGGGCCCAGAGACTCCCTCATGCATGGGACCAGGCATGCCGAGCTGGGATGCAGATGGGGCACCGGCAGTCAGGGAGCAGGGCACTGTGGCACGCAGGCTCCACACGTCAGTCCCTAGGAGCTCCTGTCTCAGCTGGAGACAGCAGGCAGGTCCCTCCCCTGCCCATGGGGTTCCCAGTGCCTGGCTGCACAGAGTGACCAGAGTGCCACTTAGCTCACAGGGGCAGAGCTACCTGGGGTCAGAGCCATGGGGTTCACCATGCGCCTGGCCTGGGTGTGGGCAGAGGAGCTGAGCTCACAGGCAGGCACCAAGTCATGTGAGCTGTGGCCCTGGGCCCTCGCAGGTGGGACCCCCGAGGGAGGAGTGCAGGCCAGGTCCAGGCGGCCTGCACACCATTAGCAATGTACAGCGCTATCTGCAGGGGAGAGCACTGGGCCTTTCCCCCACTGTTAAGAAGCGAGTGGCTGGCAAGGGCTGCTGGGGCACGGAGTGATGGCAGGGCCAATGGCCTGGCAGACTCTACCACGAGGCTGTACCTCCCAGCTGGAGCCCGGGTCGGGCTGTGCTGATCACACAGGGCCCGTAGGTGCAGAGCATGGGAAGCTGCAGCCGCTTCAGTGTCGGCTCGAGGGTGAAGCGATGGCACCTCAGCCTGGCTGGAGCTTCACAGCGCAAACGAGGGGCTGGGGTGAGTTAGGGCCCACTGAATGGCTGTTGTCTCCCCATCCACTACCCCTGCAGGCAACATGCCCTTCCCACTGGTGGGACCAGGTCCTGACCATTCTGCTGTTCAGAGGAGCCCACAGGTGAGTCTGGCCTGGGATCTCAGGCGGGGAGGGTCACATACCAGCAAGGGAGGGAGCCCACACCCCATGAGTTTAGTGCTCCCCTGCTGCTCTGGTGGGCAGGGGAGGGGTCCCAGGTGTCCCGCTAGCTGGACTGACAGTTGCTCAGGCTGGCTCTGTGCTCGGACACGCAAAGGTATGGGGTCAATTTAGGTACTTACTTGGTGGAGAACAGGCAGACTTTGCAAACCAGGAGTTGGGCTCCTTGTCGCCAGGACTCTCTACCGCTGGTGGCTGCTGCTTAGCCTGCTGCTCCAGGAAATCTTGGCCTGACTCTGCCGTGTACAAGCCGCTCCGGGCCCGGGCGGGTGGCGCTTCGGCAGTGGCAGCAGGGGGTGGCTGGTGCGGGCGGCTGCTCCGGGGACACTGCTTGCGCTCCGTGATCAGCAGGGACTCCACACTGAAAGGCAGCAGAGGGCTGGAGGTGGTTTGGCCCCTGCATTCCGGTGCCTTGGAGCCCATCCTGGGCAGCTGCTCCTCAGCGAGGGGGCTCCCCTTGGCGAGGGCGGCCACTCCTTTGCTGGTCTCTGCGCGGGCTGTCTCCGGGCTCAGCGACCTCTGGCCAGGATTCATCCTCAGGGAGGAGGGAGCCATAAAACTGCTGCAAGAGGCCAGGGGGAATCAGCCCTGCATACGCACCCTGGGAAGCTCCAGACACGGCCCCAGAGCTCAGGCCCAAACAACAGCCTCAGGGGTGGGGTCCAGGCTCCAGGGTCCCAGCTCCAGTCTCAGGGGTGGGGTCCACCAGGGTCCCAGCTCTAGCCTCAGGGTCCAGGCTCCAGGGTCCAGTCTCAGGGGTGGGGTCCAGGCTCCAGGGTCCCAGGCTCAGGCACCACTAGTGCGAGGCGCAGGGAGGGAGATGGGGTCCCGGGCTCCATGCTTGGGGCAGGGCAGCAGGCTCGCGATGGGACTCGAGGACCCTTCAGGCTTCTCCTGCACTTTAACAGCTATAAAAGTTCTGCCGCTCCTCTTTCATGTGGCCGCCCTCCAATCTCCCCCCTGCAGCCCGTGACGTGCCGGGCGAGGGGCTGCCATTGGCCGCCTGCACTCTCAGGCCGGAGCCGCCTGGCTGGGGAGGGAGGCGGCCGGGGGGTGGCGGCTAGTGGCCCCCGGGCTGCAATCTCTGGGAACACAGTTCAATGCAGTTAACAAGTAGGGCAGCAGCCCCTCTTCTCCCCATTGCTGGGCGCTTGTTGGCACCGGGGAGAGCGGCTCCCTCAAACTCCCCACTAGCATTTCCCTGCTGATTTCACCTCTCCCCAAAATCCTGCCTTTGCACCCCAATGGGCCCAGAACATTTGTTTCATCAGCCCCCCACTAGTCACAAACCTGGCAGCCCCCCAGTCTGCCAGCAGCGAAGGCTGGGAGCCCAGCCTGCTCCAGGGGCTAATTTGCTGTTTTTGATGCTGGGGATTGTCACCCCCCGCCCCCTCAGTTTTCTTGAACTTTGCTGCGACTTTCAGTCTCCTATTTTACTTACCAGGGTAATTGTTAATTTATTACATTGGTCCTAGTCTTTTTGCAGTGCAGCTCGTCTTGGTCCTTTCTGATTGCCGCTGCTTCATTTGAAAAGCACCGAGCAATCCTTCACCATCAGTTGGACCATTTTAATAAGGCAGACAAGTTATGTTTTGGAAGGCGCCAGGCGCAGCAGGATCAAAAGGGAAGCTACCTTGGGGAGAATAGGCACCAGTTAACTCTACTTAACTGTCCTCCCAAAATTTAATGTCTAGTGCATGGCTGACAGGACCAGGGCTGGCTCTATTTGGCCGCCCCAAGCAAAAAAACCCAAACAAAACAAAAAAAAAAAAATCCCAAGCGTCGCCCCACCGAAACACCCCCACCCCCAGTGTTGCGCCGCAACAATTCCCCCCCCAGCCCCCTTTCCTGCCGGAGCTCCGCGGGGAGGGCGGCCAGCCCGGCCCGGCCCCGCTCTCCCATCCGCTGCCGGAGCTCCGCGGAGAGGGCGGCCCGGGCCCCGCGCTCCCGGCCGGAGCTGCGCGGGGAGGGCGGCCCGGGCCCCGCGCTCCCATCCGCTGCCGGAGCTCCGCGGAGAGGGCGGCCCGGGCCCCCGCTCTCCCGGCCGGAGCTCCGCGGGGAGGGCGGCCAGCCCGGCCCGGGGCCCCGCTCTCCCAACGGGAGCTCCGCGGGGAGGGCGGCCAGCCTGGCCCTGCCCCCACTCTTGCAGCCGGAGGGCTGGCCGGGCAGCCCACGCTCTCCCAGCCGCAACGTTTTTAAAAAAAAAAGCACAACCGTGAGCGCCCCCCGCCCCCCCCCAAAGGTGCTGCCCCAAGCACATGCTTGGTACGCTGGTGCCTGGAGCCGGCCCTGGAAAGGATTAGATTCGAACACAGGCGGACTTTTTATTGGCTGTTAACCATTGAACTGCCGGAATTACTTGAAAAGCAATGAAGTTTGACATTATTACCACTAATAATGTTTTCGCTGAGGGACAACATTAAATACAACTAAAAGTAAACTCTAGTGCATAGAATGAAAAGGTCTTTCTTTCCTTCCTTCTTTTTTCTTTTCTTTTCATATTTACAAGAACTTTTGGATTGAATGTTTGCCATTGTAAATGGTACTGCTGAAAAAATTCCAAATGTGCTACAGTATGTTGCAATCCATTAATCTGAAGTTGGATTTATGTTTGTTTGTATTTTTTTAATTTAGCATGTGTCAGAATTTATTCACTGAAGTGACACAACTCACAAAGTAACAGCACATTGTTTTGAGATAAAAATCCCGGTTTACCACGCTAGTCCGTAATGTTTTCTAAATAAGAAAATATTCTTCAATCTCTATTTTAAGATCTTTTGGTGGTTGCCTAATACAAAGTGGGCTATATTCACTTCAAACGTTTGCACACACGGCTCTGCCTGCTCATATACCCAGTAAACAGCTCCATTTGGTCAAATAGTTTAGCAAGAGTTAATGGGAATCTGCAAGTCCCAAGAAGGAGTGGGTCTATGATACAGAGCCTAGCAGTCCACAAGCTCCAGGACAATGTATGTACCTCTCCCTAGAGTTAAATAAACATGTATTCGGTGTGATTTTTTGCTCACCTAGGAGCACACGATGTGCTTGAAAATTGACTTGGTATCTGTACAAATAAATGAATGTCAGGATCTCCAGATATTTTGATTTTGATCAAATAAGGTCTCAGGAGTTATAAAACTTTATTCCACTTAATGTCCATATGTAAACAAATGTCTACAAAGGAATAAAGTCTGATCTACCTTTGTTGTGCCATGGGCACCCTCATCTTTACAGAAACAGCCCATGCATTACCCAATTGCTGGTCAACCCCACTAATGTCATAAATGAGATTAGACTAACTACATCTTTGACACTGCTGTAACTCCTGGGACAGCGAGCGTGAACTGCATCCCCATATGCTGCGGATCAGAAATGACTCAGGGTCCAACAAACGCTCCGGATGGAGAGACAGGACCCCGGGGGCCTTCAGGAATCCTGAGATGGATATTCACAGAAAACAAAATGTTGGCTTTCAAACCCAGAGTTGGCTGTGAGGGGAAATCCCTGTCTAGAAATCGCCAGCACCTTTGTATTGAGAAAATGGCAGCATCCTTGTTTGGGCAAACTCTGGGAAACACTCAGCACAGCCTGCAAGATCAGGCATTTGTGAGCTGAAGGGATGCACAGCCCAGACTGCAAGCTGCACAGGAAGAGTCAGTGTCTGGAGGAGGCTGCCTCTGAAGCTGCTGAGAAAGACCACGAAGGTACATTAGTCCCTATTCTGGGCCAGCTCTGCAACCCGTGGACACTTCCATGGGAGTCTAGCCTGGCCAAGGACTGCGGGATTAGGCCCCTCGCTGCAGTCTGTGTTCTTATATCCCTGCCTACCTCCTCTTGAGATAGCAGACTTCAACTCCAAGGACACCAAGAACTCCCCACAGAGACGCACAGACTCCCTGTACATTCGGAATTGTTCCCTATGCATTCAGTCCTTCTAAACTCCCGACACTATGCAATATGGCTTAGCAGGACTGCTGTCGGACAGGTAAGAAACGCAGTGATATGTCACTGAGCCCTAAGAAGCAAACAGCAACTGGGACAAGGTTTTATTCTTAAACAAAAAGTTCACCGGCTTGACAATTTTAACACGTGCATTATTAACTGCTCTGCTGCCAGACTTCATTGACAGCTATCTGTTTGCATATACTGTGTCTATCCACAGCTGGCACACAATATTACAAATTATTCAGGAGGGGAGGGAGTTTTCAAATGTGCTTTATTTTGGTTTTGCATGTAAGCAGTTGGATCTAATGATCAGAGCACAGGACAATCCAGCTAGTATGTAATATATATATATATATATACACAAATGCAACAGTAACATCATTTTGAGCAATTTGGACCATTTAAAGACAGATCTGCAAACATATTGTTTTGATATCAATAGATGGCTCATGGTGAGAGGGAAGAAAGGTTAGGAATATGAATATCGGTTGAGCCATGTTATCTAGTTGCAAAAAATAAGGTCACGGTGTAGGTAAGAATCAAGGGTTCATGTTCAGGAAACCTAGAAATATATTTCTATTATTTTGAAAAAAACTGTTCATTTAATTAAATCCAGATTTGTTTTCAGTTTTTTAAAACAAAGTTCTCCCCAGTGGAAATATAGAAGCACTGGCTGAAAAGCCCACGACACAGGCACATTCCCTGCTTCCGAGGGGCTCTCGTGCCATATTGTAAGAACTCCTCTAAGGTTATAAAGAGGGACTAAAGTGATTGTAGATAATTGTGTTGTTAACATTGTTTCTTTAATGCTGGAGATTATGATAATCTGTTTTAGCAGTAGTAAACTTCAGTGTGCTTTAGGATGAAGACATTTTTAATGAATATAGTTTCATTGCCGGGATAAAGAAAACAAGAAAAATACCTGTGGCACCTTAGAGACTAACAAATTTATTTCAGCATAAGCTTTCGTGGGTTAAGAACCCACTTCATCGGATGCAGGGATAGATTCTTTATTGACATGTTAATTTAAATATGGGCAATTGTTTATATATATAAGGAGGACACACATAAACTTGAATACCCTGGAATTTGTGAATTGTTTTTCTCTAACAAAGTGCAGTGGATAAACTGACAAGCAGAAAAATCACTATGAAGTAACTTCCCATAAATGCTGGGTTTGCATGTTATATCCATGTTACCATGCACAAGGCCTGGATTCATGGAAAAAATAGTGCAGAATGACTTTCTAGTCACTGTACCTAACATTGAACTGAATGCTTTCCTGACAAAGCACTAGAATAAAATACAACTGGGCATTTGTCTTCTCGGTAAATGTTGTCATCATCGTTGTTTTGTGGTTGTGTTTATGCCACCACTGATGCTTAGTGCTTTGCATGTATGGACTGGAAGGACTTCTCCTTTCCCGTTCCCTACAGCAGGACACACCATCTGTTTTCAGGTTGGTTCTGGTCTCTATGTGCCTGGACTTTTTTTCTGTTTCCCCACATTCTTGCGTCTAGTGCTTATGTCACAAGGCAATATTGTTTACAACACACCATTATATTCTGGCGCAGTCTCTTTAGCAGCCTCAGACTCTTTGTCTGCCAGTTTAAACTGGTAGCATCTTTCATTCTGTTTCACCCTGTTGCTATCCGTTCATATTGCAATGATGCAATGATATTTTCAAAAGGAAGGACGATGAATGAAGGGTTTATAACCTTAGAATGCGTGATTGACACACCTTAGGGTAGCTTCTTTCTACATTGAATTGAATTGAAATAAATCTAGTTAGATTTGACATTGTGAAACAAAGACACACTCGATGTAATAACACAGAAAGGAAGCTGGCCTGGCCTCAGACCAAGCTGTAGAATACTTGCACTTTCAAGGCATTTTTAATATTCAGAGCTATTGGACTGTAAATTGCTCAAAAGTGTGTGTGTTTGATCATTTGTTGGTTACATATACTGGGCCAAGATAAAATGTCTGATCATTAACCTTGGCTAGTAGCTTTAAATTTCATTTTTAAAAGGCTGCTTGTAGACAGAGAGAAATGAAGCCTATTTGCTCTGTATGCCCAACTGCAGCAAGCAGTGGGAACAAAAACCATTCGAAAAAGAGTACTGTAAACAAGGGAGAGCGAGACTGTGATGAAACCACAGCTCCCGGCTCCTTTCCCCTCTTTGTCTAAGGGTCATGGAGACCCTGCTCTCACCACACTGGTTGGAATGTAATTTCCGTCTCATGGCAATCACAGTGCAACCATAAGCGTAGCTTGACTTTTATATTTGGGGGGTCTGGGGGCCAGTACTCAGGAGATGCATGTTTCCATTCCCCTCCCAACCCTGGTCTTTCTGTGCTGCGGCCTAAGGGCAGGTGCCACTCCTCTTCGCCAAAGGCAGTGCACCCCATTGATGCCCAGCACCCCTTCCCTTGCAGAGCCAGGGGAAAAAGCTCTGACCTCACCCGCCAAATCGAGCCAAAGCTCCATGACCGCCCCCGCACCATTGCCGTATGCAAGGTCCCCTTGGCCTCTGCACTACCCCGGTGAAATGGGCTAGCGGGATCTGAGTCCTCGCTCCCACTTCCTTTACCCAGAGGCCTCCCTGCCCTGGAGGACTCCCCTTCCACTCTCCTGTCTGGCAGAGTCTTTGTAACCCCAACAAGGCTGGGCCCCCAACCTTGCTATGGTCACCTAGGACAGGGGATAAGGTGTCCCCACTCCGGGGTACTCTCTCTGCACTGGAGACTTCCCTGACCCACTGATCATTACATACAATTTAAAGCAAATACAATTTATTTAATCAGCAATTAATTAAAAAAAGAATAAGGAAAAATGGGAAAGGTTAAAGGAAAACACATCACCCTGCTCTGTGGCTGGGAACATCACAAACAGTGTCTCTGGAACGTCAGGGCAGTTCACAGTCTGTTCCTTGTAGGTCCCAGGCCTCCTTCTCAGGACCTGGCTCTGCAGGGATGCTGTGGGTTGGACACTTGCTCTGGTGGGGGCCACACACCTCCGGGCTTTGGGTGGTGGGACCCTTCTTCCCAGCGTCAGCCCCCCATTGGGTTAAGATCTCCCTCCCAGTCTGGCCTGCAAGGACCCTTGGCTGGGGGTGTCTTTCTGCGCTGGACCTTTGCCAAGGATCCCCCCTAGCCTGGCCCCAGTTGCTCACCGCACCTGGCTCCAGACTGCTCCAGCCCCAGCTCCACTGTTCTAGCTCCGGCTCCACTCTGCCTCAGCACTGATGCTGCTGCTCTGGACCCTCTGGCTCTGTGGCTGCAGCCCTGCTCCCAGCACAGGGTTTGCTCTGCCTGGGCTGTGTCTCTGGCTCTGGTTGCTGCAGCTCTCCTCCCAGGACAGGTCTGCTCTGTGGGCTGCTTCTGTGACTCTGCTCCCAGCTCTGACCTGCTTCCTGGGCTGCTTTTCTGGCCCCTCTGGCTGGCACAGCTCTGTTCCCTAGCTCAGCTTGGGTCCTTAGCTTTCTCCTTAGCTCAGCCCCACTCTGTCTGACCCAGGCAATTCCAGCTCACTAGGAGGACGGGACCCCCCCTGGCCTCCTGACTCCGTGATTAGCCTGCCCGCCCTGTCAATCAGGCTGACCTGGAGCATTGGCCTCTCCCCATTGTTCCTGGGGACTGTCAGTCTCAAGGTTCTGATTTCCCATTGACCCTTCCCCTTTTAGTACTGGGAGCTAGTCAAACAAAACGCCCCCACTGATGTCAGTAATGGGACAACAGTCCGCTTACATATGGGTAAGAGCTGCACGGGTAATTGTGGGGAGCCATGGACTGTCCAGTCCACCTGCCCTGGGTGGGGAGCCTGGGAGGCAGGGACATGGGCCAGGGGCTGCTCTCAGGCCACCCCACCCTGGCTCCGGCTTGATCGGGGTGTGGGGCCTCAGGGGAAAGAGAAGGGGCAGGGGTAGGGCCATGTAGGGGGTGGGGCCTCGTGGCCCCCCACTTTTAGGCAGAATCCATCACCCCTGCAGCACACCCACACCCTGCTGCTGGCAACTCATATGGAGGGGACAGCTCAGTGCATGGGGGGTCCCTGATATGCCCCATTGCAAAATAACAACCCTCCCCCCCTCATTGCCTGCAAGCCAGACTCTGAGGAAGGGAGGAGAAAATCTTCCAGCCTCTGCTGCTCCCCCAACCCCAGCTCCCCCCCGAAGTAAAATCCCTCTCTTACAGACCCACCTCCCAAACTCCCCCCTACACATGCTTTCCACACAGGCTCTGTCAGGCAGGGCAAGTGCTGTGTGCCCTGGAGCTGTGCTGAAAAGCCAGGGTTCGGAGGGGAGTAGAAAGATGCAGTGGGGGGGGGCACCCCTACATTACCCCCCTCCCCCCCCCATATCCACCTGAGTGCAACCTCCTGCAATATAAATACTTTAAAATCGGTTAATTTCTCACTGGCTTGGGGCTGTGCAACCCCTGCCTCCTTCCGGTCCTGCTTGTGACAGGTGAGCCTTGGCTTTCCTGGAGAGTTTGATCCCCAGCCCTCTCGCTCATAAGCCATTTCTGCTAAGACCGGACGGCCCACTGGCCAAGGGCAGTGTTTGTGCATCTTTGCCGATCTCTTACCAGGGCATTTGCTTGGTCCCTGGGCCCGGCCATGAGGCTATGCTAGCCTGCCTGCGATCCCCTTCATTAACCCGTGCATCTGGGGAAGGGGGAATCCTGATATTCACCCCAGCACTCGAGCTGGACCAGCATGAATGGAGAGCTTATGCAGGCCAGTGGGCAGGAACCCTTCTGTAACCTCCAGGGGCTGATGGCCAAGAACAGCATCTACCCATGGATTAGTGGTTGGGGATTTGCAGTGTCCCTCCTCTTATTGTAGTGGGTGTCACTTTTACATATGCTTAGTCCCACTCCCAGCCTTAAACAGAATGAGAAGGAGCCCAGAGATGCCACAAGTTTTCCTAGGAGTCTCCCATCCGAGCATGCTCTGTACTAGGAAGAGTGCTGTGGCCCTCGTCTCTCTCACCCTGGCCAGACCAGCAATAACTTATTTGAAAACATTGCCTTGGGATCAGCCCTCACTTTCTGGGCTCGGCTCATTCCTTCTCTCGCTAACAGAGAGCCCCTCGATGGTGGGGAAAGCAGAGCCTGCTCAGGGGAGCCCTTGTTCTGCCTCTGTGAATTCCATCCACTCTTTGCAGCTCCCACACCACAGGGACCTGTGGAGGATCCCAGTCAGCTACATGTAACCCAGTACAATAACTGGCCTCTGTGACGAAGTGGGAATTTTCTGTCATATTTTTATGAATCCTAGGCGTGCCTCAGTTTCCCTTTGTAGGGTGCATTGCTACCCAGTGCGTGCAAAAGGTTTAACACTGTTCCTCGAACAGTCTGGGAGGAAGGGGGTAGGGGTCATCTCTCTGTCTGAGGGGCACCAATAACATCGTTATTAAACTGGCTCAAACTGGCCCACGTCAGCGGAGAGTCCAGCCAGACACAGAGATGCCCCCAAGGACTGAACAACCCCCATCTAAGAGCAGGAAACCCCGGCAGGGACTTGGGGACTGAGCTAGAGAGCAAGGTGTCGGGTGGCTGGAATTAAGAGGCTTTTTGGAGGGACTCAGGAACCTGGACCTGGGGAGACAATCAAACGGAGCTGGGGAGAGCCAGGGAGGGAGTCCATCCCACCTTGACTGGGTCTCATGGCACTGGCTTGGCCAGGACGGACATACTATAGGGTAACTGCTGCTTCTCTGTGCTCTCCAAGGGACGTTCAGCTTCTGTAGCCAGGTGACTGGTAGATGGTTCCCTTGTTTTTCAAAGGCTGCCTGTATCTGTCCCTACTCCCTGAGAGCACTGCGCCCAAGGGGCCCAGCATAAGCCTCCTGCAGGACTCTGGTTTGGCTGGATTTGCTGCAGGGATCCCCAGAGAGAGACAGGGATCTGTGGTGCCAATGGCCCAGTCTCAGAGTCATGGAGGCCACAGGCCATTGGTGAGTCGTTGGGGCCCAGCCCTCTAAGGGACTGCTTACAGGCTGGGGCATAGTCCAGACCCTGTGACTCCACGACCATCACCACAGGGCAGCCTGTCTGCAGAGCTGTCTATGGGTATTATAATTTGAGTTATAGTCTTAGAGCCTAGGAGTGCCAGTCATGGCTCAGGACCCCTTTGTGTCAGGCCCTGCACAAACCGAGAACAAAGAGCTTAGGATCTGAGGTTCCCCAATACTCAGGGGACCCTTCTAGATCTGGAGTTGGGGAGAATAGGGAGAAGGTGATTGAAAGCAACAGCTCTTTGGCCCACTTTGAAAGGAGCCTTCATCTCCAGGTGAGGAGCCTCACCTTGTCTAATAGCACGTCTCTGCCAGGCCAGCCCAGCCAGTCTGAGTCTGGCCACCTTCACTGGTGCATTGGTCCTGAAATGATTACCCCCCAGGGCCATGCTGCCCCCAACCTGCCCTCTGGAGTGTATGCATGGGGAGGGGGATCTGCATGTGTGAACCTGAGTGCACAAATAGACTCATTCACTTTCAAACCCACCCTTCATTCCTTCAGAGAAGGCCTGTGTGTTGGCAGGTCCCAGCTCAGCGCCCAATTCTCCAGCCAAGGGGGCAGCTGGTCAGGTTGAGACTCACCTCTTGCTAGGCTGACCATATTTCCTTGAGACAAAAACGGGACATTGGGATGGCAAAAACGGGACGGGGAGACAAGGGGCAGCCGCAACAAGCCGCCCCTTGTCTCCCCGCTCAGCAGCTCGGTGGGGAGATGAGGGGCAGCCGCAACAAGCCGCCCCTCGTCTCCCCGCTCAGCAGCTCCGCGGGGAGACGAGGGGCAGCCGCAACAAGCTGCCCTTTGTCTCCCCACTCAGCTGCTCGGCGGGGAGACGAGGGGCAGCCGCAACAAGCCAGCGTTCAGTTTTTTACAAAAAAATAAAAACTATATATAGTTTATTAAAAACGGGACAAAATTGACATTTATATTAAAACGACAGTACGGTCGGGAAATATGAAAAAAACGGTACTGTCCCGTTTAAAACGGTACGTATGGTCAGCCTACCTCTTGCACTCTGGAGTCCAGGGGAGTCAGCCCAGCTCACTTGATGAGCCAGCTCCTTAGTAACGAGCCCCAGCCCAAATAGCCATGTGCTCCCCCACCCTCTAGGGGGCAGAGCAAAGCTGCCTCCCTTTGTAGGGGTGCCATTCACCTCAGGGAACTGGGTGAGCAGGTTGCTGTTTGCTGTTAATTCCCCTCCAGAGACTATCTCCAACACAGGCACAGAGCAAAAGAGGAGAAACAACCCCCTGCCAGACCAGTTTTCTCCCCCGAAACATTAAAGGAGTGGATTGTCCCCTGTAGGGGAAGGCTGCAGGGAGGCTGGCTGTGCAGTGCGCACACACTATCCCTCAGGCCTTTGTGATGGGGTACTCCTCAGGCTGGTTCTGAGGGGGCTGAATAAGGTCGGGGGGGCCCAGTCAGCCAATTAAGCAGCAAATGGGGGAGACATAAGCAGTGTGGAGGGAACTAATTGGGAGGAAACTCACCTGTGAAGGGCCAGGAGTTCAGAGCAGAAAGGGGCTGCAGTCACTGCCTGCGGGAGGTGGTGTGTGTTTGGAGGCTACAGTAGGTAGCCCAGTTACTCCTGGGAGGAGGGAGGTGTGGGGCTGGCAAACCCAGAGGGGGAGGAAGCCAGACAGGTAGGAAGGGCTCAGGGGAAGGCAGTGAGGTCCAGGAGTGAACGGACCTTGGCTGCTGATTCCCTGAGCTGGAACCTGGAGAAGGTGGGCGCTTCCCCTGCCAGCATAGGTGCTGACTTTCGTTGGCGCCGGTGGGTGCTCGTGCCCCCGGCCCCGCCCCAACTCCACCCCGCCCCCGCCCCTTCCCCAAATCCCCGCCCCGCCTCCTCCCCCGGGGAAAAATTGGTGGGTGCTGAGCACCCACCGGCAGCTCCATGCCGGCCCCCCCACCCGCACCCAACTCACCTTATGGGGGTTCCCGCCGGAGGCACTTCGCCACAGCTTTTTTTAGCCCAGCCGCCAGCCTCTCAGCTGTTCGGCGGGGCGGCGGGGGAAAGGGCCTCTGAAGCACTTGGCATTGACCCTTGTCAGAGGACAGGATACTGGGCTAGATGGACCCTTGGTCTGACCCAGTAGGGCCGTTCTTATGTTCTTACCAGCTGCTGTGGCAGAAGCCCAACCCAGCTGGAAGGGCTTCACAGCGGCCCAAAGGGGCAGACTGAGTTGAGCCCAGCAGTCTCTCCTGGCCTGCAGCGCTGGCCTCACTGAGAGTGGGGGTGCTGGCCAGGACGCCAGGATTCTCCCCGGGCCGAGCACCGCAGCCCAACCCCTGCGACTCAGCCCTCCTGAGGGGGGCAGGAATACCCAGCCTGGCCTTCCCCAGGGCCCCCCACCTCCAATCCCCTCCCCTGCATGTATCACTCCCCGCACTCTGGCCTGGCTGCAGAGGCTCCGGGCCCCCGGGGGCAGCTCTTGGGGGGGCTGTTTGTCCAGGATGAGGAAGAGCAGCATGAGCAGCACGCTGGGCAGGAAGATGAGCAGCAGGCTGACCAGGCACAGCGGGTAGCGCACGCAGGGCAGGCAGCCGAACATGCGGCCGCTGTGGAAGCGCACCTGGAAGTGGTGCTCCAGCGTCTTCTGGCGGCAGATGGGGCAGCGCACGCAGCCGATGTCGGCGGCGCTGGCCTGCTCCAGGATGGCGCGCAGGCAGTCACTGCACAGCACGTGGTGGCAGTTGAGCCGGGCCCGCGGTCATAGGGCTCCGTGCAGATGGGGCACTCCTCCTCCTCGGCGCTGCCAGCCTCGCTCTCCGCCAGCTCCCCTGGGCCCCAGCTTGCTCTCCCCGGGGCTCTCCGCATCTCCCGCCTGGCTCACGGCAGCCGGAGGCGGCAGCTCGCCCCGCTCCCCGGGCGCCGGGGCAAAGGGCAGCTCTGCCCGCAGGACAGCGGCTGTCATCCCGCTGGCCGATCCACGACAGCTGCGGCTGCTTGCTGGCCCGGGACCGCAAATCCCACACGCCGAGAAGGGCAGCCCGACCCCTCCCCTGAGGCGCCGCCGCGCTTTCAACGACGGCCCCCTCACCGCACAGCTGAGAGGCTAAAAAAAAGCCACAGCCACGGCTAAAAAAGCTGCAGCTTTTCCAGCAGGAACCCCAGGAAGGTGAGTTGGGCGCGGGTGAGGGGGCCGGCAGGGAGCTGCCGATGGGTGCTCAGCACCCACCAATTTTTCCCCGTGGGTGCTCCAGCCCCGGGGAAATCTCTTTCAGAGTCACTGCTTCCCAGGATAAAGCCACCCCATCCTGTAAATATGGCCTACATTCTTTGCTCCCAGACATATACATTTGGCTGAATTAAAACACATTGTTTGCTTGTGCTCAGTTTACCAAGCAATTCAGAATCAGTGACCTGTCTTTGTTATTCACCACACGCACAATTTTTGTGGGATTCATTTTTTTCTTCCAGTCATCAATAAAAATTTTAAATAGCAAAGGGCCAAGACTGATCCCGGAGGGACCCCGCTAGAAACAGATCTGCTCAATGATGGTTCCCTGGTTAGAGTTACATTTTGAGACGATCAGTTAGCTTAGCTTTTAATCCATTTAATGTGTGCCATGTTAATTTTATATTCTAGCTTTTTAATCAAAATCCCACATGGTACCAAACCTGTGTATATTGCATCAACACAATTACCTTTATCAACTGAACTTGTAACCCCACTTAAAAAAAATCAAATTAGTTGGACAGGATCTATTTTCCATAAACCCATGTTGATTGGCATTAATTATATTATCCTCCTTTAATTCTTTATTAATCATGTCCCATATTAGCCACTCCATTATCTTGCCTGGGATTGAAGTCAGACTACCAGACAGTCCTATAATACCCAAGTGCTCCTAATTACCCTCTTAAAATATTGGCACAACAGTGGATTTCTTCTGGAACTTACCCAGTATTCCAGGATTTACCGAAAAACAACATTAATACTCTAGTGAGCTCCTCAGCCAGCTCTTTTAAGGCTCTTGGATGCATGTTATCTGGACCTGCGGATTTTAACGTGTCTAACTTTAATAGCTGCTGTTTAACATCCTCCTGAGATACTAGTGAAATGGAAAGAGGGTTATCATCATCAGGATGATTACTACAGCATCTGTTTATTCCCAAATGCAGAACAGAAATCCTTTATTCAATAAGCATTTGAACACTTCTGCCTTTTCTGCATTATTATTAATAACTCTACCATTTCCATCTAATAACAGACCAACACCATTGTTAGGATTCTTTTTATTACTAATATACTTTAAAAAACCATCTCTCTTATTCTCCTTAACTCTGCTTTCCATAGATTTCTCCTTATGTCCCTTTGCCTCTGTGACAAAGTTCCTCCTCTACCTTGGTGAGTCCTGCGCTTATTGGCGGATTTTGATCGCCTCAGAGATCTTCCCCTCTGGTAGAACCCACAGTCAAATTCCTCCTGTGTCTGATCAGGAGTTGGGAGGTTTGGGGGGAACCCGGGCCTGCCCTCTACTCCGGGTTCCAGCCCAGGGCCCTGTGGATTGCAGTTGTCTATAGGGTTTCCTGTAACAGCTGCGTGACAGCTACAACTCCCTGGGCTACTTCCCCACAGTCTCCGCCCAACACCTTCTTTATGCTTACTGCAGGACCTTCCTCCTGATGGTCTGCTGATGCTTGTACTCCTCAGTCCTTCAACTCTTCTCACTCTCAACTCCTTGTGTGCCTCTTGCTCCCAGCTCCTCGCACGCAACACCACAAACTGAAGGGAGCTCCTTTTTAAACCCAGGTGCCCTGATTAGCCTAACTGTCTTAAATTGGTTCCAGAAAGTTCCTGCTTGTTCTAGTGCAGCCCCTGCTCTGGTCACTCAGGGAACAGAAAACTATTCATCCAATGGCCAGTATATTTGCCTTCTATCAGACTTCTGTACCCCACTTGTCTGGGTCTGTCACACCTCCCTCATCAACTTTCTGTAATTCCTAGCTTCTGATTATATACATTATTATCAACTTCCCCTTTCTTCCATTTGCTATATATATTTTTATTTGTTATACCTGCCTTCCCCTCAATCAGTTTTTTTTTAAAACCAGTATAGCTTCCTTCCTCAATTGAGGCTTTTGGGGCAACTGTGGCTTTTTTTAACTCTTAGTTCTGTTATCAGTTCCTCTTTATCTGTCAAGAAAAGGTCTAATGCAGAATTCTCCACATGTGTGTGGATGTTCTGCTCCCTACACCGTCACCACCCTCCTCTCCCCCTCCCCCTGCCACACACACTCACTACCTCCTTGGTCAGGTGATGTCGGGGCCACAGTGAGCTGCAGCAGGGTGAGCTGGGAGGCCACATACCCTCTTCGGGTCTCGCACCTGGATGTTGCCCTGGGTTATTTCACTCAGAGAGAGCCAAGGCCTAAACACTACTCTGACGGGGGCCCGGCTCATTCCTCCCCAGGGCTTGCTCTCCAGTGATCTGCTCAGACACACCAGGTCAGAGCCTGGGTACTCCAGCAGGGGGCAGGTGGTCACAGAGTCGTTCCCCCTCCCACACACATAATGCAGGCAGTGGGCACAGCAGTGTAGGGCTAATGTTCCCACGTGGATTGTCCATGCACCTAGATGGCGTGGGAGATGTAGGGCAATATAGGCTGAGCTCCACCCTGCTGGCCATGGGGCCACTGCAGATAGCATGGAGAATGGAGCAGAGCTGAGCGTGCTGCTCCAAGTGCCAACAAGTCTTCCCCGTGTCAGTGCAACCGGGCTCGGCCTGGGAAGAGCAGCCAGGACTGGCATCCTGGTGGCAGCAGGGCAAAGTCATGGGCTGAGGCCCCAGTGCAAGTTCTGCCAGCCAGCTCGAAAGACAGCCACCTAAATGTACATGCCAGTGTGCCCCATGCACACACCTCTCAGGTGGCATAGAGTTGGGATATTTCACCTCCTCCTACTTGTTCTAATGTTCTTGGTAACTGGGCAGTAAAAGCTCATTCCAGAATATTCCTTTCGGTCCCTGTCTTGCACAGGAAGTATTCATGGAGCTGGCCGATGTAATGCAGTGCAAGCTACAGCATGCGTCTCAAGCAGAGGTGTGATGCACTGAGGCTGGAGACACGGTAATCAGTAGATATAAAACTTGAGCGTGGCATCGGCTTCCACAGCACAGCCTTGACATCATCTTTATCTCAAACTGTGGAGACATGTGGTTTGGTGCTGCAGGGTAGGTAACGGGTTCCCTCCTTGATGATGGCCATTGTCACAGTGGTCACTGCAGAAGTGTTCTGACCTATCCGTCTGTAGCCATGGGTCATTGCATGGGTCCTCTGTCCAGTTAACATGGACCTCACCTGCTGAAGATTTTCAAGACGCTTGGGCCCTGGGTATCCTTAGGCACCAACTGAGAATGGAAGCTTAAAGAACAGATGGTGTGTTAGAGAGCACTCAGGGTATAAGCAGAGCCCACCCAGCCCTGAGGAGATGCACTGGTGTCCTTGTGAAGACATACAAATTGTTAAATTTTGTCTGTGTTCCTAGTAGAATGCCAGTCCTTTCCATTATTGACTATTAGCAGCACTGCCCCCTATGGTTCCTGACAGTTCAGTTTGCATCAGCACTCTCCTTACCTACCAGATCCTTGAAAGCATAGAAATCAAAAGTGAAGGGGAAACTCTCCTTTCTTGCAACACTGCCAACAACCTCCTCCAAAGCTTCACAGGGCATTCACTGCCACTCACAACAGATGCCAAAAAGGCAATGCATCCCCACCTTTGTCAAATTAACTGTCATGCAAAGCCTTGAGGGTGATTTCATCCTTGTTTGTATCACTGCATTGGCACCTCTGGGATAGTCTGTCCCATGCTGCACTAATTTGGAAAGTTATTATGGTTTAACATTGGTGAGGTCATCACTAACATGTTGCATGACAGAGCAGGTGTATGAAGCTGGGATGCGTCCTCACCTCTGGGCGTCTCCCCCCATGACTTGATGCGGCTTTGCAGGGGAGATTACCTCCTGCGCATCCCGGTGGCCACTTCCTTGGCCCTGTAATGGCCAGTCCAAGCCAGTGTCGTCTCCCAACTCCCTCTTTAGGTCTTCTGTGGCTTGGCCCTCCGGCCAAGTCACATAACAGTTCACTCCCTTTCTGGGGTAACTAAAGAGCCAACTTTAAAGTTCACAAACAACTTCCAAACTTATAGTTCTTCTGTCCCTCTTGGGCTCAACTGAAATCCTCTGCTTCCTGGGCCCCACAGAGACTCTTTGCACTGCTTCTTCCCCAGCAGGATTCCCCCACTGCTTCCCTTTGCCAGGGCCGGCTCCAGGCACCAGCTTTCCAAGCTGGTGCTTGGGGCGGCATCTAGCATGGGGCGGAAGTCCGTCCCCCATGGTGGCAATTCGGCAGCAGCTCTGCCGCTCTCCCCACTGCGGCGGCAATTCGGCGGCAGCTCCACTGCTCTCCCCGCCGCGGCGGCAATTTGGCAGCAGCTGCTTAGGGCGGCAAAATTGGTAGAGCTGCCCCTGCCCTTCCCCAGGGACTCCCGCAGTTTATCTCTGAGGATCTCTCTGCTCCTTGTAGGCATTAGCTGAGGGCTCCCCCACAGGAGCCCACTCCGCTGCCTTTGGGTGACTTGGCCTGACTTCTTCATGCTCTTCCCAGAGAACTCCCCTTGTTCCTCCCTCCAGGGTCTCCCTCTCTACAGAGTTCAGAGCTGGATTTAAGCAATGCTTGCCCTGCTTCTCCCCCACAGGTGGGGTCAGTCTTTCTAGTTAAGTGCCATTACACACAGCTGGTCATCAGTTAGCTCTTATGATGCCAGCTCATCAGTGGGGATAGCTAGTAAGTCCTAGGCAAGGCTCAGCCCAGCTTGCCTCTATGGTCCAGCCTGCCCATGACGTGGGATATTTTTTGATATCTGTGGCCAACAGCCCTCAATAGAAACACGTTCTCAATACCTGTGCCAGTCAATTTCCCCATGTAGACAAGGCCTACGTCTTCTGTTGGGAACCTCCTTTCTGACCACTCTGGACAGCATATCCAGCATTGCTTTGCTGCCTAGGGACACATGTTTGTCTCCTTCCCTCAACCTGCTTTTCAAGCCTTTCTGACTGAAACTAACCATGACCAGATAACCTGGCCTGTGGGTGGGTGCAGGGCCGGTGCAAGGAAGTTTTGTGCCCTAGGCGAAACTTCCTTGCACCAGCCCTGCGCCGCCCCCCCCATACCCTTCCCAGCCAGCTCCCCCACCCGCGGGAGCTCAGCCTCCCCTCCCCCCCGCAATGCCACCTCCCCCCCCAGCCAGCTCCCTTGCCCGCGGGCGCTCAACCACCCCCCACCACCCGTGGGAGCTGAGCAGGGGGGCGACTCGCAGCGGCTGCCCTGTGGCTCCCCGCTCAGGTGCTGAGCTGGGGGGCAGGGAGGCAGCCGCCCGCTGCCCCCCAAATCTTGGCGCCCTAGGCGAATGCCTAGGGTCGCCTAGTGGGCGCGCTGGCCCTGGGTGGATGGCGTGGAGGCTACTAGTGGAGTTCCTCAGGAATTGTTTTTGGGACCAATCTTACTTAACATTTTCATTCATGACCTTGGCACAAAAAGTGGAAGTGTGCTAATAAAATTGACAGATGACCCCAAGTTGGGAGGTATTGCTAATATGGAGGAGAAGCAGACTATCATACAAGATCTGGAGGACCTTGAAAACTGGAGTAATAGAAATGGGATGAAATTTAATAGTGCAAGGTCATGCACTTAGGGACTAACCATAAAGATTTTTGCTTTAAACTGGGGATGTATCAGTTGGAAATGACAGAGGAGGAGAAAGACCTAGGTGTATTGGTTGATCACAGGATAACTATGAGCTACCAATATGATGTGACCGTGAAAAAGGCTAATGAGGTCCAACGGTGCATCAGGGGAGGTATTTCCAGTAAAGATAGGGAGGTGTTAGTACCATTATACAAGGCACTGGTAAGACCTAATCTGTTAATACTGTGTGTAATTCTGGTCTCCCATGTTTAAGAAAAAGGAATTCAAACTGGAACAGGTGCAGAGAAGGGATACTAGGATAAGAGACATGGAAAACCTATGTTACAAGAGGAGACTCAAGGAGCTTGGCTTGTTTAGCCTACCCAAACAAAGGCTGAGGGGATAGTATTGCTCTCTATAAATACATCAGAGGGATAACTTCTTCCCCTCACTGATATTTAAGTGCCAATGTGGACACAAGAACAAATGGATATAAACTGGCCATCAACAAGATTAGGCTCAAAATTAGATGAAGGTTATTAACCATCAGAGGAGTGAAGTTCTAGAGCAGCTTTCCAAGGGGAGAAGTGAGGGCAAAAAAAACCCAATCAAGCTCAGTCTTGAAGTGAGTTAAGTTTATGGAGGGGATGGTATGATGGGACTGCCTCCAATGGCATGTGGCCCATCTGTGACTGCTACATCAAAATTCCCCTATGGCTGGAGATGGGGAGGGCTCTGAGTTATTATAGGGAAATCTTTCCCAGGAGTCTGGCTGATGGGGTCTTGCTGACATGCTCAGGGTCTAACTGGTCACCATATTTGGAATCAGGAAGGAATTTTTCCCCCAGGTCACACTGATAGAGACCTTGGGGGGGTTTCGCCTTCCTGTGCAACATGGGCACAGGTCATTGCAGATTTAACTAGAGTAAATGGTGGATTCTCTGTAACTTGAAGTCTTTAAAACATGATTTGAGGAGTTCAGTAACTCAGTCAGAGGTTGAGGGTGTATTACAGGGGTGGGTGGGTAAGGTGCTGTGGCCTGTGACGTACAGGAGGTGAGACTAGATGGTCACGATGGTCCCTTCTGGCCTTTAAGTCTGAGTCTATGAGAGAGAAACTGACACAGCCAGGAGCAGGGCAAACCTGCCGAAGGGTGTAAGACAGTGGTCCCCAACGTGGTGCCCGCGGGCGCCATGGCGCCTGCCGGGGCATTTATGTGCGCCCGCCATCAGGGCCGGTGCCAAGGAAGAAAGAGGAGAGTAGCATCCGCTGGAGAAGCGTCGCCACTGAAATGCCGCCGCGCAGCGCTTCCAGCGGAGAAGCTTTTGCCGAAATGCCGCCGCGCAGCGCTTCCAGCGGAGAAGCTTTTGCCGAAATGCCACCGCGCAGCGCTTCCAGCGGAGAAGCTTTCGCCGAAATGCCACCGCGCAGCGCTTCCAGCGGAGAACCTTTCGCCGAAATGCCGCCGCGCAGCGCTTCCGGCGGAGAAGCTTTCGCCAAAATGCTGCCGAGGAGCGCTTCCGGCGGAGAAGCTTTCGCCAAAATGCTGCCGAGGAGCGCTTCCGGCGGAGAAGCTTTCGCCAAAATGCCGCCGAGGAGCGCTTCCGGCGGAGAAGCGTCGCCACTGAAATGCCGCCGCGCAGCGCTTCCAGCGGAGAAGCTTTTGCCGAAATGCCACCGCGCAGCGCTTCCAGCGGAGAAGCTTTTGCCGAAATGCCACCGCGCAGCGCTTCCAGCGGAGAACCTTTCGCCGAAATGCCACCGCGCAGCGCTTCCAGCGGAGAACCTTTCGCCGAAATGCCGCCGCGCAGCGCTTCCAGCGGAGAACCTTTCGCCGAAATGCCGCCGCGCAGCGCTTCCAGCGGAGAACCTTTCGCCGAAATGCCACCGCGCAGCGCTTCCGGCGGAGAAGCTTTCGCCGAAATGCCGCCGCGCAGCGCTTCCGGTGGAGAAGCTTTCACCAAAATGCTGCCGAGGAGCGCTTCCGGCGGAGAAGCTTTCGCCAAAATGCTGCCGAGGAGCGCTTCCGGCGGAGAAGCTTTCGCCAAAATGCTGCCGAGGAGCGCTTCCGGCGGAGAAGCTTTCGCCAAAATGCCGCCGAGGAGCGCTTCCGGCGGAGAAGCTTTCGCCAAAATGCTGCCGAGGAGCGCTTCCGGCGGAGAAGCTTTCGCCAAAATGCTGCCGAGGAGCGCTTCCGGCGGAGAAGCTTTCGCCAAAATGCCGCCGAGGAGCGCTTCCGGCGGAGAAGCGTCGCCACTGAAATGCCGCCGCGCAGCGCTTCCGGCGGAGAAGCTTTCGCCAAAATGCCGCCGAGGAGCGCTTCCGGTGGAGAAGCGTCGCCACTGAAATGCCGCCGCGCAGCGCTTCCAGCGGAGAAGCTTTTGCCAAAATGCCGCCGCGCAGCGCTTCCAGTGGAGAAGCTTTTGCCAAAATGCCGCCGCGCAGCGCTTCCAGCGGAGAAGCGTCACCACTGAAATGCCGCCGCGCAGCGCTTCCGGCGGAGAAGCTTTCGCCAAAATGCCGCCGCGCAGCGCTTCCGGCAGAGAAGCTTTCGCCGAAATGCCACCGCGCAGCGCTTCCAGCGGAGAACCTTTCGCCGAAATGCCGCCGCGCAGCGCTTCCAGCGGAGAACCTTTCGCCGAAATGCCGCCGCGCAGCGCTTCCAGCGGAGAACCTTTCGCCGAAATGCCACCGCGCAGCGCTTCCGGCGGAGAAGCTTTCGCCGAAATGCCGCCGCGCAGCGCTTCCGGTGGAGAAGCTTTCACCAAAATGCTGCCGAGGAGCGCTTCCGGCGGAGAAGCTTTCGCCAAAATGCTGCCGAGGAGCGCTTCCGGCGGAGAAGCTTTCGCCAAAATGCTGCCGAGGAGCGCTTCCGGCGGAGAAGCTTTCGCCAAAATGCCGCCGAGGAGCGCTTCCGGCGGAGAAGCTTTCGCCAAAATGCTGCCGAGGAGCGCTTCCGGCGGAGAAGCTTTCGCCAAAATGCTGCCGAGGAGCGCTTCCGGCGGAGAAGCTTTCGCCAAAATGCCGCCGAGGAGCGCTTCCGGCGGAGAAGCGTCGCCACTGAAATGCCGCCGCGCAGCGCTTCCGGCGGAGAAGCTTTCGCCAAAATGCCGCCGAGGAGCGCTTCCGGTGGAGAAGCGTCGCCACTGAAATGCCGCCGCGCAGCGCTTCCAGCGGAGAAGCTTTTGCCAAAATGCCGCCGCGCAGCGCTTCCAGTGGAGAAGCTTTTGCCAAAATGCCGCCGCGCAGCGCTTCCAGCGGAGAAGCGTCACCACTGAAATGCCGCCGCGCAGCGCTTCCGGCGGAGAAGCTTTCGCCAAAATGCCGCCGCGCAGCGCTTCCGGCAGAGAAGCTTTCGCCGAAATGCCGCCGCGCAGCGCTTCCGGCGGAGAAGCTTTCGCCAAAATGCCGCTGAGGAGCGCTTCCGGCGGAGAAGCGTCGCCACTGAAATGCCGCCGCGCAGCGCTTCCAGCGGAGAAGCGTCGCCACTGAAATGCCGCCACGCAGCGCTTCCGGCGGAGAAGCTTTCGCCAAAATGCTGCCGCGCAGCGCTTCCGGCAGAGAAGCTTTCGCCGAAATGCCGCCGAGGAGCGCTTCCGGCGGAGAAGCGTCGCCACTGAAATGCCGCCGCGCAGCGCTTCCAGCGGAGAAGCTTTTGCCGAAATGCCACCGCGCAGCGCTTCCAGCGGAGAAGCTTTTGCCGAAATGCCACCGCGCAGCGCTTCCAGCGGAGAACCTTTCGCCGAAATGCCACCGCGCAGCGCTTCCAGCGGAGAACCTTTCGCCGAAATGCCGCCGCGCAGCGCTTCCAGCGGAGAACCTTTCGCCGAAATGCCGCCGCGCAGCGCTTCCAGCGGAGAACCTTTCGCCGAAATGCCACCGCGCAGCGCTTCCGGCGGAGAAGCTTTCGCCGAAATGCCGCCGCGCAGCGCTTCCGGTGGAGAAGCTTTCGCCAAAATGCTGCCGAGGAGCGCTTCCGGCGGAGAAGCTTTCGCCAAAATGCTGCCGAGGAGCGCTTCCGGCGGAGAAGCTTTCGCCAAAATGCTGCCGAGGAGCGCTTCCGGCGGAGAAGCTTTCGCCAAAATGCCGCCGAGGAGCGCTTCCGGCGGAGAAGCTTTCGCCAAAATGCTGCCGAGGAGCGCTTCCGGCGGAGAAGCTTTCGCCAAAATGCTGCCGAGGAGCGCTTCCGGCGGAGAAGCTTTCGCCAAAATGCCGCCGAGGAGCGCTTCCGGCGGAGAAGCGTCGCCACTGAAATGCCGCCGCGCAGCGCTTCCGGCGGAGAAGCTTTCGCCAAAATGCCGCCGAGGAGCGCTTCCGGTGGAGAAGCGTCGCCACTGAAATGCCGCCGCGCAGCGCTTCCAGCGGAGAAGCTTTTGCCAAAATGCCGCCGCGCAGCGCTTCCAGTGGAGAAGCTTTTGCCAAAATGCCGCCGCGCAGCGCTTCCAGCGGAGAAGCTTTTGCCAAAATGCCGCCGCGCAGCGCTTCCAGTGGAGAAGCTTTTGCCAAAATGCCGCCGCGCAGCGCTTCCAGCGGAGAAGCGTCACCACTGAAATGCCGCCGCGCAGCGCTTCCGGCGGAGAAGCTTTCGCCAAAATGCCGCCGCGCAGCGCTTCCGGCAGAGAAGCTTTCGCCAAAATGCCGCCGCGCAGCGCTTCCGGCGGAGAAGCTTTCGCCAAAATGCCGCCGCGCAGCACTTCCGGCGGAGAAGCTTTCGCCAAAATGCCGCTGAGGAGCGCTTCCGGCGGAGAAGCTTTCGCCAAAATGCCGCTGAGGAGCGCTTCCGGCGGAGAAGCTTTCGCCAAAATGCTGCCGAGGAGCGCTTCCGGCGGAGAAGCTTTCGCCAAAATGCCGCTGAGGAGCGCTTCCGGCGGAGAAGCTTTCGCCAAAATGCCGCTGAGGAGCGCTTCCGGCGGAGAAGCTTTCGCCAAAATGCCGCCGCGCAGCGCTTCCGGCGGAGAAGCTTTCGCCAAAATGCCGCCGCGCAGCGCTTCCGGCGGAGAAGCTTTCGCCAAAATGCCGCCGCGCAGCGCTTCCGGCGGAGAAGCTTTCGCCAAAATGCCGCCGCGCAGCGCTTCCGGCGGAGAAGCTTTCGCCAAAATGCCGCCGCGCAGCACTTCCGGCGGAGAAGCTTTCGCCAAAATGCCGCTGAGGAGCGCTTCCGGCGGAGAAGCTTTCGCCAAAATGCCGCTGAGGAGCGCTTCCGGCGGAGAAGCGTCGCCACTGAAATGCCGCCGCGCAGCGCTTCCGGCGGAGAAGCTTTCGCCGAAATGCCGCCGAGGTGCACTTCCGGCGGAGAACCATCGCCACCGAAAAGTGTCGCTGCCCGCCACACTCTGATGAAGAGATGAATGTGCTCTTGGCCACAGAAAGGTTGGGGACCACTGGTGTAAGAGGTTGTAACCATTGAAAAGTTACTGTAGGTAACTACACCAAGAGCAAGCTGCTGCAGAGCAGTGAGGATATCACCTGTCAGTTGAGCTGGCATCATTGCTCCCTTCCTGAAACACACCACCCATGCTTCTGGAAATGGATCCAACCAGGAATGGCGGCAGCAGCAGCAGGGGGCAGGCGCCTGCACTACCCCAGCAGGTCTGCCTAATGCTCTCCCACTTCCTTTGGTTTCCCTGTCTGTAATCCAGGACCTTCTTAGTACCAACTGGCAAGGGGCGCACCACATTACAAGAATCTCCTGAGACTGATATGTGCACTCTAGTTCATGTGAAGTCTCAAAAGCTGGTATCAGCTTGGTCATCAATATCCTTGCAAAACACGTGAACGGATGTCTGTTAGGTGGAAAAAGGGGTTTTGACGATGTTTATTCATCTGTTTACAAGCAAACTAAGTACTGGCTTGTTCAAAAAGGATCTCCTAGCACCAGTCTGAACTGAATGCAAATGGAGGGTTGAGAACTTTGCAAAGAAACAGGAAGAGGAAAAAACAGTAGAGAGGGGAGACACTGCTTGGAGATACCCTTCAAAAGCTTGCTCTGCTATATTTTGGGTCCAAGAATACACCCAACCATCTCTCACCTAGGAAGTAAATGGACAGCAAACTTGCTTCATGAGAAAGGGGTCTCAACCGGGCTTGGTTGAAAATGATGGCGAGAACTTTGGGTTAGATCAGATTCTTTAGAGAGGAGGTTAACCTCTTATGTTTACTCCCTACAAAGCATGTTATGATTTGGTTCTACAAGTAACCATTTGTTTCCAATATTCTTACTCACTGTCCCTTGAATTTGTTATGTAGCGCCCCCTCTCCACCTGGTTACCTCCTTTAATGCCAATCTACATACAGGTTTTGATGGACAGGTCTGGGGTCACCAGGGCAGCTTGGGCGGAAAATTCTAACTACAGAGTAATCCCCACTTACTTGCCAGATAGTTGAAGACTTCCAAGAAATAACACAAACACATAAAAATATATTCAACACAATAATTATATTAAACAGGAGAAAAATACAACATAACAGGGTAAAACAGTATTTTTAGGGTCACCGGTGCCCACACTGAAAATACCTGTGACTTGATGTAGCAAATGTAAGATTAGTGTCCCGTTGGTACGCGTACTTTGCTGGGGCCCTTGATGACCTATAACCACAAAATTCTTCTCTGCAGTGGTTTAGCAGTGTGACTGACTGGGTTCAGTACAGCCCAAAAGACTCACAAGTGGGAGAAGGTGGTAAATCCCGCCACAGGTGTAATATGCAGCAGGTTATAAAATCCTCAAACCCTTATTCCCTGGCTTGAGGACACAGTTCAGGGAGTAGGGGGGGTCCACAAAACAAATTGCCTGACTGACTAACTAACTAAAAGATGGTGCACTCACAAAGTCCATGAATGATCCTCAGGTTCAAAGATGACTCTGGACTCCTCAGTCACTGCAGAGGGGCTGCTCTCTGCTGACAGGGATCCTCCTCAGGCAAGAATCAGGCTGCGTCGGTCGCAGGATTTCCCCTCACCACAAAGGGGTGCAGGGCTCAAAGTGTAGGTTACACAACTACACTAACATCCACACTGTAGCCTCCTAGCCCAGCCTCCAGACACACACTCAGCAGGCAGCTTCCCTGGACTAGCAGCCAGAGCAGAGCTGACCATGTGGTGACAGGTCTCACAGGGAGCTGGAGGGCGAACTCAGCCTGGCTGGGGAAATTTCCCAGCAAACTCTACAAACTGGGAATCAATGGGGAAGGAAAAACCCAGCTAAGGGATCTGCTGTCAGGTCCCTAGAAGCCAGTTCTCAGGGGGACACAGCATGCCGGCCTGGGACTCACCAGCTCCCCACACAGCCAGTCCTGTCCTTTCCCTGGCTGGCTCCAGACTGACCGCAAAATGGCCTCTCCCTTCTTCTCAACTCCCTGGGAGGGCCTCTCACTCCCTAGTGGTTGCTTCGCTGGGCAGACTCTGAGTCTGCCTTGGCTCCCCCTCCCTATCAGGGACAGTGTGCCTCTCCCTGAGCTGCCAGCAGACAGAGTCCCAATCTCCTTGAGGGTTACAGTTGTTTGATAATAAACTTGTCCTTTAAAGTGAAAACACTTTAACTGCTGAGTGTTAAGCCAAGTGGTGATGCTGAGTTGAATCTTACAAGCTGGTTTGTTCTGTTCCTTTGGGAATAGCAGGCCTGGTAATTCTGAGTGTTCAGTGGCTAAGGGCCTTGACACGGGGGGACACTCTGAGGGCATAGGGGTTGGTGTGTGCCTCTCACTACCTGTCGAGAGAGTGAGGTCTGCAGAGACCTGGAGGGCTGCGCTTGTGTGGCCAGAGGCTGGTGGTGCCAGGGCACTGAGCCATGGCATGCACAGACAAAAGTGCTTCATGCAAAGAGCCGGTGATGGTGAGGTGCCTCACAGTCCTGGGTATCCCTGGGCACCTTACACCCTCCTCACCAACAAGGAGACCCTTGCTTCCTGCACACATGCCAGTGTGCATCAGGGTGCACCAAATAACTGACATGTTTGGAGGGGGAGGTTTTCCTTCTGCCTCTGCTGTTTATATAAAGAACATCTGTCCTTGTGGAAGCCCTCACCAATGTATGTGCACATACCCTTCCTCCCCCACCTCCTATTGCTGCTGGCATTTGCCTATGGAACCCCAGTGCCTTGCAAGAGACTCCTGAGGATTGTCAATCTGCAGGAGGAGGCAGGGGGTCAAGGCGAATCAGGGGAGTTGTCTGAGGGCCACAGTGGAGTATGGGTCCCTTGCCAGCCAGGGCCAGAAGTGACTGACAACAATGACCTTTGGTAACACAGGCCAAAGTGGTGTCAGTGTTTAATACACTGTTCCCATGGGATGAGAGAGAGCCACACTTAGGGAATGATGGCTCTTTGTGCTCCTGTAGGGGTTAGACCAGGTAGTGAGGTTTATCTGCTGCTTTTGAGATAGAGTACAAACATCTACTGCTTAAGTCTCCCCAAGCTGCTCCTGCAAAGCATCAAACACAATTAATTTCATACCCCCCTCTCTTCTCCAGGGCATTTTAAAACTGTGGGACACTGGGAAAATGATGACTTTATGGTTCTTTTTAAAAATAACTAAGCTCATATTTCCCTCTCCCTCCCCCCACCGTCAGCTGCCCTAGAAAAGTCAACCCGTTCCTAAATTACAACAGGTGTTTGAAACTGACCACCTGACTCAAAAGAGAGCTTGAATAGAATGCTTCCATCCCTGTCAAAGTGATCTCCAGATTAACAGTTTAACTATGATGGTGTTACCATCAAAGAGATCCCGAAAGGTCACAGTACAATAGCAAAGAGTGTAATGTATGTGAGCCTCCACATATACTTCTGTGTCAGAGCTGGGGCAATGTGGAGGGTCAGGTCACATCCCAAGAACTGTAAGATGGCACTGAAGGCTGCTCACCAGTATGGATATAGTACAGTCATGCAGTTTGTACCAACTGTAGGAAGTCACAGGTCTTTACTCACTCTCAAGACATAAAGGTGAATACGACTTATGAGGTCACTTAAACCAGTGGTTCTACATGTAGAGCAAATAGCTGGCTCTAGCACTGTGCTGCCTAGCTGTGGGCAAGTCCTCCTTGCACTTCAGTCTCCAGATATGAAAAAGGGGGAGAAAGCCACTGTCTCCGCTCACAGCTCTGTTCTCCAGTGATGGTTTTAATTCTGAGCTGCGCTGAAAATGTAAAATGGCCTCTGTGTGGTTACCATTACAGCTATAATTACATATGTCAGATCAATCCTTTGATACCAACCTACAATTTAATGTACAGGCCCCCCCACTCACGCACATTAGAGCCTTTCCAGCATCAAGGAGGTAGGCTCCCTGCCCCTGCCTGGTGCACAACCCAGGGTCCCCCAGCACAGGACCCACTGCACATAACCCTCTCCCCAACCTATCTGCCTGCCAGTTATAATTTGATTAGAGGTTTTTATACTTTATTAGGTCTTTCCATAGCCTGAAAATGTCCATTCTGGTCCCATGTCAGCAGCTGACTATCACGCTCTGATTCAGCGTTAGCATACCCAATTGATCATTATTGCTTTCAAAGTCCCTAATACACACACACTTTCATCTTAGAGAAAAATCCTTTCATTTTATTGTGTGTTCTTTTTACATAATGTGTTGTGAATAGAAATAGCTGCCAGGGTTGAAGAGTTTTAATTTACTGGCAGAATTAGACGATATATCTATTCATTATAAAAGGTCCTGTTATTTCATTCTCCTGCTGCATCCATCTGGCTGGCTTTTATTTTTTTTATTTTTAAAGAACTAAACTTTCTCTTGATTTACCATTTCTCCTCATTTGTAATCACTTCTTGGCTCTGCTCAGACAACATCTCTGCAATCTGCTTATCTAGAGTGGCCATCCCTGAGGGTGCTGAAAATCAAATTCTGAAGGGGGTGGTAATTGCAAAATGCTGGGTCACATGTAGCATCTCTGCTGTTTTACCAGCTTACAGAGCCCATTGTTGAGACCATGTGGAGGTTACAGAGACTCGGGACACCATGGTGGAAGTGATTACCAGACTGACTTTATTTTCTGCTTACACCTCCCTGCTATATGCCCCCCTAGTGGCTTTATCTTTCCACACCTAATACTAAACCATGTTCCCAGCTGGTGCTCCAGCTTCCCTGTCTCTCAGTAGGTCTACATTGCAATCAGAGACCTGCAGCTGGTCTGTGGCTCAGGCTGCAGGGCTGTTTGACTGCAGTGTTGACTTCTGGGTTCTGGCTGGAGCCCAGGCTCTACGACCCTGCAAGGTGGGAGGGTCTCAGAGCTCAGGCTGCAGCCTGAGCCCAAATGTTCCTCCCACAGTTTGGGGGCCAAGGTCCTAGAAAGTGGCAGTTGCAGCAGTAGAGTTGTTGTTATCCTTTTACCATGTATGACCTTGGTGCTGCTCTTTGTCTACATGTCCCCACCTTCCATCATTTGTGTCTGTTAAGTGCTGCTGGTATCTGGCTGGCTGTGGTATCTGACATGCAGGTGCATCTGGCACTGTAGTATTTTGCTTGCCATTGTTTTGGATTTGCTGTAGACAATAGAGGAACATAGGACTGGCCCAGATAGATTAGATCCAGAGCACACTGGATCAGTCCATTGTATCCTGTGTCCAACAGGACACTGCACCAGATGCTTTGGAGGAAGGTGTAAGAACCTCGCAGCAGGGAGGCAATGGGATAATCGTTCTGGCTGCTAGTAGAGCTGGGCAAAATTTTTCAGCTGAAACTTTTTTTGGTGAAATATGCAGATTCAGCAACACCAGATTGTTTTGTGAAATCATGTCAGTTTCGTCAAATTGTTCCTGTAAGAAAAAAAGACCACAATACATTTCTGAAACAGTCGAAACACTCTGATTTTTCAGGTCAGAATGATTTTTCATTTGGGAATTTCCTTTGGTTTTCTTTTTTTTTTAAATCAAACATTTAAAAATGGTTGTAATTGAAATGAAACATTTCATTTACACAAAATCAAAATGAAAAATATAGTTTTGTCTAAACAAAACTTTCATTCAACCCAATGTAATTTTTCTTTTTTACTATTCTATTCACCAAAATTTCAAAAAAAAATTATTTTCAGTTCAACCCAAAAACATTTTTATTTTAATTTTTCAGAATTGCCAGCAAACTCAAATCTGTTGTTCATCCAGCTCTGGTTGCTAGTAGCTAATGATTGGCTTAAGCTGGGAATCATGAGGTCTTGTATTGCTTCCAAAATTAACAAAAATATCCAGATTTATAGTAGTCAATCCTATCCATGTCAATGTCCAATTCCTTTTCGAATCTTGCTAAGTTCTTGGCCTCAATTGTATCCAGTGGTAATGAGTTCCACAGGCTAATCAGCTATTATTTGTAAAAGTATTTCCTTTTATTGGTTTTGAATTTGCCACTTTTCAGTTGCTTGTTTTGTGTGACACGGAAAACTGAAGTTCCTGATCTACCTTCTCTAGACCATTCAGTATTATAAACGTGTATCATGTTCCCTTCTTATTCATCTCCTTCCCAAGGTGGTGATCCCAGTCTTAAGCAGTATTGAATACGAAATCTGGGCGTGGTGTGAGACACTGCATGGACCTGTGCCCATCCTTCTTTTGGTGTCCAGTAACACTGATCCTGGGTCCTTATTATCCCATTATACCTTTTTTAAGTAGTGTTTTTTATACATTTCTCTGGACAGCTACTCCTGCTCTACCATTAGACTGGCCATGAGGCAGGGAGAATGCGATGTATTCAAATTCTGCTGATGCTGCAAACTGTAGTCCTTTATCCATAATAATGGCCCCTGGAATTCTATGCCAGGCAAAGTGAGCTTCGCCACATTCTCGGAGAGAGGATGAGGATTTTGTGCATAGGGGATGTATTTCCCAATAATCTGAATAGCAATCACCCATCACAAGGCAGCCTGGATTTCCCACTGGACATAAATCCATGCCATGCTCTCTCCAGGGTTAATCGGATATTTCATTCATCAGTTGGTTGGTTTGTTGATTTGCTACACCGTCATTTCATATATTTTCCTGGCTTATGAAGTCTTGGACATAACTGCTCACATTTGGCCAATAGCCTGAGCCCTGGATGATGCCTGACATTCTGGCTGGGTCAAATTTTCAAGAGAGTTCAGCATATTGGGTGTATGGCACTATGGCTAACAGGGTCACAGTGGAAGCTGCAGGAAGCTCAGCAGCTTTTGAAACCGGGCCTTTGTTTACATGTCTGAATGGGAGCTGAGCTCATTTGGAAAATTGGTCCCAGTTCTAGGTGCTGAGTTTTGAAAATCTGGTCCCACATTATATAATTGTTTTGTTGCTTTTTTCCATATGGCAATAAGCACATATATTACTGTACCCTGCACATTTGCCTTTGCTCATGTTTTCTCCCACAATATATTCATTGCCTGTCTTCCTTTGCAGCCCACTGCTAGCCAAATGTTTTGTTTTCTGTGCTGTGTGATGTAGATGTAGATCTTCCACTATTTCAGATGCTTTTAGGTTTTGGAGCTGTTTGCTTCTTTGCTGCCACAATTTTTATCAATAGAAAGAATGAGTGCCAATCCTGATTAGTGCAACATATGTTCTTTGGCTTCATTGTCTTTGGTACCTAAAACTATACAAGCAAGCAGTGTTGGCATGAGGATGCTAACTGGTAGAGCTTGACTGCTTATCAGTCTGTGGTTTCAATTTCATTTTGATCAGGTATATTGATAGGGCCCTACCAAATTGACGGCCCTGAAAAATGTGTCACAGACCGTGAAATCTGGTCTCCCCCAATGAATTCTGGTCTTTTGTGTGCTTTTACCCTATACTATACAGATTTCACAAGGGAGACCTAGCGTTTCTCAAGTTGGGGGTCCTGACCCAAAAGGGCATTGCAGGGGGGTTGCAAGGTTATTTTAGGGGGTCAGAGCTGGGCAGCTAGAGAGTGTCAGCTGGAGAATGGCAGCTGCTGACTGAGGGCCCAGCTCTGCAGGCAGCAGCGCAGAAGTAAGGGTGGCCATACCATACCATACCCTCCGTACTTCTGTGCTGCTGCTGGCAGCGGCGCTGCCTTCAGAGCTGGGCTCCCGGCCTGCAGTCGCCACTCTCCAGCTGCCCAGCTCTGAAGGCAGTGCTGCAGCCAGTAGCAGCGAAAAAATAAGTGTAGCAGTACCACAGCAACCCCCCCCCCCCAGTAACCTTGCAGCCCCCACACAACTCATTTTTGGGTCATAACCCCTACAATTACAACACTGTGAAATTTCAGATTTAAAGAGCTGAAATCATGAAACTTATGATTTTTAAAATCCTATGACTATGAAATTGACCAAAATGGACCATGGATTTGGTAGGGCCCCCCTATATATTGAAAATCTCTCTCATGTGGTACATTTCTCTAAGGTACAAAATTGTTTGCTAAAGCATCTATGGTTTTAATTTTACCTTTCTTTTCTCATCTGCTAGCTGTAAACACTGAGAAGTTAGCAACAGTCCAGGCTGTATTCAGCATGGCCATTCTGATTGCCAGGTCTTACTCTATCAAGTCTTGCAGCCAGGCTGTATTACTTGTCTGTTTGGCTCTGAAGAAGCTCTGGTTTTCACAGAAATCCACTTGCATTGCAGCAGGGAGTGAAATGTTGGTCATAATGATTGCCAAAGTGGTCAGTGACTCTGCTTAGCGTCAGCAAAGTATTAAAACAGTATACATTGATTTATGTCTGGGAGCAGGTTAAGAGCTCAGTCAGGAAGTGGATTGCAGTGTGTACCACCAATAACTTTGTTGCTCCAACAACAAACTTGTTTATGCCAGTAGCTAGTTAATGTGAAGAGTGCCATCTTCATGCACAACACATAGGCACTACTTTTTACATAGGACTTTTTGGAACACAAAAGGTGGAAACTCCAGTGCATACATTATTTAAAACTGGATAGGACATGGAGTGATGCTCCCCTGACTCCCCAGGGCTGTGTGTGGTGGTGGGGAATGGATCTTTTCCCCCCAGTCAAACAGATCTCACTGTTGGGAAGTTTCACCCAACATTTTCTCTTCCTTACTTTCCTCCCACTACCCTTAGTTATGCACCCTTGCACCACATTTCCTATTTGATATTTCTCTCTTTCAAGTACTTCTGCAGGGTTATCATGGTCCCCTCTTTTATCACTTATTGGGCCAAGTTTTACATTTTCACCTTTTTTAATAAGAACATAAGAACATAAGAAAGGCCGTACTGGGTCAGACCAAAGGTCCATCCAGCCCAGTATCCTGTCCACCGACAGTGGGCAATGCCAGGTGACCCGGAGTGAGTGGACCCAACAGGTAATGATCAAGTGATCTCTCTCCTGCCATCCATCACCCCCCTCTGACAAACAGAGGCTAAGGACACCATTTCTTACCAATTCTGGCTAATAGCCATTAATGGACTTAACCTCCATGAATTTATCCAGTTCTCTTTTAAACCCTGTTATAGTCCTAGCCTTCACAGCCTCCTCAGGCAAGGAGTTCCACAGGTTGACTGTGCGCTGTGTGAAGAACAACTTCCTTTTATTTGTGTTAAACCTGCTGCCCACTAATTTCATTGGGTGGCCCCTAGTTCTTTTATTATGAGAATAAGTAAATAACTTTTCCTTATTCACTTCCTCCACACCACTCATAATTTTATATACTTTTATCATATCCCCCCTTAGTCTCCTCTTTTCCAAGCTGAAAAGTCCTAGTCTCTTTAATCTCTCCTCATATGGGACCCGTTCCATACCCCTAATCATTTTAGTTGCCCTTCTCTGAACCTTTTCGAATGCCAGTATATCCTTTTTGAGATGAGGAGACCACAATTGTACGCAGTATTCAAGATGTGGGCGCACTATGGATTTGTATAAGGGCAGTAAGATATTCTCCGTCTTATTCTCTATCCCTTTTTAAATTATTCCTAACATCCCGTTTGCTTTTTTGACTGCCGCTGCACACTGCATGGACGTCTTTAGAGAACTATCCACGATGACTCCAAGATCTTTTTCCTGATTAGTTGTAGCTAAATTAGCCCCCATCATATTGTGTGTATAGTTGGGGTTATTTTTTCCAATGTGCATTACTTTACATTTATCCACATTAAATTTCATTTGCCATTTTATTGCCCAATCATTTAGTTTTGTGAGATCTTTTTGTAGTTCTTCACAGTCTGCTTTGGTCTTAACTATCTTGAGCAGCTTAGTATCATCTGCAAACTTTGCCACCTCACTGTTTACCCCTTCTTCCAAATCATTTATGAATAAGTTGAATAGGATTGGTCCTAGGACTGACCCTTGGGGAACACCACTAGTTACCCCTCTCCATTGTGAAAATTTACCATTTATTCCTACCCTTTGTTCCATGTTTTTTAACCAGTTCTCAATCCATGAAAGGATCTTCCCTCTTATCCCATGGCAACTTAATTTACGCAAGAGCCTTTGGTGAGGGATTTTGTCAAAGGCTTTCTGGAAATCTAAGTACACTATGTCTACTGGATCACCCTTGTCCACATGTTTGTTGACCCCTTCAAAGAACTCTAATAGATTAGTAAGGCATGATTTCCCTTTACAGAAACCATGTTGACTTTTGCCCAACAATTTATGTTCTTCTATGTGCCTGACAATTTTATTCTTTACTATTGTTTCAACTAATTTGCCCGGTACGGATGTTAGACTTACCGGTCTGTAATTGCCGGGATCACCTCTAGAGCCCTTTTTAAATATTGGCGTTACATTAGCTATCTTCCAGTCATTGGGTACAGAAGCTGATTTAAAGGACAGGTTACAAACCCTAGTTAATAGTTCCGCAATTTCACATTTGAGTTCTTTCAGAACTCTTGGGTGAATGCCAGCTGGTCCCGGTGACTTGTTACAGTTAAGTTTCTCAATTAGTTCCAAAACCTCCTCTACTGACACTTCAATCTGGGACAATTCCTCAGATATGTCACCTACAAAAGACGGCTCAGGTTTGGGAATCTCCCCAACGTCCTCAGCCGTGAAGACCGAAGCAAAGAATTAGTTTAGTTTCTCTGCAATGACTTTATCATCTTTAAGTGCTCCTTTTCTATCTCTATCATCCAGGGGCCCCACTGGTTGTTTAGCAGGCTTCCTGCTTCTGACGTATTTAAAAAACGTTTTGTTATTAGCTTTTGAGTTTTTGGCTAGCTGTTCTTCAAACTCCATTTTGGCTTTTCTTATTACATTTTTACACTTAATTTGGCAGTGTTTATGCTTTTCTCTAGTTACCTCACTAGGATTTGCCTTCCACTTTTTAAAAGATGCCTTTTTATCTTTCACTGCTTCTTTTACATGGTTGTTAAGCCACGGAGGCTCTTTTTTAGTTCTTTGACTTTGTTTTTTAATTTGGGGTATACATTTAAGTTGGGCCTCTGTTATGGTGTCTTTGAAGAGTGTCCATGCAGCTTGCAGGGATTTCAGTTTAGTCACTTTACCTTTTAATTTCTGCTTAACTAACCCCCTCATTTTTGCATAGTTGCCCTTTTTGAAATTAAATGCCATTGTGTTGGGCTGTTGATGTGTTCTTAGCACCACACAAATGTTAAATGTTATTATATTATGCTCACTATTTCCAAGCGGTCCTGTTATAGTTATCTCTTGGACCAGATCCTGTGCTCCACTCAGTACTAAATCAAGTGTTGACTCTCCCCTTGTGGGTTCCTGTACCAGCTGCTCCAAGAAGCAGTCATTTAAAGTATCGAGGAATTTTGTCTCCGCAATACGTCCTGAGGTGACATGTACCCAGTCAATATGAGGATAATTGAAATCTCCCACTATTATTGAGTTCTTTATTTTGATAGCCTCTCTAATCTCCCTTAGCATTTCATCATCACTATCACTGTCCTGATCAGGTGGTCGATAATAGATCCCTATTGTTATGTTCTTATTTGAGCATGGAATTACTATCCATAGAGATTCTATGGAACATGTGGATTCATTTAAGATTTTTACTTCATTTGATTCTACATTTTCTTTCACATATAGTGCCACTCCCCCACCCCACATGACCTGTTCTGTCCTTCCGATATATTTTATACCCCAGAATGATTGTGTCCCACTGATTGTCCTCACTCCACCAGGTTTCTGTGATGCCTATTATGTCAATATCCTCCTTTAACACCAGGCACTCTAGTTCACCCATTTTATTATTTATACTTCTGGCATTTGTGTACAAGCACTTTAAAAACTGGTCACTGTTTAATTGTCTGCCTTTTTCAGATGTGTGAGATTCTTTATGTGAAAGTTTCTTGTTTGATCTGGCCCCTCATTTATCCTTTTCCACCCTCTCCTCCTGACTAAAACCTAGAGAATCTCTATCAGTAGACCCTCCTGTAAGAGAAGTCTCTGTCCGATGCATGTGCTTCTCTGCAGCATTCGGCTTTTCCCCCATCTCTTAGTTTAAAAACTGCTCTACAACCTTTTTAATGTTAAGTGCCAGCAGTCTGGTTCCACTTTGGTTTAGGTGGAGCCCATCCTTCCTGTATAGGCTCCCCCCATCCCAAAAGTTTCCCCAGTCCCTAATAAATCTAAACCCCTCCTCTCTACACCATCGTCTCATCCACGCATTAAGACTCTGAATCTCTGTCTGCTAACCTGGTCCTGCGCGTGGAACTGGAAGCATTTCTGAGAATGCCACCATAGAGGTCCTGGATTTCAGTCTCTTTCCTAGCAGCCTAAATTTGGCCTCCAGGACATCTCTCCTACCCTTCCCTACGTCATTGGTACCTACATGTACCACGACCACCGGCTCCTCCCCAGCACTACTCATAAGTCTATCTAGATGCCTCGAGAGATCCGCAACCTTTGCACCAGGCAGGCAAGTCACCATACGGTTCTCCCGGTCATCACAAACCCAGCTATCTATGTTTCTAATGATTGAATCTCCCATTACTAACACCTGCCTTTTCCTACTGATTGGCGTTCCCTCCCCCGGAGAGGTGACCTCAGTGCGAGAGGATACCTCAACACTACCTGGAAGGAGGGTCCCAACTATGGGAAGGTTTCCCTCTGCTCCCATTGCCTGCTCTCCTTCCCCGGGGCTTTCATCCTCCTCAACAGCGCAGGGGCTTTCTGCCTGTAGGTGGGACAAGTCTACAGTGTCCCTGAAAGCCTCATCAACATACCTCTCTGCCTTCCTTAGCTCCGCCAGTTCCGCCACCCTGGCCTCCAAAGCCCATACGCGGTCTCTGAGGGCCAGGAGCTCCTTGCACCGAATGCACACACATGCCACCCGCCCACAGGGCAGGTAATCATACATGCTACATTGAGCGCAATAAACTGGATAACCCCCACTCTGCTGCTTTCCTCACCTGACATCTTTCCTCACCTGACATCCCCTCCAGCCCCTGGTCATTTTTGTTACTCTCCCTGAACTCACTCCCATTGTTCATACCACATGTTACTGGGCAGCTCATTTGTCAGTGTCCCTCTTTTCGTCTCTCTTTCCATTCTATACATAGGGCCTAAACATTACTGTAATAAACATCTCCATAACATAGGCCCCAAACAGTCTGTCACTCTGCAGTAACTTCTGAATTATCTGATGTTCTGTGTACTTGTTCACTGTTTCCAGTAATTATAGATGTCCCTTTTGTATCCCTTTAAAGCATAAACTAAGGACATTTTTGAAGAAGTGCCAGGAACAATGTGTGATCATGGCTTTAGATATGGAGAACAGATAACAATTCACATCAGTTTGTAATCTGCTAAGTAACCAAAAAATGGCCCATCTCTTTTCAGCTATTGTCTCCTGGTTGGCTACAGATAAATAACAACAGTATAAAGAGATCCAGTCAGGCAAGATGTCATCACAGGACATTTGGCCAGAAAGTGTTTGAATTTCAGCATCATTTAAGTTGTCTAGGTATTGCAGCTTTGCTGTTAAGGGTTAAATAAAGCTCTGTTCATGGAAGAACTTGTGCACATGTATGATAACGAAACCCCTGCTTTAAAAATAAAAATGGGCATGTGATTAAAGTTGAGAAACCTCACCCCAACATGCCAGGGTTAAAGAGCCTATGGGCCCAACTATCCCCATCCCGTTATACCTGCACCAATGCCAGGCCTGCAGGGAGGAGAAAAGGAGGGAACCTGGCTCAGTTCAGGGCTGACTGGCAAAGAGGCAGGAGCTAGCTGCCTCCCTATCTGAGGGACGCATCACTAGGAACCTGACAGGTAGGACAGCCACTGGGCAAGAAGCACCGCCTCCCTGTCCAAGGGAGACTATGGAGGAGACCAAGGAGTGAGCACGCGAATCTCTGAACAATAGAGACACTGTAGGGTTAGGCCTTGCCAAACTGACAGCTGTCCACCCGGAGGCACCTGAGGGCACGCCAGGACGCCAACCAAGGTCCATGAGGGAGCGCTACTTGAGTCAAGCCACTACAAACTGTCAGACTGTAGGGTCACGCCCCAAACTTAAAGGCCAGTGGTAGGAAGTAGCCCAGGGCAGTGGACTTAGACCCTCTGCCAAAAGGTCCCTGTTTGGGGGTTGCTTTGCTCACAGCCCTGCACTAGGACAGGGTGATAGAGAGGGCCCAGGTGCCCCTACCCCACTGCCTTCAAAACTGAGGCATCACTGCCAAGGAAGCAACAACTGTAAGGCAGGCATGCCAACCACTAGGCTGCTCAGCCCTCCAAGCACCCTGTTACAACGTAAAAGAAAACTAAAATGAGATGTGCCTCCTCATAGTTATTCATTTCCATTTTGTTTTAAACTGTGTAAAGTACAGAAAGTTGATACTGTCACAGATTTTTGGGACAAGTTATTACAAATCTCACTTTCTTGTGACTGCAGCACAGAGGTTATGGAAAAGTCCTCCACAGGTCTTGCTTTCTCAGTCTTCACATGCAATAGCTGCCCTCATTCACTTTGGCATTTTGAAGTGGCAGTCACCACCCTTACCAGAAATCACAAGGGAGCTGTGAACTCTCATTCACATCATTCCCACTAAGAAGCATGATTTAGTTTAGATCTCACATAGCTCTACTCTCAGCTGATGTTGACAGCGAGCCTCAGAAATGACACTGTTAGACTAGGAACCCTTCTAAGGGCTTGTTTACACAGGGAAGGTTACTTCAAAATACATTTTAGTGCTTGAGCTAATCAAATAAAACTGTTTGGTTTGGGAGCATCATGTGGTAAAATCTCATTCCGTGAGCAAGTTAATGATAAGTCAGGGAGGCGTCCTATGATTCTGTAGATTTTTATGAATCAAAAGTTCAGTGGTGTCACTCTCTGCAGCCTGGCAATGGGACTTGCTGCTCCCTCCCAGCGCCAGGTCCTCCAGTTGGTGGAAATGTTGATAATACAATGTCATTGGAAACGGGTCCAGCTGGGTATCATTTAAAAGCCCTTTCACCCACGAACACAGTGGTACCAAACATGACATCCTAGAACAATTATATAGATATGTATTTGAGAAAATGTTAAAAATCAACATTTATTTAAACATGCTTTAACACAGGGATGTGTTGTTTCACAAAAAAAGATACTGCTCTTTGGTAATCCTTGGGTAATTAGCCTTGACATGTAGGACTGAAAACGTGTGTTTATCAAAGTCACCATCAGTGTTGTGTTGTGTCTGTCTGGGGCACAACTGCTAGACACTCACACTAATCCTCATCTGTGCCGCACTCACACAGCTCTGTGCAAGGCAGGCTGCTGGTCAAACATTTCTAGGGTGATGAGCATCTTGTCTTTGCACATGAGCATTTGATTAGCTGAAAGATTGATTTGGAAGCCACCATATTTCACACATAACTGATATGATCAGTCCATCTTCCAAGCCTCATCCATGCCCAGTCGTAATGTTGTCGTAATGTTGGTCTTCACATGGTAACCTCAGCATATGAATGACTCCAGTGCATTTATGATCTCATCAGTGACTATCTCAGCCATTCTGAGCACCTTCAGAGCAAGGAGAGAGACTTTAGACGCTGAATCAAATGCCTTTCAATGAGATTATCTGGTCTTTCCAGCCAGCCTTCCAGTAGTCTCACATCCTGAAAGGGCGTGGGAACCTGGCAGGGTGGCGGCTTTTAATGTTCTAAGTGATAGGAATGCCTCTAGGAGCGATATACAGTAATTCTGTTCCCCAACAGTAGGTACAAAAAGAGTCTTGCAGAAGTCTTGGGTAGCGTCTCACAGAGAGCACTAGAATATCTGTTTTGTGCAAAAATCCGGAGGTTAGAAGTACCTCTCTGTGTGCACTGATGGCATGCAAATAATTTAGCGTCTGCCTCCTCATGGGAATTATGAAGACACTCTACTGAACAGTGCAAGGTGCCGCTTCATTATGCCATGTGATGACAACATTCTTTGACCAATTATTTCCATGTAGTACCATTTTTCCTGCAAAGTATACCACTAACTCATCCTTTGTGCGAATATGAGACCGAAGCTTCTTCATTGTGACATTGGAGATGTTTGTGGAATCAATGATTTCGTATTGGACAGTGCAATACCACGGAGTCTCTTCTTTCTGGTAATATTTTTAATTGATTCCTCTGCAAATCAGACATGAAGCGGACTTCGTCATAGGTCCAGTATTTTCTCTGTAGTCTCATAATGAAGCGTGCAGACAAATCTTGGCGGGTGTTAACAGTTTCTAGTTTGTCGAATGCTTTTACCTCAGACCTACCATCTATGATTGCTACACTGAAAGGCCTCTGCTGGCAAAGGTACTGGACATATTTTCAATAGGTGCTGGCTCAGGAAGACTATGCAAGATGTGCATTCGTTTGCTCTTCACCTGGCACAGATGCATTGTTGCATCACATTTGAATATTGATTGTGGTATGTAGCGAAGTGACAACTCACTGGTGCGGTGCCTCCTGCTGGTTGTCTTGGGAATTAACTCTCCAGCACACGGAGTGCGTCCTCCTGCCAGTGGTTCACCTGCCTCAGGCCCCCGTGTCCCTCCCAGACCCCGGTGCTCCTTTACCTCGGGGTTCTGCCCCCAGCAGTAACCCACAGTCTGGGTCTCACCTCCTAGGGAAACCCCCAACCCTCTATCCCCACCTTGCCTCAGTGGCTACTGCCAGTCATCATCTAGCCCCCACTCACTGGGGCAAACTGCAGTCTGTCATGGCCACTCATCATTGGCAAGGGGGACAGACCAGCTACCTCTACCTAACCTGGGACTGCACCTCTCCAGCCACAGTGCCTTCTTTAGGCCTTGCACAAGGCCTGAAGCCTGGGGAGTTGCCAGGCTGGAGCTCCCCAGATCCTCTTGCCTTTCCCCAGCACTACTCTACTTCTGGTACCCTTTTCTCCCAGGCAGCCAGGTCCTTCTCTCTCCACAGCTAGCAAGAGTGACCCAGCTCCTCCCTGAGCCCTTATAACAGGGCCAGGTGTGGCCTGATTGGGGCATGGCCCCAGCTGTGGCTGCTTCCCCAATCAGCCTAGCTTTTTTCCATAGGAGTGGGGTAACTGCCCCGCTACATGGTACCACAGAGAACTTGTACTTTCCTATAGTATCACATAGATCAACATCACTCTGAAATCTGGACATGAGCAGGAGATGAACAAACAATGACTTATCTGTGGTTAGTTCTGTTATAGTCCCTGCCATCTTCACTCTGACTTTCTTCTTTGCATTTGAGCTTTGGTCTGTTCTTCTTGATTGGAGCTCATAGACTGATGGAACCTTGGATAATTCTTTAGGTTTTGAAGGCTTCATACAAGTCATGACCCAAAGTATCCACTCAACTTGAAATCTTAAGCTATCTCCTCACTGAAGACTGCTCTCGTCCTGATATTAATGATCCTCGGTCTATATGTGAGTGGGCTGCCAGTACGAATAAGCTCATTCTGTAGCTTCACAATTATCCCTTCTTGTCATTTAACAGACTAAATGGTGGTTGATTACTTCTGGTGAAGTCATAAACTATACCCATATCCCACAGTTCATCTTCAATAAGTGCTTTAAGAGCCTTTGTGGTAAGTGTGTGTTCCTCTTCAGTCCTGTTCAAAGCACATATTTCTCTGAATGTCGCCTCTACATCAGCCATCACCATACGCTTTGCTCTGTGAGGTAATTTATGATCTCCAGCTGAGTTGCACACTTTGCAGTAGTAAAATTAGTATTTGTTTCTGTTGCTTTTACCTTTTAACGCAACACATTACATACGTTCTTGGTGTAGTGTGGTGACCCGAATAGGCTAGACTATGCTAACTGTGAGGCGAGGCTGAGGTAATCCAATGGGATCATTTTAATTTTTTTAGAAATTTATAAGGGAAAACCCCAAAACTGTACCAGGAGCAGAAATCATATGGAACCTTACCAAAGACTTACTGTTTCTGCTAATAAACTGTAGGTTACCAATTCTTTAACATTTGTGAGTGTATACACTCTGTGCAGTTAGTACCAAATGCATTGTTAACAAGAACAAAAGAGATTACTTAACAATATACTGTCATGTCAGAGAAGAATAAACATTTCCTCTCCTTGGCTGTTAGTCCAGCTTCACATGTTCTGTTCTTTGCTTCTCTTCGGCTTGAAGTGCTCCTTAGTTTTGATGTTCCTGTGCCTGTATCTCTTTTCACCGAGTTATCCACAAGCAGGGTTTCTTCGCCTAGTGGGTCCTCACTTGTCCATTAGGCAACTTTTGAACTGTATTCATCAATAGATGTTCAACAGTCATTATTTCTGCTCATACATGTTAGGTCCTTTGTGGGTGGGCTTCTCATTTACCGTTTTCAGGATCTGTTTTCATCTAAGACAGCTTTTTGATCAATTCCCTTTTTCACCACTTATATTTCCTGTCGGCTTTTTTTCCCCTTGTTACTCTCTGTGGTAAGTCTGTAGATTTTATTTCTCTCTTCTTCCTTTCTCTCATCCCACGTCTATGGTTTCCCTCCCACCCCGCCCTCCGCTTCTCCTGACCTGAAACCTTTCTTTCCACCTTTTCTCTTCCCAGTCCCCTACTTTTATTCTCCTGTTCTCCTTTTATTTTATCACCTCACCCCCCTAACCAGGCGCCAGTTCATTCACTGGCTCAGCATCTCGATTCTTCTCCTTATCGAACAGCTTTTTCCAGCTGCCCCTTCGAGCGGATTCTGAGCCGCTCCCCAGCTCGAGCTGCCCTCTCCTTGGCAGCATTCTGAGCTGCTGCATCGCTGCCGCAGCAGGCGGTAGAGCCAGAGTGAGGGTTACTACAGTGGCACTTGATGTGATATGTAGTGTCGTGTGCATGGGTGTCTTTTGGGTCAATGCACCTGTCAAGCTGTCCTGCAGTGACTCGAGTGTGAGCACCAACCTCGTGGCAGACTGTTAGGAAGCAGGGCACAAACTCCAAACTGGTTGCGTTCTATACTTAGATTTCACCAACCAAGTATCAAGTGTAAACTCCTCAGGCGCTGTACCAGCCTTGACATGGAATCACAGACAATCCCCTTGGGTACTCCAGTCTGTCTCGCCATCCAGGAGATCCTACCTTTGTGATAGATGGTCCCTTACACCAAAAATCACAGCAATATTCATGTTACTCCCAGTCCCAAAGGACCAGCCACTTACCCCAGATCATCAATGGATGATCTCCCACCAAAGATAATGCTTCTAGCCAGTCCAATAATAAATTATATAGAGATTTATTAACTAGGAAAAGGAAATAAGTGTTAATTACAAGGTTAAAATAGGTATACATATACACAAATGAATTACAATTTTAAGTTTCAAAAGGTAATAGAAGCTTTCATAATAAGCAAGCTTTATATGGCTTTTAGGGCTAACCCAGGCAAAGCCGCTGGGGATCCCTTGCCTATGCCTAGAAATCTTGTCCAAGCAGCAATGAGATACAGTTCCTTCTTGTTAGGGGTTTTTGTTCCCCTCCTCCTATGTGTTTTGAGCTGCGAATTCAGTTGACTGGAGGAATCCACTTGCATGGCTTGTCTTTGGGGCAGGGGAAGAGCAGAACAATAAAGTCTTTTGTCCTCTTTAACATCCCACAATAGTCCATCTGATGATGATGGGCCTTCCCTGTTGGCCAGGATGTAACACCTTCTGTTGGAGACCAGCCCTTTTACACTAGTTAATGTTGCTCTCCTGTCTGGTGATTTACACAATCACTGAGGCTTACAATACAAATGATATGGGATACAGATATTATAAGTGAGATCAATACATGCAGCAACTCACAAGCACTCAATAAAGTCTAAATACTAAACACATTCTTATAAACCTAACACCAATTTTAACAATACTAACACACACATCAGCCAGACCGATACTAGCTCTGTATTTGTCAGTGTTCAGTTGAGACATGGGGACCGTGTCATGAACTGGCGCGCGGTCTGCCCACCTCGCAGCACCTACTTGTTTACTTTCCATGCAACGTTCTCACGATGAGTGACTGCTCCATACAGTTTCTCACCTGGCTCATGTGTGGAAAATGTGCTTAAGGGATGCCTTTGGGCTTCAGGTTTACCACAGAAGAAGTGAGTGTTCTCCTTGAAATGCATCCCATGGGACCTAGAATAAGGAAAGTCTTGCGCATCGCTGGCACTTGTCCCAGTATCTCCAACTTCTTCCTGAAGCTCAATGTACTTCCTCTTCAGCCTTGCAAAATTCGGTTTATGGGCACACTCGTTATAGTGTATAAGGTGCTGTGTTTAACCAGGTCCTCTGCGGGGATATACTCCAACGATTCACCTACTAGTCAGTACGCTTCATCTCTCCATTGATGCCTAAAAACAATCAAGACCAAAGTAAAAACAAAGATTTTGTAACAAATTATTGTGGGACTGTAATGAATTTTGTTATGCAATGTATGTCATGGTACTATGTGCATACTGTTTGCGGATGGATTCGAGTCATTTGCCTCATCACAACTCTTTTGGCACAATAAACAAAGCTGACAATAAATACCACTGAACCGCTTCTTCTTCTTCTTTTTTTGTTGTTGCCAATAATGGCAAATCAACTTGAAGAGCTCCTTCCTTCCATTTATGATAATCTGTAACTTAAAAAAAAAAAGAATCAGGTCTCATGTTCTGAGCATCAAACAATAACACAGTGCTGTCAGTCAAGGGCCACCATTTAACTCGGTGAGGGCTGCATGTTTGGCATGCCTGTGTTAAAGAATAATGACAAGAGATTTTAAAGCATTTTTCTGAAATAAATATCTGTTGTCCTAGGTTTGTCATGTTTGGAACCACTGTGCTCATGGGAGAAAGAGCTTTTGAATGATACCCAACTCAACCCATTGCTGTTGACATTGTATTATCCAAATTTCCAGAGGAGATGGAGCGGGGGGCGGGGGGGGGGGAAATAGCAAATCACACCAGCCACACTGCAGAGGGTGATACCATTGAAATTATGATTCTGTGGATTTTTATGAATGAAATGACACCTCCCTGACCTTTCTATCACTAACTTGCCCACAGAATTACACCTCCTCCAGACTAATTCCAAAAGCTGTGCATCGCAACTGCTTTTTTTAATGCGTCTTAAGCTACTTCCTTTGTGAATCATTGTGTCCACACAGACTGTGCATTTTTTGAAATAAGCGCACAGCATTATGGGCAGACATCCTCTGGTGTAAAATTCTGCCACTAAGCTCTATGCATTCTGGGATTTTTCTGATAGTGCATTATGGGATACCTGTATTGTGTTCATGCTCAGTTAGCTAACTGGCACACGGTCTCTTTGAGAGGCATAGGAAATGACTCTGAAGTACTGGTTCTGTGTATCTGTACAGTTCTTCATTCGTAAGAGCAATCTAACCAAAAATAATACATGGTGTAAGAAGTGGGAGAAAGTACAATTTTTTAAAAAAATGCTTAAAAACATTGGTACAGTAACCTTCTGCAGGTAACTCTGCTTATTGGTTAATGCTTCTGGGCTTTTAAAAAAACTGATTTGTCTTAACTGCGGGGAAAAAAGGGGAGTGGCACCAGGATAGTAATCTGGACACGACCTTCCAAAATATGAAACAAAACTAAAATACTGCAATGAAGAAACAGTACAAATAGATGCTTCGTAGGCAGCAGTTGGAGCAGCATTCTTGCAGGAAGGAGCTCCAGTTGTGTATGGATCAAGAGCACTGATGCCAACACAGCAAAATTATGCTCACATTAAAAAAGGAATGATTTGCTATTGTCACTGGATGTCAGAAATTTAATCACTACCTATATGGATGCAAAATAAGAGTTGAAACCAATCACAAACCCCTGGAGAACATTCTTGAGAAACCTCTAGTTTCTGCATCACTAAGACTTCAGCACATGATCTTAAAGTTAAAAAGCTATGTTTTGAAACTGAAATACAATCCAGGAAGAGAAATTCCTGTATAGCAGATTTTCTCTCACAATTTTGTAGAGGGACAAGATACCAAAAAAAGAGGGGGGGGGGACGGGACTTGGAGGAACAGGTGCACATGGTATTACAACCCTGTCTACAAGAAAGCTATCAGAAATAGTGAGAGACACAGAAAGAAAACAATGCAATGAATCTTTTATAACAAGAATAAAGTCAGGATGCTCTGGTCAAAAACGAGTTCCCGTAGCTGTCAGCGATGTTTGGAATAAAAACACAGTGTTGAGTGTGAAGAATGGACTAATGCTGAAAGGGAAGGAAATAGTGATTGCAAAGAAAATGCATCCAGAGATCCTGAAAAAGATCCATGAGGGACTCCTCAGTATGGTAGTATGCAAAAGACAGGCAAGAGACACGCACAAATAGAAGAAATGGCCAGAGACTGGTACTTTGCACAAATGCAACAGACCCAGAACTGCAAAGAACCTATGACAATTCATGACACACCTAGCACAGCCTGGCAGCAATTGACAACTGATCTATATGAACACAAAGGAAACCACTCTCTGCTGATAGTTGATTATTACAGTTGGTTTTTCGAAGTCACTCAATGGTGAAACATGCTAGTATGCACAGTAGTCAATCCCACCAATGCAATATTTGCTAGGCATGGTATTTGTGATGAGCTCAATAGATACCTGGAGAATTTTGAAGATTTATAAAAAATTGGGGTTACATACCCACAGATGGGAAGTTCCTGAGTGGATCTCCATTCCTGTGAGCAGTCTAACCAAAGAGAATTCAATATTGGAAGCCACTGGAATTCTGGGACAAATTTCAATGATTCCTCTCCTGTCACCCCATCATTAATCTGGCTTTTGGGAGCCAGCTCTGTTTCCAAACTGCTGTCAGGCTGCATGGAAGAAACACTGCTGAGGGCTGTGATCCTGCCTGTTATTACAAACAGACCGATGCACACGTGGGACTGGTGGGATAGAACAGTGCTGCAGACCTGAGATGACTACCAGTGGGAACAAAACTTCAGGATGCTGAAGACTCCTTTCCTAGAGAACTGTGCAGAGCTCACCTCAGAACTGCAGTGATGGCACACCAGCACGAAAAGAAGCATGTTGATATTCAAGAAAAATGTTGATGAATTGGAGAGGTTTCAGAGAAGAGTCACAAGAATGACTAAAGGATTAGAAAACCTGCCCTACAGTGATAGACTTTCAAAGAGCTCAATCTATTTAATTTAACAAACAGAAGATTAAGGGATGACTTGATCACAGTCTATAAGTACCTGCATGGGTAACAAATATTTAATAATGGCCTCTTCAATCTATCAGAGAAAGGTGTAACATGATCCAATAGCTGGAAGTTGTAGGTGGAGAAGGGAAAGGGGGATCCCAGTGTTCTCAAAGCACTGCAGAATATGTTTAGGTTGGGGTGCTGGCTATGAACATCGATAGCATCCCAACATTCTCCAGCAGGACTCTCTGCCTCTGCATTGCCTCTTGCGGCTGTACCTGCCTGTCCTGTTCTTTGTCTATGTGCTCCCTTGGGAGCCTCTAGAACGGTTCCCTGGTACCATGGTGAAAGAAACCTTCTGTCCACTCTTCAGCCTTCTGCTCCCTCTGATGAGATATAGCCACAAGGTCAATGAATAAATTGGCCTTCATCCTCTTTCTCTTCCCTTGGAGTTTACCAGGCATTCAGTGACTATCCATGAGGGCCACGGCATGACAGGTGCTAGGGAACCAGAGAAACAGGACATATAGTTCTCGTCCCAGTTCTCATTTCCTTGCAAACTGATAAATGTTACTTTCCCCTCAGTTTTGGAATGCCATTGCCATCTGTTCTTTCCAGTCTGGGATGCACTTTCAGAAGAAAAGATGCTTTCCACCATACTTCTCCCTTGCATATGACTCCTGTTCCAGTGCTGGGTGGGTGATGGACTGGGAGCAGGTTAGTGATTGCACATGCATGCTGCAGGACGCTAGGGACAAACCTCAGAGTAACAACCTCCAAGAGGCAAATAAGGGTCTTGTTCAAAGATTATATCTACACTTGGAGTTGGGGCTGAACCATGTAGTGTACCTCACAGGATTTCTATGCCATTATTTCAAAAAGCGGAAACTGAGTTAAAGAGAACGGAGCTCACTGGCATAATTGAGAAAATTTTTGAGCCAACACCATGGTGTGCTGCAATGGTACTAATTATAAAGAAAGATGGAAAAATGCAAATCTGTGTGGATCTTAAAAGACTTAATGAAGCAGTTGTGAGACAAAAATATATCCTCCCAACACTGGATGGCTTCGTCCCTAAAATGAAAGAAGCTACAGTATTCTTCAAGTTGGATGCCTTGAGAGGATTACATTCTTTTAGCCAAAGAAAGTTCTAAACTGACTTCATTTATCACACCTTTTGGGAGATTTTGCTTTTGGAGATTACTTTTTGGGATTACCAGTGCACCTGAAATTTTCCAAAGAAAGATGGCAGAACTGTTTTTGAATACAAATGGAGTTGTAGTTTTCATGGATGATGATCTGATATATGGCTCTCTGATGGAAGAACACAACAAAACCCTCAATGAAGTTCTAAGCCTAATCAGTCAGTATGGACTAAAGCTAGGCAGAAAACGCATTTTTTCTTGTTTTTCTCAAATCGAGTTTCTAGGACAGACAATAAACAGAATCAGTTCTAGCAATTCAAGAATTGAATGCACAAACTAGTGTATCAGAACTGAGAGATATACTGGGGATGGTGATTACCTTGGTCAAAACCTACAAGACATTTCTATAGTGAGAAAACCACTGAATGAATTGTTAAAGTCTTGGCTATGGAGGCCAAATCAAGAAATTACCTTCAACAAGGTAAAATAAATTATCTCAACAGTTCCAGTTCTCAAGTACCACATTATGTAGAAACCCACAATCATCACTGTGGATGCAAACAGCTCTGGCCTAGCTGACATATTGTTGCAATAACATAGCTCTGAGTGGAAGCCAGTTCTGCCATATTTCTTTGGAAAATTCCAGGTGCAATGATAAAGGTAATCTTCGAAAGCAAAATCTCCCACACTTACAGAGGCAGACAAACCATATGCACTGATTGAAAAGGAGTGTCTGATAAGCGCATTGGCATGTGAGAACTTTTACAGCTATCTGCATGGACTGGATTAATTTACATTGATAACAGACCATAAGCCACTTGTAACCCTCATCAATGGAAAAGACTTGGATAAAGCACCTCTGAGATGCCAACGTCTATTGCTAAGGTTAATGCGATTTAACCCAATTGCTAAATATGTTCCTGGGGAAAATCTGGTAGTAGCAGACACTGGGCCACAGAGCCAAGCATTGCATTGAACTTTCCATGAGCTCAAAGATGATGTAAAGGCATATGTGGATGCCGTGGACATGTACACACAGACAAACAGACTTCTCCAGCTCCATGTCAGAAAACAGACTACTCCAGCTACAAAAAGCAAACTCGACAGACATGCAACTTCAGGAAGTTCTAAGTCATATTTGGGGTGGCTGGGCCAAGTATCTAAAGGATACTAAGGAAGCGAAAAGAGACCACTTTGCGATGCATGGACAATCAAACAAGTCAAATGGAATCATGAATAAAGGCAATTGCATTGTAATTCCAAACAAAATGAGAGGTGAAATCCTAAACCTCATCCATGAAGGACATCAAGGATTAACTGAATGCCATGAATGGCCCAACCAGTCAGTGTGGTGGTTGGGCATCAGCAAGAACATAAAGAATAAAATATATGCATGTGAACATTACAAAACTAACAGACCAACACAACACAAAGAACCTTTAATAACACCTCTACCAGGAAGACATTGGAAGAGACTAATTGTAGATTTATGCAAATTCAGAAGATATCATCATAGGTGCTGGAACTAGGGGTGCTAGGGGTGCTGCCACACCCCCTGGCTTGAGGTAGTTTCCATTATATCCAGGGTTTACAGTTTAGTTCAATGGCTCTCAGCATCCCCACTATAAAAATTCTTCCAGCACCCCTGGACATCATCACTATTTTCCTAGGTATACAGAAATAATGTATTAGAAAGACATAATATGCTGCAGTGTTACTGAGGCCAGGTCTACACTAGGACTTTATGTCGAATTTATCAGCGTTAACTCGATTTAATCCCTCACCCGTCCACATTAGGAAGCAGTTTATTTCGACATTAAGGGCTCCTTGAATCGATTTCGGTACTCCACCCTGACGAGGGGAGTAGCGCCAAATTCGAAATGGGCATGTCGAATGCGAGGTACTGTGGACGGAATTCGACGCTAATAGCTCCGGGAGCTATCCCACAGTGCACCACTCGGTGGACGCTCAGGGCAGTGTTGTGTACTCGGATGCTCTGACCTGCCACTCAGAGAAATCCCCGCGAAAATTTGAATGCTTTTTCCTCTGTGGCCATTTTGAATCCCATTGCCTCTTTGAACATAGTGGCGAGCTCAGCAGCACTGGCAATGATGCAGAGCTCTACAGCGGTGGTTTCGATGCCATCACTGAATAGAAAGAGGGCTCCAACATGGAGTGATCGTGAGGTTTTGGATCTCATCGCTGTGTGGGGCGATGAATCGATCCTAGCCGAGCTCCGTTCAAAAAGACGGAATGCCAAAATTTATGAGAAGATTTCACAGGCTATGACGGAGAGAGGGTACAGCCGGGATGCTACGCAGTGCCGCGTCAAAATCAAGGAGCTACGTCAGGCGTACCAAAAGACCAAAGAGTCCAACGGACGCTCCGGCTCAGCGCCTCAGACTTGCCGATTTTACGAGGCACTGCACGCCATGCTCGGTGGTGCGGCAACAACTACCCCACCAGTGTCCGTGGACACCGATGATGGGGTCCATTCTACGGACACATCGGAGGAGGTTTTCGCTGACGGCGAAGAAGAGGAAGGAGGGCAGGGGGACGAGGCAATCGAAAGCGGTCACCCTGGAGATTTCCCCGACAGCCAGGAACTATTCCTGACCCTGACTGCGCTGCCCTTCGAACACTCCCAAGGCAGCATTCCTGACCAGGAATCAGGAGAGGGATCATCAGGTCAGTGTTTTAGACATTTATTTTCAATACAATAGTTATGGTGTGTTAGCGCTCTGTAACTGTGGCTTCATTGGCCTTATGCGCTTCACCTTGGAGTCGCTTTCCCGTGCAACTATTCGAAAAGTCTGTCAATATGTATGGGGATAGAGGTGTAATCACCAGCAGAGATCTCAGAGAAGCTGTCTTGAAGGTACAGCGATAGCTTGTTTAGCACGTTCACTGGGAGAGCTGCCTTATTGTCTCCTCCATGGTAGGATACTTTCCCGCGCCATGCGAGCAGCAGGTACTCTGGTATCATTGCCTTGCATAGCATGGCAGCATACGGCCCCGGGGTTTGCTTGCATTGACTCAGCATGCAGATTTTCTCTGTCTCCGTAATCCTCATCAGAGTGATATCAGTCATGGGGTCCTGGTTCGAATGAGTGGTATAATTAGTATACTGCATGCTTCCTTTTCCCCTTACAGACAGACACCCGGCTGTTTACGTTAACGCGTGGTGGTAGGGGGTCGGGAGCAAAACCAGTAGTACATATCGGTGCGCGGGTAGGGACAGTCCCGGGGACCGGCAACGCTAAACCGGGGATAGGATAGGCGAGCCGTTCACGCTGAGCGGTTCGCGGGCATATTTGGTTCCCTGGAGCGGCCACGCTGAGGGGGGGGAAGGGTAGGCGAGCCGTTCACGCTGAGCGGTTCGCGGGCATTTTTGATTCCCTAGAGCAGCCACGCGGAGGGGGGGGAGGGTAGGCGAGCCGTTCACGCTGAGCGGTTCGCGGGCATTTTTGGTTCCCTGGAGCGGCCACGCTGAGGGGGGGGAAGGGTAGGCGAGCCGTTCACGCTGAGCGGTTCGCGGGCATTTTTGATTCCCTAGAGCAGCCACGCGGAGGGGGGGGAGGGTAGGTGAGCCGTTCACGCTGAGCGGTTCGCGGGCATTTTTGGTTCCCTGGGGCGGCCACGCTGAGGGGGGGGGAAGGGTAGGCGAGCCGTTCACGCTGAGCGGTTCGCGGGCATTTTTGATTCCCTAGAGCAGCCACGCGGAGGGGGGGGAAGGTAGGTGAGCCGTTCACGCTGAGCGGTTCGCGGGCATTTTTGGTTCCCTGGAGCGGCAACGCGGATGGGGGGCGGCGTTTAGGACAGCCGCCGTAGATTATCGGTTTGGCCAGCAGCAGTTACTGACCGCCGCAAGGAACAGTGAGGGAGACATGGGAGTAGAGCAGTGCTGTGAAGCAATCTCACAGCAGTCCAAAGTAAGCACCTTACCATGGTTGTCAGAGAGGTGATTTTCTGTGTACAGCAAGGCTTCAGGGATCCGTATACCGGGACCCCAGACACTCACTCAGCCTTAAGGCATAGTATTTGACCTTGTAGTACGTGTACATGTGATAGGCACTGTCTTTGGTCCTATTCACGGTGAAAGAGTATGGTCATTGTTCTTGAAAAAGTATCATTCTGAGGAATTCACTCCCTTTCATTTATCCCACAGCTGTGACTGTCTCCCGCCCTACCAGTGCTTCTCCCACCCATGGCCTAGTCCAGATAAGGCGGCGCAAAAAGAGAACCAGGGACGACATGTTCTCGGAATTGGTGATGCTGTCACAGAGGGAGGCGGCACAGCGCAGAGAGGACTTCGCACGGTACGAGCGAGCAGCCAGGGAACGGGAGCAGAGGGCTGATGCGCGCGAGGACAGGTGGCGGCAGCAGGATCAGCAGGCGACCCAAACAATGCTGGGAATAATGAGGGAGCAAACAGACACTCTCCGGCGCCTAGTGGATATTCTCCAGGACAGGAGACATGAGGAAAGAGCGCCTCTGTACGTTCTTTCAAGCCGCCCTCCCCCGCCACCAAGTCCAGTGGCTTCCTCCCCAAAAGTCACTAGGACAAGGGGAGCCAGGGTGCGTGGAAATACTCAATCCACCCCTGCAGACCGCTGCAGTAGCAGAAGGCTGTCATTCCCAAAACCATAGACTTTTCCCTCCTCTCCATCTAGCAGCACCCCTGAGCACCTCCCTTCCAAGGTTCCATGTTAAGTTTCTGTTTTGTTGAATAAATCTTGTTTTTTGGTTCACTAATGTTTCCCTGATTGTTTTACATGGGACCGTTTGTATCTCTGGGTAGTGGTTAACATGGTTTTTAAGTGCAGAGAATGGGAGCACAAACGAGGGGGCAGACAGGTTAACTGCTGAAGTGACAAGCACAGTACACATTGCATGCATTAAGCACACCTTTCCTTCGTTGTGCTGGTTTCTACGTTCTGAACGTAGGGTTGGGGGTTGGGTGGTGCACTGTATGTTTGGGGAGGGTGGTCACTGATCTTTTGCGGCTGACAGTAGCCTGCTGGATAGATCAATGCATTGTGTGATCCGTTGGCGATACTCAATACGTACAAGGCACATAGACACCACCACACACACATGGGATTAGGAGAGGTTGATGGTCCCTTTAAGCAAGCGGAACACCTCTTGGCACTGCGCTTTGGGCAGGATCAACAGCTTCCCCTTTGAAGGGAAGTGTCACCCAACCAAACCACCCCCCAACCGCCGTATGCCTACACAGTGATAATCATTACCCAAGAAGAAGTACAGGAACAGGTTCAAACAAAAAAATCATTCCTTTATTGTGACTTTGCAGCGTTGATCCAAGGAGGGGGAAGGCGGTTGGTAATGGGAGGATGGGCAACGGGACATGTGTAAAGGGACAGGGGAAGGTCCAGTATCTGTTTACGGAAGTGTAGCAGTCACTGGTTAACCCGCTTTGTCTGGAAGCGAGCTTTCAAAGCTTCCCGGATGCGGACCGCCTCCCGCTGTGATCTTCGAATGGCTCTGGTGTCTGGCTGAGCGTAATCTGCTGATAGTCGATTTGCCTCAACCTCCCAGCCCTGCATAAATGTCTCCCCCTTGATCTCACAGAGATTGTGGAGCACACAGCACGCCGCAATCACAATGGGGATATTTTTAGGGCTGAGGTCGGAGCGAGTAAGTAAGCTTCGCCATCTTGCCTTGAGACGGCCAAAGGCACACTCCACCACCATTCTGCACTTGCTGAGGCGGTAATTAAAGAGCTCCTTTTCAGTGTCCAGGGCTCCCGTGTATGGCTTCATGAGCCATGGCATTAGCGGGTAGGCAGGGTCCCCCAGGATCACTGTTGGCATCTCCACCTCCCCAACAGTGATTTTGTGGTCGGGGAAATAAACCCCCTGTTGCAGGCGTCTAAACAGACCAGAGTTCTTGAAAACACGAGCATCATGAACCTTTCCTGGCCACCCAACATTGATGTTTGTAAAACGTCCTTTGTGGTCCACTAGTGCTTGCAGAACCATAGAAAAATAGCCCTTTCGGTTAATATACTGGCCGCCCTGGTGCTCCGGTCCCAGGATAGGGATGTGTGTCCCATCTATGGCCCCACCGCAGTTTGGGAATCCCATTGCAGCGAAGCCATCTATGATCGCCTGCACGTCTCCCAGGGTCACTACTTTGTGGAGCAGAAGGTCAACGATTGCACGGGCTACCTGCATCACAGCAACCCCCACGGTAGACTTGCCCACTCCAAATTGGTTCGCTACTGACCGGTAGCTGTCAGGGGTTGCAAGCTTCCAGAGGGCTATGGCCACTCGCTTCTGGATAGTGAGGGCAGCTCGCATCCGGGTGTCCTGGCGCGTCAGGGCAGGGGACAGCAACTCACAAAGTTCCATAAAAGTGCACTTACGCATCCGAAAGTTTCGCAGCCACTGGGACTCATCCCATACCTGCAGCACTATGCGGTCCCACCAGTCAGTGCTTGTTTCCCTTGCCCAGCATCGCCGTTCCACGGGATCAACGTGACCCATTGCCACCATGATGTGTAGGGTCCGGGGTCCAGCGCTTTGCAAGAGATCCATGCCCCTCTCAGAGTTCAAGTACTCCCGGAGATTACGTTGTCTCCTCTCCCGATTTCTCTGCACCAGAGTCTGGAAAAGGTGCGCTATAAGGCGCGAGTTGTTGGCTACGGACAGAACATCTGTGATAATCGCGGAGGGCTCCATGCTCACTGTCCAGTGGCGTCCGAGCTATCAGCCACAGGAAAAGGGCGCGAATTCATTCCCCGCCGGCGCTTTCACGTAGGGAAGGCGGAAGTGTGGGTCGAGTGACGAAATGTACGTATACCGACCCTTGACACAATTTCGTTCCCACAAGGCACTGGGGGCTACACCCAGAATTCCAGTGGGCAGGCGGGACTGCGGGAACTGTGGGATAGCTACCCACAGTGCACCGCTTGCAATGTCGACGCTTGCCCCCCTACTGTGGACTCGGACATTCGAATAAACATCCCTGGTGTGGATTCGAACAATCGACCTGGAAATATCGGGTTCACAAGTTCGGTTTCATAGAAATCGAACTAGTACCGTAGTGTAGACATACCCTGAGAAACTGAAGTGTACTATTGCTCACTTTCATATTCGAGAACAGCTAGTGATGGACAATGGAGCAACAATTCACTGCAGCAGAATTTAAGTAATTCCAAACAAAATAGGATTTTGATCATATTACTAACAGCCCACATTACCCACAAGCAAATGGAGTGGCTGAGGGAGCTGTACAGACAGCCAAAAAAATGCTACAGCAGGAAGATCCATTCTTTGTTCTTCATAGTTTCACAACACCAATAGCAGCTACTGGATATAGTCCAGCACAACTCCTCATGGGAAGAGAACTCAGAACTACTGCTCCGACTTTGGAAAAGAATCCATCTCCAAAGTGGCCAGACATGGAGAGAGTAGCCAAATCGGATAAAAAGGCTAAAAGAGCTTACTAACACTTTTACAACAGACGTCACTCAGTTAGAGAACTGCCAAGTCTAGAACCTGGTGACCGTGTTCATCTGAAATTGGATAGAGAAAAAAGATGGACAGCTCCAGCTGTGGTAAAGAAAAAGAATTCAGCACCCAGATCTTATGTGATTGAGACCAACAGTGGAGAATTCAACAGAACAAACTCTGCAGATGGCAGAACAAGAAAAAGACAGTTCTAGGATTCCAAACTGACCACAGCCAGTTGTTGCGACTAATGAGCAGTCAGATGACCAAGTTGTTATGTATTCAGGTTGTGTAATTAGATAATCAGTACGATTCAGAGACACTTAACAGACTGATCCGTACTGAACTTGAAAGACATTGTGATAGTGTAAATATTATAAATGGAAGGAATGTAGAACTTAAAGGGGGAGATGTGATGGAATGCTAAACAGTATTATACCGTTCAGCCACTAGGTGGCGCTGTATGTAAAATACCTTATTTAAACATACTGTACCTCATCTGTACCTGGCAGATCATTAAAGGATCCAATGATGAACACAGCTGGTGTGTGTATAAGCGAGCTCTATACCTAGGCTACATCTGGTTCAGAAGTACATGACAGAGGCGTGCAGCAAAGCCATGTTAGGGAATGCCTCCCTGGATTCAGCAGCTGGAAACAAAGGGGAGATGCAGCTGCATGTGTCCAATCTGACCTCTGGCGGTCACTAGTGACTGCTCCCCGTCTCTCCAGTGCTGAATGAACACACCCTGCTATGGACATAGGAGCCAGGCCTATTCTACTTCACCAACCAGAGGCCAAGAGGATTGTGTTGTTTTCTGACCCATCCCTGACTGTTCCCCCAAACCTTAGTCACTGCAGCTTCTTGTCCTGGGTTGGTGCAGATGTGGCTGCATGCCCTTCTCCTGCTGTCTGCCACCCCCTGCTGCACCGTGTGTGTGCTGTAGAGTGAGAAGCACTCCTCGGCAGGTACATTCACTCCGGTTGCAGCACATATACAGCAGTGAGGTGGCGGTGACTGGTAGGAGCAGGACATACATCTGCCTCCACGCTGACCCCACGGACAGAAGGAGGAAATCCTACCTGACCCTGAGAGGGTCTGGTTCTTTTCCCACCCGACCCAACCCAGATCTGACACTTGTAGAGTTCTGCCTTATAATTTGGTGGGAACAAGCAAAATGAAAGTGTATGTCATGGAGGAGAAAGGAACTTGCGTTGTGATTCTTTCGGGGCATCTTTTCTGGGTAAGAGAAGGTACTTTGCATGCATCGTTTGAGAAGTGCAACCTCAACTCTGCTGTTTTGGGAGTTCTAGCATTGGAGGGTTATTTTGTTTTTAACGTTAATGTTTCTTAAAGGTGATATGCACTCAGACATTCAGGCTGACAAGTGCCTGCAAAACTAGCTTCTTCTTGGTGAGGTCTTGTGTGTGAGAATGGAAGCATGAGCTAGACGAGGCTGTTCTCTATTGACTGAGGAAAGAGGCAACTACGGCATGAAATAAAGACATGCCCAAGCTGTAAAATTTGAATCTGAGTTCAAAATCTGGGATGGTTGACTTGGGCAGTTTGTTTAGCTCCTTCAGGAGATGGAAACTTACCTCCAAGTCCCAAGCCAGGTCAGAACTTTCTGAAATCATGGGAAGGCCGGTGTTTGCATGGAGAATTTAGGGTTAGGACCCTCTCTGGTGTGAATGGCAATGAATGATGCAGTTGAAAGCTCTTATTGGATAAAGCAACAAAGGGTCCTGTGGCACCTTATAGACTAACAGAGGTATTGGAGCATAAGCTTTCGTGGGTGAATACCCACTTCTTCGGATGCAAGCAGTGGATGTTAGTCTATACGGTGCCACAGGACCCTTTGTCGCTTCTACAGATCCAGACTAACACAGTTACCCCTCTGATTATTGGATAAAGTAATTCATGAGAGAGGCTTTTTTTCCCCTTATTCATAGAGCAGTTTTGGATTTCATCACTGAGTCTCATGACTGGCATGGTCTGTCAACATGAATACCAATCTTTACTGTTACTATGGGGTGGCAGGGTTCATTCTAAATGTCTGATTTAGGCAATGTCCATTTACCCTTGTTTTGGTCTGGCCCCAATTGCTGTCACATCGGGTCTGTGTCTGTAATATTTAGGATGTACAGCTTTTGTATGCTCAAATGAACAGAGCAACACACTAACTCTGAAAGATAAGCTAACCATTTGCAGATAGGCTAATCAGCAACAGCTGTTAGTGATGTTGGATTCTGAATTCAACGATTGGACCACGGAATAAAAATCCTACAGAGGCGGGTCAGTAGAATTGGCTTAGAATCAGACAGACTCTTAGCCAGAAACTCAAACTGAACACAAGTCATGCCTTTTCTGTGGGGCTGGCCACAGGCCATTTCTCTTCCTGTCACTGTTGTTGGTATCATTCACCTTTTGGCGCCTCTGACCTTCCTGGTTGCAGCTAGTTCTGGAAATGGAGGCACTGGAATAACATGACATCATATGACACTAGTCTTTTTGAGGTAGCTTGAAGTAGGGAGTGGGGAATTCTCACCAGAAAGTCAGTTCAGGCTGATTTCAGCACCAGGTGATTTCTGTGCAAGTTGGCTCAGATCATTGTGTTTGGATATTTTTTTGAACTGACCCTCTGATCATTTTACGTTCATCCAAAGTCACACACATCTGCCAGCACTTAGTAGATGCAATATCAGTTATCCAGCTGAACTGCAGATCCAGTAGTGAGCAATGGGCAACTCTCCTGGATGTTCTAGGATTGAATGAATCCTGCTCTACTAGCAGTAGGAGGCCCTACCAAGCGGGAAGGATGGTGGAATGGCTGACATTTCTTCCCTTTTCTAAAAGTTTCAGCGCAGTGCCATGCCAACTGCAGACCCCTTTGCACTGCTCCATTAGCTCAAACCATCCCATCTGGGCCAGCCCCTCTGCTGCTAGTCCCGTGGTCTTCTCTAGTCAGTTTTACGTAACAGGGTGAATCGGACTGTTGTTACTTTTGTGGAAGTCGGTAAAAGAAAGTGTGGAAGTCGGTAAAAGAATTTGGATGCAGGCCTCTATATGAGCAAGAGTCAGGCTAACTCTAGCTGTGATAACGCGAGATTTGTAGAAGCGGGGACTCTGTGAGGCGAGGGGAAAATAACTAATACAAGGTTACAATAACCTCTCTCATAGTTATTTTCCCCTCGCCTCACAGAGTCCCCGCTTCTACAAATCTTGCGTTATCACAGCTAGAGTTAGCCTGACTCTTGCTCATATAGAGGCCTGCATCCAAATTCTTTTACCGACTTCCACACTTTGCAACTTGGAGTCCAGGCCCCTGCACAACAGGGGGAAGGAGAGGGGAGTGGAGCAAGTGACGTAAACTCCCTGTTAGGGTGTAGGGAAATTAACAAACAATAAACATTGTTAACTTTCAGTTCAGGTTCTTACTTACTATGAAAATTAAAGGTAATGTTCAAAGGTGGGAAAAGATATAAGGAAGGTCTGAGTAGCGTAGGGTTTGCATGGGAGTGTGGGTTTGTTGGTAAAATCCCTTTTTCCCTGCTGAGTTGGCCCTTGAGCCAATAATACAGGGTATGTCCACGTAGCAGAGTTAACTCTGGCTCTTACCTGGGTTTTAGCCCTAATCTCCCTCCTACCTAGACTGAAAAACCTCTGAGCCAGGTTTGGAGGTGTTGGTGGGCCTGGCTGGGAGGGTGGGTGAGAGCCTGGGCTCTGCTTTAACTTGGGCTGGAACCTACCTACTCACCCACTTTGCAGTGAGGATGCTGGCAAATCCCTTGAGTACTGGTAGTCCTCCAAAGCCTTCCCACAATTCCCCAAAGGGGGCAGTCAAGTTCTCCTGCTATTGAATGGGCAAGAAATCTAGAGCGTCTCAAACCAAAGAATCATGGGACACACCCTCCCAGACATACACAGGTGTGTGCAGAAACAGTGAGGGAGCCATCAGGCAGGCAGAGCTTTACAGTGGGCACATGCATACCTGGACTAGGTTAACCTGGACGCTCAGACCCGGGGCCAATCACCCGGGTTAACTGTGCTATGCTATAGTGTAAAAACTTCTGACAATCATAGAATGGAATTAGACCCAGCTTTGGATGTAGCCTGTCATCCTGCCTTGTTATCCATTCTTCAGCCACAGCTGCCCAGTTCCATGTAAATCAGGCCACATTCACTCCACAAAAGGGAATTTTGTTTATAACAGAGCAGATTAGGAGCCATCTTAGCTGTTCCAGTCAGGGCCTTTGTGGATGTAGGTGAAGCTACAGAGATAGCTAGAAGCTTGAGGACGGAGGGAGAGAAGAGAGAGAAATCCATGGCGGGAAGGCTTTGGGAGGAAACAAGGGCACAAGGCTGGGGGGCTGGTTCTGTGCAGGTTGAGTTTGAAAATGTTTGGGAGAGGCAGACAAGACAAGATACCCTGTAGAACATGGACGTGTCAGCATGGAGGGCTCAACATGGGCTGGATGTGGGGGTGGAGGGGAAGGCCAGCCCCTTAGGGTAGGCAAGGGCTGCAGAATGGCCAGCCAGAGGCATGGATATGTCACAAACTCAACTCCAGAAAATCATCAGCTTGGCCTGAAGAAAACCTCACAATTTTTAAGATTCACTTTATTTTGTCTGGCTAGTTGCTGAGCCTTTATGGCCCCCAAAGCGGGTGGGGTATTTCAGGTTCGAAGTTCAACCTCCCTTGCACATAGGGTGACCAGATGTCCCGATTTTATAGGGACAGTCCTGATATTTGGGGCTCTCTCTTATATAGGCTCCTATTACCCTCCACCCCCTGTCCCGATTTTTCACACTTGCTGTCTGGTCACCCTAACTGTACACACATAAATGCAGTCTCTGCACTGGCTTCTTGCAGGGGGCTCCCCTTGTCCCCTCCCAGGTATTCTGCATCTCTCCAACCCCCTCCCTCATCACGATCCTACATCCTTCCCAAACCCACCCAGTCTCCTGCCCTCCTCATATTCGTCCCCTGTGCTCCTTTCCATAGAGTTAAAACTCACTCAGATCTTGCCCTCCGTTAAGATGCCATTTTTCAAAACGGCTACCACCACCCAATGGTTCTACTATGAGTGAAGCCAAGCTGCCCTCAGGGACGTGTGTGGCTCTGTGGTGTCAGGAAACAAAGAGGAGCCTTGTGAGGGCTAGGTGCATGGAGACAGTGGCCATTTTTGCTAGGGACAGAAGGTGATTCCAGTCCTAAGAAGAACAACAGGAGACGGCAGCCCTTTATGAACAAGGGCAGTTCTTTGTGAAATTCCTTGAAGTAGAACATTATTCTTCAGCCTCTGCTGATGGAAAAACTTTCCATTATAAAGAATAATGGCAACAAATGCCCATTAAACCTAAAGAAATCTTTACATGTAGCCCATGCACAAGACTGGTGAGAGTTTTAACTCGGCAGTGACAAGAGGCAGGTTCAATATTTAGAGGTTCCTTTTTAACAATACAACACAGAATCTGCTCAAGTCCTCACCCAGGAACAAGTGAAAATTATACACCACCCCGTGGTACCTCTAAGAGGCAATACTTCCCCTCTCGCAAGCACTGAGTCTGTGTGTAGAAAAGAAACTTTTAATAAAAAGGGGAAAGAAATCTGGCATTAACTTGGGAAAACACCACAAGCAGGATTCAGAACCATATGACCATGAGCAAAACAACCATGCCAGTGTAGGTTGGGCAGTGTCCTTTGCCTCAGGTTCTCAGCTTGCAGTGAGAAAGTCCAACAAACAAAAGGTCCTTTAACATGCCCATCCCCTCTCCCTCCACCGCCCCCCACTCCCAGGTGTTGTCCTTGGTCAGTGAAGACCCTGAGTTCAGAGCTGCATTCACGTGAGTTCACCTCCCACTCTGGATAATTTTGGAATATTCTGTAGCTGTTCATCTTCACAAGCATTTCATGTCCCTGTAACAGCTCAATTGCTCCTCTTCTGGCTGCAGTAGGCAATGGACGTGCCCGAAGACCATGAGAAGCTGTGCTTGTGCTACTTCTGGCCCTGGCTGAAAAAGGAAGTGAAGGAACAATCTAATTTCCAGCCCATGTTTCCAGACCCAAGAGATCTGGATAAGTCACATATATTTCCCTAATGTTCAGAAGTGCTCAGCATTAGCAGGGGGTACTCAACCCCTCTGAAAATCAGGCAAAATCTTATCTTTGGGGATGAGGAAACATCCAGTCATATTTGGGAGGCAATCAGATACTGCAGCTCCGAGTGGCACATAGGAGCCTTTCCATAAATAAATAGTAGAGAAGTTTCCAAACCACTTTGTGCATTGTGCTGATTTCCTTTCAAACATCCACATTCACACTGTAGGAGTCTCTATAAAAAGGTCATAAAACCCTTTCTACATTGGCACTGTGACAGATGTTTGTGTGGTTAGAGGTCCCCTTTAATTACTAAAGAGAGAGACCAGAACAAATGTGGGCCCAATTGTCCTGAAATTGCAGTTTAGAATTCCTCCCATGTGTGCTGAACAATAGGTGGGAGGAATGTTAAAAGCGCCTTGAATAAACAAGCACTATGTTTTTTTTTTTTAATAATGGGTGACTTTGGTTTGAGAAGTTGGGAGGGATTTGTGAAATATACAAAGTAAAGAGGGAGAGAGATTTTCAGGAGGGGAAAAAAAATTGTGTTCTTTCTTTCTAAGCCCTGTTCCGTTACTCTTAAGCAAGCTGAGATTTGCAGTAGCTTTGTTGTGCTGCTGATTAATGGACTGGAAAATACAATTGCACTTCTCTGACTGTGAAAATTGCTTTACAGGCATCATAACTTAACTGCTGGGAGATACTTACATTCATGTTCTTTTAGAGAGTTTATACAAGCTTTGTGTTGAGGCACACCCTTCCATAGTACCCACTGGGCAAACTGAGATCAAAAGCAGAGGCATTTAAATGCATTTGGCTGTATTTGAGTAAAAAGTTATTCCTCTCTGTGACTGGCAGAATTTTACTAATATACTTTTTAAAGATCTTTCTTTGATTTTTCCAGTTTTCTACTTTTTAAACTAACTTTAATATATCTCTTTAGTTGACAAAATACAGTAGTTTCTGACTTTAAAAAAACATCCAAATGTAGAAGATGAGACCAGAATGATAATTAATTGGGCCACTAGCTATAGAACTGCTTTCAGTTGCTATGAATTCTAGTTTCTGGAAGCCAGCAACTTCAGCCTGTAATTTCCAGTTAGATTTCACAGTGGAACCCATCTGTACTGTACTTGTGCTACACATAAGGCTAGTCTCCTCTTCATAATGGGCCTTCCTCACAGTTTGTGCCAGACTTAAACTGTTGATTCATTTGCCTGGGTAGAGAGCAATTTCTGCAGGAATCTGCAGTCAGTGTATTGACTTCCAGAGGGTGTCAGCACTAAACAGCTTTGTCTCAGAGTCTCTTGTTGGTGATTCAGAAAAGACCAAATGAAGATTCTAATGAAAAGCGGGAAAGAGAGTGGGGCTATTTTTTCTATGGAAAACACACTCCGGAGGCCCTGGCAGCCACACGGCGGGGGACAAGGCCGGGCAGCTGGCCCGCCCCGTGTGGCAGGGGTCATGGATTCCAGGGCAGCCAGCCCGCCCCGCAGGGTCTGGGGCAGCCGCCCAGCTCTGCGAGCTCCAGGGACTGGGGCAGCCATGTGGTGAGGGACAGGGCGGGCTGGGAGTCGGGGTCCAGGGTAGCTGCCTGGCTCCGTGGGCTGTGGGGCATCCACATGGCAGGGGACCAGGGCAGGTAGCTGGCCTGCCCCACGTGGCAGGGGTCCCAGGCTCAGGGCAGCTGGCCAGCCCCGGGGCCTGGGGGCGGCAGCCCGCCCGGCGGAGGTCCGGGTTGCCACTGTCCTGCCTCCTAGTGCCTGTGGCCCTAGTTATACATTGTGGGCTGTATATGGGACCCACAATGTGTAATATGTTGAGAACCACTGTCCTAGTATAACCAATTTAATATTTGTATTAATGATGTTTGCACAAAAAGTAGGAGTCTGCTATGGAAATGTGTTGATGATACAAAGTTGAGAGGCATCATCAATACAGAGGAGGATCAGAATATTATTCAGGAAGAACTGGATGACCTTCGTACATTCCAAGGCCAGAAGTCATCATTGTGATCTTCTAGTCTGACCTCCTGTATAACACAGGCCAGAGAACTGCCCCACTATAATTCCTAGAGCAGGGCTTTTAGAAACACATCCAGTCTTGATTTAAAAAATTGCCAGCAATGGACCCTTGGTGACCCTTACCAAGGGTCACCACCATGACCCTTGGTAAGTTGTTCCAGTGGATAATTACCCTCACTGTTAAAAATGTATGCTGTATTTCCAGTCTGAATTTGTCTAGCTTCAACTTCCAGCCACTGCATGGTATTATACCTTTCTCTGCTAGACTGAAGAGCCCATTATTAAGTGTTTGTTCCCTTGAGTCTATCACTTTAAGGCATGTTTTCTAATCCTTTAATCATTCTTGTGGCTCTTCTCTGAATCAGTGTTAACATCCTGCTTGAATTGTGTGGTTAGCAGAACTGGACACAATATTCCAGCAGTGGTCACACCAGTGCCAAATCCAGAGGTAACATAACCTCTCTGCTCCTATTTGAGATTCCCCTGTTTATGCATTCAAGGATTGCATTAGCTCTTTTGGACATTGCACTGGGAGCTCATGTTCAGCTGATTATCTCCATGCGCCTTCCCCCAAATCTTTTTCAGAGTCCTTGAAGACTGGAGTAACAGAAGTAAGATGAAATTCCACAGTACAAAGTGCAAGGTCTAATAATAAGAATTTCTGCTCCATGCTGGGAGGTCCTCAGTTGGAAGTACCAGAGAAGAAGAGAGATCTGGATGCATGGGGCAATCACAGGATGATTACAAGCCACCAATATGATGCACCTACAAAAAAGGGCAAATGATAGGATGTATCAGGCGAGGCATTTCCAGCAGAGAGAGGGATGTATTAATGCCACTGTACAAGGCACTGGTGAGCCCTCATCTGGAATCCTGTGTACAGTTCTGGTTAGCCATGTTTGAGACAGATGAACCCAAATTGGAACAGGTACAGAGAAGAGCTACTAGGATGATCAGGGGAACAAAGGGCTTGTCTTATGAGAGGAGATTGCAAGAACTTGGCTTGTGGAGCCTAGCAAAATGCAGGCACAGAGGGGCTCTGATCGCTCTCTACAAATCCATCCGGGGTAAACACCAGGGAGGGGGAAGGGCTATTGAGGCTAAAGGACAGGGTGGGCACAAGAACAAATAGGGAGAAACTAGACATGAATAAATTGCAGCTGCAAATGAGCAGAATGTTTCTAACCATCAGAGGGTGAGGTTCTGGAACGGCCTCCCAACGGGAGCAGTGGAAGCAAGCAACTTAATTAGAGTCATAAAATCAAAGGCCAGAAGGGGCTACCAGATCTCTAGTATTAAGAAAGAGATGGATAATTTTATGAGTGTGACTGTATGATGGGATTTCTTGTGATAGTAGGGAGCAGCGCTCAGCAGCTCTGGGAGTCCCTTTCAATTTATGTCTTATGTTCCTAAAAGTCATGCTTCAGGGCTTCAGCTGGTTGGGTCAGGAAGGGATTTCCCCCCTCCACTATGTTTTTGGATTTGGGGGGGATTTTCTTCCTCTGAAGCATAAGAGATGGCCACGGCGAGAGATGGCACACTGGACAGGGTGGGCCAGGACTCTGAGATGGTACAGAGCATTCTTTCTCTCAGGTGCTTGGCTGGTTAGTTATTGCTCATATGTTCAGGGTCTAACTAATCACCATATGTGGGGTCAGGAAGGAATTCCCCTCAAGTCAGATGGGCAGAGACCTTTTTTTTTGCCTTCCTCTGCAGCATGGGTTGTGGGTCTCTTGCTGGAATTATTTGGGTGTGTTGGGGTGTCCACCCCCACACAGGCATGGAAGGGGTTAATGGAGGCCAGATGCGCCAGCTAACCTAATAGATGGACTGCTGAGGGGGAAGAGCCCTAATTAGAGGAACAGGCATACCTGTGCTGGAACAGGCGGGGCCAGCACAAAGCCAGGTAGCCAGCTGCACACAGGGGGTTGCAGTGGCTGGGAAAAGGGAGATGCTCTCAGGAAAAGAGGAGGACTTGGTGGAGACTGCAGGCTGCAGTCACTCCCTGGGAAGTGGGAGGAGACTTTGGGAACTGGTAGGCCCAGGAAGTAAAGGGTAACCAGTAGCAGGAAGCAGCCCAGATATAGAGCAGTGAGGCCAGAGAGAGAAGGCCCAGACTGCTGAGCTGAGGGTCCCTGGGCTGGAACCTGGAGAATAGGGCTGGCCAGGGTTCCCCTGCCAGCCACTGGGCAATTGGCACCGAGGCAGTGAGCAGGAAGACTGCCTAGGACTATTGAGGAGCTAACCTCTCCCTCCAACTCCCCCCAGAAGTGGGCATTTCAAGTAACCTTGCAGGAGGGCTGAGTCACAGTGAGGACAATACGGTTGCTGAGGTGGAGACAGGGGCTGCAGGCTGGTCAGGGAGGTTGAGTGACGGTGTGGGAACCATGGAAAAGGGCATCACCCAAAAGAGCTAATCCTCAGAGTGACCAGCAGGAGGTACCTCAAACGGTGAGCAATGCACCCCATGATAGTATGTCTCCCTTAATCGTTTCAGCATTGATGCACCTTGGTTCCTCCTTTCCTCTGCCTGTGGTACACAGTACCACTATAATACTTTTGTCTAGCTTTGGTTGTCGGGTTTAACGTGCAGGTGCTATGTGGTGCTGGTGGCCTGTGCTATGCAAGAGGTCAAACAAGGTAATCTGGTGGTCCCTTCTGGCCTTACTCTCTATCTCTCTGAGAGAGTGTCAAAGACTGGAAGTGCCGTGGGCTACCCTTTGTTGGTTAGTTGTTTACTAAGGAGACTTTTCTAACTTTAGAAAAATCAAACCCTGTTTTAATTGTCTGATTACCCCCTGTCACCAGTACCTTTCAATAAGGCAGCATGTCTCTCCATTTTCTAGAGAAAGTATTTTGTACAGGAAGCTAATTTTAATAGAAGTGATGACTTCTGGGCTAATAGGAGAACAAGAAATGCAATTAATTTATATCTATCTTTGCTGGCAACTTTTCTAATAAAGAACTGTCTGTATACTATATGATGGGAATGCCTCTGAAAATATATCCCAGAGGAACGGGCTTTGAGTTGGAAAAAGAGGATCAGCAACTCAGTTCTTAGTATACAAGGAAATTCCTGTTTCATTGGAACCAGAAATGTTAAAAATTATACAGACTGAGGGTGGGGGTGAATGTTGAAGAAATTACAGGGAAAGAGTGAATTTTATGCTATTAAAATGTATTGAGATGTGATTCATTATCAGATATTACTAACTGCTGGACATTTATTATGGGGTGATTTGTTGATAATCCTTCTGGGGTGTCTCAGCAGAAATGGTCACACACAAGGAAATTAAGAGTTAATCTCTAGTACTGGACTAGTGGTAGCTTCTTGTTATTAAAGAGAATCATTGCCCCAAATTAGCAGAATGGTGTCAAAAAGATGGCATGTTACTGTTAGGGAGAAGTTAGTCCACCAAGTACATACCCAGCAAAAAGACACAGGACAGCTACTTAGGTAGTAGGTTACCCTTTGTTTGTAACTAGGGGATGAGCCCAGATGTTTCTGTGGTGGGTATATTAATGTAACCCTTCTTCCAGTCAGAGTTGGTAGCAACAAGGGCCGGGTTCAACAATACAACACAAAACCGACTTGAGCCCGCACCCAGTGACCTTGGACAATTGCACACCACCCCTTCAGGGCCTGTAAGAGGCAATACTTCCTCTCTTGCAAGCACACAGTCTGAGTGTAGCAAAAATCTTTTAATAAAAGGAGGGAAATAATGTGGCATTAATTTGGGAAAACACTGCAAACAGGGTTTATAAACATAAACCATGATCAAAAGACCAACCACCAAGTAAGTTGGGAAGAGTCCTTTTCCCCTAAGGTTCTTAAGTCCAGCAACTCAAAAGTCCCTTTAACGTGCCCATCCCTTTTCTGCACCTCTCTCATAGTTGCTGTCCTTGGACAGTGCAGACCCAGAGTTCAGAGGTGCACCTGCAGAATTGACCTCCCACCCTGGGGGAAGGGGAGTTAAGGAGGCACCTTCTCACTCTACTGCTCAGGCACTCACTCACTACCCCTCTCTGCAGGGCTCTGCTCTGGCATTCTCCACCAGCTGCCCTGCTAGCCACTTGACACACCTCCCCACCAACCATCCTGCTGGCCACACCAAGATGTCTTCAGAGCCCCCCACTTAACACAGCTCTCAGTAATTTCAGTTGTTAGTGGGGGAGCCTCACTGCTGGTGCATACTGGGCAGTCTCATGCATCAGAGACACTGTCCCAAAGCAGGTCTAATACTTAGACCTAGGTATCAGTGATTTCAGCTCTGCAGCATGTAACAAGACTCTCAATTGAGTCTAAATTAGCTCTATTATTATACAGTGGAGAGAAGGAAGGGCCAAGAAGTGTCAGGAGCCCTTGGGCAAGGCCCACACCACCACATACAAATATCTATCTCCACCCTCTCTCAACTCACTGGGCTTTGGAACCCATGTCCCCTGCCTAGCAAGTGCCAATTAATTGAGGGTGAGTCTCTCAATCGGGAAATGCCAAGTACAGTTCTGCTGCCCTTGGTTCACACAACAGGATAACAACCCTTTATTACTCCTTCCCCAATAAAAATGAGACTGGAGATCCCACACCAGCCAAAAGTGACCATTTGGGCAAGCAATCCCATCATGCTGAGCACCTAGGCGTGGTGGGTGTGCCCATGCAAACAAGATCAGCTCCTGAAGTCCTTTTCCACAGCTTACCACTAGATGTCAGCGGAGAGCTCATTCAGACTCTGCTTACATTAAAATCAACCCATAGAAACAACCAATTTTTGGGCTCATCAAGGAGCAGCTCTAAAATAACTCTGGGGCAGCTTCTTTTTTCTTTTCCCATCTTTGGACATGTCTTGAGCCTTGAATTTTTCTTTTTTGGTTGCACCTTAATCCCAGCCATGTGTCTGTTTTTGTAGTTTGCTGAGTACTGTATGTTTGCTCTGCGGGTTAGAATAACATCATTTTACTATGTCACAAAGTCTGGGCTTAACCCATTTATCTTCCCATATGTTTTCTCAGCAACAGATTCTCCTCCACTTGTGAGCATGTGCACATATCCATTTTGCATTCGGGAAACAGGAGTAGGTTTAAATAACTTGAAAATAGAGACCCTTCCCCTCCCCCACAACCCTTGTAGAGGCCAAATCCCTTTTGTGAGGTACTAAGCACTCTCAGATTTGGCCTTACATTAGTTTACTCTGATTCTGACACACACAGCACATAACAGTGTTGGGAAAGACTTTCTAACTTGGCATTAGGAGCTCACCATTTACTTCCCAGCCTGTCCTGCTCAGAAGAATGCTAAGGCTTGTTTTGCTTGGAATTATTGTATAACCTAGCCTTGGTTTCCACTGCCTCTGTACAGTTTGTAAACCACAAAGCTGAGGTAAACAATAGCTTTTGGTAGAACTGTGATAACCAGAGAGTATTAATCATTAGTTGCCATGTCCTGACTTGACCAAATTGTTTCTCAGGACACAATAACCTTCACAACAATAGAGAACTCTTTCCAGACACGTAGGTGTTCGTCGCTGAGTTGCCAGGAGTGTTGCTTTAGAGTGAAATGGCAGAGCTAATACACACTGTTTTGAGAACTTATTTAAATGTCCATTGGATCCTAAAATGTGCAAATGCAAATAGTTTGCATAAATGAAAACAAGGAATGTTGAAAGCATATTATTGGGAGGAAAAATATCTATTCTGAGGGCAGATTCAAAGCAGCTTTATGCCACCGACTGCAAAAACCATGTCAGACTTGATGACACAGGATATCAGGCAGAGTGAAAGTAAACGTGAAATTTATTCTGGAGAAATGTTTCAAACTGAGAAGTACTTATCAATATACTGAGCACATGTACAACAGGGTCCCCAGTTGAGACAGAAAATGAAGTGCTAGTCTACATGTTAAGTAAACTCACAATCTCTGTTGCACCAAACCAAACATAGTGTTCTCTCAGGGGAGCGCTGGAGTTACTGCAACTTGAACTGGAATAATAGGAAGCTGCAGGGGAAGGAGTGGAGAACTCATGAGAGTTGTGTGGGAAACCTTGCAATCATGGGCAGTGTTTATACAAATCAAAGGAAGCCAATTAAGTCACATAATAGAGATCTGTTCAATTCCTTTTCTTGATCAAAGATAATTGGAAGATGAGTCTCAGGTGTCTGAGTCTGTGTACAATCTCTCACAGCTAACCCAGAGACTTGGTAATTTGAAAACTCTAAGAAGGAAAAACAATGAGGAGTCCTTGTGGCACCTTAGAGACTAACAAATTTATTTGGGCATAAGCTTCCGTGGGCTAAAACCCACTTGAAGAGGGTTGCAGTGGGTTTTAGCCCATGAAAGCTTATGCCCAAATAAATTTGTACAGTCTCTAAGGTGCCACAAGGATTCCTCATTGTTTTTCCTTCTTAGAGTTTTTTCCTTCTTAGAGTACTTTGATGGCTGAGGGTTTTGGCTCACTCACTTGCTTGTAAATGGTTTGTCAGGGATGATGTTTCATAATGAAATTCTATTGAGTTTATAGGTTTTAATGAACTTCCTTCTTAGAGTTCAGAGGGGTAACTGTGTTAGTCTGTATCAGCAAAAACAACGCGGAATCCGTGTGGCACCTTAGAGACTAACACGTTTATTTGGGCATAAGCTTTCATGGGCTAAAACCCTCAGCCATCAAAATACCATATCTGTTCAACAGGGAGGAATTGGTTGTGAATCTGAAGGTGGAAGGCAAATTGAGTGAAAATGATCATGAAATAACAGATTTCATGATTCAAAGGAAAAAAAGGAGGAAGAGCGGTGGAATAAGGACAATGGACTTCAAAAAAGCAGACGTTAACAAACTCAGCGAACTGGTAGCTAAGGTCCCATGGAAAGAAAATCTAAAAGAAAAAAAGGAAGTCAGAAGAGCTGCCAAACTGCACAAGCACAACTGTAAACTACCCCAATGCAAAGGAAAGATAGGAAGAATAGTAAGAGGCCATTATAGCCTCATCAAGAGCTCTTTAATGAAAATCAGAAAGGAATCCTACAAAGAGTGGAAACATGGACACATTGCTAAGAATGAGTACACAATAGCACAAGCGTGTAGGGAGAAAATCAGAAAGGCTAAGGGACAAAATGAGTTACACCCAGCAAGGGACGTGAAAGGCAATAAGAAGAGGTTCTTTAAATACATTAGGAGCACGCGAAAGAAGAAGGAAAGTGCAGGTCCTCTGCTTAGCCCTGGTCTATACTACGACTTTAGGTCGAATTTAGCAGCGTTAGATTGATTTAACCCTGCACCCGTCCACACGACAAAACCATTTTTTTCGACTTAAAGGGCTCTTAAAATCGATTTCTGTACTCCTCCCTGACGAGGGGATTAGCGCTGAAATCGACATCGCTGGGTGGTAGCGTGGACGCAATTCGATGGTATTGGCCTCCGGGAGCTATCCCAGAGTGTACCATTGTGACTGCTCAGGACAGCACTTTCAACTCAGATGAACTAGTCAGGTAGACAGGAAAAGCCCCGGAAACTTTTGAATTTCATTTCCTGTTTGGCCAGCATGGCGAGCTCATCAGCATAGGTGACCATGCAGTCCCAGAATCGCAAAAGAGCTCCAGCATGGTCCGAACGGGAGGTACTGGATCTGATTGCTGTATGGGGAGATGAATCATTGCTATCATAACTCCGTTCCAAAAGATGCAATGCCAATATACATGCTAAAATCTAAAAGAGCAAATGCGAGGTGTTTATTTACAATGCTTACAACTGCAGCGGTGATCTGAGTGGACTCCAGCTTGCAGAGCTATGGTGCATGCGCGGGCAATCCAGGAAAAAGGGTGCGAAAGGATTGTCTGCCGTTGCTTTCATGGTGGGAGGGGAGAAAGGGGGGATGACTGACGACACGTACCCCAAACCACCCGCGGCTACCTTTTCCGTTATCTCATTTATTTTTAATTAATAAAGAAAATTGTTTTATTTCAAAGTGGGGAGGGTGGTTGGCTTACAGGGAATTAAAATCAACAAAGGGGGCGGGTTTGCATCAAGGAGAAACTAGTTTTCAAAGTCTCTGTGATGCGCAGCGGGCCTTGCTGTGCTCTTCTAATTGCCCTGGTGTCTGTCCGCTCAAAATTGGATGCCAGGTGATTTGCCTCAGCCTCCCACCCCGCCATAAATGTCTCCCCCTTACTCTCACAGATATTATGTAGCACACAGCAAGCAGCAATAACAATGCAAATGCTAGTTGCGTTGAGGTCTGATCAACAGTGGCAGCGAGCTTGTAAACATCCAAAGGCACATTGCACCACCATTCTGCACTTGCTAAGCCTATAGTTCAACTGTTCCTTACCACTGTCCAGGGTTCATGAGCTATGGGAGCAAGGGGTAGGCTGGGGTAGGTGCAACTGCGTGGTGCTGCCGGCTGGGAGAGCAGCCAGGTTGCTGGAGATCAGAATGGCAGAGTTGCAGTGGTAGCGGCGGAATGGGCAAAACAACATTGCTGCTCTGAGGACGGCTAAAAGTCATAGATACAATGGCTTGCAGGCATATTGCATGATCTGCTGATGGAGTGCAGGAGCTCGGGATGGCAGAGTTGCAGCGGAAGCGATGGAGCAAGCAAAACACCATTGCTGCTTCGAGGACAGCTACAAGTCCTGCTGATGAGGACGGCTGCAAGACTTCTTCTCTGGTGATAAAGGAGAGGAATACGATGTGCCTAAAATCTAAATAGGCCTGCACATGTCCCAGAGTCACTACCCTTTAGACTTGCCTGCAACAGCAGTGGTGATGGAGAGCTGAGCGGGCTCCCGCTTGCAGTGCTATGGCGTCTATGCGGTTAACTCAGGAGAAAAGCTGTGAAAGGATTGACTGCCATTGCTTTCACAGAGGGAGGAAGGGAGGGAGGATTGACTGATGATGTTTACCCAAAAAGACCCACGACAAATTTTTTGCCCCATCAGGCATTGGGAGCTCAACCCAGAATTCCAATGGGCAGTGGGGACTGCGCGAACTGTGGGATAGCTATTCACAGTGCACTGCTCCGAAAGTCGAAGCTAGCCACGGTACTGTGGATGCACTCCGCCGACTTAATGTGCTTAGTGGGGACACATGCAATCGACTGTATAAAATCTGTTCCGAAAAATCGACTTCTATAAATTCGGCTTAATTTCGTAGTGTAGACATACCCTTAGTGGGGAAAGAGAGCTAATAATCGATGACATTCAAGAAGGCAGAGGTGTTTAAAGTCTATTTTGCTTCAGTCTTCACTAAAATGGGTGACCAGATTCTCAACACAATTAATACTAACAAGGGGGAAGGAACGCAAGCCAAAAAAGGGGCAAGAACAGGTAATGATTATTTAGATAAATTAGATGTGTTCAGCTCAGCAGGATCTGATGAAATTCATCCTTGGGTACTTGAGGAACTAGTTAAAGCAATCTTGGAACCATTAGCAATTATCTTTGAGAACTCATGGAGAATGGGTGAGGTCCCAAAGGATGGGAAAGGGTAAACATAATACCTATTTTTAAAAAGGGGAACAAAGAGACCTAGAGGATTATAGACCAGTCAGCCAAACTTTGATACCTGGAAAGACCCTGGAACAAATGATTGAATAATCAGTTTGTAAGCACCTAGAGGATATTAGGGTTATGAGGCATAGCTAACATGGATTTGTCAAGAACAAATTATGCCGAACCAACCCAATTTCCTTCTTTGATAGGGTTACTGGCCTAGTGGATGGGGGGCAGCAATAGCTGTGATATATCTTGATTTTAGTAAGGCTTTTGACAAAGTCACACATGACATTCTCATAAGCAAACTAGAGAAATTTGGTCTAGATTAAATTACTATAAGGTGGGTGTCATGTACATCTTGTACACAGTAGGTTGCATGTCAAGCACTTGTACCAGATATGGACTGGCTACAGGGCTTCCATCCCAGAGAGAGACACACACCAGAGATTTGTTTGCTATAAGAGCCTTTAATGTACTGCCAGTAATGGTTATTATGAAATATGTTACATACGTCGCCATCTAGTGGCTGAATGGTACAACACAGTTTAGCATTCCATCACATCTCCCCCTTTATGTTTTACATTCCTACCATTTACAAAATTTACACTATCATGCTATCTTTAAGTTCAGTATGGATCAGTCTGTTAAGTGTCTTTGAATCATACTGTTTCTTCTAATTATGTGACCCAAATGCATAACAACTTGGTTATCTGGTTGTCCATTAGTTCCAATGAGTGGCTGTAGTCAGTTTGGAATCTGAGTCTTTTTGTTTTGTGTCTGCAATCTGTAGAGTTTGCTCTGCAAATTGTTCTTTCTGAGGAACAAACCATAGAAGTTGATGGTTTCTGTTGAACCATTCACTTTCAGTCTCAATCACATTTGATCTGGGTGATGAGTTCCTTTTTCTTGTCCAATTTGACATGAACATGGTCACCAGGTTCTATTCCTGGCAGTTCTGTAACTAAATTATGTCTGTTATGAAAGTGTTTGTAAGCTCTTTTTGTTTTTTTATCTGATTTGGTTACTCTCTTCATGTGTGACCACTTCGGAGATAGATTCTGTTCCAACTTTGGAACAATAGTACTGATTTGTCTTCTCATCAGGAGTTGTGCTGTACTATATCCAGCTATTCGTGTTGATCTGTAACTCTGAAGAGCAAGGAATGGATCTCCTGGCTGCAGGATTTTCTTGGCTGTCTGTATAGCTCTCTCAGCCTCTTGATTAGCCTGTGGGTAATGCTGGCTGCTAGTGATATAATCAAAATCATATTTTGTCTGAAATAATTTAAATCCTGCTGCAGTGCATTGTGGTCTGTTGTCCATCACTAGTTGTTCTGTAATACCAAAGTGAGAAAAAAGGCACCACAGTTTCTCAACAACACTGCAACATGTTATGTCTTTCAAGTATAGTAGAACCTCCGAGTTACGAACTGATCACTCCACCACACACCTCATTTGGAATCGGAAATGTGGAATCAGGCAGCAGCAGCAGAGGGGAAAAAAGCAAATACAGTACTGTGTTAAACGTAAACTACTTTAAAAAGGGGAAAGTTAATGATTTGACAAGGTAAGGAAACTGTTTTTGTGCTTGTTTCATTTAAATTAAGATGGTTAAAAGCAGCATTTTTCTTCTGCATAGTAAAGTTTCAAAGCTGTATTAAGTCAATGTTCAGTTGTAAACTTTTGAAAGAACAACCATAACGTTTTATTCTGAGTTACAAACATTTCAGAGTTATGATCAACGTCCATTCCCAAAGTGTTCATAACTCTGAGATTCTATTGTACATTGTTTCTATATATATGGAAAAATAGTCCACTATGACCAGGTAATGATATCCTCTGAATCTGCGTAAATCTTCCAAGGTGAGTCCTGTAGAGATGATGTTGTTCTATATGTAGAGCATTGTGTCTCAAAGTTATTTATACTGGATCTCCTTTCAAAGTCCTCTATCATCAAATCCTTGGAGTTCTGCCACTTTTCTCATTAGGCCCATAATGGCTGCCATACTGTGGAGAAGGTTGTTGGTCTTTGATCAAAGGCACTCTGCATTCAAAGCTTTTGTCTTTAAGTTATTTCTGTGGTGAACTAGCCCGTGCAGTTCAGAATATGTCCAGGTCTAGTCAGAACTGTGTCAAGTGACTTCAGCACTTGGAGAAGTTGAAGGTGATTGTAAGTCCCTTCACAGATAACTGTGATGTCTGCTTCTAAGGGTACGTCTATACTTACCTCCGGGTTCGGCGGTAAGCAATCGATCTTCTGGGATCGATTTATCGCGTCTTGTCTAGACGCGATAAATCGATCCCAGAGCCGCTCCCTGTTGACACCGGAACTCCTGCTCGCCGAGAGTAGTACGCGGAGTCGACGGGGGAGCCTGCCTGTGCCACGTGGACCCGAGGTAAGTGTGTTTCAGTTCGAACTAAGATACTTCGACTTCAGCTACGCTATTCACGTAGCTGAAGTCACGTATCTTAGTTCGAACTGCGGGGTTAGTGTGGACCAGCCCTAAGTCAATTTTCAATTCAATAGAACCTGCCTTGAGAGTGAAAGACTGTCATCACGCAGGATAGATCCCAGAAACAATGGTTTTGTGTGTCTGTAATATTAGACAACTCCCTTACTACCTTGGTGTGGCAAATAGCTTCAAAATGTCATAGAATCATAGACTCTCAGGGTTGGAAGGCACCTCAGGAGGTAATCTAGTCCAACCCCCTGCTCAAAGCAGGACCAACCCCAGCTAAATCATCCCAGCCAGGGCTTTGTCAAGCCTGACCTTAAAAACCTCTAAGGAAGGAGATTCCACCACCTCCCTAGGTAACCCATTTCAGTGCTTCACCACCCTACTAGTGAAAAAGTTTTTCCTAATATCCAACCTAAACCTCCCCCTCTGCAACTTGAGACCATTACTCCTTGTTCTGTCATCTTCTACCACTGAGAACAGTCTAGATCCATCCTCTTTGGAACCCCCTTTCAGGTAGTTGAAAGCAGCTATCAAATCCCCCCTCATTCTTCTCTTCTGCAGGCTAAACAATCCCAGTTCCCTCAGCCTCTCCTCATAAGTCATGTGCTCCAGCCCCCTAATCATTTTTGTTGCCCTCCACTGGACTCTTTCCAATTTATCCACATCCTTCTTGTAGTGTGGGGCCCAAAACTGGACACAGTACTCCAAATGAGGCCTCACCAGTGCCGAATAGAGGGGAATGATCATGTCTCTCGATCTCCTGGAAATGCCCCTACTTATACAACCCCAAATGCCATTAGCCTTCTTGGCAACAAGGGCACACTGTTGACTCATATTCAGCTTTTCGTCCACCGTAACCCCTAGGTCCTTTTCTGCAGAACTGCTGCCCAGCCATTCGGTCCCTAGTCTGTAGCAGTGCATGGGATTCTTCCGTCCTAAGTGCAGGACTCTGCTCTTGTCCTTGTTGAACCTCATCAGATTTCTTTTGGCCCAATCCTCTAATTTGTCTAGGTCCCTCTGTATCCTATCCCTACCCTCCAGCGTATCAACCACTCCTCCCAGTTTAGTGTCATCTGCAAACTTGCTAAGGGTGCAGTCCACACCATCCTCCAGATCGTTAATGAAGATATTGAACAAAACCGACCCCAGGACCGACCCTTGGGGCACTCCACTTGATACCGGCTGCCAACTAGACATGGAGCCATTGATCACTACCCATTGAGCCCGACCATCTAGCCAGTTTTCTATCCACCTTACAGTCCATTCATCCAGCCCATACTTCTTTAACTTGCTGGCAAGAATAGTGTGGGAGACTGTATCAAAAGCTTTGCTAAAGTCAAGAAATAGAACATCCACTGCTTTCCCCTCATCCACAGAGCCAGTTATCTCATCATAGAAGGCAATTAGGTTAGTCAGGCATGACTTGCCCTTGGTGAATCCATGCTGACTGTTCCTGATCACTTTCCTCTCCTTTAAGTGGTTCAGAATTGATTCCTTGAGGACCTGTTCCATGATTTTTCCAGGGACTGAGGTGAGACTGACTGGCCTGTAGTTCCCTGGATCTTTCTTCTTCCCTTTTTCAAAGATGGGCACTACATTAGCTTTTTCCCAGTCATCCGGGACCTCCCCCGATTGCCATGATTTGTCAAAGATAATGGCGAATGGCTCTGCAATCACATCGGCCAACTCCTTTAGCACCCTCGGATGCAGTGCATCCGGCCCGAAGGACTTGTGCTCGTCCAGCTTTTCTAAATAGTCCCGAATTACTTCTTTCTCCACAGAGGGTTGGTCACCTCCTCCCCATACCGTGCTGCAGAGTGCAGCCGTCTAGGAGCTGACCTTGTCTGTGAAGACAGAGGCAAAAAAAGCATTGAGTACACTAGCTTTGTCCACATCCTCTGTCACTAGGTTCCCTCCCTCATTCAGCAAGGGGCCCACACTTTCCTTGACTTTCTTCTTGTTGCTAACATACCTGAAGAAACCCTTCTTGTTACTCCTAACATCTCCGGCTAGCTGCAACTCCAAGTGTGATTTGGCCTTCCTAATTTCACTCCTGCATGCCTGAGCAATATTTTTATACTCCTCCCTGGTCATTTGTCCAATCTTCCACTTCTTGTAAGCTGCTTTTTTGTGTTTAAGATGCGCAAGGATTTCACTGTTAAGCCAAGCTGGTCACCTGCCATATTTACTTTTCTTTCTACACATCGGGATGGTTTGTTCCTGCAACCTCAATAAGGATTCTTTAAAATACAGCCAGCTTTCCTCGACTCCTTTCCCCCTCATGTTATTCTCCCAGGGGACCTTGCCCATCAGTTCCCTGAGGGAGTCAAAGTCTGCTTTTCTGAAGTCCAGGGTCTCTGTTCTACTGCTCTCCTTTCTTCCTTGTGTCAGGATCCTGATCTCGACCATCTCATGGTCACTGCCTCCCAGGTTCCCATCCACTATTGCTTCCTCTACTATTTCTTCCCTGTTTGTGAGCAGCAGGTCAAGAAGAGCTTTTCCCCTAGTTGGTTCCTCCAGCACTTGCACCAGGAAATTGTCCCCTACACTTTCCAAAAACTTCCTGGATTATCTGTGCACTGCTGTATTGCTCTCCCAGCAGATATTGTGGTGATTAAAGTCACCCATGAGAACCAGGGATTGTGATTTATTAACTTCTGTTAGGCTAGGTCTACACTACCCCCCCATCGAACTAAGGTACGCAACTTCAGCTACGTTATTCACGTAGCTGAAGTCGAAGTACCTTAGTTCGAATGAAAAAGCACTTACCCGGGATCCACACGCGGCGCGCAGGCTCCCCCGTCGACTCCGCCTACTCCGTTCGTCGAGCTGGAGTACCAGTGTCGACGACGGAGCACTTCCTGGTTCGATTTATCGCGTCTTGACAAGACGCGATAAATCGAACCCAGAACATCGATCGCGCGCCTCCGACGGGACGCGTAAGTATAGACCTACCCTCAGTTGCTGGAAGAAAGCCTCGTCCACCTCATCCCCCCTGGTCTGGTGGTATGTTGCAGACTCCCACCACGACATTACCCTTGTTGCTCACACTTCTCAATTTAATCCAGAGACTCTCAGGTTTTTCTGGAGTTTCATACTGGAGCTCTGAGCAGTCGTACTGTTCTCTTACATACAACACAACTCCCCCATCTTTTCTTCCCTGCCTATCCTTCCTGAACAGTTTATATCCATCCACGACAGTACTCCAATCATGTGAGTTATCCCACCAAGTCTCTGTTATTCCAATTACATCATAATTCCTTCACTGTGCCAGGACGTCTAGTTCTCCCTGCTTGTTCCCCAGGCTTCTTGCATTTGTGTATAGGCATTTAAGATAACTCACTGAACGTCCTGCTGTCCCAGTATGGGGCAGGAGCCCTCCCCTCTTGCACTCACCTACTTGTGCTTCCTCCCGGTATCCCACTTCCCCATTTACCTCGGGGCTTTGGTCTCCTTCTCCCGGTGAACCTAGTTTAAAGCCCTCCTCACTAGGTTAACCAGCCTGCTTGCAAAAGATGTCCATATTTTATACATTTATTTATGTCCATATCTTGCACCTTTTGGCTGGACTTGCATCATCTCTTAGGCTATGATTTTTTCCACATCTTGTGCATTTAGGCTGAAAGGCTTTGGTGTTTGCCTGGAATTTCCTCATAGCTTTTATGGTAATGGCCTTCAGAACTCATGTGTCTGTGTACAGCTTCTAAGCTGGTTTCAGGTTTTTCAAGTTTGACAAGTTGCTCTAGGGTTTTGCTGTTTTACTAGCTCAGACTCCTTTGCTATTTCAATAGCTATATATAGGTTTAAGTCTGTCTTTAATTGTAGCTGCTGTGAAAGGTTCTTTTTGTTAACCATATAACTAGTCTGTCTCTGATATTTTCATGTTTTGCAGTCCCAAAATCACAGTTTTCAACCAATGCATGCAAAGCTGTTATAAAAGATTCAACATTTTCTCTTGGGTCCTGAATTGTCTGTTAAATATTCTCTTTCATAAACCACATTTCTCAGAGGTATAAAGTATGCATCTAGCATAGCTAGAATCCTTGCATAGTCATCTATGTGACTATCTTCAGTAAAGTCAAAAGATTTAAAGATTTGCTCAACCTGCTTCCCTGTAGCATAAATTTAAGAGCACACCTGAATGTCTGCAATTTTCTTGTGGAATTTATTTGCAATGCAAAATCTTGCAAAATCTTGTTTCCGGTCTGTCCATTCTGTAGGTCTACCAAAATTGAAGTTCTCAGTGGCATTGAAGAGTGGTATGTTGCTGAGACTGATCCTGGAACCTTTGTTGCTTTGACACCCGTCTGAGACTGATCCTGGAACCTTTGTTGCTTTGACACCCGTTTGCAATCTTTGTTGCTGATTTTCTTCTGTTTCTGTTCTCCTCTGATGCTAGTTTACTTCTGACACCATGTCATGTATATGGTAGGTTGCAGATCAGGCTCTTGTACCAGATATGGAGTGGCTACAAAGCTTCCTTCCCAGACAAATACACCAGAGATTTGTTAATGATAAGATACTTTAATGTACTGTCAAGGATGGGTATTGTGAGCTCAAGTTAAATATGTTACATGTGGCTCCACCTAATGGCTGAACAGTATGATACAATTTAGCATTTCATCACAATTGGTGCACAACTGGTTGAAAGATGGTACTCAAAGTTGTTATCAATGGTTCCCTGTCCAACTGGGAGGGCATATCTAGTGGGGTCCCACAGGGGTCAGTCCTAGGTTTGGTACTATTCAATACTTTTATTAATTACTTGAATAATAGAGTGGAGAGTAAGCTTATAAAATTTGCAGATGGGAGGCATTGGAAGAATTTTGGAGGGCAGGGTAGAATTCAAACAACTTTGTCAAATTGGAGAATTGGTCTGAAATCAATAATATGAAAGTCAATAAAGACAAGTGCAAAGTACTTCACTTATGAAGGAAAAATCAAATGAACAACTACAAAATGGGGAATAACTGGCTAGGTGGTCATACTACTGAGAAGGATCTGGGGTTTATAGTGGATCACAAATTGAACGAGTCAACAGTGTAATGCAGTTGCAAAAAAGACTCATAATTCTGGGATGTATTAGCAGGAGTGTTGTACATAGGACATGGGAGGTAATTGTCCTGCTATACACAGCAGTGGTGAGGACTCAGCTGGAGTACGGTGTCCAATTCAGGGCACCACACTTTAGGAAAGATGTGGATAAACTGGAACAAGAGGAGAGCAACAAAAATGAATAAATATTTAGAAAATCCGACCTATGATGAAAGGTTAAAAAATGGGGTAAGTTTAGTCCTGAGAAAAGAAGACTGAGGGAGAAGGTGATAACAGTTTTCCAATATGTTAAAGGCTGTTGTAAAGAGGAGGTGATCAGTTTTTTTCCATGTCCACTAAAGGTAGGAAAAGAAGTAATGGGCTTAATCTGCAGCCAGGGAGATTTAGGTTAGATATTAGGAAAAAGCTTTCTAGCTATAAGGTTATTAAGATCTGAAATAGGTTACCAAGCGTTATCCGTCACTAGAGTTTTTTAAGAACAGGTTGGACAAACATGTGTTAGGGATGGTCTAGGTTTACCTGGTCCTGCCACAACACAGGGGTCTGGACCAGACCTACATTTCTATGATTCTACAATTTTGGGGAGGGGGCAGGGAGAAAAGGGAGACAACAGGGCATTAGCTCCTCATAGACTCTGTGTGTGTGTGTGTGTGTGTGCGTGCGTGCGCATGCGCACACTGGGAAGTTTAGCTCCTCTTGGACACTGTGTGGGAGAGACTAACTCCCCCTGGAGTGGGTGGGATTGGGAGTGTTAGCTCCTCATGGACTGTGTGGGAGACAGAAACAAACTTTTCTGCCTTTTCAGCTCTCATTGTTTTTTTAACTTTGAATTTAGTATGAACCAGTTGAATAAAACTAAAACAAAGAAAACATTCTCTCTCTGCCTCCAGAAGAGGCTACTGCTGTCAAAAGCTAGGTTAGCACTTCAACAAACTCTGGTTCCAGGTGCTTAGCCAGTGACTTCTCCCAGTTCAGTCGTTTGGACTTTCTTTAGAACATGGCAGCAAACATGCACTGTTTGATCTTTTTAAATTTAATTTAAATGGTTTGGATAGATTGTAGTAAATGTAGACTGTAACACACGTTGTCATAATTTCAATTTTAAATAGGTTTTATTTAAAAAAACCCCAGCCCTTTATTTAATTTAAATAAAAAATAAAAAATCTTTTTTTTTTTTAACATACATTTTTATCCACCCTGTTTAAAGGTAGTATCTAGGGTTGGTCAGAAATTTTTCACCAAAATGATTTTTTAATGGAATATGCAGTTTTTGCCAAAACAATTTTTCATGGGAAAATTTTGATGTCAAAATGTTTTGATTTTACGTCAGGAAAACTGAAATGAAATATTTCATTTCAGGTCAGTTTGACCCAGACTGGCATATTTCAGTTTGTTGAACTGACCTGAAACATTGCATTTTGAAATCAGTGGAGATGTTTCCCAGAGCCATTTAGGTATGGGGCCTGGCCAGACTGGAATAAGTCAGGGCACTGACGAGTTGAGTGTGGCACGTGCATGAGCCATATTGTCAACCTCTGCTCCCGGTGATGCTTAAAATTGCCCCAGTGGCACTGGGAACACATGCAATATGATTTTCAACTGATAATAGCTTGCGTTCAATTGGAGTAAGATGCTCAGGAGCTTTTGTAAACCCACTAAATGCCTAGCTGCATCTTTCGAAAATTTTCAAAATTTTAAATTCCATCTATATTGATAAAGAAAAGCCCACTTTCCCCTGCTTCTTTACTCTCCCCATCTCTTCACTTTTTTCCCCACTGGAAAAAAAAAAAGATGAGGACAGGTGACTGAAACAGAGTGCTCTTTAATACAGCCAAATATTAAATCACGTGGCTAGGAACAAAGGGTAAGATTCTGTCTTGCACCTCTTAAGAGATACAATAGAGACCTCAGAGCCAAAGGGAAGGGAGGGCTAATGCAGCTCTAAGGCACATTTGCACCCTCCTGATCCTGTGCTGGCTTGGGGTCTGGAGAGGTCCCTTGTGTAATTTACATACCCTTAGGGGGCAGAGCCTGACTAATTCATGCCTGCAGCCCCGCCCATAATCTTTACAGCACTTTGTGCTGTGACTTTGTCCCCAGTGCACCCTTTCCACCTCCAGTCCTGCCCCGTACACCTTCTACACAAGGCCTTCTGCGGGGGGAAAACTCACTTTTCCTGCTGTTTTCCAGTGGGGAAAAAGGGGGAATTTTTTAAGTAATAGAAAATGGAGAGAAAAAACTATTTCTGTCACTTTTTTCAATTTTTCCCCCCATTGGAGAAATAGGCTGTCTACACTACCGCGGTAAGTCGATGTACGCTACGCAGCTCCAGCTACGTGAATAACGTAACGGGAGTCGACGTACCTTAGGTTGAGTTACCACGCAGGGTCGATGGGAGAAACTCTCCCATCAATTTACCTTACTCTTCTTGTTGGGGGTTGAGTACAGGAGTGGCCTGGAGAGCAATCTGCTGTTGATTTGGCGGGTCTTCACTAGACCCACTAAATCGACTGCCAGTGGCTCGATCTTAGAGCGTGGATCCCAGCTGTAGTGTAGACATAGCCCAAGGGTATGTCTACACTACCTGCCGGATCGGCGGGTAATGATCGATCTATCGGGGGTCAATTGATCACGTCTAGTTAGATGCGATAAATCGATCCCCGAGCGCTCTCCCGTTGACTCCGGAACTCCAGCGCCGTGAGAGGCACAAGTGGAGTCGACGGGGGAGCGGCAACAGTTGACCCCACGCCGTGAAGACGTCGAGGTAAGTCGACCTAAGATATGTCGACTTCAGCTATGCTATTCCTATAGCTGAAGTTGCGTATCTTAGGTCAATTCCCCCGTAGTGTAGACCAGGGCTAAGAGAGACGCTCCTGTTCAACCAGAAGTTCTAGGCTTGATGCAGAAATTGCTAGGTGTTAAGCAGGAGGTCAGATGGGGTGGTCATAAGGGTCCCTTCAGGCCTTAGCAACTTTGAATTTATGAATCAAGTGTCATTACCAGCTCCCTACTGTACACATACTGTTGATGTATAGATTCTTCTGCTGTGATAGTCTGGTGATATTACCAAGTGTCTCCACTGCTCACAAAGGAAAGAACTACTTAAGGCTGCCTCTGAATTTGTACAGATGTTAAACAAGTCAAAAATAAAAGATTGAAATAGGCCAGACATTAAGAAACAATTATTTACTCTCTGCTGCACTTTAGTCAGCAGCAGCCATTCCAGCTATCAACAGGGAATGAATCAATTTGCAACAGCTGTGTGGACAGCATTTGATTTACAGTAAATAGCTGTCTGCTGCTGCAAGTTGATTTATACCCCTGTGATGATCAGAGCTGTGGACTGAGCTGTTAGAGGGAGACAGGATTCTTCAGTTAGTTGGTGACTAATTTGAACTTTTTAAAAAATCTTGCTTGTAATGGATATAAACATCTGCAAATGTTTTAGAGGTGATCTGCTTCCTATTGCACAGTACAGAGCTCACACTCTTTACAAACGACACTTCTGTGAACCATTGTTTCCTGGTACTAGAGGTGAACAAATAATTTATTTGAGGAATTTAGCCTCTTTTCATTTCCAAAATGTTGGTGAGCCCAGTTTTCAGACAGGCTTAACTCTGCTCAGCATGCTGTTCCTGCAGCAATCCCCCCCATCCACTCTCCCCTCTCCTCTTCTATAGCTTTCCAGTCTGTCATAAGTGTAGAGGCATAGTTATCTTTCAAAATACTAATGGATCAAAATCCAATTCTAGTGACTGCTGTTCACTAATGCTATGAGATAAGATTGCAGAATAGTTTCTCTAATAACCCCCTATTTTTATAAATTGACAACTTTCTAAAACTCACATTTTGGGCTGAAAATTTCCGTACATGGCCACTTTCCAAGGCTGCCCCCCCCCCCGAACATTTAAGCAAAATCAGATGTTTTTGAGTTATGGGGAAAGTAGGAGGGAAAACACTTCCCTGTCTGGAAAAAGAAAATTGTAACCACACTTGTTAGAAAAGGACTTCAGCAAGCTTTTTGGCTATATGGAGCCCTTACTATGAGGAATGTAATCAGGTGACTAGGCTACAATAGGTTTGGGAAGCCATGATATACGAAATGTTTAAGTGAGTGAGAAATCACTTCTGAGTAAACTCAATGGAATCTGCAAAAATGTAAACACAGCTTCATGATGTGCTTCCCCTTGTGCTTCCCCCAGGCTGAGCAAAACAAACTCTTTGCTCAGCCTGACAAAACTTGGCCAGGATGGTACATGGTTCAGTGGCACACAGTCGTGTGAGTCTGGGAAGAGATCTTGCTGTCTCTTCAGAAAACTGTCCTATCCAACTTCCTTTCCTCTGAGACCTCTTCTCTGACAAACCTAGCCTCCTAACCCCAAATCCTCCCCTCCATCCAGCCACCTAATCCCAATCCTCCCCCTCCACCTGTCATCCTAATTCCAATTCTTCCCTCCACCTAATCCAAACCCTAGCCAGCTGCCTAACTTCCTAATCCCAATTCTCTGCTCCCTCCAGACCCCTAATCCCAATCCTCCTATTCCACCTGGTCTCCTAATCCCATTCATTCCCTCCATCCAGCCTCCTACTTCCAATGCTCCCTTTCCACCTAGCCACCTAATATCAATCCTTCCCCTCTCCAGGGGCACCGACTCCGTGGGTGCTCCGGTGCTGGAGCACCCACGGAGAAAAACTGGTGGGTGCAGCGGCAACTCCCCGCCCGCCCCGGACCCGCGGCAAATTTACTGGGCACCGGGAGATGTTGCGGGGCCCCGCCCCCGACGCTGGGCAACGTGGCATCGGCGTCGGGGGCGGGGCCCCGCAACATCGCCCGGTGTCGGGGGGTGGGGCCCCGCAACATCGCCCGGTGTCGGGGGGCGGGGCCCCGCAACATTGCCCGGCGTCGGGGATGGGGCCCGGCGTCGGGCAGGGCCCCGCCCCCGACGCCGGGTGACAGCACCCATGGGCGGGGCCGGAGGTCAGCCCCTGTGCCCCTCTCCCTGTCTTCCTAATCCCAATCCTCCCCTCTTCTTGGCCTCCTAATCCAAATCCCAGCCATCTGCCTAGCCTCCTAATCCCAATCTTTCCATTCACATAATCCCAATACTCCCCCTCCATCCAGACACCTACTCCCAAAATAATGGTACTGTGGATCTGGTGGACTGGCCAGGCTCAAATTACTCTGGGGATATGGGATTAGTCAGGGCCCATGACAGTCTTGAGGTGTGGGATTAGCCAGAGCCTATGTCATACTGGAGGTGTGGGATTATCTGGGAGCTATGTCATTATGGAGGCATGGGATTAAATATCACATATCACAGTGGAGGAGAGGGATTAGCCGGAACCCATGTCACTATGGAGGTGTTTGATTAGACAGAACTATATTTTACTTGAGTGAGGGGCTAGCCATGTTGCACTGGATCTGTGGGATTAGCCAGGGCTCACGTCCCACGGGAGTTGTGGGGTTAGTCAGTCACTGTGCAGATTTGGGATTATCCATTTTCCGTATCTGTCTGGAAGTGATTGTTTACTGCGTTGTCTGCATTGTCACAATTTTGTAGATATTTGCACCATCAGTGTAGAGAGTTTAGGGAATTTCTTCCTTTTCCCATATTGTGGCTAATGTCTGAGGATCCTGGTGCTTTCTGCCCTCAGGGAAACGTGCACCTGAGTTTGGAACACTTGGTGCACTCAGCCAAGGCATTCAGAAGAGTTGCAGAAAGAGGTCTCAGTGTCCATTAATGGAGTTACATCCTCCAAGCAAAGTAATCCGCAATGGCAGTGGGATGGAAGGTTAATCCTCATTAACTGCCTGCATATCATTCTTGGGGAACATGGTGGATCAGTTTGCTCTGGGCATGTACCTGCTACCTTGTCTCATCCCTTCCTATTTTCCTCAGCAATTACCAGAAGAGGGTTCGATTAGACATGGTAGTATTTGTGGTGCTTAAATGCAACAATTTGAATGTGTCCTGTTTTTTCTCAGTCCCTTGTCATTGTGAGTGAGTGGAAGTGACACTTGTTCATAAACACTGGAGCAGTGTATTGAGGTCAGAGCATGTAGGGATAAAGTGAGAAAGGCTAAAAGTCATGTAGAGCTGGACCTTGCAAAGGGAATTAAAACCAATAGTAAAAGGTTTTATAGCCATATAAATAGGAAGAAAACAAAGAAAGAAGAAGTGAGACCGCTAAACACTGAGGATGGAGTGGAGGTTAAGGATAGTCTAGGCATGGCCCAATATCTAAACAAATACTTTGCCTCAGTCTTTAATGAGGCTAATGAGGAGCTTAGGGATAATGGCAGCATGGCAAATGGGAATAAGGACATGGAGGTAGATATTACCATATCCGAGGTAGAAGCCAAACTCGAACAGCTTACTGGGAGTAAATCGGGGGGCCCAGATAATCTTCATCCAAGAATATTAAAGGAACTGGCACATGAAATTGCAAGCCCATTAGCAATTTTTTTTAATGAATCTGTAAACTCAGGGGTTGTACCATTTGACTGGAGAATTGCTAATATAGTTCCTATTTTTAAGAAAGGAAAAAAAAGTGATCCTGGTAACTACAGGTCTGTTAGTTTGACATCTGTAGTATGCAAGGTCTTGGAAAAAATTTTGAACGAGAAAGTAGTTAAGCACATTGAGGTCAATGGCAATTGGGACAAATTATAACATGGTTTTACAAAAGGTAGATTGTGCTAAACCAACCTGATCTCCTTCTTTGAGAAAGTAACAGATTTTTTAGATAAAGGAAACGCAGTGGATCTAATCTACCTCGATTTCAGTAAGGCATTTGATATGGTACCACATGGGGAAAAGATAGGGATCAATATGAAAATTGAGAGGTGGATAAGGAACTGGTTAAAGGGGAGACTACAGCGGGTCATACTGAAAGGTGAACTGTCAGGCTGGAGGGAGGTTACTAGTGGAGTTCCTCAGGGATCAGTTTGGGGACCAATCTTATTTAATCTTTTTATTACTGACCTCGGCACCAAAAGTGGGAGTGTGCTAATAAAGTTTGCGGATGACACAAAGTTGGGAGGTATTGCCGATTCAGAAAAGGATTGGGAAATCATACAGGAAGATCTGGATGACCTTGTAAACTGGAGTAATAGTAATAGGATGAAATGTAATAGTGAGAAGTGTAAGGTTATGCATTTAGGGATTAATAACAAGAATTTTAGTTATAAGCTGGAGACTCATCAGTTGGAAGTAACAGAAGAGGAGAAGGACCTCGGAGTATTGGTTGATCACAAGATGACTATGAGCTGCCAATGTGATATGTCCGTGAAAAAAGGTAATGTGGTCTTGGGATGCATTAGGCGAGGTATTTCCAGTCGAGATAAGGAGGTGTTAACACCGTTATACAAGGCATCGGTGAGACCTCATTTGGAATGCTGTATGAAGTTCTGGTCTCCCATGTTTAAGAAGGATGAATTCAAACTGGAACAGGTACAGAGAAGGGCCACTAGGATGATTCAAGGAATGGAAAACCTGTCTTATGACAGGAGACTCAAGGAGCTTGTTTTGTTTACCTTAACCAAAAGAAGGCTGAGGGGAGATATGATTGCTGTCTTTAAATATATCAGAGGGATAAATACCAGGGAGGGAGAGGAATTATTTAAGCTCAGTACCAGTGTGGACACAAGAACAAATGGATATAAACTGGCCATCAGGAAGTTTAGACTTGAAATTAGACGAAGGTTTCTAACCATCAGAGGAGTGAAGTTCTGGAACAGCCTTCCAAGGGATGCAGAGGGCGCAAAAGTCATATCTGGCTTCAAGATTAAGCTAGATAAGTTTATGGAGGGGATGGTTTGATGGGATAACAGCCGTGTTAGTCTGTGTCAGCAAAAAGAACAGGATTACTTGTGGCACCTTAGAGACTAACAAATTTATTTCAGCATCAGCTTTCGTGGGCTACAGCTCACAGCGTCTGATGAAGTGAGCTGTAGCCCACGAAAGCTTACATCTGACACACTGACATCAGCTCTGGCAGTGCTGCAGCCAGACTAGGGTCGGCTGCCCCGGGGCTACTTCCGGACTCCCCCTCGTAAGGTACCTGAGTCAGGGTGGTGTCTTCGGTGGGTCCCAGCACCATGGGCTCCTCCTCCGGACAGCGGCCGCTCGGCAGGTCCGGCCAGTCTTGACGTGTCCCTGGGGCCTCAGGGTTTTCCCAGTCGCGGGCTAGGCTGGCGGCATCCAGTCTCCTCGGTGACTGCTCCTCAAGTGAGCTCTGAGGGCCGCCTTTATACTTCTGGGTCGCACCGGTCTACTTCCAGGTCGTGGCCTGTCTCTCTGAGGGGCGGGCCCAGAGCTTCCTGGCTCCGCCCACTCTGGCCTCTAGGGAGGTTCTTCACTCTGCGGGGTGGTGGGGAACCACCCCGCCTTGCTACACCACCCCTCTCCTCAAGTCTGGTTCCCGTTCATTGGGGCCAGACCCGTCCAAATCCCCCAGGTGGGAGAAGAAGTCAGCATTCACGTGGTCCTTACCTGCCCTATGGCGGACAGTAAAAGCATAGGGCAGTAGCATCAGGTACCAGCGCGTTAGCCTCATGTTATTATTTTTCATTTTGGCCAACCACTGAAGGGCGGCACGGTTGGTGACCAGCAGGAATGGGGCCCCAAGGAGGTAATAACGCAATGTGTCACAGGCCCATTTCACTGCCAGGGCCTTCTTCTCTATCGCTGCGTAGTTCCGTTCACAGGGAAACAATTTCCGACTGAGGTAGAGGACGGGGTGTTTCTCTCCATCCACCTCCTGGGACAGGACAGCCCCTAGTCCTACCTGTGAGGCATCCGTCTGGAGGATGAACCTGCGGCGAAAGTCAGGAATGTACAGGACGGGCTCACGGCAGAGACTGTCTTTGAGTGCCTGGAAGGCACCTTCACACTCTGAGGTCTACACTATCTGTCGGGGGCTGTCTTTAATCAAGAGTCCGGTTAAAGGGGCTGCGATAGAGGCGAACCGGGGAATAAACTGCCGGTAGTAGCCGGCAAGTCCCAGAAACTGGCGTACCTGTCGCTTCGTTGTGGGTGGCGGGCAGGCCACTAGGGCCTGAACCTTTCCCACGAGGGGCCTCACTTGTCCTCCCCCGATGGTGTACCCAAGATAGGTGATCTCTTGCCATCCAATACGGCATTTTTGTGGATTGGCCGTCAACCCGGCTGCCCGTAGGGACCTCAGGACTGCCGCTACCCGCTCTAGGTGGTCCTCCCAATGGTGACTGTAAACAACCACATCACCCAGGTAGGCCGCGGTGTAGTCTTTGTGGGGTTGTAGGAGGCGATCCATCAGTCTTTGAAATGTTACAGGGGCCCCATGGAGGCTGAAGGGCATCCGGTGAACTGATACAGGCCTGTGGGGGTGGCAAATGTGGTCTTTTCCCTGGAGGCGGGGTCGAGGGGGATCTGCCAATACCCTTTCCTCAGGTCAAGGGTGGTGATGAAGGGGGCCTCTCCTAACCGGCCCAACAGCTCATCCACCCGGGGATTAGGTACGCATCGAATTTTGAGATGTCATTGACGCGTCGAAAGTCGATGCAAAACTGTCACGTTCCATCAGGTTTGGGTACCAGTACTACCGGGCTGCGCCATTCGCTCTGCGATGGTTCGATGACCCCCAGGTCCAGCATGGCCTGCACTTCCTCCTCAATGACTTGCCGCATGTGATAGTGCACTGGCCTGGTTGACTCCCAGATCACCACCCCCGGCTCCGTCTGGATGGTATGATGGACAAGGGTTGTGTATCCTGGTTGGACCGTGAAGGTTCGCGGGAACGCCTGTAGGAGGCACTGGGTCTGCTTGCGTTACTCCTCGGTCAGTGCCTAACCGAGCTGGGGTCCTGCTGGGTCCTCCACAAGGGTTACGCGGGGGCCCAGCTCAGGCTCCAGTGGGGACGGGTTAATTAAGAGCCCCTCTCACTTCCACCAGGGTTTTAGGAGGTTGATATGGTATCGCTGCGTTCTCCAGTGCTGGTCGGGCTGAATGATCTCGTAAGTGACGGGCCCGACCTTTCGGGCCACCTCATATGGCTCTTGCCACCGGGCCAGCAACTTTGACTTGCTGGAGGGCAGGAGGAGCAGAACCCGATCGCCGGGTTCAAAGTTGCGGGCTTGTGTGCCCCGGTTGTATGTCTGGGCCTGAGCTTCTTGGGCAGCCTTCAAATTTTCCCTAGCTAGGGCCCCGGCTTGAGTGAGGTGTTCCTGGAGCTGGAAGACATATTTCAAGAGGCCCTGGGTTGGAGATGGGACTTGCTCCCAGGTTTCGCGCATTAGGTCCAGTAGCCCCCGTGGGCGGTGCCCATATAGCAGCTCAAATGGGGAAAACTTGGTAGATGACTGGGGTACCTCTCGGACCGCCAGGAGCAGGGGCGGGAGTAGCTGGTCCCATTGGCATAGTTCCTCTGGGGGGGAACTTGCGTAACATGTCCTTCAGGGTGTGGTGAAACCGTTCGACCAAGCCGTCAGTTTGCGGATGGTAAACCGAGGTACACAATTGCTTGATCCCCAAGAGCTCACACACCTGTTGCAGCAATTGGGACGTAAAGTTGGTACCCTGGTCCATGAGAATCTCCCGGGGCAGGCCTACCCGAGCAAAGACCTTCACGAGCTCCCCCGCGATGGTTCGGGTGGTGATGCTCCGGAGTGGTACTGCCTCTGGGAAACGGGTCGCATAGTCCACCATAACTAATATGTATTGAAACCCAGCAGTACTTTTTGGGAGGGGGCCCACCAGGTCCATGGCCACATGCTTAAATGGCATTTCGACTAAGGGCATAGGGACTAGTGGGGCCTAAGGTGTCTGAGGTGGGGCGGCTAACTGACGTTCCGGACATGACTAACAGTAGCTCCTCATCTCCTGGTGTATACCAGGCCAGAAGAAACATCTCAATATTTGGGCCAGAGTCTTCTCATGGCCCAAATGTCCAGCCATGGGGACGTTGTGGGCGAGGTTCATTACCGCTCGCCAGTGGCATCGGGGCACGAGCAGTTGGGTTTGGGATTCCCCTGTGTATGGGTCCTGCTCTACCCAGTATAGGTGCTCCTGACGCAGTTCAAAGTGTGGCCACTGTGTCGCCCGCTGTGGATCAATTATGGCTCCATTGACCGCGGCCAGCTGCTCGTAAGCGCGGCTGAGCGTGACATCTGCCCTTTGGTCCCGGCAAAAGTCAGTGTGAAGCCGGGGTTCATCCATTGCTTCTGGCGGGGAGCCCTCAGGTTCTTCTCCTGGTTCATTGTAGTCTGGTGCCTCGCCACCTTCTGACTGGGCCTCGGAGGGGGTCTCCTTCCAGTACTGGGGTGACCACCGGGCTATCCTTGGTGTTCAAGCGGAGGACTTCTGGAAACACGGGCCAGTCTCGCCCCAGGATCACTGGATACGTGAGTCGAGGGGCCAGACCGACCACCATCAGTTGCGTCACCCCATCCACAGTCAACTGGACTCGGGCACTGGGGTATGATCGTACGCCCCTGTGCATACACTGTAAACGAATCGTCCCCAGGTATGGATCGGTCTGGAGGCCGAGGCTTTGCCGAACTAGTGTCTGGCCACAGCCTGAATCAATTAGGGCCAAGGTTGGGCAATCCCCGACAACCACTGGCACCATTATCTTGGTGGCCTGGGGGTGTTGGGTGCGGGAGTCTCGCGTGCAGACCTGGCCAAAGCTGCAGTCCATCTCTATGCAGTCCCGTTGCAAATGGCCATATCTCCCACAGGAAAAACAGGGTCCAAGGTCTGAGCGCCCGGCTGGGGCGGTGTTCCCGTCTGGCCCTTTGGAGGGCTTCAGTTGGTCCCTCGGGCGACTGGTCGAGGTATCGGGACTTGTTGAACCGGGCCCTTGGCTGGTTGGGGTCGGGGCTCCGTGCCCCGTGAAGGGTTTCATGTTTCGCCCCGGGTGGGGCCCCTCTTCTCTAGAGTAGGGCGCTCCAGTACTGGTGGGGCAGCTCGGGTAGTCGGTCCCACTGGTGCCTCGGCAGCGAGGAAATCCTCCATCAAGGTGATAGCGGCAGCTAGCGTCGCTGGCCAATGGCGGAGAACCCACACCCTCCCTCGCGATGGGAGTATATGAATGAATTGCTCCAGAAGAATCTGCTCCGTGAGCTCATCCGGGGTCCGCCGCTCGGGCTGTAACCATCGTTTGCACGCTTCCCGTAGTTCCTGAGCCACCATCTGGGGTCGGGCACTTGTAGGATACACCAGCGTTCGGAACCGCTGTCGAAAGGTCTAGGGACTGATGTCCCGGACATCCAAGATGGCTGCCTTTACTCGGGTGTAGTCCCGTGCGTCCTCTGGGGACAGGCCCCGATACACCATTTGGGCGGTCCCGGTCAGATACGGAGCCAAGAGGGTCGCCCATTGGTCTGGGGCCCACCCTGCGACTAATGCCACCCTTTCGAAAGTCACCAGGAAGGCCTCTGGGTCGTCGGTGGAGCCCATCTTTGTCTATCGAATCGGAGGGGCTACGCTGGATGGCCCGACGGCACCTGCAGGCTGGGGCTCCGTAGGATGGGGCAGCATAGTTGCCAACTGCTGCAGGCATTGTTGCTGGTGATCCTGGTTTTGGCGCCCCAGTTCCACCAGCAGCTGTTGTTGTTGTGTGCTGAGCTGCTGGACCGCTGCTGCTGCTGTTGGAGCTGGGCTGCCGGCTGCTGTTGTTGGCTTTTGGCCAAGAACTGAATAAGCTTATCCATGTCCATGATTGTCGGGCACGCTCTCCCTCCGGTCCCTTCTCACAGGGCTAGGGGGACTGGTGCCCACATTCTCCACCAAGTGTAGGGGGTCTTGGCCCTCTGCGGGGTGGTGGGGCACCACCCTGCCTCACTGCACACACTCGGCTGGGTTGGGGAATCCTCAGTCTATGGACCTAAAACCTCAGGTAGGGTCCTGCAAGCGGTAGAATATACGCCCAGGCCCTGGATCAGGGCGGGGCAGTAAGCAACAGTCAGGGGCTCAGACCCCCAGGCAGGGGCTGAGCAAATTGCCCACTAAAAGGCACTAGGCTCCTGGCTCTGAGTGACCAGGAAGAGGGGGAGACTGCTACCTGCGAGGTGGGTGGCAGGGTGGACACAGGACCAGCCACTCCACTGCGTCCCAGCCCGGGGCCCTAGCAGCGGCAGACGACCCGCTGCTGAGTCAGTGGGGATCCTGGCCGCAACACACCAACATCGGCTCTGGCAGTGCTGCAGCCAGACTAGGGTCGGCTGCCCCCGGGCTACTTCCAACCTCCCCCTCGTAAGGTACCTGAGTCAGGGTGGTGTCTTCGGCGGGTCCCAGCACCATGGGCTCCTCCTCTAGATAGCGGCCACTCGGCAGGTCCGGCAACTCCTCTGGATAGCGGCCGCTCGGCAGGTCCGGCAACTCCTCCAGATAGCAGTCGCACGGCAGGTCCAGCCAATCTTGGCGTGTCCCTGGGGCCGCAGGGTTTTCCCAGTCACGGGCTAGGCTGGCGGCGTCTGGCCTCCTCGGCGACTGCTCCTCAAGTGAGATCTGAGGGCCCGCCTTTATACTTCTGGGTCGCGGCCTGTCTCTCTGAGGGGTGGGCCCAGAGCTTTCTGGCTCTGCCCACTCTGGCCTCTGGGGAGGTTCTTCACTCTGTGCAGTAGTGGGGCACCACCCTGCCTCGCTACAGTCTCTAAGGTGCCACAAGTAATCCTGTTCTTTTTGCTAATAAAGTTTGCGGATGACACAAAGTTGGGAGGTATTGCCAATACAGAGAAGTACCAGAATATCATACAGGAAGATCTGGATGACCTTGTGAACTGGAGTAATAGCAATGGGATGAAATTTAATAGTGAAAAGTGCAAGGTCATGCATTTAGGGATTAACAACGAGAATGTTTGTTACTTCCAAATGATGCGTCCCCAGTTTATAACAGAGGAGGAGAAGGACCTCGGAGTATTGGTTGACCACAGGATGACTATGAGCCAATGTGATATGTCTGTGAAAAAAGGTAATGTGGTCTTGGGATGCATTAGGCGAGGTATTTCCAGTTGAGATAAGGAGGTGTTAACACCGTTGTACAAGGCATTGGTGAGACCTCATTTGGAATGCTGTATGAAGTTCTGGTCTCCCATGTTTAAGAAGGATGAATTCAAACTGGAACAGGTACAGAGAAGGGCTACTAGGATGATCCAAGGAATGGAAAACCTGTCTATGAAAGGAGATTCAAAGAGCTTAGCTTGTTTAGCCTAACCAAAAGAAGGCTGAGGGGAGATACGATGACCTCTCTTTAAATATGTCAGAGGGATAAATACCAGGGAGGGAGAGGAATTATTTAAGCTCAGTACCAATGTGGACACAAGAACAAATGGATATAAACTGGCCATCAGGAAGTTTAGATTTGAAATTAGATGAAGGTTTCTAACCATCAGAGGAGTGAAGTTCTGGAACAGCCTTCCAAGGGAAGCAGTGGGGGCAAAAGTCATATCTGGCTTCAAGATTAAGCTTGATAAATTTATGGAGGGGATGGTAGGATGGGATAGCCTAATTTTGGCAATTAATTGATCTTTGACTATTTACAGTAAATATGCCCAATGGCCTCTGATGTGGTGATATCTGAGTTACTACAGAGAATTCTTTCCTGGGTGTCTGGCTGGTGAGTCTTGCCCACATGCTCAGGGTTTAGCTGATTGCCATATTTGGGGTTGGGAAGGAATTTTCCTCCAGGGCAGATTGGCAGAGGCCCTGGGGTTTTTTCACCTTCCTCTGCAGCATGGGGCATGGTTCACTTGCTGGAGGATTCTCTGCACCTTGAAGTCTTTAAACCATGATTTGAGGATTTCAGTAACTCAGACATAGGTTAGGGGTTTATTACAGGAGTGGGTGAGTGAGATTCTATGGCTTGCGTTGTGCAGGAGGTCAGACTAGACCAGGGGTCTCAAACTCAAATTACCACGAGGGCTGCATGAAGACTAGTGCATTGGCCCAAGGGCCGCATCACTGACGCTGCCCCCGCCCCCACTCCACCCCTTCCATTAGGCCCCTTCCCTTCTCCGCCTCCTCCCCTGAGCGTGTGGCTCCCCGCTCCTCCCCCTCCCTCCAAGAAACCGTGAAGCCGCCAGACAGCTGTTCTGACGGCGGGAACTGCCTGGGGTAAAAATAGAACCTTGGAGCAGAGCGGAGGGAATGGGGATCTTAGCGACCTTAGCGGCCACAGAACGTAACTGGGGGCGGGGGTGAGGGGAGTTGGCGGCCACAGAACGTAATTGGGGGGGGCGGGGTGAGGGGAGTTGGCGGCCATAGGACGTAACTGGGGGGGGGCAGGGGGAGCCTGGCAGCCCGCCTCTTCTCCCCCCGCTCCCCTGTGTGCGCGCTTCCTGCTCCTCCCCCCTCCCTCCCAGAAACCGTGAAGCTGACAGACAGCTGTTCTGGCGGCGGAACTTCAGAACGTAACTGGGGGGGGGGGCGCGCAGGGAAGTGCTCCGCGGGCCGCGTGTTTGAGACCCCTGAGCTAGATGGACCACGTGTCTGATCTGGCCTGGCAGTGCCACTGCTCCTGTGTTTTTGGAGTGTGCATATAGGGTTCTCCATGGGGTAGTGGAGGTGTCTGGATAAATCCTCTGTACAGACATGCAGGGTTGTCTGAATACTCTGAATGGAGCTGCTCTCCTTAATAGCCCAGGCAAATACTCAGTTGCTCTCCTGACCATCTTTCATGCTCTCTGATGCGTCACATTGGCAGGATAATTTGCTGTTCTGCTTGCTTTGGAGAGAATTTTAGGAAACAAAGTTAGCTAAGAACATATTTAAAAGTCTCCTTTTTATTGGTCCGTTACTTGCTTGAAATGGTAGAATTATAACTAATAATGCAGAAGTGTTCAATATTTGGCCCGCTCGCATGGTCTTTCTGCTGCTCCTGTCTTCTACTTCCCCCCATCCCCATCCTGTCTTCTGGCCTGCCCACCCTACCTGCCCGGCCCTTGAGCTCCCCGCTAGGGAGGCTAGCCCTCAGCCTGTCCCCTGCCCCCCTCCCCCACAGCCTCAGCTCACCGCGCCACCGGGCGCCACAGCGGTGTGGCTGGCTCCAGCACGGTAACGGGGTGGGGAGTGGGGGGGGGTTTGGATAAGGGGCAGGGGGTCCCGGGGGGAAGTCAGAGGACAGAGAGCGGGAGCGGTTGGATGGGGTGGAGGTTCTGGGGGGTTGTGGTCAGGGGACAGGGAACGGGGGGGTTGGATAGGGGGTGGGAGTCCCGGGGGACCTATCGGGGGTGGGGGTGTGTATAGGGGGCAGGACAGTCAGGGGACAGGTGGGGTTGGATAGGGGGTGGGGTCCCAGAGGGGCGGTTAGGAGCAGAGAGGGTCTCGGGAGGGGGCGGTCAGGGGACAAGGAGCAGGGGGGGGTTGGATGGGTGGGGGGTTCTGAGGAGGGCAGTCAGGGGGCGGAAAGTGGGAGGGGATGGATGGGGGGCGGGGGCCAGGCTGTTTGGGGAGGCACAGCCTTCTCTACCCGGCCCGCTATACAGTTTCGCAACCCCGATGTGGCCCTCGGGCCAAAAAGTTTGCCCACTCCTGCAGTAGGGTCTGGTCAGTTCACTTTCCAGGCTAACAAGGACACACTTGGGATTCTGTGGATATTCAAAATTCCAGCGGAGCATTAGGATATTTAGCTTGACAGTGAAGATTTTTCTGTTTAAAACTGCACTGACTTCACTATTGTAGGTCAGACTAGACAATTATAATGGTCCCTTCTGACCTTAAAGTCTATGAGTCTGTGATCACAATGGTCCCTTCTGGCCTTGGAATCTAGGAATCTATGAGTTGGCAGAGGCGCTTTGCTGCAGAGGCAGAGGCTTTTTGCTCACTTTTGGAGGCTGTGGTTTTGAAGAGTTGTAGGCTTTCTTCCTCCCAGTGCAAACAAAATACAGTTGTGGCCTCTTACTATGGCCAGCTCTGTATATTTTATCAGGGGGTTATGTGTGCCCAGAAAAGCAGCCCTGGTTGGAGCAGAGTGTTACACAGTCTGTAATGATTCCTTCAACAAGAGTTCTCTTAACTGTTAAAATGAAAAGAAAAATAGAAATCAAACATCTGTGTTAAACATTATGTCCCGAATTCAGGAAAACACTTAAGCACATGCTTAAAGTTAGGTGTATGCTAACTGCTTTCCTGAATAGGGAGGCTGTTTCAAGCATGTTCTTAAGTGCTTCTTGAATCACGGTGGTGAAAAATATTGCGCAAGAATGAATTTAAAGAAATTGCTGGAAACATATCACAGTTCCTGGACCACTTTAGATCAATGGTTTTCTACTTTTTTTCATTTGCGGACCCCTAAAAATTTTTGAACGGAGGTGTGGACCCCTTTGGAAATCTTAGACATAGTCCGTGGACCTGATTAAAAACCACTATTTTAATTTAATCACAATAGATTCAGAAAGTATTTTCAAAATTGATATTTGTACACATGTAAATATTGATGTTGAAAGATAACTATCAGCTATTGTAGGAAAAATTAATATTAAATATTTTGTTTTCCAAATCAGCATACTTTAAAATTAAATGTTAAAGTTTAATTTGATGTCTACATTGTTAGTTATATCCATAATTCTATGGTGTACTACTTCCAAAAAACAAGGAGATTAAAATATAAAAACACTACCATGTTTCAGTGAAGGCTGCTCAAGTAGAGTAACCACCAACCCAAATATTAACAAAAACTAAAAAAACTAAAACAACTAGAAAGTGCAGTCTTCCTCCAGCACCATTAACACACGTGTCACTCATCACATGCGTTAGCAAACTGCCCATCTAAACAACCTTAACTCTGCTCTGGAGCAATGCAAACATAAAATCTGAAATATCAGAGGGGTAGCCGTGTTAGTCTGGATCTGTACTAACAGAGGTATTAAAGCATAAGCTTTCGTGGGTGAATACCCACTTCTTCGGATGCAAGCAGTGGAAATGTCCAGAGGCAGATATAAATGTGAATAAATCTGAGGCAGCCATCTCCATCCATAACAAAGAGGTTTAAAATCCTCAGCAACCACAAGTGCTAGAATAATTTATTCTTGGTTGTACAGTTATTCTGCAAACTTTGGCCTCCTTCAAGTCCACAGAGTAAGATGTACTTAGGGAATTAATGAACAAATTGCCTGCTGAAAACCAGCTGTTACAAAGCTGTTCTGTTGTGATGATTGCTCTTTCAGGCTACTTTTGAAATGTTCTGTGATGAATCAGCTTGGGACAGAGCTCCAAAGAGCTCTTAGGAAAATATAAAGCTTTGCAGAAGACGGCTGAGAAACAACTCAAAACACAAACACAAAACTGATTTGCTTCCTTTTTGGGGTCAGATGCTGGATGAGTCCATTTCCTCTGCCAAGCTTCTGGAGATGCTTATTTCCAACTGTGCCAAAGAAATCATGTAAGATTACAAGCAGTGTCCTTACTGTATGGGCTCTCATTTAATTGAGATAACCAAGTTCATTTTTCATAGGACAGTAACCTAAACTTAAAACCACAGTTCTTCCTCCATGAAGATACTAGAGATCTGTCTACACTTGGGAAATTTTCTGCAAATTTCCCAGATGCTAACACCAGTTTAGTAATTGGGGATGTTGCAGATTATGTATTCCTTACGTCATCCAATCCTAAAACCGAACTTCGCTCTCCTTGATAATCTGTACCTTATCCTCTGATAACCAGAAACTTCTATGCTTAAACTCTGTACCGTTATTTTTATTTTTAACATTATCTTAATAAAATTTCCCTTCAGACACTGGATAAGAAGAAACCTGACAGACCAACAAAAGTAAACCTGTTTGACACTTGGCTTTAGACTGTTTTCACTGAGCTGAAATGTGAAATTGTGTTTGCAAGAGGAAATAGGTCAGGCAAGCTTTTCAAGCGTTAAGCACACGCTTTTAAATGTTTTGCTGAACTGGGGTCTGGGAGCTGTTGTGTGCTCAGTTCTTCTGGCCACTTATTTAGAAGCCTAAATATGGATTTAGAAGCCTAATTTTAGACCATCCTAAAAAAACTTGATTTAACATATATAATCTGAATGACTGATGCCTAATATGATTTCTTCTTTTTAAACATGGTAACTTATTTTTTGATGACCAGGCTGCAGTAGGAAAATGCCGTAGGAAATATTAACAGTATTGTGTTGCATCTATTGATGCTAACATAGACAGGCAGGGAAAAAAGCATTATGGAGAGCTGAATGAGAAATATAAAATGCAACAACTCCTACTTGCAGATGTGAAATGCACATTACTTTGCTATTGCACTGCAAGTAATTAATTATAGAAACACATTGATGGGGCATCTGCTCACTGTGCCTACATAACTCTGCATTAGAATGTACATTTCCTGCTGGGTTTTTAGCTTTTGCTCTCTTTAATTGATGGCTTCCACACTTCAGTTAACTCTTCACCCTTTTCATTGGCTGATTGTTTGTATATTTCTGCAGTGCAGTGACTTTGTTGCTTGCATTGTTATTCACATGAGGGGGACAGAATAGCTGAGAAAAAAGTCTCCTTCAAATATTTAGTAAACTCCGAAGAGCAGTTTTCTTTCTTACTTTGCAAGCTTGGCACATGCCTTCTGTTACTAAGTGGCCTCTCATTCAAAGGCTCCCCATCTTCTATTCTTCTTCCCACTAGGTGCCCAGACTTACAGCCCTGGCAGCTGCTGTGCTTTCAAAAGGACTATAGACTCCTCTCTGCAGGTGAGCCCCCCTGCCAAAGCAATTTCCAATCAAAGGCTCTTTGAGAACGTCACTAGGAAGCTGACTTTGTATGTGCCACTGCTCAAAGTGCCTTCACAATGGCTGTCCTCACTAAATATGCAGCTCATACTGAGTGCAGCCATTGGACTCTTTTTGTGTCAAATAGGAGCCATTGGCTAACATGCGCTGTCTCCCTTGGTTCAGGGGCAGGACACTCTTACAATTATCATATGTGTTACCCCGCATTAGTCAAAGGTGTGGTGCTCCTTCAAAGAGCTTTTCTGTTTTCAAAGCTGCTGGCAAGCTGTAATATCTATTCATTGCTTTACTTAAGTATAATTGCTTTCTTTGAAGCCTGACAGAGGCAAATAATTTGCACTGCCCTCAGGCAGCAATGGCAACACATCACCCCCTTCCTGGAAGCTGCCAGCACCTCCGAGAGGGCAGCTCCCATACTGAGAAGCAATAATACAGCTTGGGCTGCTCAATTTCATCTTCTTTTCATCCCTTCCTTTTTAACTTTATTAAAAACAGCTTTTGTATCCAGTGACAACTTTGCACAGCGAGACAGAGGGCTCGGAAAAAGTGCGTTTTTAGGGGCACGCTAGTGCCGGAGCCACTTCAGAGAAGGGTTGAGGGAAAGTGGGGAGAGGTTATACTGCAGAGGACAGCCACTTTAATTTAGATCAAAAAGAGACTCTGGAATGCATGCGGGCCCTGCCCCTTCAACCAGGGAATTAAGGACATAAACACCATTCCGCCTCTCTGTGCTAGGGACCTGCAAAAAGCTCACAGAGCTAGAGCTCAGCCTCTGTCTTTAACTCACTGCTCTGTAACAAACAAACCAATCAAAGCACACAAGGGCCTGGGCTGGGGCATGCACTTTGCGGTGCGCAGCTTGCTGCGGTTTGTTTCACGCAACTGTGATGTTCAACAGTGCTGGCTTGGGGCCTGATCCAAAGCCCCTGGCAGTCGCTGGGTCCTATGCATATTGGTGACGGTAGCTGGGCCATCCCTGCTGAGTGAAAGTGCCATGGCAAACACTGACACATGCTGGCGTTATCTCCCATTGTGTGTTGCCTTCAAAATGTTAAAGCGAGTTGAAACACACTAGAATTATGTGAGCTGTGAGGGATCACAGTGGGACCCAACTGAATGCAATCCACCCGGCTAGTTGATACTGTGCTCACCACTATAACAGCTCAATGCCTGACTCTGGCTGTTTTAATTGGCTAAGGAGCAGGGTTATCTCTCTGGGCAGAGTCAACATTTGTCAACTGCATGTGCTGGCATCGGAAGTGAGGAAAGTGGGTGAGGCTCTGTGATTGGCCAGTGGGTGGGTCTTCTGTGGTTTGGGGAGTTTTTGGTTGATTGGTACCAGTGGGCAGAGTTAGTCACCTTTTCTGTCACTGATGAGCTGCTAGGAAAGAATGTAATTTTAAAAGTATTAGTTTATTTTTCACTCAGATGATTTATTATTATTTGGCAGGTGCTAACAATGTCCTTGTCGGTGAAGAAAAATAAAAATGGCCTGTGCCCAAAGAGTAACAACATAATACCTGCAATTAGACCAAATTAAATCTAGATTCTTTCATTGAAACTTGAGTTATCGATTCTTCAGGGCAGGGATCATTTCTCTTAAATGTTTGTACAGCTCCCAGCATAGTGGGAACCCCAATCTTGATCTGAGTCTTTGAGTGCTACTTTAGTGTAAATATTAAATTACATACAAAAGGTACATTATTAAAGTTATATAGGTCACAAAGTCAAGCACTCAGTAATCAGGAAATAGCAGATTTAGGGTTGCCTGATGTTGTGTATATATATATTTATATTCAGTCTTCAATTACATGGTCATGTGCTATTTTTTCCCACAGTACCCCTCCCTCAGTCAGTGCACAGGATGGATGATGCTCAGGAATGAGAGAACTGTTCAATATTTTTTTCCTCATCATATTTTAGCACATGCCCCTGGCTTAGTAGTGGCTGTGCTACTGTAACACCATAGGGTAGACGTGTCCTACATCATGAGAAGGGATTTTTTTCTGGGAATGTAGTTAATCCACCTCTCGGAGAGATGGTATCTAGGTTGATGGAAAAATTCTTCCATTGACCTAGCTGCATCTACAGTCGGGGTTATGTCGACCTAACAATGGCACATTGGGCATGAAATTTAGGTATAGTAATTTTTAGGTGTAGAATGGACCTAAGAAATGATGCACTACACATGCATGGGGATTACTAACTTCACTGGAAAATGACTCCAAACAGCCTTGACAACATGCCATGCTAAGAACTCCTCTGCTACGCCCAGAACAAAATTTCTCCTCCCTCCTTGGGCTGCGTTCTAATCCCCCATTTCCCACCACCTGCCCTCAGTAATTGTTTATACTATACAGCCCTTGTTTAGTCAGACCAGAACAAGGCTACTGTAAGGCCCAGAAGATCTAGAATCCAGGCCTGCCAGGAAGCAGACATCTTCATGCTGCCACCCAGAAAAGGTTGTAACCAGATAGTGTTCCACTACCCATGACTCGCTGAGAACACAGACCATGGGAAGTCCTATCTCAAGGAGTCTGAAAGGCAGCAGCCTCATGGCTCATGGTTGGCTCCCTGCTGTATATAAACCCAAGAGGCATTTCAGGAAGTGTCCAGGCAATTGGCCTGGCATTTTCCTGGCATTGGCCTTGACTTGATTTGGAATTCACTCCTGATCTGGACCCTGAACCTGACTCCGACTCTAACAGTTGGTGTCAACCCTAGCCTGGAACCTGACTACGAATTCTTCTGCTACTCCCAGCTTCAGGTTTGACCCTGCTCTGACCCTTGGTCCTGACTGCCCTTGTTAGGATCATGACCGTTTGCCAGGGCCATTCTAGACTTCCCTTTCCATGAAGGCCTAACCTGGGGGAACATGGTGGCAGCAGACCACTCCCTGCCTGGCATTCCCCCACCAGTACTGGAGATGCCTGAATGAGTTGACCATTCCCAGGAAGAGCTCCCCATGCTTCAAGCCCAAGCATCACAGTTGCAACAGAGAACTACGCTCTGTGCAGGCAATCCACCAGCTCCATGATGAAAACACGGCACTGCAGGCCCAACTGGCACAACTGACGGCAGACCACCATATGCTATGAGAGCAGGCAGCCCGGCTGCAGGGTGAGAACATTGCACTTATGGGCACGCACTGTGCCTGTGTGCCTGGACCCAGTCCCCCTCCCAGGACATTTTAATGAGGACTGCCAAACATTCAGGGGGGTTATCAACCAATGCCACCCACTGTTTCTGCTCCAACCCTGGTCCTATCCCACTGACCAAGCAAAAGTAGGGCTTATTGTTAACCTTCTGATGGGAGATGCATTGGACTAGGCCTTGCCCCTACTCGAATAAGCGAGCCCAATGCTATCAAACTGGGATGCCTTCCTCCATGGGTCTCAACATATCTGATGATCTCCACCATGCCTGCTTGGCAGAGGTGGCCCTGTGCAAACTCCAGTAGGGGCAGGAACTGGCCTTCTCCTATGCCACTCACTTTTGGCAACTCACGTCCAACACTGAGTGGAATGAAGGGGCCCACAATGACATTAGGCTTAATGAGCAACGTGAGGAAGAGAAGAGGTCTGTGTTACTACTCGACCGGTGCCCATTGATACCTGTTTCCAACCTGGACCCTGAACCCATGCAGCTGGATAGTGCCCACTGCCATTGCACCCCTGAGGAAAAAGCACCATTGCCGCCATAGGCTGTGTTTCTCCTGTGGAGAATCTGGCCCTACTCTGGCCCACTGCCTATCCTGAGGTCTAGCATGACACTGTTCAGGAAACGACCACATCCAGGGCTGATAAAGGGGGTTGGCCTGGGAAAGCCCTGAGATAATGCCCCCTTACTTCTCACCAAGGCATGCCCCTGGCATGGTGAGCATTCCCCACACCTTAAAGTCTAGGTCTGCTTCTGTGTTTCAGGGGAACCTTACCGAATTCCACTAGAATGGACATGGTGCAATGACTGGGGCATGGGCAGTCAGGCCTAGTGGCCTGAGCAGGAGCCAGGCCTAATGGTCAGAGCCAAACATCAAAACTGAAGACAGCATCAGATGCCAACCCAGGGGTCAGAGCTGGAGACAGTGTCAGAGGTAAAGCGGAGGAGCAGGGGTCTGGAGTAAGGCAAGACAGCAGGAAATGGGAGTAGATTGAAGTCTGGGATAAGAGGACTGGAACCAGGAGCAAGCAGGAATGCAGAACTCAGGAGTCTGGTAAGCAGGAGGGGGTCCATAGTAGCAGTAAGCCAGAGATTCCTCTACTGTAGATGCTCAGACAACTTCCTGTTGTTACTTCCTGGTTTATATAGTGCTCCTCAGCCAACCAGGGTGCTGGATGTTTTCTCCCAATTGAGAACTTTGGGAGTGGAGCTCTCTGTGAGCCAGCCCTTCACTGGACCCTTTGCTGGTTTCTCAGGTGAGCTGCTGGTTGATGGTTATGGCCTGAGCATTGCCTGGTGACCCGTGGGCCCAGGTTTGAGGCCTGTGATCCCTCACAACTGGTGGATTCTGGGACAGCGGACAGCTTAATAGCTGCTGACATGGCCCAAGCCCTGGGTATTTCGGTTCAACCAAAAACTGTCCCTGACCTAATGGAAATTATAGATGGCTCACTCCTGTCATCAGGGCCAGTGACACAGGAGATGGTGTCTCTGGAAATTGCCATTTGGGACCATCAGAAAGTCCTTCAGTTTGGAATGATCCACACTTCCCCATAATCCTTGGCATTTTGTGGCTGGTGGCTCATGATCCACATGTCCTTTGGTATGAGCACCAGGTTAACTGCTGCTCCCAGGTCTGCCTATGCATCTGAGAAACCCCAGAACCAAGACAGGTCCCCTTTGGCCCTGGCTGTAGGTCAGGTGGGGTCCACCCCCAGAGTTGACTCCAGCATTGGCCCCCAAGTACAGCAACTACTGTGATGTCTTCAAGGAAAAGAATGCTGACCCCATACCACCACACCAGGGATTAAGACTGCCTGACTGAGCTGCAACTGTGGGCCAAGGTGCTGTTCAATGCGGTATTGGAACCTGAGCTGGCTGCCCTGCATTTCTGTCTCCAGGAGAATCTGGCTAAGTGCTTCACACAGACATCTACTCCTTCTGCCAGAACCCCTGTTCTGTTCATTAAAAAGAAAGATAGAAACCTGCACCTGTATTCCATGCATGGATTACTGGGCCCTCAAACAGGTTACCATCAGTAACCGATACCTGTATGATCAGCCCAGGTATTCACAAAATTTGACATACAGAGGGCCTACAACCTGGTTTGGATCCAAGCCAGGGATGAATGGAAGACAGGTTTTCAAACTCAGTATGGCCACTATGGTAACGCCATTCGGCCTCATAAATGCCCCTGCAACATTCCAGCACTTTGTAAATGAGGTCTTCCATGACCTCCTAGACCAGAAAATGATACCTACATGGTATCCTCCTCTTTTCTGAGGATCCTGCGCAACACACCGAGCATGTCCGGTCGGTGCTGGAATGGCTCTGCCAACATGGCCTATATGCAAGGCTGGAAAAGTGCAGCTTTCACCAACACTCAGTGGAGTTCCTGGACTACATCTTGTCCCCTGATGGTCTCCAAAGAAGGTGGAGGCTGTATGGACTTTGGCATCCCCCAAAACATCAGGGCGCTACAATGCTTCCTGGAGTTTGCTAAATTTTATAGGCACTTCATCTCTTCAGGCCAAATTGCCCCTTGACAGTACTTTTCTGCAAAAACAGCACCTCCACCCTTGTACCTATATTCACAGAAGCTCACTCCAGTCAAACAGAATTACAGAATTCTAGATAAGGTGCTTCTAGCCATCAAAGTAGCCTTCAAAGAGTGGTGCCACTATCTGGAGGGTGCACGGTACCCAATACAAATATATATGGATCATAAAAACGTAGTGTATCTCCGCTGAGCTAAAGTGCTAAATGAGAAACAGCTTTGGGATTCAGTTTCATCATGCTTCAATTTCACCATCACGTATCATCCAGGGGCCCAGAACAAGACCGCTGGTGCCTTGTCCCGAAAAGGGGAATATCCATCAGCCAGGTAATCAGTCTAGTGACCCACGAAGCTTCAGTTACCCAGATTCCCCAAAATACATCCAGTGTTTCATGTATCCTTGTTAAAACTACATCAGGGGTCAGCAACCTTTCAGAAGTGGAGTGCCGAGTCTTCATTTATTCACTCTAATTTAAGGTTTTGCATGCCAGTAATACATTTTAACGTTTTTAGAAGGTCTCTTTCTATAAGTCTATGTATTATATAACTGAGCTATTGTATGTAAAGTAAACAAAGTTTTCAAAATGTTTAAGAAGCTTCATTTAAAATTAAATTAAAATGCTGATCTTACGCCGCCGGCCCTGCTCAGCCCGCTGCCGGCCTGGGGTTCCATTCATTTAGGCCGGCAGCGGGCTGAGTGGGGCCTGCAGCTGGCACCGTGGCTAGCAAGGGGCCGGCAGCCAGAACCCCAGACCGGCAGCGGGCTGAACGAGGTTGGTGGCCGGGACCCCAGACCGGCAGTGGGGTGAGTGGCTCAGCCTGCCCACATAGAGTGGGTACCTACTTTCTCCCTGGTTTTCTCATTCTTTTCATCTCTCTCTGCACTGAGCTGAGGGTGGGGGTGCACTGAGCACAGGGCTGGGGGTGAAGGAGCAGGCTGGGGGTTGGGGTGCAGGGTCGGGCTAGGAGCTAGAATGAGGGAGGGGGCTCAGGGTTGGGGCAGGAGGTTTGAGTGTAGAGTGCTTAACTGGGCAGCTCCCATTTGGTGCGAGGGGTGCAGCTGGGAATGTGTGTGGGGGGTGCAGGAGCTCCCGTTTGGTGCTCAGGGTGGGGGTGGGAATGTGTGTGTGGGGGGTGCAAGAGTCAGGGCATGGCGTGTGGGAGGGCTGGGTATGTGTGGGGGGTGCAGGAGTCAGGGTGGGAGCTGGGGGTGTGTGGGGGGGGTGCAGGAGTCAGGGCAGGGGGCTGGGTGTGTGTGAGGAAGGTGAAGGGGTCAGGGCAGAGGGCTGGCTGGGTGTGTGTGTGTGGGGTGCAGGGGTCAGGGCAGAGGACTCGGGGTGTGGGCTCGGCTTCTGGGGATGGTCCCAGCCCCCTGCTCTGAGTGGCTCACAGCAGGGGGCTGGAGGGGATATGACCCTATTTCACCCCTGTCTCGGCGGCCCTGTCCCTGTCTCTTCTCCACCTCCTCCCCAGAGCAGTGCATGTGCTGCGGCTCCGCTTCTCCCATTCTCCCTCCCTCTCCCTTGCAAGGGCCATCAGCTGTTCGGCAGGGAGAGAGAGGAGGAGGGGCAGGAACCCAGCACGCTCAGGGAAGAAGCGGGGCATGGGGGAGCTTGGCTGCTGGTGGAACCTGCCCTGTTGCAGGAGCCGTCAGGACCAAACATCTGCCCCCTCAGGAGAGAGCTGTGAGCGGGGGGTGGAGAAGAGCTGGCTGGCCAAGCAGGATTTTTAATGGCACGCTGCTGCCTGCCGGGGTTCCAGCCGCTGGCCCCACTCAGCCCGCTGCCAACCTGGGGTTCCATTCACCCAGGCCAGCAGTGGGCTGTGCGGGGCCAGCGGCCGGGACCCCGGCAGGCAGCAGCGTGCCATTAAAAATCGGCTCGCGTGCCGTCTTTGGCACGCATGCCGTAGGTTGCCAACCCCTGCTCTACATCAACAACCCATTCACTCACCGGGCTCAACCACTGCCCCATCCGGTGCTGATCCAAGCACACCATCATAGGCTGTGAGTTATATGGGCTGGTGGTGCCCATGCTCCAGGAATATTCAGGGCCATGGGCCCTGCTCCACCAATATATGGAGCTGGGTCTCTCCCCCAGCCCTGCCTGGAGCGGCCCTAGCCCCCACCTCACGCGCCCCGGAGTGTCCCTGATGCGCGCGGCTTTCCCTTGCCTGCCTGCCTGCGCGCGCTGCCGGCTGTTGCTGCCTATGGCAACAAGAGACGCCGGCAGCAGGCTGAGGCAGCTGGTGCACCTCAGGAGGGGGAGGAGGCGCACACATGTGCTTGGCAGCCTCCCCTCCCCTGGCACCCACCAGGAGGAGACGCCGAAGGGGCTTCCAGAGTGGACCTCACTCACCAGAGCAGCTGCTGGGGCTTCGGTGAGTGTCTGAGCCTGTGATATACCCCCCCCCCCACTCCTGCCCCACGCTGAGCAAGGGGCAGCCCCATCCTCCACCCCCAGAGTGTGCTGCAGGAGGGGAGGGGAGGACCCTTCCCCCAGAGCTCGCTGCTGCCGGGGGGAAAGGGTTGGGGGGAGTCCTCCTCTCTGGCCCCAGTCCTGGGGCAGCCTGCCTGCACCCCAAACTCATCCCCAGCCCTGACCCACCCCAGAGCCCACACCCCCAGCCAGAGCCCTCACCTCCCCGTATCGCAACCCTCTGCCCTAGCCCTGAGCCTCTCCAACACCCCAAACCCTTCATCTCCAGCCCCAGCCAGAGCCCTCATTCCCCTGCACCCTAACCCTCTGCCCTAGCCCAGAGCCCCCTCTCACACCTCAAACCCCTCATCTCCAGCCAGAGTCCTCACTCCTGCACCCCAACCCTCTGCCATAGCCGTGAGCCCCTTCCAACATCCCAAACCCATCCCCAGCCACACCCCTGCACTCCCTCCCCCAAACTCCCTCCCAGAGCCTGCACCCCTCCTGCACCCCAATCCCCTGCCCCAGCCCAGGGCCTTTACCCCAGACCTCCTCCCCCACCCAAACTCCCTCCCAGAGCCCTGGGCAGGTAGGGGGGTGGAGTTTGGGGGGGCGGAGTTTGGGCAGGGGCGGGTTCTGAGCACCACCAAAATTTCTACAAACCTGCTACCCCTGCACACCATGAGTAGGACACAATGGTAGCTCATGGACTGATAGGATTATGGCACAGAGAAGCAATCCTGGGAGCCTGCCTCCCAACGTCATGGCAGCCTTCCATGGGGTAATGTGAGGTCCAGGGGGTCTAGAATGCAGGCCTGTAGAGCTACCAGGCAGCAGACATCTTCAAAAGCTGTTACTAGCTTGTGCGCCACTGCCCAGGACACGCTGTGGGCACAGACCATGGGCAGTCCTGCCTCAAGTGGTCTGATAGGCCGCAGCCTCATGGCTCCTGATTGGCTCCCCGACAGGCACTGGCTTCTAATTTTCTCTGGGGGTGCTCAACCCCCTCTCAGCCCCCCCCAACTCCACCCCTTCCCCCAAACCTCCACCCTTCTTCCCGCCCCCGCTCCACCCCAGCCCCGCCCCAATTCCACCCCTTTCCCCAAGCCCCCATGCCTGGCCTGCCTCTTTCCACCCCTGCTCTACCCCTGGCCCTGCCCCCACTCCATCCCTTCCCCCTACTCCCATCCCCACCCTGCTTCTTCCCGCCCCTACCCCCACTCCACTCATTCCCCCAAGGCTCCACCCCACCTCTTCCCGCCCCCACCCGTCCTCTTTCCACCCCCTCCCCCGAGCATGCCCTGTCCCCGCTCCTCCCCCTCCCAGCACCTCCTGCACGCCACTGAACAGCTGTTCCGCAGCATGCAGGAGGCGCTGGGAGGGAGGGGGAGGAGTTGATTGATGCAGGCCACCAACGGGGAAGAGAGGGAGCTTGGCTGCTTGTGGGTTCTAAGCACCCACTAATTTTTTCGGTTGGTGCTCCCTGTCCTACATAAACCCAAGGGGTGTTCCAGGAACCGTCTGGGCAACAGTATGGATTGGCTATGGCTGCTATGATTACTCCTGCTCTTTAATTCCTGGCTTTGACCTTGACTTGATTTGGACCTCGCCTCCTGACTTGGACTCTGACCCATGGTATTGACCCTCGCCTGAAACCTGACTACAAACTCCTCTGCTACTTCTAGCCTCAGGTTTGACTCTGCTGTGACCCATGGTCCTGACTGCCCTTGTTATGGTCCTGACAGTTACAACTTGGCAGGCAGAGACATGAGTGCTGTACTTTAGCATGGAGATACCTCTCACTGAAGGGCAATACATGGCCTTACTTCCGAAGAGATTGGTTTGACTGAATTATGAGTGTTTGAAGACCATGCACTGAGCAAACACAGCAGAGTTTTTGCTAGGCTCACTCTGGGTGAAATCCAGTAACTGGGCTCCCGGTGGGTGGAGCACAGAGTGGGCGAGGAGGGAAAAGCCACGTTGTACAGTGTGGGGTGATTGCGCAGTGCACCCCAGCTCTTTCCTACCGTATGGGGAGCTCCAGATGACATTGTGCTGTAGGGAGGCACAATCTCTCATGTGCTGCAAGAGAAGTGGGCCTGATGCTATGGTCCTCAGGAAGGTGCAGGGTCCTCAGGATCCCTTGGGCATCAGGACAACTCCAGTGTCAGGAGCAGGAGAGGGCAATAGCCCCAATGCCTGTTCACTCCTTCCTCTGCCATCTGGAGGGGCTTGGGTCCCAGAGGATGTGGAACTCAGTGAGCTGGGTGAAAGGTTTTTTGGACAAATAGTTTATTTGATGAAAAATGACCGAATGTATAGCTGGATTCATGCGGAGTTTGCCGAATAGTAGAGATGGAGCCTCAAAAGTCAAAATGTTTCCTTTGGTTTCAGCCTGGAAAATGGTGTTTAGATTTTCATATGCATTGACAATGCACAGGAAAGGAGGACTACATGTACCACGTGGCCAGGGGACGAGGGGCTGCTGCCTTCTTTAGGATCTTTAGCTGATTGGTTTGGGGAACACCTGGGATGTGGGAGTTCCAAGATCAGTTCTCCCCAGATGCTTGATGTGGGAAGAGATTAGAGTTTGGGTCTCCAACACTGCAGGAGAATGCCCTAGCCAGTGGGTTATGGAATGTTGTACTATAGTGCTTCCTCAATCTCTCCTCTTGGAGCTGTTCCACTTCTTATAACCGTTGATGTTATGTGTCTTTGGAAACAGCACATTAATCTGCCCCCCAGTCAGGAAGGAACTATTCTCCCACCCAGGGGCTGGTAAAACACAGATTTTAATGAACAACCAGTCCAAGACTTGCCTACACTCATCCTCATGGTCCATCCCCTCCCCTCCCAAAGTCCTCTGTCTCCGGCTTCTCCTCCCTTGGTATAACAAAGGTTTTGGTTAGACCAGCTGCTGACTATTCTCTGGTGTTCAGAGTAAACCTTCCATAAAATAAAAACACATGATGCTGTAACAGAGACAACTTGTTGCACTTAACATGAGTTATTAAAACTTTATTGCACATGTGTACAAAGGTTCAGATTAGAAACATCAGTGGAGGGGTGTTCATCAGGGTGATGGCTTTGGCATGTAAGCATCAAGCTGCACAGTTTTTCTTCATTTGCACATGCACACGGTAATCTTTCCAGACCGCACATCTAGGGATGTGAATTAATGAATGTGTTCTTAAATGCCATTCACAATTAGGGTCCCCCAAAGATTTACCGATGCACTATCTTGGGTAAAACTCAACTCATTTCTGCCTCCTAATACCTCTCGCCTCCCAGGAAGCAGTCACATGTCTATCTCAAAATACTTTGATTACATTCCTCCCAAAATAAAATTGCCACCCGTGACTCTGATATTGTAGCAACCTTCGGTCATTCAGTCCAAAACTCCTTTTGTCTTGGGTGGGGACTTATGATTAACTTCTCCTTTATGTCAATAGAAGGGTGAATTCACACCCATCAATCTCAACTAGGTCTTTGATTCATCCAGTCACTAGTACCTCTTTGCTTAACATTAAAAGCAGGGCCGGTGCAAGGAAGTTTTGCACCCTAGGCGAAACTTCCTTGCACCAGCCCTGCGCTGCCCCCCCCCAATACCCCTCCCCCACAATGCCGCCCCCCCCCCCGCCAGCTCCCCAGCCCAGCCAGCTCCCCCACCTGCAGAAGATCAGCCTCCCTAGCCCACACCCCCCTGTGACCCACGGAAGCTGAGCGGGGAGCCAGGGGCAGCAGGGCAGCTTGCGGCGGCTGCCCCACAACTCCCCGCTCAGGTGCTGAGCAGGTGGGGGGGGTGGGGTTGGCGGCGGCTGGCCCCCAGCTCCCTCGCTCAGCCGCTGAGCAGGGGAGCTGGGAGGCAGCTGCTCACCGTCCCCCAAATCTTGGCGCACTAGGCAACCGCCTAGGGTCGCCTAGTGGGTGCGCCGGCCCTGATTAAAAGGCAGCAGAAGGAAACGGTTTTTTTGGGGGTGGGTGGGGCTGTAACTTAGGAACCCCTTGCCTAAATGACCTCACATTTGGATCACTATTACAACCCCCCCAACTCCATGAAGCATACCACATTTCAAAGGACTCTCGCTAAGTATGTCAATTTGAGTACTTAAATGTTGACCTATAAACAGAAGTTGCGATGCTTCCTTAACTGTACTGGCGCACCTGTGCCACTATAATGAAGCTCCCAGCAGGAGAGGGAGACAATTGGCATTCAGATAATCAGGTGATGAGGCTGTATACAAATCTGAATAGAATAGAATCTATCTGGGTGCCTGGAAGAGGGCTGGGCTAGGAGGAAGAGTGTATTGGGGAAAGTGTTTTTTTGAGTGGCCTGAAGTGGTGTTGGCCCCAGGCCATAATTAGGGTAAATTCACCTGTGGTCAGGAAGGGACACAGGCAGCATGACTAAAGGATGGGGGCAGTAGCAGCTATGACTGGGGGCAGGCTCAGATCAAAGACAAGTTTGGAAGAGAAGAAGCCAGGTTCTGTTCTCAGTTCCATTGGCACAAGTCCAATGGTTGTAATGCAGTCAGTGGAGTTACTCTTGGTTTACACCCATTTTACTGAGATCAGCAGATCACCTGCAAAGCATTAGGTGAGTGCTAAGTAGTATGAGACAAGGCAACAAAGCTTTGGTCTGAGAAAGATCGGAACTCCTCTTAATTTTGGGGTTGTTTGTATCTGGAGTTTGTTTGGGCCCAACTCTTACGCTAAGTATTACTTGTGTATCTTCATGGGTGGCACATGAATCACTCGTTTGGGGAGACTAGCCTCCCACTAGCCCCCCACTCCACCCCACCCCACCGCTTCTGCCACCAAGGGCCCTGCCCCTTCCGCCGCCCCAAGCCCCAGCCTGGCCAAGCCGCCCCGAGCCCGGCGGCCTAACCTAGCCTTGCAGTTCCAAGGAGGAAATGACTATACCTGTGGGGGCAAGAGGATAAAGTGCTAGTGAGTTTGGAGTCATAACTATGAAGGACTTGAACTCACCATCATCAGATATGAAATCCCAGAAAGCAGCTCTGCACGGGCAACTGATTTCAAGAAAACAATTTGTGGGCAGGGAGTAGTTTTTGTGGAGAAACTCTGTAATTGCTGTATGTGGAAGGAAGGCTGGAAGCACTGACATTCCGGTATGAGGAAACAAGGAGGAATCACTGATGTTCAGACATAGGGAAGGCGCCTGTGACTGGGATGGGAAAATTGTGGTGACAAAGGCTTTGCCAACTTCCCAGCCTAGTTTGAATTTATCAACCTTATAATTTTCTGTCATTTGAAACCAAGTTTTCTTTTGCCAGGATGATTCATTTAAAAAACAAACGTGTTTGTAGGGAAAGTTTTTCCTTTAGAAGGATGAATGGCCTGCTGCAGAGACTTGGCTGGCCCAATGAGGTCAGGGAGGGGAAAGAGATGGTCAGTTCATACTGGTGCTATATTCAGTCTTCATATTTATTTTATTTAAAGGAAGGCTGAGTTTAGGAATTGTGCTACTGTGAGAAGGTCTCTCTGGCGTTTCTAACTTAGGCAATGGTTTGCTAGAAAGGAGCTCGCTTACTGGGTAAGTGTCCAAACTAGGAGTGATTCTAGAGAAGGTAGATTGGGGCTTCTCTTCTCCCTGTCTCCAGCACAAGAACTAGAGCACACGTAATGATCTTAAAATGTGTCAAATTCAGAATCGATAAAAGGAAATACTTTCTCATGGAACACAGAATTAGAGTGTTGAAGTCGCTGAGGTCAAGAACTGAGGCAAGGTTCACAAAAGGATCAGACATTTACATGGGTAACAGAACCATCCAGAGTTATAACTGCTATTAGTAACACTTTTGGAAGGGAATTTGGATATTAAAGCTTCTGCTTCAGGGCTTAAACCAATCTGTAACTACTAGATCTCATCCTGATCCCGCTGTGGGAGGCAGATTATCCCCCCATGTATTACTGCAGGATTCTTACACCTTCTTCGGCAGCACCTGGCTGTGGGCACCATCAGACAGGATAGAGGACTCGATGGACTGTGGGTCTGACCCCATCTGGCAATGCCTATATTCCTGTATTCCTAGTATCAGCAGCTCTCCTGGTCTTCTCAGCAAGGAGTGCATAGACTGCAGGAGCTGGGGAGTCTGAAGGAATATAAGTGTGGGTAAGGTGCATTGCTGTGTCACAATGTCCAGGACATCTGAATTACAGCTGTCCAGCTAGTACCTGTTATTGGTACAAACTGGGACTCCATCCTCCAGGGTGGCAAATCCCCCCCCGCCCCCCCAAACAGTAAACTCATTGCTAAATAATCATAGAGAGATGTTCTATGATGGGGGTTTAAAACCCATTGAAAACAATTACCTTTTTCTGTACCTGAGCACTCAGTGGCTCTGAGAGTTATGCCATGGCAATCGATGCAAGGGAGCAGGTGTCTAACACAACTTCCCTTTCTGTTTTGTAATATTATGCCTTACCATGCTTCGGGGCCTTACAGAACTCCTCAGTCTGTGGCAGTGAAGATCAGCTGTGGGATCCTTTAACTGCACCTTTCACTGATGTTTCATATATGGGAAAGATCTTGCATGATTAGTGTTTAAGCTGCTTTTTTTGAGCCTGACCCTAGATGCAGGACTCCCCTTGTCTTCAGCAGGGGCTCCTTGTGAGAGGGACTGTAGGGTCAGATGCCATGATTACACTATCTATTTATGTGAAATATAAAGAGACTACACAAAAGTGGCTCTAATTATAGCATATTGGAAGAGGTTTGGGCAGACATGCAATTACACATGCCATGGAGCCAGGCTACACTGAAGATTGTACAAGAGCGATTCATTACGGCCTTAATTATTTCTCAGTTATAAAATCTGAATAAACAGCCCTGTCCCTGTGTGACTGATACAGTCACTTGACTCACATTGTACATGGTCTGTGCACTACTGTCCTGATGCAAGAGCTATCATTACCCAGGAAACAGGCAGGCTGAAATCAAGAAACCAGCTGAAAATCAACCCTCCTTCATTGATTTTGCAACTGGTAATAAAACTCTTCCTTTCTGGACAATTATGGATGTTTGTATGGCTTGAAAAGCAACTCTCAGTTTTACTGTCAGCAAGATTTACTGTAGTCATTTGACTTCACAGACTTAATATTTACTTATAGTTTTATGTGGGGCAGTCTGCCGGGAGTATTTCTTTCAGCATCTTTCTCTGCCAGAGATCTCCTCAATGATTTCTTCCACCTTTTTCACTGAGGTAGCTGCCCAGGTCACTCCCATGAGAAATGCTAAATCTCCCCTTCAGATGGCTCTTCTAGATGTCACTCAGTGAAATCAGTCATTGTTGGGAGTGGATGAGAGGGGATGGATCACTCAATAAATTGCTCACTGTAAGGTCCTGCAATATCCAACACAACCATTCTGCCGTTCAGTACACCTCCACGCGAGAGGCATCATTGTGGGTTGGATGGGGAGTCTGGCTGGTAGCATTTAATATGCAAAATGTAGTTCTGATCACTTACACCTTCAGATGTATCGCCAATGCAGCAGCCTCCATAATGAAGGTGACCTTTGCAGGTGGAGAAAACCATGGGACTTTTGTAGACTCCATTAGTCAAATGTTTTTGTTTGATAGGATTTTGTCTTGTTATCACAGAACACCAAAATAACATAAGTTAAACTGGCTTCTAAAATGGAATTAAAATATATAATGAATTTTAGCAATTCATATCGTTAACACATCAGTTTTGGTCACCTTGGTACAGAAAGATTGTAGAGAAATATTCTTCAGAAAAATCATCCACAGACAGGTGACAAAAATGATTTGGGGCATGGGAAAACTCTCATTTGAAGAGGGACAAGAGAGCTTGCAACGGCTTACCTTCAAAAGTAAATGAACAAGAGGGGAGATGATGAAGATAGAGATAATGGCTTCCCTGCAGAGGGGCAATCAGGAGCTTCTAGTCACCCTGTCTCATTGCACAAGGACATTCAGTGACACTGAAAGATGGCAAATTTGATAACAGGCTCAACGATTTCCTATGAGTTTCTACTCTGTGGAGACAGCAATAGCCCTGCTACGTCTTCTTTCCGGGGACGTGACTCTACCCAAGACAACTGGGATAAATGTCTGTTTGAAGCAGCCAAGTGTCTTTCTGATGCAGTGTCATTATTGTGGTGAAGCTATGTGATGTACGTTGTTTTAGAAACTTGGTGCTGTGTGCCAAAAATCTCTGTGCAGGTGAAGCTGCAGTTCCAGGCACAGATCAGAGAGCATGTGTCACCTTCCCAGGACATCAGAGTTCCCCAGAGTACCAAAGGTTAGGGTCCCAGCATGTTCAGAATTGAGGCTGTATTGCCACAGCAAGCCACACAGTCAAGTTCATTTAACCAGAACAACCTTAACTTTGCTGCAGCAGAGCAGTGGAAAGGTACTGCATAATGTTATTGTCAGGTTCAGCTAGAGCAGGGGTCGGCAACTTTTCAGAAGTGGTGTGCTGAGTCTTCATTTATTCACTCTAATTTAAAGTTTTGTGTGCCAGAAATACATTTTAACGTTTTTAGAAGGTCTCTTTCTATAAGTCTACAATGTATAACTGAACTATTGTTGTATGTAAAGTAAATAAGGTTTTTAAAATGTTTAAGAAACTTCATTTAAAATTAAATTAAAATGCAGAGCCCCCCAGACCGGTGGCCAGGACCTGGGCAGTGTGAGTGCCACTGAAAATCAGCTTGCGTGCCGCCTTCGGCATGCGTGCCATAGGTTGCCTACCCCTGAGCTAGAGGAAGGCTGTATTCAGCTGGATGCCTTTACGAGTCGGGAGAGTGACTGTGAAATTGTTGAAGTGACATGTGCCAACTGTTGATGACTGCCTGGCCAAGAAGGTTATTGTCACTTATTTCTCCTGGGCCCTGATTCAGCAAGGCGCTATCACGTGCCTGACTAAACATAGGAGAGACCCATTGCAGAATCTGGCTCCTGGTGAAAACCAGAATATTCAAATGTAATGTGAGATTTGGCTTTTTCTGTCTCCTGGGGCAGAGTTCAGGTTGTACTAGTTTTGTGAATGAATGTGGCACTGTTGTTAGCTAAGCAAGGCCCTGTCATAAAATTAAGCGAGGCCTCTGTCATAAAATTCTTCCCTAATCTCCTAGCAATAAAATCTTCTGACCTTGCTTAAAATCCGTTTATCTTGCACAAATATTCTTGCATCGGCTTCTCTGCCACCCTGCTTAAATTGAGTAACTATGGAAACCAGTTTGAACAGGTTAGCCTGAAATGAGGTAGTAGTGCCTTCTTTGTCTGCCTAAACACTATAAATGCTGATGCTTGTCACTAATAAAGTTGCCACACTCCTCCACAGCGGTTAGCTGCGAGGGGGTTGTGTGCCCTTTGATCAAAGCTTTTCGGACTCAGTGTGTTTCTTACATGGCTTCTGACAGCTTGTGAGCTGCAGTCCAACTCTGCATCACCCGGCGTTGGGACGGTGAGTAGGACAAGCTGATTTTTACCTTACACTGTGGAAGTGCTACTTTAACCCTGCATCTGCTGGGATGCTAATATTAGGGTTTTTTAGTGTAAATGTTCTGGGAAAGTGGCAGGCACTCACCCAGCTCATATGCCTAGAACTGCAACTTCATCAGCACAAAGGTGTTTTTATTCTTGAAAAGGTTGTTTGTGTGCAGGGAGAGGAGTGTGGCTGGGAGAAGGAATGGGTCTGCAATGGGGCTCAGGGAGTGACGGCTCTCTCCTCCACCACAAGCTACACTAGGCTTTGCAGCACCAGAGAGCTCCCCACCCATGCCCTGTCTAGGCTGAGCCATAGGGCCTGCTTGGCTGTCTCCTCTCGGTCATCAGATCTGGCAAGGCTTTTGCACAGATGGGACGGGATTTCAGCTGGGGCTGGCGCCAGTCTGGCCATGGCACAAGAAACGTCATCCTTCTAGCATATTTCAGCCCCATGACTGGCTGTCTGCCCCACGGGCCTGCCTCCTGGAGCAGAATAGCCCATCACAGCTTCAGCAGGCAGAGATCTCTTCCCCTGCCCCTTTCCTCAGCAACCCAAAGCTGTTCTCACAGGAGGGGCTGTGCTGATGGGACAGGGACCCGGCAGATGTGGGGCAACAGCTCCTGCTGCAGGAGTCAGGCGGTCTTGTACTTGGGTGACTAGCCAGTGCCGCTGTCCATGCCAGTGTCCACTCTGCTATTTTAGCATGGTGGCTCAAGCAGCACAATGTCAGCTTGGGTCTGAACTGTGGTGTAGACATACCCTAAGAGCCAGGTTCTCCAAGGTTAGGTGCCCAAGGCCCACTAATGTCACTTGGAGTTGGGCATTGTAGGACCATGGCCACTTACTGCCCTCCAAGTGCCCCTTTGCATCAAGGGTTGCCTTAGTGACTGTCCTGCTTCTCTTTACTCTTCATCCAGGCCCCTCTCAGAAGTCCGTCTCCAGTGACCTTCTGAGCTCAAACCCTTTAAGTTGCTCTTCACCAGTTTGCCTCAGGCTGGCAATAGTTGGTCAAAAAAGCAGAACTCAAAAGTCCAAAATGAACAAAGATTTTCAGCTCATCTTCCCAGCTTTAACTCGCAGTCCCAGGCTTTATCTTGCCAGGGCTCTGCAGGAACCAGACTTTCTCCTTTCTCTAGCCCCAGCTCCACAGTCTCCTGTTCTGTGGTCTCAGTTGCTTCTCTCTCAACCATACCCATTCCTGCAGCTTCCTGCAGAATCCCCTGATTCTGCTCATGTGGAGCTCATCTTGCAATCAGGGCTGGCTTAGACCCAGGCTCTCCAGCCCATGGGCAAGCTGTCCTATTACAGGCCCCTAACTAATTTTGGTACCTTGGCCAATCCCACTTGGTGCTTACCTGTGCTGTTAAGCACCTAGAGCCAGGTTTTCACGAGTATTTAAGACTTAAGTGATTGTGAGTTTCCCACCTTTTAATATCATGGAATGCTCCCTTTTTCCTGTTATGAGGCAGCGGAACAGAGGCTCCCTATCTGCCCTCCTTAGACCATTCACTATTTTATAGAGCTGTATCACGTGGCCTCTTATCCACCCCCTAAGGTAACAATCCCCATCTCTTCAATTTCTTGCCTTAATCTATTGTCATGCCTTAAACTGGCAGAACTTAGAGAATTGTGGAGGAGGCAGACTTGGTCTCTGATGAGGGTTTAAGGCATTTACCGGGGACCACATGAGGATGGAAGTGCTGGAGGGAAAGCAGAGTGAAGGATGGAGTGAGACCCCCCCCACTCAGGACCCTTCTCAGATTCATGCTTTAACGCTGAGGTTCCACTCATCAGGGTGGCCCAAATATTGTGACATCCCCTCCCCACCCCCCCGGGCCCAGTACTTAAAAATATATTTAAAAACAAAGGGCAAAAAGGAGAAGATCAGCCCAGGAAGGTGAAAGGCTAGCCAGGCCCCTGCAGCAGAGGAGAGTCCCCCTTCCATAGGGAGCTGTTCCACAAGGGTCCTAGCCCTTTTGCCTGAGTTTGCTATTGCGCAGGAGCAATGCCAGTTGTTTGATCAATGTATGTGCTGCGCGCTTGCCCAGGGTGAAGGCCGTCAACCAAAACCCTGGGTCCAAACATCCCAAGATGTGGGAGAAGTTTGAATCCAAACACAGATTTTGCAGCTCAGTTTCCTGTCTAGTTTCTGGAGGAAAAAAAAAGGTGGGACATTCACAGTGAGACTGCACGGGTGGAAATCAGGACTTCTCCATTGTATTCCTAGCACTGCCATTGTCCGACCCTTAGGGAAATGGAGGCACAGAGCCCTCTTTGCCATGTGTAAAATGAGCTCACAGGGTGCCGAGACAACGGGGGTATGTAAAGCACAGTGATGTCCTCAGCTGAGAGCCTCCCAGTGTCATGAAAACTTCATTTTTATAAGATCACTGGGAGCTGGTGGGGGGTGACAGGAAGTTCAGTGGAACTCATGACAGCAGAGCATCCTTTCTTGACTCCACGGGCTGAAAAGACGCTTTTTCCTCTAGAAACATTTAGATCTTTCCTTGATGGTCTCCAGGCAGCCAGGGTTCTGAGCAGTGGTCTAGAGAGGAAACCTGTCATGAGGAGTACAATAAACCTTGAGCCAGACACTGGACCTGAGAGCCTGATATACTCAAACCACCTTAGCTGACATGCTCTTTCTGATAAAAGAGCAAGGCTCAGACTCACCCTCAGCACTTTACATGGCTTGGCTGGTTGCAGCCAAAATTCTCCACCTGCTTTGCTGAAACAAAAGCCAGTGGGGGAGAGTGGACGGGGAAGGAATGGGTTATGTTTCTAGGAATGTCTGAGAGCCCAAAGCGATGCCAAGGGAGCATGGAAAAGCAAGATGCTGAGAGATGCTCTTTGGGCGGAGGCATGTTTTCACTAGGGCCTGAATTTTATGGGACAAAGCTGAGCTACTTGGGGAATGGCATTGTAAGGTATTGATCAGCTGTTTTTTTTCTCTTGATGAAGCTTTCATTTCATGTCCCATCCTTGGCTGCTGAGTGGGGGTGGTGACTATTCTGTTCAGAAAATGGGGCACTGCTCGCCAAGCAGCTGAGAGCTTCACTTCCAAATGGAATTTAGAGTCAATAAGTGGACTCTTCCTGGTTCTGATTATTTCTCTTTCTTAGGGCAGAGGAGCTCAGAGGTCCCTACTAGTCCATTTCTGCTATATAGCGCTGGTGGCTGGTTCCTTGCCCATCTGGCTATCTCATATGGGTACTGGTTAACAGAGAGAGCATTATATCCTTTGGGAGGAGCTGCACCTGGATCCAGTTTCCAATATCAGGGGTCCCCTCAACAATGGAAGCTTGTCCTCTCTGCATGTGGAGAGAAGGATGAAACACAGAATATTCTGCATTTGTTGGTTCTCCTGCATGCTTTTTATTTAGAGGTCTTAGCTGAAGGCAAATAGTTCACATTTGAAGTTTGGAGAGACTCACCAAGTTGCAGAGCTGCTCTGCTTTGCATTAGGGAGACTGGTTGCCTCTTTCTTGGAATGGCATTCTTGTTTCCTGAATTTACTTCATTTTTGTCATGGTCTTCAAGGCTCCTTTTTTTTTGGTGTGGCAGGTTGCTTCAATTAGCCTGATAGAACACATGTGACATCAATCAAGGCTGGCATCTCCCATCAGTAAGTGCTCCCACTGATTGGCTTGCTATGCTAATTAAAAAATGCAGGAGGAAAGGGTAGAGTCCCCCTGATTGCCTTTTATGTTCTTGTCCACCCAGGTTTTTCTCTTTGTGTAGAAGCGTTTAATACTCTGGAGGCCTGCAGCTGACCATTGGCAAGAGGGTTGGCTTTTCGGCTTCCTTGCAATCAGTTTGGGAGGTATGGTTTGCTTTAGAAATGCTGGCGTGCTGGTGGCTGACTCCGTTCTTTAAGGAAAGACACAAATTCTTTATACAGCAATGTTACAAATAACTTTCCAGCCCTGCTTATAAAATACAAATGTAGCTGTTCCTTGCCATAGATGTTACCTTTAACAAGCATTAGACAGATACATATGACAGACAAAAGATATGGCTTCCCTTGGCATCAAGGCCGGTGCAAGGATATTTTGCGCCCTAGGTGAAAATTCCACCTTGCACCCTTCCCCCCCCCGGCCGCACATCGGTTCATTGAGGGGCAAATCCCAACGAGCCTTTATAGACCCCAGGGGCCAGCCTGCCCAGGAGCTGCTCCCCAGACCAGGTTCCCCCCTCCCTGCCCCAATCCACTCCCTCCCACTTCCCACCCCCTGACTGCCCCCCTCAGAACCCCCAACCTGCTCCTTGTCCCCTGACTGCCCCCTCCTGGGATCCCTGCCCTTAACTGCCCCCCAGAACCCCACCCCCTACCTAAGCCTCCCTAGGAGCTGGGAGAAGTGCCAAAGAATCAGCAAGAAGTGGCTGATAGTAGCAGGAACCTGGGTCCTGGAGATGCTGCTTCTTTTGCTGTTTCCCAGATCAGCTGGAGCCCAAGTTCCAAGGACAGCTTTTCTGTAGGGCAGCCGGGTGTCCTCCATAGGGTGCTTGTGGAACATATCCCTCTGGTGATTTGCCAGAGCTCTGGGCTCCCCTAAGCATTTGTTTAACTACAAAAGGTGTCAGATTCCCAGATGCCAAAACAGTGGTTGCAGTACACTTATACAGAACTTAGTTCAGCAAATATAAAATATATTCCCAGATAAGTCACCTCAAGCTGAAGTTAAGATGGAGAGTACTTGTCAGTATTATAGGGTCAAAAACAGTAGGAGGCTGGTGCTATTATCCCCCGAACAAATGTTATAAAACCAAGAAATTCAGGGTAAGAAATCAAGACATGGTAAGGTATGGAAGTGTACAGTTAATGCACCCAAACAGCCTTAACTCTGCCCTGTAGTGACATCAGGAAATGACCATAGGAGTATGATTAGTGTACAACATTGTTTGTAGAGGTGTAGTGGGGCAGCTGCCCCACTCCAGTAAAACAGGAGTTAAAACAGCCAAAGGTACTGGGGCTGCAGAGGGGCAGCCCGGGGATAGGCACAGGCAGCAGGTCCTAACCCCTTGCCAATGATGAGTGGCCTTTACAGTATGCCCCAGTGAAAGGGGGCTAGATGATGACTGGCAGTAGCCACTGAGGCAAGGTGGGTTTAGAGGGTTGGGGATTCCCCTGGGAGGGGAGACCCAGAGCGTGGGGATACTGCAGGGGGCAGCACTCCAAGGAAAAGGGGCACCAGGGTCCAGGAGTAAGGTGACCAGACAGCAAGTGTGAAAAATCGGGACAGGGGGTGGGGGGATAATAGGAGCCTATATAAGAGAGAGACCCAAAAATCGGGACTGTCGCTATAAAATTGGGACATCTGGTCACCCTATCCAGGAGGGACATGGGGGGGGGGGCAGCAGCAGGTGAGCCACCGGCCAGCAGAGGGTGCTCCGAGTGCAGAAAGAGCTAATTCCCAAGATGACCAGCAGGTGGCGCCGCACTGGTGAGTCCTTGCGTCGCTACAAGAAGTAACTGATTTTTTTTTTTAAAGACCTGTTTCTCCTACTGTCATGACAGGGCAGAATTGGACAAACAGTGGAAGGAACCAACATCCACCTCCAAAGCTGCAGCACCCAGCAATGTATTCAAAAGAGGTGCAAACTGCTGCTCTGTATCCTGAGTGAGAGGGTTTCAGGTGCCATATAATGGTGTATTTTAGAAGGTATATCCTGTATGCAGCAGCTACGCACCTAATAATGATTCTAGTCATAGAGATTCAGGCAATGAAAAAACTGTACCGTATGTGAGAGTTTCCTAAGGGAATAGCACCATATGTACCAACACAGATCTAACTGTCAATACACCCAGTTAAACAGAACATAAGGACTGTGTGCAGTAGCATCACCTGGTGACTGACAAATACTAGAGACAAACTGGGTGAGGTAATCTCTTTCTGCGAGACATGCTTTTGAGCTTACACAGAGCTCTAGGGTCTGACTTGTGTGGATTTGTGCAGGTGTCGAATGAGGGGTGTGTGTGTGTGTTAATTTGTGTCTTGGTGTGGACTGTGCTGGGAAACTTGTGGTACTCTGAGAGGGTGGTAGTTGGGCCTGGTAATCCACCATCTGTGCAACCTTCCTCATACAACCTTTGCATGCAAATTAGCTGTAGGGTAAAGGTGGTGATTGGTTGAGTTACCTCTGATAGCACGATGATCTAGGACTTTGGCAAGGCATAGAGACAGGCCTCACTGTAGCTGTACGCTGCATTGGTCTAACTTGTAAAGTCAAAATGGCTGAGAACTTAAAAATTGGATGGTGTCACGGGATAACACCCCATCACCCCTTTGGGGCAGGGTAAGGTTGTAATACCGCTGCCGTCATAGTCTCCCTGACAGTCCTTAGGCTGCAAGCGGCACAGTCCAGAGGCTGGTGATAGTATAGTGGCCCTTGGGGTCAGAGCAGTGCAGCCCAATGGCCAGAGTCAAATGTATTGGCCCTGTCATTCAGGACAGCTTAGCCTAGCGGCCAGAGTCAATTCCAGCAGCCCCTATGCATGGGGTAGTGAAGCCCAAGGGCCAGCATTCATATAACAGCCTTTGGGTACAGGGCACTAGAGTCAGTATAGTAGCCCCATGACATAGGGCAGGGAGGAGAAAGGGGCCACCATCAGGGGGATGGCAGTCCAGGTATGGAGGCCTGGGCCCACCCGACTCCACCGGGCCTCAACCCAGGGCCCTGACGGTGGCAGAGTGGTCTGCTACTGGGTCAGCAGGGACTCCTACCAAAACACACTGACCTCACTCAAGTGGAAGCTAGCACTTGCACAGCCTTCCTGGGTCATTTCCCACCGCACTACCAGATGCTGTAGCCCATTGAGCACCGGGGTTTCCGGGCTTCTCAGCGCGGGTGAGTCCCTGTGGCGCTGTCGGCCACAGCCCTCCAGTCTGACTCTCAAGGTCTCCTTTTCCTGCAGGCAAAGGCTGTCATGGCTCTTCAGCTGGAGCCTCCACCCAAGGTCCTTCCCCTCCAGGGGTCTTCCCAGAATGAGCTGGACTGCTCCCTTTTGTACTGAGGCAGTAGTTGGAGCATGCCCAGCATGGTCTGAGGGACGGGACTTCTGCCACCCAAAGTGTGGGATTAACCCTCTCTTGTCCAGTGCAGGGTATACACACCCCGTCACAGAGGGTTACAGACCACGAAGCCCAGTGATGGTTGAACCTGGGGATATTCTGGACAAAAAGAGCTCTTGGCCATGCCTGTAGCTGCTTCCATTACTTTACGCTGACTCACCAGACATTCTAGACTTCAGAATGACATTCCTGGAATTGTAGCCTATAGATAATAATGGGGATGAGGGAGCAGGGACAATGGGGATGAGGGGACGCTGGGGGTGTGGTTATAAGTGTGACGGTGTACTCCATAAGACTTTATGGGGAGATGCTTATAAATGTATAGATGATGTAACTGGAATATGTTTTATGCTACACGTGCCATGTAACATATCTCTGTGAAAGTTATGATCTACTGAATCTATTCCTCCTGGTTGTATGCATGTATCATTTTTGTAGTTGAAGTTATGAATATTGGTTGTATATTTGCTGGTTTTATACATAGCCTTTGTGAGCCTGGGATCGATGTCTGGAGAAAGGAATGTGCAGGTTGAGAGCCCAATCAAGAAACTCTTGACAGACAAAAGAAGTTGCAGACATCAATCCACATCTGAGATTGGCCAGGAATGTAGCTTGACTCCTAAGGAACTGAGTGGTGCATGGACATGTGACTTGCCCATGTGACCCCAACACTCCATTTGGTAACTGGATGCTACACAGGGAGAGTGGAGGGGCCACCCAGAGGAGAAAGTCTATTTAAACCCCTGGGAGACCCCTCCATGTTGTCTTCAGCTGGCTAAAGAGAGAGCCTCTCCACCCCCCAATGACACACCTGAAAGAGACTGGAACAAAGGACAAGGACAATAGGGGGTGTGAGCGATTGCTGGACCCAGGATAGGAGGACCATAGCCTATAAAAGGATGTTTGCTGGAACTGGTGAGGTTTTTATCTGTGTTTAGTGTGTTTAGATATAGATGTGCGTGTTTTATTTTATTTTACTTTGTTCTGGCTGTTACTACTTGGAATCACCTAAATCCTACTTTCTGTACTTATTGAAATCACTTTTTACTTATTAAGTTACCTGGAGTACGTGTTAGTACCTGGAGGGGGGCAAACAGCTGTGCATACCTCTCTATCTGTGAAACAGAGGGCAAACTATTTGAGTTTACCCTGTATAAGCTTTATACAGGGTAAAACGGATCTATTCAGGGTTTGAACCCCATTGAGAGTTGGGCACTTGGGTGTCAAAGGCAAGAGCACTTCCTAAGCTGCTTCCAGGCAGGCCTACAGTTGTTAGGGGACGTGGCTCAGACCTGGGTCTGGGTTTGCAGCAGACTAGCGGGTCTGGCTCAAAACCGACAGGATTCTGGAGTCCCAAGCTGGAAAAGGCAGGAAAGCAGGGGCAGAAGTAGTCTTGGCACACCAGGTGGCAGCTCCTAGGGGGTTTCTGTGATACCAACCCATCACAGTAAGGACTCTCACTATTTAGTGCAATGGAGGAATAGGGGACCCTGGGTCCAAAATTGCTAATAATCCCTTCTGCAGTTGCACCATCCTCAGAACTGTGCAGGCCCTTGCATCAAGTGATCCCTTATGAGACATGGGGCATCGCTCTGAGACTTTTAGGAGCGAATTTTCTTCCATTCCTTACACATGATTAAACAGTCAGTTTCTAGCAGCATGTGCACATAGGACCAGCATAGGCAGGAGGGAAAACTGTGTGGGATTAAAAACACAACTTCAGCTCACCCCAGGGCCAAGCCTAGCCTGAAGCCAACCAGTGGAGATTTGGGAAATTCAGCTTGTTCTCTGGAGGGGTTAATTTCTGTTCACTTAATTTCCAAGTCTCAGCTCTTCATGGTTCCAGATAAGACTGAATGTGGATGACTCTGAAATTTGGGGAGGAAGATTGCTCCTATGAGTCTTCTGGTCTGACCTCAACTGGGAGGTACCAGGAATTCCTGGTGAAAGTTCTCATTAGATTTGCATCCTGTATCCAGGCCCAAATGGCTCAAAGGTCTGGGTGGTTCTGCATGAGTGCCCCATCTTTTCCCTTCCCTGGTGGAATCCCAGGGCATCTGCATTTGTTTTACTGGAACATTGCCTCCTGGACACATGTAGTGGGAAGTGGAGTTATTGTTGGCCCTTGTGGCTGAATTCTGGGATGAGTGGCAAAAAGCTGCTCCTCCCAGCTATGGATGGAAATTCTGGCGCCCTGCAGGTGGTGGTGCTATCACTTATTGCTGGAGGAAGTCCGGTGGTTGGTTTGCCATGGATTGCTCTTTGGAGGCTGTGCTCTTCACCACTAAAGTCCGTTTCAGTGCCCGACACTGTCATTCCTATGTGCAGAGCTGCAGTCTAGTGTTTGTGCTAAGCAAGAAAAGGAGAACAGGATGTCACAAGGCCTGTGTGTGCACAAGCAGGCCAGGACTGTATGCTCCCTAGGGCAGGGATTGTCTGTGCTTTATATTTTACAGCACTTAGCACAATGGGGCTCTGGTCTCTCAGCACTACTGTCAAACCAGCAATAATGTAGAGCAGCGTGTGACCATGTAGATTGAGGCTGTATCATAATGTACGACACACACTGAGTTAAAGTTGGAAGGACATTTTCTAACCTTAGAGCTGGGGATTTTCAGAAGTGCTCAGTGTCGGTCTGATCCTGCTCTCACTGAAGCCAGAAGTAAAGCTCCCACTTTAATTTCAGTGAGAACAAAGTTCAGCGAGTACTGAGCACTTTGAAATCTCTGTAATGCTTTGTTTTGCAACGCTAACTTTCAAATGTGGCTTTCAGACATGGAAATAAATGATAAATACACAACGGCTCGGCAGGAGAAGAGTGGTCTAGGGTCAGAGCAAGTGGTCAGGACTGCTGGGTTCTGTTTCTGGCTCAGTCACTAGTGACTCTGGACATTTAACATCTAATTTTACAGATGTCCTACCTGAAAAATAAGTACAATTACTACTGTGCCTCCTTGTGGGAACATTGTGAGGTTCATGACATGTTCCTGATGTGATTTTTTTTTTAAAAATAAGCTGGGCTTTTTGTTTTGTTTTTGTTTTTTGGTGGCCTGAGTGGTGTTTTTTTGGGAACTTTGGGGTTGGCAACACTGCATGCTGAATGCCAGTCTGGAACAAACTCTGTTAACAGCTTTCTGGGAGAACAAACTTGTTTGAGGAAGGTCTATCACTTCTCCAATACAATACAAACCTGGTGTAGGTATCCTGAGCCTATGATGGCTCCCACCTGTCTCTCCTGCTACGGCCCATCCCCTTCTGTCTTTCCTCCAGACCCAGAGAATGTACCAGTTTACAGGCATTGCCATAAATCTCATCCTCTAGCTCCATTTGGGTTCCCTCCAGCCCAGCTCATCCCTTCACTCTTGCCAAGACACCTCTTTGGCCTCCCTGTTGCTTTTGATCCTATTGGTTCATCTTCTCCTCCCTCGACTTTCGTGGCTCACTCCTCCCCTTATTCACCTCCATTTCTGCTTGTGCCCTGGTCCCTCTCCCCACCTCCCTTAGGGCTCTGCACTTGGCTTCTCAACCTCTTGCACCCTCGGGGGCGATTTCCTACGGGATTCATGTGACCTCACCTTCATGCTGCTGACTCACAGATGTGCTCATCCAATCCCGCATCTCAGCCTGCTCCCCGACCACTCCTACAATGCAATGCAATCCTCTCCGTGCCTCCCATTCATGGTAGCTGGCGACAACAGCATCCTCCTTCCTGTCAATCAATCCTGTAAAACTAGGGGATCCACACTGGCTTCTATCTCTTGTCACGTTTCTAGCCTTGGTGCTCGTCCTTGTGTGCAGGCAGCCAAGCTCTCCCGCAGGTCCTTTCCACCTCCTGCCTGGGTTACAGCAGCTTCTTCCTCACAGGTCACCCCCCTTGAGTGTTGCTCTGACCTCCTCACCCCTCTCCGAGAATCCCTTTCCTGGGTCCCACTGCATCAGGTGCAAGCTTCTTGTCCTCACCTTGAGGCTCTTTGCAAATCAACCTCTTGTCTTGTCCATCCCTGCCCTCTCCACTCCCCACCCAATGCCAGCTATGGCCTCCCGTTTTCTCCTCTGCTCCCCTAGGCATGGAACTGACCCACCACCAGCCACCAATTGCTCCCTCAAACACCTTCTCCAAAGCCACTTCTACCTCAGCACCTCTGTGGAACCAGCCACAGGCTCAGAGGCAGTGAATTTATCCATTCACTAACTGGTTATGTACATACAAAATATTGAAGTATTGCAATGTCAGTATCCCAATGTCTCCTTATGTGCCACACTTTTGTGTGTCCCTCATCTTCTTAGATGTCAGCTGTCTACAGCCAGGGCCATGCCTAATGTTCTCATAGTACCTAGCACACTGGTGCCCTGAACCTGGCTGGGAATTCTTGGTCCTAATGTGATAGAAACAAAGCAGCAGAAGGAAAAACACTTCAAAACCATCATTCCTCCTCGCTACACTTTTAAGTATCTAATTATCATTGAACTTGCTTTGGACACCTACCACGCCTCGTTTGCTCTACTCTTTTGGATTCCATTGCTAATTTGGGATACTCCTCTGGGTTTGTGTTGCAGAAATGTGGACATGTCACTGCTGGTTAGCTTTTACTTAGCAGAAGAAGCTTCTGCACGTTTTGCAAATGCAAAGTATGTGTAAATACTCTGACTGTTTTACTAATCAGACCCAGTGTTAATGACCATGTCACATTACACCCAACTGTAAATATGAAGGATGAGAAAGTTTGTGGTTGTTTTCTTTAGACATTAAAACCTAATTCAGGGGCTGTTCTCAAAAGCCTAACAGGAAAGCTGAGAAGTAAATCTCTCCCAATCAGACTAGCCCATAGAATGAAATGCTTTCTTCTGTAGCTAATCACCATATATCTCAGCTGGATAGAGGCTAGCTATGTCATTTCCTTAGACATTTGGTACATATTTGAATTTATAATTTGAAACATAAGTGGATCTTTGCATTTAAGAGAGAAAATCTGTGATTCATAGGAATATGAGAAACCTGGCTCCATCCTGCGCTACTCAGCTTAGAACAGAGAGAGGGAAGTCTTGTTTTATTTCTGCTCTGTCACTGTTTGTAGCTGTGTAACTGGAACTCTAAAGGCTCTTTCTTGTCTTGTCCTTTTCTTTCATCTAAACAAAAAGTTGCTCTGTGTGTGTGGAAAATATATTTAAAAATCTTAATATCTCAGATAATTCTTCAGAGTATCCTCCACTGACTCTCCTGGTGCCTAAATTCATTTCCCTGGTGGAGGAAGAGGTTTTTCATAGAATCATAGAATATCAGGGTTGGAAGGGACCTTAGGAGGTCATCTAGTCCAACCCCCTGCTCAAAGCTGGACCAATCCCCAATTTTTGCCTCAGATCCCTAAATGGTCCCCTCAAGGATTGAACTCACAACCTTGGGTTTAGCAGGCCAATGCTCAAACCACTGAGCTATCCCTCACCCATTTATTACATCTGAACATGGCTGACAGCTTTGCAGAGCACTTTGAGGCTTGGGACATGCTGTATAAACCAATCACTAATACTCGCTCTCAGTGCAGAGAGTCTGAAGACTCTGCTTCAGTGAATGAGGGGAGCGAAGTGTCATGAATCGTTGAGTGGGTCATTAGAGTACTGGTGCTCATGAAATCTTGTAAGGAATATTATTCCATGTTGTGTGTTCACATGCATCTGATCTCTGGGCTATACTGTTGAGTTTCCACCATGGGGATCTGGTCAGGCTGTTTCCTGTCTGCCTTCCCAGTATAAGGGAGCGGGTTTGAGGGTGGGACAATGTTTACCAGAGGATGCCGACCGTAGTCCATTTCCAGCCATTAGACACTAGCTAATTCACAGAAAGGGTCAGTAGCTTGGCTAGTGGGCACTACAGTTCAGCATGTCAATCACTCCTTGCAAAGCCCAAAGCTTAGCTTATCCTTCTGGATATGGTAGTTCCTCACTGTGGGCTTTCCAAGCGCATTGTACTGGTGTTTGGAGAAAGGAAGGCTGTGCTGTGTGTGTATGAAACAGTTTGTGTGTGTGTGTGTGTGAAACTCTCTGCAAAACTCTCGTCCATTCCTCGCACCCCCAGAATATATACTGACAAACACGGGAGTGTGGAGTACACAGGGATGGTAGGATCTGCCCCAGGTATTGTAGCGCATCACTGTGGTTGGCTGGGACTTGCAAAGGAGCCTAATCAAATGTCAGCGGGTTTTGGGTGCCTAACCCCCTTTGGCAATCCGAGCCGTCAGGATTAGTTTAGCAGTAATGACATGGGTCACGGTCAGGATCTGGGTTCTGTGGTGCTAGGTGCTGTGCAAACACAAAGGGAGGTGTGCTCCCTGTCCGAGATAGCTCAACCTGACTCCTGTGGAAGTCTGTGGGAAGACTTCAGTGTGGTCAGACTGGACCCTAATCTAGTAAGAGATGGAAGAGCCACATGTTCCCTGCCATTGATCTGTTCCATGGCTCCCCATCATTTGCATGTCATTGTGCAGGACTATACATGTTAGTGTGTGGTGTCTTGTGCAGAAATGCATATTTATCATCATACACATACAAACCAGATCTCACCGGCTGCCCCTCAAACCCAGCCCCTATCACTGCAAACTCCCCCATGGACTACATAGCAAGGCCCAGTATTTTCTCCACTGGGCACTGAAGGATGCTCCTGATCAGGCATGCACCTTGTTCCTGAACAATTTAAACATGCCAGCAGCCAGAGATTTCAGTCAGGAGAAGAGGGATGACCACTGGCTAGGGCTCTAGCTTGGGACTTGGGAGATGTGAGTTTAAGTGACTGCTCTGCTACAGACTCTCTGCATGACCTTGGGGAAGTCACTTAGGGCTGGTCTACACTGTGGGGGGGATCGATCTAAGATACGCAACTTCAGCTACGTGAATAGCATAGCTGAAGTCGAATATCTTAGATCGATTTTTAAAAGTACTTACCCCGGTCCACACGGCAGCAGGCAGGCTCCCCCGTCGACAGCGCTTCCTCCGCTCGTGGAGCTGGAGTTCCAGTGTCGACGGGGAGCGGCTCTGGGATTGATTTATTGCGTCTAGATGAGACGCGATAAATCGATCCCAGAATATCGATAGCTACCCACCGAATCGGGTGGGTAGTGTAGACGTAGCCTTAGTTTTTCTGGGTCTGTGTTCCCCATTTGCACAGTGGGGATAATAGCACTGCCCTACCTCCCAGGAGTGTTGAGAGGATAAATGGTGACGTGATCAGATATTACAATGATGGACATCATTTTTCCCATATAAAACATACACATATATAATATAGGACTTTCCATGTGTTTGTTATATGTATTGATTGCATTGTATTGCATAATCCTTTTAAACTATATTTGCTGATATAACATATTATCAGGTATAGAATTGGCTGGCTTTATTACATTGAAAATATGGTGTGACACTTTCAATAGTTTTAAAATATGTTGTATTATCCCACATTTTATCCTATATATATGTAACCCTTCTGCCAGTCTGAGTTGGCAGCAACAAGGGCCGGGTTCAGTAGCTAGGGGTTCCGTTCCAATAACACAATGCAAAACCAGCTCGATTCCCCCACCCAGTGACCTGGGACAAATATATGCCACCCTCCCAGGCGCATCTAAGAGGCAATACTTCCCCTCTCGCAAGCACAGAGTCTGAGTGTAGCAAAAGCCTTTTAATGACAGAGAGAAACAATGCGGCATTATGTTGGGGAAACACCACAAACAGGATTCATAAAACAAACCATGCACGAGAAGACTCCCCCCATCCCCCCACAAGCAAGTGGGCTGTGTCCTCTCCCTTTGGTTCGAGTCCAGCAACCCCAAATGTCACCCAAAGTCCCAAAAGTTGAACAACTCAAAAGTCCAGCCCCAGAGTTCAAAAGTTCATCTGCAAAGGGTTACCCCTGCTCCCAGTCTGGGTAGAAATGAGGAGGGGAGAGGTAAGGGGCATCTTACATGGCTCAAAGCTGACTGCCCCGCCCCTCTGTTGTGCTTAGCTCTGCCCACCATCCCACGAGCCACTCTGCTCTGCCAGCCGTCCCACAAGCCGCTCCAGCTGTCCCGTAAACTGCTCTGCTCCACCAGCAGCTCCGCGCCAGCAGCTGTCCCGCCAACTGCTCTGCCAGCCACTCAGCAATATATCTTCAGGCTCCCCCACTACTTAACACAGTGCTCAGTGAGTCCAGCTCTTTGGTAATTTCAGCTTGTAGTAAGGGGAGCCTTAGTGCACATGCACCATTTAGCCCAAAATGATTTCAGCAAAGCTGCCTGTAACTAGACTCCTAAAGAACTCAAAATTAGCTCTGATATTCAGAGAGAGAAGTACAATTGGCATTTAGGGCCCATTCCACTAGGTACAAATACTTTTCCCCAGCCTCTTTCAATTCCCTGGGTTTTGGAACCCATGTCCCTTGCCTAGCGAGTGCTGCTTAGTTGATGGCAAGTTCCCCTCCATCATGACAAAAGGCCAAGTATGTTCCACTGTCCTTGATTTACATAATCATTATAATAACAGTTTATTCTTCCTGCCCCAATAACAGAAATTCCTGACCCAATACATAAAAACTGGGGATCCTACAGTAGCCCAAAGTGACCATTTGGGCTTTTATGGGCTCATGCTAGGTGGGGTGGGTGTGCCTATGCAAATGAGATCAGACCCTGAAGTTCTTTGCCATGACTAACCAACAGATGTCAGGGTGGGGCTCATCCTGACTCTACTTTTATATTTATTTATATATATATACATATACACCACATGTGTATCCAGATGTAAATATATTCCAACTTTGAGACATTTGATCGGCTATAATGGGGCATGTTTGACATAGTGGGAGTATATTATATATTGCGGGATGTGATATATTGTGTAGTGGGCAACACATTTAGCAAATGCTATATTAAAAAAAATCCCCACCCCCCAAAAATCCCAAACCAAACAGCAATTTGTTTGCTTTGGTGCATCTAGACACTGACCCATTCTTCATTTCCTTTTCCATTTAACTCATCACTGGAAGGACAACTCTGGGGGGAAACTTAGTATTGCTGGGAAAGTAGCATGCATTTAGGTCTAGGAAAGAATGGCTAAAGAGTCCTTTCCTTCCACTGGGACTGGTGGGGTATGATTGTTAGTACTCCTAAGACATAAGCATCCTTGTCCTTTGCCCCATCTTCTAAACTGCTCTCTACTCTCCCAAAGCAAATCTCCTATTGCCTTCTCTCTGGAAAGCTGTCTTTATAGCCAAGCCCATTTCAAAACACATTTTACAGAATAAACAAGAAAGGGGAATAAATTAACATCAAATGTCTGCAGCGAATTAGCAAATTATAAAACAGATCAAATTAACAAATGTTGCCTTTTACAAGCTCTACTGTGCAATTTCACATTTGATACAGATTAAAGTTGACACAAAATTTCTTATAATGCTTGATCAACTCAAACCACAAGAATGTGCAAAACAAGCTTAACATTACAGAATTGTTGTTTTCTATGTGAACTATTGTTCGTGGTTTGGATGTGATTCAAAAGAAATGTTTTGAAGAGCAACAAGCAGATGTGAAGTATTTCCTCCTAACACCCAGCCCAGAGAGGAGAGCAGATGAGAATGAAATCAGATCATCACTCTATCTTGGGATGGAGGCATTTCTAGAGCAGATACATGTCTGCCCCGTCTATCGACTGGAACTCTGCTCTGAGTGGCATTTTAACTATGGGTGAACAAAATGGTCATCTCCACTTTGAAGGGAAGAATTTTTGAAGCCTTAGTGTTTTGTTTCTCTTAATATTTGACTAAGGAAGTGCTTGGGATCTCCAATTTATGCCTTTCCAGGAGAGAGCTGGGTTATTAGCCAGAACAAAGTTTAATATTTCACTGTGACTGAGAAAAGATAATGTCATGAAATGTCATTTAAAAACGTACACGTAGTGGAAGGGACTGGGGCTATCTGCTTCTAGGGGAACGGGGGTCCAGGAAGTACTTCCAGAGAGCTCTTTCTATAACAAGGATACAATAAGCAACACATATGCAACATAGGTGCAGCTGTCTGGAAACAAATGGTGGTCTATAAAATCATAATACGCATTCTAGAGCCTAGACTTAATTAACAAAATACTCTTGCATCTGTAGAGTGTAACTCACCCCAAATCCTTGCAGTGCTTTAGAGCCAGGTTGGCTGTCAACCCTCCTGGCATGACAGAAGCCTGCTGTCATCTTGCCTCCTAGGTGAAGGATTCAATTTGTCATCCCCCGTGCAAGATACACCAGTCCCATCCTTTGTCTTTAGTCATAAACAGGACCCCACCCCTGCTGTATGTTTCATCTTGTAGATCTCCTTTGGTAGATTTCACAGTCTCTTGTGTCGCTTGTGGCTCAGTATGTAAATAGGGCGACACTGCAAGGCATAGAATACACACTAACCCACGGACCAGACCGGAAGATAGGGGTCTGTTACCTGCTGCCTGAAAGGAACGTATATAAGGAATATAACCTTCTGGTGACCTGTCTTAACTCCAAGACCTTGAACATATTTTTAGTATAGATACATAACTCCTTAACTATTATCTGTACATGCTCTTGCTAGAGACCTCATGCTGTCCCTCAGTGAACTATTATGCATTTATCTAACCCAAGGGATCCCTGCAAATCTCTGTGCACCCCCTGCGCCCTCTCCCAGTTATCCCAAGGGGTCCTTGGGTCACAGCACATGTATCATTGTCTGAGAGCAGGACCTCTAGGAGGAGCATCTAAATCCTAGAGCTGTCAAGCGGTGCAGGGGGGATAGTAAGTATTTGTCCCTGCAGTGCCCAGATTGGCACACTTGGCCTTGGAGTACTGCAGTGATGAGTGTGGTACAAGAACCTACAGAGAAGAGAAGATGGAACCTCTTTCACCTACCCCAGGGTAGGACCCCTGTGGAGCAGACACCTCACTTCCGTGTTGTTGGAGTTACTAAGAGTCCGTGATTCCTCCCCTGGGTGCCTGTGCCACGTCAGTGCGACGCGGCCCTTACAGCTGAACCAGAGTGCTCACATGTACCTTCTCCCCCCAGTACACAGGCAGTGGTAAAAAGGAGCAAAGCTCCCTGCTCAGTTTCTGCTGCCCTCTCCCACCATCCCTTTGAGGGCCAGGGAATTGTGCCCAAGGTTACAGAGGCCTGAGCCAACATGCATGGAGTTCAGTGGGAAGACTTGCATTGATTTGAATGGGCTTTGGATCAGGCCAAAGGGAGTTAGTGGGAGAAGCAGGAACAGAACTCAGAGTCCCCCACTTGACCCACAGTCCCTCCTGCCACCTGCAAAAGCCATCAAAGACCATCCCTGCTTTTGACCCACGCAGCTGTTGAATTGATGCAGCAGGAGTAGGGTAAAGAATGCAAGCCTTGTGAACTAAGGGCCAGCAGAGAGCTTAGCCAGCTCTGGTGGCCTGGCTAGCTGGTGAGGAGTGCATTATCCAAACACACAGCTGGCAAAGTACTCATGATCCTGCACAAATAACACAGCCATGCATCCCCTTTTGCACAGAGACCTTCCTCAGTTGGCAGGAGATCCAGGGAAAGCAGTGAACAGACAAGGGATCTCTTTCCAGGCTGGACTGCAGAGCTTGCTGTGCTTGCACAGCCTGAGGGAAGCCCCTGGCATCACGTGGCCATGCAGCAGCCCTGAATCAGCTCTCCGGACTAGATCCACCCAGCTTTCTGCTATTTCTCTGCTAGGCACTGGCCAAACTAGTTTTGATTGGATATGGGCCAGGCACAATGTCTCATGGAGCTAGCGAGGCAGTGGTAGCTGTGCACTGGCATTGAAGGTGCAATCACTCACCGCAGGCTCTGAACTGGCAGCAGGGGCAGGCCTCAGGAGGTGACGGCCATGAGATTCCCCATACAAAAGCCAGGGTTGCTATTTGCAGGGAGTGCGCCTTGCTATGACCTTCTGCAGATGCATGCTGCACACGGTGTCTGCGCTGCAGGAGATGCTGTTGTTGGGTAAGGCATATCTGTCCCTGACCACTTGCACTGGTCACTACAGAACCCATGGCCTTTCTGTAGCAGCCAGGACCATTGCATTCTCTACCATTGTCCTGCAGTTTGGTGGTGGGGAAAACTCACTGCCCCGCTCTGCTCGCACTACTCAGGCAGTGCAAGGGAGAGGAAACTACCTGCCTTTGCAGAGCAGCTGGCACGTAGACATGTCTTGACCCACTGCCTGGCCTACCCCAAGAGCTCCCCAAATGCTCCACTACCCCTCCCCAGCACACACTGGTGGCCCTGCAGATGTGAGTGTGTGTGCTGGGACGGTTCCGTATAATAGGCAGGGTGTCATTCCTAAGCGGGCCTGTGATCAACTCTCTCTCCTGCTTGGTGCTTCAGATTCCCTGCCACAAGCTGATGGCAACGGGTGCAGGCACCTTTGTCCGTGCCCTTGGCTGAGATGGGGCAGGAGTTCTCCCACTGAGAAGCTTGCAATGGAAGAGCTCCCCTGCCCCTGTGCCAACACAGACGGTGATGGGCATTTGCTAGTTCTTGATTGATCCAATTATTCTTGGGGATTTAGTAATAAATAAAGCAGCTGGATGAGCACTGGATTCTTAAGGCTTCCTGTTTTCCTGAAGCGATTAGTAATCACACACACACAATATTCCAAGAATATTTATAAAGGAAATAGAAGTAAAATAAGCTCTGAGCACTCCAAAGAGACCTTCCACCTGCTATCTGCAACCAGGGTAGGTGATAGTGGTACAACCAAATAGGGGCAGCTCTGCTGTCCAAAATACGCGATGCTGAGAATACCCACACCAGCCTGCAGCATCATCATTATATTATAAGGACTGAACTGGGCCCTTGGTGGGGCCCGAGGCCTTGTCACTGAAATCCATGGAAGCTGCACTCATTTGAGGCAGAGTTTGTAGCTAACATTAGAGCCAATGAGAGAATGTGGCTGCCTGGGGGACTAGGAGGGAAGGGCAAGCCCAGCAGTTGTGGCTAAGAGGCAAACCTGTGGCATGAGGCAGCTTGGAATCGCTCCGGAATGCAGCTCCGATGAGCTCTTTCCGAGGCGTGAGATGCCCCTCCTCTGGCTCCCACATGGGAAATCCCAAGTGTTCATCTCTGTTTCACTTTGTGGGGAAACAGTGAGCATGGCCACCTTAGTCCTTGTTTGCTGTGGAATTCAGTGCTGCCATGGGGTGGACATTGGGCCCTTGCCACATCAGTTGGGTTTGCAGGTGTGTTTTCTTACATACTGTAGGTACGGCATCACCACAGTCTCTTAGCAGGTCCCAAACAGAAATGACCGTAGCCTCTCTACCCACATGAGGTAGTGGGTATTATTCTCCCCAGCGTATACATGGGGAACTGAGAGACTGAGTACCTTGCCCAAGTCACGCTGAGAGTGTGTGCTAGAGACGGTATCACAGAAACCACAAACCTGTGCTAGTTTATTTCCTTTCTGGCCTTGCAGTGAGAGGAAGTGGACAGCACATGATGCTATTATTGCATAGTCATGGCCCAAGGCGTGGTACTGACTCCAGTGCACTGCTAGTGCCTGGGCCATGCGCTGTGGAACTCTGGGGTCTACTTGGCGAGGGGATGTGATAGCCACAGCTGTTTGTGAATAGTGAAGCTGGGCAAATCCCATCAACCAGATTCATCAGGTAAAGTCACAGTGCTTAAAACGAGCTTTGCACATGTCCTTAGTATGATTGGCCCGTGCTGATTTTAGCCAGCATTTTGCACAAGAGCCTCCCAATGGGCTGGTGCGACCATGTAGGTCATACGCGCTCTCTGATTGTGCACTGGGCGCAGGATGCCTGGCGCTGGCTCTCAGCGCTGCCCCCACACAGCTCCAGTGACCCATTGAACGTGGCTTGTTGAGGACACACACAAGAGTTGGCTTCTTCAACACTTCCTTGGCTCCTGCACATCCCAGGGCCCAGCACCGTAAATGACAGTCCATATGTCGTGTATGTCAAATAGCCCCTTGTTGTCACCATAACTGAAGTGCTCAATTTAAACTCTTTCTCAACTTCAAAGCCCACCTCCTAGCAATGTGTTCTTTAATCAAAGCAGAGCCTGCAACTGTAGAGCATTTGAGATCTCCAGGATGATACATTTTTGCATCTTGGTCCCTTCCTGCTGGAGCTGACGTGTTCGGGTAACAGAGATTGGAGTAGCATGGCAGGCAGAGAAGGGCTTTTGATCCTGGAAAAACCAAAAGCAGAAGGAACTGAGTAATTTTTGATGGTCCCACCCAGCTGAACGCTCCTGTCAAGAGGAGGCTGCCAGCTAAAACCCAAAATATCAAAACTGCGGGAACTGCCCATCTCACAGCCATTGACCCATGTATCTCTCCAGCTTCAGAGAGCGAGCTATCCCTTGATCCACACCCACCTCTTTTTCCTAAGCGTCTCTGTGGCTAATGGGTAATTTGAAGCACATGTGTTTCTGTATTTTATTAACCAACTTTGAAAGGTAACGTTTGCTCACCAAAATGCAGCACACCCATTGCAGCCAGTCTTCCTCCACAGGGCAGTGACTCCACTAGTGCATCGCAAAGGTCAGCTTTACTCAGCTCCTCTTCTGCAGCTGTTTGTCCCAAGGTTGCTATAGAAAGACAGGAGTAACACTGGGCTCCTAGGAATTATCTACTGCCCTACGCAGTGGCATCTCAGGGAGTTTTGTTTGATTCCTTCCTGAGACACAGACCTGGCTGGTCATCATCATGCAGGTTTTAGCTGCTGAAACAAAGACCAAGGTTATCACCTTGAGGTTGGAAAGTGAAAATCAGCCAATTTGTTACAGGCTAGAAACCATTTCTCTGACTTCCTTCCTGCTGTTGGTTCCTAGTCCTTCCCTTTCATGGTTTTTTGCAACACAAGGAATCAATGCAAAGGAGAGACAGTTTGTCCCCTCACCCGAAGCCCCAGCAATCTGTGTTGTCCTGTATCCCTTCTTGCTATCGCGAAAAGCTCCGGCTCTACCTCTCCTTTGTGTGCATCTGAACCACTGCCCTCTGCTGCTTGAGGGCCAGGCCCGTTACAGTGAGTATGGAAAGCCCTGACAGCCCCAGAACCAACAGGCATTTTCCTTGCTCAGTCATTTGGCATGAGAAAAGAGGCATCCTCTCCTCCCTGCCCTGCCCTGCCCTGTCCTGGGTGGCTCTGGTGAACAGCACAGCAAAAGCTGGGCATGCCCTATGGCTGCAGAATCCAGACACTAAAAGGAAATCATGGGCCAGAGTACCCCCGCCCCTGCTCCAGGGATGTGGGGAGGAAAGCTTGTACCTCTCCTTGTCAGGGGCTGAGAGGGCTGATGTTGTCCTGGCACAGGCGTGGGCTACTCAGGGATGCCCTATCTTGCTTCTCTGTTGCAGTGACCCCTATGGCCCACGGCAGGGGCACAGGTCCACCCTGCCATTCCCTGCTACAGACCCCAATCACATCCTCCCTCCTCTGGTCCACCCCAGACTGTCCCCTGTGCTGGGGCCTGCTGCTCAGGAGCACCACCAGGACTGTCCGCGCCATTCCCTGCAACCATCTCTAGCTACGGGGGCTTCTAGCGTGATGATGCCCCAGAACGCTTGGCCCATGCGCACCGGCACCCATGCAGTGGCCTTTCTGGACCCCCCGTGGGGGGGTCTCACCCGGGTCAGAACACCAGTTCAAGGCATTCCTACTCAGTTGTCTTGGAGAGACTGGTACCGAACCCAGTGCCAAGATCAGTACTGAACACCCAGAACAGGTCCCCCATTCAGAGGACAGAGTAGAGGCTAGGGCAGCATCACATGCCTCTTCCTCCTTTTCTCCAGATGACACACTGGTATCTAAGGGGGCATCTGCATTCCAGGTCAACTATAAGGCTCACCAGGACTTACTAAAGTGGGTGGTGTCAAACCTGGACATACAAGCGGAGGTCGTGAAGGAGCCAGCTCATGTCTTCTCAGACATCTTGGTGGCTGCAGGCCCCGCAAGAGTCACTCTTCCCTTTCTGTGGCAGAACCCAGCCTCCCTCCCTCCTACAGCTAAACAGATGGAGCAGAAGTATTTTATACCTGCCAAAGGTTGTGAATTTTTATTTTCTTGCCCTCTCCCTGGTCAGGGCCGGCTCTGGCTTTTTTACCACCCCAGGCGAAAAAAAAAAGAAAAAGCCAGCTGGAGCGCTGCCGAAGCAAAAAAAAAAAAGGGCAGAGCGGAATGTGCAGCCCTAAGATTGGCCTGAATGCTGCCCCTTACAATGTGTTGCCCCAAGCATGTGCTTCGTAAGCTGGTGCCTAGAGCTGGCCCTGCCCCTGGTTCACTCATGGTGGTGGTTGCCAACAAAGGGGACCGTTAAGGCCAGGCAGGGCCCACACCAAAGGTGAAGGATCCCAAGAAGCTAGACTTGCTCAGGAGGAAAGCCTACTCCATGGAAAGCAGGTGGGGGGTGTTACAGCTCCACATAGCAAACCAGCAGTCCTTGCTGGATTGCTGTGATTTTAATATGTGGGAAGCGATGAACAAATTTAAAGACAACCTTCCCCAGGACAACCAGCAGGAGTTTTCTGCCCTTGTGGAGGAGGGCAAGACAGTGGCCAAGGCCTCTCTGCAGGCAGGGCCGTCCTTAAGCATAGGCGGCTGCAGAGGGCACCTGAAAATTTGGGGCACCACGGGATCTTAGTGTCCACCCTCCCGCTTCTTCCTATCCCTGTTCTGACCCTTCCTGCCAGCTTCCACCATAGCTGGCTGCTGCAGCCTGGTGAGTCTTTCTCTAGAGGTTTCAGTGTAGTAGCCGTGTTAGTCTGTGTCAGCAAAAAGAAAACAAGAAAAATACCTGTGGCATCTTAGGGTATGTCTACACTACGGTACTAGTTCGATTTCTGTGAAACCGAACTTGTGAACCCGATATTTCCAGGTCGATTGTTCGAATCCACACCAGGGATCTTTTTTCGAATGTCCGAGTCCACAGTAGGGGGGCAAGCGTCGACATTGCAAGCGGTGCACTGTGGGTAGCTATCCCACAGTTCCCGCAGTCCCGCCTGCCCACTGGAATTCTGGGTGTAGCCCCCAGTGCCTTGTGGGAACGAAATTGTGTCAAGGGTCGGTATACGTAAATTTCGTCACTCGACCCACACTTCCGCCTTCCCAACGTGAAAGCGGCGGCGGGGAATGAATTCGCGCCCTTTTCCTGTGGCTGATAGCTCGGACGCCACTGGACAGTGAGCATGGAGCCCTCCGCGATTATCGCAGCTGTCCTGTCCGTAGCCAACAACTCGCGCCTTATAGCGCACCTTTTCCAGACTCTGATGCAGAGAAATCGGGAGAGGAGACAACGTAATCTCCGGGAGTACTTAAACTCTGAAAGGGGCATTGATCTCTTGCAAAGCGCTGGACCCCGGCCCCTAGACATCATGGTGGCAATGGGTCATGTTGATCCCGTGGAACGGCGATGCTGGGCAAGGGAAACAAGCACTGACTGGTGGGACCGCATAGTGCTGCAGGTATGGGATGAGTCCCAGTGTCTGCGAAACTTTCGGATGCGTAAGTGCACTTTTATGGAACTTTGTGAGTTGCTGTCCCCTGCCCTGAAGCGCCAGGACACCCGGATGCGAGCTGCCCTCAGTGTCCAGAAGCGAGTGGCCATAGCCCTGTGGAAGCTTGCAACCCCTGACAGCTACCGGTCAGTAGCGAACCAATTTGGAGTGGGCAAGTCTACCGTGGGGGTTGCTGTGATGCAGGTAGCCCGTGCAATCGTTGACCTGCTGTTCCAGAAAGTAGTGACCCTGGGAGACGTGCAGGCGATCATAGATGGCTTCGCTGCAATGGGATTCCCAAACTGCGGTGGGGCCATAGATGGGACACACATCCCTATCCTGGGACCGGAGCACCAGGGCGGCCAGTATATTAACCGAAAGGGCTATTTTTCTATGGTTCTGCAAGCACTAGTGGACCACAAAGGACGTTTTACGAACATCAATGTTGGGTGGCCAGGCAAGGTTCATGATGCTCGTGTTTTCAAAAACTCTGGTCTGTTTAGACGCCTGCAACAGGGGGTTTATTTCCCCGACCACAAAATCACTGTTGGGGATGTGGAGATGCCAACAGTGATCCTGGGGGACCCTGCCTACCCGCTAATGCCATGGCTCATGAAGCCATACACGGGAGCCCTGGACACTGAAAAGGAGCTCTTTAATTACCGCCTGAGCAAGTGCAGAATGGTGGTGGAGTGTGCCTTTGGCCGTCTCAAGGCAAGATGGCGAAGCTTACTTACTCGCTGCGACCTCAGCCCTAAAAATATCCCCATTGTGATTGCAGCGTGCTGTGTGCTCCACAATCTCTGTGAGATCAAGGGGGAGACATTTATGCAGGGCTGGGAGGTTGAGGCAAATCGACTAGCAGCAGATTATGCTCAGCCAGACACCAGAGCCATTCGAAGATCACAGCGGGAGGCGGTGCGCATCCGGGAAGCTTTGAAAGCTCGCTTCCAGACAGAGCGGGTTAACCATTGACTGCTACACTTCCGTAAACAGATACTGGACCTTCCCCTGTCCCTTTACACATGTCCCGTTGCCCATCCTCCCATTACCAACCCCCTTCCCCCTCCTTGGTTCAACGCTGTAAAGTCACAGTAAAGGAAAGATTTTTTTGTGTGAACCTTTTCCTGTACTTCTTATTGGGTAATGATTATCACCGTGGAGGCATACGGCGGTTGGGGGGCGGTTTGATTGGGGGACACTTCCCTTCAAAGGGGAAGCTCTTTACCCTGCCCAAAGCGCAGTGCCAAGAGGTGTTCCGCTTGCTTAAAGGGACAATCAACCTCTCCTAATCCCATGTGTGTGTGGTGTTGTCTATGTGCCTTTTACGTTGTGACTATCGCCTACGGATCCCACGGTGCATTGATCTATCCAGCAGTCTACTGTCAGCCGCAAAAGATCAGCGACCACCCTCCCCAAACATAAAGTGCACCACCCAACCCCCAATCCCCAGGTTTACAACGTATAAACCTGCACAACGAAGGACAGGTGTGCTTAATGCATGCAATGTGTACTGTGCTTGTCACTTCAGCAGTTACCCTGTGTGCACCCTCGTTTCTGCTCCCATTATCTGCACTTACAAAACATGTTAACCACTACCCAGACATACAAACGGTCCCATTTAAAACACTCAGGGAAACATTGGTGAACCAAAAAACCAGATTTATTCAACAGAACAGTAACTTAACATGGGACCTGGGAAGGGAGGTGCTCAGGGGTGCTGCTGGATGGAGAGGAGGGAAAAGTCTAAGGTTTAGGGAATGACAGCCTTCTACTACTGCAGCGGTCTGCAGGGGTGGATTGAGTATTTCCACGCACCCTGGCTCCCCTTGTCCTAGTGACTTTTGGGGAGGAAGCCACTGGACTTGGTGGTGGGGGAGGGCGGCTTGAAAGAACATACAGAGGTGCTCTTTCCTCATGTCTCCTGTCCTGGAGAACATCCACTAGGCGCCGGAGCGTGTCTGTTTGCTCCCTCATGATTCCCAGCATTGTTTGGGTCGCCTGCTGATCCTCCTGCCGCCACCTGTCCTCGCGCGCTTCAGCCCTCTGCTCCCGTTCCCTGGCTGCTCGCTCGTACCGTGCAAACTCCTCTCTGCGGTGTGCCGCCTCCCTCTGTGACAGCATCATTAATTCTGAGAACATGTCGTCCCTGGTTCTCTTTTTGCGCCGCCTTATCTGGACTAGGCCATGGGAGGGAGAAGCACGGGTTGGGTGGGAGACACTCACAGCTGTGGGATAAATGAAAGGGAGTGAATTCCTCAGAATGATACTTTTTCAAGAACAATGACCATACTCTCACCGTGAATAGGACCAAACACAGTGCCTATCACATGTACACGTACTACAAGGTCAAATACTATGCCTTAAGGCTGAATGAGTGTCTGGGGTCCCGGTATACGGATCCCAGAAGCCTTGCCTTACACAGAAAATCACCTCTCTGAAAACCATGGTAAGGTGCTGACTTAGGACTGCTGCGAGATTGCTTCACAGCAGTGCTCTACTCCCATGTCTCCCTCAGTGTTCCTGGCGGCGGGCAGGAAATGCTGCTGGCCAAACCGATAATCTACGGTGGCTGTCCTAAACCACCCCCCAGTCCGCGTTGCCGCTTCAGGGAACCAAAAATGTCCGCGAACCGCCCAGCATGAACGGCTCGCCTACCCTTCCCCCCCCTCCGCGTGGCTGCTCCAGGGAACCTAAAATGCCCGCGAACCGCTCAGCATGAACGGCTCGCCTACTCTTCCCCCCCCTCCACGTGGCTGCTCCAGGGAATCTAAAATGCCCGCGAACCGCTCAGCGTGAACGGCTCGCCTACCCTTCCCCCCCTCCGCGTGGCTGCTCCAGGGAATCTAAAATGCCCGCGAACCGCTCAGCGTGAACGGCTCGCCTACCCTTCCCCCCCCTCCGCGTGGCTGCTCCAGGGAATCTAAAATGCCCACGAACCGCTCAGCGTGAACGGCTCGCCTACCCTTCCCCCCCCTCCGCGTGGCTGCTCCAGGGAATCTAAAATGCCCGCGAACCGCTCAGCGTGAACGGCTCGCCTACCCTTCCCCCCCTCCGCGTGGCTGCTCCAGGGAATCTAAAATGCCCGCGAACCACTCAGCGTGAACGGCTCGCCTATCCTATCCCCGGTTTAGCGTTGCCGCTCCCTGGGACTGTCCCTACCCGCGCACCGATATGTGGTACTGGTTTTGCTCCCGACACACTACCACCACGCGTTACCGTAAACAGCCGGGTGTCTGTCTGTAAGGGGAAAAGGAAGCATGCAGTATACTAATTATACCACTCATTCGAACCAGGACCCCATGACTGATATCACTCTGATGAGGATTACGGAGACAGAGAAAGAGTGCATGCTGCGTCAATGCAAGCAAACCCCGGGGCCGTATGCTGCCATGCTATGCAAGGCAATGATACCAGAGTACCTGCTGCTTGCATGGCGCGGGAAAGTATCCTACCATGGAGGAGACAATAAGGCAGCTCTCCCAGTGAACGTGCTAAACAAACTATCGCTGTACCTGCAAGACAGCTTCTCTGAGATCTCTGCTGGTGATTACACCTCTATCCCCATACATATTGACAGACTTTCGAATAGTTGCACGGGAAAGCGACTCAAAGCTGAAGCGCATAAGGCCAATGAAGCCACAGTTACAGAGCGCTATCTATCACACCATAACTATTGTATTGAAAATAAATGTCTAACACACTGACCTGATGATCCCTCTCCTGATTCCTGGTCAGGAATGCTGGCTTGGGAGTGTTCGAAGGGCAGCGCAGTCAGGGTGAGGAATAGTTCCTGGCTGTCGGGGAAATCTCCAGGGTGACCACTTTCGATCGCTTCGTCCCCCTGCCCTCCATCCTCTTCTTCGCCGTCAGCGAAAACCTCCTCCGATGTGTCCGTAGAATGGACCCCGTCATCGGTGTCCACGGATACTGGCGGGGTAGTTGTTGCCGCACCACCGAGCATGGCGTGCAGTGCCTCGTAAAATCGGCAAGTCTGAGGCGCTGAGCCGGAGCGTCCGTTGGACTCTTTGGTCTTTTGGTACGCCTGACGTAGCTCCTTGATTTTGACGCGGCACTGCGTAGCATCCCGGCTGTACCCTCTCTCCGTCATAGCCTGGGAAATCTTTTCGTAAATTTTGGCATTCTGTCTTTTTGAACGGAGCTCGGCTAGGATTGATTCATCGCCCCACACAGCGATGAGATCCAAAACCTCACGATCACTCCATGTTGGAGCTCTCTTTCTATTCACCGATGGCATCGAAACCACCGCTGTAGAGCTCTGCATCATTGCCAGTGCTGCTGAGCTCGCCACAATGTCCAAAGAGGAAATGGGATTCAAAATGGCCACAGAGGAAAAAGCATTCAAATTTTCGCGGGGATTTCTCTGAGTGGCAGGTCAGAGCATCCGAATACAAAATACTGCCCTGAGCGTCCACCGAGTGGTGCACTGTGGGATAGCTCCCGGAGCTATCAGCGTCGAATTCCGTCCACAGTACCTCGCATTCGACATGCCCATTTCGAATTTGGCGCTACTCCCCTCGTCAGGGTGGAGTACCGAAATCGATTCAAGGAGCCCTTACTGTCGAAATAAACTGCTTCCTAATGTGGACGGGTGAGGGATTACATCGAGTTAACGCTGATAAATTCGACATAAAGTCCTAGTGTAGACCTGGCCTAAGAGACTAACAAATTTATTTCAGCATAAGTTTTCATGGGTTAAGAACCCACTTCATCAGATGCATGGAATGGAACATACAGTGAACAGATATTTATACATTCAAAGAAACATGATAAGGTGGGAGTGCCTATACCAACGTTAAGAGGCTAATTAATTGAAAGGAACTGTTATCAGTAGAAACTTTTGAAGTGATAATCAACATGGCCCATTACAGACAGTTAACACAAAGGTGTTAAGGGGGGGAAATAAATTCAATTAACGTAATGACCGAGCCATCCACAGTCAATATTCAAGCCTAAGGTAATGGTATCTAATTTGCATATTCATTCCAATTCCGCAGTTTCTCGTTGGAGCCTGTTTTTGAAGTTATTCTGTTGCAAAATTGCTATTTTTATATCTGTCATTGAGTGATTAGGGAGGTTGAAGTGTTCACCTACTGGCTTTTGAATGTGATGATTCCTGATGTCAGATTTGTGTCCGTTTATTCTTTCGCGTAGAGACTGTCCAGTTTGGCCAATGTACATGGCAGAGGGGCATTGCTGGCACATGATGGCATATATCACATTGGTAGATGTGCAGGTGAACGAGCCCCTGATGGTGTGGCTGATGTGATTAGGTCCTATGATGGTATCACTTGAATAGATATGTGGACAGAGTTGGCATCGGGCTTTGTTGCAAGGATAGGTTCCTGGGATAGTGTTTTTGTTGTATGGTGTGTGGTTGCTGGTGAGTATTTGCTTCAGGTTGGGGGGCTGTCTATAAGCGAGGACTGGTCTGTTTCCCAAGATCTGTGAGAGTGAGGAATCATCTTTCAGGATAGGTTGTAGATCTTTGATGATGCGCTGGAGAGATTTTAGTTGGGGGCTGAAGGTGACGGCTAGTGGCGTTCTGTTGTTTTCTTTTTGGGCCTATCTTGTAGTAGGTGACTTCTGGGTACTCTTCTGGCTCTGTCAATCTGTTTTTTCACTTCAGCAGGTGGGTATTGTAGTTTTAAGAATGCTTGATAGAGATCTTGTAGGTATGTGTCTCTGTCTGAGGGATTGGAGCAAATGCGGTTGTATCTTAGAGCTTGGCTGTAGACAATGGATCGTGTGGTGTGTTCAGGATGGAAGCTGGAGGCATGTAGGTAAGTATAGCGGTCAGTAGGTTTCCGGTATAGGGTGGTGTTTATGTGACCCTCACTTATTAGCACAGTAGTGTCTAGGAAATTGACCGCTTGTGTGGACTGGTCTAGGCAACCTTACTCACCCTCAATGTTGTTTTAGGCAAGTTGCAGACTTTCTGTAGCTTAGAGTTCCAGTTATTTCTCTTTATTTCTCTGTCTCAGCCTGGACTCAACCCTGCCTTTCCCTCCAGGTGTTTTTAGCAGTCTTCCTTCCTGGGCAGGCAATGGAGGAGAGTCCTTGCTTCCCAACCTTAAATAGAATTTACATAAGGCGGGAAGCCTTTGTTTCCAGTGGAAAAGTACCATCAGTGTCTAAGGTGGTATTTTGTACCAGGTGACCTTATTATCTGACCGTACAGTGTCAAAGCAACCATGAAACAAAGTTTATTTGCAATGTCCGTAGAAAGGAAGTCCAGGGAAGATGGGAGATCCACATCTTTGAAGACTCATTGTCTTTTCCTAATGGCCCATTAAGGCTCATTGCTTACGGTCTGGTGGGCATTTCCCAAATACACACACAGTGGTAATTGTTACATAGACAATATTCCTAACCTCAGATACAGAAATGATACGTGCATAAAAATTGGATAAACACATTCAGTAAATCATAACCTTTCAAATAATACCACACATAACTCACCTTGCCTAAAACATATTTTAGTTATGCCATATTCATATCATAACAATATTTCTGTGAAGGATATGGGGTGTAACAGCACAGTCCCTTCGCCCAGGTGTCACAAGGGACATCTTCCACATGTGGGGGTTTCCCCACATAGACCTGTTCACCACCCATGCCAACAGGAAGTGTCAACAATTCTGCTCCCTGAGCTCCTTACAGACTCCTACCTGATAACATGGTCAATTCACCTGTTCGACACCTTTCCCTCATTCTGTTAATTCACAAGGTGCTGACAAAGATCAAGATCAAGTAGGACTGTGATCTGGTCATTCTAATAGCTCCAGCATGGCCAAGACAGCACTGGTACACCATGCTCGTTTGACTTTCATTGAAGGCCCCAATCATGCTCCCTCTGCACCTGGACCTGATCTCCTAGAACATGGGTGGTTGCTCCACCTGAACCTCAGCTCTCTGCAACTGAAGGCCAGGAATCTTCATGGCTAAATCCTGAAGAGAAGACTTGTTCATAACAGGTTTGTAGGGTTCTTCTGGGAAGTAGGAAACCCTACACGAGGGCAGCTTACCGAGCGAAGTGGATGTGGTTCTCGATCTGCTCTTCTCAACATGGAGTCCCACTCATGCCGTCCACATTGCAGCTCATTCTGGATTACCTTCTATCCCTGAGGCAGCAAGGCCTGGCCCTCCCATCAGTCAAGGTACACCTGACGGCCATCTCAGCATTCCACCCGAAGATCAACAATAGGTCATTCTTCTCTCATGAAATGGTTATTCATTTCCTCAAAGGCTGGGAGAAGGTATTCCCTCAAATGAAGGAACCAACCTCCCCTTCCCCCCTGCCACCCAGAGACCTGAACCATGTCCTTTCAAAGTTAACGGGCCCACCCTTCGAGCTGCTAGCAACATGCTTATTGCTGCACCTCTCTTGGAAGGTAGCATTTCTGGTGGCCATTACGTTGGCCAGGAGAGTGTCAGAGATCCGAGCCCTCACCGCAGAGCCCCCATATACAATCTTCTTTAAAGACAAGGCGCAGCTACACCCACATCCACAATTCCTCCCAAAAGTGGTGTCTCAGTTCCACTGCAACCAACCCATTTTTCTTCTCATCTTGTACCATAAACCATATGCAGATAGGGAAGAGCAACGCCTGCACTCCTTGGGTGTTAGACAGTCCCTGGCATTTTATATTGAGAGGACCAAACTTCTTTGTAAGTCACCACAGCTCTTCATAGTGATAGCTGAAAGGATGAAGGGTCTCCCCATCTTTGCTCAGAAAATTTCATCCTGGATCACGTCATATATCTGGGTGTGTTATGACTTCGCGGGGGTTCCCCCTCTGCTGAACCTGGCTGGTCATTCCACGAGGTCCCAGGCCTCTTCAGCGGCCATTCTAGCTCAAGTCCCAATTTAAGATATCTGTAGAGCTATGATTTGGTTCTCGGTACACATGTTCTCAATGAACTATGCTATTACTTAACAGGCCAGAGATGATGCACACTTTAGCCATGCTGTGCTACAGTTTGGCTTGCCATTGAACTCCATGTGGTACAAAGTCATATGCCTTAAAGCAATGTAAGTATATTATATTAACACTAATACCTTTATCAACCACACTTGTAATCTAATCGAAACAAGATATCAAGTTGGTCGGAAAAGGATCTATTTTCCATAAACCCATGTCGGTTTGCATTAATTACATTACCCTCCTTTAATTCTTTATTAATTGAATCCCATATCAGCACTCCATTTTCTTGCTTGGGATCAATGTCAGGCTCACAGGATTAGTTTTCTTCCAGTCTTCTGGAACTTCCCCAGTGCTCCAAGACTTATTGCAACAGTTTCAAGGGCCGTGTAGGCGTGCAGGAGGGAGAGGTGCCTCTTCCCCGGCCCCGGAGCTGCTGTGGCTGGCGAGAGACACCTCTGTCCTGGCCCTGGAGCTGTTGCGGTGGGGAGAGGCACCTCTCCCCCGGCCCTGGGCTGCTGTGGTGAGAGAGGGCTTGGGGGAGTCCTCTCTCCCTGCTGCAGCCCCGGGGCAGCCTGCACCCCAAACCTCTCATCCCCGGACCCACCACAGAGACCACACCCCCAGCCAGAGCCCTCACCCCCCTGCACCCCAACCCTCTGTCCTAGCCCTGAGCCCCCTTCTGTATCCCAAACCCCTCAGTACCACTTCCACCACACATCACCTCCATATTGGTGATCATCACAAAATTCATTCCACACCTGGATGTAAAAAATCAGAGGGAACATTGCACCTAACTAAAATTAATTTTAATAAATGAGTGATTCCAAGTCTTCTTGTTTGTTACCCAGACTCCTAGCTCCAGTGTATAGGAAAGTGAAGAATTTCTTCTCTTCATGTCCTTTATTTCATTTTGTTATCATCTCGATTTTGTGCTGAGCGGTCATATATTCCCTCTTTTTACCCTCCCCCTTTGCTATTAGTTTACTCCCCCCCCTTCACTACTCTACCCAGCCTGGTCCCCAGGAGATTGGTCCCCCTTCTACTGAGGTGGAGGCTATCCAAACTATACATCCCCCTCTCCCCACTGAAGGTGAACCAATGTTCCACAAATCCACCACTCCACCCTCCACCACTTACCTAGACAGCAATTCACTTCCAGAATCTTCCACCTTCTGTTTGCCTTTGCTCATGAGACAGGATGGATCTCCAAGAAGTTAGCTTGGATATTCTTCTTTTTCAGCACTCTTGGTTGATGTGAGCATGGGTATGTGAGCGAATGTTTGTGGGCATGGACGTGTAATGACAGCATGTGTGTGTGCGTGTGTATGTGAGCATGGGTGTCTATATGTGTGTGAGAGAACATCAGTGCTTAATTTGTGATGAAAGAAGTGCGGGGGCTCAAGTAATTTTGTTTACATTCATAACTGATGCAGCAAGCCCAGAAGTTCTGGGGCTATGAACTGCCAAGCCTAAAGGTGCCGGGGCTCAGCCTTGGAGCTATCTCTGATGTCACAATGACACTGTCTGAGAAGGACCTGACCTAGTGACCTTCCCCTGAACTATAGTCATAACAATTAGATAAAACAAGCTAGATCCTCAGCTCCTGCAAATCAGTGTAGCTCCATTGACTCCCATTTATACCATCTGAGATCTTACCCCAGAATAGTTAACATCTCTGCTTCATTATAAACTATATTCTCCAAAGATAGCCTCTAACACTGTCTGGAATGGCTCATACGTGTGTACCAACCTTAGGACATACCATTTGTACTTAGATTTCACCAACCAAGTAACAAGTATAAACTCCTGCGGCACTATAAAGCCTTACCATGGAGTCACAGACAGTCCCCTGGGGCATTCCGATCTATCTTGCTATCCAGGCAAGCCTGCCTCTGTGATAGATGGTTACCTTACACCAAAGATCACAAAATATTCAGGTTATCCCCAGGCCAATCTGCACCTTGGATCTCACAACAAAGACTGCTTGTAGTCAATGCTATAGTAAACAAACTAAGGATTTATTACCTAAGAGAGATGTCATTGTGATGTCATTGTGACATCAGAGATAGCTCCACCAATCACCATTTCTCTCCAGGGGTGGGCTGTCCCTGGTGGCAAGGTTTAGCATGTCAAGTGAGCCCCTCCTTATCCCCCCCCCACCCAACTGGGGCATCATAGATGCATAGATTCCAAGACCAGAAGAGAACATTGTGATTATCTAGTCTGACCTCCTGCATAACACAGGCCAGAGAACAGCCCACAATAATTCCTAGAGAAGCTCTTGTAGAAAACCATCCAATCTTGATTTTAAAATGGTCAGTGATGGAGAATCCACCACGGCCCTTAGTCACTTGTTCCAATGGTTAATTACTCACACTGTTAAAAATGTACACATTATTTACAAGGTTAAAACAGGTAAACACACACACTCAAGTGAGTTTCAGTCTTAAGTTTCAGATGGTGATAGAGCTGCTGAAATATACCAGCTCTATAAATCCTTTTGAGCTAATCCAGGTTAATCCTGGGCATCTCTTGCTTATGTTTAGAAATCTTTGTCCCTTAGGGTATATATACACTGCAGTTAGACACCCACAGCTGGCCCATGCCAGCTGAGTTGGGCTTGTGGGGCTCAGGCTCAGGAAACCTTCCACCTCACAGGGTCCTAGAGCCTGGGCTGCCGCCAGAGCACGAACATCTACACTGCAATTAAACATCTCCTTAGCCTGAGCCCCACTAGCCCAAGTCAGCTGGCACGGGCCAGCTGTGGGTTTTTAATTGCAATGTAGACATACCCTTAGAGTCCAAACAGCATAAAACGACCCTAATTCCTTCTGGATCCAATGGCCTTCCTGATGGGCCAGAGATAACTCCTTCTCATGGGACCAAATCAGTGTTTCAAACCTGGTGATATTTCTTTCCTGACTGGATTTATAGATTCAGAGCAAACATTTTTTCACTTACAGAACAAACACTTATTGCATGGGTTACAGATGTTCTAAGTGAGATGAATGCATGCAGCAATTTACTAGCATTTCATAACGTCTAAACAGATTGTTACAAGTCTAATACCTATTTTAGCAATACTAACACACAGGTGAGTCAGACTGGTTTCCAGCTCTGCATTTGATAATGTTCACTTGCGGCCTAGGGACCTTGGCATGAGCTGGCCCCTGCTCTGCCAGCGTGACATAGCCTATGCTTGAGTCTTCAATAATTTAACGGTATGGAAAGTTTGAAAGGTTTTTAACAAATCCGTTTTTAAGTAGAGGGGTATGAAGAAAGATGAAAAAGAAAAAATAGGAAGGGCCCTTTTATCATTAATTAAACTTATAAACTAGTGAACAGATTTACTTGCACTTTCTCAGAAAATTAATTCTGTCCTCTGAAAGCCAGGGGGCGCCATGTATGTACAAAGACAATAACTGGGCTTCAGGATCATTAGTAACTGATTACCCTTATTCTTGGGTATGTATTTGCCCCCAATTTGATGTTATTGCCTCCAGCTGCTTATTATTATTGCTACCAACAAACTGTGTGTAATCAATGAACATAATCCATTGGTTTATTGGTGTATTCTCCAAAACAATGAATAACTGGAATTGTACAGAAAGTGTGTGCTTTACAGTATATATGACTTAAAACATCCTGTGCTGTTAGAATAAGAACTGGATGTATTTTTTCAGCTGTTCTTGAGACTTGGTTTTCTGGATATTATTTTAATTTAGAAAGATGATATCTGTCCGCCACATCTGGCCACACCCTATTTTATTCCTCAAGCCCCAATCCTGGAAGCACTCCTGCATGTGCTGGTCTTCGCTAAAATGACCTGATCAGTTCATGTAAAACCTTTCCCCCCAAAGCAATAGATAATGCCTTGCTCATTCTGACATGCTAGGTGTGATGCTGGCAGACCAGACGCCAGCTCTTGCCCAGGCTCACAACCAACCTCCAGCATGCAAGTCGCTCCCAGTTATGTATCTGTGCGCTGCAGCCAGCCAGCCACACCTCGACTCTCACCAGCCCTGATTATACTGCAGGGTAACCCCAACACATTCCCAGTCTTAGATTTCCCCCTAGAAATGTATGTCCTGTCCTGCCCAGTCCTCTCCTGGGCAATGCAAAGTTTATATAAAAGTCTGTTATTGCTTTAATAGAAATAATATGCACATAACTTGCCACCCCAACTGGAATTTCCCAGACCCTTCAATTAAACACACTGGACAAGATAAAAGAATAAAATAAGTTTATTAACTACAAAGAGAGAGATTTGAAGTGAGCGCAAGTGATGAGGCATAAAAGTCAGAAATGGTTACAAGAAAATAGTGAAAATGCTACTGATGCCTAACTTAACAAACTGTATCAGATTCATACAAAGTTTTCTGCCATGTGCTTTCAGTAGTCTTAATGACCAAACTTCTTAGGTCAGGACCCCTTTTACAGTCCAACAAATGCTTCCTTTGTCCTTCAGATACTGTGAATGCTGTGGGCAGAGAGAGGGTGTGTGTGTGCCTTGAGGTATTTGTTCTTCCTTTTTGTAATGTCAGTCTTCCTCTTGAAAAACATTTCCAGCTGAGATTCAGGAGACAAAGAATCTATATGGAAGGATGTTCCTTGCTGCTTTTTTCTCACCTGTTTGAGCATGCTTCATTTCCCTTCCTGCTTTATGACTCTGTTTATGGTTTAAATGCAAATTAAACAGAGCACGCATTCCTTTGTTTGTTACAGACCTGTTTGCCAACCTCTGTTTGGAACAGTTGATAATAACACCGTACAGTGGAATCTTATAACTTCACATACAATGTTGCCACACATATTTTATCAGGACAATAATGACCAGCAAATTATGGGTTTTCAAATGATACCTCAGAAGGCATACTTTGTACAAAGATTATTACAATAGTGTATAGGGTGTGGACACAGGGGTATATTCTGTCACACTCATTCTGTTCAAAATCTTCCCCTGCTGGAATCTGAAAGAAAGCCTGCAAGGTCTTCTCATGGACATAGCTTGCCAGTCCTCAGAGCCCCAGGGGTGTGAGGGATGGGGTATATTTTGAAACATTGACTATACAGGGAAAAATTACAGGAACTGATTTCCATGCTGGTGTATAAATGGCTGTTTAGCCCAGGAAATTGCTGTTATTTCTCCCTCCAGTTTGTTTTAAGTCACTTAATGTGTGATCCATGAAGGTACTCAGGTCCCTAAGTACTGTTTTTAGACGCTGTTACAATCCACAAAACTCCCATTCGGCTGCCACCTAACCCTGTAGGTGCTTAAGTTACAGCCTCTGGACACATGCCCTGCAACTTCCCTTGTGCCTGCCTGAACCCCAGAGGGATTCACAACGTGGGGAAGATAGGTGTTTGGTTGTGTGCAGACACCTGATCCAGTAGCCATGCTCAGAGGCCACCTATCAGATCAGGCTGACTTCACACAAAGTAGCCGGGTGGGGAGGAGGAGCTCCCTTAGGAGTAAGAAAGGAAAATATTCATCGAGCGTCCCTTTCTCTCTCTCTGCATTTTGAGTTATTCGGTTGGAGAGGCCCTAAAATTGCCCAGGCAAATGTGCTATTGTGAATGTCTCAGGCAGATGTGATTAGAGACAATCTGGCTGAACAGTACTTGGACGCTCTTGGAGGACAGTTAATACGTTTTCCGTGAATGATGTTTAATTAGAGCCGTAAGGGTTTGGGAAGCCGGATCCCTTTGCAAGTCTCTCCAAATGCCCTGAAATCAGTGGAATGATATTTACTCATCCCTTAGCAGCTCCCGGGGTTTAGTGTGAAGGTGAGTAACTTTCAGCATGGATTTGTGGCTGTGGGCTGGGGCTCTTTGGTTTCCCTCCTCCACAAAGACTTATGGCAGTGTTGGCCAGCAGGCACTGAGAGAGACTAGACGCCAGGGGAAAGTCTGGCTTCCCATTGAATGAGACCCCTTTCAGTTGCACGTTAATGAATGGATTCTGAGCCGTGTCTGTCTGCCCCACCCCTTGTACCAAGCACTCTCAAAAGCACAGCTCTGCTCTGAAAAGTGACTCTGGAAAAATGGCATTGTGGGGTCCTATGGATACTGTGAGCCAACTCAGATGGGTTCCATTTACAAGTCAAATGATATTTTCCTAACTTTGAGTGCTGCACACTTGCCCTGGGCTCTGAGAGACAAGAACTGGCATTCCCATCTACTGTGTCTTGCAGCATGAGCTAAGGCTGGTCAGACCGCACATTCATTCAGGAAGGGCAGAGGCCTCCTGTCTGGTTATCGGAAAGCACCTAGAATAACTCCCCCTCGTGACTTGTTCCCCAGGACCACCAGCTCCACGGCTTTCACTGTCTATGCTCTCAGAGCAGAATGCTGCCATGACTCCTCTGCCAGAATCTAGAGGTGAGACAGGTGAGATCAGACCCAGGACGGGTTTATGTCCAAGGAAGAAACGGGGTGAGGGTTTGGATTTGGATAGGGTAGTGCAAAATCTTCACAACATTTTGTGAGACTTCAGCCCCAAATGGCAGAATTCATGAGGTTTCTGACATCCTGGAAAGGCGTCCGAATCAGCTGTCCTCATGGGATTTCCCACACCATGAGCACAAGTATGTGAGTTTGTTTTTCGCAAGGTTTTGGCCCCATAGAAACTGGAACTGGAAAATGTTGGGTTCCTTTTGGATTTCCTGAACACGGATCGAAACTACAGAGGTGATGCTGGCCAGGGGGTCTTGGCAGCTCCGCTCAGCCATGAGCTCTGGAGTTCCACTATGGTTCCATCCCTGCTAGATCCTTCTCTCCTCCCAGCAGTCTTGGGGAGCCTCAGCACTGTTTTGATTCATCTCTGGTGTCTAATGAGACATTTCTGTGAGCTGTCGTGGAAGAGGCAATGGGGCAGCAGAGCCACAGGGGCTGCTCAGAAGCAGAATGCAAAAGAACCCACCTTGGTTTGTTGATCCAGCTGGAATTCTGCAGCTGGTTGAGGAATAGTAAAAAATATGGAGACCTTTCCTGAGAGCTGGCACTGTAACGTATGCCAGCTCTAGCCTCAAGGCCACACTGGAAGAGACGAGAGTCTCTTGAAGCCAAAAGAAAGGCATGCGGTAAAGTAATACAGCAACGAGTAAGTATAATTCAGCTGATTTCAGGGAATTTTAGAGAGACTTTCAAAGGGATCTGGCTTCCCAAACCCTTACAGCTCTAATTAAACATCATTCATTGAAAATGTATAAACTGTCATCTGAGAGCCTCAAGTATCTACTGCTTGGCCTGATTGTCTCTAATCACTTCTGCCTGAGACATTCACAATAGCACATTTGCCTGGGCAATTTTAGAGCCTCTCCAACCGAATAACTCAAAATGCAGAGGGAGAAAAGGGACACTCGATGAATACTTTCCTGTCTGTTTCACGGAGAGACCAATTAAAATAAACCTGACACTTTTGCTCTTCTCAGTCTAGAGTTCCCATTTCCTCTGCCATATACTTAGCTCTATTGTATGCACTTAAATGCTCCTCTGGACTCCTGCAGGGGAGCTCATTTTCCCCTTAGCCTCTTGTGCAAACATTACTGCACTGAAAGATTTCCACTCTGCTGTACAAAGGGGTTTGGTTAGCGCTCAGGGATGATTCTTTCAGATCTTAGCTCTATAATTAGTCTGGTCTGGTCTATTAGATACAACAAAGTCAGATTGTTGTTTCAATTGGTGACAACAAGGATGTCCCTGTAAAACCAGTCCCTTCCTCTTGGGCAAGATCAATAACAATTAGGGCTTTCACTGTTGGCAATGGAACTTTATTGCCTTGTTAAGAAATGGAATCATTTAGCAGAGGCTCTTTGATGATAGATGAATTTGGATTAGTGAGCGTTTTAAACAAAATCACATTTTCTCTCAAAAGGACCAGAATGCTGATTTTGTGTATTCCACTGCATTTCAGCATTGCCTTCAAAGGAGTGGCAGACATTGCCCAGTACCTGTAGAAAGTTGCAATTAGTGGTAGTTAAATGTTGTGACACAGTTTTCATTGTGGCCTTCTGATTTTACCCACTTCACTCACCCCGCAGGCTGGAATTTTCCAGATTTGGTCGCTGCTCAAAATTCTTCTTTTTCTTTTTTGGAAAGTTTAACAAAAAACATTTTTTTGTGGGAAATGTTTAACCAAAGTCTGTATTGTGTGAGGATTGTGATTAACACCTATAAACATGCTATAAACATTGAAAAACCCGGTTAGCTGCCTTTGATGTAGAGGAAGCTGAAAAAATGCCCTTTTCTCATTGTAAATATAATAATAATAATAAAGTCCAACCACACTCTTTTTGAACAGAACTAGAGCCAATCTGGTTGATTTTATAACTTGAAATTTGTCCTGGGCTTAATTCTGTCTGAAGAAGAATGTGTCTGGGGGTGGAGGTGGAAAGTAAAAATCAGAAATTTGGAAGAAATTGACCGAGAGAAAGCGTGATCTGCAGGCATTGGGTTGCTCTGCAAGGAGCCAACTGCCTTGAGCCAACAGAAGAACCCCAGCAAAGCTCAGTTTCCACTCACCCCACCTATTTGCTGAATGGGGGCACGCTCAGACCCATAATTACTAATTCCGCAATGCAGCAAAGCATCTCCATTGCCATTAGAAGCAAATGAAATTACGGAGCTGAAAACTCTAGGGAATTGGTTATTATACAGTCTCTGAACATTTTCCTTAAAGCTCAGCAAACACTCTTGTAGCCAGGAGATAGACCAAGAGTTGCTACAAAGTCATAATCTACCCTATACATAGGCATCATAATACAGTTCCCTTGTCTGCAGCCTGACTGACAAATGAGACCAACTTGCTCTTGCATGGTAAAACCATTCTGAAAAAAACATGATGTTCCCTATTTATAACCACGGTCCTTCAGCCCACTCTGACAGGCCTTCCTGTCTGATAGTCTCCAAACTTTTTGCTGGGACACTGAGGAGTTTCTGTGACTTCAGAAAAAGGAAGGAAAGAAATCCACAGCTCTTCCTGATAGGCTGGCAGTACGCTATAACTGTTCTGCACCAACAGCGTTGACAGGTTAAGGGTTGACTTTACTGGCCTTCAATTATCCAATCTTGGGAGCAGCCCAAGCATCACTGCACGCTGAAAAACAATAACAGCTTAGATCTACGGGCTGGCATCTGACAATGGAAATGGCAATGGAATAGCACGCTAGGTTCTTTCTTGTGCTGGGCTAGTCCAATGGGAGCACTACTGCGGAACGCATTGCCGGTAGGGTTTCGAGCAAGGGCCCAGTGCACACAAGCTATCTCCTCCTGCCAGAGCTCAAGGTTTCTAAAGATGCAGGAGTTTTCATAGACTGGTAGTTCAGAGCCCATGTGTCACAGAGAGAGCTATAGAAGGCACCTCTGATATAACACTGCATTTGTACTCCCTATGCTAAGCAGGAGAAGGAGGAGGTACCTCTCCAGTGACATGCATCCTAATATTGGCTCAGCTTACTCTGCCTCACTAGGGGGATGGAGTCCAGATCTGAAACACATCCACTGCCAAAGCAAGCTGTCCCAGGAGATGCCAGACTATTGATCTGGGCATCCTGGTGTCAGAGTCAGCAGAGAGGGGACAACCCAACAAGCTTCTGGCTACTTTAGAGAGGCAACAGATATATTAACTTGTCAGCAGGGCTTCCCAGGACCTGTCCACCTGCCTCTGTTGTTGGTGGAAGAAAAGGCCAGCACAACCCAGTGAGACAGTCCTCCCACCTCTCCTAGCCTTGGCCGGCTCTAGCTTTTCTGCCACCCCAAGCAGCAAAGAAAAAAAAAGAGCTGCCGCCGAAGAGGAAAAGAGGAAACAATGTAGAACCTGCCGCAGCCGAGCCGTCGAAGAGGAAGCACTGTAGGATCTGCTGCAGCTATGCCGCCGAAAAAGAAAACGCCGGAGTGCCGCCCCAAGAGCAGCACAAGTGCCGCCCCTTCACATTTGCCGCCCCAGGCACCTGCTTCCTTCGCTGGTGCCTAGAGCCGGCCCTGCTCCTAGCCCTCTAGTTGTTATGGCAGCCACCGAGGTACTCAGCTCAAGGCTGTTATGTCAGCAATATCTTCACCCCAAGAGAAGGACCCTCCCCTCCCCTTCCCTTTATTTTCTGGGCTATAAGGATGAGGACCACACATTACCAGCCCTTAATTATTTTTTTATTATGGAGGGAAGATTCAATGAGGCAACCTGATTTCCATTAAAAGTTTGATTTTGCCCAGTCCCAAACCTTCAAATAACATCATTTCCACCTCAAATTTTGCATGTGTGGTACCTTTTTACCCAAAATTGAAGTGACTTGGATACAGGATATGGGTGATATAGGATTCCAAATAGGTAGATTAGGGTTAAAATTCAGTGTGACCTAATCACAGAAGAAGTTAAAGTGTACAAAGATTCACAAACTTGCATTAACTTCCTTTATCTAAAGAGTCACAAACTTCCCCTTGCAGTGACAACTGCCAGACTTGCAGGGAAAGTTTCTGAGCATTGCTACATATAGGCAAATACAATGCCAGCATTGACTCTGCCTCTAAACTTTGCTCCACATGTGCCGAGAGTTACTGTGCTTACAGCCAGGAATTCACATGTTACAATGCTGTAGTGAGGAAAATAACGTGTGTCACCACTGCATCACTCTTTCAGAATTTTAAAATGTCTTTTTTATATATATGTATTTATCTCTTCCAGACTTTTCAAATTTAAATGCATTTAGAGCTTTTTGATGAATGGGCTTTCATTATGTATCCTTATTACTTGTCTTATTTATAGCCTTGTATTTCCTTTATTGCTTCCACATGTTTAACTCAACATAACATGCAGCTCCAACAAAGATGGAAACTCCAAATAAATGTGTGATTATGTACATTGTAGGTGCTGGGGAAATATATAATATAAACGCTAGAACAAATTGAAGTGAGATTGTCTTGAAATGAAATGGTAACCTAATTTCTCCTCCCTCTTTGTAAGTACAGTGAAAAATTAGCTCAGTGGTGTTTTAACAAAGTTTCTGACCCATTAGTCCTCCATCCACAATGCAGCACAAAACAAAGCTTCGGGAATACACAAGCAAGCAAGCAGCTGTGCTTTAGAAGGGTTTACATCTCTGTAGTGGTAAAGCTACATTTACAAAGATATTTGGGCTCCTAAAGCTGGAGATAGATGCTTAGTGGGCTTTTCAAAAGTGCCTAGGTGAGTTGGGTGCCTCAGTCCCATTGATTTCAGCAGGAGTTAGGTGCCTCCGTTCCAGCACAGGCTGCACTCTAAATAGGCTCTGCCCAGGAATGGGGCCCAGGTCATGCCATGCCAACAGAAGAGCACTGGCAGGGCCTGGGTCTGGAGTTTGCATCATGACTGCCAGCGCTGCACAGAGGGGAAGCAGTTTGGAGGAACGGAGGCACCACCCCAAATTCAAACAAAGCCGTTCTGGGGCGTGTGCCAGCCTGGTTATGGTCTCCCATATGGTCTCCGTTTGCGCTCATCGTTGGCCAGTACAGGATGCCCAGCATCTAGCTGGGACCAGCAGCAGGGAGGCTGAAAATACAGTGCAAATTATCCATGGTGTTTCTGGCCTGGCCTGAGACAGGGAGCACCAGAAATCTTGGAAGACAACCTGTGATTTTTTTCAAGCCCAGAGCGGGAGGATAAACTTCATATCAGCCTCCAGCCTGTCAGGCATGGCTCCAAACTGAGCCGTAGCTCTGAACTGCTACCACGCTGGACCTGGGGGCCTCTCGCTCCAGCTCAGGCGATCCTGCACCTCCACCCAGCACTGCATTCATGTAAGAGGGCGAAATGGGGTTGGTCCCTTGTCTGCTTCCTACTGACAGATAAAGAAGGCCTAAACGCTCTTTGCTTAAGCCAGGGTATTTCTTGGGACTGTTCCCCAGGGCAGGTTGCGGACACTGGGCACAGAGCTAATTCCAGCAGGAAGTAGTTATTACTCTGCATAACGCCACCCACAGCAAGCAGCTGGCTGTAAGCCCACTAACAAGCACCCTGATGGCCATTCTTCTTGGAGGAAATTTCAACAGTGCTTAGACAGTCACTTAATAAAGACAGAGATTCTCCTAGGCCTTTGACAAACCTGCAGACAGACTAATAGATATATTTTTCTTTCAAATGTCTACTTAAAATGCTTTCCCAACGTTACAAAGATTTCAATGATTCATAATAAACAGATGTTCCTTGGAGTAAAAAAGGCAGTCGTCCCTTAATATTGGCCATATTTCCTCGAAGCAGATGCTGGCTTTGCTTTGGGACTTACAACACAGGGAAGACCTCTTTGTTTTGTTAATTGTTTGAACTTGTAGGAACAAAGTCAGGAGATAGAACAATCACAAAGGAATGACAGCAGCTGCCCAATTTCAGTTTGTGCCAATGCTTGCATGTAAATGGGCAACCGAATGCACGAGTGCGGCTCTACTAGTGAAGGCCGGTGAATGAACCCATTGTTGTCAAGGAGAGAAGGGGGACATTTTTGAAAGCACCTAATTGACACGGGAGCCAACATCCCATTTTCAAAAGTAACATAGGCACTTAGGACTCCAAATCCCAATGACTTTCATTGAGTCAGGCTCCTAAGTCACTAAAATGCTTTCAAAAATTTTACCCAACACATGTACCTTAGAGGGGGAGCTATTGAGCTCACAATGAGATGGGAATAAAGAAAATGTAGTGCCAGGGAGACATCTGAGGTCCAAAGTCAGGTAAGATTTTTTGAAAAAGGGGCCAGGCACTGAATGAACTGGGCTGTTATGGGCCAGAAAGGAGCTTGTATGTATGGTGGCCCTTGCCATTTCTGCAGAATTTAAGTTTCATTTTAAAAAAAATGGGTTTCTAGCCCTTATTTCTTTCTTTCAAAGCACTGGTCCTTGTCTTTAGGCACTGGCAGAGCCATGAAAAGGGACAAAAAAGAAGAATTGGCAAGGAACATCTATGCAATGTTATTGAGGCCATGTTGGTCCCAGGATATTAGAGCGACAAGGTGGGTGAGCTAGTATCTGTTATTGGACCAACTTCTGTCCAATAAAGTATATTACCTCACCCACCTTGCCTCTCAAGTAATATCTAGGTATGTATAAAGAGAGACAGTCAGAAATTGCAACCTGACCTCTAACGAGAGATGGGCTTTACAACACTCAGCTGTTATCTGAAATGCATTGGGTTTTTAAAAAATCAGATAATGTATGTGTTGTACATATGTGCTATGTTGTAAGTATTGATGTCTGTACACACACGTGGGTGTTTTTGTGTGATGTGCTGTGGGTGTCGATGTTTGTACATGCATGTTGGGGCATCCGTGTGATGTGATATGGGTCTGCGTTGCGGTGTGCACTCTCCTTTCCTATGGTGCAGGGGTGGGGAGGGCGTCCTCTCCTCTGTTTTCTTCCTGTACATGGGCTGGTATTTTCCTTCAGTTCACTTGTCTTCACTGGTGTGGTGGCGGCTGATGTGTTTTTTAACCACTGTGGAGAGAATACCAAGACCTACCATTAATGGACTCATATTTGGGATGGTGCTGTGTGGCTCTCCTGAAATGGAAGGTAGCATAAAAGGAATACTCACGAATGATGGTCAGAGTTGGGGTGGAAAATTCTGCCTGCAGCTGGACAGCAGTGTTATGTATGCGGTTTTGGGAATGTGTTCTTTTGAGTTACACATTCTGTTTGGAAGAAATGATATCTGGGCTGAGCCGGTCCCTGAGGTTTGTAATGGAGGTATTATGTATATGTTAGAGCCTGAACTGTCTCACAAGGTCATATTTAATTTTCACAGAGTAATGATGGCAAAACTGCCATGCAGGGATGCTAGTTGAATTACCTGAGCATCACCAAGGTACAGTGAAAATGAAGAGTTTGACAAAGCTAATGGTGGCTAGACTTAGATAAAGACAGAGAAAGAGAAACTGATCAACGTGACACATACAAATCACTGAAACTTGCAATAAATGGCACCAGGTCAGACAAGGACATGGGCTCCCTCACCTTGGTCATGCCTGTTACCTAGGATTCTTTCAACCCAAAGCTCTTGGTAACTTTCACTCTGTGCGAGGTGGTGTCAGGAAATAAATCAGGGGAGACACGGCCATCCGACCGATAGATGGCTGGCACAAACAGGACAACACGAGAGTGCTTTCACTTAAAGCTAAACTTAGTCTCAAGCACTTACACAAGTCCGCAACAGGTTAGTAAAGCACCCCCAACCCTCGATAATTGCCGGAGCTGAGTGTGGCTCTCGAGTGGCACAGTGGCAGCCCGTCTGCTGGTGGGGACTGCAAGATGTATCCAGAGGGAGAATCCAGAAGAGTCCAACTACCTCAAACTTTTCCCCTTTATTTATACCTTAGTAACAGAATGACATGTCCCTTAAAGAAAACTTGCTAAGCAAGCAGTTCCAATGGTCGAGCAAGAGGCTTCCTTCTGATTATTGACTAACCAGGTGTGGGTTTTTCCCAGAGTTCGCAGCCTTGAGACCCTGTTAGACACATTCCTGAGGGCACATCCTGCTCTTCTAAGATCCAAGTATCAGCAACTTCAACACAATTCTTATCAGGAAAGATGCAGGGTCAAGCTGCCCTTTCTGTGGCACCCAAAACCCCCTCCCCTCCTGCCTTGGTCAAGCTGAGGTTGCGACATGGCCACTTTATGGCTTGCTGAATTGGCTGCTTTTAGCAATAAGCAATGCTGGTTTCAGGCACTTTACTGGTTTGCTGACCTCTCCCTGTACAATGCCTACACACTGATTTTGCAGAGAATAAGAAGTAAATGCATATAGTTGTAGTTAATGCTTTTTCCAGGTGGCCAGAAGTGGAGCAAACGATGTCCGCCAAGACATGGCATTGGATGGTTTGCCTGATGGGATTGTTTGGATAATGGTGTCCAGTTTGTTTCTGGGGAATTTCATATCTTACGAGAAATGATCTGAAATGCACTAGATCAGCTGCTGTCATCAAATGCAGACACTTGAAAGAATATTGGAGGGGAATGAGTGTGATGGGGCATATACCCTGCACTGGCACCAACAGGGTTAAAACCCAGCCTGGAGGGCTGCAAGGAAATAGCCAATTAGGGCAGTGGCTGCAGTCAATTAGGGTGGCGGCTGGACCAGCCTATCAGGGCCCAGCCAGCCCATATAAAAGGAAGCTGCAGGCCAGAGCAAGTCAGTCTGCAGCAGGAAGCCCAAGGGAGGGGACCGGCTTCCTAGAGGGCTGCAGAGAACTTGCAGGCCCTGGGAAGAGGGTGAAGGAACCAGAGGCAGGAGCCGAAGGTGCTGGGGCTGTGGGAAAGTGGCCCAGGTAATTGAGGCAACTGGTGGAGAAAGAAAGGAGAGGCAGCGGGAAGCTGTTGTTTACAGGGTCCCTGGGCTGGGACCCAGAGTAGTGAGTGGAACTGTGTGCTACTCCCCTCCCCCCACTCACCGCTGAAGAAGTGGCCAGGCTATGGACTGCCAAGCCACTGCGAGGAGTGGCTAGACTGTTGTGGAAGGAGTTCCCCAGAAGGTGGGGGAGCCCAGATTGTGACATGGCCGGAGGGTTGTGTCACGAAACAGAGGCAGTGCGACTGGAAGTGCAAGGGGTCTGCAGGTGGAGACGAGAACGGGAGAGCCACTACCACTGGAGGGCACAGCTGCTGACCAGACTAATTCCTAAATGGCCAGCAGGAGGTGCCAGTGTGGTGCGTGACCCCGTGACAATGAGACAAACTGAACCGCAAACTTCTTTTTATCACATGGGTCACCGCTAGAGAGAACTTCAGCCAAACTGGTCCTTAAACAGCCATTACAAATCAGATCCCGTGCACTTGAATGAGACATAGAGAAAGAGCTAGAGGGAAGACAGCGCAAAGTGAGGAGGTGGTTAGGAGATGCTCATGGAATCACCAGGCCTGATTTTAACATTGAGTGGGAGGAAAATCAAGTAAGAGAGGATACAGCAATGGAGAGAGGAACAGCAGAGGGTAGGAGAATGGACATCAAGAGAAAAGATAGTGCTAATACCAGTAACGCTGACAATCCAGTAAGTGAAACTGGCAGTAGAATGACTGTACCTAATCAGGTGAGGAATATCTAGGCTAAGCCAAGCAGAAACAACTAAGATGTGTGTACACCAATGCAAAGAGCCTGGGTAACAAAATGAAGGAGCTAAAAATACTGGTGCAAGAAGTGAAACCAGATGTTATAGGGGTAACAGGAACATGGTGGAATAGTAGTCATGACTGGAGTACAGATGTTGAAGAGTATGTGCTGTTTGGGAAAGACAGAAATAAAGGTAAACGTGGTGGAGTAGCATTGTATATTAATAAGGAGGTAGACTGTAAATAAATTAGAAATGATGAAATGGATAAAACAGAATCTGTTTGGGTCAAAATCACTTTGGGGAAGAAAGCTACCAGAGGCTCTACTGGGATAGTGCTTGGGGTCTGCTATGAACCCCCAGGATCCAATTTGGATAGGGATAGAGTCCTCTTTATGGAACAGTTTTTATGAAATAAATACTATTTGAGAATGTTGTGATTATGGGAGAATTTAGTTGCTCAGATATAGATTGGAGGACAAATGCTACTCATAATAGTAGGGCCCAGATTTTCCTGGGTGTGTTAGCTGCAGAATTTTTCAACAAATAGTCACTCAACCACCAAGAGGTGATGCCAATTTAGATTTAGTATTGGTAAGTAGTGAGGAAATCATAGAAGAACTGGTTATAGAGGACAACCTTGGTTGGAGTGATCATGAGTTAATTCTGTTAAAACTATATGGAAGGATAAACAAAAACATACCTGCAGCTAGGGTCCTTGATTTAAAAAATGCAAACTTTAAAAAATGAAGGGAATAAGTTAGGGAAATTGCATGGACTGAAGAACTCAAGGATCTGAATGTGGAGGAGGCTTGGAATTACTTTAAGTCAAAGTTGTGGAAGCTATCTGAAGCCTGCATACCAAGCAAGGGGAAAAATTTCATAGGGAAGGGTTGCAGACCAAGCTGGATTAGCCAGCATCTCAAACAGGTGATTAAGAGAAAGCAGAAAGCCTACAAGGAATGGAAGATGGGAAAGATCAGTGAGGAAAATTACCTTTTGGAGCCAGAAAGCAGAGCCGGACCTTGCAAAGGAAATTAAAGCCAATAGGAAAAAGTTCTATAGCCATATAAATAAAGGGAAAACAAGAAAGAAGTGGGATTGCTAAACACTGAGGACGGGGTGGGGACTAAAGATAACATAGGCATGGCCCAACACCTAGACGAATACTTTGCCTCAGTTTTTAATAAGGGTAATGAAGAGCTTGGGGGCAGTGGCAGGGTGGCTATTGGGGACAAGGATATGGAACTAGAAATGACCTAATCTGAGGTGGAAGTCAACCTCTTACAGCTTAATGGGACCAAATCAGGGTGCCTGTATAATCTCTATCCAAGAATATTAAAGGCACTGGCACATGAAATTGCAAGCCCAATAGCAAGGATTTTTAATGAATCTGTAACTCAGAGGTTATACCCTATTCCTGGAGAATTGCTAATATAGTTCCTATTTTTTTAGAAGAGGAAAAAAGTGATCCAGAAAACTGCAGTCCTGTTAGCTCACCCTGAATCGTATGCAAGGTCTTGGAACAAATTTTGAAAGATAAATTAGTTAAGGACATAAACATAAGGAGTAATTGGGATAAACTACAACATGGTTTTACAAAAGGTAGATAGTGCCAGACCAACCTGATCTCCTCCTTTGAGAAGATATCCAATTTTTTTAGACAAAGGAAATGCAGTAGATCTAATCCACCTGGATTTCAATAAGGCATTTGATACAGTTCCACATGGGAAATTATTAGTTAAATTGGAGAAGATGGGGATTAATATGAGAATTGAAAGGTGGATAAGGTTAAAGGGGAGAGACTACAGTGGGTCATACTGAAAGGTGAACTGTCAGGCTAAAGGAAGGTTTAGCCTGACAGGTCTTGGGACCAATCTTATTTAACATTTTCATTCATGAGTTGACATGGCACAAACAGTGGAAGTGTGCTAATAAAATTTGTGGATGACACAATATGCCAATATGGAAGAGAACTAGAATATCATACAAGAAGTTCTGGATGACCTTGAAAGCTGGAGTAATCAAAATGCAATGAAATTTAATAGTGCAAAGTGCAAGGTCATGCATTTAGAGACTAACAACAAGAATTTTTGCTGTAAGCTGGGGACATACCAGTTGGAAGTGACAGAGGAGGAGAAAGACCTGGGTGTATTGGTTGATCACAGGATGACTATGAGCCACCAATGTGATGTGGCTATGAAAAAGGCTAATGCAGCCCTAGGAAGCATCAGGTGAGGTATTTCCAGTAGAGATAGGGAAGTGTTAATACTATTATACAAGGCACTAGTGAGACCTCATCTGGAATACTGGAATATAGAGGGATGGAGAGCAGTGACATACCTGGCTGAGATAAATGGAGAAATACTGAGGAGTGACACTGGAAAAGCAGAAGGAAGTTATACTGCTGGTGACTATCAAAGACAGCACACTTCTCACCTTCTTGCTGATTGCTTTACCAGTGACAGTGTCTATAGAACAAAGTCTGACAATAGGGAATGAAAGCCAGGGAAGACAGCTGAGGACAGCTCTTTTTGATGGGCAACTTCAACCAAATAGGGGCACAAGTGTCCCAAAGTGACAGAGTCAGATCTGCAGCTGGGACTCCCTCCAGGCCTGCATTTATCCTGCTAACATGTGTGAGTGGAGCTGGGTGGACAGAGTGTAGTTATTGCCGTTGTCTTGGCTGGGCCGTGCTGGGCTGGCAGAGCTCCAAAAGAACAGGGTGCCGCTGGGACTGGTTGCACACCAACCCTTGGAATGAAGTGGGGCTGGGTGTAGCAGTTACTAGCACGTGGGGCCCCTGACACTGAACTCACTTAGCTCATTGTGGAGTCTTTTGTTTTTCTCTTTGTTGTTGTTCTGACCCAGCTAAAGCCATCGCAGTTAATTGCACAGGGATCGGTGGCTTGCTGGGGTCTGGGGAATGCAGCAGAAGGCTGCATGGAAGAATGCACTGTTGGGGATGGAGAAATGCAGTTGGAGTGGAGTAGGAGATGGTTTCAAGCCAAGGGCACAAAGGCAAGAGTGATGTAATGAGATTGGGGTGGGCAGCAGTCAGAAAGAGGCAGGGTTGGGCATGGTGTGGGGAGGGACAGGATAATGGATTGTCCACATGAGAGATGGGAGAAGGAATGGAAAGGAGAGAAGCTCAGTTTAGGACATATTGGGCTAAGTTCACCCCTGAAGCAAGTCCATCATAGTCACTGGATTAGAGCAAGGGTTAAAGTGGCCCCGTTAGCGCAACACCCAGGAGATGTTAGCACCGGGAGAATGGGCAGAAGAGTAGAGGCTGAGGGCAGGCATGCAGCATAAAGGGAGTAGCTGAACTGGACGTAATTACACAGAGGGGCGAGTGGAGGAGAATGGCCTGAGGACATAGGGATATCAGCAGACAGAGGGAGGATGAGCAGCTGGCAAAGGGGATGCTGAAGGAGTGGGCAGCAGGGCTGGAGCAGAACCAGGAACCATGGAGTCTGGGAATCCTAGGAGAACAGAAAGCAGAGGGAGAGTGTGACTGAGGGCATTAAAGGGAGGAGAGATTAAAAGCTATAGGGACAGAGTGGTGGCCCTTGTAATCACCTTGGCCAGAAGGAACCCTGCCCCTGGAGGGATGGCCCACAGAGTGGGGAAGTGAAAAAGGAGCCAATAGGACCCGGAATGTCTGTTTTCTAGGGTTTAATCAAGGGGGAAAGGGGAGAAATTATCTCCAGAGAGTTAGTGATATTTTAATGATTCCGGTAATGCCTAGGAGCCCCAGGAATGGACCACTATGCCAGGTGCTGTACACATAGAGAGAGAGATGGTGAATTGCTTCCAAACAGGCTGCTTAGCAGAGTTACCATGATGTATTATCCACAAACTTCCTGTTACTTTTTGGTTATTAGATACTGAACAATTTCTGAGCAGAGAACTGTTACTCTCTCTTTCTGAAATAGACGCGCTTTGGAGCCCGAATGGGTTTCCAAAGCTGAACTGATTGGTTTCTAAATCTCGTTTGAAGGGATAGCTGTCAAATGTGATCCTGACTTTGAATGGAACCAGTGTCAGGAAAGAAGGCGGGTGTACTGCAAATGGAAAAGATCTTTGTGAGCCTCTGCATTCAAGTTAATCAAGACAGTCAGGGTGGTATCGTTAGCACAATTTCCAGTCGCATCACATTAGCCAGAGGGAGAGGGGAAGGTATGTACGTTAGAGTCACTGAAATGGAGATGCTGGCACATGCTGCAGCCAGCACTCTGTAGAATTAGTCCTGACTGATTGTCACCTGGGAACTAAAGCTGGCCTGGTGCTAGACAGGGAAAGAAGCTAGTGTGGAGAAGAGCATCTGGAGAAGCGGCATCCTGTTCACTCTGCTCAGGAAAGCGGAGCCATACAACAATGTTTGGTTTTCTGTCTGTTCCAAAAAGTGACTGAAATTTTCTGTCTGGTGGGAAGTGTCTGAAAGAAACAGGTCAGCCCACGTTGGTTTGAATACAGATTTATGCAGAGATGTTTCTGTAACCCTTCTGCCAGTCAGAGTTGGCAGCAACAAGGGCCGGGTTCCGTATCTAGGGGTTCTGTTCCAATAACATGATGCAAAACCGGCTCGAGCCCCCACCTAGTGACCTGGGACAAATATATATCACCCCCCCTGGGCGCCTCTAAGAGGCAATACTTCCCCTCTCACAAGCAGAGAGTCTGAGTGTAGCAAAAAACCTTTTAATGACAGAGAGAAACAATGCGGCATTATGTTGGGGAAACACCACATCTAGGATTCGTAAATCAAACTGTGAGCAAAGACCCACCCCAGCAAATTGGCCATGTCCTTTCCCTTTGGTTCTTGAGTTCTGCAACCCCAAAAATCACCCAAAGTCCCAAAAGTCCAACAACCCAAAAGTCCAGCCCCAGAGTTCAAAAGTTCATCTGCAGAGTGTTTACCCTCACCCCCCCCAGTCTGGGTGGAAATGGGGAAGGGAGAGATAAGGGGCACCTTACGTGTCTCGAAGCTGACTGCCCCATCCCTTCGTGGGGCTTCGCTTTGCTCTGCCAGCCATCCCACGAGCCGCTCCGCCCGCCGTCCCGCAAGTCACTCCCGCTGTCCCACAAACTGTTCCACTCCACCAGCAGCTCCACTCCGTAAGCTACCCTGCAAGCCACTCCGGCTGTCCTGTAAGCCGCTCCGCTCCATCAGCAGCTCTGCTCCACCAGCTGTCCCACAGCTGCTCAGCAATATGTCTTCAGGCTCCCCCACTACTTAACACAGTGCTCAGTGATTTCAGCTCATAATAATTTTAGCTCTTTGGTGATTTCAGCTTGTAGTAAGGGGAGCCTTAGTGTACATTTGCACCATTAGCCCAGAGTGATTTCAACTCAGCAGCCTGTAACTAGACTCTTAAGGAACTCAAAATTAGCTCTGATATTCCACAGTGGGGGAGAGAGGGAGGGGAGGGAGAGAGAACAGTGCAATTGACATTTAGGACCCTCAGAAGAGGCCCATACCACCAGATACAAATACCTGACCCCAGTCTCTCTCCATTCACTGGGTTTTGGAACCCATGTCCCTTGCCTAGCGAGTGCTGCTTATTTGATGGTGAGTCCCTCTGTCATAAAACAGTTCCACTGTCCGTGATTCACATAATCAGGGTAACAACACTTTAGTCTTCCTGCCCCAATAACAGCGAAACTGGGAATCCCACAGCAGCCAAAGTGACCATTTGGGCAAGCGATCTATCATGCTATGCAGGGTGGGTGTGTCCATGCAAACAAGATTAGCCCCTGACATCCCTTTCCACAACTCACCACCAGATGTCAGGATAGAGCTCATCCTGACTCTGCTTACATTTCCAATAACCAAAAGTAAAATGTGGGCTCTTTGACTAAACTTGTTTGAGATGTGACGTTTCCAGGGAAAGACCAGTTGTGAGGACAAGTCCTAATTCATGTTGTTTGTCTCTAGATGCACTGCTCACTGAACACATGGGCCATAGTGAAACAACCACAGAAACAAGGCAACACAGGGCTTGGGATTGAGAAACAAGCAAACGACCCCAAGCCTACAAGTCTGGGCACCATTAATGGATCTTTCAAATCATTCCGAAGTCTGGCCATATAAACTAGCTGGTTGGTACATAGACAACCACTGCAGATAGAACACTGGAACAGTCCTCTCCTGCCTTTATACTTAAAGCATTAACTCACAGACTGCATCCCACTGCCTTTAGCTGGAATCGTCTTTCAAGCTAAACAAGGTTGAGCCACGTCAGCAAGGGGATGGGAGACTCCCAAGGAAAGCCCAGGCTCTCCCAGGAAGTAGCAGTGGTCGTTCAGTGGGTGGCACGGAGTCCTCAAGTAGTGCACACCTCAGTGCGGCACTAGAGGCTGTGGCTGTGTTGCCATTTTCTGCATGCGAGAGAACCCTGAGTTCCTGGTTGCTTATCCCTCTCCCAGAGTTCTTCCCGAGCCCATGCACCCCCCTCCCAGAGCCCATGCCTACCATCCCCAAGCCCATGCCCCTCATACTGTCCAGAGTTAGGACAAAAACCCTGGTGTCCTGGCCAAATGCCAGTTTGGTGGATTGCATTCTGCCTCACTGCATTCTCCTTGCAGCTTCAGTTGGACACTGGAGTCTTCTTCACTTCCAGCCCTGACCGGCAACTATGTCACCGGTGTTAAACAAGGTGGTAAACCTGTGGATTGCCTCCTGCTCCATTTTAGAGAGCAGCCTAATGAGCGTCTCAGGCACAAAGAGGCATGTTTTTCTTTCCATTAATTTCACACGAACTGCAGAGCAGTCGTGTGTGTGCAGGGATGGGTTCTAAAAGTCTATGTAAGAATAACAACATATGACATACTTTAAAGGGCACTGCCCTTACCAGAGAAAGCTCCCATCTACGAATCACACAAAGCATTTAGTCTCTTGGCCATGACCCCCTGGATTACCTTTCATGTGCCTCTCTCTCTCTCTGAATCTGGGAAAGTGCACTTACATCTACACATCTCCTGGTCCTCAGCAGACAGCCCTGTGCCATGTGCTTTATACTTCCTTGGCACAGGGCCTTCAGAGATAAAGGGAGAGGGAGAATTGTCCAGGAGTTAGGGTGTTAGCCAGGGCCTGTGAAGATCCCACTGTTCAGTTCTCTGCTTTTCTGTAGACTGCCTGCATCACTTTCGGTAGGTCCCTTAGTCTCTCTAGCCCTTACTTCCCATCCATACAATGGAGATAACAGCACTGCTCAGGGAAGTTGGGGGAGTAAATACATTAAAGATTGTGAGACCATCACAAGGGGGAGGGTGTCATACAAATACCTTAGATAGCTAGTGCCCCCAGCAGGTTCAGGCTGAAGTTTTACCCCCCCAGACCTCAGCAAGGTGGTTTGTTGAGTTCCGTGTATATAGCAACCAAGGCTGCAGACATGCTCATTACAATGTGCTTAAAATAGTGCATAAGTCAAGGGTTGATTTACTAACTAATTACTACATTTGAAACTGCAAAAGGCAACCAAGTATCAGACAGGCCCTTGCCCTCCTAGGACCAAATCAAACTGCATTTTGCTGCACCAGCAAGTACCAACCTATTCTAGCTCAGTAGATTAAACTATCACCTGCTTTCTGGTGAAAACAGCTGTCTGCGAGCTATCGAACTGTGGCTGTAACTAGCAACCTTTCCTCTTCCAATCCAACTGAACCAAGCTAAATGTGTCTTGCAGAAGCTGCAGCTATGTTTGCTGCACAGCCCACTCTGGCTTGTCTGGAAACTTCAGCTATTTCTTGCCTTTCTGTCAAGAATAACTGCTACCGTAGTGCTGTGAAGTCTAGACCCAGTCTCTTCCCTCCTCACTCACCACAGACCTCTGATCTGTCATGGGACAGAGTGATGGAGGCTAATAAGTGAGCCAGTCTTCTGTTCACTTAGGCACCAATTAGTTCCCCTGGAAAAGACTGATTGGGGGGAATATATGGCTAATTGGCTGATCAGTCTGGGGTGATGTACCAACTAGCCATCAGCTGAGGGCTACAAAAGGAGGCACAAGAAGGAAGTGAGGGGAGAGGATTGGGTTAGCTGAGCCCAGTATATGCTGAGATTCCCAAGGGAAGGAGATCTCAGTTCCTCTCTGCGCCCTTGGGGAAGGGCAAGAAACCACTATAAGTACTTGGCTGCACAAGATTGTACTGGGGCTGGTGGCAGGAATATAAATAAATAATATGGAGGTGCCATTCATGGGAGAGCCAGAGACATTTCTGGGAAGCAGAGAATGGGGACAGAGCGTGCCATTCAGACAGTCTGTGCCTCTAGCATGCTCAAAGGGGACTCCTTGCTGGCACTACCCCCTTTCCATTGGCATTTCTTGCCTGGCTAACATCAGCTGGACTCAGCCCCTGTCCAGCACCTCTGCTTCCCTCCTCCTGTGAGGCAGCTCAGCTCTCTTTGCCCATGCTCTGTCCGGCAGCTCTGTGCTGCCGTGCCCCATGCAAAGTGGTCTGCATGATGTGGCTGTTCATTTACGGGGACTGACTCCAGCTGGCTTTCCTTCAAGAGCAATAGCATTCCTGCTCAGGTGGAAGCTGGCTGGTGCTGGCTTTTCTTCTCATTCCCAGCTGTTTTGGGGAGCAGGATCTATTCTGAAATGACTTCCACACTTCTTATTATTGGCTGGCAATGTTACTTCTGAATTACCAGAAGCTGAATATCTGAGCACCTTGGATAGGGAGATGGGTTATGGGGATATGTACATTGCCCACTTTCTAGGTTAAATGCCCGACTGGTTAAACACTAGACAGCCCATGCTAGTTTTTATAGAAAAGTGAGTTGAATGTGGCTGGGAGGTCCCAGTGGCTACTGAAACGGCATCGGGGCTTCCTGGAAGACAGGAGATCTGAATTTGATGGTTCTCAAGGTGCTCAGGACTGTGAGTCACCTTGTTATCCCCCTGCCCTCAGGGTGAGGGGTTTTTTATTGTCCCTGACCCCACTAGCTGGTCAGCCACTCAAATGCTATTCTGTGGGCTATGCCAGCTCATATGTTGCCTGCAGGCTAAGAATAGGTGTACCCCAGTCTCTGAGTCCCTTTGAAGTGTTCCCTTCTAGTGTCCAGTCTGTATCCACTGCATCCTGAGAGAAATATGCGGTTTGCTTGCCCCCAAAAGAACAGGGTACACATCAGCTTGCCTGGTTCATCTCAAGACCAGCATTTTGCTTAACAGCACAGCACTGAGATATATTTATAGTGGAAATATGAATACATTTATTAGCAAAGAAATTCAGGACATAGTGAGTAAGGCTATTGGAAACAAATGGTTACATGTAAACGAAATCATAGCATGTTTTCTAGAGACTAAAGGCAATTAACAGGTTAATCTCCTGTCCAAAGAAGTTCATCTCACCCAAAGTTCTCTCCAGTGTTTTCAACCCAAGCTGGCTGAAATCCTGTTTTCATGAATGTAAATGCACTGTCCATTTACTTCCTGGATGCAGGATGAGGGTCAGGGAGGTCTTCTTTGCCTTCTTCTACCTCCAACGTTCATTGTTTGTACTCAGAGACCGGCTAAACTCCCAGGTCTTTTTTTTACTGTGTGCTCTTCCCAGTTGACTTCACAGCTCTTTGTTAACACTTGACTTTGTATGTAAATTGGCATTCGTTGTGTTAGTTTACAATACTCAATTTAATCCTGACAGAGACACACATTTCCACCCCCACCCCCCAAAGTAAAAGCTGTTTTCCTCCTCTGGTGGTGACCAATACCATGATAAAGACTTTAGGAACATATTTTCAGTATATATACATAACTCCTTGCATTGTATCTGTACATATATTTCATAATAGTAATGACCACTCCAGATTTCATTTAAGACCTCACATGATATTGGTGAACCAGAATGTCCAGACCAGTATCAGGACATTCCTGTAACCCCCTTGTCAGCTGGCATTAAGGATTTCTTGGGCCACAGGGAGATTAGGGTTGAAATAGTCCAACTCTTAAGTGAGGGGGGAGGGCAGGAAAAAATAACCCCCTTTCTATACATTCAGAATAGTTGAGTAAAGCTGTTTGTATCCTTTCCCTAAATATTTTCACGTATGTTTGTAGGTACAGTTACTTTTCTCGGGTGTAGGGGCCCACAAAGCTGTTTAAACTATTTTTTGTGGAAGACTGAAATGTAAAATGTATGAGCCATATCGAATAGCAATGAGCTTCTCCAGGGGCCTTGGCAGGCCTCTGTGTACGCCTCTGGGATCTGAAGGCACAGAAGGATGCTCCTATAGCCTGCTGTTGTGGAGGGGCACATTGTGGTCATAGAATCATAGAATCTCAGGGTTGGAAGGGACCTCAAGAGGTCATCTAGTCCAACCCCCTGCTCAAAGCAGGACCAATCCCCAACTAAATCGTCCCAGCCAGGGCTTTGTCAAGCCTGACCTTAAAAACCTCTAAGGAAGGAGATTCCACCATCTTCATAGGTAACCCATTTCAGTGCTTCACCACCCTACTAGTGAAAATGCTTTTCCTAATATCCAACCTAAACCTCCCCCACTGCAACTTGAGACCATTACTCCTTTGTCTGTCATCTGGTACCACTGAGAACAGTCTAGATCCATCCTCTTTGGAACCCCCTTCAGGTAGTTGAAAGCAGCTATCAAATCCCCCCTCATTCTTCTCTTCTGCAGACTAAATAATCCCAGTTCCCACAGCCTCTCCTCATAAGTCATATGCTCCAGCCCCCTAATCATTTTTGTTGCCCTCTGCTGGACTCTTTCCAATTTTTCCACATCCTTCTTGTAGTGTGGGGCCCAAAACAATACTCCAGATGAGGCCTCATCAATGCTGAATAGAGGGGAATGATCACATCCCTTCATCTGCTGGTAATGCTCCTACTTATACAGCCCAAAATGCTGTTAGCCTTCTTGGCAACAAGGGCACACTGTTGACTCATAGCCAGCTTCTCTTCTACTGTAACCCCTAGGTCCTTTTCTGCAGAACTGCTGCCTAGCCACTTGGTCCCTAGTCTGTAGCAGTGCAGTGATAATAGAGCATGAGAGGAAACAAAGCCAATTGCCCACTGAAAGGACCCAGGAGTAGTTGAACATGAGGGAAACTTTTAACTAATCCATTTACAACCAACTCAGACTGGCAGCATTTGCCAAGTTTCCACTCCAAAGTCTGGAAACATTGACCATGGAATAGATTTACAGCTCATTACATCACTTTACCGTCACTTCTTTATGTGATAGCTGAAGACTTCTATAAAAAAATACTCATCTTAAAATGGTTAAAAATGTACTTTGACCCTGTTGAAGTTCAGATTTTGTGAAATTTGGGGTTTCTGGTTGCAAATCCAAGGTAAACTTGAATGCTTCCTAAGGCCATCGGTACTTTATACTGAGCTGCAGGAGATCACTGAAGTTTGCTCTGCAGTGAGGTACAGGACTGGTTTTGCTGACACTTTTTCAGAAGTTTTGGTCCTGTGGGGAATTCCAGGATGTACATAAACTGAGGTTAAACCACAAAAAGCAAATGCTGCAAAACGCAAATGCACGTCATTGCTGTTGCTAGTTTTGCTTTTTTCCCCAAGATGTGTGGTTAGGTTGAAGTTTGAAATGAGGCCAAACAAAGCACAAAAGAGCCTGCAAATTTGTGCTAATTTTCAATGAGCGCTCGTAAGCAGTTTAACCGATCTGGGACCACAAACAGGAAAATACCTTAGTCGTAACTGTACAGCTATCGCATAGTGTCACGACTGGCAGAATTAAGGTTGTTCAGAAGTCCCAAGGTTGGATTTCTTGTAAATTCAACCTTAAATCTGAATACCCTGGGTTTATAATGTTTGTTTGGGGATAATACACCATATCTACCATGTATTTAATCCAAAATGACTGCTATGCCCTCCACCTTAACTCTAGCTTAATGCAGCTGCCGTCTGGGAATGATGCAGTCTTTAATGATCAGATCATATACTGTTTTATCCTACTTGGGTGTTCAGCAGAGTCTGAAGTAAGGTAAGAACAGGAGGACAGTGGAACAGATGCCTAGGGAGGTTGTGGATGCTCCTTCACTGGAGGTTTTCAAAAGGAGGCTGGGTAGCCATCGGTCTTGGATGGTTTAGACACACCAAATCCTGCATCTTGGCAGAGGTTAGACTAGATGTCCCTTGCGGTCCCTTCTAACCCCATGGTTCTTTGATTATTAGCCCCTAGAGGGGGACCCAACTCATGCGTTGCCTGTGAGTGACACAAGTACGTGTGTGACAGCACTGGGATGTAGGGTGTCAAGATTCCTGAGTTCTGTGACTAGCTCTGGAAGCAGAGCGGCCTGGTGATTAGAGCAGTAATTACAGGCACCATTGCCACGCTCACAGCTCTGGCACACTCATTCTGAGAGGCCTTGTGGCTGAGACTCAGCTCTGTCATGTGGGAAACCTGGGTTCCAGCTCTGCCAGAAGTGACCTAGAACCTGGTTTGTAGATGGGGGGGAGGGTGATGCTCACTTCCTCCTGGGATAGGACGCTGAGCCTTTGTCAGTAATAGAGATTGTCTGCTCCAGCGAAATACTCAGCTTGTGCAGCAGAAGAGGGGAGATTAGACTCCAAGCCTGCCTGTCTCCCAACCAAGCGCCTCTTCCCCTGTGCCAAAGGCACTTAGCAGGTCTGTGAAGAGCAAGAGCAGGGAGAGGTGCATGTGTCCTTGGCTCTAATGGCTGGTATTTGGCCCTGGGTCCAGGAGGCCTGAAAGGGGACTAGCAAGCTGAGTGCTGATTCAGAGGAGCTAGCTCGCTAACGCCCAGGGACACCTTCAAACAAACAAAGGGATTTAAAATGAATGTAAAACCGTCACCCCATGAAAGCCGCACCCTAGGGTTAGTCAAATGGCTGAAGGAGGCTAAGGGTTTTGGGGCTCTCTGAGCCCCTGTGCTGGAGCCGCTCATTTCATTAGCTTTCCACTCGCTGTAGCTGATCTTGTTCTCTGCCGACAGATGTTCAGTTCGTCTTCTGTTTAGGTGAATTGTGTGTTAGACACACCTGGCACCTGCTGCCTCCTCTGGGCTGGCCTGGCAGTGGCAGGGGAGCGGGAGGGAGTCTAGTTCCTTACAATAAAGTCAATCAAAGGACGAGAGTGGTGTGACACCAGACTGGGTGCAACGTGATTGGAACCCTGTCACAATCTACCTCGTCCCCATCTCATTTAACATTGGTCACAGATCCTGAGCCCTGGGGAATCCCAGATATTACTGTGTAGAGAATAATTTCCTTCTAGGCACCGGATGGGTACATCCTTTGGAGCACAGCTTTCCTGTGCAGTGGACTTTGCAGTTGGGTCTGAGATGTTTACATATTGTGCATTTGAAATGTAGTTGAAAACATTAAAACTCTTTCAATTAAGAGCCTTTTCCCCACATGTGATCTGTCTGGCTTGGATTTCTGACCATAGTTTGCTCCTAACTAGCTTTTGGAAGTGATCCTACAAGAATTTATTGGGACTGTCTGGAGCCTAACATGAAACTTTTGCCCTTGCTGTGTTAGCGCTGTGATTTTTTTTTAGGGGTGTTCACTTGAAATTAGGTGGAAAGAGCAGTTAATAAATTAGAACTAGAAATAAAAAGGGGAAAAGCCCAAATGTCATAAATATTTCCAGTTGAAACTCAGTCAAAAGCAGTTTCAGCAGTGGATTTACTACACGGCATTGATTTCATTTGACAGGATAATGTGCCAAAGAATAATGCACATTGAGAAAGAGCTTCAAGAACTCTCTATTTTAAGTGCATTTTGTTTCAGTTTCAGATTGAGTGTACAAGTAGAAATTGAAGCTAAATCCCAGCCATAGATTAAATCTGAAACACAGAAGACCGGGTCGATCCACGGAGATTCAAGCTTTATGAGCTGAGATTTATAAACTGCCCCTAGTCTAGCAAACAAACTTTTAAACAGACTATTAGAGACTGACGACCATTCAATTAGTGCCTTTAAAAGCCATTTTTAAGTGAAAGCATTTGCTTTGCTGTGCACTAATGTCTCAGATGCTCCAGTTTCAGGGAGTGCCTGCTTTGTGTGAACTCCGAAAGCCAAGAAGCAATTGGATGAGAAACAGCGGCCAGTTGCTTTGGCGGAGCTGAACATCCCATAGCACAGTTTGGGTGCAAGCAGCACTCAGCCCCGAACATTCTTTGACGTTGTCTGAGGGGCTCAAAGTATCCAACGAGCACTGATCTTGATTTTGCTGCAGCCTGCCAGCCCCTCCCGTAAAGTGGGCACTGTCAGATCCATTGCACAGAGGGCAAAGTGCCTTTCTGCAGCTCACGTGGCAGAGCTGGATTAGAACCCTGGAACCTGCCCCATTGCTCTAAATACTTGCCAATGCTGCTCTCCCTGTTGAGGACCACATTGTGCAGCAATGCAGAGGGCAACAAGGGCATGGTGAGAATCTGGCACACAAAGGCCAGGCACAATCTCAGTCCCCTGAGTCTGGAGAACACAGGAACCGCTTCCTCCTACCAGCACTGGGGGGCAAACTCCTCCCAAAGGGCATGGCTCAGCCCCCCTGCCCTCCAGCTCCTAACGAGGGCCCACTATCCAGAGAGACAGGGCAGCCTGTATGCCAAGGGATGGGCAAAATGATTGTCGCAGGCGTGGCCTCTCCCTGAGCTCACTCCTAGAGTGGTGCAGCTTCACACGAGTGTGACCACTGCTGCATCCCCAGAATACCCAATATTACGGTACTTCTGGGAATGGCATGAGTCTGCCCTTCTCTGCCATGTGACCCCCATCCCTGCTGGCATGACCTCGCATACACTGTGCCTGTGAGGTCATGCCACACAGAGGAGGCCATTTTGAAGAGTACACTGGCCCACACCGGTCAGTGTGACCACGCACGGTGCCTGTGAGATCACACCAGCAGGGGTGGAGCAGCACACACTTCAAAATGGCATCCCCATCTGTGATACCAGACAAAACCAGCACCAGACTGGACAAAACCATAGAAAAGAGGAGTGTCCAGCTTAAAAGCGAACGAATGGCCTGCCTATTCCAAACCCACTCCTCACTCGGCTATGTTCTGCCCTCGGCCTGCAGTGACAGCACAGACACTGTGTATGCAGAGCAAGGGCAGGGTCTCTGTCTAGCGAGGCATTCGTACCACACTCAGCACTGGAGGATCTGAACACCTACAGGCACTGTTCCCTCTAAGCTGTGCACATGTGCACGCGCACACAGATCCTAAACCCACGCACACGGCGAAACACCGTGCGCACAAAAATTTGCACAGAATAAATTTTTTGCACACACGACCTGTCAAAAATTAGAGGGAACATTGCCCTGCACCCTGCCAGTGCCCCTCACTCCCGACCTGCAGCCCCATTCCCCCCGCACCCTGACGGTGCTCCTCACTCCCGATCCGCAGCCCCCCACATCCTGATGGTGCCCCTCACTCCTGACCCGGAGCCCCCCTCACCTTTTTGGGTACCCCACACTCCCGAACTGCCTTCCCCCACACCGTGCCGGCGCGCCTCACTCCCGACCTGTGCCCCGCTACCCTGACGGTGCCCCTCACTCCCAACCCGCAGCTCTCCCACAGCCGGACGGTGCCCCTCACTCCCAACCTGCAACCCCCACTACCCTGACAGTGCCCCTCACTCTCGACCTACAGTCCCCCTACCCTTATAGGCGCCCCTCACTCCTGACCCGCAGCCTCCCTGCAGCCTGATGGTGCCCCTCATTCCTGACCTGCAGCCACCTCCCACCCTCACGGTGCCCCTCACTCCTGACCCGCAGCCCCCTCACCCTCATGGTGCCCCTCACTCTTGACCTGCAGCCCCCCGCACCCTTATAGGCGCCCCTCACTCCCAACCTGCAGCCTCCCCGCACCACTGTTCCCTCTAAGCTGTGCGCGTGTGCGTGTGCACACAGATCCTAAACGTTATGCACACGGAGAAACACCGCGCGCACAAACATTTGCACAGAAGAAAGTTTTTGCGCACACGGCCTGTCAAAAATTAGAGGGAACATTGCCTACCAGGCAAATGCCCCCAAGCCCAGAGCAGGAAGCCAGTGTGTTAGTGAGGCTGCTCAGATTTTCCAACACAGACATTCCCCTTCTAAAGTGTGGCTTTTTCAACAAGACAGTTTTACAAAACTGAGTGGTTTTAAAAATGAAATTTCAGTTTTTGAAAATGTGACAGAAATAATAATCAACATGGGCAGCTGAGTGTGCTCTGGATTTTGTTTGATCGGGTTTTGGCTTCTCTTTGTGGTCTTGGTTTTTCAGCTTTGGGCTCTTGCTTTGGGCTCAGTTTTCACATTCAACTGTTGCATTTGGTTGCTGTTCTCCTCTTCCTCCTTCTGCTTTTTGTATTTTTGTGACAAGAGGAAGAGAAGTGCCCGATCTGCCACGCTACACCTTTCCTTATTGCCTATAAGTCCATCATGCCCCGCTCAATGTCTCCTCATGCAGGGGTCCCTACGGACCTCAAGCGATTTTCGTTTCTCAGCCCTGTTGTATGCGTTCTGATATATTCAAAGATCCATAGAGTTTAAGGCCAGAAGGGACCACTATGATCACTTAGTCTGACCTCTTGCGTAACCCAGGCCAGAGAATTCCCCCCAGTAAGTCTCTCCCTCTCGCTCACAGGTTTTCCAGACCTTGAGTCATTTTTATTTTTTTTGGCTCTTTTCTGAACCAAATCACATTTTCCAAGAGCCTCTTTAAAATGTGGGCACAATAACTGTGGATGAACTAGAACATATCTTTACATTAAAATTTGATACCTTTCTAAAGACTTCGCGTGATAGCGAATCCACTACATCTTTTGAAAACTGTTCCAATGTTTTATTACCCATTGTTAAAAATACAAACCTTATTTTCAATTTAAGTTTATCTAGCTTCAACTTCCAGCCACTGGATCTTATTATGCCTGGATCTGATAGCAGAGACCTCTTTAATCTATCAGTCAGAAATCTACTCTCCATGTAAATACTTAAGGATCATAAGTATTACCTTTTTTACATGAGCAAAATAGATTGAGCTTCTTTAGTGCAGAAACGGGCCAAATCTTGTCTCAGACTCACATACAGCTCTCCTAAGGGCAGAAATTGGCCTTTTGTCTGAAAAAGGTGTCCGTCTCCATCACTTCGGGTGAATCTCTGCTTTTTTGCAGTGGCTTCCCAGCATTCCAGGCTAAAATACTTACCAGGGGATATTGACACAAACTGTTATATTCTAGACACCTTACTGTGCTGGGTGAGCAAGGAATCCTCTACCAAACAAGCATAGCTTCTGCAGTCAGGTTAGTTCTGTTCTGAGGTGCTTGCTAAATATCTTAAAATTCTCTGATATTAAGGGGCAAGGGAGGTAATAAGTTGTGGGGGTACCAGAGGGATGCCAGCTTAGTCCATTGTATGTCACAGGGTTTTGGTGGTAGCCTTTTGAACCTGTGTTAGGGCCCTGTTTCAGGGAAGTACTTAAACTGAAGTCAACATGACTGAAATGCATATTTCAGGTTAGGCATGTGTTTAAGTGTTTTGCCGAACTAGGGCCTAGAATGATAATTATGGATATTTCAGTGAACACATTGTGGAGATACAGCATGTTCCAAAACCACCCCAGTAACTAGTTATGCAGGATTTAATAATCTGATCTAACCTAGGGAGAAATATCCCAGAAGAAAGTATTGGCAAAGCTAGAAAGGCAGGCTTAATGCATAGGGCGCTGTCTGGTGCCATAGGAGACACTGGGTCAATGCCTGGCTCGGCCCCAGGCTCCCTGTGTGACCTGGGGCAGGTGTCTCAATATGTCCACAGTTCCCTACCTGTAAATTGGGGGTGATGTGCCCCTACCTCTGAGGGGTACAGATGTCAGTTAATGATTGTGAGGTGCTCAGATGCTACAGTGGTAGGGACAATACAAATATGTGGCTGGATGAAGTCTGTCCTGTTAGTATGATGTGAGGTGAGAGGGCAGGGCCAGCGTTGCCGTAGCAAAATGAGTTTGTGACCTAGGGTAAGTTTCCCTTCTGTGCTGAAACTCTCTCTTCAGACATCCCGTTCCAAGATGAAATTTTTCTAACCAATTTTTTAAAATCAATTTATTTCACAGAATGTGATTATATAGGAGTAAAATGATAAATTTGTGCCACTTTCAAAGACTGCATTGCTCCGCACAAACCACTGTGTTAAACATTCATGTGCTGCTTGTGCATAATGTGGATCATAAGAACGTCCATACTGGGTCAGACCAACGGCTCATTTAGCCCAGGTTTTTTGTTCTTCTGGGAGTGGCCAGTTCCAGATGCTTCAAAGGGAGTGACCAGAACAGGGAAATGTATCAAGTGATCCCTTCCCTGCTGTTCAGTCCCAGCATCTGGCAGTCAGAGGTTTAGGGATATCCAGAGCATGGTCTTGCATCTTTGGCCATCTTGGCTACTAGCCATTGATGGACCTATCTTCCATGAATTTATCTAGTTCTTTTAGTTATTCTTTTGGCCTTCACAACATCCCCTAGAAACGAGTCCCAAGGTTGACTGTGCATTGTGTGAAGAAGTACTTCTTGTCGTTTGTTTTAAACCTGCTGCCTATTAATTTCATTGTGCGACCTCCTGGTATATGTTATGTGAAGAGGGTAAATAACACTTCCTTATTCACTTTCTCCATACCATTCGTGATTTTATAGACCTCTATCATATCCCCCTCAGATGTCTCTTTTCCAAGATGAACAGGCCCAGTCTTTTTAATCTCTCCTTATATGGAAGCTGTTCCATATCCCTAATCATTTTTGTTGCCCTTCTCTGCACTTTTTCCAATTCTAATATATCTTTTGTGAGATGGGGTGACCAGAACTTCATGCAATATTCAAGGGATGGGCATACCATAGATTTATACAGTGGCATTATAATATTTTCTGTCGTCTTATCGATCCTCTTCCTAATGATTCCCAACATTCTGTTAGCTTTTTTGACTGCTGCTGCACATTGAGCTGTTTTCAGAGAACTATCCCCAATCACTCAAAGATCTTTTTTGAGAGGTAAGAGCTCATTTAGAACCCATCCATTGGTATGTATAGTTTGGATTATGTTTTCCAATATGATTACTTTGCATTTATCAACATTGAATTTCATCTGCCATTTTGCTTCCCAGTCACTCAGTTTTGTGAGATCTCTTTGTAACTCTTCGTAGTCTGCTTTGGACTTAACTATATTCAGTAATTTGGTGTCATCTGCAAACTTTGCCACTGCACTATTTACCCCCTTTTCTAAATCATTTATGAATATGTTGAATAGCACTGGTTCCAGTACAGACTCTTGGTGGACACCGCAATATACCTCTCACCACTGTGAAAACCAACCATTTATTCCTACTCTGTTTCCTCTTTTAACCAGTTACTGATCCATGACAGGACCTTCCCTCTTATCCCATGACTGTTTAGTTTGCTTAAAAGCCTTTGAGGAACCTTGTCAATGGCTTTCTGAAAGTCCAAGTACACTTTATTGACTGGATCACTCTTGTCCACATGTTTGTAGACATCCTGAAAGAATTCTAGTATATTGGTGAGGCATGATTTCCCTTTACAAAAGCTGTGTTGCTTTGGCTCCAACATATCATGTCCATGTATGTGTCTGTTGTTTCAGTGAATTTGCCTGGTACTAACGTTAGGCTTACCAGCCCATAATTGCCAGGATTGCATCTGGATCCTTTTTAAAAAATCAGTGTCACATTAGCTATCCTCCAATGATCTGGTACAGAGGCTGATTTAAGCCATAGGTTACATACCACAGTAAGTAGTTCTGAAATTTCATATTTGAGTTTTCCTTCAGAACTCTTGGGTGAATCCCATCTGGTCCTGGTGACTTATTTAATTTATATATTTGTTCCAAAAATGTTTAATTTATCAATTTGTTCCAAAAATGTCTGACACCTCAGCGTGGGACAGTTCCTCAGGTTTGTTCCCGAAAAAGAATGGCTCAGGTTTGGGAATCTCTCTCATATCTTATGCAGTGAAGACCGATGCACAAGAATAGTTCATTTAGCTTCTCCACTTGGCCTTGTCTTCCTTGAACGTTCTTTTAGCAATTTGATTGTCCAGTGGCCCCACTGATTGTTTGGCAGGCTTCTGCCTTCTGAGGTATTTAATTTTTTTTCTTTTGCTTTATGTTTTGGTGTCTTTTGCTAGTGGATCTTCACATTCTTTTTGACCTGTCTAATTATACTTCACTTGCCAGTTTGTTCCTTTCTATTTTCCTCAGTGGGATTTGACTTCCAATTTTTAAATGAGGTCTTTTTGCCTCTAATTGCCTCTTTTACTCTGTTTAGCTATGGGGAGGGGTTTTTAGGTCCACTTATTTTTATTATTATTATTTTTTATTTGGGATATACATGTAGTTTGAGCCTCTATTATGGCATTTTTTAAAAGTTTCCATGCAGCTTGCAGGCATTTCACTCTTGTGACTGTTCCATTTAATTTCCATTTAACTAGCTTCTCATTTTTGTTTAGTTCCCCATTTTGAAGTTAAATGCTACTGTGGTGGGTTTCCTTGGAACTTTCCCCCTAACGTGATAACTGTAATTATGTTATGGTCGCTATTACCAAGCAGTTCAGCTGTAGTCATCTCTTGCACCAGAGCCTGTGCTCCACTTGGGACTGAAACGGGAATTGGCTGCCCCCTCATGGGCTCCAGGACTCCAACTAGCAGTCATTAATGGTGGCTAGAATTTTTCTCTTCTTCCCATCCTGAGGTGACATGTTCCCAATCAATATTGGCATAGTTGAAATCCCCCATTATTATTGGGTTTTCTGTTTTGGCAGCCTCGCTAATCTCCCTGAGCATTTCACAGTCACTATTACCATCCTGGTCAGGTGGTTGGTAGTGGATTCCTATTGCTATATTCTTTTTATTCAAGCATGTAATTGATATCCATACAGATTCTATGGTACAGTTTCATTCTTTTTGGATTTTTACTATATTTGATTCTATGCTTTCTTTCCCATATAGTGCCACTCCCCCATCAGTGTGACCTACTCTGTCATTCCTGTATATTCTATATCCTGGTATTACCCTGTCCCATTGCTTGTTATCATTCCATCAAGTTTCTGTGACGCCTATTATATCAATATCCTCTTTTAATACCAGACACTCAGGTTTATCCATCTTAATATTTTGACTTTTTGCATTTGTATACAAGCACTTAAATTGTCAATATTTAGTTGTCTGCCTTCATGTGATGAAACTGAATGGGACACTTTTTTGTTTGACTGTTTCTCTTCAGTTCCTATTTTATTATAACAACTTCTATCCTCTCCTCTTATCTAGGATATAGAGAATCCTCTTTAATAAATCCTCCTTTAAGGGACGTGTCTGTCTAAACTGTGCGCTCCTCTGCATCTGTCAGCTTTCTGCCAGGCCTTAAGTTTTAAAACTTCTTTATGCTCTTTTTAATTTTACCTGCTAGCGGTCTGGTTCCATTTTGGTTTAGGTGGAACCCATCCTTCCTGTATAATCTCCTCCTTTCCCAAAAGGTTCCCTAGTTCCTAATAAACCTAAATCCTTCCTCCCTACTCCATCATCTCATCCACACATAGAGACCCTGCAGTTCTGCCTAACTGCCCCTGTGCATGGAACTGGAAGCATTTCAGCAAACGCTACCATGGAGGCCCTGGACTTCAATCTCCTTACCATCATTCACTCTAGTTCAGACCAGCAAGTGACCCGGGCCCCATGCTACAGAGGAAGAGAAACAGATCTAGGTCCAACTCTGTCACGAGATCAATGGCAGGACTAGGGCCCCACAGGTAATGGAGCCATGAGCAGAAACTAGACTGGAAGAATCCAGTCAGACAGACTTGCCTGCAATTTTACATTTTTTAGAATTCCAGATGAACAGGAGCCGTGGGATAACTGCATATTGGTGAAGTGCTTTGTACCACTTCTCCCCCAGTCCCATAGAAAAATCCTTTCAGATTTACTTGACTCGAACGTTGCCTTCTGCTCTGCAACCAATCATTGAAACTTTAGAGGTGAAGAAGTTCTATCCCTGGGATAGGGTGAATCCCTTTTAGAACCGCTCCTGGTTCTCCATGGCAATCCGAAATGTATATCCTTGTAAACGAACAACATTCGAGTGGCTCTGCATCCCTCCTTCTGCCATCTGCTCTCTCCAGATGGGCATATTATCCCTAGGGAAAAGGACATTTCCAGGTCTATGTGTTATGAGACCTCCATCCCGTCGTGGTCTAGCTGGAGCTCACTTCCAGCCCTTTCCTACACTCAGACACACATTGTTTCTCCTTTTCTACCCAGACTCTTAGGGCCAGACCCCACCCGATCTCAAGTAAATGGGCAGCTAACCTCCTTTCCATGACTACTGTTGTGTGTTTCTCCACCATGTTAGCTCAGCCCAGGCAGCATAACATGGCTGACAAGCCCCATTGTGATGGAGAACAATATGCCTGAAGCTGTGCTAGCTGGCCATGCTGGAGCCTATTGGGGTGCTTCCATAATAAGGGAGGTGGGCCCAGACCTGAACACTAGAGTGGGAACCACCAAAGGTGGCAGAGGTTTAGATCCAGCTCTGCCACATAGGCCCCTCTCTGGTAGTACTTCATGTCAGTGAAGGAGCCACCTGGCCCCACGGCAAGGCGGGCAGATGTTATTAGCTCCATTTTTCACAGGGTGAAATAGTCCCTGTGTGGCAAGATACCTCTTTTCTCTCACCAGCCTTAGCGTTTCTCCCCTCTGGTGATGGTGGGCCAGGGGAAATTAGTCCCACTCAGGCAGGGTTTGCCTTCCCCCTTCAGTGCTCCCTTGGTTGTGTCTTCAGGGTAGGCCTGAGAGTAAGCCTAACAGGTGCTCAAAAAGGGGAAATAGTCCCATAGACCCAAACAAAGGGTGATACCTTTCCCTGCCTCCTCACTGGAACGGGGTGTCATCCTGTTCTTTGTTCTGGGATGTCAGTCCTTCCCCTAGCCAGCACTCAGGCTTGTCTGCTTCCCCTATGGGAAGGAACACAGCCTCTCCTCCTGGAGAAGCTACTTCCCTGTTGCTACTAGCCTTGTAGCAGCTGGTATCTCTTTCTCTTCTCCCTTTCTCTCACTGGAGGAGGGGTTTTAAAAGGTCCCATGCAGCCCTTAACTGTATTCAGGTGTCTCCAATTAACCTGGGGTAACCCCATCTCAGTTTGTATGAAAAAGGGCCTGTAACATTCTAGGGCTAACATATCTTCCTTCCACTACCCCCTTGTACCCACGGCCCGCCAGGACATCGGTTGGTGGCTCCTTCATGGAGCCATGAGCATGGGCGTGCACCTGGCGCAGTTCACCCCCTTTTCCCGACGCTTGCCCTTTTTGCGGTGAGAGGGAGACCCTGGTGCATGTCTATCTGCAGTGCGCCAGGTTGCAGCCCCTCTTCCGGCTCCTCCAGAACCTCTTGTTGAGGTTCTGGCTGCACTTTTCTCTGCACCTTTTTCTATATGCTCACCACATCTGTGGCCCCACGAAGTCGCGGGACCACCTCGTCAACCTCCTCCTAGCCATGGCCAAAGTGACCATTTATAACACCAGGGCAAGGAGGTTGGCTGAGGATGAGGCCTGCGACTGTGGGGCCTGTTTTTGTTCTTTCATTCATTCACGCATCTGGGCAGAGTTCCTTTGGGCGGCGTCCGCTGGCTCCTTGGATACTTTTGAGGAGCAGTGGGCGCTGTCCGGGGTTCTCTGCTCAGTGTCCCTTTCCGGTTCCCTAGTTATGGCCCTTTGACCCCCACACCTGTCCCGTTTTTTTCTTCATTGTCCCATGACTTTAGTTGAGGTCTGGGCTCAGCAGCTCCTCCCCAGGCTGGGGGAGGAGCCTTTAGCTGTGGGTGGGCTTCCAGCCACTTTCTGGTACCCAATAGGACTACCCTCTTGCACCCACGACCCGCCAGGGATATCGGTTGGCGGCTCCTTCATGGAGCACAATGCCTGTTCATTCTGTTGTCCCCTGTAATCAGTTGAGTTCCCGGGCTCAGTGGATCCTCCCCAAAGGCTGGGGGGCGGGTCCTTTAGCTGTGGGTGGGCTTACGCCTGCCCACTTCCCCTGGAATTTTCAATAGGACTGCCCTCTTGCAGCCATGTGGCCTGACTTTATCACACCAGAAAAGGAAATGACTTGTCCAAGTCATGCAGCAGAATCTGTGGTTCTCATAGATCTCCTGGCTCTCACAGGCTTGTGTTCTAACCACTAGACCATAATTTCTCTCCAGCGCCTAATGAAATCAGTGTCTAATGCAGCACAAAGCATTTGCAGCTCAGGAAATGCTTTGTGCTGTGTTAGACATCCCCTTGTCCATCGAAGAAAAGCTCTTCTGTGAGTTTTCTGTTCTCAACTCTCCCCTTTGTGTGAAAAGCATATTCCAACTGCAATATTTCACTGGTAAGCCCATCAGTTACACAGGATGGAGTCCAGGAATAAGGATGCCTTGTGTACTATCTTCCATTATGTTGGCACTGCTCACCAGCGTTTTATAATGTGTATATGAACAACTCTAGTTATGTATAATGACAGGTTTCAGTGTAGTAGCCGTGTTAGTCTGTGTCAGCAAAAAGAAAACAAGAAAAATACCTGTGGCACCTTAGAGGCTAACAAATTTATTTCAGCATAAGCTTTCGTGGTACCATGCATTCCATTCCATGCATCCGATGAAGTGGGTTCTTAACCCACGAAAGCTTATGCTGAAATAAATTTGTTCGTTTCTAAGGTGCCACAGGTATTTTTCTTGTTTTCTAGTTATGTAGCAACTAAATATGACCTGGGTTTGGTAGGGACTGAATGGTTCCTAATTCTAAACTTTCTACTAGTGGCTGAGAAATGTACAGCCCACCACAGGGGTCCAGCCCTTGTTTTGTCTAAGAAAATGTAGTGTTGAATTTTCCTGGAAATGGCTGTCATTCCTGAGAGCTGCCCAGCCATTCCTTGGGGAGTAGCATGCAAAGCACTTGCTTCCACTGTGTACTTTCCTAGTGACAATGAAACGGCAGTGGGCCAGATCTTGCAATGAAACAACACTGATTGACACCAGCTGGGGATCCGGCCCATTGACTCCAATGGCATGTGCTGATTTATGGCAGTTGGGGATCTTGGCCCACTGACTCTGAGGAGCTCTGGCTGATTTACACCATCTGGGGTTCTGGCTCCATTGCCTCCAATGGGGCAAGGCCCATTACACTAGCTGGAGACCTGGCCCAGTAATTAATAGGGAGCTGTGACAGTCTTTTCACAGTTGAAATAAACCAGGTTCTAATAAGCCCAATTTTAGGTCCTCTCCCTCCCCGTGCTATAATTAACCAAATTGGTTTGACCTTGGAAAAAAGAATTTTTCTGCAAATCTTGAAGGAAATTGTTCAACTGATTTTTGAGTTATGTTAAATGAGCCTGGTTTGACATCTTGGTTTCTTTGAGTCCTTCCAACCCCAAACCAGCTTATTTACTGCCCTATTAACCCTTCCACATGGCAAACTCTCCGGGAACACTCTGAAGAAAGCAGGCCATAATAAAACGAAGTTATTAATGATTGCTGTCTCTGATTGTAAGGGTTATAGTCAAGGCCCTGTGGCCTATGCAGAACACTAGACCTCGAGTGGAGTTCCACAAGGGTCTGTGTTGGGACCGGCTCTGTTCAATATCTTCATCAACGACTTGGATATTGGCATAGAAAGTACGCTTATTAAGTTTGCAGATGATACCAAACTGGGAGGGATTGCAACTGCTTTGGAGGATAGGGTCATAATTCAAAATGATCTGGACAAATTGGAGAAATGGTCAGAGGTAAACAGGATGAAGTTTAATAAAGACAAATGCAAAGTGCTCCACTTAGGTAGGAACAATCAGTTTCACACATACAGAATGGGAGGAGACTGTCTAGGAAGGAGTACGGCAGAAAGGGATCTAGGGGTTATAGTGGACCACAAGCTAAATATGAGTCAACAGTGTGATGCTGTTGCAAAAAAAGCAAACTTGATTCTGGGCTGCATTAACAGGTGTGTTGTGAGCAAGACACGAGAAGTCATTCTTCCGCTCTACTCTGCGCTGGTTAGGCCTCAACTGGAGTATTGTGTCCAGTTCTGGGCACCGCATTTCAAGGAAGATGTGGAGAAATTGGAGAGGGTCCAGAGAAGAGCAACAAGAATGATTAAGGGTCTCGAGAACATGACCTATGAAGGAAGGCTGAAGGAATTGGGTTTGTTTAGTTTGGAAAAGAGAAGACTGAGAGGGGACATGATAGCAGTCTTCAGGTATCTAAAAGGGTGTCATAAGGAGGAGGGAGAAAACTTGTTCATCTCAGCCTCTAAGGATAGAACAAGAAGCAATGGGCTAAAACTGCAGCAAGGGAGGTTTAGGTTGGACATTAGGAAAAAGTTCCTAACTGTCAGGGTGGTTAAACACTGGAATAAACTGCCCAGGGCGGTTGTGGAATCTCCATCTCTGGAGATATTTAAGAGTAGGTTAGATAAATGTCTATCAGGGATGGTCTAGACAGTAATTGGTCCTCCCATGAGGGCAGGGGGCTGGACTCGATGACCTCTCGAGGTCCCTTCCAGCCCTAGAATCTATGAATCTATTAATCGAAACCGTGCGGAAGGCTGGCGGATTATGCAGCACTACCTCCTACGGCTTTTTCCCCTCACTGCACGGCCGCCCATAACCCTGGTGTTATTGACAGTGTGGCACTGCGTAGCTGTGTCCTCAAAGCTCTTGAGTGAAAGGCAGCAGGGGAGGGGGCAATTAGGATTCTTAGTACCCAGGACAGTTTGAGGCCGTTGGTGTTTTAGGACGGGGAGGGGTGATGTCATCTTTCCTTTCCTTCTTGGGCCAGGTTTGTGTAGCAGCCCTGAGGGGCCAGAGAATTTATTCCCCCCTGCCCCAAAGAATCTGGAGCAAAAATTTTTTTTTACAAACATAATTTTGCAGCAATTGATGTGGCTGTGAACAACGTTCCCCACAGGAGCCTGGTCAGGTATAGCCAGGAGCTGCATGCCCTCTGCTGGGTGGCAGCAGCTGAGGGAAATGAAATGATCAATGACACTCAGAGATTTGCCTTTGGCCTGTGCTTTTGGAGCTGTAGCAGGAGCGTTGCAGGCATGCAGGGTTATCCAGTGGTGGGGCTTGCTTAAAGCAAAGGCTTTGGAGCAGATGGACACGCAAGAGGGGATTTGGCAAAGTGCGAGGCAAGGTGCTCACACTGTTTCTAAGTCACAGATGCTGCAGACACACCCTTGCCAAGCGATCGAGCTAGTAACTAAAACTAGCCATGTACATGTGGCAGCGGGAGGGGCCCTGAGTATGTCCTTGTCAGAGACTCTATGTACTCAGGACAGCCAGCCGCTCACACAGCTACGGACACACTCAGTGCTTACCGTGCTGGAGCGGGTATTTCTCCTTGAGCTGGGGATTACACCCCCACCTCAAAGTGCAGCCATATCCACAGTGAAGGGTGTAATCAGGACTCTATCAGCATTTGTTTCGTTTCCCTTATGCTGTACCTTTCCACACGAGTATGTCTGCTTTGCGTTGAAGGCCCCCTGGGATTTTGTTGCTGAAGTTGGTAAGGCAGGCGGTCAGAGCACTGTTTAAGTCATGGCACGCTGGATGGTGGGGCAGGTGGGGGAATGGAGGCACACAGAAACACGAATTCAGGAAGCTTCTTATACTCTAATTGCAATTTCACAGCAACAGTTATTGCCAATAAATAACCCTGCTGCCCTCTTCCCAGGAGGCGCTTGGCGCTGCTCAAAATTTTTTCAACACAATGTTATTTCAGCCTTTCCACCAGAGCAAATGTCTTTGTGGAACTTTTTTCAAAGTTTTCCAGGTTTTCAACAAAAGCAGGGGGAAACAGAACCTGAATTTTTGTGCTGAAACTTTTAGGTTTTGGTGAAGATTTTCTCTTATTTTTTTCAAAAACAAATTTATTTTTCCTAGATCCTTTATTTGAACAACAACTTTTCAGTTTGGGGAGGCTCAGTTTTCTTCATTAAAAACTTGGCCGGGGGGGGGGGGGGGGGAGGAGAGTGGAAAATCTTAATGAAATTCTTTTCTTTTTTTAATTTCCCATGACAAATCATTTCTCATGTTCTCACTGCCCTGAGCTAGTGTGATCCACAGGTGACTGTGTGTTGCAGGTTCCCCCACTCCCACCCATTTGTGCCAAGCCCCAGAAATGAATCTATTACAGTCCCACCTGCTGAGCTGGACTCTTTGTAGCTCCCAGTGTAGCAGTGTATGCTCTTTGCTCTAGAGAGCCCATGTTCATCCCAACAAGGAGTTGCTCCAAGCCCCCCAGGATTAGGCTTCTCTGACTATCCAACAGTTAGCCAACAAGGGGGATTCTCTCTGCATCTCACTCCTCCTTTTTCCCTCTTCCTGTGTCACATTCCTGGCCCTGCCTGTGCTGCTGCTGTCCCACTAGAGGGAGTGGCTCGAAGGGCACGGGCACAGTTTTAAAAAATAAAAAACCCAAGCAAACTACTCCTTTTATTGGGCATGGCCTGGCAGGTGCCTTCTGCAAACTTAGAGCAGCCCTGGAGCATACAGCTAAACCCGCATGGCACTCCAGGGTCATTTTCACTCTTTGTTTGGCCCAATGCATGGTTAACTAGTGATACACAGTGGAACAGCTTCAACAGGAGACAGACACTCTCCAGAATATCTCATAGTCCAGGGGGAAGGGCACTCTTCTGAGATGTGGGGAACCCAAGCTCAAATTCCTTCTCCACAGCAGGCAGAGGCAGGAAGTGAACTGGGATCTCCCCACCTTCTGGGTGAATGCTCTGCCTGGGTTAGCCTTACCTCCCAGTCCTTTCGTGTGGAGGTAGGTGTCGTCTGAGAGTGCTACCAGGCCCTGCAGGCAAGATAGATGCGGAAATACCTAGTCTGAGGATCCCACCGGGGCTTAGATGAGCGCTGGCCATGAGGACTGAGGCATCTGCATGCCCATTGGTAGAAACGTAGGCATCCGGAGGACTCAGATGGCAGAAATTTAGACAGAGGGATTTTAGGCACCTACAGAGGTAGGTAGCAGCTGAGCAGGGGTTTTGTGGATCTCAGTGGTGGCCAATGTTTGGCTTGGGCACCCCTAATGTGGCAGTTAGCACTTAAGGGATTTTGTGGATCTGGGCATAAGTGCTTTGCTGAATTGGGGCTTTAGGCCCTGATCCTTAAAGGTGTTAGGGTGCCTAACTCCCGTAGACATCAATAGGTACTTGAATCCCTGTGAGGATCTGGGCCGTAAACCCCACATCTGATAATCTCTGTAGGTGTGAATATGGCTCTTGTTTTAAGTGCTGCTGGCTGGGACTGAGGCGGAGCAATCTGGTTTCGATGAGGGGAGGGATAAGAGGGGATCTCAGCACTTGTTTCATCTCCAAATCGTGGCTGAAGTAAGTTCTCTCCATATGAGTGTGTCATGAGGTAAATCAGAAGAGAAGCACCATAAAACCCATTGGTTGTTATCCTGGTTTGGTACAGAATTAGGGTTTCTAGGACATCAGAAAAAATGATGCCCCAAAAGTGGTTGTCTCATTAGATTAAAGATCAAACCGCGAAGTCAAGATGTTGGTGGGAACCCATAACATGCATCATTCCCTTTGGCTTTCCTAACTTTGTGTTACCACGTTATTTAGGTCAAACTGGAAAAACGGCAAAAGTCAGTTAATTTAGCTTTCATTTTTACTAGTGTCAGTGTTTTGCAATACAAGTCCCTGAAGTATGCATTGTAAATGATTTAAAAGACAAAACAATGGACATTATATTTGATTGTTATGGAAATGTTTAAAGGACTAATGGCAACAGCTTTAAGAAACAAACCATTCTAAAACCATACTTCAACCCGGGAGTCTATTTGTCTGTCATCATTTAACCATGAAACAAAATAGAATTATTTAATTTGAGGAAAGAATTGTGAAAATCTCCTTAACTTGATCCATGAGGATTTTCATGGTCATTTTTAAATAACAAGAGAGTTAAAGTATTTAGAGCTGGAGGCACTTCCATTTTTTGTGCATTAACGATTTTTATGCCATTGTTTCAGTATGTAATTAGCATGTTTACTGTCTACAGTAAGAAGTTAAAAAATGCATGGAAAGCTATGAACTGAGCAGGGAAAGACTACTCAAGGAGAGTATTTGATCTCAAAGTACCCAAAAGGTACTTTTTTATGTAATTTAGCTTTAGGTAAGTCTTTTTAAATCAAAACTTCAGCCAGAGGTTAGGGGTCTATTACAGGAGTGGGTGAGGTTCTGTGGCTTGCAATGTGCAGGAGGTCAGACTAGATGATCACGATGGTCCTTTCTGGCCTTAAAGTCTGAACATTTGTTTCATAGAATATCAGGGTTGGAAGGGACCTTAGGAGGTCATCTAGTCCAACCCCCTGCTCAAAGCAGGACCAATCCCCAATTTTTTCCCCAAATCCCTAAATGGTCCCCTCAAGGATCAAACTCACAACCGTGGGTTTAGCAGGCCAATGCTCAAACCACTGAGCTATCCCTTCTCCTCCTCCCCTTGGGAACAAATTAGGAATGTCCATTTTGCCCTTTTTTGAAAACTAGCACTTTCTTCCTTCCAACCTTTCAGCCCTTGTCCAGGGTTTAATTATCATGATAGTTCTCAGTAGTACAGTATGTTAACGAGCAAATCCCCTTAATGCCCAAGGATGCATGTGGCTCAGACCAGCTGATCTGTATATGTCTGAATCATTCAGCTCTCTCCCCTGCTCTACCTCAGGAGTTATTGTAAAAATAATGCTCCACTTTCATTATCATTGCTCAGAGTTCGGCTCTGTATTTTTTTAAGGGGAGATTTATAAAGAAGAGCTGGTTGGTCTAACAGGGGACCATTGAAGGAGGTGGGGAAAATACAACATGTAGCACAATGAAAGAAACTCTTGGAGCAAAGGTGTTGTCCGTGTACATGCTATTCTCTTTTGCAGGCATCTAATCCTTCTTGGAAACTGACCAGGATATCTGCCTCGCTAGCCGAAGTGAATAGCAAACCTGCTGAGTGCCGGGGCACAGGCCAGCCTGCACAATAGAAGGAGCACTTTTGGTGGCATGATGGGTATGGGGGTTGTGGCTGTGAAACAGGGACCCTGAGTGTGTGTGTGTGTGTGTGTGTGTGCGTGTGTGTGCACACACACATCCTGGCTCCTCACTCCCCCAGGCAGCCTCCCAGCCCTGCCAGAATCCTGAGGCCAGCACTTCCTCCTCCCCTCCCACCCCGCACAACCCCGTCCACATGGGGGCAGTGTAGGAGGAAGGGCTTGGCTTTGCCAGGTGGGTGACAGGAAGGAGTTGGCACATTTGTTTCTCCCTCCCTCCACCGTAGCAGCTTCAACCCTCCTGTACCCAGCTCGCTTATGCCTACCAGACTCTCATGCCCCCACCACAGCTCTGCCAGATTCCACCCCCTGCCCTGAGAGTGACTCTGTCGCTAGACGAGATGGTACCTCTCCCAGCAGGGCACAAACCCACAGTGTCCTCAGTGAGCCTCAGGCCTGCAAATGTGCTGCATGGCTGAGGGTGCTGTCCCTGAGGGAAACACACCGCGGGCAGCTCCTTCAGATAACAGGGAGGAGACTGGGAACAGAGTGTGTGCTGGGGATGTCGGTTGGGATGCGTTGGGATGTGTGTGGTTGTGTTGGAGGGTATTTCCGCGTGTGTGTGTGTGTGCGCGTGCAGAGAATGAATCAAGAAGAAAGTGTCAGGTGTTTGGTTCCCAGCGCAGCCAGATAGGAAGCTTAGCAACAAAATGGGAAAATGAAATGTGAGCCCTCAAAAGAAATGGACCCTCCCGCTTTGAATGGCCCTGTTCTTGCCCTGCGGGCTCCTGTCTCCTCTTGGATCTGCCCAATTCATCTTGACCCCAATATCCTGCTGCCCTGATGGGCTCCCCACATGCTGCTCTCGAAGAAGAACAGCAGCCGAGAGTCCCCCCCGGGCCAGATCCCAGGCTTGCTGAAATCAGCGAGTTCCATGGAACCAGGGCTGGGCCCATAGTGTTTTCTTTTCTGTCTGTTTATTTTAATGAGAAGAAAAACTTCAGTCCTCTAGGAATCGGGGAAGTGCATGAGGAAGAAATTAGCTGAAATGATACTCTAACCCCCTAAGGGGAACATGCCCTGATTCTCACTACAAGGTTACTTTGTTTACCAGAATGCCTGGAGTTATCTGGCAGATAATAAATCCATGAGATGCAGGACCCCGAGTTCTTGCACAAATAGCTCAGCTGAGTGAAAGGAAAGTTAGTTCCTGTACTTTATGGAGGAATAGTTTGGAGTATTGTTGCTGAAAGGCATGTTGTTGCTGAAAGCATTAAAATACATTTATTAATTGCAGCATTTAACCCCCTGGGTAGGCCGTGAACAATGCCATTTGCATAATTCTGATTATAGCCATATGACCTATTTAAAATAGAAAAACAACTTCAACAGAGAACTCGGCAGAGTAACTGGGAAAGTGTCGCTGTAGCCACTTCCACAGCTTGGTCCCTGTTTGTCCGAAGGAATCAGTGAGGGGTTCATGTTCCAGTTTGCCTCACAGGCAACAACCCAATCTCTTCACTTCAGGACTGAGGGGGCTCAGAGTCTGTCAGTGGTTAGGAAAAAGTGAGGGAACTTGTCCAAGGGTCAGGGCTGGCTCCAGCTTTTTGGCTGCCCCCTCTCCCCCCAAAAAACTCAGCCAAAGCAAAAAAAAATGGCCGTCGACCGAAGTGCTGAAGCAAAAAACCGCCGCCCCAGAATCCCCGGACTGCCGCCCCCCACAGGGCACCACCCCAGGCACGTGCTTTGCTGTCTGGTGCCTAGAGCCGGCCCTGCCAAGGGTGATCCTGCACACAGAACAGGGCACGGGCAGTAACTGGGCTCCTTCTGGATCCGGGAAGGGAGTTCTTTGGGTTTGAATCTCTAGATCATCCTGGGGTTTGGGGTGGGTCTAAAACCAGAAGGGACCTGATGTCTGGTTTAGACCTAGTGCTGATCTTGCAACACTGCCATTATTCCAGATGGCATAAGTCTCATGAGGGAAGCTGATCTCACGCTAGAGTTCATTCATAACAATGGCTGACAGGTCAGAATTCAGGTTGCTTGTGAATGATCCCAGGTGGATTTTAAGTTAACATTGTGCTGACAGCGTAATCCCTCCCTTTGCCAAGGCCTGGCTCTAGAGGTGCCCCCATACTCTGGTGCTGGCCAGACATGAGGTCCTGTCTCCTCTGGGGATTTTAGTTATCGGTGTAGCTGTGCTGGCGCCAACCCCGGTGTTAGCACTCTGCATGGGTGGAAACTGTGACTCACCCTATGTGTGCCTTCCCCCACCAAGCCCTGAATATTGACACATAGATGAAAATTGCATTTTTTGATCTGCTCTGCTCTGGTGGCTTCCCTCAGGGTTCGCTGGCCCCAGGCCATGCCCTGCTCCATACTGACTCAGTAGTTAGCATTTGGAGGCCTGTTGCTTCAGCATTAATAGCTACTGATTCATTCCGATGTAGGCGCTCTTAAAAAAGGAGCCTACAGCTGTTCTGCTCTGGGCTTCCCTGAGGACTGAGGAAAGGATTCAGTGAGGGAGTGTACATTAGATTCAGTCGCATTAGTGAGGAGTGTTGTAGAAATGCCCACGCAGACAGAGCAGTTGTTACCTTTTATTATTTCTGGGATTTCTTATCAACTTTAGCGGAAAATTGCTAAGCGGCTTCTGCAATGGCTGCTTTAAACTGTGTACCTGAGCTCAACCAAGCTCCAGCTAGTCCTGTCACATAGCTAATACCTGCAATGATCCCCATGCAACCAAGTGAAGAAGATTGCCTCCAGCAATGGCTCGTACAGACTTAGCGCCCTCAGGAGCCTGGCAGGCCAGGAAGAATTTACCCCTATTTTACAGATGGGAATAAGGGAGATAAAGCGATTTGTTCAAGGTCACACAAGATGCTAGTGCCTGAACTGTGAACTGAATTGAGGTCTTTATGTCCAACGCTAGCTGCTAGACCATCCTTCATGCCTTGCACCATACTGGATGACCTCGAACGGGTCCTGCGAGAGGGTGCGCCCCGCCCGCCCTTCACTCCAGGCCCTCCGGATCTCTCCATCGGCCCCCTGCCCCGTGAGCCTTCCCAGCCTCCCCCTCCTCACACCTCGAGCCGGCTGCATACAATGCACCAAGGGACCATCTATAGGCGCTCGTGCTGCACACGCTCCATTACCCCACCCTCGTGTCCCGCCCAGACACCAAGTGGCGGGACCTTTTACCAGCAGTGGAGGGTGGGGAACGCTGGTGGGCCAGTTTGTATTCCACATTAGTCCCGCGGCCTGCCGGGGATATCAGCTAGCGGCTCCTGCATGGAGCAGTGAGCACGGGCGTGTATTTGGCGTGGTTCACCCCGGTCCCTGAAGCCTGTCCCTTCTGTGGCGAGAGGGAGACCCTGGTGCACGCGTATCTTCAGTGCGCCAGGCTGCAGCCCCTCTTCCGGCTCCTCCAGAACCTCTTATTGAGGTTCTGGCTGCACTTTTCCCTGCACTTATTTATTTACGCACACCCAATTCGAGGCCCCACAAAGTCGCGGGACCACCTCGTCAACCTCCTCCTAGCCATGGCAAAGGTGGCCATTCGGAACACCAGGGAGGAGAGGTTGGCAGAGGGAGGGGCCTGCGACTGTGGGGCTGTTTTTCGTTGTTTCGTCCGCTCACGCATCCGGGCAGAGTTCCTCTGGGCAGCGTCTGCTGGCTCCCTCGATGCTTTCGAGGAGCAGTGGGCGCTGTCCGGGGTTCTCTGCTCGGTGTCCCCTTCCGGTTCCTTAGTTTTAGCCCTTTGACCCTCACGCCCGTTCCTGTTCTCTTCTTTGTTGTCCCCCCAGAACTACTTGGAATCCAGGTCCTGTGGATCCCTCCCCCTTAGGCTGGGGGATGGGATTCTTTAGCAGTGGGCGGGCTTTGCCCGCCCACTTCCCGGATTCCAATAGGACCATACTGGATGAATATGCAAGGATAAGGCCTTTGTCTGCAACCAAATTGTAAGGCCTAAAGCCTAAGGCCTTCGTCTGCAGCCAGATTAAAAGAGCAGCAAAACAGCAGCCATTAACTGAGAAGCAGGAAGTCACATCCTCACATTCCATCTAAATTACATTAAAACAATGTAATATCAGGCTGTTAAGAAGGAGACCCCATCCTAATGGCACCCACTATCACCAGATAAAGAAACAGATCTTAAGATGGTTACAGAAAACTTAGTTTGATAGCATTCTGTTTGTCAAGAAATCACTTATCAATAGTTGTGGTTGTGAAATCCTCATTTCTTTATTGTTTTGTCATTATGGTCCCCACTTCCCTATTGTTTATCTGTTTGGTCTCTGTCTGGTTCTTTAATTGTTTCTGTCTGTTACATAATTAATTTTGGTCGGTGTACATTAATTAAGGTGGCGGGATAGGATTGGTTAAATAATTTTGTTACACTATGTTAGGATTGGTTAGTAAAATTTTAGTATAATGATTGGTTAAGGTATAGCTAAAAAGGACTCAAATTTCACCATATAAATTGGGGTCCAAAAGGAAGTTCTTTGGGAATTAACTCCAAGACAGTCCCAAAGATCAGAGCTGCCAGGCCTCAACACTCTGCCAATGACGCCGGGCAGAAACTGGAGTCCCCCGGATGACCTGATCCTGACTGGCCATCAAGAATAGTTCATCTGTCTTATTGGGAGTGGTGAGCTCTGTATGTGTAGCGTGTGCAGCCTGTTTTTAGTAATTGTTAATAAATAGATGTTATGTCGTATATTACTGTGTAAGGCTCTTTCACTGGTAAAAGGTCCTGCACACCTGCAGAAGTAGTTACACCCAGAGCCCTACATATTGGGAAAGGGTGTGGGTACTTAAATTGACCAGGTTAGTTATACCCTGTTAGGGTTCCCTCCCCACTCTGAACTCTGGGGTACAGATGTGGGGACCCACGTGAAAGACCCCCCCCCAAGCTTATTTTTACCAGCTTAGGTTAAAACGTCCCTAAGGCACAAATTCTTTCCTTGTCCTTGGATGGTATTGCTGCCACCACCAAGTGATTTAGCCAAAGATTTAGGAAAAGGACCACTTGGAGTTCCTATTTCCCCAAAAATATTCCCCCAAGCCCCTTCATCCCCTTTCCTGGGGAGGCTTGAGAATAATATACCAACCAATTGCCTTTAATAAAAGTACAGACTTTTATCTTTAGGACACTAAAATTAATCAGGTTCTTAAAAGAAGAACTTTATTATAAAGAAAAAAGTAAAAGAACCACCTCTGTAAAATTAGGATGGAAGGTAATTTTACAGGGTAATAAAAAGTTTTAAAACACTGAGGATTCCCCTCTAGGCTCAACTTCAAAGTTACAAAACAGGAAAAAACCTTCCTCTTAGCATAGGGAAAATTCACAAGCTAAAACAAAAGATAACTGAATGCATTTTCTTGCTATTACTTACAATGTTTGTAATTTTAGATGCATCATTTCAGGATCTTTTTAGGAGCTGGGTTACTTGCTTGGTCTCTCTCTTTGTCCCGAGAGCCAAAAAACAAAAAAAGCACAAACAAAACCTTCCGCCCCCCGCCAGATTTAAAAGTATCTTCTTTCCCCATTGGTCCTTTTGGTCAGGTGCCAACTAGGTTAATTGAACTGATTAACCCCTTACAGGTAAGTGATTCTGTACCTCTGGCCAGGAAGGATTTGATGTTACTGCATGCATACAGGTTGTTACCCTTCCCTTTATATTTATAACACACCCTGAGCCCTACAAATTGGGTACGGGTGGCCCTGAGCCCTACGGATTGGGTAAAGGTATGTGCTTTTCACCTGGAGCCCTATGAATTGGGAAAAGGTGGGGTGCCCTAATGTGTGCAGGTAGCAAATACATTCAACTCAAATGGAGTGAGCCCGGTTCTACACTGGTGTGAATGAGGTAAAAATCAGACCCAAAGATTCTACGGGGAGCAAATAAAACATAGGGCTTTCTGGTGTGACTCTAGAACTGTGGTGCTTAAAAGGACGTAGTGGCAAGGGATGCTCTATGACATGCCCACAATGGGTGTACTGTGAAATCACAGGCCCCGCAACTCCTCAGCTTGTTAGCGGCGTTACACCAGACCTACACCCGTAGGAGGTGCACTGCAGAACAGAGCAACAGCGGGGCTGGGTGGGCACTGGTCAATTAACATATTCCTAGGTGGATTCTCCAGGTCTGTGCTGAACCATTATTTGAGAAATGCTTTCCCCACTATGTGAACAGCTCTGCAGCTCCTGAGCTGCTATTCAGCGGCAACATAACACCGTCTGTTAAATAATGTTGCTGTGTTTGCTGTTTGACCAGCCCTAGCTGCTCTTGCTAAAATTGACCAGAGGAGCTGATTGTGGCCCCTATTGATGGGCCCCCATTCCCATGTCCCAGTCCTTACACCTTGACTGCTGCCATGTTTACTCCCTCCCTTGCTACTGGGCATCCATCCCAATCTTACTCTCCTCTAAGCTCCTGTTGGATCCCTCTGTCTCTGTCTCTCCCCAACTCTCTCTCTCCTATCTCAACCCCCTCCCAGTCACTTTCACTGACCTCTTGGTGGCTCCCCCCCACATTTGCCTAGAGGAGTTCAGGGGAGTTTCGAGGCAGGAGACCAGACTGCTCCCTCCATGACTCATCTGTGTGTCAAGCAGCAGGATTCCCTCTCATGTCCATTAAGAACTTGGTCTGCAGGAAGCACTTAAAGCCCAGCCCTGGCATGTCCAACAGGTGAACATAAACCAAATGGTTCCTTTTGTGCTAGCTGCCCCAGCCCGGCTCCCCTGGCACAGGGGCGTGGGCTTTACAAAGGGAGACAATGTGCTGAGAAGATGCTGTCAAGGAGAAGTAACAGAGGTTTATTAGCTATGCGCCGTGGTCTGCCTAAGAGTCCTACAGCTCCAAGATGCATGACTGCATTAAAATTCCTAACAGGCCCCACAAATGAGCATGGGTCAGGAGCAGGATATACACCAGGCTTCACACGCCAATTGGACAATACAAATGTTTTCCAAGTCAGACCATTTTGAAGCTCTAAAAGCTGTAAAACCAAGCAAAATGGCTTGCTCTCCAGGCTTTGCATGTCTGATCCAAACAGCGTTGAGACAATCCAAAGCAAACATGCATGTGCAAAAGCCAAAAGTATGTGGTTCATTGGTCTGAAATTCCTTGCGTACCCAGAGCCCTGACAGAGCAGGGGGACTAACCCACACTCATTGCTCAGAGTGACAGTTTGCCTCTCTTCATCAAGCCATCGATGGCAAAATAGAATATAATTTCCTCTTGCTGTGTAGATCAGACATCCAGGAACACGCACAAGGAATCCATAGGCTGCTGGGACGAACACTTCAGTGGGCAGTGCTGAGTTCTCTCAGTTGTGCAGTACCTAGCACAGTGAATTCTGGTCCTAGCTCTGAGCGCTCCTGTAATAGACATAAATAATAACACTGTGGCATCAGTGCTGGCTGAATGAAGACCATCAGGCCACATGGTTTTAAAAGCCCAATGTGGCCAGCACCCCCACGCCACAGCACTTATTGCTCCCAGTCTAGCACCAGGCGACAACACCCTTTGCTTTGCATTCACACAGCCTCTCTGAAACCACATCTGCTGGCAGCTCGAGTCATGGGGGAGGAACCAGTTGGAAGAAGATTAGAATATGACTTTGTTTGGCAGAGTCCTGGCTCACTGCAAATGCAGAGCCACTGGCTTGGCTTGAGGCTTTTACATCATCCATCATGATCAGGGCCTCCTGTAAATCAGGAGGAAGGTGAGCACATTCCATTGCTGCTATGGAAAAACAGCATGTTTTATGGGTCCTGGTGACATGTTAATGGCTGGGTATAAAAACCACAAATTGTAACTTAAATCATCAACGGGCATGATCTGAAAAGGCAGGACGTTTTTTTTGTAATGAATAAAAATGCACAAAGTGTCAGCTAAGAGCAACGGAATTTAGCTCTATTACTGAGATCCAAATCTGGAGAAACTCCACTGAACTCAGCGAAGTGACTCCAGATTTACACTAATGTAGCTGAGATCAGAATTTGCCCACATGGCTCCTAGCGACATTACAGATTCACAGATGTTGAGGTCAGAAAGGACCCTTGTGACAATCTAGTCTGACCCTGCATGTCACAGGCCAGAGAGCCTCATCCAGCGATTCCTGCAATGAGCACATAATCTATGGCTGAGCTAGATAATATATTTTGCAAAGAGACGTCCAATCTTGATTTAAAGGCTTCAAGCGATGGAGAATCCACCAGGTCCCTGGGTCAGCTGTTCCAATGGTTAATTCCTCTTGCTGTTAAAAATGTGTGTCCTATTTCTAGTCTGTTTGTCTCTAATTTCAGCATCTAGCCACTGAATCTTATTCTGCCTTTGCTAGGTTAACACACCCTCTACTCGTCCTAGGGAAGGAGAAGACTCATAGACCATAGTAGTCAGTTCTTAACTCTTTGATAAGCTCATAAATTGAGCTTCAGAAGCTCCTCACTCTGAGGCTGGTTTCCGAGACCTCAAATTGGTCTTGTGGCTCTTCTCTGAGCCCTCTCCGGGTTTTCAACACTCTTTTTATTGTGTGGATGCAATTTCCAAATGGCGTGGAAGGGTTATTACCTCCATGAGGAACTCAGGCATAGAGAAATTAAAACTACAGGTCTCTCCATGCCCCTGATGGTGCCACAGCATGAAAGCAGTGGGGCAAGGGTTGGGATAGCCTAGGCAGAGGTGTCGTTCTAGCCCGATGGTTATGTCTACACTGCAGAAAAAACCCCAACCCACGGCAGCGAGTCTCAGAGCCCGGATGAACTGACGTAGGCTTTTGGGGGTTGCGCTATGAGGCTAAAAATAACTGTGTAGACATTCTGCTCAGGCTGGAGCCCAGGCTCTGAGGCCCACCCCCCTCACCAGATTTCAGATCCTGGGCTCCAGCCTGAGCAGAACCAAGGGGGCACAAAGCGCCAGCTCCACAGATAACCTCATCCCCATTTCCCCCCCGCGAACCTGGGCAGTGCTGAGGCCCCTGGGCCACACTCACACCCGCTTCTGATTGTCCATGGACTCTGTCTGTGTGTCACTCTGAAGCCCACCACTCTCCCTGGGCTTCAGAGACCAAGCCAAAACATCCGCACAGCTGTTTTTAGCGCCGTAGTGCGAGCCCTAGTCTATCAACCCAGGCTCTGAGACTCACTGCCGTGGGTTTTCAAATGCAGCGCAGACATTTCCTTTTTGTTCAGAACATCCCCAGGTTCAGTCATCACTGGACCCAGCAGAGCCAGGTGGGATGCTGGAGCTCAAGGTTCGTGGGTGGTGGGAATGTGAAGCCTGCTCAGAGAACGAGGGAGTAGCAGCTGCTTCAGGTAACAAAGAGGGAGCTGTGCCACCAGCCAGGGGGCAGCGCTGTGCACAGACTGGGGTGCACATACAAACAGCAACACTGCTCACTACAACACCGCACATGGAAACAACAGCACCCACCCTGGGTGTTTTTATACACATCTTTATGAATTACATCCAGGCAACAGCTGGGCTTTCAGCTGCTAGTATCCCCATGTTAGAGCCCTGTAGAGCTGCTACTTGGAGCTGGATTCCTACCTTCACAAAACATTGTTCCTTTGCTCTGGCATCTAGATCAGATGCCCCATTTGGCAAGGAATACTGCAAGTCTTATGTGACGGAGTGTCCACCCCACTCCAGCCTTGAAAGGGTTAATGAGGCTGAGAAGGGGGCCAATTAACTTGATAGGCCACAGCTGAGGGGACTGAGGCTGGCTAAGCAACCCCTGATTGGGGACAGAGCCCAGCCGAGGAGGAACAGGTGGGGCTATGATAAAGCCAGGAAGTTAGCAGCAGAAGGGGCTGCAGTGTGGGGGCCGGCATTCACTCTCTGGCTGTAGGGAGGGAGAGGAGGAAACCAGGTGGCAGGGCCGGCTCTAACCTTTTTGCCGCCCCAAGCAACAACAAAAAAACCCACACCGAGCACACCCCCCCCAGGAAAATAAAAAAAACGAGCACTGCCCCGCCGAAACAATCCCCCGTGCCGCCGAGCCGAAACAACCTCCCTCCTCCCCCGAGCTGGCCTGCCGAAACAACGCCCCCTCCGTTCTCCTCCCCCGAGCCCCGCCCCGCTGAAACAAACCCCCTCCCTTCCCCCGAGCCCCGCTGAAACAACCCCCCTCCCTTCCCCCGAGCCCCGCGCTGCCCTGACAAAACACCCCCTCCGCTCCCCTCCCCCGAGCCCCGCCCCGCTGAAACAACCTCCCTCCCCTCCCCCAAAACCCATGCCGGTCCGCCAACCAAGCCCCCCTCCCCTGTGCCGTCGAGCCGAAACAACTGCCCCCCTCCCCCGAGCCCCGCCCTACTGAAACAACACCCCCTCTGCTCCCCTCTCCCAAGCTCCGCCCCGCTGAAACAACCCCTCCCTTCCCCCGAGCCCCATGCCGCCATGCCGAAACAACCCCCCTTCCACTCCCCTCCCCTCCCCTGAACCCCGCGCCATTCCACCAAGCCAACCCCCGCTCCGCTGAGCCGAAACAACCGCCCCTCTCCCCCGAGCCCCGCGCCGCCCCGTTGAAATAACCCTCCTCCCCTCCCCTCCCCTAAGCCCCGCACCGCCCCGCCAACACCCCCTCCCCTGTGCCGCTGAGCCGAAACCACCGCCCTCCTCCCCCGAGCCCCGCATCACCAAGCCTAATCAACCATCCCCCTCCCCCGTGCACTGCACTGCTGAGCCAAAACAACCGCCCCCCTCCCCCGAGCCCCGCATCGCCAAGCCTAATCAACCGCCCCCTCCCCCGTGCACTGCGCTGCTGAGCCGAAACAACCGCCCCCCTCCCCCGAGCCCCGCGTCGCCAAGCCTAATCAACCATCCCCCTCCCCCGTGCACTGCGCTGCTGAGCCGAAACAACCGCCCCCATCCCCCGAGCCCCGCGTCGCCAAGCCTAATCAACTGCCCCCATCCCCCGAGCCCCGCGTCGCCAAGCCTAATCAACCGTCCCCCTCCCCCGAGCCCTGTGCTGCTGAGCCAAAATAACCGCCCCCCTCTCCTGAGCCCTGCGCCGCCCTGCCGAAACAACCGCCCCCTCCCCCGAGCCTAGGGTGACCAGATAGTAAGTGTGAAAAATTGGGACTGTGGGTGGGGGGTAATAGGACCCTATATAAGAAAAAGCCCCAAATATCGGGACTGTCCCTATAAAATCGGGACATCTGGTCACCCTACCCGAGCCCTGCACCGCCCTGCTGAAACAACCCCCCTGTCCCGAGCCACGCACCACTGCCGAAGAAAAAAACCTAAAACCTCAAGCGCCGCCCCTTGCAAGGTGCCGCCCCAAGCACGTGCTTGGTTGTCTGGTGCCTGGAGCCGGCCCTGCCAGGGGGAGATGAGCAGCCCTGGGGTCCTGTCCCTGAGGGAAGGGCTCTCCCAGAGGAGAAAATTAAGAAGGAGCACATGAAAATAGCCAGGGGGTCTGGGTGTAAGCAGACAGTGATTGCTGGACTATGGGTCCCTGAGTTGGAACCCGAAGGAGTGAGCAGGCCCAGGTTCCCATACCAGCCACTGGGGAAGTGGCACACTTAGGACAGTGGAACTGAGACGGCCTCGGATGGTTCGTCCTGCAGGATTTTGATACCCCGGACACGGGAAATTTGCATAGTGACCTGACTGGAAGGCCAATTTACAAAGAGGGAGCCCGCTGAGTCCCAAAGAGGAAGAGGACGGAGTCGATCCTCAGAGCAGCCACAAGGAGGCGCCACCTGTGGTGAGTGAACCCCTTGTCTAACTAGGTCTTCATGTCCCACCCCAGAGTGGAATGTGCAGAGGCCTCTCAAAGAAGAAATGAAGGTTACTCACCTGTGAGCAGAGCTCTTCACATGGATGCTGCACATTCCCACTGACCGCCCACATTCCCCTCTCCCTCGGAGTCCTAATTTCAGCTTTGGTCCTGAGGAGGAGGTGGAAAGACTTGAGGCGGCCACAGCACCATGCCCCCTTTTATAGCCTGGCCCTCAGAACGTCTGGAGCCATGAGGACTGGGTGCATGAGCACTCCACCAGGCACTGCAGCTAGACGGTCCCACCAGCCCAAGCTGCTTTGTTGGTGCCTCCTAAGAGCGTGAAGGTGCAGAGTCCACATGAGAACGCTGGGCAAAGGTGAGAACCTTCATTTCAGCCATTGTACAGGGACAGTTTTATTGCGGGAAGTATGCAACTCAGCCCGGCCTCAGCCAATCAGGACAGGCAACTGCATATTGCTGAAATCCTGGCATAGTCATTGGTCAGTAACCCCACTCTGATTGGCTGAGACCATGCCATTACAGTGCTATAATCACCTAACTTTTATGATCTATTTTATTGTCTGCTTGGACGGACCTATTTTCTAATGCTGTCAGTTTTTCAGTAAAGGAAAAAATCTCTCTCTTTGCATCTGCATACCAACAGCCTGACATCAATTTCCTCTGAAAAGGAGGAGAGAGAGAGAGAGAGAGAGTGTGTGTGTGTGTGTGTGTGTGTGTGAGAATAACAGGTTTTTTACAATTTCCCATTACATAAGCATATTACAGTCCAGGAACAGCTGTATCAGGGAATTACTCCAAGCCTTATTATGCTAATACTATAATTCAATAAAATCGTTCCAAAATGCCTCTTTGAAATGGCACTGTGGTCAGTAACATGGGCAGAATCTGACTCACTGACAAATGTCAAAGTGCAGCTGGTGAAAACATTCACAGACTGATGCTCTCTTTCAAAAAAAAACCCTCCCTCTCCATTAGGCTCCAGAGTGCAAATATCCACTCCAAAACAGGAGAACCCTGGGGAAATTAAAGCTCTATGTTGCTGGCACCGTGAGGATTTGGGGAAAGCTGCCTGGTGTCAGAGAGAGGCCACAACCCCTCTCTCAAACAATAGGGAGCACCAAGAGGAAATGAAGATAACTAAACTACACAATATTCCCCCTCCCTACTCTGACTGGGAAGCCAGGGCACTGGGCAGCTGTGAGCATCTGTCGCAGGAGGCGGGATTTACAGCAAGGCAGAATGGTGGTGTGACGGGACAGAACTATCCCAGCCATTGCTCAGGATAGAGCCCTTGAATGGTAGGGTCTGGAAAAGATGGGCCTGGACAAGTTATGATTATTGTTATTGACGATTTTTTGTGGGGCAGCTAAGAGCCAGGATGAGCCCCACTTGCCGGACACTGTACAGACATACTATGAACAATGACTGTCCCAGCCCCAGTGTCCAAAGGACCAAGACCCTTAATCCAAATTGTGGGTGTTTAAGGTTGGAACCAGACCCAGATTTGATTTTTGCCTAGGGCTGGGTCTTTGTCAAAGCACATCACTGGGCTTTGTGCAATATACACCTCCTGTAACTACCTCACAAGCCTTGCAGAGCCCGAGTATGGCTGGGCCTGGCTTGGGAAGGCCCTGTTTCCTGAGGGCAGGTGTGCTGTTCCTGAGGTCACTGGGACCCCTCTGGAGCACAAGTTACTGGCTGCACTTCTCTGCCTGGGCCATGCAGGAGGAGACTAGATGAGCCTATGGGGAAGCACAGGGAACATGGCATACCTTGTGCCAGCATAGACCTGATGGGCACATGCTGTCTCTGCCATGATAGCCTATAACCTGCAGCCTCCAGGGGGAAAGTGGCTCTTTGAGAGTATGTGTGTACGTACGTAATTACATGCATTACACTGCAAGGCCAAATGGAGAAAGGGATTATGAGGTTACCAAGTGGCTAAAGAAGGAAGAAGATGATCCTGTGGAGTGGGTGAACTCTGTGATGTTAGAGGAGAGGCCATGCAGAGGAGAGCTGCCGCTGCGTCTCGGGTCTGTGATACATGAACAAGGCAGTCACATGAAAGCATTATCAGATGCCTACATCTGGGACTATAACAATTGGCTGGTGTCTAGTTTCAGTGTCCTGAATGCCAGACCTGGTTACCAGACATGGAAGGACAATGGTGGCCACATTTAGTACCTCCTAAGGGTGATACCAATTCCGCTGGTTACTCCTTGGTATTAATTCTGCCCAAGGAGTCTTTCAAAAGAAAATTGTCATCGCTATGGCTCCCGGCATAGGCTTGGTACAAGTGGGGTCTGCATCTGCTGAAGAAGATCATGATGCCAAGTTGTGTGCCATGCCATGCTCCAGAGATATAGGGAAGAGGGGTCAACATAAATCCAGGCTAAAGCAGCATAAGAACAACTGGTGTGAAGTATCTGAATCACATCCTCTTAGCTGGGAGTTTCCAGACCAACCCTTCAAAAGTAGCAGCAGGAGCTGAGGTGAAGCCATCAGCCAGTGTGCTGAGGTAGCAAAGCTGCTAGGGAAGGCGACTTACTGGTGAGTTTGTGCCACACCATTCAGCAGTGTAGGCTCCTCTAGGAGATCTTATAAAGAAAAACTCAGAGGGTCACTGGGGTGCCCAGCAAAGCTCTCACTGCCCCGGATGAAGCTCTTCATTGCCAGTGCAGGCATATTTGCATCCTGTGATATAAGTACAGAGGGAACAGTTCAGATGGACGTATCCAAGCAAGGACTTGGGGCTGGTTCACCGCAGCAAGGGAAGCCAGTGGTTCATACATCCAAGTCTCTCACATATACAGAAATAAACTAGGCGTCGATCCAAAAAGCAACTGGTTGGGTCATGAACACTTCCAGTGGTGTGTATCTGGTGGGCAGGGACAGTCATCAGCCTCTGGAGAGGGTCACAAAACCCTCATGGCATCACCAGGGCTCCTAAGAATGTTGTAAAGCCTGCAGAAATACGGTGCGGTGTTTGGACACACACCAGGAAAGGACATGCCAGATGCTGATACCGCAAGCAGATTGTCTGTGGCAGGGCAGGACGGCATGTGGGAGTTGCAAGATACACTTTCATTGAGTCATGTGCTGCCACCCATCAGACAAGAAGCAGACAGAACTCGGTGGTGCAGGCAAGCCTGCGGTCTGCACGGCCGAGACAATCACTGCTGGCTGCCTTGAGTGCTACATCCACCACAAAGACAGCGGTCTGGTTACCCAGTCAGGCGCTCACCGCTGTGGATGATCTGATCTGTAAAGGTGAAAGATGTGTCCTTCCATGCTCACCAGACCACCAATGACAAAGCCCATTTGCATGCGACACATGGCCTAGGGAATGGCAGGTACAGGGCCAGAGCTTCTGGGGGAACACACAAGTCAGAAGTTCCAAATGTTCAAACTGCTTTGAATTCCATGGAGCCCAGATCCCTCATGACATGAACAAACCCCAAAGAGCTGGGATCTGACACGGATCCTATTGGAGCCAGGCCGACAGTCTGACTTGGGGCTTTGCTAAAATTAAGCAGGTAAAAGATGGAAAAAAGTCACTGTCACTCAAAGTCATGGTCAAGAAAGAATGTTTGTAAAAATAAGCCCAAGTTTGTCTAAGCCAGGAGAACTGGTGAGGTAACACCCAATGGCTTTTAGCAGCTGACAGCTCTTGGAAACACAAAAAGAAAAGTCTATGTTTGGGACATGGGACTCATACTTGATTGGCCAAGTGTGGGACAGGGATGGCTGGCTACACCCCTCTGGGATGTATTTAAAGGTGCTGTTTTCCAGGTGGGGGTATCTTTGGACATTGAAGAATGGGGGTTCCAAAGAGGATGGATCTAGATTGTTCTCAGTGGTAGAAGATGACAGAACAAGGAGTAATGGTCTCAAGTTGCAGAGGGGGAGGTTTAGGTTGGATATTAGGAAGAACTTTTTCACTAGTAGGGTGGTGAAGCACTGGAATGGGTTACCTAGGGAGGTGGTGGAATCTCCTTCCTTAGAGGTTTTTAAGGTCAGGCTTGACAAAGCCCTGGCTGGGATGATCTAGTTGGGGTTGGTCCTGCTTTGAGCAGGGGGTTGGACTAGATGACCTCCTGAGGTCCCTTCCAACCCTGAGATTCTATGATTCTATGATTGGGTGTAAGCAGAGCAAGCAGCCCTGCCTAAGCAGGGAGAAGGACTGTTAACAGGAACCAGAAATGTTGTCCAGGTGCTAACCCTCGGCAGGGGAAGTAAGATGGAGACCAGAAATCAAAGTGCACCTGCCCATCACAGAGCCACCTGTACCATCTGTGCAGTAGCTGGGAGGTAGTCACCAGGGCACAGGGACAGAGCTGCCTGTCCTCCCCGCTCTCCCGTCCTCCTGTGTGTCCATGACATCTATGCAGAAGCAAGAACGTGAGACATCTGAGCCAGAAGTGATTATCTTTGAAAAGTCATGGAAGATGGGAGAGATTCTAGAGGACTGGAAAAGGGCAAATACAGAGACAATCAATTAAAAAGGGAATAAGGACAACCCAGGGAATTACAGACTAGTCAACTTAACTTCAGTACTTGGAAAGATAATGGAGCAAATAATTAAGCAATCAATTTGCAGACACCTAGAAGATAATAAGGTGATAAGTAACAGTCAGCATGGATTTGTCAAGAACAAATTGTGTCAAACCAACCTAATAAGATTTCTTTGACAGAATAACAAGCCTTGTGGATGGGTGTAGTGGTAGATGTGGTATATCTTGACTTCAGTAAGGCTTCTGATTCTGTCTTGCATGATCTTCTTGTGAACAAACTAGGGAAATGCAACCTAGATATAGCCATGATTTGGTGGATGCATAACTGGCTGGAAAACCATTCCCAGAGAGTAGTTATCAGTGGTTCACAGTCAAGCTGGAAGGGCATAATGAGTGGGGTCCCACAGATATCAGTTCTGGGTCTGGTTCTGTTCAGTATCTTCATCAATGATTTAGATAATGGCACAGAGAGTACACTTTTAAAGTTTGTGGACGATACCAATCTGGGAGGGGTTGCAAGTGCTTTGGAGGATAGGATTAAAATTCAAAATGATCTGGACAAACTGGAGAAATGGTCTGAAGTAAACAGGATGAAATTCAATAAGGACAAATGCAAAGTACTCCACTTAGGAGGGACCAATCAGCTGCACACATAGAAAATGGGAAATGACTACCTAAGAAGGAGTACTGCAGAAAGGGATCTGGGGGGTCAGAGGGATCACAAGCTAAAGATGAGTCAACAGTGTAACACTTGCAAAAAAAGTGAACATTATTCTGGGATGTATTAGCAGGAGTGTTGTAAGCAAGAGACAAGAAGTAATTCTTCTGCGCTGATACGGCCTCAACTGGAGTATTGTGTCCAGTTCTGGGTGCCACATTTCAGGAAAGATGTGGACAAATTGGAGAATGTCCAGAGAAGAGCAACAAAACTGATTTAAGGTCTAGAAAAAGATGAGCTATGAAGAAAGATTGAAAAAATTGGGTTTGTTTAGTGTGGAGAAGAGACGACTGAGAGGGGACATGATAACAGTTTTCAAGTACATAAAAGGTTGTTACAAGGAGGAGGGAGAAAAATTGTTCTCGTTAACCTCTGGGGATAGGACAAGAAGCAATGGGCTTAAATTGCAGCAAGGGATGTTTATGTTGGACATTAGGAAAAACTTTGTAACTGTCAGGGTGGTTAAGCACTGGAATAAATTGCCTAGGGTGGCTGTGGAATCTCCATCACTGGAGGTTTTTAAGAGCAGGTTGGACAAACACCTGTCAGGGATGGTCTAGATAATACTTAATCCTGCCATGAGTGCAGGGGACTGGACTAGAAGACTTCTCGAGGCCCCTTCCAGTCCTATGAGTCTATGATTCTATCTCAGTGCTGTGATGTTATCTATGAGCTGATCCTCAGTTGAATCAAAGAAGTTGGTGTGTACACTGTCCCTGTGGGGACAGCAAACCTGGTGTTTCTGTGAGTAGCCGGTGATGGGCCAGATATGACAGGGAAAGGCTTCAAGGGGTCTTGTGCACTGAGGTGCACCTACTGTTAATCTGTGAAGCATAGTGAGGGCTAGCACAGCTCAGAGGAAATTGTTTGGGTGGGCACCAGGCTGGTGATGTCAGGGAGCTGACACCCAGTTAAGCACAATCAATTCTTCCTCTTGCTGGAGGCAGCGGGGTGACAAGGTGACTCCTGGGCACCCTGAGAGCCATGTTTATTTTCAGTTTCCGGTGTCCACGTGGCTTTGCTTTGTGTTCCTGGTTTTCTGTTTGAATGGATCTTTGTGCTGTGGTTTCTAGAGCAAAGCAGGGCGAGGTCAGTGAGCATATAATCCTGACTCACAATAGACTATTTAGTGATGTAAGGATGCTAGTAAAATCTTAGCATCTCTCATCCCAATACACACCTTCGACGGGACAAGCACAATCCACAATAAATCTGACAGTTTGCAAAGAGCTACAATCTTCATTTCCCAGGGCAATGGGCAATGACGTGGTGAATGCCAACAGAATGAAGATGAATCACACTTTATTGTGAGCAAGTACAAGACAGAATGGGAGCAGCTGCTCAGCTACTAATGAGCCATCGATTTACATTTGCTTTTTTCCTTCCACAAAGCGTCAGTTAAAGCCGAAAGTCATCTGTCCAGCTGAAGCTCAGGAAATGCAGGAGACTGAACAGGTTCACAGGCCACATACCTCAGAATTTAGGAACAGCGAAGTGTCACTCCTCTGAAGCAAGGAGAGAGAAAGTGCATGCAGAGTCCTGAGGGTCAGGGCATTGTGGCATTCCCTGACACACCCATTGCAAGCCCAGCTGGTACTGACCGACCATGGGGAATGTTTAACTAAATCCCAATTGCTCCAATCACAGGAGCTAATTCTAATTGAGACCCTGCCATATCTCATCAGACCAGGGTCCATCTTATTTAGGCTCTGATGCTGACCAGTGCTGGCAGCTTCATGGAAAGGTGCAAAAACCCACAGAAATGTCATACCATGGTAGCTTTTGGCTTTAATGGTATCTTGTGGCAGAGAGTTCCACATGTCTCTTGTGCACTGTGTGAAAAAATATTTCCTGTATGTGGTTTTGAATTTCCCATCTTTTAATGTCATTGATTGCCCCCTTTTCCTTGCGTTATGAGACAGGGGAACAGAAACTCCCGATCTCCCCTACTCCCCTAGACTACTTGTTATCTTGTAGCTTTTAATTGTGTCTCCTCTTATTTGTTTCTTTGCCAATGTAAACTGTCTCAATTTCGTCAATGCCTCTCAGTCATAGTCTTCCCCAGCCTCTAATTATTTACCTCCCTGCCAATGAACCCCCCACTGCTATCTGCTTTATCAGTCAATGTGCCCAGAATCATGCCACCACGGCTCCATGCCTTGTGGGACCAGATGAGCCAAAAACAGCCCCTTTTAACGCACCAAAATCTGAGTTCTCAGAAGCTTGTGCAGAGAAATGATGGGTGGATTCACAAAGGTACTTGGGTGCCTAAACCCCAAACTCAGGTGCCTAAGTCTGGGGTTTAGGCACCTACATCCCAGTTTTAGGCTCCACTGCACCAACAAAACTCTTCCTGAACTCTGTAGGTGTCTAAACTCGCTTGGCACCTACATTTTCAGGATAGAAGTTCCCTTGGTGCCTAGGTTTCTGTCCCTAGGCATGCACCCTGCTGCCTCCCTCTAGGAGAGGGACTAGGTGGGTTGGGGGGATATCTTTTATTGGATCAACTGCTGTTGGTGAGAGGGACAAGCTTTCGAGCTTACGCAGCATGTCCAGACATCAAATCTCCCACCTAAGTCCCAGAGCAATCCAGGAACCATGCTCAGAGGCTGCCTACCAGAGAGCATGCTCTCCTCTCGTTGGCACCTCCCATTGGCTAGCTTAGGTGTCACCCTGCCTAGCCGGCTGGCTATTCTGGATCCCATTCTAAGGCACCGATCTCTCCGATAAAACTCAGGCTGTCTGGATCACATTGTTGGTCCTGTGATTTTTCTAGGAACCTAAAAGTTAAGCAGTGTGACGCTCAGCATCACAACACCTAAATCCCTTGTAGTCCAGGCCTTTAGCCTGACCTAGCCACACACACATGCTCAGTGCATCCGCCCGGGCATGTGTAGCCCACTGGGCAGTGCGTGCTGTGCGGCTACTTCTGTGCCTGACCCACAGAGGATGAGAGTCTGCTACAGAGCCTGGATCTTCAGCTCAAGCTCAAGCAGTGATGTATGCTGTCAGTGCTGGAGCTGCCCAAGTCAGTCCTTAAGACAGCAATTTGCACACCTCGATCTATGGAAACGTCTTACCGAACACGCTTGCAGGGCAGGTTTAAGCTCTCATTGCTTTGGGAATTCTTCAGGGTGTTTGTACAAAATGACCTTCCTTTTTTAAAACCAAGCTGAGGGACAAGTTGCACAGTGGGGAAACAGCCTGTCAGGAGGGCTTTCACCCAGCCTTCGCAGAGAAATCCCTGGTGAGCAGGGACTGCAGGCAGTTCGGTAGAATTCAGCACTACTGCAACCTTGATCAGAGCCGGGGTCACTGACTAGCATCACTGAAGATGTCAGAGCCTGATTTCCATCATGCTAACTGGGACAGCATGCTGTCCAAACAAGGGCTGAGTGAGGTTTGCATGCAGCTCTCCCTTGGAAAATGTGGCTGGAAAAGGGCTGTTGTTAATCATGTGGGCAGACAGAGGTTTGCCACAGATAAAATATTCCCAACAATTACACAGACACTTCACTGTACCACAGAATTACTGCCCAGCTTAAAGAAATGATTTAGGCTTTGCAGAAGGCTGAATGCCCTTTCCTCGTCTGTTTGGACTGGGAACCTTGTATTCACACCGTGAACACAGAAAGGTTTCGGGGCTGTTGAGGGACAGAATGTAGGCTCTCTTTCTTGCAAGAAATGACACATATATAATGAAAAAACAACCCCAAAGTGAAACCAACTGTAAGGGGACTGTTAGCCCCTTACTAACATTCAGTGGGGGTGTTTTGATTGCTAGCTCCCAGTACCAACAGGGGAAGGGTCGATGGGAAATCAGGACCCTGAGACTGACAGTCCCCAGGGGCAATGGGGAGAGGCCAATGCTCCAGGTCAGCCTGATTGACAGGGCGGGCAGGCGAATCAAGTTGTCAGGAGGCCAGCGTGGATCTCGTCCTCCGTGTGAGCTGGAGTTGCCTGAGTCAGACAGAGTGGGGCCGAGCTAAGGAGAGGGAAGAGGCCAGAGCTGAGCTGAGTCAGATCCAGAGGGGCCAGAAAAACAGCCCAGAGAGACAGACCTGCCCTGGGAGCAGAGCTGTAACAACCAGAGCCAGAGGGGCCAGAGAAGCAGCCCAGGGAGCTGGAGGCAGAGCAGCAGCAGCCATGCTGAGGCAGAGGAGCTGGAGCTGGAGCTGAGGCAGAGGGTGGAGCTGGGGCTGGCGCAGTCCGGAGCCGGGTGCGGGGAGCAGCTGGGGAGAGCGAGGGGGACCCTGGGCAGTGGGCCCAGCACAGGGAGACGCCTCAGCCAAGAGGCTCTGCGGCCCATACTTGGAGGGGGATCTAAACCCCGACAGGGCAGGGGCGACGCTGGGAAGAAGGGTCCTGCCACTCAGAGCCTGCAAGCGTGTGGCCACCGCCAGAGCAAGTGTCCAAGCCACAGCGTCCCTGCAGCACAGCCAGAGGCCTGGGACCTACAAGGATCAGACTGTGAACTGCCCTGGCATTGCAGAGACACTGTTTGTGATGTTCCCTGCCACAGAGCGGGGTGATGTGTTTCCTTTAACCTTTCCCATTTTTCCTTATACATTTTAAAATTAATTGTTGATTAAATAATTTGCATTTGCTTTAAATTGTATGTAATGATCAGTGGGTCAGGGAAGCATCCAGTGCAGAAAGAGTACCCTGGAGCGGAGACACCCTAGCCCCTGACCTAGCTGACCACAGCAAGGTTGGGGGTCGAGCCCCTCCAGGAATCCTGGGCCCAGCCTTGTTGGGGTTACGAGGACTCTGCCAGACAGGATAGTGCAAGGGGAGTCCTTGAGGGCAGGGAGGCCTCTGGGTAAAGGAGGTGGGAGCGAGGACTCAGATCCTTCCGCTAGCCCATTTCACCGGGGTAGTGCAGAAACGAGGAAAGTTCCCCACAATAGCGGGACTATTCCCCCGCTTACATAATTACAACAACTCCAAACTCTCAGAACATCACCTCCGAGAGAAACTGTGGCACCAAGACCCACCACATGAATGCTACACAAGACCTCAACACCATCAATTTATCAAGACTACCCTTAACCAGAGCTGAATTATCTGTACTCGCCAAGGGACTGAACATCTGCCCCACCACAAAAACGAACACCATATTAATATGTGGAGAGCTAGAAGAATTCTTTCGCTGACTCCGCCTCAAAGAATTCTTTCACAACAATGATGACACCCCCCATAACTACCACATTCCCCCATGACAGTCATAAGAGAAAAGAATCATCTAACTGGACATTTCACAGTGGACGAAACCACACACTTAATCGTTACATTGATTGCTTCAGGGGAAAAAACAGACTGTGAAATCCTTAACAAACATGACATCCACCTCAACCTCTCCACTGCCGAGAGGACAGCTATATAGTCCCTGAAATCCAATGACCAGACAGCGACCACACCAGCAGACAAAGGAGGTGTCATCGTAGTTCTCAACCACGAGGACTACCTTAATGAGGTCAGCCGGCAACTCTCTGACACCACCTCAAAGTACTCAAAGAGGACTCCACACCACAATTCACCCAGGAATTTAAGGATATCATCAAGTCCCTCCCCAAACAACTCCAACAGAACCTGCACAACCTCATCCTCCCCCAAACCCACCCCAGGGACCTTACCAGGACTCCTGCTACTGCCAAAGGGGCTGCCTCCCATGACCTTCCCCCAGCAGAGAGAGTTAGAATGGGGAGCTTCTCTGGAGCAGGTAACTAGCAGTCACTTCTTTAGGAGCCTGCTACAAAGATCACCAAAGCCAACATCCGTCTTCAAGCAGCTTTGGATCCATCCCCATATGATGCTGGAACCCAGCTCTCCTGAAGGGAGGTATGGATCACCCCCGCAAGTAGTGGAACCCACAGCACTGCACTGGACTCTACTGGCCAAGATGGACATGAGTCCAACTCATAGGTCACGCCCCAAAATTCCTCAAGCACATCCAGAACCTTCCCAATGGACCTGTCTGAAAGTCAAGTGGAGACGTCTGCACATTTGTTCCTATGGGTTCTGCCAAAGAGGCGGACAAGCCTCGGCCTTAGGTCACTGCTAAATAGTGGCTAAGCAGATAAAGGCCATTCCCTGTGCAGCGATACACACAAATGGAAGAGGAATTCAGATGCTAGCCCTGGTTCTCAGTATCTGTAGAGCGCAGTGATAAGCTCCTGACAAATGCAATAGACAGGCAGTGGATCCTTCCCTCAGAAATGTTCTTGGCAGTGGAGTTGCTCCAAGAGCAGTGATCCATTCAAGCAACACCCCTTTTCATGATTCTGTTCTGTGTGTTCCTAAATAACCACATTATCAACTACAGTAATTTATTCCTTGTCTTCTGGGCGATGTCGTGGAAATGCCAGCTTCAAAATTATTAATGCATATTCATCTTAGTCCCTGCTTCAGATTTGAAGTCACTATTTTGGCACTTATGCATAGTTAGCAGAAGGTTTGAGTCATATTTAATCCACACATTATTGTGAAAAAGACAAGGATAATAAAATAGGTCATTCTGACATGATCCTAGAATCCTTTCCTGGAAATATTTACCTTTCTAGAGCCCAGGGAATGTCAATTATTTGAAGATGAATTTAAAATATTTTCCTCAAGAACAGCTGAATAAATTATTTTCCTGTGAAGGGGAGACAGATTCATAAAGGGGCTCACTGATTCCTTGTCAGTTGTGATGGTGAAAAGCTCCAGACCTATCATCCTTTCATCAGCATTCATGTTGATAAACAAAAGCCCCAGATGCATCTCCTTGCTTGCCTTTTTGGGACTCTCCCAGGTCATCTCTTGCCCAACCCACACAGCCGGTCACACCCTGGACCTTGTCTTCAGAGTAGTGGTCAATATCAGGCACATCACAACTCAGCCACTGTCTTGGTCAGAGCATCATCTCACTAAGGCAGAAGTTAGAGCCTTCTCAGCTCCCAGACAACAAGATCCCTGACCCTGATTTGACCATGAAGACTCATCCAATTCCATCCAATTCCAAAGCTAATGGACAGCATCTCTCCCCCTGCAGGATAAAGAGTCAAGGAGCTGGCAAATCATCACCATAGCCTGAAGCATAGACCAACTAGCTCCCCAAAAGTCCCTCCCTCCCATCACCCCCACAGATCTTCCTGGTTTCCTGTCACTGGATGAAGAGAGGAGGGTGGAAACTCGAGTCCGGATGGGGAAAACCAAGGCTGATACAGACAGGATGAAATACACCTAGGCTTGGAAGGATTTGACTTGTATTTATAAGTGTTGGTGTCCCCGAACACACCCAAACCAACACAAATGATTTATATCAATAATAATCAAAATGTGCAGAGAGGCAAAGTATGAAAACTCCAGCTTGAGAACTTATTGGAATTGGATGTCAGGATATTTACATAGTATATTTTGAATCTGATGGTAACAATTTGTGTTTTAGCAACAACAAAGCTTTATAACTTTTTGAATCTCAAGTGTCTACTCTCTTTAAAGAATTATCGCCGGGCTGCCTGTAATTTCCCACCACGGTGAAAATGTAAATCAATTACAATTAAGCAATGGTTAAAAATAAACCTTGATATTATCCATCAAAATGGAATTCTGCCAAGCTTAAACATACCGAATCCCTCCAAGCCTGTGCTGAGGCTGTATTACACCCCAAGAAAATCTTCCTCTCAGCCTCCATGGTGCTATGCCAATGTATGCTAGTTGAGGATCTGCCCATGGTGGGTACCATCTATTCAGTGTCAGGCTGTAACCAAGTTCCATCCAGGTTCTTCTTAGATGGGACTAGGGTGACCAAACAGCAAGTATGAAAAATCAGGACAGGGGGTGGGGAGTAATAGGAGCCGATATAAGAAAAAGACCCAAAAATCAGGACTGTTCCTATAAAATCGGGACATCTGGTCACCCTAGATGGGACCCCTCAATGCATGTCAGCTTAGTCTGTCCTAGTGCCCAGGTGTCTGTGCAGGAGGATTCCCACAATCCACTGCTTGCATCCGAAGAAGTGGGTATTCACCCACGAAAGCTTATGCTTCAATACCTCTGTTAGTCTATAAGGTGCCACAGGACCCTTTGTCGCTTCTACAGATCCAGACTAACATGGCTACCCCTCTGATACCTCCCACAATCCATTGCACTATGTAAGAAACATCCACAATTCTCCACCAGCAACTTAGCAGCATGGGATAGCTGCCAGGTTTCCCACAATGCACTAGTACAAACATGACTCTGCAGCACAGTAAATGTAGACAAGCCATCGTGGCTGACAAAATTCAGTTGGGAAAATTGCTGTGTGGACACGCTGACCCTGTACCCATGTCCAGTGAGGCTGTCAGAACCCAGCCATGTTTCAGAGGGTTCTGTCTGTAATGCAGCAGGGACCTGATATCACTTCCTGCACGTGACAGTCCCATTCTCTTGGTGTCAGTGCAGTAGCTAGCAGTCACACATGCTGGGGTGAGCAGGAGAGCAGTAACTTCTGTGTAAAGGACCCCCAGAGTCGAGTGCAGGGTGAAGCTAGCCAAGTGCTGCTGACATGCCATATGGGGCAGTAAGGTCCAATGAGAGATCTGGGTGAATTCCAGTGGTAAAACTCCCATTGACTTAAATGAGGGGAGAATGTCCCCCCAGGATTCTCGCTTCAGCTCTGCTCCTGACTTGCTGTGTGCCTTTGGCTAGTCACTTCACTGCTTTGTGCCATAGTTTCTCCATCTTGCTTTAAGATACAAAGACAATAAGTGCAGGGCTCGAACTGATGTGTGTATATGCTGGTACATCATTCTAAGGGCTGTAGCCGGCCTTGGTCTCTAGGGCTGGAGATGGAGGGGTTACAGAGCTTGTGCTGTGCTGGCTATTGGAGTGACCATGGAGACCACTATGAAGGTTATTGTCATCATCATCGTTGTTGTCTTCTTCTATATGAGGTCAGCTCTTGGAGACCTTCTTCTCCATTCCAATCTGTCTTGAAGCCATTCCTCAGAAACTCCACAGCTAATTAAACCATTTTGTATGACATCCATCCATCTACTTTTGGGTGTTCCAACCCTTCTCTTACCCTCCATTTCTAAGTTTAACATCCTGTTTCCGGTATATTCTTCTAATCTTCTTTTTACATGCCCTACCCATCTAATCTTGGATTCCCTCTACTTTTTTTATAATTAGTGCCACCTTCATAATTCCCCTACTTCATTCGTTCCGAACATGGGCCCTCCCTGTAACTCCAAGCACCCATCTTCACATTTTCTTTTCCACTGTATTCAAGTTCTGCTCCTGTCTCTTCCTCAGTGTCCAGCAATCGAAGCTATGCAAAAGGGCTGGCCTAATTGCTGTCTTCTGGAGCTTACTTTTCAGTTTGATGGGCATGTCCATGAGCCGTTCTGCTCTGAATAGGGTCTGTGGAAATGATCCAGTGAGGTCTGTGGTTAGTATGTCTCTGAGACCAGAGCAAAGGTGGTCATGTTACAAGACAAGATGTTTGTTCTACCTTCCATCCCGCAAACTGCCCCTCTGTGCTGAGAATCAAGCTGGGCCCTTTCTGGCTTGGGTATTTACACTCATCATAAAAGGTTTTGCAACTGGCCCTTAGGTCACGATTCCACTGCTGGGGCATCCACCACAGTAGAACTCATCTCCCTCTCTGACAGCTGCATTGCCTTGGCAGTCTGCAAACAAATTTTTCTCAGGCCTGGTCTACACTAGAAATTTAGCTCAGTTTTATCTACATGGGTCAGAGGTGTGAAAAAGCCACACCCCTGTGCGGTGTAGGTAAGCTGACCTAAGTCCTCTTGTAGGCAGTGCTAGGTTGATGGAAGAATTCTTCTGGCAACCTAGCTACTGCCTCATGGGGAGGTGGGTTACCTAGGCTGACAGAAGAACCCCTCCCATTGGCATAGGTAATGTCTACACTGAAGTGCTACAGCTGTGCCACTGCACCTTTTTAAGTGCAGACAAGCCCTCAGACAAGAAAGCAGATGCCTCAGAGAAGAAATCTGTTCAGTAGGAAGATGTCGTGTTTACAGTGTCACTCTGAGAGTCTAGAAGTGAGTCATGCAAATAACAACTGACTTTAAACAAAGATGAATGACCCATTAGGAAAAAATATTCTTGGAGATCCCATACCATGGCCCAGTTGGAGATGACACTCATGATGGGGCCCTTTACACCCTCAGGACATATTTCCTTGGTGGATTGTACTGCCAGAGGATGATTTCTGGCAGCCCCTAGAAGCTCCAAATTAACCTGTTTGAGGGTGTCACATCCATTGTGATTCTGATTCCTCTAGTGCAATTCATAAATGAGCCAGTATCAGAGACTGGTGAGGGAATGCAGCTTCCGCAGACCAGGCTGAGATGAGCCCAGGTACTTCCAATTATTAATCTGAACTCTGTTTTGAAAACAAGCAGAGGAAAAGGGTAAATGATGATGGGTCCTTTAAAAAGGAGATGGATGGGTTGTGACTATCCCATAGTATAAACTCTTTGCTAACCACTAGTGATGGTATGTTGCTGTGAGTTATAAAAGCATATGTGGGCATGAGAATAAAATGTTTGTGTGCTTAAAACATCTAGGGAACTTCCAACCATTATTTAAGGGAGATAAGAGCTCGAGAAAGTATGCCTCATTCTCACTTTATCTCCCATAAATTATCCAGCTGAAGTGAATGAAATGTGGTGTTTACCCAGGACAACATTAATTTAGAAAATAAAAATCATGCCATTTGAATCTGATAGCACTGGTATCATGCAGGGAACCTTGACCTTTTCATTGATCTTTGGTGCTCAACAGAGTACACTTCTGCTGTCAGTGGTGGCTCGGGGATGTGCAATGGCTTGAGAATGCAAAAGCAGTTGGAATGTTTTAAATCACAGAGTAAAATCATCTTTCCTAAGCAGCTTCTAAGAAGTTATTGCTGAGCACTGAAGTTCATAATGCAGCACTGTTCCCTGGGCTTTCTGGGCCCTTGCAATTATTCTGACAGGATCTAGAACTTTATTAACTAGAATAACACTTAGGGAAGTTTACAAATTGCTACAAACCATCCTTTATATCCGCTTCCTTTTACGAGCTAACCTTTTAACTCTTGTTTTGGGCCAACTATAAAAAGCCAGACTGTGCTACTGGGCATTCGTGGGAGGGATTATATGAACAAAGCTGTCATTAAGGCACCAAAGGTTCATCGATGGCTCGTTTTTATGGCAGTCGATGTTAGCTATTTGAATCAAGGCCTTGAATCAGAGTGAGGGCTGGTCTACACTGGGAACTTGCATTTGCATAGCTACATCTCTCACAGGGGTGACAAATCCATACCACGGAGAGATGGAGCTATGTCAACCTCACCCCTGGCATAGACACTGTGGCTGGGGCCACAGTGCATAAACACTGCAGGGGGGGTAGCCTGTGCCAGGCAGACACAAACACAATGCCTGGCACCCCTCACTCCTGAGCTGCCATGCCAGGAAGGTTCTGTATTAGCAGGAGCAGCAGAGGCCCCCACGGTCACCAGGGGCCAGTCCATGGTGCACAGCACAGGCTGCTGTCTCTCTGGGGTGGCATGGAGTCCTGCAGGTGGAAATTCTGGATGGACTTGTGCTGCTCGCAGCATTGCCCTATGGAGGTGTTCCAGGAATTCCACTGCTTCACCCCTGGTGCTGCATCTGGTGCCAGTGAAATTTCAGTGTATCTACTATGCTCAGAGAAGATCAAGTACAGCGTGATTCCGGCTGAAGCGGCCACTGCAAGAACACTCTCCATTTCTCTTCACCTTGGGAGAACCACATGGCAGAGGCAGTGCGAAATGTAAGGGGCGTGGCTGTGACGGTGCACAATGCAGGGTGCATGGCTGGGGCAGTGCAGTACATGGGACTGGTGGAGTGAGGCTGGGGCAGTGCACACTGTGGGGCATATGACTGGTGTGGGGCACAGCGCAGGGGACCCGTCTGGGGTGATCCTTCTTGTCCAGAGACAGATGCAGAGCTGTTCGCTGTTTCCTACTGCTACAGCCTCCTCCCTGGCAAATGTCCCCTGCCAGGAACGCTCTGCCTGAAGCTGCTGCAGAGGGTGGATTTAGCCCTTTGTCTTTGGGCTGGTAGTAGGGTGACCAGACAGCAAGTGTGAAAAATCGGGACAGGGTGTGGGGGGTAATAGGAGCCTATATAAGAAAAAGACCCAAAAATTGGGACTGTCCCTATAAGATCAGGACATCTGGTCACACTAGCTGGTAGTTTAGTGTGCAAATGGTGATACACTGGAGCTGTCTGTTCCGGGGTAAGAGATTTATTCATCTATAAAAGCACTGGAGAATTTCCCCTAGGTCATAAGTTTTAATATATTCCGTACAAGCACCTAGAGTCCCTAGGACAGGCACTTTCAGCACGTGATCATAAATAAATGTCAGTTTCAGGCTATAAAGGCTCCACCAGTTAGAAGTTCTCCCCAGAACTGTATTCGGCATTCTTCAGACAGGGCCATTCAGGGCTAACAGCCTTGGGATGCCAACCTGAGTGGAGAGCTCTCCTCTCCAGGTTGCACACAGGAGCCTGTTGCTGATGCGGTGACACACACCGATCTCCCATTTGGGAAGAAGACTACCAGAGTCTGGCTCCCAGAGCAGCACCCTGCTGTGCCCAGATGCTGAAGACTGAGGCTTGTGAGCTGCCTGGCTCTCCGCGGCTGAGGAGTGGTCTCCTGCATGATTACTATTCTCAGCTAGGTATGTTATGACTGCTTAGAAACAGCTTCCCACAATGAAAGCCCAATGTTATCAGAGATAAATCAGTGCGGAAAACTGCACAAATGGAAACCTGGACAATAGCATCAGTCACATTTAATCAAGTCCATGGAGCAGTTCCAAAAGCAGTCCATTGCTAAGTGAGCAAACATGGCTGGGGTTACGGCTCTGGAGTCTCCCACCAAAACCTTCAGCAAATGCTCACATGCTTTGACTCCAGGGCTCGGATAGGCGCAGCCAAGACATATGTGTTGGCCAGGCTCATTTGCTTTGGCCACCCAATGGTATTAAAATCAACAATAAAACCAAGGCTCAACCTCAAAATGTCAGATCAAATTCAACTCATAGGGCTGCAGCTAATTCACAGCTGGTGGCTGGTTCTGCCAAAGAACAAGATAGCTTCCTGTCAAGAGAAGAAACCCAGCTTCCTAGCCCAGCCCCAGGATGCAAACACAGCACTGGCTGCTCTCTGCTCAGTGTTACCTAATCAAGGGATTTCTTTGGCTGCTCACAGAGAATTCAGGGAGGGCTAAACTGGCATCACTCAAGTCATGAAAGCAACGGTTGCCGTTTCTCAGGCCACACTGGGTGTCATGTGACCATTTTGCAGGGTTTGTTCTCTCCCAGAGACCCTGGCGCCGTAGTGTGGGCCTGGTACATTCAGCCTCTGGCCCCGGACACATCAGCACTTCTTTGAGAGCCCAGTGACAGGCTGGGGCCCGCGTGAGGGATCTCTCCTCCATCAGATCCCATTTCCTCACCCACCAATCCACAGCCAGAATCCAAACCTGGGAGTGTGGAGACTAGCAAGCCGCAGGGAGAGAGGCGTCCAGGCTCAGCACCCTCTGGTGAAGGGCTGCGTTTTCGCAGCTGCGTAGTGAAGCAGCCAGATGCGAAGCCATGGACAGACCTGGCCATCTCAGCCAGGCAGGGTTTACATCAACTCACTTCACAGACGCTGAGCTAGCAGCTTAGTCTCCTGTTCAAGAGAGCAGAAGCTGTTTGGTGGCTGTTTCATTGTTATGGAAGAGCCTAAAACTCTGACATGACCACAGCCTGTGTGTCCCCCTGTCCGCCCCTCGGCCTGCCTGCTCACATTCCCCTGCCAGTAGGTGGTGCCTGAGTGTGGGTGAGCCTCTGGGAGCTGGAGCTGGCTGGCAGATTTACTGAACACAGCCTCCTTCCAGGAGCAGCCTCGTTCAGTGCCAAGCAACACGAGCACAGCCAATGGGCACGGCCAGTCATGTGCATGGGAATGCCCAGACCTCATGCAGCCCCTGGAGCTCAGATCGGCCATGGACTTGCTAGACAGGGCTGGCTGCATGTGACAGCCACTGCCTGCCTGGAAAGAGGTCAATCACACTGCTCCCCTGAACAGTCCCCCTGGACAAAGGGGCAGCATGTGGCCAGGCAGCTCTCCAATCCCAGGGGGCAGCGGGAGAGGGAAACCTGCCTGTGAAGGTTGGTATGTGATGGAAGTGTGGCCTGGTGGTTGCGGGGGGTCCATTCCTTCTTACTGCAGAGGGGGGCTGGAAGGAGAGCTCTTTAACCCCTTCAGTACTAGTGTGGGGTTTGTATATCTCCATCACACACCCTCCCCCTCAAGTTTGCGGTCAGGGTATTCCCTGCACAGTTGTGGACTGGTTTGTGGTATGGGACCCACCAGCTCTGCACAGCTGCAGGTTGGGTTGCAGTACGGGGCGCATCAGCTCTGCACAGCTGTGGGTTGGGTTGTGGTATGGGGCACATCAGCTCTGCACAGCTGCGGGCTGGGTCGCGGTACGGGTCACACCGGCTCTGCACAGCTGCGGGCTGGGTCGCGGTACGGGTCACACCGGCTCTGCACAGCTGTGGGCTGGGTTGCGGTACGGGTCACACCAGCTCTGCACAGCTACGGGCTGGGTCGCGGTACGGGTCACACCGGCTCTGCACAGCTACGGGCTGGGTCGCGGTACGGGTCACACCGGCTCTGCACAGCTGCGGGCTGGGTCGCGGTACGGGTCACACCGGCCCTGCACAGCTGTGGGTTGGGTCGCGGTACGGGTCACACCAGCCCTGCACAGCTGTGGGTTGGGTCGCGGTACGGGTCACACCAGCCCTGCACAGCTGTGGGTTGGGTCGCGGTACGGGTCACACCGGCTCTGCACAGCTGCGGGCTGGGTTGCGGTACGGGTCACACCAGCCCTGCACAGCTGTGGGTTGGGTCGCGGTACGGGTCACACCGGCTCTGCACAGCTGCGGGCTGGGTCGCGGTACGGGTCACACCAGCCCTGCACAGCTGTGGGTTGGGTCGCGGTACGGGTCACACCGGCTCTGCACAGCTGCGGGTTGGGTCGCGGTACGGGTCACACCAGCTCTGCACAGCTACGGGCTGGGTCGCGGTACGGGTCACACCGGCTCTGCACAGCTGCGGGCTGGGTCGCGGTATGGGTCACACCAGCTCTGCACAGCTGCGGGCTGGGTCGCGGTATGGGTCACACCGGCTCTGCACAGCTGCGGGCTGGGTCGCGGTACGCGTCACACCAGCTCTGCACAGCTGTGGGCTGGGTCACGGTACGGGTCACACCGGCTCTGCACAGCTGTGGGTTGGGTCGCGGTACGGGTCACACCGGCTCTGCAGAGCTGTGGGCTGGGTCGCGGTACGGGTCACACCAGCTCTGCACAGCTGTGGGCTGGGTCACGGTACGGGTCACACCAGCTCTGCACAGCTGTGGGTTGGGTCGCGGTACGGGTCACACCGGCTCTGCACAGCTGCGGGCTGGGTCGCGGTACGGGTCACACTGGCTCTGCACAGCTGCGGGCTGGGTCGCGGTACGGGTCACACCAGCTCTGCACAGCTGCGGGCTGGGTCGCGGTACGGGTCACACCGGCTCTGCACAGCTGCGGGCTGGGTCGCGGTACGGGTCACACCGGCTCTGCAGAGCTGTGGGTTGGGTCACGGTACGGGTCACACCAGCGCTGCACAGCTGCGGGCTGGGTCGCGGTACGGGTCACACCGGCTCTGCAGAGCTATGGTATTGGGTTGCGGTACGGGTCACACCGGCTCTGCAGAGCTACGGTATTGGGTTGCGGTATGGGTCACACCGGCTCTGCACAGCTGCGGGCTGGGTCGCGGTACGGGTCACACCAGCTCTGCACAGCTGCGGGCTGGGTCGCGGTACGCGTCACACCGGCTCTGCACAGCTGTGGGCTGGGTCGCGGTACGGGTCACACCGGCTCTGCACAGCTGCGGGCTGGGTCGCGGTATGGGTCACACCAGCTCTGCACAGCTGCGGGCTGTGTCGCGGTACGGGTCACACCGGCTCTGCACAGCTGCGGGCTGGGTCGCGGTACGCGTCACACCGGCTCTGCACAGCTGTGGGCTGGGTCGCGGTACGGGTCACACCGGCTCTGCACAGCTGCGGGCTGGGTCGCGGTACGGGTCACACCGGCTCTGCACAGCTGTGGGCTGGGTCGCGGTACGGGTCACACCGGCTCTGCACAGCTGCGGGCTGGGTCGCGGTACGGGTCACACCAGCTCTGTACAGCTGTGGGTTGGGTCGCGGTACGGGTCACACCAGCTCTGCAGAGCTGCGGGCTGGGTCGCGGTACGGGTCACACCGGCTCTGCAGAGCTACGGTATTGGGTTGCGGTACGGGTCACACCGGCTCTGCAGAGCTACGGTATTGGGTTGCGGTACGGGTCACACCGGCTCTGCAGAGCTACGGTATTGGGTTGCGGTACGGGTCACACCAGCTCTGCACAGCTGCGGGCTGGGTCGCGGTACGGGTCACACCAGCTCTGCACAGCTGCGGGTTGGGTCGCGGTACGGGTCACACCAGCTCTGCACAGCTGCGGGCTGGGTCGTGGTACGGGTCACACCAGCTCTGCACAGCTGCGGGCTGGGTTGCGGTACGGGTCACACCGGCTCTGCACAGCTGCGGGTTGGGTCGCGGTACGGGTCACACCGGCTCTGCACAGCTGCGGGCTGGGTCGCGGTACGGGTCACACCAGCTCTGCACAGCTGCGGGCTGGGTCGCGGTACGGGTCACACCGGCTCTGCACAGCTGCGGGCTGGGTCGCGGTACGGGTCACACCGGCTCTGCACAGCTGCGGGCTGGGTCGCGGTACGGGTCACACCGGCTCTGCACAGCTACGGGCTGGGTCGCGGTACGGGTCACACCGGCTCTGCACAGCTGTGGGTTGGGTCGCGGTATGGGGCGCATCAGCTCTGCACAGCTGCGGGCTGGGTCGCGGTACGGGTCACACCGGCTCTGCACAGCTGCGGGCTGTGTCGCGGTACGGGTCACACCGGCTCTGCAGAGCTACGGTATTGGGTTGCGGTACGGGTCACACCGGCTCTGCACAGCTGCGGGCTGGGTCGCGGTACGGGTCACACCAGCTCTGCACAGCTGCGGGCTGGGTCGTGGTACGGGTCACACCGGCTCTGCACAGCTACGGGTTGTTTGCAGTACAGGATGAACCAGTTCTGCAGAGCTGTCATCAGAACTTTGCAGGGGGATTTTTTTAAACAGCAATACCAGAAATATAACCCAGGCTGCAAAAATGCCCGATGGCTAAGAGTTTGTGTTATCTAAGAGCCATTCTGTGCTAAACCTCTCCAGGAAATGGCAGTGAGTATGTGCATCCTGAGAACTACCTTTAATTTTTGGATTAGGAATAGTATTGCAAAGGTTAAATAAATCAGTGTGTGTGTCAATGTGTAAGGGTGCATGTGTACATTCACATGTGTGTATGTGTGAGTCCATGTATGGGGTGGACATTAATGTCTGTGATTGGTGGGAAGAATAATTATATTGCTCTGGCAGATGTGCTGGAGGTCTGCTGCAGAGAGCAGTAAAACATCATTAGAGTTTCTAAATATTATAGGTAACTTTCTGACACAGTTGGTCTTACGCCCACCCACAGGTAACCTATACTGGACCTCATTGTGCCGGATAAAGATGAACTGATCATTGGGCTGGATAGTGGTGGTTTCAGTGATTACGGCATGATTACACTCATTCTGGGCAACTAAAGAACTATCCTAACCTGTAATTACATAAATTTGGCTCTTCAAAAGGGCTAATTTCCCAAGGCTGAAAAAAATTATGAGTGAAATTGATGGGGAGGAAAATTTGGTAGAAAAATTTGAATGAAAATTGGAAGTTGTTTAAGACTAGTTTATTAGAAAGCCAAAACGTCACAGTTCCTCAATCGAAAAAAGAGGACAACTTTGGGGGAAAGCCCATCCTGGTTCAGTGGGGATGCAATTAGACAAAACAAAACAAAAAAAGCAATATAGAATACATGACAAAAAGGGGAAAGTAGATAGCAACCAATGTAAATGAAAAGTGATGAAGTGTAGAAAATAGATAAGATAAAGATATCAGGGGAAAAGCCAAGGCTGGGAACAGAAAAAGAAATCCTAGCAATATATAGGGCAGTTTCTAGATGGAGATGGTAAAATTGTTAACAATGATGCAGAAAAGGCAGAAGTGTTCAGTAAATATGGTCTGAATTTGGAAAGGATGATATATTCATACCACATGAGCATGAGGAAGTACTTTCCAATCCATTATTAACTGAGGAGGATGTTAGACAACATCTACTGGTGCTAAACATTTTTAAATCAGCAGGCTCAGATAACTGGCACCCAAGAGAGCTAAATGAACTGGTGGAGGAGATCTCTGGCCTGCTGCTGTTGACTGCTAATAAATCTTGGAATACCAGGGAAATTCAAAAAGGCTGAGAGATTGCTAATGTGCCAGTAGTTAAAAAGGGCAAGCTGGATGCCCCAGGTAGATATGCCTATCTCCTAGAACTGGAAGGACCTTGAAAGGTCATCGGGTCCAGTCCCCTGCCTTCACTAGCACCAGGGCCGGCTCCAGGCACCAGCAAAACAAGCTGGTGCTTGGGGCGGCACATTTCTAGGGGCGGCATTCTGGCACCGGCAATGCCATGCCACCCCTAGAAATGTGCCCCGGCCGCCGCAGCTCACCTCCACTCTGCTTGCGCGGCCGCCGCCAGCTTCTCCACGAGCGGCAGCGCGAGAAACAGCTGTTTCGCGCGCTGCTTCTCCCCCTCACTCCTAGGCATGCCCCGGCACTCCAGCCGGGGAGAGCGGGGGCCGCGGGCATGCCGCGCTCGCTCCCCGCCTGCCGGGGACAGCGGGGGCCGCAGGCATGCCGGGGAGAGCGGGGGGCCGCGGGCATGCCGCACTCACTCCCCGCCGGCCGGAGAGACACTCCCTGCCGGCCGGGGAGAGCGGGGGCCGGCGGCCATGCCGCCCGCGCTCCCAATGGGGGGGGGAGGTTTGTTTCGGCGGGAGTTGGGGGGGTGTTTTTTTTGTTTGGGGGGGGCGGCGTTTGGGTTTTTTGTTTTTTGTTTTTGCTTGGGGCGGCAAAAATGTTAGAGCCGCCCCTGACTAGCAGGACCAAGTACTGTCCCCTGACAGATTTTTGCCCCAGATCCCTAAATGGCCCCCTCAAGGATTGAACTCACAAACCTGGGTTTAGCAGGCCAATGCTCAACCCACTGAGCTGTCTTGCCCCCTCTAGATATAGGCCAGTTAGCCTGACATCAATCCTGGGCAAAACAAGAGAACATAAACCTGATATGGGATTTAATTGACATAGAATTAAAAGACGGGACTGTAATTAATGCCAGTCAGCATGGCTTTATGGAAAATAGGTCTTGTCACACTCATTTGATTCATTCTTTGATGAGATTACAGGTTTGGTTGATAAAAGTAACTGCACAGATGTAATGTACTTAGACTTCTATAAGGTGTTTGATTTATATAGTACAAATTTTGTAATCAGAATATTATGTGATACTAATGTAACCCTTCTGCCAGTCAGAGTTGGCAGCAACAAGGGCCGGGTTCCGTATCTAGGGGTTCCATTCCAATAACACAATGCAAAAACCGGCTCGAGCCCCCACCCAGTGACCTGGGACAAATATATATCACCCCCCCTGGGCGCCTCTAAGAGGCAGTACTTCCCCTCTCGCAAGCACGAGTCTGAGTGTAGAAAAACCTTTTAATGACAGAGAGAAACAATGCGGCCTTTTGCTGGGGAAACACCACATCTAGGATTTGTAAACCAAACTGTGAGCAATGACCCACCCCAGCAAATTGGCCATGTCCTTTCCCTTTGGTTCTTGAGTCCATCAACCCCAAAAATCACCCAAAGTCCCAAAAGTCCAACAACCCAAAAGTCCAGACCCAGAGTTCAAAAGTTCATCTGCAGAGTGTTACACCCCCTCCAGTCTGGGTAGAAATGGGGAGGGGAGAGGTAAGGGGCACCTTACGTGGCTCGAAGCTGACTGCCCCGTCCCTTCATGGTGCTTCGCTCGGCTCTGCTCTGCTCTGCCAGCCATCCCACGAGTCACTCTGTTCAGCCGTCCCGCAAGCCGCTCCGCCAGCAGCTCCGCTCCGTCAGCCGTCCTGCAAGCCGCTCCGGCTGTCCCGCCAACTGCTCCGCTCCACCAGCAGCTCCGCTCCGTCAGCCGTCCTGCAAACCGCTCCGGCTGTCCCCGCCAACTGCTCCGCTCCGCCAGCAGCTCCGCTCCGGCTGTCCCGCCAACTGTCCCGCTCCACCAGCAGCTCCGCTCCGTCAGCCGGCCTGCAAGCCGCTCCGGCTGTCCCGCCGGCTGTCCCACTCCGCCAGCAGCTCCGCTCCACCAGTCGCTCAGCAATAGATCTTCTGGCTCCCCCACTACTTAACACAGTGCTCAGTGATTTCAGCTCATAACAATTTCAGCTTGTAGTTAGGGGAGCCTTCATGCTCATTTGCACACTTAGTCCAGAGTAATTCCAACTCAGCAGCCTGTGAATAGACTCCTAAGGAACTCAAAATTAGCTCTGATATTCCACAGTGGAGAGAGAGAAGGAGGTGCAATTGACATTTAAGACCCTCAGAAGAGGCCCATGCCACCAGATACAAAACCTGTCCCCAACCTCTCTCAATTCACTGGGTTTTGGAATCCATGTCCCTCGCCTAGCAAGTGCTGCTTAGCTAAGGGCGAGTCCCTTCCTCATAACAAAAGCCCACTGTCCTTGATTCACATAATCAGGGTAACAACACTTTAGTCTTCCTGCCCCAATAACAGAGAAACTGGGGCTCCCACAGCAGTCAAGGTGACCATTTGGGCAAGCGGTCCATCATGCTTTGCAGGGTGGGTGTGTCCATGCAAACAAGATTAGCCCCTGACATCCCTTTCCACAACTCACCACCAGATGTCAGGGTAGAGCTCATCCTGACTCTGCTTACATCCTCCCCCCAGCCGAGAATTTGTCGTCCCGACAAATCGCACTCCCTTTATACCAACTCATTGGTTTCCTCCAAAGGGCCTCAGAAAACCCACTTCAGCTGTCACAAATCTGTGCGCTAAATGTATTGGCTCCTCGCTAATCACCCCAGGTGCATCATAGGTTAACCGTTTTACTGGTCTTATTACCCTGTCCCTTCTATTGAGAGTCTCTGTTGCAGGGGTAGGAGGGACATCTTCTTGAGTGACGGATGGAGAGGTTTCCTTTGAGGATCCCTCGGCTACTGGCATAGGCCCCTGCATCTCTGGTTCCGACAGCGGAAGGTCCAACGGGTCTAGGGCCCCCTCCACCTGGATGTCCTCACTGTCCAATAACCTGTGTGCATCATCAAAGGGGGGTCCCATCGGCGGCACAGGGGCGCCAGTAACGGGCCTAAATACCTCCGCCATGGGGCTTAGGGCTGAAGAGGGGGAGCTCTCTATTGGCTCAGCTGATCGAGACTGAAATCTTGTCTTCATTCCAGGATACACCAGGGTTGTGTCTTCCTCCTCGGCCTCACTCTCTGACATGCTGAATAGGGGTAGGTTAGCTTCAGAGGGCCCGTTGTCCGTGTTGGATGGCGGCTGTGGCCTGGCACTTCTGTTCTGCCCGGCTGCCCTGTCATGGCCCATCTCATAAGGGGTGCCAACCAACTCCCCCACAGGGAGCAAGAGATTTCTGTGCACCGTCTTTATTTGCCCTGGACCCTCTTCAGGTTTGATCTTGTAGACCGGCAGGTCTCCCAGCTTCTCCATCACCAGGTAAGGTATTGCTTTCCATCTGTCAGCTATCTTGTGTTTGCCAGCAATACCCAAATTTCGCAGCAAGACTCTGTCCCCTGGCTGGAGCTCCTGCAAACGTACCCTAGCATCATATCGATGTTTGTTGCGATCTGCGTTCTTCCGAGCCGCAGATGTAGCCAAGTGATAAGCATCCCGCAGCTTTTCTCGTAGTCGGGCTACATATTGCTGATGAGTTTCGTAGCTATCTCCATCCTCTGATACCCCAAAGCACAAGTCTATGGGTAATCTTGGTTCTCTCCCAAACATCAAGAGATATGGGGTGACTCCCGTAGCATCGTTCTTTGTGGCGTTGTAGGCATGCACCAGAAATGCGACATGCTGGCTCCAGGTTGCCTTCTGCTCTGGTCGCAAAGTCCCCAACATATCTAATAGTGTTCGGTTGAACCTCTCTGGCTGAGGATCACCTTGCGGGTGATAAGGCGTTGTCCTAGACTTTTTAATTCCCGCTATCCTCAGCACCTCCTTCAGAAGGTGACTCTCAAAGTCCCGCCCCTGATCCGAGTGTATCCGGGCTGGGAATCCATAAACTGAGAAATATTTCTCCCACAGTACTCGAGCGACAGTGATAGCCCTCTGATCACGTGTGGGATATGCCTGCGCATACCGTGTAAAATGGTCAGTCACTACTAGAATGTTTCCGACATTCCTCTTGTCTACTTCTAGAGACAAGAAATCAATGCATACTAGCTCCAAAGGTTTGGTGCTGGTGATATTCTTGAGATATGCAGCCCTTGTGGGCAGAGTTTTCCTTTGGACACATCGAGCGCATGTCTCACATTTCCTGCGAACATCTTCAGCCATCCGGGGCCAATAGAACCTACTACGAATAAGTTCCAGGGTTCTCTCCATCCCTAGATGTCCGAAATCATCATGCAGGGCCCTCATGGCCAGGGCTCTGTACTCTTTTGGCAGCACTAGCTGTGTTCGCTGCTTTTGTAAAGGGTCCATGGTCACTCGGTGTAGCACTCCCTGAATCAGTTTTAGTTTGGTCCATTCTCTCAATAGTAGTTTACCCTCTGGGCTAGGTGGAACAACCGCAGCTGGGCCTCGCCCCTCCCTTTTGGCAAGTAGTGTATCACGAATGTCAACATCTTGCAGCTGGGCTTCTTGCCAGTCAGCCTCACTGAGCATGGGCAATGGAGATTGGTCCAATGCTATGTAGTTCACCGAAGCAGAAGGCCCGCTTTCAGGGGGCAGGCCCAGAGCTTCTGCAACACATCCCTGAAGGCTCCAATGGGCCTCTGGCTCTCGACGACTCACACTGCAAATAGCTCTCACTCCATCCATGGGTATCATAGAGACTTCTGGTGCCTTTGGACGTCTGGACAATGCATCTGCATCCACGTTGCTTCTCCCTGATCGGTATTGAATACTGAAGTCATAGCTAGCCAAAGCGGCCACCCATCTCTGTCCTGTAGCATCCAGCTTGGCACTTGTTAACACGTAAGTCAGTGGGTTGTTGTCTGTCCACACCTGGAACTGAGCACCATACAAGTAGTCTCGGAATTTCTCAGTGATGGCCCATTTCAAGGCCAAGAACTCCAGCTTGTGAATGGGATAGCGAGTTTCACTGTCCGACAGTCCTCGGCTGGCAAAGGCTACAGGTTTACGTTTGCCTTCCACTTCCTGGTACAGTACTGCTCCCAGACCCTCCAAACTGGCATCAGTATGCAGGATAAACGGTTTGCTGGGGTCAGCAAAGACTAGGACCGGAGCATGAGTTAGGCAAGCAATGATTTCTTGAAATGCCCTCTCACACCTCTCATCCCACCGCGGCCCAAACGGTTCGAAGGGGCCATAGTGTCTCTGCACAGGAGGCTTTCGGGATCCTCCCTTGTTCTTGGTCTTAGATTTGGGTTTTCCAGACTGGTATCCCCTGGTAAGATCATTCAGAGGCTTTACAATCGTAGCATAGTTCTTCACAAATCTGCGGTAATAGCCACTAAATCCAAGAAAGGTCTTGAGTTCTCTGTAGTTACTGGGACGTGGCCAGGTAGTGAGTGCTTCTATTTTGCTGGGATCGGTACTCACACCCTCTTGAGACACGATGTGACCTACATACTTCACTGAGGTTTGGCAGAACTGGCATTTATCTATTGAGAGCTTCAAACCATAGTCCTCCAACCTATTGAGCACTTTAAGTAGTCTTTCTTCATGCTCCTCCAAGGTTCTTCCAAACACAATCAGGTCATCCAAATAAACTAACACTTGCAGTAAATTCATGTCTCCCACTACTTTCTCCATAAGACGTTGAAATGTGGCAGGTGCTCCTGAAATCCCCTGGGGCATGCGTTCGAACTGATAAAACCCTAATGGGCAGATGAAGGCTGTCTTCTCCTTATCTTCTTCTCCCAGGGGGATTTGGTAGTATCCACTCCGGAGATCCAACACAGAGAACCACTGGCTTCCCAGCAAGCAGTCTAAGGCATCTTGGACTCGAGGCATAGTGTACTGGTCAACCACAGAACGGTTGTTTAGGGTGCGGTAGTCAATACACATCCGGATTTTCCCATTCTTTTTACGGACCACCACAATGGGTGAGGCATATGGGCTGCGGGACTCTGTAATGATGCCATTTGCAGCCAGCTCTTGTAGATGACGTCGCACATCTTCCATCTCAGAGAGGGCAATCCTCCTAGATCTCTCCCTAAAAGGTCGAGAGTCATGTAGTCTGATGTTGTGCTCCACTCCTTTTGCACATCCCACATCCCACTCATGCAATGAGAACACTTTGGATCTTTCACAAAGTTTTTTCCTCAGGCGATCTTTCCACTCCTCGGACAATGGTGAGTCTCCAAAGTCAAACTTTGCTGGGTCTATAGCCGGAACTTGAGTTTCACCCCGGGGTTTTACAATTGACTCAGGCTCAAAGAGGTCTGCTATCTTCTGTCCTTGCTTCACAACAACATCACGACTTGTTTCATTAGCAATCAGTATAGTCACCTTTTCCTGAGCTTTAGCAGGTAAGGTTATGATTCCACTGGGGACCAGCACTCCTTCAGGGAGCTCTCCTTTCACCGACTGCTCTACCATTGCTAAGGCCCCATTACTGCCTTTCAGCCAGGTGCTCATGACAAGCACTTCTTGCTCTGTCCTGGCAGGCACTACTAAGGGGGTTGTGCCCGCGTACTTCAGTGATCCAATCGGTAGCTCAGATGTCTCTTTAGCGCTCTCAATTTTCCTATAGGCTTCAGCACAAAGCGTATGGATCATCAGGGTGTTCAGGTATTGGTCCCCAGCCCGTCGTCTGCAGTAATCCGCGAGTACCTTGAAGAGGCTGGAGTTGGTCCCTATCAGTGCAGACACATCAGAGGTCCCTTTAGGGTCGGGGCATATTAATGCAGCTGTGTCTATCGCTTCTCTTACCCCCGCAACCTCCTCTGGGAATTCCAGGTGCACTATGACATATCCTTGGTAGGGGTATTCATCCATGCTGAGGCCACATAGGCCAAGGCCAGTCAGTGGCTGTATAGGAAGGTGCCTAAGCATGTGTTGGTAGAATGACTGAAATATAATAGTCACTTGAGATCCAGTGTCAAGCACTGCTTTACACTCCACCCCTTCAATCCTCACCATGACCTCTGCTCGAGGCCCTATGAGTCCTGTGGGGATCCCAGATGGACAGTCTTTTCTGTGGGAATCTTCAAATCCTGCAGGCCTGGGTGGTCCACGTCCCTGGACCCTCTGGCAGCTACCGGATCTCTCCCAACTGATCCTCAGCTTTCCATACACTAAGGAGGGATTTTCTTCATTCCGGCACCTAGCAGCACTGTGCCCCTCCTGACCGCATCGGTAGCAGAAAATTTGCCCTTTCCCCCTTCGCCTGGATGGGACGGGGGCTTTAAATGCTGACCTCTCCATTGCCCCAGTGTGAGGCTCCTTACCCCTGGAAGCCTTAGCTCGGGCAATGGTGCTTTGCAGCTCAGCTATCCGTTCCGTCAGGACCTGCATTTGTTGAGCAAGTTCTTCTCTGGTGCTCACCATCAATACACTGGCAGTTTGCAGTGGTGTTGTGCTGGCCAGCTCCAATGTTTGGGCTTCCCAAAGCTCACTGGCAGCCTGCCTTTCTTCCTCCTCTCTGACCTCTTTTATTAGCTGGGAGTAACTTGGGGGATGTTCCCGTCGTTCTCTTAGCCGCAGATGAAGTAGAATCGGGTTCAGATACTGAGTTCCTCTTACAATTTGAGCCAGTCTGGTCTGATCCATCTGCTCAGCAGTCACTGCTCCCCTCATGACAGCTTTCTGAAGCAGTCTCTCCAGCCTCTGTATATAGGCTGAAGCCTTCTCGCCCTTTTGCTGTCGGGAATTAAGGAACTTGCAGTAGCTATCTTCAGGGCCCTCTACGCTCCCAAATGTGTGATCAAGAGCCTCTAGACAGTCCCTCACACTGACCCCAGGGTCAATGAGCTTCAGAGTGCGAATCACATCTAATGCTGGGCCGGCAAGGCTCTCTATTAGACATCTTCGCTTTTCTGCATCGGGTACAGCCCACTCCTGCAGCATTTCAGTGGTATGCTCTAACCAGGGTTCAAACTCCTCCCCCCCAGCAAATGACCTTAACTTACGACAAGAGTTTGACATAGCATAGGACAGCACAACCTTTTCCAATGTTTGCCCCAGTCCTTTTGCCCAATCATCGGCCGAGGCTGCAGCCCCTGACCTAGAGGCTGCTGAGCCGGGGCCCAACAAACCTGACATAGTAGCCATTATGCAAACAGTAATTTCCTCAAAATATAAACACAATTATTTCCCAATGTAGCGGATCACTCAACAAGTGCTTGCGAGGGGTACTGACCCAGGGATCCCGGACGAGCCCCCAAAAATGTAACCCTTCTGCCAGTCAGAGTTGGCAGCAACAAGGGCCGGGTTCCGTATCTAGGGGTTCCATTCCAATAACACAATGCAAAAACCGGCTCGAGCCCCCACCCAGTGACCTGGGACAAATATATATCACCCCCCCTGGGCGCCTCTAAGAGGCAGTACTTCCCCTCTCGCAAGCACGAGTCTGAGTGTAGAAAAACCTTTTAATGACAGAGAGAAACAATGCGGCCTTTTGCTGGGGAAACACCACATCTAGGATTTGTAAACCAAACTGTGAGCAATGACCCACCCCAGCAAATTGGCCATGTCCTTTCCCTTTGGTTCTTGAGTCCATCAACCCCAAAAATCACCCAAAGTCCCAAAAGTCCAACAACCCAAAAGTCCAGACCCAGAGTTCAAAAGTTCATCTGCAGAGTGTTACACCCCCTCCAGTCTGGGTAGAAATGGGGAGGGGAGAGGTAAGGGGCACCTTACGTGGCTCGAAGCTGACTGCCCCGTCCCTTCATGGTGCTTCGCTCGGCTCTGCTCTGCTCTGCCAGCCATCCCACGAGTCACTCTGTTCAGCCGTCCCGCAAGCCGCTCCGCCAGCAGCTCCGCTCCGTCAGCCGTCCTGCAAGCCGCTCCGGCTGTCCCGCCAACTGCTCCGCTCCGCCAGCAGCTCCGCTCCGTCAGCCGTCCTGCAAACCGCTCCGGCTGTCCCCGCCAACTGCTCCGCTCCGCCAGCAGCTCCGCTCCGGCTGTCCCGCCAACTGTCCCGCTCCACCAGCAGCTCCGCTCCGTCAGCCGGCCTGCAAGCCGCTCCGGCTGTCCCGCCGGCTGTCCCACTCCGCCAGCAGCTCCGCTCCACCAGTCGCTCAGCAATAGATCTTCTGGCTCCCCCACTACTTAACACAGTGCTCAGTGATTTCAGCTCATAACAATTTCAGCTTGTAGTTAGGGGAGCCTTCATGCTCATTTGCACACTTAGTCCAGAGTAATTCCAACTCAGCAGCCTGTGAATAGACTCCTAAGGAACTCAAAATTAGCTCTGATATTCCACAGTGGAGAGAGAGAAGGAGGTGCAATTGACATTTAAGACCCTCAGAAGAGGCCCATGCCACCAGATACAAAACCTGTCCCCAACCTCTCTCAATTCACTGGGTTTTGGAATCCATGTCCCTCGCCTAGCAAGTGCTGCTTAGCTAAGGGCGAGTCCCTTCCTCATAACAAAAGCCCACTGTCCTTGATTCACATAATCAGGGTAACAACACTTTAGTCTTCCTGCCCCAATAACAGAGAAACTGGGGCTCCCACAGCAGTCAAGGTGACCATTTGGGCAAGCGGTCCATCATGCTTTGCAGGGTGGGTGTGTCCATGCAAACAAGATTAGCCCCTGACATCCCTTTCCACAACTCACCACCAGATGTCAGGGTAGAGCTCATCCTGACTCTGCTTACACTAACATCAGTAGAGCACATGTTAAATGGATTAAGAACTGGGTGAATGACAGATCTCAAAAAGTACTCATCAATGGGGACTCATTACTGAATGAAGGTGTTTCTAGAGAGGTTCCACAGGGATCCATACAAGGCCCGTGGCTATTCAACATTTTCACTGAGGATCTGGAAGTAAATATAAAATTGTTACAGATAACATTTGTGGATGACACAAAGATTGGCCAAAAATAATGTGGAAAATACAGATGAGGACAGAGCAGTCCCACACAGCGTTCTGGGTCACTTGGGGATCTGGGGCCACTCCAACAAAAGGCGTTTTAATACATCCAAATGAAAGATCACCCATCCTGGAGCAAGGAATGTAATAACCACAGAATGGTTATTGTCTCCTGGAAAGCAGTGACTCTGAAACAGCAAGGAGGTGATGTCCCCTCTGCACATGGCACTGGTGAGACCAGTACTGGAAACAGGATGTTGAATAATTGAAGAGAGAGCACAGAACAGCCATGAAACTAATTCGACAGCTGGATGAAATATCTTACAGCGAGAGACTGAAAGAGCTCAACCTGTTTAGCGTATCAAAAAGCAAACTGAGAGATGACTTGATTAAGAACATAAGAATGGATCAGCGCACTGGTCTGTCTAGCTCAGTATCCTGTCTCTGACAGTGGTCAGTGCCAAACGCTTCAGAGGGAGTGAAAAGAACAGGACAATTTCAAGTGACCTGTCCCCAGTTTCTGGCAGTTGGAGGTTTAGGGACACCAAGAGCATGGGTTGCATCCCTGACACCATCTTGGCTAATAGCCATTGATAGACCTGTCCTCCATGAACGTATCTAATTCTTTTTTGAACCCAGTTATACTTTTGGCCTTTACGACATCCCCAGGCTGACTGTGTGCTGCATGAAGTACTTTCTTTTGTTTGTTTTAAACCTGCTCCCTATTAATTTCATTGGGTGACCCCTGGTTCTTGTGATTATGGTGTATGAGGCACAGATCCACAAAGATGGATTGATTTCAGTGGACATTAGGAGCCTAAATAACTTTGTGGATCTGGGCGTAACTACCATTACAGGGAGAACTCTTTAATCTAGTGGAGAAAGGTGGAACTAGAGCCAATGGCTGAAGCCAAAGCCAGACACATTCAAATTAGAAACAAAGCACAATTTTTTTTTAACAATGAGGGTGATTAACCACTGGAACAAACTCCCAATGGGTGTGGTGGATTCTCCATCTCTGGATGTCTTCAAATCCAGACTGGATGCCCTCCTGGAAGGTGCTTTAGTCAAACACAAGTTATTGGGTTCCATAAAAGGGTAACTGGGTAAAATTCTCTAGCCTGTTCTATGCAGGTGAGACTAGATGGTCTAGGTGTCCCTTCCGGCCTTAAACTCTGTGAACCTATTAATGTGTGAAAGGATGTGTGTGTGTCTCCATGTGTGTTAGTGTGCGTGCAGGCCTGCTTGTGTGCCCACGTTGCCATTGATCTCCAGCTACAATAGCCTCAAGCATTTCCATGCTTAACGGTGGCATTTCCTATAAATGTTACACTGACAATTTTTGTTTGTGATACTTAAGCATCATTTTTGTTACTTGCACACATTTTGATTTAAGGGAGTGGATGTGTGGGTATGTGTTTCTTTCATAGGGAAGTACATGGAACAGGTGGACATGAACTGAACAGGTAAGACCCTCCCTTGGCCCCCCCAACAGATGAATTCCAATATGTTTGCACAGCTGTCTAAGTTTCCCATTTCCTTTTCTTTGATGATTCTTTTTATGTGTCTTTTTCCTTCGTGGTCGTCAGCTTTGTGCTTGTCCACTTAGACATAAGAAACGTGCTGCTAGATTGCACTGTGCATTATGTGCCCTGGGAAAGTGCTGTGAATTCAAAATACAATTCTCTACCCCTCTAACACAATTTACCCAGGAAAACCACTCAGATATCCACTCACACTGAGCTGGTTGTTGTTTTGATTTGGGGCTTTGTCTTAGAAATGGGGGAGGTACGGTAGGATAATTAACTTGTATCTGAGATTTGTAGCACTATATGCTGCATGAGAGCCATCTGTCTTGGATGGTTGCGACACAAGAAATCCTGCATCTTGGCAGAGGGTTAGACTAGATGACCCTTGTCATCCCTTCTAACCCTATGATTCAGGACCAAGTGTTCCAAATAGCTCCTAGGGAGATGGCTATGCAAACCCCTTTGCCAATGCTCTTTATGTGCATCACTGTGCAACCACTTTTTTAAAGTACCTTTCTGTGTCTGTGAGGTCTTGTCTATGTGAGCACTTAGTTGGCAGCAAGCTGGAGTGTAAATAGCCCCAGCTTGAGGTGTAGACACACCCTTCATGTCCATGTGGACTCTGTGCTGCACAGTAAAAATTCCCCAGCGTGCTATAAGGTACTCCCTTTTCTAAGTGCAACAGGGAACATGTAGCGTGCGGCAGAAGGGTCCATATGGACAGTTAGTGCATGGCAGGCTAGTGCGGGAAGAGTTGCTGCAAACTTGTATAGACGAGCCAGGGGTCAGACCTCTTACCACCTCCATTCTGGAGCTCTGGAACTGAATGCTTTGCATCACGAGACAGTTACTCTTTGAACTGGGCTGCATCCCAAAGCACTCCAGGGCAAGCAGGTTCCCATTAGATCACTGGTTCAAACACAGCCCAGGTTAGAAGTGATGAAAAGTGATGGGCCTGCACCAAGACCATCGAGCCAAGCCATACAGACGTTGTTACTACCACTTACTGGCTGTGAAATGACTGCACACAAACCAACCCTCGCATTCTATGGAAAAGGCTCATTTCTCTGGAGCTGCGCTGCAAGGTTACACCAACTATTTGCAAAACAAATGTTCACAGGAAATCTCGACTCTTTGTGACTCTCTCTGGGACTGCACAAGCATCCAATTGTTCTGGGCTGGAATTCGTACACCCCTAATCACAGAACGATTTAGGACAGATATCCCCATGTGTGCAGGCGGCTGCTGTGGGCTCACCTGGGAGCGTGACATGTAGGCCCCAGGGCCATGCAGCTTCCTGACGCTGTGGATTCTGGCAGGCTAGCGCATTCTTCCTCCTCTGGCTGTCGGACCACATTCCCCTTTTTCTCCTGCAGGATGATTTGCTGATGACCCTGTAGTCAGGGTATAGCCCATTCTGCTCTTATGACACGTTGAGTGACTTCTTCATCCAATGGGACAAAATGCTGGACCCGCTGAGACAGAAATGTGAGAAGATCAGACTCTTAACATGGTCCTGTGGACTCAGTACCTCAATACCTGAGGTACTGGCTGAGATGAGGGGTGAGTCCTGGCCCAAACCCCTTGCCAAGGACAAAAGGGTATCTTTTACTAGCATGGGCGTGACTATGCTAACACGATGTTGTGATGCTTTTATGGGTGTGTGACTATGCTCATGAAAAGGTGAGTGGCTAGTTTGTGGGCGTGACTATGCTAGTGAGTTGATGGGATGCTAGTATCTGGGCATGGCTATATTATTCCCCACTACTGACTACCTTCCAATCACCAGTCATGGGCCAGCACAGCTTCCAACCTAGCACACTGTCTCACCAGAGAAATCCCCCCGCAGCCGCCTCAGCCCTGTAACAATGCCCACCCAGATGGGCAGGCTTTGCAGCATGCCTAGAAGGACAACACCTATTGTTATACCAAGGAACAACATAATGCTAGTATGGGAGTGACTGTGCTAAGCATCTGAGCATGCTCAGTGTGAACTAGATGGTGCCAGTAAACGAGTGAGAATAAGCCTGGTGCTTGTGTGGTAAGTGAGAGGTGCTTCACCATCCCGCGTCAGAACGCCGCTGAGTGTCAACCAAACATTAAAGAGCCTGGCTCTGGTTGTCAGTGTCACCTGCACAGCTGTGTGAAAGGATGCATGCAGGACATTAGCTACATGCTCTTTAGAATGTACACAGACAGCCTGGAGGTTCTGCTCCCCAGCCCTCTCCTGGGCAGGCAGCATGGTGCTCTCAGACTGGAATTCCTCAGGGGATGGGACAGGAGTTTTCAATGCACAATGTATTGACCTCTCAGCTCCAGAAAAGAGATTCGAACCACCTCCCCTCTCCCCAGCAGAACTCTGAGCTTGTTACCTACCATTCCTGGCAGACTGTGCTTCCCCATTCTCCAGGCTCAGGACAATGTGACCAATCAGACAGGGCTCAGTAATTTGACTCCAGGGTCTCCATTCATATCTCTGTTTTTCCTGGTGGTGTCTGTCATGTACTCCTTGCACACAGCAGGTTGCAGATTTGGACTGGCTACAGCGCTTCCAACATGGAGAGATACAATAGATGTGTTCTTTTTAAGATACTTTAATGCAGTGCCAGGTATGAGTGTTACCAGCTCAGACAAGGTGTGTTACACACATACCTGGCTTCAAAAGCTACCAGATGGTTGAATATTATAATAACATTTTAGCATTCCACCACTTCCCCCCTTTTAGTTTTACATTCCTACCATTAACAACATTTACACTATCACACTGTCTTTGAAGTTCAGTATGGATCAATCTGTTAAGTGTCTCTGAATTGTAGTGCTTTTCTAATAACACAACCCAAACATGTAACAACTTGGTCATCTGGCTGCCCATTGGTTTCAACAACTGGCTGTGGTCAGTTTGGGATCTTTGAGTGTTCTTTCTGTTCTGTGTCCGCCATTGGTCGATTTTGGTCTGAGTGTTCCATCTGAGGAACAAACTGAAGATGTCGACAGTTTCTGTTGAACGCTCCACTGTTGGTCTTGTTCACATATGATCTGGGTGCTGAATACTTTTTCTTTATGACAGCTGGAATTGTCCATCTTTTTTTCTCTTTCCACTTTGACACAAACATAGTCACTAGGTTCTAGACCCAGCATTTATCTAACTGAGTGACATCTATTGTAAAAGTGTTCATAATTTCTTTTTGCCTTTTTAGCTGATTTGGCTACTTTCTTCATGTCTGGCCACTTTGGAGATTAGATCTGAGTTGTCTTTCCATCAGGAGTTGTGCTGGACTATATCCAGTAGCTGCTATCAGTGTGGAACTGTAGCTCAGAAGAGCAAGGAATGGATCTTCCTGCTGTTGGATTTTCTTGGCTGTCTGCACACCTTTGTCAGCCTCTCCATTCACTTCTGGGTAATGTGGGCTGCTACTTATGTGATCAAAATCATATTTTGCTTGGAATTATTTAAATTCCACTGCGGTGAATTGTGGTCCGTTGTCTGTCACTAGTTGTTCTGGAATACTGAAAGTAGCAAAAGTACTCTTAATGTTTTTCAATAACACTCTGATATGTTATGTCTTTCAAGGGCATTATTTCTCTATATATGCATTCAATTATCAAATTGCTTTTACTTTTTTCAGGGATAGGACTTATTCCATCTTTGTTTATTATCTGACCCAAAACCTCAATTTTTTGTAGGCAAAAACCTCATTTTTCCTTGTTTAGCTTCAGGCCACACTGACTGATTAAGATTACAACCTCATTGAAAATTTTGTTGTGTTCTTCCATCAAGGACTTGTGTATCAAAATATTGTCCATGAAAACTACAACTCCATTTGTATTGTTTAACAGTTCTGCCATCTTTTGTTGGAAAATTTCAAGTGCACTAGTAATCCCAAAAGGTAATATTCAAATGCAAAATCTCTCAAATGATGTGATAAATGTAGTCAGTTTAGCACTCTCTTTGGCTAAAGGAATTTGCCAGAATCCATTCGAGGTATCCAGCTTGAAGAATACTGTAGCTCCTTTCACTTTGGGAGGAGGTCATCCAGTGTTGGAAGTATATATTTTTCTCACATCTGCTTTATTAAATCTTTTAAGAGCCAGACATTTGTATATTTCCATTTTTCTTTATAACCAGTACCATTGGGGTACACCTTGCTGTTGGCTCAGAGATTTTCTCTAGTATGCCAATCTATTCCATTCCCTTTAACTCATTTTCCACTTTATGAAGCAACAGGATGGGAATCCTGTGAGATGTTTGTACACTATATGGTTCAGCATCATCTCTTAAAGTTATTTGTACTAGATCAAAGTTCTAGTATCACCAAATACTCTGTCAAGTTCTTCCACCTCTCTCACTAGGCCCATACAGCTTCTTCGCTGCAGCTGAGAAGATTGTTGTTTGATCACATATACCCTGAATGCATAGCTTGTGTCTTTGTAAATTGTGTCTGTAGTGAACTGGCCCATGCAGTTCAGAGTACCTTTAGGGCTATGTCAGGTACTTTCAGCTCTGGAAGGGGTTGAAGGTGATTATATGTCTCTTCTGATATGACTATCAATCTGCTCCTGAGTCAATGTTAAAGTTAATAGTCTTGTCATGGATGTTCAGTTTCACTCTCCAGAAAGGCTCTGAGTCATCACTCCTGATAGATTCCAGAAACAATGGCTCTTAACTGTCTGTAGTAATCAGTTTCCTAACCCTCTTTGTGAGGCAAACAGTTGAAAAATGTCCATATTTTGTGCACTTATTACATCTTGCATCTTTGGCTGGACACACATATTTTGGGCTATGAAATTTTCCACATTTTGTGCATTTGGTGTGAAAGGTTTTGTAGTTAGCCTAGGATTTGTGCCTCTTTGCCTCAGAGATCTTATGATAATTACTTTTAGCAGTCATGCTGTATTTCTTTACAGCTTCTAAGCTAGTTTCTGATTTTTCAAGTTTCTCCTACCTTTTGTTTTGCAACTTCATTAGTTCAGTTTGCTTTGCTTTCTGGATAGCTGTATTATAGTGCTAAATCTCTCATTAACTGTAGTTGCTGTAAGAGGCTTTTATCTGTTAACTCAATAACCAGTCTGTCTCTCGTATTTTCGTGTATTGGAGATCCCCAAAATCACAGTTTTCAGCTAATGCATTAAATGCTCTTATAAAAGATTCAACAGATTCCCTTAGTTTTTGAATTATTTTATGAAAGGACATGTTTTCACCAACCATATTTCTCTGAGATATAAAGTACAAATCAAACATTACCAGAACCCTTTTATAGTCATCATTGTAACTGTCATGGGTAAAGGCAAAGGATTTAAAGATACATTCTGCCTGTTTCCCCATAGCATAAATCACAGGTGATACCTGGATGTTTTCCTTTTCCTGGTGGTGTTTAGTAGCAATGCAGAATCTTGCAAAGTACTGCTTCCAGTCTGTCCATTCTGAAGTTCCCTGGGGCATTGAAGAGTGGGGTGTTGATGAGATCACTCCTGCAACTTGTGTTGCTGTTTTCCTTCTGTCTCTGCTCTCCTCTGGCACCAGTTAGGCTACCATTGCTTCTGACACCATGTCACATACTCCTTGTACATGGTACATTGCAGGGCTGCTACTAGTAGGTCAGGCTTTTGTACCAGCTTTGGACTGGCTATAGAGTTTCCACCAGAGAGAGAGATAGAGAGATACAAGAGATGTGTTCTCTATAACAGTGGTTCTCAACCTTTTTTTTTCGTGGACCACTTGAAAATTGATGAGAGTTTCAGTGGACCACTTAATGATCTTTCCAAATGTTGTTTGTACAGTTAGCTAACTATTGTAAAGCACTTTGGATAAAAGCGATATATTAAAAAAAACTTAATAATAATAAACTTTTTTTGTTCTACAAATAAAAGCACACAATTCATATTTTAATATTAGTAGTGTTACCTTTCTAATGCGATGGATGTGCCCTTTCTCCCTCGCTGCAACATCCCCCGAGCTGGGGCTGGGAAGGAGGGGGGTTTCTCCCCCACCACCGCAGCCACAGAGCTGTCTCTCCCCAGCAGCCATAGCCCTGAAGCTGGGGAAAGTCACCTTTCTCTGGCCACCGCAGCCCTGCACATCCCAAATTCCTCGCAACCTGTCTTCTCACCCCACTTCCCCGTCCTACCTCCTATTCCCCCCAGGGCCACCACCTCACCTTAGATGTGCATCTTCTCCAGGGTCCAGGCACCTAATTAGTGGAGCCATGCCTGCTTGGCTCCACTAATTATGTGGGTGGCCTTTCATTCTCTTGTGTGCAGCCAGCCAGGTGCACACCTTAGTGGGTACTATCCGCGGACCACCTAAATGGAGCTCGCGGTCCACTGCTGGTCCCCGACCATAGTGTGAGAACCTCTGCTCTATAAGCTACTTCAATGCACTGCCAGGTATGGCTGTTACCCTCTCAGGCAAGGTGTGTGACTCATGGCACCACCTAGTGGCTGAATGTTATAATACAGTTTTAGAATTTCATCCCAGTGTCCCAATGTCAGTGATTTAAGGGTTTTTGTGGTGAAGGTGGAAATGACGCAGCTGACATCTTGTTTGGCATTGCTTTGATCCAGTATCCTCCTGATGAATCACAGGTTCCACTGAGAGAAAACCAAGAAATCAGAAATAAAAAACCCCACTCCGCCTGTTTCTTGTTTTGGTTTTGTTACTTGACTACTTAGCCCCCAATTCAGCAAAGCACCTAACCACATTCCTAAATGCAAACATGGGTTAAGTCCTTTGAAGTCAGTGTGACATTACATCATCTCCATACAGACATGACACCATCTCATTTGCAGTCACTTGATTGCTCTCTTTGCATCCCCACCTTTTAAGCTACTTTGATTTTTGTAAGGAAACAGGTTTGACTTGGCAATAGCATAACATGTGAGTGGCTAACACTTTCCACGGTCACTCAGTCAACCAGGCCTAGCTTATTCAGTCATGTGTGTATTTGGCTAGTTTTCTAAGGCATGACTCACTCCAGGCTGATAGTAGATTTGGTCCCCTGGCTGGTGCCAGAGTCTGCCGTGATTCTGCTATAGATTCTTGCAATGCCCTCTCTGTCCCTTTCTCACCTCTGTCAGAAGGGATCTGGGGGCTCAGCTATGTCAAGATTATTCTTGTTCCGTGGAGGCCAGTCAGAGCACATGGGCTGGCACCATCTTCAAAGTGAAGAACCTCATCTTTTAACAGTGAGGGTCATTAACCATTGGAATAATTGATCAACGGTCATGGTGGATTCTCCATCACTGGCAATTTTTAAATCAAGAGTGTATGTTTTCCCTAAAAGATCTGCTCTAGGAATTCTTGTGGGCAGGCCTCTGGCCTGTGTTACCCAGGAGGTCAGACTAGATGATCATAGTGGACCCTTCTGGCTTTAGGATCTAGGAATCTGTTCTTTACAAACTACCAGTGAAGTTAATGGTGGTGTGCACCTGGGTGCTGACACTGCAAATACTTCCCCACACACTGCACTATACACACGGAGCCAATGGAGCTGTGCAGTGGGCAAAATTCTACATGAGGATGAGTATCTGCAGGATTGGGGCCCAAATGCTCGGTGACAACAAAACTGATCATGGTACAGTAACAATCTCTGGTAAAGCAGGTCTGGCTTTGGAAAAGTCATCTGGGATTGGGTGCTGAATACAAGGCACTGATGCCGCTGCCCGTACCATCACGCCATCGACCTGTGGCTAGTCACCTGGGCCCCTCCAGGGAACACATCATGCTTTGAATGCCCCGGGGCATCATCTGCATCAGTTCCAGACATCTGTGCTCAGCTCTAGCCCTGCCAGAATTCTCTCCCTTATTTCCTCTTATCCTGTCCTGCTGCTTCAAGCTGCCCATGCTGTCTGTCTTAATGCTGCCCTTAACTCCCATGCTTCAGGTCATGAGCCACTCACTAGCTGACGGGCAGCCAGGGGCAGACTGAAGGGTAAAGCCTGAAGGGACGGAATGGAGGGCACTAGGGATGCTTGAAAATCTTCTCTCAAATCTTTTTTTTAAATGTAAAACCGGGTTTTTGATTCCCAAACTTATTGTTTAAAGTCTCCCCTTTTGGCTTTTCATCAGAGAAGGCAAAACTTGGGGGTTTAATGGGAGTTTTTGGCTGAAAATGTTTCAGCTGGGGCCAGAAATATTCAGGTTTTGGCAGTTTTTGGACAAACTTTTCCAGTTTTCATTTTTTTTCCATTCATTGGTCTTTTTACATAAATCTAATATCATTTTTTAATGAGGTTACGAGTTTGGTTGAGAAGGTTAACTGCGTAGATTGAATATACTTAGACTTTTGTAAGGTGTTTGGCTTAGTACCAATTCTGATTTAAATTCTGATTTAAAAATTAGCATGATACTATATCAATAGAGCACATGTTAAATACATCAAGAACTCCCCAACTGACAGAGCTCAGAAAGTAATCTGTGGAGAATCCTGAAGGAATTGGGGTGCTTTTGGGGGGTCCTGTGTGGATCAGTGCTAGGTCTGATGCTAGTCAACATTTTTATCAACGGTCTGGCAGTAAATACAAAATCCCCGCTGATGAAATTTTGCAGATGACACCAAGACAGGCAGAGTGGTAAATAAAGGTGAAGACAGGAAAGCCATACAGGGTGACCTGGATCTCCTGGTAAGCTGGGCCCATTCAAACACAATGCATTTTAAAAGAGCCTCCATTTAGCCATCCAGTGCATTCAGGCAGCCACTGTCGCTCTATAGACATTATGGGCCAAATTCTGCTTTCTGTTTTCCTGGTGTAAAGCCACACCATTGAAGTCAGAGTGGTTGTTCTGGATTTACACCAGTGTGACAGAGAGCAGAGTTGGGGACCCTGTGTCTGTAATTCAGACTGAAAGCTACTGGAGGCAGGGGCTGTCTCCTCTTTGCACCATTCTGATCATCCCAAGAGCACTCAATCTCCCCATGTGACATGTACTTGGCCATACATAACATACTCGGTTTCAGCCTGTCCAAGATCTAGTGGAGGACACTGACTCCTGGCTGCATTGACCGCAGGACAGACACACACAACATTCCCTGTGTTGCTGCATGCCTTTGATGCCAGCTTTCTAAACAGGCGTCCCGGTGTCCGCCTTGCTGCCCGCGAGTGCTGCACTCCTCAGCGCAAGCGGAGGACCGTGCGGGAGATAAGCAGATCAGAATGTTTCTTGACGGCTTCTGAAGAAGGACGATAACTAACTGAAAACATAATTCCAACAGAAAGGGCGGGCCATACTGCACCATCCAGCATTAGGGCAGCGTGACATCATTTGATCATGAGAAGCAGAGAAATTGCTGCTGTTCTGAAAATAACCCTGCAGTCTGAGACAGGAGCCCAGCACGGGGCCAAAAGTCATCAGGAGTGACTGGATTCCTGGAACAAACCTGATAATATCATCCCATTGCCTGGGAACTGGACAGAGAATCTGCAAGCACCTTTCTCATCTGCCCTGATTTCATCTCCCTTGGTTCCCGACAGCAGGAGGCTGGAATCCCCTGGAAACCCTCTTCTCCTCCCTGGCCAGCTCCCTGCTCCCCAGGAGAGAAGTGGAAGCACTGCCCAGCCTGGGCTTCGCTCACCTGATGCCTGTCATCAAGCGTCTCCCGTGTCTTTACCAGCTTCTTAATTACCCACCTCTGCTCTCACACTAAGGTCTGTACAAATCATGCTCAATTGTCACTGGCCGATTGAGCTGTCATCATTCCGTATGTATTTCAGCTCCATTACCTTCAATAATACGCAGCCGCAGCTTCATACAAAACCAGTTATTACCTCTGGTGCCTGGTGACTCTGTGACCCAGACAGGTTCTGCCATGTCAGCAATTCAAAATGACAGATGGGCCATAGCAATTCTGTGGAACACAATGGCTACGAGTTACAGCGTTTAAATAGGAGACAGTTACAGTGAATGACTTATCCTACAGACTCCGGGCCCAACAGCATGGCTCCTGGAGAATAATTATTAAGTCTTATGCTGAGAAAGTCGTCTTGTCTCTGACAAAGGAGGATTTGAGTGTTGAGGCCAGGCTTTTCCTGGGGGATCATTCATATTCAACTGCAAATAATGTTGGGCCTGTTGTGATAAGAATATACAGCAGCTCCTGGATTAGGGTGCTTGGCCAGGAAATCAAAAAGTGAAAAGAGATGAAAACTGCAGGTTGTGAAAGATGCCGTTGCAGCTCCTGTTTGTTTCCAGGTTGACAGTCAGACTCTTACTTGGGAGGAGGAAGCAAACTAGGGAAATGTGGTCTAAATGGAATTACTATAAAGTAGGGTGCAACTGGCTGAAAGACCATACTCACAGAGTAGTTAGCAGTGGTTCGCTGTCAAACCAGGAGAGTGTATTGTGTGGGGTCCCACAGGGGTCAGTCCTGGATTCTCTGCTATTCAATATTTTCACTAATAATTTGGATAAGGGAGTGGAGAGTATATGTATAAAATGTGCAGATGACAGCAGGCTGGGAGGGGTTGCAAGCACTTTGGAGGACAGGATTAGCATTCATAACGACCTTGACAAACTGGACAATTGGTCTGAAATCAACAAGATGAAATTCAGTAAAAGACAAGTGCAAAGTATTTCATGCAGGAAAGAAAAATCAAATACACAGCTACAAAATGGGGAATAATTGGCTAGGTGGTAGCACTGCTGAAAAGGATCTGGTGGCTATAGTGCATCACAGACTATCAGTCAAAACAGTGATTCGGTTGCAGAAAAGTCTAATATAATTCTGGGGTGTATGAGCAGGAATGTGATATGTAAGACACGGGATGTAATTGTCCAGTTGTACTTGGCTCTGGTGAGGACTCCGCTGGAGTACTGTGTCCAATTCTGGGTGCCACACTTTAAGAAAGATGGGACAAATTGGAGAGAGTCCAGAGGAGAGCAACAAAAATGATGAAAGGTCTAGAAAACCTGACCTATGAGGAAAGGTTAAAAAAACTGGGCATCTTTAGTCTTGAGAAAAGAAGACTGAGAGGGGGACCTGAGAACATTACAAATATGTTAAGAGCTGCTATAAAGAGAACAGTGATCAGTTGTTCTCCATGTCCATTGAAGGTAGGACAAGAAATAATGAGCTTAATTTTGAGCAAGGGAGATTTAGATTAAATATCAGGGAAAAAAATCTTTCAGTTAAACTCTGGAACAGGCTTCCACAGGAGATTTTGGAATCGTCATCACTGGAGGTTTTTAAGAACAGGTTGCACAAACACATGGCAGGTATGGTCTAGGTTTACTTAGTCCTGCCTCAGAGCAGGGGGCTGGACTTGATGACCTCTCGATGTCTCTTCTGGCCCTACATGGCTGTGATTCTAGGATTCTGACAGTATCTATGATCATCGGAGATGGGCCTGACCCCAGCCCCAGAACACCTCACAATCTGGGTACATTTGGGTTGAATCCAGATTCAAAATTGGAAGATGGTCCCATCTGTGCACTAGGTCAAACTGAATCACCAGTTCTTACAGCTCCAGGGAGCTTGAGTCCAGAGCCAAACATAGCAGTTGGGCCCATCTCAAATTGTCTTTGAAGTTCTGTTTCTGACCTGTTTGCTGAAGGCCATGTAAGTTGGTCCCATCACTAAGGAATAGCTCTGTATGAATGAACTGCTCCTTTGAAAACCAAACAAGCAAACCCCACTCCTCAGAAATAACATGATGCCCCCAAAATATCTGATTTAGGGGATTTTTATCTGTACTTTTATTTTTTATACAGGGAACGAAGGAGAAACTTGGACCCTGTTGCCAAGTTTTCTGAACAATGTCTACCTTCAGCTTTGCAGAGCATGCTGGGAAGCACAGTGATGACCTCACTGGTTACACGTGTCTTGCTGAGCCAAGAGCATCGGATGTTTAATGTCTGTTAACAGGGTTAATTTAACAAAGACATAGGCCTGGTCTATGCACAGGCTTGGTAACTATTCAGTGCTGGGGGTGATATTGTGCTGATGTAGTTACACCCAGTACAACCCCTAGTGTGGATGCAATTACACTGGGATAATGGTGCCTTAAATTGCTTAGCTTTCCCTCTTCTCATACGGCAATAGCTATCCCAGTGTAGAGCACCCTTATAACTTTGTCCATTCTGGGTGGGGAGGGGGTTCCCACCACTTTAACTAGACTGATTTATATCAGGGTGTGAAGGCAGAATGAGGGTTCAAGAAAGAGACACTGGAGTGGTGCCCCATCTTCCTGATCATTCCAGAACTTTAGGCCAACAAGAGTTCATTGAGGGCAGACTCAAGGGTACCTGTCTATAACCAGACAGCTAGGGAGTTAACTCTTTGAATCTATAAGGCCAGAGGGTATCATTAGATCACTGGTATAACACAGGTCAGAGGATTTCACCCAGTTCCCCCTGTACTGAGCCCAATAACTTGTGTTTGGCTAAAGCATCTTCCAAAAAGATTCCAGTCTGGATCTGAAGTCATCAAGAGATGGAGAATCCACCAGTTCCCGAGGGCGTTCGTTCCAATGGTTAATCACTCGCACTGGTAAACACTTGAGCTTCTTTCTGATTTGAATGTGTCTGGCTTCAGCTTCCAGCCATTGGTTCTTGATCTGTCCCTCAATGGCTATTAGCCAACATGGTCAGGGATGCAACCCCATGCTCTGCATGTCCCTAAGCCTCTGACTGCCAGATGCTGGGAGTGGACGATGGGGTGGATCACTTGATAATTGCCCTGTTCTATTTATTCCCTTGGAAGCACCCAGCATTGGCCACTGTCAGAAGACAGGATGCTGGGCTAGATGGACTGTTGGGCTGACCCAGTATGGCCATTCTTATGTCCCTGTGTTCTAACAGAGGGGAATTGAAACCAAGGAAGCAGTTTGTGTAACGCATCCAGACTGGGAGTCCTGCCTGAGGCTGGAGCACAGACCGGGCCCAGTGAAGGAGCCATAATAGAGAAAGCCAGACCAAGGGACAAGGAGGATGCTTCTCCAAGTATTTAATGGGATCAGTTTCATGTGAAAGAATTTGCTGAGCTGCAGAAACCACAGCGAGTGCAGGCCGGGGGAACAAAGGGCAGTAAAGTTCTGGGCGGGTGTCAGTGCTGTCAGGTCTCAGGAAAGCGTCTGTTTTCATTGATATTAAAGAAGGTCCCCAGCTGATGGGGAATGTGAGTCCGTTTGTGGCAGGAGACAGGCAGTCTGGTCAGTAGAAATCAAAGCGAAACAAGCAGATGACTTTTGTAGGGGGAGCTCTTTCATCTCCTTACTTATGTCTGTGCTGTGGTAATAAAAAGCGTTTCAGGAATCTCCTCAATGCAGGCTGTAAAGAGAGAAGGAACCATACCAGCCCTTGGGAGAATGGGGCGAGGGGGGCGGAAAGTCCCCATGGAAGTTTGAATGTGAACTATTCCTGGCTATTGATCTGCATGGGGGAGAAGTGTGTTCATGAGAAGAACAAAGGGCAAAATGCTGCTTTCAGATCAGGGCTTGGCCAGTCCGGAGAGTGGGGGAGCAGAATAACCGGGTTATTAGACTGTGGGTGCTCCTGTTTCCTGTGATATTCCTGAACTCTAGCCTGGGGAATTCTGCTGGGCATGGGAGCCTCTCTCAGAACGGAACAACTTTGGAAGGGTGGCTGTTGCCATTGTGATCGCAGGTAATAGGCATTTGGCATCTTTATGTTCCCGGTGATTTACCGACCATGCCAGGATGCTGGAAGCAGTGTCTGTTTGAGGCACTGGCCATGCTCACGCCTGTCTTGTATGCACTTCTGCTAACAGCTGACTGGCCCAGATGGTCTCACAGAGCAAATGAGAAAGCTGCACGCAAGAGCGTTTGCAGCAGACGCTCCTTTGCAGCAGGGCACCCCAGGGCTTTGCTCCACTCACAGATCTCAGCCTACACGGAGCTGGCCTGAAGCTCATGGGAAGAGGTGGCTGTGACAACCAAGACTGGGACAAATGCATGCTGTGTTAGTGGAACTGTGCCATGGAGCCTGCCTGGTACAACGTTATCAGATGCAGTGGCTGATCCTGGCCCTGTTGGCCACACTGAGGCCCAGCACGTGCCCAAATCCAGACCCACATGAGAGGATGGGGCACAGCTGGACCGAAATGTTCCAGATCTGTATGTGTCATGTCCCTGAGGCGCTTGGGAGATCTCAGAGAAACCTGTTGGAGCAGGAACCGCTATGCTAGTGAATACGTGCTTCCGTGCAGGGAGGAGTATGGCAGGGGTGTGAACAGACTTGTTACCCCATGAGCTGACCCCAAGAGCAAGGAGATTCCATTCACAGACATGAGTCCTGGCAGGGGTCAATGTCTGTCTGAAGGTTCAGTGCATGGACCAGCTCTTGCTGCAATTATTGAAATAACCAATCTAAAAATGGGTGAGATGTGTGGGAAGTTTCCAAGTTGTTTCCATCATACAGAGGTCAGAATACTCATTGCTCATTTTTTTCAAAATGTATCAAGACTTTTGTTAATTGACATTTTTATCAAAAACTTTATTGCAGTCGTTATCAACATGGAGATTATCAGAATGGGAGTGTGTGTGTGTGGGGGGGTAAAGATAAGGATAACATTTTCCTATACGTTGTCAACAAAATTTTATGAAAAATTGTCTGAGAAAAGGCCATATATGGACCAAAAAATTGGGGAAAAATGGAATTGTCACAGAGGAATAGTGCGTTATGAAGCTGACATTGGCTTCGCCATGTTTTTCAGGAGGAGCTATTGGTCTCCATCATTCCAGGATGAACAGGAGTGGGCAGAGGAATTGTTAAATGGTTTTCAGAAGTGCAGGCTCTGTGTTCTTTGTAAGGCCTGGACTCCAAAAATGGACCATTTCCCCCACAAGAGCAATGTATTTATGATATGTGGGGCACTGCTGCAAAAGCACTGGCTTGGTAAAGAAATCTGAAATGCCCTGCGGATGTGCCTTGGGATGCTCTGCTGCCATTTGTAACTGCAGAATTCTGGAGTTGATAGCGTTCAGAATTTTGAAAAAATTAAATGTTTTCAGTTCTGAGCATCAGGGAGAATCCTGGGCTGCCATAGGTCACTTCACATGCCCCGTGCAGCATGGTACCAAAGGGTCAGAGCTGGCGCAGGGGCTGGGATCTGGTCCAGCGCATTCAAATGCACATGTAGGAATTTCCAAAAGTCACCATTACAGCTGCAGTCTTGCTGCATGCAGAAGGCACCCCCAGGAGTCAGTGACAGCCCAGGGGTTCATGAACTCACAACACGCTACACGATCTGGCGTTAACCTACCCTCAGAGATGAGGAACTGGGCATCGTGAAAACCACGGAGTCCATGCAAGGCAATTGATTCTATCCCTGCAGCTCTGAACTCTTCTTGGGAAATTCATTCCCATTGACATCAATCCCAGAGCTATTGAAAACTACAGCTCCTTCGTGAAAGTGATAACGGCAGAGGGTGGGGTGGGGGCCCAAATCAATCTGGGTCAGCCTGGACTCTGGAGCTGGCTCCAGCTCCTCCAGAACATGCGAAGAAAGGCCCCGTCGCTCTTCAGCTGGGCTGGAGATGCATTCTGATGATGGCAAGGTGAGGGCTCAGGCTTGTGGGTGGACGGTTTGGTTTTAATGTATTTGCCCTGGAAGCATCATGGAAAATCATAGAGCTGATGATTCACCACTGTTATTGTGGCAGTGCCCAGATCCCCCAATCAGGATTGTGCCCTATTGAGCCGGGCACTGCTTAAACACCCCTGAGAAGCAATCCCTGCCCTGGCAAGCCGGCAGCGTCGTTTAAGAAAAGAATGTGGCCAGCAAAGAGGCAGGAGGCAGGGAAAGAGGCCAGGGGACACGACTTCCACACGCAGCGTTTCAGAAATGTCCGCATGGCCCAGTTTGGCATTTTCGGAACGGAAAGGTTCAATTTTTCACTTTGAAATGTACTTTATTCTCTATTTTAACAATGTAAATGGTCAAAATGGAAATGCAACCCTTCCATTGCCCCCACATGGGGAAAAATGGAATTTTGTTTCCTGAAAAATTTCCACATTTTGGCTTTTCCTCCTGCTTTGGGATAAATAGACATTCAAAATCTCGCAATGTTTTGTGAGATGGAAAATCCGTTTTCCTTCCAGCTCTCTTCTAAAAGGCTGAGGGCTGGTGGGGTCTCTCAGAGCCCCCTCCCCAGGCTCTTGAGGCCTGAATTCCTACTGCTGGCCCAGCCTGACTCCTCTCGACCAGCCGGGCTTCCTGCAGCTGCTGGCCTCCCTGCAGCTGCTGGCCTCCGGCACTGTTCCCAAGCCATGGGGTCACTTGGCTGCCTGTGTCTGGCTTGTTTAGACTGGGAAGTGAGTCAAGAAAACTTCTGAGCAGCCTAAAAGAGATTGTAGCTCAGTGGGGAAAGGGAGAGGGAGACAAAATTTTCCTAGACCCAAATAAAAGCCATCAGAGGAGGTGAGAGAGCCCTGCGCCTTGGCCTGGCTCACTTTGTCCTCTTTGTTTATATCCTTGCCATGTTCATGGCCCACGAAATAAAGAGCGGCCTTTTGAAACCCTGGGTGTACCCAAGAAGGAGGGTGGTGGCGTAGGTTACAAGTTCTGCATGGGAACAGGCGGGCAGGTGACATGCTCTTGTGGCAGGCGAAGGTTGTGACTGAGTGCGCGGTGTGCATAATACACATATAATCTGATCGGGGGTTGCGAGACTGGCACTTGGGGGAATAAGCTGGTTTATATTTAGCAAGGAGAGGAACTCTACAGCTGAGCATGAATTTAACAAAGTACCCCTTGCACACCTGTTTAATTTAAGGCTGTGCAGAAATACTATGAGCAAGGTAATTACAAGAGCAGTGAGCACTCAGAGATCCGGGCAGGAGGACTGTACCGCCTGACAATGCTTGGAGCCAGCGCCAGAACAGGGGGTGATGACGCTCCCTTTGGCACTGCTCAGTAGGGGCTCCCATGCACGGCTGAGCTCGTCTCCAGTCCGTACCTGTGTTTACAGGATGCTATTTTCAAAGCCTCATAACTAAAATTCATTGCTTTTCCCCAGTGTCGCAGTGATCCAGCTACTCTGGGCGGCCTGTGGCCTGTCAAGACTTAGCTATTCCACTGGGAACATTTTTGCTGTAGTCTCAATTTTAAAAACTGGGCCTAGGTGCTGTTTCCACTAGAAAATGTGTATTTTCCCTCTAGTGGCTCAAAAATGGCTGGTGGGAGTTTGCTGAAAGTTAAGGGACAAGAAAGCGACTTATGGGAAGTGACCACGTTTGGGAATTTCACCCCAGCTGGGAACGTTTGAGAAGAGATGAGCGTGTGCTGACCGGTGGTTATGATGGAAAGTTTTTAGCAGCCTGAATGCTTGTCACTGTTACTGGCCCAACAGCTGTAATCATGCAGTTTGAAGGGCTGCGCACAATTCAAGACACTTGCTGATCATCACGCTGTAATCTTCTCGTTTTATAAACACTGAGTCCCCACGTCATTATTTTTCTGGTTCTTGGGGTCGCAATGTTTGGATCCGTATTTAGAGCAATTTCTGCCTCAGACCCGCCTGGTGCTGTTCCCAGCTCAGTGGAGAGACCGTCTCAGCTTTCGTCCAAAAGCAAACTCAGGCCAGTGCTGGAGGGAGTGCTGTGTAGGATGCTGTCCCCCTGCATGGCCGAGTTGAGTGTGTTGTCTCAGTAAAGGCCATGGAGGTGCGTATGGGCCATGAGAGTTGCAGCCGGGCACGGACTCAGATGTCAAGGGCTAGGTGTTAGGTGAATCAGGTGCGTCTTTCGTGGCTGTGTTTGGCTTGCCAGAGTGTGATGTCATGTGACACCAGCCAACCAACTGCACCGCGACATCATGTGATACAAGTCAGCCAAGGAGGAGGTGACAAAAGCCACCCAGTGCCCTAGAAGTTGGAGAAAGCACATGCCTGGGGTGGGAGGGTGGCTGGGCTGGATATCTCCTGATGCCAGGTGGCATTGCTCCATCCTCCAGTCTCACAAGGGTTGTGTCCGGTCAGGTTGCACATGCCGCAGGCTATAGGGGGTGGCCCCACTCCTGGGGGCAGAGGCCTCCCACAGCTTCACAACTGGAGCCCTCAGGAGCTGCTGCCCAACACTAGGCCCAAATGCCTCAGCTTAGTTTTGATACCACGGCTCCAAGCTTTAGACTTGGGCACTGCCCTGAACACTTCCCCACCATGCATGGGATTCGTGCCTGCCCCCCATTATCTAGAGCAGTGGTGGGCAACCTGCGGCCCGTGGGCCACATGTGGCCCATCAGGGTAATCCGCTGGTGGGCCATGAGACAGTTTCTTTACATTGACCATCCACAGGTATGGCCGCCCACACCTCCCAGTGGCCACAGTTCGCCATTCCCAGACAATGGTCCCTGCAGCCCACGCCACTTCCCGCAGTTCCCACTGACCTCCAGTGGCACTTGTGTGCCGAAATCATCTAGGTGCTTTCAGAAATCCAGCCCTTGCTCTTGCCTATGATCAGATGCCCCCAATTCCCATTGCTCTGCTCTAACCTTTCTCCAGGGCCTGGAGGTGCACAGGCTGCTGTGCCATAGTCCAGGGTGAGCTCCACCACTCTCCTGCCCCAGAGCGTGACAAATCAGGGTGCAGCAAACACCAGACCACGCTGCCGCCAGGAGGGATAGAACTAACACTCAGCATCCTCAGAACATGGCTTTCTGTACCTCGCCTACCTGTACCTGGCAACACAGCTCCTCCTCCATGAACACACGCGCCCAGCATATGGGAGCCCATCACAGCACGCAGCCCGGAATCACACTGGTTGTTTGTGCAGTTGGATTTCACGTCAAACTCACGTCCCCCTTGTTGCCCCACATCTCGCCTCATCTCTCGCCATGCCCACTACCCAGGCTCCTCCGACTCCCAGAGCATGTGTGTGTGGGGTTACTTCCCCCAGACACACCAGCGGTGTTTCCTAGGAACCTCTGTTTGCACCGTTCCATCCGTGTTTCTAGCCGCTCTGAGTTCATCGCTGATTTTTTCGGGTCTCAGTGGAGGTCACAACCCCTTGTATTTAGCCAGGGTCTTTAACATGCCATTTGCCCCACCACCACCCTTAATGCCCCCTCTCCGCCTCCGGTCACCCAGAGCAGCTGAGACCACCCAGCCCATGACTCCTGCCAAGGCACTTGAGCCAGCTGTGGACAGCCCTACGACAGCTGGTAAAACGTGTTCAAACATTTCCCTCAAAAGCATGTCGCTTTCACCAAGCGGTTTGGGGAATGTTGAAGTGAAACAAAACCAAAGGGAAAAGAGCATAAAATACGATTTAGTTTCCATTTTCAAAAACCAAAACCAAGCTTGAAATGTCAGAATTTCAGCAGTTTTTCCACCTGTCACTGGGCCTGTGTAGGCCGAGGTTGGGGGGCCTTCTGGGGAGGAGCCCGGCAGGCAGGAGCTCGGAGTCATCTGACCCAGAGGGACAGCAGTTACTGATTGGGTCAGATGGATCCTAGCTGGGGGTTATAAAGGAGGATTCCAGCTCTGAGGGGACCTGGGACCAGGAGAGGGCTGGGAGTGCACTCTCCTGTGGCTACACCTACCTACCCAGCAGCCACCCACTCCACAGATCCCTCTGGGCTTGGGAAGATCCTAATCATTAACCTGACAGAGGCCACAGGAGCCCACGATCTAGGCTGGGAACTGAACTGTTGCTTTATGTTATTCATAGATTCATAGATTCTAGGGCTGGAAGGGACCTCGAGAGGTCATCGAGTCCAGCCCCCTGTCCTCATGGCAGGACCAAGTACTGTCTAGACCATCCCTGATAGACATTTATCTAACCTACTCTTAAATATCTCCAGAGATGGAGATTCCACAACCTCCCTGGGCAGTTTATTCCAGTGTTTAACCACCCTGACAGTTAGGAACTTTTTCCTAATGTCCAACCTAAACCTCCCTTGCTGCAGTTTAAGCCCATTGCTTCTTGTTCTATCCTCAGATGCTAAGATGAACAAGTTTTCTCCCTCCTCCTTATGACACCCTTTTAGATACCCGAAGACCGCTATCATGTCCCCTCTCAGTCTTCTCTTTGCCAAACTAAACAAACCCAATTCCTTCATGATTCCATGCTCCATTTTGTGCGGGTTGGAGAATAAATAGGGCCCCGCCTGAGGTAAGGGCTAGACGGAACTGGGCATGGCTGATTGGGTCCCCCAGCATGCACCTTCTTGCCATCTCCGTTTTGTTCCCTGACCATGACAGACTGGACAGGGAAAGTTTTTTATTTTCCACTTTTTGCTTTTTCTTTGTTTCCATTTTCCTTTTGCTGCTCTGTAACTTCTCACCCGTTGGAAAAGTCACAGAGCAACAAAAGGAGAAACAAGAGAAAGGAATAAAATCCCTCCCAGATGCCATTCATTCAAAAAATGGACTGAAGGGGCAAGAACTGGGGAGGGAGGGAGAAAGTTTTGAAATTTGAATGTTTATTTATGTATATTTCCAAAACCCAAAACAAAAAATTTGTATTTGAACTGAAAGGAAACAGAAGCGTTGCCCCATTTCACTGGGAAAATTTCCTACAAAAAACATTATTTTCCAGCCCAAAAGTTTGAACAAACAAACAAAATGATTGTTTCCAAACAGCTCTAAGTGCCACTGGGCGCCCCTCCGTGGCAGTGTGGGGTATAACAGCCACTGGAACCTCCAAGCACTGGTACGTCAATGCCACCAGGGTACCTGGGTAGCAGCAGGTGGAAGAGCCTCTTGCTGCACACACTACATGTGGGGCCAGGTCCCCTGGTGGGATGAACTGGGACAGCACCATTGACAACCGAGCGCTGATACAGTACCTAGGTCATGGCTGACACAGCTGGGACTTTGCTGGGGGGCTAAGCCTGCCCTCCAGCCTTGAATCACTAGCCACCACAAATGTGATTCTTGATTTGCCCTTTGCCCAGTGCTCAGCCCCAGGCCAACGCCTGCCATGCAGCGCTCTCTGAGGAGAGGGATTTCCTCTCTCTGGCTGGCCTGAGGTGATGCGTCCTACCCTGCCAGTCCAAGGCAGCTATGAGGAGGTGCAGGGCTGGCTGAGGGGACGCCGCTTAGCACTAGCCCTGGGATGCTGAGGCCAGCACATCTCTCTCCAAGCTGGTACCTGTGCTGTCAACCCTTGCAATTTTATTGTGAGTCTTGTACTATTTGGTGTTTTAAAGCCCCAGCTCCTGGAGTCACGTTGTTACGTGAGGGTCACGGCTTTCTTTTTTTAGAAAGAAAAAGTAAAAGTATCATAGAAAAGCTTGAAATCACAACCCGAGTGCAGCCCGAAGGCACAAAAGCCAGAAGACAAATCATTTTCAAACATTATTATTTTTAGAACGTCTCATGATTTTTCTGGGGCCTGACTCGCAGTTTGTGAACGTTTGGGGCTGGAGACCCTGCAGTGATCCCAGCTCAGAGCCAGGCAAACGGATCTCTTTCACTTGACAAATCCTCATCTGTTTTAACCAGGCCAAGGCACTGCAGCTCTTGTTGGCAGACGCAGCTTTGGGGAATGGGGGGAGACGCCGCCCTGGCGCTGACTCTGGGAAGGAGTTTGTTAGATGTTTTTCTGGGTGGGAAAAATCTCCCTTGTTGCTGCAAACACAACTTTCCATGACCAGGGTCTCAGACCCTCCCTCGGCGGCTGCTCCTCTTTGCTCAAAACCAACCTGTCCATTTCCCCCTCCCCACCAACCTGCGAATGCTGGATGTTTCTCCATCAGTACAATTTCTTTTCACAGAGTTCTACCCATCACTCAGCTGCTGGGGCACACGGGAGCCAGCCTGTGGAGGGACAGGCCTTCCCTGCCCCTTCCATCAGGGCTTCTTGTGCAGACCGTCAGGGCAGCCCGGAGCACACTTTCCCTGCACGCCTGTGCAGTCATTCCCATCCGCGGTGAGGCACTCCAAGCTGTCCAGGGAAGTCCCGCTGCTTTAGGGTCCCCTAGTGAAATGTGCACGTATGCTCAATGCCACATGTTGTGCATGTTGCGGTGAGTGTCTGGCAGAGTGCCAGGAATGCAGGCTCGGGGGGAGAGTCCATATGTCCATGGATTGCTGCACGCTTGTTGAGCTCCGAGTTCAAAGGTGTATACAAGTGGATCCGTTTGCCACAGGGCTGAGCTGGACAGAAAAGGTTGTTTACTCCGCTCACTAGAAAACAGACACATTTAACATTCCTGCTGGCTTTTTTTTCTTTTTCAGGTCTGAAGTTTAAAACCCTGTCACTGGAGAACCCAACACACACTCTGTTTGCAGGCTGAGCCCACACATGGGAGTAGTCCAGGCCCAGAACCTCAAGGATCTGATTTCAGTAAAAATTAGGGGCCCAAATACCTTTGAAGATCCATGGATGACTCACATGAGTCAAGAGTCTCTGAATCAGACCCAGAGGTTCAGTTTTTGTAGATTCATAGATGTTAAGGCCAGAAAGGACTCCCTGTGACCATCTAGTCTGACCTCCGGTATAATATAGGCCATAGAACTTCCCCCAAATAATTCCTTTTTGAACGAGAAATTCGTTTCGTCTTCCTCAGTATTTCATTGCTGGGGACATTCCAACAACCGGAACATTCCCCCCTGCCATAGACTATTTCATCCAATGTGCCTTTTCAGCAGTAATGAAAAATAGCAACCCTGTGAGGGAGCTGAGTATTTTATCCCCATTTTACAAGGGAAAGTGAGGCAGACACAGGGGACAATCACACCATGAATCAGTGTGGGAGCTGGGCTGAGAATCCAGCTTGCTTTAATGCCGGCACTGGTCACTAACCATCGTCAGGCTGCTTGCTTCCTGCAGGGTCTGTGCTGCTCAGCATCTCACGCACTCTGCTGCTCGCTCCCCAGCTGCCATCAAAGCTGATGCTGTGCAAAAGATTTGAATTAAACCACAGATCCACTCAACCCTGAGCCTGTGTGTGATGAGGAGTTGGGTGGGGAACTCTTTTCACAGGCGATGCGGACTGTTAACATTTTGAAAGTGGTTCCCAAATTGCCCAAAGTAGGGAGAAAAGTATGAACTGACAATTTAAAAAAAAATCAGATTAGGTCAATTAAAATGTTTTCTTTCGATCATTTAAAAACATTTTGTTTCAGTTTTGACCTTCATTTTTTACCTTTCTTTTTTCCTAAGAATGTACATTTCCAAAGGGAAAATTTGTTTCAAAACAAAAACCAGACCCCGTTTGGGACATTTCAACAATTTCACAGCTTGTTTTTATCTAATTGTTTTTGACAGGGAAATGTATCAATAGTGACCTTTTCCTGCAAAGAGTTTTGGTTTCAATGACTCAGTCATTTCCAACTGATAGAAGTTTTGTTAGCCAGCCATAGTGTGACGTCTGAAATGAGGGGTGTGCACAGCTGCCAAACTCACCCTAGCTGCCTGGTTCCTCTGAGGACGTGGGGAGGTGATCCCCAGCAGCAAGACGTGTTGAAGAGACTGGCCACTATATACTCCCCACCCTGGTAAAATGCAAGGCCCTGGGCACCGAGGAAGGGACAGCTGTTGCGAATCATTCCCTTGGCGGCTGGAGTTCACTACTCTCCAAATGCAGAGCAAACCTACACGGCTGTTTGTATCATGCTGGCTGCGTTTCTCGCTTTGAATTATTCATTCCCATTCTCTGTTGGTAGAAAACCTTCCTAGGCCAAGAGGAGCGAGAGCAGAGAAACCAGAGACCCTGCGGGTGGGAGCTGTGGCTGCAGGTTAGCCTGCATCCCCTAGGTGGCGGGCCAGAGAGCAAACGGCAGCTGCCAGCGGTTTCCTAGTCCCGTATGGCTTTGATATTGGGAAGTCAGCCCTGATAGCTGCAGACGGTCTGGAGCCATCCTTTATAAAGCAAGAGGCAGCGATTGGTGTGCATGTCCGCCACTGTTTCCCATTTACACCAGAAGGCTTTAGGAACCCATCCAGCAGCACTTACAGCCCAGGCAGCTTGTCAGGCCCAGCTCCAAAACGATTTGTCAGAAGAAAAGTTTAACAAGTGAGGCGTCCTTGCTGGGGAATAGCTCAGGCATTCACTGGGAGAGCAGCATTCCTACACTTCTGTTTAGCAACACAGAGACAAAGTAAACACCACGCTATTAGCTCACGGGGTGTGGTGAGGTCCCTGGAAAGTCAGCTGGCTGGAATGCCATATGTTGACTTGCTCCTTCTGGCTACAATGAAATGACATTGACACTGTAATTTAAGACACTGAAAATAGGTGCTCAGATGTGAAACAAGCTCTCAAGTGTATTAATGCCTAGTGCACACAGTGGATTTGCAGGGAGCGCTCTGGCTAGCAGCAGCTCCTGGATGAATTACACAGAAAGCAATGGGGCAGCGTCTGTTTGCAGGAGCAGCATGTGGCCACGGACCCCGGAGAGCAGTGACAGCTGGGGCCATGTCATACACCAAAAGGAACAGAGAGTTGTCACACAGAGAGTCCCCTGCACACCATTGACTCATTTCAACCAATAGAATTGCAGCTTGCAAATTAGCCTGAGAGCAAGGGTTATGTTTGGTTGAGTTACCTTTGATGTCATAATAGCACCACATAAGAATAACGTGACACACTGACCTAGCCCCGTCTAGTGTTTATAGTCATAACAATCACAGTGTTAATCACTGCACTTCATCGCAACCGAATGCCTTCAAGTGTAGCCTACAGGAGCTGGCCAAATTGTTTTGGTTGAAAAGGCTTTTTGACAGAAAACCGCTTGTCGAACAATATCAACGTTTGCCAAAAAATATCAGGAGCATTTGAAACTTTCTGGGTTTTTTTTGTCAAAATGAAAATTTTTATTTTAATTTCATTCCATTTGTTAAAAATACTCTCTATGTAATTTGATTTGATTCAAAAAGAAAAAAAATCTTTTTTTGGGGGATCGTGATAAAGGAGAGAGAAAGCGGAGAAGACCCCCAGGTAAAACCCCAAACTGAAAACATTTGAATCTGATTCAAATCCAGGTCTAATGCCATTTCTCATTTAGTAACTAATCCAAAGAAACAATGTACTGAAATGAAAAATCCATGAAAAATGTCAAATAAAATGAAAGTGGCATTGGCATTTTTGCTGGCCAATAATTGCCATTTTTGACCAGCTCTGTTAAAAAGTGTGAAAAGCTGGTGTAATTATATGATTCATCTGGTGCTAGCTCAACCCATCTCCTCCTTGTTCAGCCCATGTAGAGGTGTGGGTGTGCAAAGGGACACCAGCCATCACAGACCCGCAGAGGCCATCTACCCATCTCAGAATCCCACCTGTCTCCTGTACTCTCAGGGAGCTGCTCTGTGGTTCTTTACTATTTTCATGAGCACTTAAAGGCTTTGGATGAACTGAGGGCCCGCCCCATTGGGCCAGACACTGCTCCCACCCAGCATGCCCTGAGAGGTGCCCTGCCCCAAAGAGCTCACATTTGGACTAAGGTGAGAGGAAATGGTTTCCCCATGTTCACCCAGCAGGTCAATGGCAGAGCTGGGATTAGCACCAGACCTCCTGAGTTGCAGTGCAGGCCATACATCATGGTGCAGTGTCCTCTGCTTATCTGCCCTAGCCCCTTCTTCATCCTCGGTTGCCCCACACCCCCAGTGGTATCTGGCTGCAAAGGTCAGCCACTGCAGACCTAGTGCTGTGCAGAGCGCCTCCACCCCAATCCCTCTTGCCAGTCTGACAGCATAACTCTGCCCTCAGGGAATCTCCAGGGAGAGCAGCTGCCCGCTGACTGCACAGTAAAAGAAGAGGGTGGCCTCTTGGGCTGGATCTGCAGGGGCAGACTGGGTGTGGCACCCCTTTGATTGCACTTAGCATCGTGCTTTTCATACTCCCTGGCTGGTGTTTTAGTGATGTGCTCTTAGGATGATAAACTGCCTCTGTGCAGTTAGACACATGGCCAATGCACTGATCTCAGGGACCCAGGGAGAAGCCACCAGCTAGAACGGAAGCATTCCCTGCACCCTGCTCCTAATTACTGGAGCTAAAGGCAGGCGAAAGCTCTGGCAGCCCAGGCCTGTAACCCTGGGCTTAATAAAGCAATGGGAAAGGTCTTAGGCATTCCATAGAAATCACTTTCTGACAGTTTATTAGCTCCCTCCTGTGCCCCCAACGAGTGCGGAAATGCTGCACTGAACTGGCACCAAGACACCCAAAACTGTCCCCGATCAATCAACCAGGTGTAGGCAGGGCCAGGGCTGATCTGCACACAGAAGAGAGAAATTATAAAGCCATGCAGAATTCTCCTTCCCCACCCCGCTGATCTCTGCCACGTGGCACTCACTGGGCCTACTCCTGCTCCACTGATGGCAGAACTGGGCTCCATCTTTGGTCACAGACCATGGAGAGGGAGATATCCTGTTGCTATGACCAACCTGACCCTAGCCAGCCACTTATACGTTTCTTCCACCAGACAAACAGTGGGAGAAAGGAGCTGCCCTGTGGTATGTGGCACCCTATAATAGCCTCGCACCTTGCAAGACTTACCTCTCTCTCCCCTTATCACCTGATGTCATTGATCCCCTCCATTTGTCTAACTAAGGCTCCAATCCTGCCAGGGCTTGCTTATGTGCTTCACGTCACCCACAGGGACAATCCCACTGCACCCAGCGTGACACATCAACATCAGTGTTTGCAGGATCAAGTTCTTACCCCGGCATCTGCCCGGGGCAGGATTGTACCTATAAAGTGCCCTGCAAAGTGCCATGGAGACCAATGGTGCAGGACACAGAGCTAAACAAAGTGAGCTCACTCTGTCATGAGTGTATTTTAGAGCTGGTGGGGAATTTTGTGACAAACTGTTTTTTCACCTAGAAACATGCTGATTCATCAAAAATGAAACTGTTCCAAGAAGAGGGTCACTTTTGATGAATCTCCTGACTTGAAAAAGTGTTTTGGGTGAAAAAATATTGAAATTGTCAAGCCGTCCTGGTTCAACATTTTTGAAATGGAAGGTTTCAGTGTTTTGAGTCAAAAATGACATTTTAGTAAATTTAGACTAAAAAAACAAAAGTTGAAATCTGAATGGAACCTTTCATAATTATCCGCCTGAAACCTTTTGATTGACCCCCAACTGAAAATTTGTTTGGATTTTTGGCTCACAAAAATGTTCAAGGTATCAACTTTTCATCTTGATTCAGGACGGGAAATTTTTGATATTTTGATATACAAGGGTCAGGGCAAATGCGATTCAGGCTCCTATCAGCCGTCTTCTCTTGTTTTGTCTAGTTCAAGACAGGAGTGTCTTTAAAACTAAATACAGACAGACAGAGCACATGCTGTTGTAAGATCGGATTGCTTTTAGGTCAGTCTGTAGAATCCTTTCTGCAGCTTTGCAGGTTTGCCTGCTTTAATCTTTGCTTCTGCAGATGCTTTTCTTTCTGTCAGTTAAAAGCGTATCGCTAAAAGTGCCATTTGGCCTAAGCCTTTTGTTTGTAGTCACCTTCTCTTGCTATTTACAAAAGCAAGTGTCTTTAAAACCATGTTCAGGTCCCTGAATCCTCCTCATGGAGTAGCAAATCTTAGTGCATCTAGTTCCCCTGATCGGATCTAGATAAGCCTAATTCGGAAGGGTCAAATGTCTTGTGGTTTCAAGTCTTTCTTGAACAAGAAATTACAGCATGAAATAAAAATCTGTGTATCTAGCTTGACCCTTCCTGCTATAAAAGTTTTATGGCATTTTTGGATAGTACAAAATTTACTCAACATGCATATGCTCTAAGTCATTTAGATTACAACAGTCCTATTGGACTCTGAGCTTTGCCTGTTTTGAGTTAAAAACCCAGCAAATACCAAGGAAGGGGAGGGAAGTTAATATCCTTTGTGATGGTTCAAATAAATTATACAAGTAGTCTCAGATAGGGATGTATTTTGAAGTTAATCATTGTATTTAAAGAGGCTGCTTTCATCAAGTGTCTGTATGTGGTGTATTAGCGGCACCATGTCACTGAAAAACCACATGAAACCATGCGTGCTAACATGAGAAATAAACCATTTGTGATCACAGTGCTTTTATCTGTTCCTCTGGTTCACTCAGAGCTTGGAATAGAGTCAACTAAATGAAGAGAAATGAATGAGGACTTTGTAAAGGCTAGTTTGTTAGTGCTGGAGACGGCTTTCTGATAGAGCGCTCCCCCCACCCCAAGGGATACAGTCATCCTACAGTGGCTTGCACTCTTTACTGACCTGAGCTGAATAGCAGCCAGTGACCTAGAAGGGAAAGTGTTGTGTCTTTTGCTCTTTACCCAACCAATCAAATGTGAAAATACCAGAATTTCTTGCAAGCCAGAAACTCCAGTTTTTGCTCAGCTCTAGATTGACCTTCCTCTGGGCTGTTAAGGACCAGGGGACCCATGAGTCGTGTAACCCACAGAGGGTCTGCCTCTGACAGTGCACAGAGAAGGCAGGGCCATGTCCAGCAGATTACACTGGTGGTAATCCCATAGCCAATACTTCTTAGCAGTGAAAGCATGGGGGCAGCCCACAGAGCAGCAACATGGGGGTCCCAGGCTCTGTTTCTAGGTTTGGGAAGAGAATTGTGTCCCTCTGAGCCTTCAGCAAGGTCCCTGGTGCTCATTCATTGGGGCTCCACATAAAGGTCTCAGCTGGAGTCCCTAGTGAATCATCAAAACTGGAAGGTTAGTGGGGTGGAAAATCCAACAGGGGTTGCCACTCACACAGTAAATGCAGTCATTGCAACTGCAGCCAGCACTGGCTACATCAAAGGCCTTTGACTAGCCTGGACTTTAAGTACCAGTAACAAGTGAGAGAATGGGGTGTTGGCTAGCAAACCCAAGACTCTCCAGGATCAGGACCATTCACCCTCTAAAAAGCAAAGCTGCTCATCTTTCACAGCCTGGTCACCCCATGGGGACAGATCTGGCACCACTGATATAAGGAACTTTGCCATTAATGTCAGCTGGAGCAAGCCCAGATCCTCGCTGCACTCATGTTCCCATGTCTGTGCCTTGGTTTTACTACACGCCAACTACAATAAGGAATGCAACATTGGTGCCTTTTGTTTGTGGGTGCTTTAGAAATGTTTACTCCTTAACCCCACATTAGCCCTGGGAGGGAGGAAATAGTTTGGAACAGTGTTGCCCTTTGACAACCCAAGTGGCTAGACACATTTCTGAGCCCTGGGGATGTTCCAGTTGGAAATATAAATTGATGGATTCTGTTGTTTTCTTTGATGCATTCTTGTTGATTTACGAGGAATGCACAAAGTCCTGCTTTTCTGAATGCAGGCAGAACCCAGAACAAAGGGAGCAGTGTCTTAGTTTATAGACCAGCAAACCCAAAACTCTCTCTCTAGCTTTTTCCAGCATCATACTCTGCTTACAGGTGCCTTCTTGCTTTTTTTGCCTCTGTCTCTCTCTCTCTCTCTCTCTCTCTGTTCTTGTCTGTTTCCAGTTTCTGTGTGTTCTCACCCACACCCACCTGGTTACAATACTCAGTGGAACCGCCTCACCCACATGATGCTAGATTCTGGACAGATTCTATGGCAGCAGTTCTGCAGACCACAGAGGGTCCTTCGAGACTGCACAAAGGGTCTGCAAAATATTACAAAAGACGTTTTTAAAAAATCTCACCGCACATTTCATTGCCTCACGATTAAAGCCAACAAATTTACTATTTCTGTTTACACAACATATTCCATGATGCATGAACAACGCCATGATACTCACATTACATAAGCATGAATGTAAAAAAACCTCACTGCTTTGTGACAAATCAGAAGTGATGTATGCTTTTTTGATGACTGTCTTTGGCAGATGGAAACGGAATATATTTTTACAGTGTGTGAGCAAATTATATTGAAAATGGATACGTTTTTAAAACGTCCTCATACTAGTAGTGCTGAAGCCATGGACAATGCAGAGTCAACCGTAAGAAACAAATGAAGATCAGAAAGTTTGACGAAAGTTATATTGATTTTGGTTTTATGGGATTTAGTAATGGATGACCACAATGCTTGGTATGCTTACAAATCCCATCAAACGGAGCAATAAAACCTGCAAAGTTGAAACGACACTTCACAACAAAGCCACCTGGAGTATAAAGATAAATCCAGAGACTTTTTTCAGCAAAAGAAAGAATACAATCAACAGAAAACTCAAATTACAAACATAGCATCTTTGGCTTGCAAAGAGTAAAAAATCCCATACCACTGAGAAGAATTGATTCTTCCAGCTGCTGTAGAAATGTTGAAGTGATGATAAGTGAAGATGGCAGTGAAGAAACTTAAGGCCATACCACTTTCTAAAGACACAATTTGTTGCCATTTTACATTATTTGAAAGCTCTTCAATACTCCTACTAGCGTACATGTGAATAGTTTGCAATTCAGCTTGATGAGACAAGTGATGTTGGTAATGCAGCACAATTATTAGTTTTTGTTCGTTATGTTTGGCTGGGGGGAATTTTGGAAGATTTTCTTTGTCAGGAGTTACCAGAACAGACAACAGATCAGGAAATATTCAGATTATTGGATGATTTCATGAAAGCTGAATCTCTGAATTGGGAGAAGTGTGTTCCTGTTTGCACAGACGGTGCTGTTACCATGACAGGCAATAGGCGTGGTGGTGGAGCAAGAATACAAACCATACATGGTAACACACTGTACTCTGCATCACCAAGCGCTTGCATCAAAGAGAATGGAACACGAATTACATGATGTGATAAATGTGAATTTTATAAAGTCCTGGCCTTTGAATTCCCACCTTTTCGCAAAGCTGTGTTTAGAAATGGGTGCCGAACATGACAAATTATTGTTTCATATGGAAATGCATTAGCTATCTTGCGACAGAGCGTTGGAAAGAGTTTTTGAGCTTTTCAAAGAGCTGCTGGGTTTTCTTTCTGTGCGCAATCCCAAGATCACCACAAACTTTTCTGACCCGATATGGATCGCGAAGCTTGCATACCTCGCAGACATTTTTAATGTGTTGAATGCGCTGAACCTATCCACACAAGGGGGCAGTACAACCATACTGTAAGTGAGTGACAAGAGTGCAGCATTTCAGAAGAAAGTAGAGATTTGGAAAACTAGGCTGAGCAGTGGAACCTCAGATCTGTTTCTGCTATGGACAGAATTTCTGGATACGAACAGCATGAAAATTGACTGTGGGAGAGACAGCATCGTTGCTCACCTTTGGCCGAGCACCTCACTGTTTACTTTACAAATATCAACATGGAGGAATATGATTGGGTCCAGGATCCGTTCTCAGCTTCTGATATGGCATCTTGCCATTTGCGTGGAAAAGCAGCACAGGAGCTGCTTGAACTACCGGTGCCTGCGCACTGAAAATTAAGTTTCAGGAACAGACACCTGGCCAGTTTTGGCTAACCGGTGCTGCGGAGTACTCAGTTTTAGTTACAGAAGCAATGAAAGTGTGGCTACCTTTCCCAAAAACATATATATGGCAAGCATCATTCTCTGGCATGCCAGCTATGAAGACAAAGTTCAGGTCCTGACTGGAAGTGGAGAATGATTTATGAGTTTGCTGGTGAACTATCACATCAAGGATAGGTAGAATCTGCAGTAAGAAGCGGGCCCACCCATCGCACTGATATTTGTAAGTACCCTTCTACTCTTTTTCTTAAAGCATTCCTAACAGTACAGTGACTCCTTACTGTACACTTGAATGCGCTGAACCTTACTGTACTGTAAGTACACTTAACGTTGTAGTTATGTTCCTGAAAAATGCGACTTTAAGTGAAACGATGTTAAACGAATCCAATTTCCCCATAAGAATTAATGTAAATGGAGGGGTGAGGTTCCAGGGAAATTTTTTTCACCAGACAAAAGACTATATTATATATATATTTAGTATATATATATTCAATTGTTTGTTTAAAACTTATAGTGTGTGTGTATGTGTGTGTGTGTGTGTATATATATATGTGTGTGTGTGTATATATATATATACACACATACACACACACTATAAGTTTTAAACAAATAATTGAATACTGGTACACAGCGATGATGATAGTGAAGCTTGGTTGAGGTGGAGGAGTCAGAGGGTGGGATATTTCCCAGGGAATGCCTTACTGCTAAATGAACTAGCACTTCACTGAGCCCTCAAGGGTTAACTCTCACACGCTACAAGCCAGCAGGAAAGGAGGGAGGGCAGACAGAGATAGATGTGTTTCAGAGCTAGAGATGCACATTTCTCGGGGAGCAGCACATGGCCACGAGGGAAGGGACAGTTGAACTGCCATTGATAGCCTGCAAACGACGTTAGAAGGGAGCATTTCACAACTGTAAACGAGCATGTTCCCTAACTGATGAGCAACGTAATGTTAACCGGGACGACTTTAAGTGAGGAGTTACTCTATGTGTTTATACGAAGTACACACTTTTGTCAGTTTCTCAGTTGGTGGTCCATGATTAACATTGCATTTGAAAAGGGGTCACCAAAAAAAAGTTTGAGAACCTCTGTTCTATGAGATCCTGTTTTAGGTGTGGCCCTGTAGTGGGGGCGGATGCCCCACTCCCTGAGAGTGAGGGCTGCAGCAGGCCAGTGCGCCTGCACAGAAGGGCAGCCAATGGGAGGAGGGCTTATTGGGAGCCAATTGGGGCCCAGATTGGAGACAGCTAATCAGGGCCAAGCTCAGCCCTATAAAAAGGTTGCCCAGGAGGGAAGCGGGCAGTCTCTCCCAGGCCTGCTCAGGAGACCAGCACCTTGGACAGTGCAGTGCTGGGCAGATGCAGGGGAGCATAGGAGAGCTCCAGCCTGTTAGCTGTGGGCCCTGACTAGAAGGGCCTAGAAGGTGCAAAAGGGGTCAGTGGGGAAGTGACCCAGGGAGAGCAGATGAGGGGAGAGAAGGAGGGCAGGGAGGCTGCCGCTAGAGGGTCCCTGGGTCGGGACCCAGTGTAGTGGGTGGGCCTGGGTCCCCCCCTTTCCCCCTTATCTTGCACCGGGCCGTGGGAAGTGGCCATAACAGACTGCACCAGACCCCTGATGGTAGGGGCCAGACTTTGGGGTGTGATTGGCCACTTTGGCAGGGTTGCATCAGAGCACTGCTGTTAACCCGCCCCCTCCCCCCCCCCCCGGAAGGGGGTGAGCGTGGACTAGGGGGCATTGCCAGAGGGCAGTGTCCTGAAGAGGACACCGCGAGCTGGGAGCAACGCGGGTCCGGATGCCGGCAAGGGAGCGGCGGACGGGACACCACCGGCGGAGGGCGCTCCATGGCTGCCGAGAGCTAATTCCCAGACCAACCGGCAGGGGGCACCGCAGTGGTGAGTCGTAACTCCGTCACAGGCACCTTAAGTGTTTCTGACCACTATATTAAGTGAAGGGCACATTCACACACCAGCTTGAACAAGGTTTTAACTCAACACAGAACAAGGTTTCACTGACCTCATAACACCTGTTTTTCACAGGGCAAAACTAATGTCTGGGTGTCATCACATTCCAGGCTGTTACCTGGACCATCCCACTTGCCCTTTTGGAGTATTGGCACAACATTAGCACTGTGACGTTGCACTCCATATGTTTTATGGAAATATGAATGTGAATATGATGTAACTGGAATATGCTTTATGCAAAAGGTCTCTTGTAAGGTATCATTACAAAGCTTATAATCTACTGAGTGTGTTCATCCTATTTGTATGCATGTATCATTCTTGTATCTTAAGCTAGAAATATGAAGTATAACTCTGAGGTCCTATTGTAATTATGCGAAATGTGGGCCATTAATGTTGGTTTAGAATCTTGATGGCTACCATTGACTAGGACAATTGGTTGTGAATGGGTTTATTTACCTGCAAGCCTTCCTGTGTAGGTGCTGGCCAGCCTGTGGGTAATGAAGGATAAGGTCTCACAGAACATGTGACCATGTCACAGGATACTGGAATCCATCTTAAAGCTGATACGTTTCCATTTAGAAGGAGGGGTGGGGACCTAGAGAGACAAAAGATTCCCACCTTGTGCCAAAGCTATAAAAGGGGGTGGAACAGGACAAAGTGGGCTTCCAGTAATGAGAACACCCCTGCTTTCCACCTAAGATGTCTGCTGGAACTAAGAAGGACTGTACCAGGGGAAAGGATTGGTCCCAGACTGGGGGAGGGAAGGGGGGGGAGGGGGAGAGAGAGCGAGTGTGTGTGTGTGTGAGAGAGATCTTCCTACTGTATGTTCTACTCTATGCATCTGATGAAGTGGGTTCTAGCACACGAAAGCTTATGCCCAAATACATTTGTTAGTCTCTAAGGTGCCACAAGAACTCCTTGTTCTTTTAGTCTATGAAAGAAGCTTATTGGAACATCTCTGAGGGTGAGATTTTACCTGTAAACAATTTCTTAATGTATTAGGCTTAGACTTGTGTGTTTTTGCTTTATTTTGCTTGGTGACTTACTTTGTTCCTTCTGTTATTACTTGAAACCACTTAAATCCTATTTTTATTAATAAAATCACTTTTGTTTATTAATGAACCAGAGTGATTAATACCTAGGGGAGCAAACAGCTGTGCACATCTCTCTATCAGTGATATAGAGGGTGAACAATTTAAGAGTTTACCCTGTATAAGCTTTATACAGAGTAAAACAGGTTTTGGGGTTTGGATCCCATTGGGAACTAGGTGTCTTGGTGTTGGAGATAGGTGAGCTGCTGAGCAGCTTTGGGGGCGTTGACCAGACCTGGGTCTGTGTTGCAGCAGGCTAGCATGTCTGGCTCAACAAAGGAGGGTTCTGGAGTTCCAAGATGGCAGGGAAAATGGGTTCAGAGGTAATTTCAGCACGTCAGGTGACAGTCTCAAGGGGGTCTCTGTGACTGAACCCATCACAAGCACCTCCTCCAGTCCTCTGGAATTTCCCCAGGATCCCAAGATTTATTGAAAATGAACATCAGCGGGCCAGAGCTCTCATCAGCCAACTTTTTTAGGACTTTTGGGTGCAAGTTACCTGGGCCTGATGATTTAAGAATGTTTCACCTCAGCTTCCATGCAACTTCCATCCTGTGCATTGAATGAGGCAGGGGGTCTGTAAAAAACCGATATATGATCATGTCATTAAACATTGTATCACAATGCACCAGGGGTGGAATTAAGGTGGCACAAGTAACTTTAATTCCGGCATTTACTAATTTTTGGAGTGGTTCACTTTGCAAAGTCAATGTTCTTTTAACATCGTTTTTATTTTGATATTATGGGCGAGGCTGGTAGTGCTGTCTATTATTGAGGTTGCCCAACACATCCCATTATCAGCACCTGTTTTCAGTATAACTGTGTATATCTTTGCCAAACTTTAGCTGTTGTACTGAAATTTTCCATGCCAGACATCTGCCTCGGGCTGAATTTTTTTAGAAAATTTGGAGCTACATCTACTTAGGTCAGCTGGGGGTTTAGCCCATAGCATCTGGGAATTCAAACATGCATGGGGGAAGTTTGACATATCACTTTTCAGATGGACGAGAATGCATATGCCAGAGTCATAGCAGTGTGAGTGTGTCCACAGTACAGGTGTGGGAAGGGAAATCATAACTGAAGTTCATGAAAAGCATCCTAGCTTGCTGGCTGGCTGTAGGCAAAAGGCCTTGAGGTGGCTTGACCTACAGGGTAATTGAACAGCCAGTCCAGCTCACGTGCCACCAATGAGAACCACTTGGACTTTCCCAGCAGCTCTCCAGAGCTTTCCATAGTGACTAGGCTGCTACTGATTGCAAGTGATTGAGTGTCAAGTGTGCTGTAGCCACTGCCAGTCCCCACAGACTGGAGCCCTCGACCTCAGCCCAGTGGCCTCAAACCTTCACCATGGTCCCTGTCTGACAGCTCCAAAATGGATCCTGCCCAGCAGTGACACGCTCCAGAGCACACATTTCTACAGTCAGCTCTTGGATTAGATTGAACTATAGAGCAAAGGGGGACACGGACACTAAAGCACATACTATACCAGCTTCACATCAACTATTCCCTTCCCTCCTCACACCACAAGGTCTAGCCCTGGGTTCTGTGTTCTTCAAGTCCCTCCTGAACCTTCCTGCTTCCCTAAGGCCCAAGGCCCTCCCCCCTCCTCCTCAAGAGTTGGCTTTAAAAATTCAGCCATTGAAATAACAGGATATGCACTAAGCACCATTGCCCACAATGCTGCCTTTCTGTTGCCTTCTGTAAACTGAATGGGGCAGGGCCTTGTCATTAAAGTTGTCTATACTTTGTCTAGCACACTTTAGACACACACACTCTCTCTCTCAATCCCTATACACACATCTATCTATCCATCTCTATCCATCCCCAGACACACAGGACATTTTGATTAAAAAACTAGAATGATATAAAATTAACATGGCACACATTACATGGATTAAAAACTGGCTAACTGATAGGTCTCAAAATGTAATTGTAAGTGGGGAATTGCCATCAAATGTGTGTTCCCAGAGGGGTCCTTCAGGGATCAGTTCTTGGCCCTATGCTATTTAACGTTTTTATAAATAACCTGGAAGAAAACATAAAATCATCACTGATGAAGTTTGCAGATAACACAAACATTGGGGAGTGCAAAATAATGAAGAGGACTAGTTGCTGATTCAGAGCAATGTAAATTGCTTGGTAAACTGCGCACAAGAAAAATATGTATTTTAATATGGCTAAATGTATACATCTAGGAACAAAGAATGTAAGTGTCACAGGGGCTCTGTGCATCCAGCAGGGGTCACCCCCATTTTCCATTGCAGGGTTGATACACCCAACCACAGTCATCCAGATTCCCTGCTTGGTCAAGCAGTCATAATCAGGGACTCTGACCTTCAGGGCAGGGCAGAGCAAACAAACAGTATCTGGCTCCTTGGCCTCCTGGCTGGGGCAAACAAAGGCAGTCTGGGGGCTTCAACCCTCTGAATGGGGCAAAGCAAACAGACTGTATCAAAGATCCCCAGTGGCAATGCATGGTGGGCGACCCAGGGCCCTATGGAGTTGTAAGCTTCCTATTAAGGGTTCAATGTATCAGCTCCCAACACATACCCAGGGTGACTTCCTACCCTTAAGCCCGCCTTGGGCATCTCCTTGGTTGGGAGGGGATCGGCGTCCCCATTGGTCTCTGCGGTTGGTTGGTTCTCCACAGTAGAGTCAGGGTCCATAGCCTTTGTGGTCTGGAGAGTCAGTGGGTCTTCTGCAGGAGCCCACAACACATGTCCTTCCTCCTCCTCAGCCAGCCCAGACTGAGATGACTAGTTGCCTTTTATCTGTTCCCTTCACAGGGAGCATGCATAGCAGGGGCAAGGGGGCATGGCCTCTTTCACCAAAAGTGATTGGTTCACTCCTGTTTGCTCAGTGTGGGGTTTATATACCGCATCAGAGTAGGCCATATTTACAGGATGGGATACTCTGTCCTAGGAAGCAGTGATTCTGAAAAAGATTTGGGGGTCATGGTGTGGAGTCAGCTTAACATGAGCTCCCACTGTGATGCTGTGGACAAACGGGCTAATGTGATTCTGGGATGCATTAACGGGAATCTTGAGTAAGAGTAGAGAGGTGATTCTTACCTCTGTATTTGACACAGGTGTGACCACTGCTGGAATACAGTGTTCAGTTCGGGTGCCCACAATTCAAGAAGGATGTTGATACATTGGAGAGGGTTCAGAGAAGAGCCCGAGAATGATTAAAGCAGGGATCTCAAACTCAAATCACCACGAGGGCCACATGAGAACTAGTAAATTGGCCCAAGGGACGCATCACTGAAACCTTTTCATACAATGATACAAAAGTATAGTCAAAAATGAAAAAAATGAAGAGTAATATAGTATTCTATTAAAAGTCAATGGATTCACTTTTTAAAAACTAATGCAAAGAGGGGTTTTAATAAAATATAAACACTCAGTAATGTTTGGAGCTTGGCTGCCAGTGGAGTCGGCGCCTATGGCGGGCTGCAGGAAATAACTCCGTGGGTTGCATGTGGCCCGCGGACCGCGTGTTTGAGACCCCTAGATTAAAGGGTTAGGAAGCATGCCTTATAGTGGTTGACTCAAAGAGCTCTACAAAGAGAAGGTTAAGGGGTAATGTGATTACCGTTTATATGTATCTACATGGGGAAGGGGCTCTTCCTAGCAGAGAAAGGTCAAACACAATCCAAGGGCTGGAAGTTGAAGTTAGACAAATTCAGACTGGAAATAAGGCCCACATTTTTAATGGTGAGAGTAATTAGTCATTAGAACAATTTACCATGAGCCATGGTGGATTCTCCATCACTGGCAATTTTAAAATCAAGATTGGATGTTTTCCTACAAGATCTGCTCTTGGAATTATTTTGGGGCAGTTCTGTGGCCTGTGTTATGCAAGACGTCAGAATAAATGATCCCTTCTGGCCTTGGAATCCATGAATCTATGAAAATCGGGTGTCACAGCACAGCACGTACATAAGGCTAAACTCTGCTTTGAGTGAAAGCAGAGCCACCCCCTGACATTAATGGGCATGTCCCGGAACAGCCCTTAGTCTCGACAACCCTGTGACTTAGCATTAATGTCAATGACTAATGCTTACTAGAAATTATGTACACATCAGGCACATTAGAGCTTATTTGCTAAACCAACAAAGTGATTTAATGCATAATTTACTGGGGGCAATAATAAGATGACAGGCCATTGATTACCCAAGCAGCACCACAGCCCCACTTAGATTTAAATACATGGCTACCTATGTTCCTACACTCATTGTAGAAGCATTGAGAGGCTGGGTAACACTGGGCCAGTAACAGCTGAGTTTAATATTAAAACTCTGTTATGGTGAGTGAACTGGTTTGTTATTTGGTTTAAACTGATGCAAAACTCCTCCAGTGCCCTACCCACTAGTGCTATGGAGAGATATGATAAGCAATAAATGGTGTTTGGAATGGCCCATGGAGACATGAAAGTACCTCCCAGAATTCCTTTCTCTTGTGAAATTTTCATACTTACGCCTCACACTTCAGTCCCAAAGCGGCACCACCTCTGGGTGAGTTTGCCTCCTGCCTTTGGCTGAGATTTTCAAAGCTGCCTATGGGGACTGGATGTTCCAATTCTGCTAAATTCTTTGTATCTCAAGCCCTTCAGTGGCTGAAAATCTCTGCATGCAGAATCAGCTGTTTCCTCTGATACATACTGGGGTATAAACGGGGTATAAACGGGCCACAAGCTGCGACTGGCAGAGCTGCCCACAGAACAGGTATCTGCACCCACCCACTCACAGGCACGGAGGATTCAAAGCTGATTGATGATTTTTCAAGTTTTCAGCAAAAACCTGAATCTTTTAATTGAAAATGAATTTTCTGTGAATTTTTTCCCAACAAAATCCCATTTTTCAGTGCAAAAGTGTTTGCCTGGGTCTAACAGACTTTGTCCCGAAGACCTTCAATTCTAAGGGTACATCCACACTACCTGCCCGATTCGGCGGGTAGCGATCAATGTTCTGGGATTGATTTATCGCGCCTCATGTAGACGCGATAAATCGATCCCAGAAGCGCTCCCCGTCAACTCCGGAACTCCAGCTCGGCGCGAGGAGTAAGCGGAGTCGACAGGGGAGCCTGCCTGCACCGCGTGGACCCGAGGTAAGTAGTTTGTAATTCAATCTAAGATACTTCGACTTCAGCTACGCTATTCACGTAGCTGAAGTTGCGTACCTTAGGTCGATCCTGCCCCCTAGTGTGGACCAGCCCTAAGTCGACAAAGCACGAGAGAAAGCAAGATACTGTCTAGTCCAGTGGTTCCCAAACTGGGGTTCGTGAACTCCTGGGGGTTCGTGAAATGTTACAGGGGGTTCTCAGGAAAAAAATTCCCTAATGGCCGACAGAGCTGTCCCTAGGGACCCCGGGCAGCACGGGGCCAGCAGCCCGGAGCCCCTGGACTTCCAAGAGCTAAGGAGATCAAAGCAAGCATATCTATCACAGTGAGGACATTTAAATTTCAAGACTCTTTATAAGAAATGGAAAGGAAGGTGGATATTTTTTGTTGTTTTTAAAATTAAATAGGCAGCTAGTATTGTTTTTAAAATTATTATGAAGAACGAGTTTAAGATTTGTTGTAACGAGCAGTCTAAGCAAACAATGCACAAGACCTGAATGCTTATGTAGGAGGAACTCTTTGAGTAGGCTTCTTAAATATCTTCATGCTGTTTCACATCTGATATTGCTTGATAGGAGCCTTGTCTTATAACAGGCTTATTCAAAGTGATACAAGCTACAAAAGTGAGATCTTGGAAGAGTGTTGCTGTTTTCATAATGTAATAAAAATACTGCAATTATTAATAATTAATAATAGTGTGTAATAAGCATGTCATAAAAACAAATTTTATATTTCCAAGATCACTGCTTTTATAATTTATACTCAGGTAAAGGAGAAAATCCCTAGAAATATTCATTTTTAGGAGGGGGTTCGCGAGACTTGACATTTTATTGAAAGAGGTTCACAGGTTGTTAAAGTTTGGGACCCACTGGTGTAGTCTCTATTTCACAGCTGGGAAAGTGGGGCACAGGTAAATTAAAAGCCTTGTTCCAGGTCACTCAGGGAATCTGGCTGAGTAGGGAAGTACACCCAGATCTTGTAAGTGTCAGGCTGGGGCCTGAACCATAAGGTCCTTCCTTACCTGCAGTTTTTCAATCTTTTTGAAATTCCTAATTCCTGGGGCTTTTCAGCCCCGTCGAGAAAAACTGTGACTCTCATGGCAACCACAGAGGGCCAGTGCTGGTTGAAGGGAATGCCTTCAGGACAGCCTTTGAAATTTGCTTCTCAGTCGTGTTCGAAGGGGATGTGAGGCATCCCTCGCCAGCCAGAGCTTCAGATGAGAAATATTCCAAATGAAGGCAGCAATTCTCAGGAGTTCTTTGCAGTTCCATGGCCCAGGTTAATGGTGTTGCATTAACGATCGTCACTGTGGTCGTTACTGCAGAGTCCTCAGAGCAAGCCCACATTCATTACCAGAGCACTTGGCCTGGCAAGAAGCTGGTCTTAATCAATGCCCTTTCACCTGGCAGTACTTGAGATGTGGAATGTCTGCTCCAATAACTGGCGTGGGCTGTTCCCGCTCAGATCTCATTTTGCAGTCGAGTAACAGTTGCAGCGTGACTCTGTGCCATCTTCTCCCTGAACTCTGTGAACCACATAACATAGGGCAACCACAACATCAACTTATCAGTTCACAGACTCAAGTAAAAGGACACGTTCAAATAACATCTAATTAAATCCTCCCACCTTTTTCCTAGTGCTTTAAACACCAGCTTTCAAACACCCACCAAAAAGAAGCCTGTCTCTTTAAAAAAAGCAAGCTTTGGCTGGCCATATCTTGGCAGGGAATAAAAGGCATTTTCTCAGCTCTGGCGCCAGACTCAGGGAAGCCTACTGAGCCCAGGTATCGGCGTGCATGTTAGACGAGAACAGAGGCTGGGGTCAGACTCTGCTTGCCCTGCCTGCAGGTCTTGGATATGCTTTCTGCTCTTTGCAGGCCAGACGTCCGGCCCTCTTTAATGAGGAACAGGTGCCCAGGTACTGCACGCCCAGACATGCTTCTTCGCAGCCTTCAGAGAAAAGAAGGAATTTCATTTGGGTTTCCTTACATGTAATCTTGCAAAGTGCGGGCTTCATCAAGATAACTCTCACCACAGGCATCCAACACCCTTCACCGCTTTTCCCACAGCTTAAGGCTGGTCAAAATGAGCAAAATAATTTTAACGTGGATCAAATACAGTCACCAGACCACAGGCATGTTTTGAGTTTCCTCCTTATCTTACGTTTGGAAGCAAAGGCTCTGGTCTGAGCACTGAGGGGTTCTTAATCCGCCAGGCACTTTGAACAGCACTCCCAGAGCTCTGCCCAGCATGAAGCGCTGCTTTGTGAACTCAGGAAAGTGGATTCTGAGTTTGTTTATTGCGCTTTGAAAGAGCTGAGCTGGACCGAGCGTGAGACATTATCGGCTGGTCCTGCCGCCCACGCTGTCTCTGGAGGGGAAGATTCCACAGCTACGCGACTAAGCAGGCTGCTGCTTTATCTCCTGCAAATGCAACTCAGACAGGTGGCGCCTGGAGCTGACAGTCTGGGATGAGCCGCTGCTTGTCATTTGATTACCTGGCATCCCCAGGAGCATTCTGTCCCCAAGCCTATTTGTCAGCTCCTTGGGACGCACCAAGCTGAGAGGACAATATTGGAGTCAAACAACCTGATTCTACACCATGCGGGGGGTTGCCACCAATTTTCATCAGAGCAGCAGGATTGGGCCCAAGACCTGCCTGCAACTGGGCTGCATACTGGGATATCTGTACCGTCACTGCTCCACCGCTCCATTTGTACCATACCCTAGAACTCCCTGTGTGGACACTCTCTCCATGTGAAATAAGAGGCTTTTCCCAACTTGGCTTAAACTGCTTCCAAAGTGACAAAAGCTGAACTGCACAAGGGCTCTCTTATCCAAGACTAGAAGTGTCGCCCGAGGTCACACCAGCCTAGCCAGAGCGCGATGAGTTCACACCTTCCCCCATAGCAGTGCATTCCACCTCCACAGCAGACTCTCCTGGACTCCTTCAGCCTCCTTGGCTGATTCCCATAGCAATGGGAGCACGGCTACTGAGGCAGCCATGTTGCCATTGACTGGCCTCCCCCCGACATGGTCTCTGAAAGCCATAGTGGGCTGGCAGAGCTGCCCAGCACATCAGGAACACATGGATGCACCTAGTGCTTTGTAAATGCCGCTGGCCTGAGCGGGACCCCAGCTGCAGAGATCAGTTGCTCAACCATTCCCACTTCTGCCCCTACTCTTGTCCTCCCTTTGCAGCACAGTGGCCTCCAGAGCACAAACAGCTTGTCTCTGCTCTCCATGGCTGCCTTGTAATACACCAAAGACCCCATCCTCTGAGCCTGCCAGCTAGCCCAGTCCTCACAGGCCTGGAGAGGGGAGCTTTTGGGGTTTAGCTGAGCCCTGCTGAGGTGGGAAGAGTTTGAACTGCTTGTGCGCTTCCTGGGGGTGTTCACCTAACTGCATTAGCTCAGGGAAGGAAGCTGGGAACCACCATGACAGACGGCACAATGGAGACTTTGCTCAGAGTGCAGCTGTGGTTGAGAAAGCAAAGAAGGAGCTAGGCATTTGGAGTCCAAGTGTAACACTGACAGACCCCAGTCACTGGCGGGCGGGATCGAACCGGGGACCTCTGTAGCTTAGTGCATGAGCCTCTACAGCATGCGCTAAAAGGCAGCTGGCTGTTAGCTAAGGCTGTAGAGCAAACTCATTAATCTCTTTCTCTAAGTGATCTTGGTGCCACTAGATGGGACAGAACACCACACCCAGGAGGTGTGCGGGTTACACAAGCTCTTCGGTGAAGGAGCCATGTCTTGGATCCCTGTGCATGCTTACGTTCCAACAGTGATCCAGTCTCTGGGCACTTCGCTTTCAGCTCCTTGGGGCAGGGCTGGTTTTGGTGCTGTGTTTGTGCAGCACATGGGGCCTTGGTCCATGACTCGGGCTCTGAGGCTGCATGATAATACAGGTTATAATAATAATAATAATTAATAATAATTAATATGAAGAAGACCTCTGTGTAAGCTCAAAAGCTTGTCTCTTCCACCAACAGAAGTTGGTCCAGGAAAAGATATTACCTCACCCACCTTGTCTCTCTAATAATAATAATGTTGCATCTCCCATGTCAGCTCAGCCAGGAGATGGCGCGTGGCTGGAAGGGAGAGAGGCCTCACTCTGCCCTCCTCTGCATGATCTGTGATGAGTGTGATGGATTTGTACCTACCAAACCCTCGTCAGAGCCAATGACACTGACCCGTCCATAGGGTTATGAGGAAACCTCATGACCCTATGGTTGGAGGGATAGCTCAGTGATTTAGAGCATTGGCCTGCTAAATCCAGGGTTGTGAGTTCAATCCTTGAGGGGCCATTTAGGGATCTGGGGGGAAAAAATCTATCAGGGGACAGTACTTGGTCCTGCTATGACCTCCTAAGGTCCCTTCCAACCCTGATATTCTATGAAAGATACCTTCTCCTCGACCATACTGTCATGGGCAGATTTCTGCTGGGCCTTCGGAGGGACTGGTCACTGCAAACACATCCGTACTACGCTCTTCACTCCTCTGGCTGGTGAATTCCTCCAATGGGAAGTGTCGCAGGCTGACAAGGCAGAAGCCTGCTTTGGGCGTCACTGAATTGGTCGTACAGTCCAGCTGAGGTGGCCAAGGGACCCTTTCCAAAGTTTGAATGCTGTCTTGTAGAGGGAGGTTGATCTAGCGGCTCCTTGGCGGTTTATACAAAACATACAGGTCACAAAGTCCATCATAACCTTTGTGTTGTTTTTGGTGAAAAGCAGTTTGTGCACAGGGACTCCTGACAGCCCTTAGCCCGAAAGAGTGATATGGAAGGTCATTTCTGTGGAAGGCCCTTTGTTCTGAAACTTATCACCTAAGGCCCAGTTCAGTGCCATTACAATCGGGCAGCAAAAGCATTGTGGCTAAGGCTGAGATGAGCTTATTAACAGCGAAATTTTCTTAGTGCTCTAGAATTGACATGCTGACACAGATTATCTAGAAAATTGCTGCGCCTCATCTAGGTCCAAGGCAAAGTTACTGTTGCAACATTGGGGTTATTTGGTCAAGGGATTCTCAAGAAGAAGTCCTGAGTGAAGTTTTCTAGTTCTTATAACATTATTTGGCACACGCCTGAGGTTCAAACCATTGTACTGCTCCAGCCCAAACTGAAATCAGCTGATTGCATTTGAGTTCCACTAGTGTCCAGCACCCACTAACACTTCACAATATTTTACAAGCTACTTGGAATTAAAGTTAGCTCTACAAAGTGACTCAAACCGGGGCGATATGCTACAGCCAGTGAGCTGGGCATGCACTGCTGGGCTGCTGCTCTGTGAAGAGCTTGAGGGCGTACTGGGTCAGGTGATGTTAGAGCTGCTGCAGAGGTAGAGGCAGTGTGTGGTAGCCCCCCTGAATCCTATCCAGTTCTATAGGCTCTCAATCTGCCAACTGCAAACTCCTGGAAATACCTGCTGTGCTCATTGCTACACTTTGCTTACAGTCTGCTTTGAAGGGGGGGCAACGGCCATCGTTTCATTATGTGCCGTGCCTAGCACAACAGGGGCCTGATCTCTGACTGAAGCCATTAGGGAGCAGTGCAATACTAATACAATAATTTAAACATGTTGTAAAGAGAAAACATATTTGCTTCTCTGTGATTTTCTTGTCTTACGATTTAATTGTTTACTGTTAAGATTGTGATACCAGCATTACATGTTGTTGTCATTAGCATTTATAAATCTATGTCAAAAAGATACAGATAACGTCATTGGCTCTTTGAACAGTGCATCTTTCAATAAAAGCAGATAACCATTGGAACTGCTGCACAAGGCAATTATTAGAAAGATTCTGGTGCCTTTACTCACGTTGAATAGCAATTTACCACCAAAGTAATTGGATGGAAAGAAGAAGTTACTCACCTTGTGCAGTAACGATGGTTCTTCGAGATATGTGTCGCTATGGTTGCTCCATGTTAGGTGTCTGTGCGCCCCTGCTCCTCTAATCGGAAATTTTTGGTAGCAGTGTCCCATTGAGCCCGTGCACGTACCCTCCCTCCCTCATGGTCTGCCTCGAGGCTATTTAGCACTGCACGGGGGAACACCCCTCACTTCCTTCTCTACCACAGAGCCTCATAGAGGACTCCGAAGTAGAGGGGAGGAGGGCGGGTTGCGGAGCAACCATAGGGACACACATCTCGAAGAACCATCGTTACTGCACAAGGTGAGTAACTTCTTCTTCGAGTAGTGTCCCTATAGTTGCTCCACGTTCAGTGACTCCCGAGCAGTACCCACCACTGGAGGCAGGAACTTCGGAGCGGAGTCTTTTAATAGAGAGAGTACTGTGGAGTCGAAGATGGTGTCAGCGGCCAAATCTTCAGTGATTGCATAATGTTCTGTAAAAATATAGACAGAGTCCCCAATCATTGCTCGATAGATTGGGGAGGTAGGGGTATCCATATGGATTGTGATTGAGGTAGGAACTGACCTCATGGAATGCGTGTGGACAGAAGCAAGTTGTGCCCTTGCTAAGTGATTAATGCAACTAGAGACCCATTTGGATAGTCTTTGAGGAGATATCACAGAGGTTTTGGATCTTTCTGTGGACGAAAGGAAGAGTTTAGGGGATTTCCTGAGGTCCTTAGTCCTGTCCAAGAAGAATGCTAATGTCTTTCTAATATCTAACATATGCCCAATTGTCTCCCAGTTCTCACAATGTGGCTTTGAGAAAAAAAACAAAACAGGGAGGAGGATCTGTTGATTCATATGGAAAGTGCAGAAAAATAGGGAGAAACTTGGGATATGATCTTAGAGTTACTTCATCCTTAGAAAAAAAAAGGGCGTGAATGATGGGTGTGCCCTCAGAGCTGCTATTTCTCGTATGTGCCTAGCAGAGGCGATGGCAATTAGAAATGCTGTCGTCAGGGACAGGTGTAAGAGAGAACAAGTTGCCCTGCACTCGGAGGGAGGTCTAGTCCAAGCCCTGAGAACTAGGTTAAAGTCCCAGGCTGGAGTGGGTGGTGTCACGTAGGGGAAGAGAGTCCCCAATGTCCTTACAGAATCTACGCATTAGTGGTTGAGCAAACTCCAAGTGGGAAGCCATTTTCGCCATGAGATGTACCTTAAGGGAGCGGAGTGAGAGTTTAAATGTAGTGGAAAATCAGAAGGAGGAAAGATGAGGTTGGGTCTATCTGTTTGGAATGGTACACACTTGGAGCTGTTTCCATGTTGTAGATAGGTATGTGGAGTGGTCCACTTGTGGTTGTGTTGCAACCCATGTTTCAGCTTGTCAGAGCATTCTGCTTCTAAGCCTTGGAACGAAGAAAAAATCCAAGCCTGGAGGCGGAGGACCCACGGGTTGGGGTGAAGGGTCAGCCCATTGCTTTGAGAGAGTGGGTTAGGAATGGGCTGAAGTCAGAGGAACAGGAGGGCATATTGCCACCTGCATCAGGTAAGGGAGCCAGACTTGTCATAGTCAAGAGGGGTAATCAGAATAAGTCTTGCTCATTGAATTTTCAACAGAATCTTGGATAGAGTAGGAAACTGGGAAAGACATACATACAAGTGAGCCCTGTCCCTTGGGAAGATGAGGGCAACTGCTAGTGAATGTTTCCCCAAGGAAATGTAGTCCTGGAGCAGTAACAAGGACCTTTCTTGTTCCGATGAGTAGAGAAGAGATCCATAGGCCTGGTTCCCCAAAGGGTGGCTATATCTTGAAGCACCTCTGAAGTCAGTATAACTCATTGTTGTGAGAAAATTCCAACGGAGACTGTTGGTTGTAGCACTCTGTATCCCTTGTAGAGAGACAGCTGAGATGAGCACAATGTGATGAGTGCATCAGTTCCAAAGTTTGAATGCTGTCTTGTAGAGGGAGGGAGATCTAGCTGCTCCTTGGCAGTTTATACAAAACATACAGGTCACATAAAGTCCATCATAACCTTTGTGTGTTGTTTTTGGTGAAAAGCAGTTTGTGCACAGGGACTCCTGACAGCCCTTAGCCCGAAAGAGTGATATGGAAGGTCATTTCTGTGGAAGGTCCTTTGTTCTGAAACTTGTTGTTGTGTAGGTGAGCTCCCCAGCATATTAGGGAGATGTGTGTCCCAGGGTGGTGAATGTGGGTATTGAGAGGAGCGCTCTCGCTCATACTGCATCAGGTTGGTGCTGATAAAGTCCAGTCACTGTACTGGGATTAGGATGCACCTATAATGAAGTGAACCTTGGAGAATACCCTCTGCAGAGCAGTCTGTACTGATAATGATGCTGCTCCAAAGGTAAGCAGTAGGAAATCTCCTGTCAATGGTTGTATTGAAATATGGAAGTAGGTACCCTGTAGGTTCAGAGCTAGAAATCACTCTCTTTGCTCTAGAGCTGGTCCTAATTGCTGTGAAGTAAGGTAAGGTGACTTCTGAGTGGCGCGACAGGTGTATAGATGGCAGCTGACGCTGTAAGGTATCATTGGTCAGGCCCCCGACCAGCTCATCAAAAGTGCTAATAAGAGGCAGTTTGAGAGGTCATGGACTGGGGTGCAGATTGTTCTCACTTTTGAGCCCTGGGCCTCTTACACTGTGGCCCATAATCGCACTGAGATGATGAGTATTGGGAAGATTGTGATCTGATGTGTGGTTGAGAGATATATCTTCTCTTCTGTTCCACAGTGTAGATTTCTAAGGAGTGTAGTGCGGTCCGAGACTCCTTGAGAACGTTGAGAGAAATCTGTCTTCTCCACAAAGAGTTTGGCCCTTCAAACTGGAAGTCTGTAGCTCTTTGGGCAATCCAGAGAGGTGTAGCAAACAGAAAATCCACAACCCATCTCAGTACCGCTGTCATGGAGACTGGGCGAGCAGATGTAACAGCTGCATCCAGTGGAGTAATGTTGTTGAAGAATACGCCATCTTGCGAAGCCTGATCATATGGAGTTGACTTGGCAACATTAACCACATCCACTATGATAGAGTTGGGTTGCAGATGCTGAAAACAAAGTCTGCCTCTTTGGGGAGAGTGGTTGGTGCGATGGAGGCTGGTTCTGCCAGATGACTGGTAGGATCAAGGATCAGGTCATTAATTGGGAGGACAGGTCTAGTTGAGAAGGTAGTGTGCAGAATTTCCACCAACTTGTGATGTGTATCTGCCATCTCCTGTAGGAGAATCTGCAGCTCCTCTGCCATCCGCTTGGTAAGATCCAAAAAGTTCTTAAATCTTCACCTAATGATGAGGGGTGGGCAGCACAGTCTCAACTGGGAGAGATGAGAAGTGTGCAGAAGAGGTAGCTGCTTCTTTTTTCTTTTTTTTTTCTTCATATTGTTCTGAAAAAGCCTTCTCTTGTCCTGGGTCAGATGCCAGGCTGTAGCAAACCAGCTGGCGGAGTCTCCCTCAGAGACACCGTGGACTGTCACACCGTGTGTATATCGCCAATATGGCCTTGGGAGGGAGAGGCAGGAAGGCGGGCACAGGCAGTTGGCGTGATGGAATTGGGGATGACCCTCGAAGCGTGGTGGTGGGCCGCCATGAGGGGCCAGGAAATGATCTCCCACTTGCCATTGTCAGATTCATCAGTGGGGTATTCATCAGTGCCGCTGAGTGGGGTATTGGCAGTATACAGCCCAGTGGTAAGAATGATTCTAGGTGCCGGGATGTGCTAAATACTGAGATCCTGGTACCAAGTAATGGGGATAGAGCTTCTTCCCGGCTAGTGGTTCTTCTCCAGGGTACCAGAGCTCATGCAGTACCCTGGGATCATTTGGTACCACAGAGGAGTGTCCATGGTACATCGTTAGTACCGATAGTTGGGCAGAGCACTCCTTAAATGAGAGTTTTACCCAGTACAAAAAGTTTGTTGGTGGCACTTTTTTAGAGATGGTACGGTAATTGTCTCTTCTTGGGAACTGAGGCCACAGGTCTTCAGAGTCTTAGAACACGTGTTACCATGGGCTCATGTGGAACCACAGAGGAGCGTCTGTAATTAGCATTGATGACTGGGAAGGTGCAGAACACTTTCCAGATGGGAGTTTTGTTGCACCTGGTACCAAAGGGTTTCTCTGTGCTGCTCTTTTATATATGGTACGGGAACTATCCCCTCTCCTTAGGGGGTGGTACCCTTGCCTCAGGAAGCCTCTGGTGTGTCGGTGCCGTAGCAGAATTGACAGCAGGTTTCTCTGTGTCGCTCTTTTAGAGGTGATACGGTAGGAGCTGTAGGAGCTCACAGTGGAACCTGTGGTGCGGATGCCTCCGGTGCCCAGGCGGGTTCCTAGAGAGAGCAGAGCTCCGGTGCCGACAGCGGGCAGCTGAGCTCACAGCAGGGGATTCCTCTGCTGTTATTGTCCTACCGAGGTGGCCGCTCTGGGGAGGCCCCCTGGCTGGCCAGCTACTCGGGGACAGAGATGGCCGCACTGTGGCTGGCCAGTTGCTCGGGTTCGGTGCCGAGATGGCCGCACTGGGGAACGCCCCGCTGGCTAACCAGAGCTCGGAGGAGCCTTTCCAGGGGGAGTCTGCAGCTCTCGTCCCCTCTTCATGACTCGACCCCTTTTGAAGTGAAGGCTCCGGGGATAATCTGGGGTCAACACCCACCAGAGTCCCCTGCAGGCTGAAGTGTTTCTCCATAGGGAGGAATTTTTACTTCAGCTCCTGTGAGGCTGCAGTTTTAGCTGTGGCCAGTAAAGCACTTCAGTGAGGCTCCCCCAGCACAGCGAGTGTCTGGCCATTACAGTAACGATTCCTGTCAAGAGAGGCTCCCCTTGGAGCAGAGAGCCAGGCAAGCCCCTGGGCACGGGGCTGGCATCCTCAGCCGGGAGGAATGCAGAAGAACGTCCTCTTCCCTTTTTTTTTAAACTGAAAAAGAAAATAATTATGAGTCTACTAGATGCCTGAGAGGGAGGGGGGGAGGAATGCCCCCAGACAGGGCAGGAAACTGAAGTTCTTTTCCTCTCTCTCTCTCTCTCTCTCCTTTTTCCAAACCAAAGGAATACAATAAAGAAACACTAGCCTAATTACTTTTAAGGGGAACAAAGGTAACAAAACAAACACTACTTATGCTAATGACACAGGTAAGGAAGGGACAACTGCTCCGCTCTCGTTCTGTCAGAGGCCAAAGGCGGTAGAGAAGGAAGTGAGGGGGGTTCCCCATCCCTGAAGTGCTAAATAGCCTCGAGGTGGACCACGAGGGAGGGAGGGCACATGCACGGGCTCAATGCGACACTGCTACCAAAAATCTCCGATTAGAGGTGCAGGGGCGCACAGACACCTAACGTGGAGAAACCATAGGGACATTACTCGAAGAAGAATTAATGGAACAGCTCAAGGGGATATTATTTCAGTTTGAGGACGGGTACCTGAATCCGTCTGTTGGGGATCCCTTTTGACAATGTCCTAGAATGGCCCGAAATATGCATACAATTAAAACCTACTCTGTGGATAGACTGAGCACCAAATGCACAACGCTGCAGCTCCATAAGATGCAAGTTTTTCTTTAGACCCCTCTTCTTATGCCTTCAGCTCAAACCAAGTGAAGGGGAGGAATGAGCAGGGAGAATGAACCATCGCTGATGGAAATTGCTCTGCTGGGGCTTCTGAAACAAACAGGGACCCACATCTTCCTGCTCGCTGCCATTACTGCTTCTTGTTACAGCCCTTTCCATGCACGCTCTCCTCATGCTTCCTGTCAGAGTGGGGCTCCGTAGGAACTTCCTCCTCTGCCAGTTGGCCTTCGTGGATGTCTGTCCCACCCTCATTGTTGCCGCCTGGCTGAAGGATGGCTGGATGCAGGACCAGATCTTTCTCATAGTTGCATGGAGAGAGCAGAGGACCATCATGTGTTATAAGCAGGCACATGGCAATGCCCCATTCTCTTGAGCAGGAGAGCCTGCCTAAGCCGGGGGCTGGTTTGACACACCTCTCAATGCCTCGCTACATATTGCTTTTACTTTGCATCTGCCCTGCTGTGGATCAAAAGAGATGAACCCCGTCCTCAGTGAGGTCCCAAACCTGCTGGATCTGCCCCATTCTTACCCCTTCACCTCCAAGAGCATGGTGCTCATAAGTGGAGTTTCATAGATCCTAAGGCCAGAAGGGAGCATTGTGATGATCTAGTCTGATCTGCATAACACAGGCGAGAGAACTGCCTGGAGTTAATGCCTGTTGGAACTAGAGCAGACCTTCAAGAAAAACATCCAATCTCAATTTTAAAATTGCGAGTGATGGAGAATCCTTGGTAAGTTGCTCCAATGGTTAATTCCCCTCGCTCTTAAAAATGTATGCCTGTTATGAGCTTGACGAAGCACTCCCAGGGCCCCATATCTGGACTCGCTCAATTCAAAAGAGGTAACACTCCTATTTCCTGTCTGAATTTGTCTAGCTGGGATGGGGGTGGGGGCAATACAAGTACTATCCCTCAGCCCTTGAATATCAGGCAACTTGGTTTGACAGGATGAGATGACCTGTCCCCACTGCTCCCTGAGCTGGACTGGCCGCAGGATACATCTGTGTGAGAGGCTGGGACAGAGCCTGAAAGACACTTGTGACAATCAGGGTTCTGTCACCCCAGGGGGAGAACAGAGGGTCTGAACCCCAAAGAATAAGCAATTGAATCAACTGATTTGATGAAGCATTATTGTGCCATACAGGTACATCATAAGGTCCTCTCATGAATTGGTAACTGGTTAAAACATAGGGTAGGAATAAATGGTCAGTTCTCAGAATGGAGAGAGGTAAATGGCGGTGTCCCCCAGGGGTCTGCACTGAGACGAGTGCTGTTCAACATAGTCATAAATGATCTGGAAAAAGGGGTAAACAGTGAGATGACAAAATTTGCAGGTGATAAAAAAAGCTACTCAAGTTAGTGAAGTCCTAAGCAGACTGCAAAGAGCTACGAAAAGATCTCAGCAAACTGGGTGACCGGGCAACAAAACGGCAATGTTCAAAATTCAATGTTGATAAATGCAAAGTAATGCACATTGGAAAATACAATCCTAACTCTACATATAAAATGATGGGGTCTACATTAGCTGTTATCACTCAAGAAAGATCTTGGAGTCACTGTGGATAGCTCTCTGAAACCATCCACTCAATGTGCAGCGGCAGTCAAAAATGCGAACAGAATGTTGGGAATCATTAAGGAAGGAATAGGTATATTGCCTCTATATAAATCCGTGGTACGCCCACATCTTGAATAGTGTGTGCAGATGTTGTAGCCCCGTCTCAGAAAGATATTGGAATTGGAAAAGAGCAACAAAAATTATTAGGGTATGGAACAGTTGCCAAATGAGGAGAGAATAAGACGACTGGGACTTTTCAGCTTAGAAAAGAGACGAATAAGTTGGGATATGATAGAGGTCTATAAAATCATGACTGGTGTGGAGAAAGTAAACAAGGAAGTGTTATTTACTACTTCTCATCATTCAAGAATTGGGGTCACCAAATGAAATTAATAGGTAGTGGATTAAAACTAAAAAAAAAGGAAGCATTTCCACCCCTCCCCCACAATGCACAGTCAACCTGTGGAACTCATTGCCAGAAGATGTTGGGAAGATCAAGACTATAACAGGGTTCAACAAAGAACTAGGTAAGTTCATAGAGGATAGGTCCATTAATGGCGATTAGCCAGAATGGGTAAGGATGCTGTCCCTAGCCTCTGTTTGCCAGAAGCTGGGAATGAGCGACAGGGGACGGACCACTTGCTCATTACCTGTTATGTTCATTTCCTCTGGGGCACCTGGAATTTGCCAATGTCGTAAGACAGGATACGGGGCTAGATGGACCTTGGGTCTGAGCCAGTATAGCCGTTCTTATGTTTGGAAAGCTGACAACACTCTGGCCATGAATATCCTTGTGTGATGTAGGTCTGAGTGGGGTATAATGAGTTCTGTACATGTACTGGAAATACGCCCCCTAAAATATGTTGAGGGGTCAGACTTGATAAACCAGTTTGGCTTAGAGATGGAGAAGTAGTTCCTGTTTGTTTCATGCTCATAGAGCCATAGCTAAATAGCCAAGAGGGGCGGGAAGAAGAGAGTATACCAGGGCAAGTGCTGGGGTAGGACCCAGTCAAGTTCCCAGCTCTCTCCCATGTTTGTCCTTTTGTCTCCCAGGTGACACCTAGGACATTTTCCTCTGTTGGAAAAAGGACAATGCCCTGCTCCTTACAATCGTCTGTGTCCATGGGAGAGAAGGGATGAATCCCTCCTTGAGAATCTCAGCAGCTTCCTAGGAAGGAGCCAGTGCTCTTCTCTGAGTACCTTCTCCTGGACCTCACAGGCATCTGATGCTCTCACTCCGCAAGCCTGCCTGGGGCCTTGGAGTTAGTGCTCAACAGAACCAGGCAGAGCCCTGTTGTCGAGCACCAGTGCCTTCCCTCTGTCCCTGAAGGAGGAAGGGCCCGAACACTGCTCTGCACTGACTGCCCTGACCATGGTGGCCCAATGGCTCTCAGGTAGCAGGACACAATGGAAACATGGATCATCCAGTCTCTCATTTCCAGAGCTAAGATAAAATTCTTGCTTCCCCCGCCCATTATGCTCACCTCCAAGATGTGCTGGAGTTTGTCTGTGCTGGGGTTGCTGTCAGCAAGCTCTTCAGCATGGCATCCATGTCTCTGGGCAGGCCTTCCTCAGAGCCTGTCAGCGGAGGGAGACTATGGGTCAGGGTTATGGAACCTGCGGTTACCTGCCAGGATGACAGCTGGCTCTGCAGTCATTGCCAAGAGCAATTCTCTGCAGAGGGCCTGGTGCACAGCAAGGTAGGGAAGAGCCAAGCTGCTAGGAATGGGAGCTAGGCTTCCTGGCAGAGTCCAGGAACCAAAGCGCAGCATATGCAGGGAAGGCATTCCCCACAGAGGGGCAACATAATCTCCCACAGAAAGGGAGTCTCCCCCTGACATTTGATTAATCCTATGGCCTGTCCCCATCTCTGCCCACCGCTCCCCCAACTCAGCAGCTCCAGCTACTGAAGAGAGCAAGAACCAGAGCCCTTCCTGCTCTGGGACAGAGGAGTAGGTTGATGATCTACCTGGATGTGAGTGTTGGCCTTCCCCATGCCCATGGTCTATACTCCATTCAGGGCAGTGCACAGGAACTGAAATTCCTGTTCTGGATCTAGGGGTGGCTTCAGTTTGCTGCCTGGAGACTGTACATGAGACCTTGCAGTTGTGGGGCGACAGGCACTAACATGGGCGTGGAAGTTTGAGGAACAGGGCAGAGGCCTGTGTGGGGCAAGGTGGGCAGGGATTTGGGAAGCAAGAGCAGAGGATCAAACACTTTTTTAATGTGGGTCAGGATAATCCCCATTTCAAAGATAGAGAAAGTGAGGAACCAGGTGGGAGAGTGACGTTACCACTCAGTGACTGGGCTGCAGTACAACCCGTTCCCTGCTCTCATCACTGGACCCTGCTGCCCCTCCTCTATGACCCCTCCAGCCATCCTCTCCCAGAAGCCATCCCCACCACTCTCCAATACCAGGCTGTTTCCATAATGGAAGCAGGCTTGTAACAGAGTTCACTCACCGATAGGTACCACTTCCTGGCAAGGCCTGGTGTCAGAGCTTCCTTGCTGGGCTAGCACCCCCGCCGAGAGTCGCTAGGCACTCTGGCAGTTTTTTGGCTGGGAACTCAGCCCTTCAGCTAGGTGACTGTCTTTTAGTCCACTCCTTCCTGGGTCACGTTCATCACAAACTAAAAGTCTAAAAAAGTCCTTAACAGAAACAAGGTCTTCCGTCCCTTTGGGGGCTCTTCCTCAGCCTGACTTTGGCTCGGCCTGCCCTTGCTGGCCTTGGTAGCCCTTTCTATGGCCTTGTATATCCCCTTCCTTAGAGACCATGGGAGAACCAGTCCTACCCTGGATTCTAGGTTCTGCCCCAAGGCCCTGTACGTAACAGCTAGGCCTGCTCCTGTACCTTTCCTGCGGTTTTCCCTGGCTTTCAGCCTCAGATGGAGCTCACTCTGTAATCCATTTGGCCTAGCTCCAGGCTTTATAGCCCACAAGCCAAGCCCCCCTGTTATATACCCTCCTCCTCAGAACCTGGCCCACACGTGGGGCAAGTTCTATTCTTGTCCACGCTTCATCCCTCGTCATCTCATCGCTGACACAGGCTGCGCGCTTGTACAGCCTGCACCCACAGTGTCTCCAGCTCCACTCCAGCTCGCTCACCAGAATGAAGAGGCAATCCTTCTCTTCTGCAGTATCCCAATGCTCTTCCTGCAGCGACTCAGTCTCATTAACAGCTGCTTGCAGAGCCTGTCCTGAAGCCTTTAGCGTCTTCTGTAGCGTTTTTGCTACTGCCGCTGCCTACTCCAAAACCTTTTCCGTCAGGGTCTGAGAACCCAACATGGACTGCTCCACCCTTGTGTTTGTCCCTGCTTCAGTCTGCTTAATCTCTGTGCCAGCCATTTCGTCCTTCACCTCCCTGCAGCACCCGACAGGGTGTGTTGATGGAGGGTCTGCAAGGTCCATGGCCATCCCTGCCACCTCCACATTGCCTGCCTCATGTGGGTTTGTGTCAGAGGACACCTTCTCCTTTCTTTCTACCTTCTCGGGACCCTGGCCCCTCGTTTTGCCACTCAGCAATTTCCTAAGCAGGCCCTGTCTTTTGATATGGCCTGCTTCTCTGCACCCAAAACAAAGAACTCTTGTCTCCATCTTGGCATTAGGCCATTCTTGTACACTTTCTCATGCCCTGCTCTCCTGGGCTAACCTTCTCAGCACAGCCCAGGCATGCTCTCCTTATCTGCTCTTTTTGTCCATGGGCATAACAGACCCTGGGTTGATTTCCCTTTGCAGGATCTCTCAGGTATTGCTGCTGCTGCATCTGTAGCTCTGCCTGCATTTCCTTCTGCTTCTGTTGGTTTTCTAGGAGCTGCTGGAGAAACCCCTAGACCTGCTTTGGCTGCTTAACCAGTCCCTGGAACTGAAGTGGGAAATCCATGACCGGCTTGGTCTCTCGATACACCCGCCTGGGAGGACAGACCTTCCTTCAGCAACCAAGACTTCCATCAGCCCCCACGGATCACAGAGGGAATTCAATCCTCCGGACTATGCCAAACATAAACGAATCTACTCATCGTTTCGTGCCCCCCTGGGGGCCAGGCATCGCATCACAGCCCTCTCATTGGGCGAGTGTGCCCCATCAATGGTCACTCCAGTACCATGGCAGTTTCTCTGCCTCGTAACTCAGCCCTCTGGCCAGGTCACCACCTTAATCCACCCTTCTGGGGCTCAGCTTGTCTCACACTAAAAGTCCAAAGAGGTCTTTCCACAGAAAAGTCCTTCTGCCATCGCCAGGGCTCTTACTCAGCCTGCAGCCCCCTTGCTGGGCTTAGTAACCCTCTCCAGGTGCGTGTATGTCCCCTTCTTCGGGGTCAGTAGGGGAACCCAGTCCCACCCTGAGATTGGTAGCAGCCCAGGGCCCTGTACCCAACAGCTAGGTCTGCTCCTTTCTCTTTGCTGCAGTTTTCCCTGGGCACTTCCTATCTCTCTTCTCAAGTTCCCCTCTAGGCTTTCCTTGCTGCTCTGAACTTCTACCTCATTCTCATTCCTGTTGATACTCCAGCTGGGCTGTATCACTACTGAAGTCTGGCTTTTGGGGGGAGGTACATGGTGCCTCTCAGTTAGCCAAGCTGATTACAGAATGAGCCCTAAGCCCCAGGCTGTGCAGCCCAGGGGAAAGCACCCTGTTACAGGCCTGCTCTGCCACTCCTACTGTTACTGGGCTGGGGTCCTTGTTCCCCATTTCAGACCTGGTTTCCAGAGGGGCTGACTACACAGGCCCCACTGCCTGGAACTGGAGTTTGCTTGGTCTGGTGACTCTGACATTCAGGCCCTTCATCATTCAGAGGCTGACAGGTGTGGGGTGGGGCTGGAGAAACCCCACTGCTGAGCGGAAGGAAGTCAAAGAGTTGAGATTCTGGGAGCTGATGGGTTTATTTGCCCTGCTGTGGGAAGTGGAGCTGAGACCGGAGATGCCATGTGAATGAGACTACCTGATGCTCTCTTCATGCCCGAGGGACTGGAGCCTCCTACCGGAAATGCTCTCAGGAGTCCAGGTTCGAGGACATCTCTGGGGAGCCCCTTCCTAGGAACAAAACCAGGGTGGTACGATGATGGAGACATCTCTGTCCCAGAGCTGGGAGCCATGGACAGGGGACGCTCCCAGACAGGCTATGCATCAGGACCAAGAGACCCACATGCCCCAAGGAGTAAATGGCTCTTACCCCCATGAGGGAGTGGTGTCTTCCATCTAAGCCTCTTTGAGACCCAGCGGTGTTTGCTTTGATGGGACGAGGTGACCTGTCCCCACTGCTCCCTGAGATGGCTCAGCTGCAGCCTGCACCCGTCTGGAAGGCTGTGACAGATCCCAGGGCCTGGAAGACAGCTGGGAAAGAGGCTCCTATTCATTTCACACCCAGAAACCCCGTAAAAGGGCCAAGGGGAGAATAAAGGGCAGGAGGTGAAGCTAGCCCTGAGCCTCTGTCCTACCCCCGCCTCCTCAAAAGTGGAGCTTTCTGAACTTCAGTGGGGCTGGGGCCCTGACACAACGGCCCTTCTGCACCATATGGGGCAGGGAGAGCTCTGCCTGGGAGCAGGGGGAATGGGATGGGGGTAGACCAAGGAAAGGGGTGAGGGGAATGGGTGTGAGGGAAAGAGCTCCTGCCCCAGATGAAGGAATTTGGGGGGCAGAGGGAAGGACCCTGCTCCACAGAGAGGGGGGAGAGTTTTTGTGAGTGCCAGGGAACTCCATTTCCCCTTCCACTAGCTCCCCATTTACAGTGAGCCAGAGCAGTACCTGCAGCAGGGAGCGGGAGTTGCTGGTGGCCTCAGAGGCACAGCCCCTGCAGCACCTCAGGCACCTGGTGCAAGTGCCGGTGATGTGGAGCTGGCGCATCACTTTGTCCGTGACGTCCTCCTGCTGCAAGGGAACGAGGACCTGTCAGAGACGCAGATGCCGACCCCCCCCCCCCCCGCCCCAGGAATCAGGGGGGATTAAAGGCACCAGGAACCAGCAGCATTTCCACCCAGCACTTGCCCACCTCTGAGGGATGGAGTCTTCTTGTCCTTTCTAGTGACCTTCAGTGCCAACCCCCCTCCTTCTAGGAGCTCCTGCCTCCTCCCCCTCAGTGTCACTGACAGCTGTTCCACCTCCAATCCACAGCTCAAGTTCTCAGAACCCTCTTCTCCACCCCAACTCAGGTTGGGCAGGGAGGGGGCTCTAGCAGGGGGGGTAGGAGGGATTCTGGCGGCAGTGAAGTGGGATATGGGGAGGTTGAGACCTTTCCCCAAGTCATCCCAGCCATTAATGCTGAAGCCGCAGGATGGCAGCCCTGGTGAATGGGGCAGCTCAGCAGCCCCTGCTGACTGAATCCTCCCTTCTCTCTAGAGCGGGTCCAGCCTGGCCAGCAGCAGGACAAGTGTCCCCTGCCCATGTGCCTTAGCCTTGCCTGGTAAGTCGCCATCACCTGTCAGTCCTTGGCCTCCCAGGCTGCCAGTGATGGGAGCAACTCTGGGTGGTGGCTCAGGTGACACGGACACTAGGCCACTGGGTGTGGCCTGTGGGACAGGAGAGGCTTGCAGAGGACACTTAGAAGACTCTTCTGCCCTTCCCAAGAGAGATAGCACCATGTCCTAAGAACATAAGTCCATGATGAGGTAATGCTTGTCATTTATTAGTCTTGCTAAAGAGCTGGGCTGGAGCTGCTCCGGAGACAAGCTGGTTCCCTCCTGCTAATGGAAGTGAATTCATCTCCCTTCCCCATAGCATCCGCTCTCATTCTCATTCCCCACGAGGCTCCTTGCTGCCAGGCCAGCGAATGGCGATAGGATGGGAATGAGGCCTGGGCCCCACCCCAATCTCTGCCCCTCCGAGAAAAACTTTCCGAAGACCTAAAACCAACAGGATGTGAGACATTATCAGATTGCCAAGAGCCAGGCTCCAAATCCTGGCGCTAGAACGGCATCTCCATCTAGTGGCCCCCGGAGGCAGCCACTGAAGGGGACCCAGCGAGCCACCCCTACGGCCTGAACTGTTTCATGCCCTGGCAGCGTGTCCTTACCTCCCCGACGCTGGCTGTGTTCCTGAAGCCCAGGAGCCTGCTGTCCTGGTGCCAGTCCCAGCACCACAGCTCTTCGGCCTCATGGATGCTCAGACTTGGGAAAGAGAGATGCACACACATTTTCATTCTGGTTGCAGTGCTTGTGTCCTTCCAGTCCCATTGGTGGCTGCACAGTGGGCAGAGTCCTCGCTGCGTGCCTGGCCCAACAAAATTGCAGGGGGTGGTGTAGAACACAGAGAGAGAGAGAGAGAGAGAGACACATCCTCCAGCCGGGGTCAGTCTGAGAGAAATTGGCTGAGGTCCCTGGCTCACTCTTCTACCGGGTGCCATTTCCCAGCTGGGCTCCTTACCCCTCTGGTGTAGCAGCAGCTGGTAGAGCCAGTAAACCCCCTGCCAGGCCTGCCGGCTGATGTCCTTGGTTGGGTCACTGATGAGCAGAGTCAGTTGTTCCACATGGTGACCCATCCTGGGGAATTCTGCTGAGTTCTAAAGGAAGGGAGAGGCAGACGGGACTCCATCAGCATTTTCCTGTCAGCTCCCAGTCCCCCCCTGGGCCAGGACTCTCCTTCCCCTCAGCCCCTCTGCAGGAGATGCTAGAGCTAGTCCCTTAATTTCCTCTGCCCCCCAGGGAGCCTGGAGCACAGGGATGTGGGCAGAGCCCTCAATGAGGACTCCCTTTCCCCGCTGCTCCAGAATGACAGGAAGGCATGAACCTGGAGCATGGTCCCCTTAAAAGCCCAGAGTCACGACTTAACCAGAACAAGAACAACTTGACTCAACCAAGGCTCATTCTCTGCTTTGACTCTGCCTCCCCAAGAGGAACACTCCTAACCCACAGCCCCTGCAGCAACAGACCCTACCACCCGTTGGAGCCAGCCCACCTACGCTTGGAGTCAGGAAGCTGGGGACAGAGGCCACTTACGTCAAACTCCGGGAGGGTGATGGTGAATCCGAGCAGGGCCGTGATGCTTCTAATGGCCCTGGCTCTCTCTCGCGACACCCTGGAAATGATTCAATAGTTAATGTGCTGTGGGGAAAAGAGGCAGTTCAGGATCAATGGGCAGGTCCATGTGTTGTACAAATGAGACCCCCCGCTCCATTCCCAGGGCGCTGAGACATTGCGCTCAGGGTGGAATATCTGATTCATTGATCGCAGAGCTTTAAAAGGGGATTGTTGCTCCCAGGACGATGCTTGTATCCTGCAGGTCACAACTTGCCATTGTCTCTCTAGATTGGAACAATGTTAGGTGTCAGGGCTGGTCCCAACCTCCCTGAACTCCTGATTCCTGAACAGCTCACCAGGAAGGAGACAGACCCCTCACCTCTCCCTGGGTATAAAGTCCGTGGTTGTGTGAAGAGACCAAGGGTGAGCACAATCCCCCCAGGAATCTCAGGGCCCTTCGGAGAGAAGGGATGATTCTCTGGGGTCCTCCTGTTTCTCTAGGAAGGGGCCTGTGGCTCCTCTGCGGACCATCTTCTGCATCGGACCGGAGGGGTTCAGACTCACTCTCCAAGCCAGGCAGGGGCTCTGTGATTAGTGCTCAACAGAACCAGGCAGATCTCTGGTTTGAAGTCCCAGCTCCTTCCTCTGTCATTCAAGGAGGAAGGGCCTGACACTGCATTGCACTGACCAAGGACTGCCCACCTAGGGCCCAGCTAGGAGGACAGATTGCAAAATGGATCTAAGAGTTGAGGTAAAATTGCCCCCAACCCTCATCAGGCTCACCTCCAAGATGTAGTGGAGCCTGTCAGTGTCTGGGGACTCTGCCAGCAGGTTCCCCAGCATGGCATCCAGGAGGTCTGGCAAGACCCTATGAAGATCCTGCAAAGCAAGGGAGAGCCATGGGTCAGAGTTAGGGAAACTGGGGCTACATCTGCCACAGGATGGGAAGAACGGGTCTCTGAGAAGTACTGATGAGACCCCCAAAACACATATCACGGCCTCTCTCATTCCCATCCCACTGCAGGCAATCAGCAAGGATTCATGGCAGGAAGACAGCTGGCTCTTCAATCCATGACTTCAGCATGATCTACCTGGACTTGGGTGGTGTCCTTCTCCGTGCCCAGGATGAAGACTGCATGCAGGGCAGCTCGAAAGAGGTGGGTCTCCAGGTCTGGCTCCAGGGCAGGTGTCATGGTGCTGGCAAGAGAGAGAACATAAGAACATGAGAACGTAAGAATGGCCGTACTGGGTCAGACCAAAGGTCCATCCAGCCCAGTATACTGTCCACCGACAGTGGCCAATGCCAGATGCCCCGGAGTGAATGGACCTAACAGGTAATGATTAAGTGATCTCTCTCCTGCCATCCATCACCCCCCTCTGACAAACAGAGGCTAAGGACACCATTCCTTACCCATCCTGGTTAATAGCCATTAATGGACTTCATCTCCATTGGATTGGTTTGGAATGATTTGTTCTGCACAAATCCATGCTCACCAGTCCTAAGAACCAAATTATCTTGTAGATGCGGACAAATTGATTGTTTAATAATGTGTTCCAGTATCTTTCCAGGCATGGAAGTGAGGCTAGCTAGCCTGTAAATCACAGGGCTCTCTATGTTCTCCTTTTAAAGATAAGTACTGTCTTGTTAATGGACGGGAAGATGTCCTGATCCCCAAAAAAGAACAGCACCTGGTTTGTTAAGGCCACACAAATGGAGGCAGGAACCTCTTCTCTCCTCCTGACAAAGAACCCCAGGTACCTAAAAGAGTGGGACTCACATCCCTGAATGGGCTTTAAAAAAAGATAATGGTTAAAATTTGGCCCCGACCATTTCTTGTTTCCGCAGACTACACATTTTAGCAAAGTTTAGAATTTCTTGGTGCTCAACACCGTGAAACTCCCTTTTCTCCTTCACAAAGGGCTTTAACGCCCCCTCATCTCATCCAGGCTCACGACAGTCCAGAGTTCGAGAATTGTCCCTGTTCCCATTGGACAGATGGGGAGCGTGAGATACAGAGAAGGGAAGTGACCTAACCAAGGGCCTACACAGCAAGGTGGTGGCACAGCCAGAAAGAGAACAGGAGTAAGGACTGGTGGCTTCTAACAGAAAACAAACCCTCCCAAAGGCAGGGATAGAGCCCAAGAATTGAGATGGTGGGTAAATTTCATTGAAACCATTTCTGTCAGAAAATCCCATTCAGACTAAACCAGTTGGTTTCTTGAAAACTGTTTGAAAACTATTGTGTTGTAAAACAAAAGCATCTCCTGTTGCCACAGTGTGTTAAATTGTCTCATCACACACACGTAAGAGACATGTAGACCTTAGAAAATTAGATAAGATGCTTCAGTCTGAGCTAAGTAGGTGCTCCTCTTGACAATTTCAAAATAATAAAATACAAATAAAATAGACTATTTCAGCTATTCTATGATGTCATAATCTGATCTGAGTAATCGTGATAGGACACCTCATCTTATGCACTGCTCCTAGTGACACTCTCCAATGGATCCCCATCCTCCACCCACCGTGAGGAAGACAGGAGCGGATTGTTATCTCTATTTGAAAGAGGGAGAAGCCAAGGCTGAGAAAGGAGAATTGACTTGTCTTAGGTCACACAGCCAGTCAGTGGCAGAGTTGGAAATAGGACCCAAGAGCCCTGACCAATTTCATACGTTGAATGGCCTGAATAAAGTGCTCTCAAATGAGCTCCAGACCAACAACAGTTCATAGTAATTATTCAGCAAGTATTTTATCTATTTTAGCCCTAAGGATGGCCCTGGTCATTGGTAGGGAACACAGTCTGGGCACTAGTACAGCCCCGCTGTTGCGGGTGGGCCTCCCACACTGAGTGCTGTGACACCCACCCACACCCACCCACCCGTGGTGGGAGGGGAATAGGGGAAAGGACAAAAGAAGTAAGACATGAAGAGAAAGGAGGGAAGAAGGATGGAGGAAAAGGTCAAACAAAAAGGACTAACCCTAATGTCCTCAGTGATTCTAAGGGACAAAATCCTAGATGGGGAATAAAATTCTGCCACCTTAAGCTAGTGTTTTCCATGCCTACAATTCAGCTGACACCAAATGGATCAGACTGAACAGGTTCCAAACCTCTCGGAGGCTCTTACCTTCTAAACAGGGATGTCTGTTTTCTAGTAAAATCAGTAAAAGGAAAGGAGAAAACTGGAAAGAGGTTCTTCCTCGCGCTCAAGTACGTGAAACCTAATACTCTCTCAGTCCTCAAAGAGAGACCTTGAGAAGGAGACTTGCTGAAGCAAAGCCACAGGGGTCTCCGAGGTTTCCCTGGCCCTGCACCCCTGTCCTGCCTGGCTGATGTCAGCATCTATGTGAGGTCACCACCTCCCCACCAAGGGCCTTTGACCAATAGACTGAGGTCCTGCAAAAGGTTTTTGTGATGTCACTCCATACCCACCCCTCCCCTTCAGTGCTAATGTCCTGCTGCTGGCCAGACACTTTGGAGGTTTGAACTACTCCCTGTGGATCACCCGACTCAATAAGTGTTCATTCGAGGAAGCAAGCCCGCTAGTCAGTAAAACATCAGAGGCTACTCCCAATGCTACACTCAGTTTTTCAGAAATTAGCAGACTTTATGGCCAGAAAAGACCATTCCAGCATCTAATCTGACCCCTGCATATCACAAGCCTCCTGTATACCACAAAAGCTAGTTTTCGGTCAAACACATTCCAGAAAGGCCTCTAGTCTTCATTCAATGACTTCAAGAGATGGAGAATCCACCACTTCCCCTGGTAGATTGCTCCTGTGGTGAATCATCCTCGCTGTTGAATATTTGTGCCTTATTTGTAATATGAATGTGTCTCTTTTCACCTTCCAGCCATGGTCTTGTTAAGCCTTTCTCTGCTAGATTAAAGAGCCCTTTAATACCCAATATTTTCTCTCCATTAAGGCACTTCAACGAATTCTTATGGTAAGCTAAACAGGTTGAACTCTTTCAATAGCTCACTAGAAGGCATTTTTCTCCAGCCCTCAGAACATTTGGTGGCTCTTTGTGGCCCCAGCTCCAACTTCTCAACATCTTTTTCAAACGAAGACACCAAAACTGGATGCAGTATTCCAATATCAGTCTCACTGATGCTGTGTCACCTCCCTATGCTACTCACGGCTCTGCTCATACATCTAATGATGGCTTTAGCCCTGTTCACCACAGCATCACACTGGGAGCTCATGTTGAGAGGCTTCTCCACTATAGCCCCTAAATCCTTTTCAGAGTCACTGATTTCCTGGATACACTTCCCCATTCTGGAGCTGTGGCCCGCATGCCTTGTTGCTAGGTATAGGACCTTGCATTTGGTTCTGGTCAAACTTGTTTCTGGTCAAACCAGTTGGTTTCTTGAATATCCTTTGCAAAAATATTGTGTTGTAAAACAAAAGCATCTCCTGTTGTCACAGTGTGTTAAATTGTCTCATTGCACAGAAAGAGGAGATACGTAGATCTCGAAAATTAGATAAGATGCTTCAGTCTGAGCTAAGTAGGTGCTGCTCTTGACAATTTCAAAATAATAAAATACAAATAAAAAATAGACTATTTCAGCTATTCTATGATGTCATAACCTGATCTGAGTAATCATGGTAGGACATCTCATATTATGCACTGCTCCTAGTGACGTTCTCCAATGGATCCCCATCCTCCACCCACCGTGAGGAAGGTAGGAGCGGATTGTTATCCCTACTGGAAAGAGGGAGAAGCTAAGGCTGGGAAAGGAGAATTGACTTGTCTTAGGTCACACAGCCAGCCAGTGGCAGAGTTGGAAATAGGACCCAAGAGCCCTGACTTTCAAACTAACCATCTGATCTTGAATTTCATACATTGAATGATCAGAATAAAGTGCTCTCAAATGAGCTCCAGACCAACAATAGTTCATAGTAATTATTCAGCAAGTATTTTAGGAGAACTGGAATGTTAGAAAGAATCATGAACTGCTCAGAGCCAATTAATGCAGAGAACCAGCAAAATTCATCAAACATATGACTGGTTATGACTTATTTACTTGGTCTTAAAAGAGAACAACAAGGACCCGAGTCTCATCCCTGTCAGTAGCCCCCCGCTCAGCCAAGCAGGGTAGAGACTGAGGGGTGGGAGGCTGAGGGTTCTCACCAGAGAGCCCAAAGGATGTCCCAGGTCATCAGTGGGGATCACCGCCCGAGCACTATTTCAGCCCCACAGTTTTGGGTGGACCTACCACAATGGGATCTGCAGAGCACCCACCACGACACACAAACCCACACACTTCCCTATTGTCCCCAGTGAGTCTAAGGGACAAAATCCTAGGTGGGGGAATAAAATTCTGCCACCTTAAGCTAGTGTTTTCCATGCCTAGAATTCAGCTGTAGTGAATGGATCAGACTGAACAGGTTCCAAACCTCTCAGAGGCTCTTACCTTCTAAACAGGGATGTCTGTTTTCTAGTAAAATCATTAAAAGGAAAGGAGAAAACTCGAAAGAGGTTCCTCCTCGCGCTCAAGTACGTGAAACCTAATACTCTCTGTCCTCAAAGAGAGACCTCGAGAAGGAGACTTGCTGAAGCAAAGCCACAGGGGTCTCTGAGGTGTCCCTGGCCCTGCACCCCTTTCCTGCCTGGCTGATGTCAGCATCTCTCTGTGAGGTCACCACCTCCCCACCACCTTTGACCAATAGGCTGAGCTCCTGCAAAAGGCCTGTGTGATGTCACTGCCACACCTACCCCTCCCCTGCAGTGGTAATGTCCTGCCACTGGCTCAGAACTCCAGGCTGCCTTACCCTACTGACAAAGGCATGCTGAAGGAACTCAGGCCCCTAGGCCGCGCTATCCCATTAGGGGAAGAGACTTCGGGGGACTCTGGCCATTGAGTCACACTGTACGGTCTGCCGGGAGTGGCGTAGCTAACGGACCGGGACATAGACAGGCGGGGTACCGCCTACCCCCACTCTTCGACTCAGAGGGGCGACGGGGTACAAACCCCGCCACATTCCCCCACCCTGGCTGTGTTCCTGTAGCCCAGGAGCCTGCTGTCCTGGTGCCAGTCCCAGCACCACAGCTCTTCGGCCTCATGGATGCTCAGACTTGGGAAAGAGAGATGCACACACATTTTCATTCTGGTTGCAGTGCTTGTGTCCTTCCAATCCCATTGGTGGCTGCACAGTGGGCAGAGTCCTCGCTGCGTGCCTGGCCCAACAGAATTGCAGGGGGTGGTGTAGAACAGAGAAAGAGATAGAGAGAGACACATCCTCTAGCTGGGGTCAGTCTGACAGGCTGGGGTCCCTGGCTCACTCTTCTACCGGGTGCCATTTCCCAGCTGGGTTCCATACCCCTCTGGTGTAGCAGCAGCTGGTAGAGCCAGTAAACCCCCTGCCAGGCCTGCCGGCTGATGTCCTTGGCTGGGTCACTGATGAGCAGAGTCAGTTGTTCCACATGGTGACCCATCCTGGGGAATTCTGCTGAATTCTAAAGGAAGGGAGAGGCAGACGGGACTCCATCAGCATTTTCCTGTCAGCTCCCAGTCCCCCCCTGGGCCAGGACTCTCCTTCCCCTCAGCCCCTCTGCAGGAGATGCTAGAGCTAGTCCCTTAATTTCCTCTGCCCCCCAGGGAGCCTGGAGCACAGGGATGTGGGCAGAGCCCTCAATGAGGACTCCCTTTCCCCGCTGCTCCAGAATGACAGGAAGGCATGAACCTGGAGCATGGTCCCCTTAAAAGCCCAGAGTCACGACTTAACCAGAACAAGAACAACTTGACTCAACCAAGGCTCATTCTCTGCTTTGACTCTGCCTCCCCAAGAGGAACACTCCTAACCCACAGCCCCTGCAGCAACAGACCCTACCACCCGTTGGAGCCAGCCCACCTACGCTTGGAGTCAGGAAGCTGGGGACAGAGGCCACTTACGTCAAACTCCGGGAGGGTGATGGTGAATCCGAGCAGGGCCGTGATGCTTCTAATGGCCCTGGCTCTCTCTCGCGACACCCTGGAAATGATTCAATAGTTAATGTGCTGTGGGGAAAAGAGGCAGTTCAGGATCAATGGGCAGGTCCATGTGTTGTACAAATGAGACCCCCCGCTCCATTCCCAGGGCGCTGAGACATTGCGCTCAGGGTGGAATATCTGATTCATTGATCGCAGAGCTTTAAAAGGGGATTGTTGCTCCCAGGACGATGCTTGTATCCTGCAGGTCACAACTTGCCATTGTCTCTCTAGATTGGAACAATGTTAGGTGTCAGGGCTGGTCCCAACCTCCCTGAACTCCTGATTCCTGAACAGCTCACCAGGAAGGAGACAGACCCCTCACCTCTCCCTGGGTATAAAGTCCGTGGTTGTGTGAAGAGACCAAGGGTGAGCACAATCCCCCCAGGAATCTCAGGGCCCTTCGGAGAGAAGGGATGATTCTCTGGGGTCCTCCTGTTTCTCTAGGAAGGGGCCTGTGACTCCTCTGCGGACCATCTTCTGCATCGGACCGGAGGGGGTTCAGACTCACTCTCCAAGCCAGGCAGGGGCTCTGTGATTAGTGCTCAACAGAACCAGGCAGATCTCTGGTTTGAAGTCCCAGCTCCTTCCTCTGTCATTCAAGGAGGAAGGGCCTGACACTGCATTGCACTGACCAAGGACTGCCCACCTAGGGCCCAGCTAGGAGGACAGATTGCAAAATGGATCTAAGAGTTGAGGTAAAATTGCCCCCAACCCTCATCAGGCTCACCTCCAAGATGTAGTGGAGCCTGTCAGTGTCTGGGGACTCTGCCAGCAGGTTCCCCAGCATGGCATCCAGGAGGTCTGGCAAGACCCTATGAAGATCCTGCAAAGCAAGGGAGAGCCATGGGTCAGAGTTAGGGAAACTGGGGCTACATCTGCCACAGGATGGGAAGAACGGGTCTCTGAGAAGTACTGATGAGACCCCCAAAACACATATCACGGCCTCTCTCATTCCCATCCCACTGCAGGCAATCAGCAAGGATTCATGGCAGGAAGACAGCTGGCTCTTCAATCCATGACTTCAGCATGATCTACCTGGACTTGGGTGGTGTCCTTCTCCGTGCCCAGGATGAAGACTGCATGCAGGGCAGCTCGAAGGAGGTGGGTCTCCAGCTCTGGCTCCAGGGCAGGTGTCATGGTGCTGGCAAGAGAGAGAACATAAGAACATGAGAATGTAAGAATGGCTGTACTGGGTCAGACCAAAGGTCCATCCAGCCCAGTATACTGTCCACCGACAGTGGCCAATGCCAGATGCCCCGGAGTGAATGGACCTAACAGGTAATGATTAAGTGATCTCTCTCCTGCCATCCATCACCCCCCTCTGACAAACAGAGGCTAAGGACACCATTCCTTACCCATCCTGGTTAATAGCCATTAATGGACTTCATCTCCATTGGATTGGTTTGGAATGATTTGTTCTGCACAAATCCATGCTCACCAGTCCTAAGAACCAAATTATCTTGTAGATGCGGACAAATTGATTGTTTAATAATGTGTTCCAGTATCTTTCCAGGCATGGAAGTGAGGCTAGCTAGCCTGTAAATCACAGGGCTCTCTATGTTCCCCTTTTAAAGATAAGTACTGTCTTGTTAATGGATGGGAAGATGTCCTGATCCCCAAAAAAGAACAGCACCTGGTTTGTTAAGGCCACACAAATGGAGGCAGGAACCTTTTCTCTCCTCCTGGCAAAGAACCCCAGGTACCTAAAAGAGTGGGACTCACATCCCTGAATGGGCTTTAAAAAAAGATAATGGTTAAAATTTGGCCCCGACCATTTCTTGTTTCCGCAGACTACACATTTTAGCAAAGTTTAGAATTTCTTGGTGCTCAACACCGTGAAACTCCCCTTTCTCCTTCACAAAGGGCTTTAACGCCCCTCATCTCATCCAGGCTCACGACAGTCCAGAGTTCGAGAATTGTCCCTGTTCCCATTGGACAGATGGGGAGCGTGAGATACAGAGAAGGGAAGTGACCTAACCAAGGGCCTACACAGCAAGGTGGTGGCACAGCCAGAAAGAGAACAGGAGTAAGGACTGGTGGCTTCTAACAGAAAACAAACCCTCCCAAAGGCAGGGATAGAGCCCAAGAATCGAGATGGTGGGTAAATTTCATTGAAACCATTTCTGTCAGAAAATCCCATTCAGACTAAACCAGTTGGTTTCTTGAAAACTGTTTGAAAACTATTGTGTTGTAAAACAAAAGCATCTCCTGTTGCCACAGTGTGTTAAATTGTCTCATCACACACACGTAAGAGACATGTAGACCTTAGAAAATTAGATAAGATGCTTCAGTCTGAGCTAAGTAGGTGCTCCTCTTGACAATTTCAAAATAATAAAATACAAATAAAATAGACTATTTCAGCTATTCTATGATGTCATAATCTGATCTGAGTAATCGTGATAGGACACCTCATCTTATGCACTGCTCCTAGTGACACTCTCCAATGGATCCCCATCCTCCACCCACCGTGAGGAAGACAGGAGCGGATTGTTATCTCTATTTGAAAGAGGGAGAAGCCAAGGCTGAGAAAGGAGAATTGACTTGTCTTAGGTCACACAGCCAGTCAGTGGCAGAGTTGGAAATAGGACCCAAGAGCCCTGACCAATTTTATACGTTGAATGGCCTCAATAAAGTGCTCTCAAATGAGCTCCAGACCAACAACAGTTCATAGTAATTATTCAGCAAGTATTTTATCTATTTTAGCCCTAAGGATGGCCCTGGTCATTGGTAGGGAACACAGTCTGGGCACTAGTACAGCCCTGCTGTTGCGGGTGGGCCTCCCACACTGAGTGCTGTGACACCCACCCACACCCACCCACCCGTGGTGGGAGGGGAATAGGGGAAAGGACAAAAGAAGTAAGACATGAAGAGAAAGGAGGGAAGAAGGATGGAGGAAAAGGTCAAACAAAAAGGACTAACCCTAATGTCCTCAGTGATTCTAAGGGACAAAATCCTAGATGGGGAATAAAATTCTGCCACCTTAAGCTAGTGTTTTCCATGCCTACAATTCAGCTGACACCAAATGGATCAGACTGAACAGGTTCCAAACCTCTCGGAGGCTCTTACCTTCTAAACAGGGATGTCTGTTTTCTAGTAAAATCAGTAAAAGGAAAGGAGAAAACTGGAAAGAGGTTCTTCCTCGCGCTCAAGTACGTGAAACCTAATACTCTCTCAGTCCTCAAAGAGAGACCTTGAGAAGGAGACTTGCTGAAGCAAAGCCACAGGGGTCTCCGAGGTTTCCCTGGCCCTGCACCCCTGTCCTGCCTGGCTGATGTCAGCATCTATGTGAGGTCACCACCTCCCCACCAAGGGCCTTTGACCAATAGACTGAGGTCCTGCAAAAGGTTTTTGTGATGTCACTCCATACCCACCCCTCCCCTTCAGTGCTAATGTCCTGCTGCTGGCCAGACACTTTGGAGGTTTGAACTACTCCCTGTGGATCACCCGACTCAATAAGTGTTCATTCGAGGAAGCAAGCCCGCTAGTCAGTAAAACATCGGAGGCTACTCCCAATGCTACACTCAGTTTTTCAGAAATTAGCAGACTTTATGGCCAGAAGAGACCATTCCAGCATCTAATCTGACCCCTGCATATCACAAGCCTCCTGTATACCACCATAGCTAGTTTTCGGTCAAACACATTCCAGAAAGGCCTCTAGTCTTCATTCAATGACTTCAAGAGATGGAGAATCCACCACTTCCCCTGGTAGATTGCTCCTGTGGTGAATCATCCTCGCTGTTGAATATTTGTGCCTTATTTGTAATATGAATGTGTCTCTTTTCACCTTCCAGCCATTGGGTCTTGTTAAGCCTTTCTCTGCTAGATTAAAGAGCCCTTTAATACCCAATATTTTCTCTCCATTAAGGCACTTCAACGAATTCTTATGGTAAGCTAAACAGGTTGAACTCTTTCAATAGCTCACTAGAAGGCATTTTTCTCCAGCCCTCAGAACATTTGGTGGCTCTTTGTGGCCCCAGCTCCAACTTCTCAACATCTTTTTCAAACCAAGACACCAAAACTGGATGCAGTATTCCAATATCAGTCTCACTGATGCTGTGTCACCTCCCTATGCTACTCACGGCTCTGCTCATACATCTAATGATGGCTTTAGCCCTGTTCACCACAGCATCACACTGGGAGCTCATGTTGAGAGGCTTCTCCACTATAGCCCCTAAATCCTTTTCAGAGTCACTGATTTCCTGGATACACTTCCCCATTCTGGAGCTGTGGCCCGCATGCCTTGTTGCTAGGTATAGGACCTTGCATTTGGTTCTGGTCAAACTTGTTTCTGGTCAAACCAGTTGGTTTCTTGAATATCCTTTGCAAAAATATTGTGTTGAATAATCAGAATAAAGTGCTCTCAAATGAGCTCCAGACCAACAATAGTTCATAGTAATTATTCAGCAAGTATTTTAGGAGAACTGGAATGTTAGAAAGAATCATGAACTGCTCAGAGCCAATTAATGCAGAGAACCAGCAAAATTCATCAAACATATGACTGGTTATGACTTATTTACTTGGTCTTAAAAGAGAACAACAAGGACCCGAGTCTCATCCCTGTCAGTAGCCCCCCCGCTCAGCCAAGTAGGGTAGAGACTGAGGGGTGGGAGGCTGAGGGTTCTCACCAGAGAGCCCAAATGATGTCCCAGGTCATCAGTGGGGATCACCGCCCGAGCACTATTGCAGCCCCACAGTTTTGGGTGGACCTACCACAATGGGATCTGCAGAGCACCCACCACGACACACACACCCACACACTTCCCTATTGTCCCCAGTGAGTCTAAGGGACAAAATCCTAGGTGGGGGAATAAAATTCTGCCACCTTAAGCTAGTGTTTTCCATGCCTAGAATTCAGCTGTAGTGAATGGATCAGACTGAACAGGTTCCAAACCTCTCAGAGGCTCTTACCTTCTAAACAGGGATGTCTGTTTTCTAGTAAAATCATTAAAAGGAAAGGAGAAAACTCGAAAGAGGTTCCTCCTCGCGCTCAAGTACGTGAAACCTAATACTCTCTGTCCTCAAAGAGAGACCTCGAGAAGGAGACTTGCTGAAGCAAAGCCACAGGGGTCTCTGAGGTGTCCCTGGCCCTGCACCCCTTTCCTGCCTGGCTGATGTCAGCATCTCTCTGTGAGGTCACCACCTTTGACCAATAGGCTGAGCTCCTGCAAAAGGCCTGTGTGATGTCACTGCCACACCCACCCCTCCCCTGCAGTGGTAATGTCCTGCCACTGGCTCAGAACTCCAGGCTGCCTTACCCTACTGACAAAGGCATGCTGAAGGAACTCAGGCCCCTAGGCCGCGCTATCCCATTAGGGGAAGAGACTTCGGGGGACTCTGGCCATTGAGTCACACTGTACGGTCTGCCGGGAGTGGCGTAGCTAACGGACCAGGACATAGACAGGCGGGGTACCTCCTACCCCCCCTCTTCGACTCAGAGGGGCGACGGGGTACAAACCCCGCCACATTCCCCCACCCTGGCTGTGTTCCTGTAGCCCAGGAGCCTGCTGTCCTGGTGCCAGTCCCAGCACCACAGCTCTTCGGCCTCATGGATGCTCAGACTTGGGAAAGAGAGATGCACACACATTTTCATTCTGGTTGCAGTGCTTGTGTCCTTCCAATCCCATTGGTGGCTGCACAGTGGGCAGAGTCCTCGCTGCGTGCCTGGCCCAACAGAATTGCAGGGGGTGGTGTAGAACAGAGAAAGAGATAGAGAGAGACACATCCTCTAGCTGGGGTCAGTCTGACAGGCTGGGGTCCCTGGCTCACTCTTCTACCAGGTGCCATTTCCCAGCTGGGTTCCATACCCCTCTGGTGCAGAAGCAGCTGGTAGAGCCAGTCAACCCCCTACCTGGCCTGCCGGCTGATGTCCTTGGTTGGGTCACTGATGAGCAGAGTCAGTTGTTCCACATGGTGACCAATCCTGGGGAATTCTGCTGAATTCTAAAGGAAGGGAGAGGCAGACGGGACTCCATCAGCATTTTCCTGTCAGCTCCCAGTCCCCCCCTGGGCCAGGACTCTCCCCCTCAGCCCCTCTGCAGGAGATACTAGAGCTAGTCCCTTAATTTCCTCTGCCCCCCAAGGAGCCTGAAGCACAGGGATGTGGGCAGAGCACTCCATGAGGACTCCCTTCCCCAGCTGCTCCAGGATGACAGGAAGGCATGAACGTGGAGCATGGTCCCCTTAAAAGCCCAGAGTCACCACTTCACCAGGACAAGAACAACTTGACTCAAGCCAGGCTCATTCTCTGCTTTGACTCTGCCTCCCCAAGAGGAACACTCCTATCTCTGCAGCAGTAGATCCTACCGCCCGTTGGAGCCAGCCCACCTACGCCTGGAGTCAGGAAGCTGGGGTCAGAGGCTACTTACGTTAAAGTCAGGGAGGGTGATGGTGAATCTGAGGAGGTCCGTGCTGCTCCTAATGGCCCTGGCTCTCTCTCGCAACACCCTCGAGCCGATCCATTAGTTAATGTGCTGTGGGGAAAGAGACATCTCAGGATCAATGGGCAGGTGCATGACACCCCCCCCCTCCATACCCAGGTGGCTGGGACATTGATCTCATGGTGGAATATCTGATTCATTGATGGCAGAGCTTTAGAAGGGGATTGTTGCCCCCAGGACAATGCTTGTATCCTGCAGGTCGCAACTTGTCATTGTCTCTCTAGATTGGAACAATGTTCAGTGTCAGGGTTGGTCCCAACCTCCCTGAACTCCTGATTCCTGAACAGCTCACCAGGAAGGAGACAGACCGCTCACCGGCTCTCAAGTCCTTGGTTGTCTGAAGGGACTGAGTGTGAGCACAATCCGCCCAAGAATCTCAGGGTCCTTCAGAGAGAACGGCTGATTCTCTGGGGTTCTCCTGTTTCTCTATGAAGGAGCCTGTGACTCTTCTCTGAGGACCATCTTCTGGATCTCACCGTAGGGGTTCAGACTCTCACTCACCAAGCCAGCCAAGGGCCCTGTGCTTAGTGCTCAAGAGAACCAGGCAGATCTCTGGCTTGAAGTCCCAGCTCCTTCCTCTGTCCTTCTAGGCGGAAGGGCCTGACACTGCATTGCACTGACTGCCCTGACCAAGGACGGCCCACTTGGGGCCCAGCTAGGAGGATAGACTGGAAAATGGATCTAAGAGTTAAGGTAAAATTGCCCCCAAACCATCATCAGGCTCACCTTCAAGACGTAGTGGGGCCTGTCAGTGTCTGGGGACTCTGCCAGCAGGTTCCCCAGCATGGCATCCAGGAGGTCTGGCAAGATCCTACAAAGCAAGGGAGAGCCATGGGTCAGAGTGTGGGTGGTGTCCTTCTCCGTGCCCAAGGTGAAGACTGCATGCAGAGGTGGGTCTCCAGCTCTGGCTTCAGGGCAGGTGTCATGGTGCTGGCAAGAGAGAGGAGCCGGTATTAGACTGTGCGGTGCGGGAGTGGGACTGGCACCAACAAGGACGTGAAACTGCAGAGAAATAGTCAGAGGCTGGTGAGAATGGAAACTGAGGCACCAAGCCAGGGAATGACAAGGCCAAGGTTTCCCATACAGATATTGGCAGGGCAGGAATAGTACCTGTTCCCTGGACCCTGCTGCTCCTCCTGTATCTGATCCTGGGAGTCAGCCTCTCCCCAAAGCCATTGCAATGTTACTGGAGTGAAAAGAACAGCCGAGCCAGGAAAGAGTGAACCTTCCTGCCACCTCTGCCAGAGGAGCCACCCTTGGGAGGTGACCTGGGAGTGGGAGGGGCAGTGACTCCCAGCCCTGGGCCTGAGCAGCACTGGGGTTAGGGAAACCAGGCAGGAGGGTCTTGGTACCTGAGGTTGCCCACAGCAATCAGGGAGTTAGCGAGGACGGCGCCGGGTGGAGAGTCATTAGGCAGCGCCTCAATGAGGTCCTGTGAGACCCAAAGGAGACAAAGCAGCGTGTGAGATTCGGGCCTCACTGACACTTCCCAGTGAGGAGATCACACAGCCAGCAGGATCCCGCCACCTGTCTCCCGCTCCTCCAATTTCTGCCCAGTCTCAGAATTTCTCCCATCTCTTCTCCCCAATCTTCAGCCCCAGCAATCCCTGCCCTCAGCTGCCTCTCCAGCACCAGTCATCCCCAATCCGCTGGCCGGGGAGACCCCTCCCCCTCCCATGGCTCTGTCCTCCCACAAGCTGCCGGGCACCGTGTCTTGCTCACCACAATCCTCTCCAACACAGCCGCCTTGCAGCAGTGGGGCTCCAGTGTGTCCTGCCCCCTCTGCTGTGCAGTGAGACACGCGGCGTGGATGGCGTGCAGGAACATGAGCAGCGGGGCCTAATCCTTCACCCACCAGGAGTGGGTGTAGTGGAGTGAGAGCCAGTTAGCCAGGGACCTCCCTGCCCCAGCCAAACCAGCTGCAGCACTCAGGCCTGAATCGCGGAGAGTGGGGACCTGCCCATTGTCCAAATCACCCAGGACTCCTACACAAGCAGGGTCATAACTGGGACAGTGCCTGTGGGGGGAGGAGACCCCGGCTGGTGTGTGACAAACACCCTCATCTTGGGGGTCCCAGATCATGGAGGAGGGAGGTCTCCATTAGGGCTGGCGGATCATCAGAGACAAGACCCTCTGCAGGGGGTGAGAGTGCTGGGAAGGGGCAGGACAATCTCGGTTCCAGCACAGCAGGGGAACGTTTGTACCTTTTCTCGGCCCATGTGCTGCTCTCGGATGTTCTTGAGAGCAGCCTCCTCTGTGACCATGTCCACCCATTCCTCCTTGTAGTGAGGTGGTGTGGCTCCCCGCCGCACCGGAGCGGGTCCAGCCCCTCCGGACACCAGAGTGGGCGGAGCCAGGAAGCTCTGAGCCCGCCCCTCAGCGGGTCAGGCGGTGACCCGGAAGTAGTAGGGCACGACCCGGAAGTATAAAGGCAGGCCCTCAGCAGTCACTAGGGCCCCAGCCGCCAGAGAGGCTGGATGCAGCCAGCCTAGCCCGCGACTGGGAGAACCCTGCGGCCCCCGGGCGCCCCAGGACTGGCCAGACCTGCCCGGCGCCCGCTACCCGGGGGAGCTGCTGGACCTGCCCTGCGCCCGCTACCCGGAGGAGCTGCCGGCCCTGCCCTGCGCCCGCTACCCAGAGGAGCTGCCGGCCCTGCCCTGCGCCCGCTACCCGGAGGAGCTGCCGGCCCTGCCCTGCGCCCGCTACCCGGAGGAGCCCATGGTGTTGGACCCCCCAGAGGACCCCACTGTGACCCTGGCACCCGAAGGGGGGGAGTTAGGAAGTGGCCCGGGGGCAGCCGACCCTAGTCTGGCTGTAACTCTGCCAGAGCCCATGTCAGTGCTGCGGCCAGGATCCCCACTGACTCAGCAGCAGGTCGTCTGCCACTGCTAGGGCCCCAGGCTGGGACGCAGTGGAGTGGGTGGGCCTGTGTCCCCCCTGCCACCCAATTTGTGGGTGGCAGCCTCCCCCTCTTCTAGGCCCCTGGAGGTCTGGGCCTAGTTCCAGATACTGTTTGCTTAGCCCCTGCCTGAGGGCTGGAGCCACTGACTCTGTTGCCCGCCCTGACCCAGGGCCTGGGCCTGCTAAGTGTGTTTCAGTTACCGCAAAGGCTGCCAAGAGGGAGAGACCCACTGGCCAGACTAATTCCCCTGAATATCCTCTGTAGGTCATGAGCCGGTGTGGCTCCCCGCCGCACCGGAGCAGGTCGAGCGCCGGCTAACCCCTTTACACTCCTCCTCCGAGTCCCTGGGGGTCCCTGCAACAGGGAGAGAAGGGGATAGGGTGATGCCTGCTGCCACTCAGAGGAAGGACAGGAGCATGGTGGGGCAACATACCCACTTCCCACTTCCAGGAACCAGGGCAGACTGGGCCCCACACTCCCCCCTCAGTGATGCTTTCAGCCCCCAACTCCTTCAGGAGCCCATAGCAAAGAGACCCCCACACACTGTCCTGGAGTCCCTGGGAGGTGCCTGTGCCCCCCTCTCCCCTGCAACTGGAGCATCATGGACCAAAATGGCAGCATCTAGTGCCAGTGGGGTTCACGTGGCTCAGGCCAGACACCTGGTCTGGGGACCCGCCCCCATAGCACTGGTCGAGTGCCTGGGCCCAGGGTGTTCACAGCTCCCTCCTCACCCCTCCCTGAGCCCAGCCTGGCTCCTCACCTGGAACAATGCAGCGGCGTCCATCGACCTCGCTGCTGCCTGAGACCCAGGCGCTGCTGCTGTCCCATGGGGAGTGGGCTGAGCTGCTGGTGCTGGGACAGGAATCCTCCAGCTCCTGCCCTGGGGAGGCTGGAAGGTCCTCAGTGACCAGGCCGGGTGATGCCTCCTGGTGGGAATCAGGGCTGAGCTCCTGGGGCCAGTGCTTCCCACACAACAAGCCCCAGAGCGACCCTGCCCGGCTCCGCGCCTGGGCTGGGTCCTGCCTGTCCAGCCGCATCCTGGGCCAGCTCCATTTCAGCCTGGCCGGTGCCTCTCCCGCCTCAGCGCCTGCACCGGGAGTAGGTTTCCTCTGCCAGAAGGCTGGGCACTTCCACCTTCTGGCCTGGCCGGGAGCTCCTTCCCCACCAGCAGGGACGGAGGGGCCGCTCCGCTCCTGTCGAAGGTGGCAGCTGCTTCCCTCAGGCTCTGGGGCCACCTGCAGAGCCTTCTTCCTGAACATCCGCAGGAGCCTGGCCATCCTGGAACTGAGTGGGGAGCAGGTGTGAGTCCTGGGTCAAGGCAGCCTCTCACTAACCAGCCTTTTTGGTCCCTCCCCATCCCCATCCCTGCCCCGGCCAGAGAAGCTCCTCCTTCCCCCACAGGGGTGCAGGGAGTGCAGTCTACACACACTGGCAGGAGTTCACTGCATGATCTGCTCCCAAAGTTCCCCCTCGTCATCAATAGCCAGGGAGTCTCCCCCTTTTCGAGCACTGGGGTCAGTCACAAAGACCACTGGTCACTTTGGACAAGTAGCTCCCTCCTGCCGTCCCAGGCCACACTCCCCCTGAGGCTAGAGAAGGAACAGAACCCAGGAGTCCGGACTTCTCCTGGGAAACCATTCCCCACGTCAAAGTCCCTAGGCAAAGCAAGCCCAGGGCCCCCTCATTTCCCATTGATTTCCATGCTCAGCAGCTCACAGGGTCTGGCCCAGCTCAGAGACTCTCAGCCTCGGGAACAGGCTGCCACAAGGGAAGGGTTGGGAGCCCCATTTCTGGGACCTTTCCAAACACACTGGAGACGGCTTGGAGAAGCCCCTCCCCATTATGAGAGCCAGGGGCTCCTGGGAGCAGTTTGCAAATCCAATCTCCTTTGAGAGAGATTCTCTCCCCCTCTTTCTGCCTCTCCCCAGACAGACAGAGTACACTGTAAAGGAACCCTAATGCCACTCACTTGGTGATGGAGCGATGGATGGTGGATATTCAGGGTCACCAGCTGTCTCTCGCCGTTCTCCTCACTCTCCAAGCCCAACACAAGCTGGAGAGGGTGGTGACCTGAGGGGTTACCCTGCCCAGCCAGCAGGCTGGGTGATGACACTGAGCGATCAACTGGCTGTGAAAACAAGAGTTTGTCATATCACCAAGGGACAGAGAAACTCAGCCAGCAGCAGGGGGTGCAGAACACTGCCCTAGTGCGGGGGTGACAGCGCCTCCCAGCTCCTGACATCCCAGTACTTTACACATATTCCTGGAGCCTCCTAACCCCCCTGGGCTGTAGGGACTGCGACCCCAACCCTACTGATGAGAAACAGGCCTCGGGAGGGGAAGCTACTGGCTCAGGGTCGCACCAAATGTCAGAGCCATGGATGGGACTCAGCAGTCCTTATTTTCATGCCCCTTCACTAACCACTGCTGCACACTCCCTCCCACAGCTGGCAATTACAACCAGGCCCTCGTATCCGGTCCCCCTGTCTTTGAGAGGGACCGTGCTCTGCTGTACTGACTGGACCAGGGGATTGGGAGTCAGGACTCCTGGATTCCATTGCTGGTTTTCCTATTGACCTGTGGGACTTTGGGCAAGTTGCTCCCCCCTCTATAGCTCTGTCTCCAGCAGTCAAATGGGGGATTTAATTCTTTCCCACTACTGGAAAGTGGTGGGAGAATCCCCCAGCAAAAACTGCTCTGACAGTACTAAGCAGCATCTCACCATTAAAGGTTGGAGTGCACTGCCCAGGAGGAGGAGTGTTTGGCTCTGGGGTTTCACTTCAGTCTAGTCTATAGAGAGGGACCCAGCCATGGAGTTTGGCTCAAGAAGATCAATTCTCCAATTTGTTAAGGGTATTTTGAATTCCAGTCCTGTGCTCCAAAGTGCTTGGTGTCATCTGCAAATTTGAGAAGCATACTCTGCACTCCATTTTCCAAATCATTAATGAAAATATTGAATAGTACTGGACCCCAGACTGATCCCTGTTGGACCCACTAGGTACACCCTCTCAGTTGGACAGCCAACCATGGAGAAGGACTCTTGGAGTGTGGGCTTTCAACCAGCTGTGCACCCACATTATACTAATTGCATCTAGACCACATTTCCCTAGTTTGCTTGTGAGAACGTCCTATGGGTTGCATTAAAAGCCTTATTAACACCAAGATAGATCACATCTACTGTTTACCCACCTCCACTAGGCTTGTAACTATGTCAAAGAAGGAAATAGGATCGGTTTGGAATGATTTGTTCTTCACAAATCCATGCTCACCAGTCCTAATACCAAATTATCCTATAGATGCTGACAAATGGATTGTTTAAGAATGTGTTCCAGCACCTTTCCAGGCATGGATGTGAGGCTAGCTAGTCTATAAGTCCCAGGGTTCTCTTTATTCCCCTTTTAAAGATAGATACTGTTTTGTTAAGGCCACAAAAAAGTAGGCATGAATCTCTTCTCTCCTCCTGGCAAAGAACCCCAGGTACCTAAAAGAGTGAGACTCACATCCCTGAATGGGCTTTAAAAAAGACACTGGTTACAATTTGGCCCTGGCCATTTCTTGTTTCTGCAGACTACACATTTTAGCAAAGTTTAGAATTAATTGGTGCTCAACACCGTGAAACTCCCCTTTCTCCTTCACAAAGGGCTTTAACTCCCCTCATCTAACCCAGGCTCACGACTGCCCAGAGTTCGAGAATTGTCCCTGTTCCCATTGGATAGATGCGGAACCTGAGCTACAGAGAAGGGAGTGACCTACTCAAGGGCCTACACAGCAAGGTGGTGGCAGAGCCAGAATGAGAAGCCACCAGTCCTGACTCCTGTTCTAACAGAAAACAAACCCCCCAGAGGCAGGGATAGAGCCCAAGAATCGAGATGGTGGGGAAATTTAATTGAAACCATTTCTGTCAGAAAATCCCATTCAGACTAAACCAGTTGGTTTCTTTAAATCATAAGAAGTGGGATGAAAATTCGTTGCAAAATTATTTTGTTGTAAAACAAAAGCATCTCCTGTTCTCAGTGTGATTAATTGTCTCGTCACACACAAAGAGGAGACACGTAGATTTCAAAAATTAGATAAGATGCTTCAGTCTGAGCTATGTAGGTGCTACTCTTGACAATTTCAAAATAATAAAATACAAATAAAAAATAGACTATTTCAGCTATTCTATGATGTCATAATCTGATCTGAGTAATCATGATAGGACACCTCATATTATGCACTGCTCCTAGTGACACTCTCCAATGGATCCCCATCCTCCACCCACTGTGAGGTAAGTCGGAGCGGATTGTTATCCCTACTTGAAAGAGGGAGAAGCTAAGGCTGAGAGGGGAGAATTGACTTGTCTTAGGTCACACAGCCAGCCAGTGGCAGAGTTGGAAATAGGACCCAAGAGCCCTGACTTTCAAACTAACCATCGGATCTTGAATTTCATACATTGAATGGCCAGAATAATGTGCTCTTAAATGACCTCCAAATCAACAACAGTTCAATTATTCAGAAAGTATTTTAAGAAAACTGGAATGTTAGAAAGAAGAAGAAGTTACTCACCTTGTGCAGTAACAATGGTTCTTCGAGATGTGTGTCGCTATGGTTGCTCCACGTTAGGTGTCTGTGCGCCCCTGCGCCTCTATTCGGAGATTTTTGGTAGCAGTGTCCCATTGAGCCCGTGCATGTGCCCTCCCTCCGTGGTCTGCTTCGAGGCTATTTAGCACTGCACGGGGGAACACCCCGCACTTCCTTCTCTACCACAGAGCCCCATAGAGGACTCCGAAGTAGAGGTGAGGAGGGCGGGTTGTGGAGCAACCATAGAGACACACATCTCGAGGAACCATCGTTACTGCACAAGGTGAGTAACAGTAACTTCTTCTTCTTCTTCGAGTAGTGTCCCTATGGTTTGTCCATGTTAGGTGACTCCTGAGCAGTACCCACCACTGGAGGCTCGGACTGCGGAGCGGAGTCTTTCAATAGAAAGAGCACTGTGGAATCGAAGATGGTGTCAGCGGCCAAATCTTCAGTGATTGCATAATGTTCTGTAAAAATATAGACAGAATCCCCAATCATTGCTCTATAGATTGGGGAGATAGGGGTATCCATATGGATTGTGATTGAGGTAGGAACTGACCTCATGGAATGCATGTGGACAGAAGCAAGTTGTGTCCTTGCTAAGTGATTAATGCAACTAGAGACCCATTTGGATAGTCTTTGAGGAGATATCACAGAGCTTTTGGATCTTTCTGTGGACGAAAGGAAGAGTTATGGGGATTTCCTGAGGTCCTTAGTCCTGTCCAAGTAGAATGCTAATGTCTTTCTAATATCTAACATATGCCCAATTGTCTCCCAGTTCTCACAATGTGGTTTTGAGAAAAACAAAACAAAACAGGGAGGAGGATCTGTTGATTCATATGGAAAGTGCAGAAAAGTAGGGAGAAACTTGCGATATGGTCTTAGAGTTACTTCATCCTTGGAAAAAAAGGGCGTGAATGATGGGTGTGCTATGAGGGCTGCTATTTCTCATATGTGCCTAGCAGAGGCGATGGCAATTAGAAATGCTGTCGTGAGGGACAGGTGTAAGAGAGAACAAGTTGCCCTGCACTCGGAGGGAGGTCTAGTCCAAGCCCTGAGAACTAGGTTAAAGTCCCAGGCTGGAGCGGGTGGTGTCACGTAGGGGAAGAGAATCCCCAATGTCCTTAAAGAAACTATGCATTAGTGGTTGAGCAAACTCCAAGTGGGAAGCCATTTTCGCCATGAGATGTACCTTAAGGGAGCGGAGTGAGAGTTTAAATGTAGTGGAAAATCAGAGGGAGGAAAGATGAGGTTGGGTCTATCCGTTTGGAATGGTACACACTTGGAGCTGTTTCCATGTTGTAGATAGGTATGTGGGGTGGTCAACTTGTGGTTATGTTGCAACACATGTTTCAGCTTGTCACAGCATTCTGCTTCTAAGCCTTGGAACGACAAAAAAATCCAAGCCTGGAGGCGGAGGACCCACGGGTTGGGGTGAAGGGTCAGCTTTGAGAGAGTGGGTGAGGAATAGGCAGATGTCAGAGGAACAGGGGGGCATATTGCCACCTGCATCAGGTAAGGCAGCCAGACTTGTCATAGTCAAGAGGGGTAATCAGAATAAGTCTTGCTCATTGAATTTTCAACAGAAACTTGGATAGAGTAGGAAACTTGGAAAGACATACAAGTGAACCCTGTCCCTTGGGAAGATGAGGGCAACTGCTAGTGAATGTTTCCCCAAGGAAATGTAGCCCTGGAGCAGTAACAAGGACCTTTCTTGTTCCGATGAGTAGAGAAGAGATCCATAGACCTGGTTCCCCAAAGGGTGGCTATATCTTGAAGCACCTCTGAAGTCAGTATACACTCATTGTTATGAGAAAATTCCAACTGAAACTGTTGGTTGTACCACTCTGTATTCCTTGTGGAGAGAGAGCTGAGATGAGCACATTGTGATGAGTGCATCAATTCCAAAGTTTGAATGCTGTCTTGTAGAGGGAGGGAGATCTAGCGGCTCCTTGGTGGCTTATACAAAACATACAGGTCACATAAAGTCCATCATAACCTTTGTGTGTTGTTTTTGGTGAAAAGCAGTTTGTACACAGGGACTCCTGACAGCCCTTAGCCCGAAAGAGTGATATGGAAGGTCATTTCTGTGGAAGGCCCTTTGTTCTGAAACTTGTTGTTGTGTAGGTGAGCTCCCCAGCATATTAAGGAGATGTGTGTCCCAGGGTGGTGAATGTGGGTATTGAGAGGAGGGCTCTCATGCATACCACATCAGGTTGGTGCTGATAAAGTCCAGTCACTGTACCGGGATTAGGATGCCACTATAATGAAGTGAACCTCGGAGAATACCCTCTGCAGAGCAGTCTGTACTGATAATGATGCTGCTCCAAAGGTAAGCAGTAGGAAATCTCCTGTCAATGGTTGTATTGAGATATGGAAGTAGGCACCCTGTAGGTTCAGGGCTAGAAATCACTCTCTTTGCTCTAGAGCTGGTCCTAATTGCTGTGAAGTAAGGTAAGGTGACTTCTGAGTGGCATGACAGGTGTATAGATGGCAGCTGACGCTGTAAGGTATCATTGGTCAGGCCCCCGACCAGCTCATCAAAAGTGCTAATAAGAGGCAGTTTGAGAGGTCATGGACTGGGGTGCAGATTGTTCTCACTTTTGAGCCCTGGGCCTCTTACACTGTGGCCCATAACCACACTGAGATGATGAATATTGGAAAGATGGTGATCTGAGGGGTGGTTGAGAGGTATATCTTCTCTTCTGTTCCACAGTGTAGATTCCTAAGGAGTGTAGTGTGGTCCGAGACTCCTTGAGAATGTGGAGAGAAATCTGTCTTCTCCACAAAGAGTTTGGCCCTTCAAATTGGAAGTCTGTAGCTCTTTGGGCAATCTAGAGAGGTGTAGCGAACAGAAAATCCACAACCCACCTCAGTACTACTGTCATGGAGACTAGGCAGGCAGATGTAACAGCTACATCCAGTGGAGTAATGTTATCGATGAATACGCTATCTTGCAAAGCCTGATCATATGGAGTTGACTTGGCATTATGTTGCTTGCTTCATGCATTAACCACATCCACTATGATAGAGTTGGGTTGCAGATGCTGAAAACAAAGTCTGTCTCTTTGGGGAGAGTGGTTGGTGCGATGGAGGCTGGTTCTGCCAGATGACTGGTAGGATCAAGGATCAGGTCATTAATTGGGAGGACAGGTCTAGTTGAGAAGGTAGTGTGCAGAATTTCCACCAACTTGTGATGTGTATCTGCCACCTCCTGTAGGGGAATTTGCAGCTCCTCTGCCATTCGCTTGGTAAGATCCAAAAAGTTCTTAAATCTTCACCTAATGATGAGGGGTGGGCAGCACAGTCTCATCTGGGAGAGATGAGGAGAAGTGTGCAGAAGAGGTAGTTTTTTTTTTTTTTTTTGCATATTCAGAAAAAAACCTTCTCTTGTCCTAGGTCAGATGCCAGGCTGTAGCAAACCAGCTGGTGGACTCTCCCTGAGAGACTCCGGGGGCAGTTACGCCATGTGTATATTGCCGATATGACCTTGGGAGGGAGAGGCAGGAAGGCGGGCACAGGCGGTTGGCGTGATGGAATTGGGGATGACCCTCGAAGCGTGGTGGTGGGCCGCCATGAGGGGCCAGGAAATGATCTCCCACTTGCCATTGTCAGATTCATCAGTGGGTAAGGGTGCCGCTGAGTGGGGTATTGGCAGTATACAGCACAGTGGTAAGAGTGATTCTGGGTGCCGGGATGTGCTAGATACCGGGATCCTGGTACCAAGTAATGGGGATAGTGGTTCTTCCCAACTAGAGGTTCTTCTCCAGGGTACCAGAGCTCATGCTGTATGCTGGGATCATTTGGTACCACAGAGGAGTGTCCATGGTACATCGTTAGTACCGATAGTTGGGCAGAGCACTCCTTAAATGAGAGTTTTGCCCAGTACAAAAAGTTTGTTGGTGGCACTTTTTTAGAGATGGTACGGTAATTGTCTCTTCTTGGGAACTGAGGCCACAGGTCTTCAGAGTCTTAGAACACATGTGTTACCATGGGCTCATGTGGAACCACAGAGGAGCATCTGTAATCAGTATCGATGACTGGGAAGGTGCAGAACACTTTCTAGATGGGAGTTTTGTTGCACCTGGTACCAAAGGGTTTCTCTGTGCTGCTCTTTTTAAATGGTACGGTAACTATACCCTCTCCTTAGGGGGTGGTACCCTTGCCTCAGGAAGCCTCTGTTGTGTCGGTGCCTTAGCAGAATTGACAGCAGGTTTCTCTGTGTCGCTCTTTTAGAGGTGATACGGTAGGAGCTGTAGGAGCTCACAGTGGAACCTGTGGTGCGGATGCCTCCGGTGCCCAGGCGGGTTCCTAGAGAGAGCAGAGCTCCGGTGCCGACAGCGGGCAGCTGAGCTCACAGCAGGGGATTCCTCTGCTGTTATTGTCCTACCGAGGTGGCCGCTCTGGGGAGGCCCCCTGGCTGGCCAGCTACTCGGGGACAGAGATGGCCGCACTGTGGCTGGCCAGTTGCTCGGGTTCGGTGCCGAGATGGCCGCACTGGGGAACGCCCCGCTGGCTAACCAGAGCTCGGAGGAGCCTTTCCAGGGGGAGTCTGCAGCTCTTGTCCCCTCTTCACGACTCGACCCCTTTTGAAGTGAAGGCTCCGGGGATAATCTGGGGTCAGCACCCACCAGAGTCCCCTGCAGGCTGAAGTGTTTCTCCACAGGGAGGAAGTTTTACTTCAGCTCCTGTGAGGCTGCAGTTTTAGCTGTGGCCAGTAAAGCACTTCAGTGAGGCTCCCCCAGCACAGCGAGTGTCTGGCCATTACAGTAACGATTCCTAGCAGGAGAGGCTCCCCTTGGAGCAGAGAGCCAGGCAAGCCCCTGGGCACGGGGCTGGCATCCTGAGCCGGGAGGAATGCAGAAGAACGTCCTCTTCCCTTTTTTTTTTTTAAACTGAAAAATAAAATAATTATGAGTCTACTAGATGCCTGAGAGGGAGGGGGGAGGAATGCCCCCAGACAGGGCAGGAAACTGAAGTTCTTTTCCTCTCTCTCTCTCTCTCTCTCTCTTTTCTTTTTCCAAACCAAAGGAATACAATAAAGAAACACTAGCCTAATTACTTTTAAGGGGAACAAAGGTAACCAAACAAACACTACTTATGCTAATGACACAGATAAGGAAGGGACAACTGCTCCGCTCGCTCATTCTGTCAGAGTCCAAAGGCCTAGAGAAGGAAGTGAGGGGGGTTCCCCATCCCTGCAGTGCTAAATAGCCTCGAGGTGGACCACGAGGGAGGGAGGGCACATGCACGGGCTCAATGGGAAGCTGCTACCAAAAATCTCCGAATAGAGGCGCAGGGGCGCACAGACACCTAACGTGGAGCAACCATAGGGACATCACTCAAAGAATAATTATTCAGCAAGTATTTTAGCCCTAAGGATGGCCCTGGTCATTGGTAGGGAACACTGTCTGGGCACTAGTACAGCCCCGCTGTTGCAGGTGGGCCTCCCACACTGGGTGCTGTGGGTGATACACACACACACACACACACACACACACACACACACACAACCACCCCCGCTCCTCTGTGGTGGGAGGGGAATAGGAGAAAGGACAAAAATAGTAAGAAATGAAGAGAAAGGAGGGAAGAAGGATGGAGAAAAAGGTAAAACAAAAAGGACTAACCCTAATGTCACGGATAAAATCCAGTCCTTGGAAAAATCATGGGACAGGTCCTCAAGGAATCAATTCTGAACCACGTAAAGGAGGGGAAAATGATCAGGAACAGTCAGCATGGATTCGCCAAGGGCAAGTCATGCCTGACTAACCGAATTGCCTTCTATGATGAGATAACCGGCTCTGTGGATGAGGGGAAAGCAGTGGATGTGCTATTTCTTGACTTTAGCAAAGCTTTTGATACAGTCTCGCACAGTATTCTTGCCAGCAAGTTAAAGAAGTATGGGCTGGATGAATGGACGGTAAGGTGGATAGAAAACTGGCTAGATGGTCGGGCTCAACGGGTAGTGATCAATGGTTCCATGTCTAGCTGGCAGCCGGTATCAAGTGGAGTGCCCCAAGGGTCGGTGCTGGGGCCGGTTTTGTTCAATATCTTCATTAACGATCTGGAGGATAGTGTGGACTGCACCCTTAGCAAGTTTGCAGATGACACTAAACTGGGAGGAGTGGTTGATATGCTGGAGGGTAGGGACAGGATACAGAGGGACCTAGACCAATTAGAGGATTGGGCCAAAAGAAATTTGATGAGGTTCTACAAGGACAAGTGCAGAGTCCTGCACTTAGGACGGAAGAATCCCATGCACTGTTACAGACTAGCGACCGAATGGCTGGGCAGCAGTTCTGCAGAAAAGGACCTAGGGATTATGGTGAACGAAAAGCTGAATATGAGTCAACAGTGTGCCCTTGTTGCCAAGAAGGCTAATGGCATTTTGGGTTGTATAAGTAGGGGCATTTCCAGCAGATCGAGGGACGTGATTATTCCCCTCTATTCGGCACTGGTGAGGCCTCATTTGGAGTATTGAATCCAGTTTTGGGCCCCACACTACAAGAAGGATGTGGATAAATTGGAAAGAGTCCAGTGGAGGGCAACAAAAATGATTAGGGGACTGGAGCACATGACTTATGAGGAGAGGCTGAGGGAACTGGGATTGTTTAGCCTGCAGAAGAGAAGAATGAGGGGGGATTTGATAGCTGCTTTCAACTACCTGAAAGGGGGTTCCAAAGAGGATGGATCTAGACTGTTCTCAGTGGTAGAAGATGACAGAACAAGGAGTAATGGTCTCAAGTTGCAGAGGGGGAGGTTTAGGTTGGATATTAGGAAAAACTTTTTCACTAGTAGGGTGGTGAAGCACTGAAATGGGTTACCTAGGGAGGTGGTGGAATCTCCTTCCTTAGAGGTTTTTAAGGGCAGGCTTGACAAAGCCTTAGCTGGGATGATTTAGTTGGGTTTGGTCCTGCTTTGAGCAGGGGGTTGGACTAGATGACCTCCTGAGGTCCCTTCCAACCCTGAGATTCTATGATTCTATGATAATGTCCTCAGTGATTCTAAGGAACAAAATCCTAGATGGGGAAAAAAATTCTGTCACCTTAAGCTAGTGTTTTCCATGCCTAGAATTCAGCTGGCACCAAATCATAGAATCATAGAATCTCAGGGTTGGAAGGGACCTCAGGAGGTCATCTAGTCCAACCCCCTGCTCAAAGCAGGACCAACCCCAACTAGATCATCCCAGCCAGGGCTTTGTCAAGCCTGACCTTAAAAACCTCTAAGGAAGGAGATTTCCACCACGTCCCTAGGTAACCCATTCCAGTGCTTCACCACCCTACTAGTGAAAAAGTTTTTCCTAATATCCAACCTAAACCTCCCCCTCTGCAACTTGAGACCATTACTCCTTGTTCTGTCATCTTCTACCACTGAGAACAGTCTAGATCCATCCTCTTTGGAACCCCCTTTTAGGTAGTTGAAAGCAGCTATCAAATCCCCCCTCACTCTTCTCTTCTGCAGGCTAAACAATCCCAGTTCCCTCAGCCTCTCCTCATAAGTCATGTGCTCCAGCCCCCTAATCATTTTGGTTGCCCTCCGTTGGACTCTTTCCAATTTATCCACATCCTTTTTGTAGTGTGGGGCCCAAAACTGGACACAGTACTCCAAATGAGGCCTCACCAGTGCCGAATAGAGGGGAATAATCACGTCCCTCGATCTGCTGGAAATGCCCCTACTTATACAGCCCAAAATGCCATTAGCCTTCTTGGCAACAAGGGCACACTGTTGACTCATATTCAGCTTTTCGTCCACTGTAACCCCTAGGTCCTTTTCTGCAGAACTGCTGCCCAGCCATTCGGTCCCTAGTCTGTAGCAGTGCATGGGATTCTTCCGCCCTAAGTGCAGGACTCTGCACTTGTCCTTGTTGAACCTCATCAGATTTCTTTTGGCACAATCCTCTAATTTGTCTAGGTCCCTCTGTATCCTATCCCTACCCTCCAGCGTAGGGACACTCCTCCCAGTTTAGTGTCATCTGCAAACTTGCTAAGGGTGCAGTCCACACCATCCTCCAGGTCGTTGATGAAGCTATTGAACAAAACCGGCCCCAGCACCGACCCTTGGGGCACTCCACTTGATACCGGCTGCCAACTAGACATGGAGCCATTGATCACTACCCGTTGAGCACGACCATCCAGCCAGTTTTCTATGCACCTTACCGTCCATTCATCCAGCCCATACTTCTTTAACTTGCTGGCAAGAACACTGTGCGAGACTGTATCAAAAGCTTTGCTAAAGTCAAGAAATAGCACATCCACTGCTTTCCCCTCATCCACAGAGCCAGTTATCTCATCATAGAAGGCAATTAGGTTAGTCAGGCATGACTTGCCCTTGGTGAATCCATGCTGACTGTTCCTGATCACTTTCCCCTCCTTTAAGTGGTTCAGAATTGATTCCTTGAGGACCTGTTCCATGATTTTTCCAGGGATTGAGGTGAGACTGACTGGCCTGTAGTTCCCCGGATCTTCCTTCTTCCCTTTTTTAAAGATGGGCACTACATTAGCTTTTTTCCAGTCATCCGGGACCTCCCCCGATTGCCATGATTTGTCAAAGATAATGGCCAATGGTTCTGCAATCACATCGGCCAACTCCTTTAGCACCCTCAGATGCAGTGCATCCGGCCCCATGGACTTGTGTTCGTCCAGCTTTTCTAAATAGTCCCGAACTACTTCTTTCTCCACAGAGGGCTGGTCACCTCCTCCCCATACCGTGCTGCGGAGTGCAGCCGTCTGGGAGCTGCCCTTGTCTGTGAAGACAGAGGCAAAAAAAGCATTGAGTACACTAGCTTTCTCCACATCCTCTGTCACTAGGTTCCCTCCCTCATTCAGCAAGGGGCCCACACGTTCCTTGACTTTCTTCTTGTTGCTAACATACCTGAAGAAACCCTTCTTGTTACTCCTAACATCTCCAGCTAGCTGCAACTCCAAGGGTGATTTGGCCTTCCTAATTTCACTCCTGCATGCCTGAGCAATATTTTTATACTCCTCCCTGGTCATTTGTCCAATCTTCCACTTCTTGTAAGCTGCTTTTTTGTGTTTAAGACGAGCAAGGATTTCACTGTTAAGCCAAGCTGGTCGCCTGCCATATTTACTTTTCTTTCTACACATCGGGATGGTTTGTTCCTGCAACCTCAATAAGGTTTCTTTAAAATACAGCCAGCTTTCCTCGACTCCTTTCCCCCTCATGTTATTCTCCCAGGGGACCTTGCCCATCAGTTCCCTGAGGGAGTCAAAGTCTGCTTTTCTGAAGTCCAGGCTCTGTATTCTACTGCTCTCCTTTCTTCCTTGTGTCAGGATCCTGAACTCGACCATCTCATGGTCACTGCCTCCCAGGTTCCCATCCACTATTGCTTCCTCTACTATTTCTTCCCTGTTTGTGAGCAGCAGGTCAAGAAGAGCTTTTCCCCTAGTTGGTTCCTCCAGCACTTGCACCAGGAAATTGTCCCCTACACTTTCCAAAAACTTCCTGGATTGTCTGTGGACCGCTGTATTGCTCTCCCAGCAGATGTCGGGGTGATTAAAGTCACCCATGAGAACCAGGGCCTGTGATCTAGTAACTTCTGTTAGTTGCTGGAAGAAAGCCTCGTCCACCTCATCCCCCTGGTCTGGTGGTCTGTAGCAGACTCCCACCACGACATTACCCTTGTTGCTCACACTTCTCAATTTAATCCAGAGACTCTCAGGTTTTTCTGCAGTTTCATACTGGAGCTCTGAGCAGTCATACTGCTCTCTTACATACAACGCAACTCCCCCACCTTTTCTGCCCTGCCTATCCTTCCTGAACAGTTTATATCCATCCATGACAGTACTCCAATCATGTGAGTTATCCCACCAAGTCTCTGTTATTCCAATTATGTCATAATTCCTTGACTGTGCCAGGACTTCCAGTTCTCCCTGCTTGTTCCCCAGGCTTCTTGCATTTGTGTATAGGCATTTAAGATAACTCACCGATCGTCCTGCTGTCCCAGTATGGGGCAGGAGCCCTCCCCTCTTGCACTCACTTACTTGTGCTTCCTCCCGGTATCCCACTTCCCCACTTACCTCGGGGCTTTGGTCTCCTTCCCCCGGTGAACCTAGTTTAAAGCCCTCCTCACTAGGTTGGCCAGCCTGCTTCCAAAGATGCTCTTCCCTCTCTTCGTCAGGTGGAGCCCGTCTCTGCCTAGCACTCCTTCTTCTTGGAACACCATCCCATGGTCAAAGAATCCAAACCCTTCTCTCCGACACCATCTGCGTAGCCATTCGTTGACTTCCACGATTCGACGGTCTCTATCCTGGCCTTTTCCTGCCACAGGGAGAATGGACGAGAACACCACTTGCACCTCAAACGCCTTTATCCTTCTTCCCAGAGCCACGTAGTCTGCAGTAATACGCTCAAGGTCATTCTTGGCAGTATCATTGGTGCCCACGTGGAGAAGCAGGAAGGGGTAGCGATCTGAGGGCTTGATGAGTCTCGGCAGTCTCTCCGTCACATCACGAATCCTAGCCCCTGGCAAGCAGCACACCTCTTGGTTTTCCCGGTCAGGGCGGCAGATAGATGACTCAGTCCCCCTGAGGAGAGAGTCCCCGACCACCACCACCCTCCTCCTCCTCTTGGGAGTGGTGGTCATGGAACCCCCATCCCTAGGACTGTGCATCTCATGCCTTCCAATCAGTGGAGTCTCCTTCTGCTCTGTTCCCTCAGATGCATCATTCACTCCACTCTCTGCACTAGTACCTGTGGAGAGAACATGAAAACGGTTGCTCATCTGAATATGCGTTTCTGGTACATGGACTTGTCTCATACTCTTTCCTCTTCTGGAGGTCACATGCCGCCAATTATCCTCGCTGGTCTTCTGTCCCCGCTGCGCAGCCTGCTCTGAATCCTCACAACACTGCGCCCGCTGAAGCCTATCCTGACGTCTATCCAGGAACTCCTCATTTTCTTTTATGGAACGCAGGGTTGATACTCGTTTCTCCAGACCTTGAATCTTCTTCTCCAATATGGAGATCAGCTTGCACTTTGTACAGACAAAGTCGCTTCTATCCTGTGGAAGAAAGACAAACATGGCACATCCTGTGCAGGTCACGACAGTGGATCGCTCAGCATCCATAGTTCCTTCCTTCGAAGAGTTTCCTCACTTGTGGCAGAAGCTACTCAGGGAAACCTGCAAGGGGGATGCCTCAGTAGGCTCTCTCCAGGCTAACTCTACCTGTTTGCTTCTCTGCTATGCGCTGCTCCGCTGGTGCGCAGCTGACTGACAGTCTTTTTAGAAGAGTCTGCAATGAAGCACTCCCAAATCACACTATTCAAACAGGAAATCAAACACTCAAGCACACGGTCAAGTGCCAAACTGTCCCCTCAACAGTTACTCACTCCCCCGTCTGCAGCCACCTGGTTGCTTTGCCTCTCCCTTTTGTTTGGGTAAAAAGAATTAGGAATGGCAAGGATAGCTTGCCCCCTTCGCACTCCCCTTCCAAACTCCCCTGTTTGCAGCCCCTGTTTGCAAAGCTCCCTGGTCGCTTGTGCACTGCTTTATAAAGCCCTGGCCTCCCTGATTGATTAGCCCCGCCCCCTGGTGTAGAAGCTCACAGCTTCCAACTGCCAGCCACAGCACACGGTCCTGCAAACAAACAAATGAATGAACACAGACAGACACAAGTACCCCCAAACACACACTACAGACAGCCACTTACCCCAAGGGTCCTGTGTTTGCTCCTGCTTTACCTGAGCAATTCCTCTCAAACTCCCCTGTTTGCAGCCCCTGGATCAGACTGAACAGGTTCCAAACCTCTTGAAGGCTCTTACCTTCTAAACAGGGATGTCTGTTTTCTAGTAAAATCAATAAAAGGAAAGGAGAAAATTCGAAAGAGGTTCCTCCTCGCACTCAAGTACGTGAAACCTAATACTCTCTCAGTCCTCAAAGAGAGACCTTGAGAAGGAGACTTGCTGAAGCAAAGCCACAGGGGTCTCCGAGGTTTCCCTGGCCCTGCACCCCTCTCCTGCCTGGCTGATGTGAGCATCTCTGTGAGGTCACCATCTCCCCACCACCTTTGACCAATAGGCTGAGGTCCTGCAAAAGGTCTTTGTGATGTCACTCCACACCCACCCCTCCCCTGCAGTGCTAATGTCCTGCTGCTGGCCAGACAATTTGGAGGTTTGAACTACTCCCTGTGGATCACCCCACTCAATAAGTGTTCATTCGAGGAAGCAAGCCCCCTAGTCAGTAAAACATCAGAGGCTACTCCCAATGCTACACTCAGTTTTTCAGAAATTAGCAGACTTTATGGCCAGAAGAGACCATTAGAACATCTAATCTGACCCCTGCATATCACAAGCCGTCTGTATACCACAACAGCTACTTTTGGGGCAAACACATTCCAGAAAGGCCTCTAGTCTTCATTCAATGACATCAAGAGATGGAGAATCCACCACTTCCCCTGGTAGATTGCTCCTGTGGAGAACCATCCTCGCTGTTGAATATTTGTGCCTTATTTGTAATATGAATATGTCTCTTTTCACCTTCCAGCCATTGGGTCTTGTTAAGCCTTTCTCTGCTAGATTAAAGAGCCCTTTAATACCCAATATTTTCTCTCCATTAAGGCACTTCAACACTTCAATGAATTCTTTTGATAAGATAAACAGGTTGAACTCTTTCAATAGCTCACTAGAAGGCATTTTTCTCCAGCCCTCAGAACATTTGGTGGCTCTGCGCTGACCCAGCTCCAATTTCTCAACATCTTTTTCAAATGAAGACACCCAAACTGGATGCAGTATTCCAATATCTGTCTCATTGATGTTGTGTCACCTCCCTATGCTACTCACGGCTCTGTTCATACATCTAATGATGGCTTTAGCCCTGTTCACCACAGCATCACACTGGGAGCTCATGTTGAGTGGCCTCGAGAAGGAGACTTGCTGAAGCAAAGCCACAGGGGTCTCTGAGGTGTCCCTTACCCTGCGCCCCTGTCCTGCCTGGCTGATGTCAGCATCTCTCTGTGAGGTCACCACCTCCCCACCACCTTTGACCAATAGGCTGAGATCCTGCAAAAGGCCTTTGTGATGTCACTGCCACACCCACCCCTCCCCTGCAGTGGTAATGTCCTGCCACTGGCTCAGAACTCCAGGCTGCCTTACCCTACTGACAAAGGCACGCTGAAGGAACTCAGGCCCCTAGGCCGCACTATCCCATTAGGGGAAGAGACTTCGGGGGACTCTGGCCATTGAGTCACACTGTACGGTCTGCCGGGAGTGGCGTAGCTAACGGACCGGGACATAGACAGGCGGGGTACCTCCTACCCCCCCCTCTTCGACTCAGAGGGGCGATGGGGTACAAACCCCGCCACATTCCCCCACCCTGGCTGTGTTCCTGTAGCCCAGGAGCCTGCTGTCCTGGTGCCAGTCCCAGCACCACAGCTCTTCGGCCTCATGGATGCTCAGACTTGGGAAAGAGAGATGCACACACATTTTCATTCTGGTTGCAGTGCTTGTGTCCTTCCAATCCCATTGGTGGCTGCACAGTGGGCAGAGTCCTCGCTGCGTGCCTGGCCCAACAGAATTGCAGGGGGTGGTGTAGAACAGAGAAAGAGATAGAGAGAGACACATCCTCTAGCTGGGGTCAGTCTGACAGGCTGGGGTCCCTGGCTCACTCTTCTACCGGGTGCCATTTCCCAGCTGGGTTCCATACCCCTCTGGTGTAGGGGTAGCTGGTAGAGCCAGTCAACCCCCTGCCAGGCCTGCCGGCTGATGTCCTTCGCTGGGTCACTGATGAGCAGAGTCAGTTGTTCCACATGGTGACCCATCCTGGGGAATTCTGCTGAGTTCTAATGGAAGGGAGAGGGAGAGGGACTCCATCAGCATTTTCCTGTCAGCTCCCAGTCCCTCCCTGGGCCAGGACTCTCCCCCTCAGCCCCTCTGCAGGAGATGCTAGAGCTAGTCCCTTAATTTCCTCTGCCAACCCCAGGGTGCCTGGAGCACAGGGATGTGGGCAGGGCCCTCCATGAGGACTCCCTTCCCCAGCTGCTCCAGGATGACAGGAAGGCATGAACCTGGAGCATGGTCCCCTTAAAAGCCCAGAATCACCACTTCACCAGGAGAAGAACAACTTGACTCAAGCCAGGCTCATTCTCTGCTTTGACTCTGGGGTCAGAGGCCACTTACGTCAAACTCAGGGAGGGTGATGGTGAATCTGAGCGGAGCCGTGCTGCTCCTAATGGCCCTGGCTCTCTCTTGCGACACCATGGACACAATTCAATAGTTAATGTGCTGTTGGGAAAAGAGGCATCTCAGGATCAATGGGCAGGTGCATGAGACCCCTCCCCCCCATCCCCAGGTGGCTGAGGCATTGCGCTCAGGGTTGAATATCTAATTCATTGATGGCAGAGCTTTAGAAGGGGATTGTTGCCCCCAGAACAATGCTTGTATCCTGCAGGTCACAACTTGTCATTGTCTCTCTAAATTGGAACAATGTTCGGTGTCAGGGCTGGTCCCATCCTCCCTGAACTCCTGATTCCTGAACAGCTCACCAGGAAGGAGACAGACCCCTCAGCCCTCCCTGGCTCTCAAATCCTTGGTTGTCTCAAGGGACTGAGAGTGAGCACAATCCCCCCAGGAATCTCAGGGCCCTTCAGAGAGAAGGGCTGATTCTCTGGGGTCCTCCTGTTTCTCTAGGAAGGAGCCTGTGACTCCTCTGAGGACCATCTTCTGGATCTCACAGGAGGGGTTCAGACTCACTCTTCAAGCCAGCCAGGGGCCCTGTGATTAGTGCTCAAGAGAAGCAGGCAGATCTCTGGCTTGAAGTCCCAGCTCCTTCCTCTGTCCTTCAAGGAGGAAGGGCCTGACACTGCATTGCACTGACTGCCCTGACAAAGGGCTAGTCTACACTTACCCGCTGCATCGGAGGCGTCGGATCGATCTTCTGGGTTCGATTTATCGCGTCTTGTCTAGACGCGATAAATCGGACCAGGAAGTGCTCCCCCGTCGACGCTGGTAATCCTGCTCTGCGAACGGAGCAGGCGGAGTCGACGAGGGAGCCTGCGCACCGTGGTGTGGACCAGGGGTAAGTACTTTGAAGTTCAAAATAAGATACTTCAACTTCAGCTACGTTATTCACGTAGCTGAAGTCGCGTATCTTAGTTTGAACTTGGGGGCTAGTGTAGACCAGCCCCAAGGACGGCCCACTGGGGGCCCAGCTAGGAGGACAGATTGCAAAATGGATCTAAGAGTTAAGGTAAACTTCCCCCACCCCTCTCATCAGGCTCACCTCCAAGGTGTAGTGGAGCCTGTCGGTGTCTGGGGACTCTGCCAGCAGGTTCCCCAGCATGGCATCCAGGTCTGGCAATACCCTATGAAGATCCTGCAAAGCAATGGAGAGCCAGGGGTCAGAATTAGGGAAACTGGAGCTACACCTGCCACAGGATGGGAAGAGGGGTCTATTGAAAGCACTGATGAGATCCCCAAACACATATCCTGGCCTCTCTCATTCCCATCCCACTGCAGGCAATCAGCAAGGATTCATGGCAGGAAGACAGCTGGCTCTTCAATCCATGACTTCAGCCTGATCTACCTGGACTTGGGTGGTGTCCTTCTCCGTGCCCAGGTGAAGACTGCATGCAGGGCTGCTCGAAGGAGGTGGGTCTCCACCTCTGGCTCCTGGGCAGGTGTCATGGTGCTGGCAAGAGAGAGGAGCCGGTATTAGACTGTGCGGTGCGGGAGTGGGACTGGCATCAACAAGGACGTGAAACTGTAGAGAAATAGTCAGAGGCTGGTGAGAATGGAAACTGAGGCACCAAGCCAGGGAATGACAAGGCCAAGGTTTCCCATACAGATAGTGGCAGGGTAGGAATAGTACCTGTTCCCTGGACCCTGCTGCCCCTCCTGTATCTGATCCTGGGAGTCAGCCTCTCCCCAAAGCCATTGCAATGTTACTGGAGTGAAAAGAACAGCCCAGCCAGGAAAGAGTGAACCTTCCTGCCACCTCTGCCAGAGGAGCCACCCTTGGGAGGTGACCTGGGAGTGGGAGGGGCAGTGACTCCCAGCCCTGGGCCTGAGCAGCACTGGGGTTAGGGAAACCAGGCAGGAGGGTCTTGGTACTTGATGTTGCCCACAGCAATCAGGGAATTAGCGAGGGCGTCGCCGGGTGGACAGTTATCAGGCAGCTCCTCAATGAGGTCCTGTGAGACCAAAAGGAGATAAAGCAGCGTGTGAGATTCGGGCATCCCTGACACTTCCCAGTGAGGAGATCACACAGCCAGCAGGATCCTGCCACCTGTCTCCCGCTCCTCCAATTTCTGCTCAGTCTCAGAATTTCTCCCATCTCTTCTCCCCAATCTTCAGCCCCAGCAATCCCTGCCCTCAGCTGCCTCTCCAGCACCAGCCATTCCCAATCCTTTGGCCGGGGAGACCCCTACCCGCCCCCCCCCATAGCTCTGTCCTCCCACAAGCTGCCGGGTTCCGTGTCTTGCTCACCACAATCCTCTCCAACACAGCCGCCTTGCAGCAGTGGGGCTCCAGTGTGTCCTGCCTTCTCTGCTGTGTGGCGAGACACGCAGGGTAGATGAGCTGCTGGGCCTCATCCTACACCCACCAGGAGTGGGTGTAGTGGAGTGAGAGCCAGTTAGCCAGGGTCCTCCCTGTCCCAGCTACACCAGCTGCAGCACTCAGGCCTGAATCACGGAGAGTGGGGACCTGCCCATTTTCCAAATCACCCAGGACTCCTACACAAGCAGGGTCAGAAATTGGGACAGTGCCTGTGGGGGGAGGAGACCCCGGCTGGTGTGTGACAAACACCCTCATCTTGGGGGTCCCAGATCATGGAGGAGGGAGGTCCCCATTAGGGCTGGCGGATCATCAGAGACAAGACCCTCTGCAGGGGGTGAGAGTGCTGGGAAGGGGCAGGACAATCTCGGTTCCAGCACAGCAGGGGAACGTTTGTACCTTTTCTCAGCCCTGGAGCTGCTCTTGGATGTTCTTGAGAGCAGCCTCCTCTGTGGCCATGTCCACCCATTCCTCCTCCTGGGAGTCCTGGGGGTCCCTGCAACAGGGAGAGAAGGGGATAGGGTGATGCCTCCTGCCACTCAGAGGAAGGACAGGGGCATGGTGGGGCAACATACCCACTTCCCACCTCCAGGAACCAGGGCAGACTGGGCCCCACACTCCCCCCTCAGTGATACTTTCAGCCCCCAACTCCTTCAGGAACCCAAAGCAAAGAGACCCCCACACACTGTCCTGGACTGCTTGGTAGGTGCCTGTCCCTCATCCCCCAACTGGAGCATCACGGACCAAAATGGCAGCATCTAGTGCCAGTGGGGTTCGCGTGGCTCAGGCCAGACACCTGGTCTGGGGACCCGCCCCCATAGCACTGGTCGAGTGCCTGGGCCCAGGGTGTTCACAGCTCCCTCCTCACCCCTCCCTGAGCCCAGCCTGGCTCCTCACCTGGAACAATGCAGCGGCGTCCATCGACCTCACTGCTGCCTGAGACCCAGGCGCTGCTGCTGTCCCATGGGGAGTGGGCTGAGCTGCTGGTGCTGGGACAGGGATCCTCCACCTCCTGCCCTGGGGAGGCTGGAAGGTCCTCAGTGACCAGGCCGGGTGATGCCTCCTGGTGGGAATCAGGGCTGAGCTCCTGGGGCCAGTGCTGCCCACACAAGCCCCAGAGCGACCCTACCCGGCTCCCCACCTGGGCTGGGTCCTGCCTGTCCAGCCGCATTCTGGGCCAGATCCATTTCAGCCTGGCCGGTGCCTCTCCCGCCTGAGCGCCTGCACCGGGAGCGGGTTTCTTCTGTCATAAGGCTGGGCACTTCTACCTTCTAGCCTGGCCGGGAGCTCCTTCCCCACCAGCAGGGACGGAGGGGCCGCTCCGCTCCTGGGGAAGGTGGCAGCTGCTTCCCTCAGGCTCTGGGGCCACCTGCAGAGCCTTCTTCCTGAACATCCGCAGGAGCCTGGCCATCCTGGAACTGAGTGGGGAGCAGGTGTGAGTCCTGGGTCAAGGCAGCCTCTCACTAACCAGCCTTTTGGTCCCTCCCGATTGCTTCCCCAGCCAGAGAAGCTCCTCTTCCCCCCCCCACACTGGCAGGAGTTCACTGCATGATCTGCTCCCAAAGTTCCCCCTCGTCATTAATAGCCGGGGAGTCTCCCCCTTTTCGAGCACTGGGGTCAGTCACAAAGACCACTGGTCACTTTGGACAAGTAGCTCCCTCCTGCCGTCCCAGGCCACACTCCCCCTGAGGCTAGAGAAGGAAGAGAACCCAGGAGTCCGGACTTCTCCTGGGAAACCATTCCCCATGTCAAAGTCCCTAGGCAAAGCAAGCCCAGGGCCCCCTCATTTCCCATTGATTTCCATGCTCAGCAGCTCACAGGGTCTGGCCCAGCTCAGAGACTCTCAGCTTGGGGAACAGTCTCCCACAAGGGAAGGGCTGGGAGCCCCATTGCTGGGACCTTTCCAAACACACTGGAGACAGCTCTGGAGAAGCCCCTCCCCGTTCTGAGAGCCAGGGGCTCCTGGGAGCAGTTTGCAAATCCAATCTCCTTTGGGAGAGATTCTCTCCCCCTCTTTCTGCCTCTCCCCAGACAGAAAGGGGACGCCACAGAGTAACCCTAATGCCACTCACTAGCGCTAGGTGATGGAGCGATCAGGGCCAGTGCAACCACTAGGCGAACTAGGCGGTCGCCTATGGCACCAAGTGGTTGGGGGCGCCACCAGCCACGTGTGGGGGGGGGGGGCGGCAGCAGCCCTGTAAAGGTGGCAGCGCTGCTGGCAGGAGAGCAGCTGCACCCCCTACCCCCCTTGCCCAGGCTGTGGCCCGGCGCCGCCCCCCCCCCTCCGGGCTCCTGAAGGCTGAAGGAGATGCATGCGGGCACCAGCCCCCGTGCACCCCCCCCCACTTCCTGAGTGCGGCAAGGGGGGAGCCAGGGGCCGCACAGGGGCCACCACCCACATGCATCCGCTGCAGGAGCCCCCGGGGGGATGCCGAGGTGCAGCCCGGGCAGGCACGCCACCGGTTCCCCCACAGTAGCGCAGCCAGGTCCGGAGCGCAGGGGAAGCGGCGCTATAAAAAGGCGCCTCCCCCTGTACTCACCCAGTGGTGCTCCGGGTTTGCGGTGGTGGGTCCTCACTCACTCCGGGTCTTCGGTGGCACCCGCTGCCGAAATGCCGCCGAAGACCCGGAGCGCCGCCGGGTGAGTGCAAGAAGCGGCGCTTAAAAAGAAGCGGCGCCTTTTTTTAGTGCTGCTAAAAAAAGGCGCCGCTCAAGGGGGAGCGGCCGCTCCCCCTGATCCCCCCTGGCTACGCTACTGCTCCCCCCTCACCGCGCTCGGGTTCTGTGGCTCCCGGGAGTGAGAGCCGCTGCAGCCACTGCTCCTCTCGCTGCCTCAGCACTCTGCGGGGGAGGGGCTGTGAGCGGCAGTGTGTTTGGTTTGCCTCCATGTGGAGCCAGCAGCCTGGGCCTGGTAAGGGGATTCCCAGGGGGCACTCAGGCGGCAGGGGGGGTTGGAAGGGCCGGGAGTTCTGGGCAGGGGGGTCATGTCAGGGGTGTGGAAAGAGATCGGAGCAGTCAGGGGACAGGGAGCAGGGGGGGTTGGATGGGGTGTGGGAGTCCCGGGGGTCTGTCTGGGGGTGGGGGTGTGGATAAGAGTCAGGGCAGTCAGGGGACAAGGAACAGAAAGGCTTAGGTAGGGGGTGAGGTTCTGGGGGGCAGTTAGGGGCAGGGGTCCCAGGAGGGGGCAGTCAGGGGACAAGGAGCAGGGGGGGTTGGAGGTTCTGAGGGGGGCAGTCAGGGGGTGGGAAGTGGGAGGGAGTGGATGGGGGCAGGGAGGGGGGAACCTGGTCTGGGGAGCAACCCCTGGGCACGGCTGGCCCCTGGGGTCTATAAAGGCTCGTTGGGATTTGCCCCTCAATGAACGGATGTGCGGGAGGTGCGGAGGGCGGGGGAGGCACAAGGTGGAATTTTCACCTAGAGTGCAAAATATCCTTGCACCGGCCCTGGGACTGATGGATGGCGGATGTTCAGGGTCGCCAGCTGTCTCTCGCCCTCCTCACTCTCCAAACCCAAAGCAGGCTGGAGAGGGTGGTGACCTGAGGAGTTACCTTGCCCAGCCAACAGGCAGGGTGATGACACTGAGCGATCGACTGGCTGTGAAAACAAGAGTCTGTCTTATTGCCAAGGGACGGAGAAACTCAGCCAGCAGCAAGGGGTGCAGAACACTGCCCTAGTGCGGGGGTGACAGCGCCTCCCAGCTCCTGACATCCCGGCACTTTACACACCTTCCTGGAGCCTCCCAACTCCCCTGGGCTGTAGGGACTGCGACCCCAACCCTACTGATGAGAAACAGGCCTGGGGAGGGGAAGCTACTGGCTCAGGGTCACACCAAATGTCAGAGCCATGAATGGGACCCAGCAGTCCTTATTTCCAGGTCCCTTCACTAACCACTGCTGCACACTCCCTCCCACAGCTGGAAATTACAACCAGGCCCTCGTGTCCAGCCCCCCTGCCTTTGAGGGGGAGTGTGCTCCACTGTAGTAACTGGACCAGGGGGTTGGGAGTCAGGACTCCTGGGTTCCATTGCTGGTTTTCCTATTGACCTCTGGGACTTTGGGCAAGTTGCTCCCCCCTCTATAGCTCTGTCCCCAGCAGTCAATTGAGGGATTTAATTCTTTCCCACTACTGGAAAGTGCTGGGAGAATCCCCCAGCAAAAGCTGCTCTGACAGCGCTAAGCAGCATCTCACCATTAAAGGTTGGAGTGCACTGCCCAGGAGGAGGAGTGTTTGGCTCTGGGGTTTCACTTCAGCCTAGTCTATAGAGAGGGGTCCAGTGAGGGAGTTTGGCTCAAGAAGACCAATTCGTTAAGGACATTTTGAATTCCAATCCTGTGCTTCGAAGTGCTTGGTGTCATTTGCAAATTTTAGAAGCATACTCTCCTCTCCATTTTCCAAATCATTAATGAAAATATTGAATAGTACCAATCCCTGGACTGATCCCTGTTGGACCCACTAGGTACACTCTCTCAGTTGGACAGCCAAACATGGAGGACTCTTGGAATATAGGCTTTCAACCAGCTGGGCACCCACACTATACTAATTACATCTAGACCATATTTCCCTAGTTTGCTTGTGAGAATGTCCTAAGGCTTTTGACACAGTCCCATATTAACACCAAGATAGATCACATCTACTGTTTACCCACCTCCACTAGGCCTGTAACCCTGTCAAAGAAGGAAATAGGATTGGTTCGGAATGATTTGTTCTTGACAAATCCATGCTCACTAGTCCTAAGAACCAAATTATCCTGTAGATGCTGACAAGCTGATTGTTTAATAATGTGTACCAGTATCTTTCCAGGCATGGAAGTGAGGCTAGCTAGTCTGTAAGTCCCAGGGTTCTCTTTGTTCCCCTTTTAAAGATAGATACTGTTTTGTTAAGGCCACAAAAATGGAGGCATGAACCTCTTCTATCCTCCTGGCAAAGAACCCCAGGTACCTAAAAGAGAGGGACTCACATCCCTGAATGGGCTTTTTAAAAGAATGGTTAAAATTTGGCCCTGACAATTTTCTTGTTTCTGCAGACTAGACATTTTAGCAAAGTTTAGAATTCCTTGGTGCTCAACACTGTGAAACTCCCCTTTCTCCTTCACAAAGGGCTTTAACGCCCCTCATCTCACTCAGGCTCACAACTGCCCAGAGTTCGAGAATTGTCCCTGTTCCCATTGGGCAGATGGGGAGCCTGAGATACAGAGAAGGGAAGTGACCTACCCAAGGGCCTACACAGCAAGGTGGTGGCAGAGCCAGAATGAGAAGCCACCAGTCCTGACTCCTGTTCTAACAGAAAACAAACCCCCCAAAGGCAGGGATAGAGCCCAAGAATTGAGATGGTGGGGAAATTTCATTGAAACCCTTTCTGTCAGAAAATCCCATTCAGAATAAACCAGTTGGTTTCTTGAAAATTCTTTGCAAAAATATTTTGTTGTAAAACAAAAGCATCTCCTGTTTGTCACAGTGTGTTAAATTGTATCATCACACACAAAGAGGAGACATTTAGATCTCGAAAATTAGATAAGGTGCTTCAGACTGAGCTAAGTAGGTGCTCCTCTTGACAATTTCAAAATAATAAAATACAAATAAAATAGACTATTTCAGCTATTCTATGATGTCATAATCTGATTTTAGTAATCATGATAGGACACCTCAAATTATGCACTGCTCCTAGTGACACTCTCCAATGGATCCCCATCCTCCACCCACCGTGAGGTAGGTAGGAGCGGATTGTTATCCCTACTGGAAAGAGGGAGAAGCTAAGGCTGGGAAAGGAGAATTGACTTGTCTTAGGTCACACAGCCAGCCAGTGGCAGAGTTGGAAATGGGACCCAAGAGCCCTGACTTTCAAACTAACCATCGGATCTTGAATTTCATACATTGAATGACCAGAATAAAGTGCTCTCAAATGAGCTCCAGACCAACAACAGTTCATAGTAATTATTCAGCAAGTATTTTAGGAGGACTGGAATGTTAGAAAGAATCATGAACTGCTCAGAGCCAATTAATGCAGAGAAGCGAAGCAGCAAAATTCATCAAACATATGACTGGTTATGACTTATTTACTTGGTCTTAAAAGAGAACAAGGAACGGAGTCTCATCCCTGTCAATAACCCCCTGCTCAGCCAATCAGGGTAGAGTCTGAGGGGCAGGAGGCTGAGGGTTCTCACCAGAGAGCCCAAAGGATGGCCCAGGTCATCAGTGGGGATCACTGTCCGAGCACTATTTCAGCCCTACAATTTTGGGTGGACCTCCCACAATGGGAGCTGCAGAGGACCCTCGGGGTCCCCACACACCCCCAACCTCCTGGTGGTAGACGGGGATCAAGGGAAAGGACAAAAGAAGTAAAAGATGAAGAGAAAGGAGGGAAGAAGAATGGAGGAAAAGGTCAAACAAAAAGGACAAACCCTAATGTCCCCAGTGATTCTAAGGGACAAAATCCTAGATGGGGAATAAAATTCTGCCACCTTAAGATAGTGTTTTCCATGCCTAGAATTCAGCTGGCACCAAATGGATCAGACTGAACAGGCTCCAAACCTCGGAGGCTCTTACCTTCTAAACAGGAACGTCTGCTATCTAGGAAAATCAGTAAAAGGGAAGGAGAAAACTCGAAAGAGGTTCCTCCTCCCGCTCAATACTCCTCTCAGTCCTCAACAAGAGACCTCGAGAAGGAGACTTGCTGAAGCAAAGCCACAGGGGCCTCTGAGGTTTCCCTGGCCCTGTGCTCCTGTCCTGTCTGGCTGATGTGAGCATCTCTGTGAGGTCACCATCTCCCCACCACCTTTGACCAATAGGCTGAGGTCCTGCAAAAGGTCTTTGTGATGTCACTCCACACCCACCCCTCCCCTGCAGTGCTAATGTCCTGCCGCTGGCCAGACACTTTGGAGCTTTGAACTACTCCCTGTGGATCACCCCACTCAATAAGTGTTCATTTGAGGAAGCAAGCCCACTAGACAGCAGAACATCAGAAGCTACTCCCAATGCTACACTCAGTTTTTCAGAAATTAGCAGACTTTATGGCCAGAAGAGACCATTCCAGCATCTAATCTGACCCCTGCGTATCACAAGCCTCCTGTACACCACAATAGCTACTTTGGGGGCAAACACATTCCAGAAAGGCATTTAGTCTTCATTCAATGACATCAAGAGATGGAGAGTCCACCACTTCCCCTGGTAGATTGCTCCTGTGGTGAATTATCCTCGCTGTTGAACATTTGTGCCTTATTTGTAATATGAATGTGTCTCTTTTCACCTTCCAGCCATTGGGTCTTGTTAAGCCTTTCTCTGCTAGATTAAAGAGCCCTTTAATACCCAATATTTTCTCTCCATTAAGGCACTTCAACACGTCAATTAATTCTTTTGATAAGCTAAACAGGTTGAACTCTTTCAATAGCTCACTAGAAGGCATTTTTCTCCAGCCCTCAGAACATTTGGTGGCTCTTTGCTGCCCCAGCTCTAATTTCTCAACATCTTTTTCAGATGAAGACACCAAAACTGGATGCAGTATTCCAATATCAGTCTTATTGATGCTGTGTCACCTCCCTATGTTACTCACGGCTCTGCTCATACATCTAATGATGGCTTTAGCCCTGTTCACCACAGCATCACACTGGGAGCTCATGTTGAGAGGCTTCTCCACTATGGCCCCTAAATCCTTTTCAGAGTCACTGCTTTCCTGGATACACGTCCCCATTCTGTAGCTGTGACCCACATGCCTTGTTGCTAGGTATAGGACCCTGCATTTGGCTTTGGTCAAGCTTGTTTTCGTTGACTGGGCCCAGCTTGCTGAATGAGCCAGATTGCTCTGTATCACTGCCCTCTCCTCATCAGTAATTACCACTCTGCTTGTATTTTGTTACCCAGCAATCTTATCAGCAGTGATTGTATGTTTTCTCCTAATTCATGGATAACAAATTAAAAAAATGAGTCCTTGAGAGCTTCTTCAGACCCTTAGTACGCAGGACCTGCTCCCCACAGCACAGTAAGAAAAGGTCATCCAGCCCTGCTGGTACATAGGGGATAAGAACAGAACAAACACCTTTAGGAGCGGTATTGCCCATAGGCTGTGAACAACATGTGGGGGTCAGCAGCTTACAGATGCACTACAGACCTGTAGCGTAGACAGGTCGCAACTGTGTCTCGGTTTCCCACCCTGTAAAAGGGGGAGAACAAACAAAACCTTGATTAGCTCTATTTGATAGTCACCCTTGGACTTTGTTAGTTAAACTAGATAGACTCCAAGAACTTAATCACTCTAAGGCAGGTTTTCTAATCTTTCCGTCAATCTCGTAGCTCTTTTCTGAACCCTCTCCAATTGTTACTTTCCTCTGCACTCTCTCCAATTTATCCACATCTTTCCAAAAGTGTGGTGCTCAGGATTGGACTCAGTCCTCCTGTTTGGGTCTCCCCAGTGCCAGCTAGAGCAGGTCAACTATCGCCTGTGTCCTACATACAACACTCCTGTTAATACACGCCAGGATATTAGCCTTTTGTGCACCTTCACCACACTATTGACTCATATTCAATTCGTGATTCACTATAACATACAAATTCTTTTCAGCAGTACTACCATCTAGCTAGTTAGTCCCCATTGTGTAGTTGTGCATTTGATTTTTCCTTCTTAAATATAGTGTTTTGAATGTCTTTATTGAATTTCATCTCATTCATTTTACCCCAATTCACTAAATTTATCATTTTGAATTAATCCTGTCCTCCAAAATGCTTGCAAACCACACTCCCCCCAGCTTGGTGTTATCTGGGAATTTTATAAGCATACTATCCACTCCATTATCCAGGTTGTTCATGAAAATATTGACCAGACCCAGGACAGACCCCTGAAAAATCCCACCAGATATGCCTTCCCAGTTTGACAGCAAATCATTGATAACTACTCCGAGTATGGTTTTTCAGTCAGTTGTGCACCCACTGACATTTTAGGGTTCAATCCAGACCAGTGAGAGGTTGTGTCACGGTCTGCCCTGTTAACCTTGGTGCCTGAAAAGCTCTGCTACTGTGGCTCACAGACTGGACACCAACAGCCAGCAGATGAGCATGCAGTTCCTTGAGTGTCTGTGGGCTGTACAGCCCTAGTTCAGTGCTCCGACTCCAGCAGCCTGCCTACAACACAACAGCCCCACCCTGCGTTTCTACTTGTGGGTAACCCCAACATATCCCCAGTCCTGAATTTCCTCAAAATCATCTTTCCTGTTGTGTCCAGCCTCCTTCTGGAACACCCAGAGAAGTAATAAGGTTGAGAGAGACCAAAGCTCAGCTTATTCCTCTAACTGGAGTTAACAATCACTTCAGATCAAACAGCACTGGGGTGGTTTAGATTAAAAGTAAAACAATTTCACTAACAAAAGCAAGAGGTTTTAAGTGTATTTAAGTACAAGGGGTAAAGAAAAAGTGGTTACCAGCAAATAAAAGTGAAAAAATGCTTCCTAATGGCTAAGACTTAACTCAGGCTACAGTCTGGTTCAAGGTAGATTCCTTACCAACTTTCTTTCCAGCCATGGCTGACTTCCTCTCATACAGGACCATCCACAGAAGTACAAGGTGCTGGTTTCTCTGGTCTTCCTAGATGAAAGATGCCAAAATGACCCTGTTTCTGCTTATCTCTCTCAGATTTCATTCACCCTGTATCAAGAGGTGCGAGGACCTCATGGTGTTCTTCCCTTCCAGTGGGCTTCCCATCCTCCTGCTGATTCACATGTAAATGGGGTTTCCACTTCTTTGATTCCACCATGCTACCTTCCACTCCTGTCTGGGAGAAACCTGTGTTTGGTCACAGATTTCAAAGCACAATATCAATGAGCGTCAATAATTCCTTCTATTGTATTAAAATGGATATTTCACTGATATTAATCGCCAGTGTGTCACCAGCTTTCTGAAAAAGATGTTACTTGAGACGCTTTTACTACAGTGTATATATATATATATATATATATATATATATATATACACACACACACACACATATATATACACACATACATACATACACACACATTATCCGGGGTTCAGACCCCCTGGCTGTATAGACCAATAAACCTTTTAAATGTATCCTCAAATAAAGTTCCTTTTCTCCTGCTAGGAAGAGATGCCATGTGGTCTGGTGAAGACTTTACATTAGTTTCTCGCCCGCTAGTAACAGCTGAGTGATTACCTCCTCCCTGGTTAGCTTGATGGCTTTGTTTACCTTTTACATAAATGCCACCTTCATGGGCTCTGCGTGATGACCAGGCTGGTCAGACAAGCAAATACACATTCTCTGGCCCAGGGGCATTGTAATGAGGTGGCACCCACCTCTTGCAAGTGCCACCTTGTTTGGATGTGTGTCTGCACCTCTTGCAGTCTGTGGTGACCCCTTCTGGAAGTTTCTCATGTCTCAGCCCTCCGGCCAAGTGTCACACAGTCTGCATGGAACAACTCAAACAGACCCCTTCTGGGGTATTAGTTCAACTAAGTCTTTAAGCACTGCTGGCCCTGGTAGGGGGGTGTGCTCCTAGGGCTTCTTCCCTGGAGACTTTTTGCCCACTCTGGACTCTTCTGGCCCCAGCTCTCCACTTGGGCCTCTTAACAGTTCAGATCACCTTTGGGGGTTTATCACTCCAATTGTAGGCCACTTCCCCAGTGGCTTATGGGAGGGACCTGGGCCCACCCACTACTCCACCAGTGCAGGGACCCTAGAAATAGCAGCCACATGCCACCATGTCCCATTAACTCAACTGCTTTCAGGTCCCTGGGCCACTTCCCTGTGGCTCCAGCCTTCACCAAGGCCCATCAAGGGGCCAGGAGCTCTCTCACTCCCCCAGTCCCTGCCAGCACTGAGCTGTTCATGGTGCTGAAGTCCTTCAGCCCACTAGGAGCACCTTTTTACTCCTCAGGCTCCAAGCAGCAACTACCTGACTCTGGCTCAGCAGCTCCTTTTATATGGCCCTCCTGGGCCCAGATTGGCTGCTCCCTGCAGCCTCTGGTTGACCGCTTTTCAAGCAGCCTCTCTATGCAGGTTGGAGGACTCTTCTACTACTCTTTTTGTGGGACAGATGTGGCAGGACCCTGAGGCCTCCAGCAGGGGGCTTCTGGGCCTAGTTCACATGGTCACAGGCACACTGGGTGATGCATTACTTGCTAAATACATTTTAAGAACACAATTCTAGAACATATCCATAACTTTGTACATATCCCACACAATAATATTAATGATCAGCGAGTTATTCGTTTTTCAGTGATATATTACAGTACACCTTTTGGTATAGATAATGACAACAGTGTGTTAAGTGTAGATGTCAGGCGTGGCATGCTAAGAGTTGCTGACAGAGTAATGAATCACCAATTGACCTCTGTGTTGCACTCACCTTATAGTAATTAGATCACAATTCTTTACTTTGCATATGAGAATATCATATGGGACTGTGGTCAAATGCCTTACTAAAAATTAGATCACATCTACTACTTCTCACCTATCTGCTTGGCCAGTAAACCAGTCAAAGAAGGAAAATAGGATGGTTTGACATGATTGGTTCTTGACAAATCCATATTGGCTATTTAACACCTTATCATCATCTAGGTGCTTGCAAACTAATTGTTTAATAATTTGTTCTAGTATCTTTCCAGATATCAAAGTTAGGCTGTCTGGCCTATAAGTCACTGGGTCCTCTTTGTTCCCCCTTTTAAAGGTAAGTACTATGTTTGCTCTTCTCCTGTCCTCTGGGCCATCACTCCATCTTCCTTGAATTCTCAGTGATGATTGCCAATGGTTCTGAGATTGCATCAGCTACTTCTTTAAGTACCTGAGGATGAATTTCATCAGGCTCTGCTGACATGAATACATCCAACTTACCTAAAAGTTCTTTAACCTGTTTTGGCTTGCATTCCTTCCCCCTTGTTAATATTAATTGTGTTGAGTATCTGGTCACAATTTTTAAATGGAGATTGAAGCAAAATAGGTATTAAACACCTGAGCCTTCTTGATATCTATTATTAGCTCTCCTTTCCTGATAAGTAGAGGTCCTACATGTTTCTTCATAGAATCAGACTCAGACTTTAAGGTCAGAAGGGACCATTATGATCATCTAGTCTGTCCTCCTGCACAATTCAGACCACAGAATCCCACCCACCCACTCCTGAAATAATCCTCTCACCTATGTCTCAGCTATTGAAGTCCTCAAATCATGGTTTAAAGAGTTCAAGATGCAGCGAATCCTCCAGCAAGTGACCCGTGCCAATGCTGTAGAGGAAGGCAAAAAACCTCCAGGGCCTCTGCCAATCTCCCCTGGAGGAAAATTCCTTCCCAACCCCAAATATGGTGATCAGCTGAACCCTGAGCATGTGGGCAAGACTCACCAGCCAGACACCAGGAAAAAGTTATCTGTAGTAACTTCTATCATCCCATCACCGGCCATTGGGCCTATTTACTACTGATAGTCAAAGGTCAATTAATTGCCAAGATCATGTTATCCCATTCAACCATCCCCTCCATAAACTTATCTAGCTTAATCTTGAAGCCAGATAGGTCTTTTGCCCCCACTGCTTCCCTTGGAAGGCTGTTCCAGAACTTCACTCCTCTGATGGTTAGAAACCTTCGTCTAATTTCAAGTCTAAACTTCCTGATGGCCAGTTTATATCCATTTGTTCTTGTGTCCACATTGGTACTGAGGTTAAATAATTCCTCTCCCTCCCTGGTATTTATCTCTCTGATATATTTAAATCTATTTAAATATATATAGATATATATTTAAATTTATATATCTTCCCTCCGCCTTCTTTTGGTTAAGGTAAACAAACCAAGCTCCTTGAGTCTCCTTTCATACGACAGGTTTTCCATTCCTCGGATCATCCTATGGCCCTTCTCTGTACCTGTTCCAGTTTGAATTCATCCTTCTTAAACATGGGAGACAAGAACTGCACACAGTATTCCAAATGAGGTCTCACCAATGCCTTGTATAACAGTACTAACACTTCCCTATCTCTACTGGAAATACCTCGCCTAATGCATCCCAAGACCGCATTAGCTTTTTTCACAGCCATATCACATTGTCAGCGCAGTCATCCTGTGATCAACCAGGACTCCGAGGTCCCTCATCTTTCTCTTGCTTCAAATGTATCTAAAGAATATCTTATTATTGCCTTTTGTGTCCCCCACTAGACAAAACTCATTTTGTGCCTCAGCCATGAACCTGGCCTGGCTGCTTGTCCTGTCCAACATTGCCCTTCTCACATCAGGTGGCAAGTAACCTTGCAGAATCTCTTCCTTAAGGTATAGGACATGCCACATCTACCCTAGTTTATAGATGTGTCTAACCCACTGATCTACCATCTTAGCGCAAGACACTCCATTTGGATAATTCCTGTAAAGAGTCTTCATGTCACCTCCAGACGGTATGCTAGGTGGCAAGAACAAGCTTCTAACATAGCCAATGCCTATCTCATGACAGACTCAATAGTCCAACACCCAGGTTTAGACCTTGCACACCATCTGTGGACAAAGATCACTCACTTCAGATGTAGAGTTATCATAGGCGCCGACTTCCCCTCTGCCCGGTGGGTGCTTGACCCCCCTCCAAGCCTGCCTCTTCCTGCCCCTGCACCGCCCTAGCCCCACCCCCATTCCACCCCCTTCCCCCAAGTGCCCACCCATGCCCTGCCTCTTGTTCGCCTCCTCCCCCAAGTGTGCTGCATCCCTGCTCCTCCGCCTCCCTCCCGGAAAGTCCTATGCACTGACAAACAGCTGTTAGGCAGTGCAGGAGGGGGGAGCGCTGGGAGGGAGGGGGAGCAGCAGAGACACGTTGTGCTCTGGGGAGGAGGAGGAGGGAGTGGGGGCAGGGGAATCTTGGCTGCTGGTGGGTGCGGAGCACCTGCTAATTTTTCTCCGTGGGTGCTCCAGCCCTGGAGCACCCACGCAGTCAGCACCTATGAGAGTGATCACAGGTATGACAAATGACTCTAAGTGGGGCTTTCATGATTCTCCCCTTTGTTGTGGTGCCTAGTTAGAAGACATAGGCCACATTATGTACAGCCTGCAAGATCGGCAAGATTCCTTCATGGATTTGCACAATAATCAGTTAATAGCTGAGGGAAGGTGTGACGGTGCTGCCCGTGGGAGCTAGCTGAGGTCACTCAATCAGGGTGAACTGCAAGCAGAACGGGGCAGACGAACCCCAAAAGCTGGTGGATATTCCAATACTTAGATTTACCAAGCCAGCACAAAACAGCTTCTATATTACCTCACTGGTAACTCAGAAGTCCAAATAATGCCGTTCCCTTGAAGTACCCAGCCTCAGGCCTCCATCCAGACACACATGTCAAACATATGATGATGAAATAAGATTTTCAGAATTTATCATATAAAAGAAAAAGGTTCTTCTGACCCCAAAGGACCAAGCCCCAGACCCAGGTCAAATAATAACTTGGATCTTACCCCAAATACACGCTTCTAGTCAATTCTTATTAACTAAACTAAAATGTATTTAAAAAGAAAAGAGAGTGTTGGTTAAAAGATTAATATACATACAGACTTGAATTCAATTCTTGAGGTTCAGATACATAGCAGAGATGAGCTTGTAGTTGCCAAAAGTCCTTTTAGAAACAGTCCAATGTCCATATTCAGGGTGACTCCAGTCAGTGACTGGGGATCTCAATCCTTATGGCTTAGGGTTTTCCCTTCTTGAAACCCAAAGCAGATCTGAGATGAACAAGGATCATGTCCCAGGGCTTTTATATATTTCCAGCAGCCATTTGGCCTGAGAAAACAACAGGCTTAACTTTCCTTCTTCCAAACATCATGGCAATTAGCACAGGATAATTTATCCACTAAACAGTTCAAACACAGGTTATCACAATCTTCAAAGAGACATAGACAATAATACTATTTCACTCAAATATCTTCCTAAATGTTAATAATCCTTTTTCTGGATCTTTGAATCAAAGCTATAGCCATAGACAAGACTTGTTTGCTTACATCACAAGAGCTGAACAAACATCTACCCTTCTATCTCTAACAATGCAGGCTTGCATTTCAAAGCTCTATTCATTTACATATCTTCCTAACCAGTCTTTAAAGTTCGGCCATGGGTCAGGTCAGTTTGAGTTAATTAACTCTTTATGGCCCTGTCACCTTCCAATGAGCTATTATATTATACTCATAAAGGGTAAGACGCTTTGACTCTAACATGTTAGTCTAACATGTATGTAAACACAATCACAATACCAAAGGTACATGAACGAATCCAAACTGCGGGGTTAGTCCAGTTTTCCAACTTTTTAGTAATTTTAAGGCTATATTAAGATATTTAAAGCATCAGTTATTATGGCATAGACATTCTGCTGATTGTGTGTGTGTGTGTGGGGGGGGGCAATAGACTGACAATGAGAATATTTTAGGGGGGCTAAATTATTCATTGTGATTCACCACTGTTACTTCAGTTTTACACCTACGCAACTGCACTGAAAGTTAGTGAGTAATATAGAGATGAGTCAGGCCCAATATTGGTTATAAATTCAAGCCAATTTTCTGTTCACAAGTTGTCTGCCAATCTGCCCTGATTTCTGAAAATCTCTAGTTCTGGTGCTCACTCCTCCATTCCAAGCTCCTGTCAGGGGAAGGATCTATGACAAGGCAGCATTTGATGTCCATGGGAGATGATGTCCCAACAACCAGCCCTTTTTGTACCTCCCTCTGCAATCACGGCATACTGGATCCCCCTCCAGAACAGGCCCCCCTCTGCTGGGGATCCTGCAGGCAGGTGGAGGGTCATGGGCTGAGGTCTCTGTATGAGCATTGACTTTAGGCCAAGGAGTAGGCTCGGTCTGGGCTGGGTGGTGTTATCCTTGAAGCAGCTGGTGGGAGTCATTGACCCCGAGACAGGGCCACGATGACGGGGGGGAACCCTCACCGACTGGCCGCCATGGTGGGATTGATTAGCTCCGACTGGCTCTTTCTGTCAGCTGCGTCCCATATGGTGTCTGACCCCGACCTGGAATGGTCAATCCTGGGTTGTGGCTCCAGTTGATGGCCCCTGCATACAGGCTAGGGCATGTCACCCTGAGGTTCTGGAGGAGCCGCTTTTTGCCTCCAGCAATAGCTGGGCCCAAAAGCACTGGTGGGATTGCAGGTAGGCTCAGCTCTGCACCCTGATCCAACCAGCTGCCCAGGACACCCCACTGTGCACACACCTGTCCCTCTTGCAGGGCTTCTCCATGCCTGGCTGCTGGATCTGAAGCAGGAGAGAGGTGGCTGGGAGGGCGTATGGGAACAGAGCACCCCAGGCTCTGAATCAGCCCTTACAGTGGCATTCACTGTCCTGTGTCTCCTCTCTCTGCTGCCTGCTGCAGTCTGAGTGCTCCCACTCCTGCCCTGGAGCAGCAGGTGGTAGTGCACCCTGCAGTAGATCAGCCCACTACACAGCTGGGATGTTTCAGGGAGATGTGGGGAAAGGGATCATCCCCGTGAACCCCTTAGGCCAGCTGTTCCTGTCTGCATCTTATTCTGGATATGTTCAAGTGGGTTAACAAGTGATTATCAGGCTGCTTTCACCTATACATGGGGCTGAGACCAGGCAGAGCTCGCCTGTGACTGGCTTCCTGACAGCCACCCATTTCTTCTGCTCCAGCACCTGGCCCTGAATTTTCTGGGCGTCGTTTGTCTGAAATCCTTGGCTTGTGACATGCTCCATAAATACTGGCTGGGCAAAGGTTGTTCCAGTCTTTCAATGACCAGCAAACCAAGTAACAGCAACGGCAATCCAGGGACAAATATTTACTCATTTGGCACAGATGAGAACTGTAGCTCTCTCCGCTGCAGTGGTCCATGCTGTGAGAGAGATTTATAAAGCTCAGCATTCAAAACCTTGCACCTTAAAATGAGGCATTATACTTAGGAAACCTAAAGGTAGCATTTGTACGGAACAGAGAGGCTGCCAGCAAAGTGTGGATCTCCTCAGGAGAGCCAGAAGATGAAGTAAATGATTGATCTTTTGAGTTCTGAAATCCATATATGTTACAGTGCAGCTCTGTAAATTGTAGGGCTGCTAAAGCATTTCACACAATCATCATCTTTCATAACGAACGGTCTGTGCACTATCTGGCCTGCAGGAAGATAGCTCCTGGGGATTATGAAAACGCTAACAGTTTGAGACAGGAAACGAACCAAGAAAAACACTGAACCTTTGAAAAAGCTGGAAGCGTTTTTCCTTGTTTAGAGGTTTTGCTGAATTATTCCTCCCAGGCCAAGCTAGTTGTACAGTAGAGTCCGCTCTGGAAGAATAGCTTGGGAGGCAGCCCTAGTTATGAACTTTCATAGGGTAACTGAGTTAACATAGTATACTACAGCAGTGCTCAAGCACTATAATCTGATCTCGTTTGCTTGACCTTTTGCACCAGCATATTTATACATATTTTATAACTGAATAATCCACCACTGCAGACTCTCCCTCAGCAGGTCAATGATAGAGGCTCAAAATGGGCAGACAGTCAATTTCTAATGTAAAATGTCTTCCCACTAAGTAGACTCTCTCAGGAAAAAATTAATAAATCTGTCTTCAGAGCAGGGTTTGAATAGTGAGCAGTAAATACGGCCTAGAACCATACACTGAACAATAAGAATTAAAAAATGTTGAATAATTGCTCAGTAAGCGAACACCATCCATCCTGTGCACTGAATGAGGCAGGGGTCCTGTGGAAAAAACAGTATGTGATTGTTGTATGCAGTGTAGTTGTAGCCGTGTTAGTCCCAAGGTATGAAAGAGACAAGCAGGGTGAGGCAATATCTTTTATTCGACCAATTCTGTTGGTGAAAGAGATAAGCTTTCGAACAACATAGCTCTTCTTCAGGTCTGGGAAAGGAACTCCTAGCTTCACTGCAAAGTGCAGGGTTACTCTTGGGGGAATTCTGCACCACTGCGCAATACAGAATTTTACAGAAATTAATGTTGTGCTTGCAGAATTTCCTTTCCCCCACAGAAATGGGCTACAGTGTTGTTGGCCACCACTAGGGGCCACTGGACCCAGCAGAGCCCAGCTCGCATATAGAAGACACTGCCAGGGGGAAGGGGAGGGAGCTAGAGGGTTCCTGGCAGCTGCAGTTCCCAGCATTTCCTGAAGGAAGGAGAGGGCGGCACGCAGGAAGCTCCATGCAAGCCTGGGACCGAGCATCAGGCTGTTTCTTCATCTGGATCCCTGGGCTCTGGGGCAGAAGGGGGTGCAGGTGTATTGGCTGCCCCCCCCATTGCTGGGCTATGGGCAGGAGGGGGGCAGGTGTCTGGCCCCCTGGCTGGGCTTGGAGGGGCAGAGAAACAGGAACTGGGTTGTCATAGGGGTTTCTTTAACTCTCTACTCCTGCAGGGAATTTGTGTGTGTCTACTGCTACAGACATATTTGCTGACACATATTTTGAAATAAATTACCAAAATAATTTAAACTGGTGTGATTATATAGTGTTATTTTGACAAATAAAATTTGCAGAATTTCAAATATTGTGTGCAGAATTTCCCCAGGAGCACAAGGTGGAACAAATTGTTTAGCATAAATAGTTAGCACACATTGTAAGGGACCATTCAAGGTAGAGTGGCCCATTAACACCTATGCAATTATAGGACAAGAAGAGTGACTATCATAATACACACATAGGTGATGTAATGGGGTGCACTCACCTCTCACAAGCACCCCCTGTCTCAGTGTGTATGCCTACACTCTCTCTCTCAGTTTGTGGTGGGTCTTTGATGACTCAGCCCTCTGGCCACAGTCACACAGTCTGAATGCGAGATAAAAATCAAACCCCTTCCAAGATATACATCCAACAAGAGGCCTATTTCAGCACACTCTACATGGTCCCTCGATCTTCAGCCCTATCTCTGGGCCCAGATTGGCTGCTCCCTGCAGTCGCTCTGATTGGTTGCGTCCCACATCACCACTCTAGGCAGCATGGAGGACTCTCTCCACTGCCCTTTTCTGGGGCAGGGTGTGGCAGTGACATGAGACCTCCAGCAGGGGGTCTCGGGGCCTACCCCACTCCATCACAGGGGGCAAGAATGAAAGCTGCACAAGCAACCTTAATCCTGAATTTCCTAACTTTTCAGTGCTTGACTTTGCAATTTAATAATGTTCTATTAACATAGTTTTTGTGTGAGTATTATATAAATTCATAGGGTTTACATTTCCGTATGCATTGATCTGAGTTCTTTCCTTAGGTTCTTTAAAGAACCATGGGAGAAGGTAGCAGACATCACACATTTGCTCCTCTCCCTTCAGTGTGAGCTTCCACTGCTGTCAGGGGGATGTCAAGAAGGACAAGCAGACGCCTGAGTCATGAATGAGTCTGAAGCCCGAGCTAATTCCCCAGCACACAGATGCATCAGACTTACCAAGCAGTATAGTCACACTCTGCCAGGCCCTGAGTTTCCAGGCATTTGCTTCCGTATTGTCCTGGTTCATATTTATTGATCTCATTTGGCTCTTGGATGGTCCATTCTTTCACTGTAGGAAAGTGTCCTAGAATCATCAAAGTTAGCAGTGGGAAAAGGCCTAGAAAAAGCCATTTCCAAAGACATCCTCTAAGATTGCTCCTGCAGCTGCCCTCTCACAGTTCCTGCTGGCTGCAGTTTTTGCAGGCAAAGTCATTTGAAGGCAGATGCAAATATTCAAAGTGAGGCTTCTAACTACGAATTGCTCCTTTGTACCAGCTAGACAGACATCTTGGGTGGGATTTCCAAAGATACCTAGGGGAATTAGGTGCCCAGTTTCTATTAATGCCTACCCTTAGGCAGTTTTCTAAATCTCGTTCCTGCATTCTGTAATTTGCATATGTAACTGCATGTGCAAAATCACAGCCATAAATATTCAAAGTGAGGCTTCTAACTACGAATTGCTCCTTTGTACCAGCTAGAAAGACATCTTGGGTGGGATTTCCAAAGATACCTAGGGGAATTAGGTGCCCAGTTTCTATTAATGCCTACCCTTAGGCAGTTTTCTAAATCTCGTTCCTGCATTCTGTAATTTGCATATGTAATTGCATGTGCAAAATCACAGCCATAAATAGTTGCTTGTGCAAAATTGTAGGTGCAGTCATAGAAGCGGCAGAGTTGAGGCTCTTTTAAAAATGAAGCTCTTTATGGCATGTGTACACAGCAAAGAAAAACCCGGGTCCGTGGCAGCTGACTAGGGCTTGCAGGGCTCGGGCTGAGGGGCTGTTTGTGTGGACTTCCAGACTCGGGGTGCAGACAGGGTCTAGGACCCTGCAGGGGTGGGAGGTTTCCAGAGCTCGGGCTCCAACCCAAGCCCAGAAGTTTATACAGAAATGAAACACTCCCGCTGCCGAAGCCCTGTGAGTGTGAGTTTGCTGTACCGGGTCAGCCGTGGTTTTTTCTTTGCTGTGTAGGCATACCCTTAGAGCATTTAGTCTGATTCCATTAGCATTAGCTCACTTGGGCTCTTTAGTCATCTACTCCCTATCCCTAATTTGGAGTACTGGTCAGACTTTTCTGTGCAGAAAATGTTTCTGATGGAAAATATGGTTTAATCAAAAACATAGTTTCCCATGGGAAAATACAGGACAGGCCCAAAAAAGAAAATAACAGAACGCCACTAGCCGTCACCTTTAGCCCCCAACTAAAACCTCTCCAGCGCATCATCAAAGATCTACAACCTATCCTAAAAGATGATCCCTCACTCTCACAGATCTTGGGGGACAGACCAATCCTCGCTTACAGACAGCCCCCCAACCTGAAGCAAATACTCACTAGCAACCACACACCATACAACAAAAACACTAACCCAGGAACCTATCCTTGCAACAAAGCCCGATGCCAACTCTCTCCACATATCTATTCAAGTGATACCATCATAGGACCTAATCACATCCGCCACGCCATCACGGGCTCATTCACCTGCACATCTACCAATGTGATTTATGCCATCATGTGCCAGCAATGCCCCTCTGCCATGTACATTGGCCAAACTGGACAGTCTCTACGCAAAAGAATAAACGGACATAAATCTGACATCAGGAATCATAACATTCAAAAACCAGTAGGAGAACATTTCAACCTCCCTAACCACTCAGTGACAGACTTGAGGGTCGCAATTTTACAACAGATAAACTTACAACGAAAAGCTGTTGAACTTGAATTGATATGCAAACTAGGTACCATCAACTCAGGATTAAATAGAAACTTGGAATGGCTTGGCCATTACGTTAATTGATTCTATTTCCCTTAAGTTAACGATCCTCATTCACACCTGTGTGTCAACTGTCCGCAATGGCCATCTTGTTTATCACTTCAAAGGTTTTTCTTCCCCTGCTGTTATGGTTCCTCTCAATTAATTAGCCCCTTAAGGTTGGTATAGGCACTTCCACCTTATCATGTTTCTCTGACTGTATAAATATCTGTCCACTGTATGTTCCATTCCATGCATCCGATGAAGTGGGTTCTAACCCACGAAAGCTTATGCTGAAATAAATTTGTTAGTCTCTAAGGTGCCACAAGTATTTCTTTCATGGGAAAATTGGAATTCCACCAGGAAAACTCCACAGTGTGAGAAAGTGTGGGCAACCCATTTTCTTCCACTTTCTGACTGATTTCCAACTGGTTAAGGTTACAAAGCAGTAAGAAAATGTAGGTTTGATTCCTCTTTCTTACTTTTTCAATTTTTCCTGTGTAAGACTTGGAAACTCACAATCGGAAAATCTTAAAAGGGGATTCAAAAATCCCCATGGGAAAAATTCCTGCTTTCCAGGCAGCCCTATGAATGTGCATGGAAACTTTTCACTTAATGCAGAGAAGCAAAGCAGCAAAATTCTTCAAACGTATGACTGGTTATGACTTATTTACTTGGTCTTAAAAGAGAACAACAAGGACCTGAGTCTCATCCCTGTCAATAACCCCCTGCTCAGCCAATCAGGGTTGAGACTGAGGGGCAGGAGGCTGAAGGTTGTCACCAGAGAGCCCAAAGGATGGCCCAGGTCATCAGTGGGGATCACTGTCCGAGCACTATTTCAGCCCTACATTTTCGGGTGGACCTCCCACAATGGGAGCTGCAGAGGACCCCTGGGGCCCCCCCACACCCCCAATCTCCTGGTGGTGGGAGGGGAACAGGGGAAAGGACAAAAAAAGTAAAAGATGAAGAGAAAGGAGGGAAGAAGAATGGAGGAAAAGGTAAAACAAAAAGGAAACCCTAATGTCCCCAGTGATTCTAAGGGACAAAATCCTAGATGGGGAATAAAATTCTGCCACCTTAAGATAGTGTTTTCCATGCCTAGAATTCAGCTGGCACCAAATGGATCAGACTGAACCGGTTCCAAACCTCGGAGGCTCTTACCTTCTAAACAGGGACGTCTGTTTTCTAGTAAAATCAGTAAAAGGGAAGGAGAAAACTCGAAAGAGGTTTCTCCTCATGCTCAATACTCCTCTCAGTCCTCAACGAGAGACCTCGAGAAGGAGACTTGCTGAAGCAAAGCCACAGGGGTCTCTGAAGTTTCCCTGGCTCTGTTCCCCTGTCCTGCGTTGCTGATGTGAGCATCTCTGTGAGGTCACCACCTCCCCACCACCTTTGACCAATAGACTGAGGTCCTGCAAAAGGCCTTTGTGATGTCACTGCCACACCCACCCCTCCCCTGCAGTGCTAATGTCCTGCCGCTGGCCAGACACTTTGGAGGTTTGAACTTCTCCCTGTGGATCACCCCACTCAATAAGTGTTCATTCGAGGAAGCAAGCCCACTAGACAGTAAAACTTCAGAGGCTTCTCCCAATGCTACACTCAGTTTTTCAGAAATTAGCAGACTTTATGGCCAGAAGAGACCATTAGAACATCTAATCTGACCCCTGCATATCACAAGCCTCCTGTATACCACAATAGCTACTTTTCGGTCAAACACATTCCAGAAAGGCATTTAGTCTTCATTCAATGACATCAAGAGATGGAGAATCCACCACTTCCCCTGGTAGCTTGTTCCTGTGGTGAATCATCCTCGCTGTTGAATATTTGTGCCTTATTTGTAATATGAATGTGTCTCTTTTCACCTTCCAGCAATTGGGTCCTGTTATGCCTTTCTCTGCTAGATTAAAGAGCCCTTTAATACCCAATATTTTCTCTCCATTAAGGCACTTCAATGAATTCTTTTGATAAGCTAAACAGGTTGAGCTCACTAGAAGGCATTTTTCTCCAGCCCTCAGTACATTTGGTGACTCTTTGTGGCCCCAGCTCCAATTTCTCAACATCTTTTTCAGATGAGGACACCAAAACTGGATGCAGTATTCCAATATCAGTCTCACTGATGCTGTGTCACTGATGCTGTGTCCCTATGCTACTCACGGCTCTGCTCATACATCTAATGATGGCTTTAGCCCTGTTCACCACAGCATCACACTGGGAGCTCATGTTGAGAGGCTTCTCCACTATGGCCCCTAAATCCTTTTCAGAGTCACTGCTTTCCTGGATACACTTCCCCATTCTGGAGCTATGGCCTGCATGCCTTGTTGCTAGGCAGACCAACGAATGTCTGGTCTGGACACATTTCAAAGACACCATAATAGAGGCCCAACTTAAATGTATACCCCAAATTAAAAAACAAAGTCAAAGAACTAAAAAAGAGCCACCGTGGCTTAACAACCATTTAAAAGAAGCAGTGAGAGATAAAAAGAACAGCTAGCCAAAACCTCAAAAGCTAATAACAAAATGTTTTTTAAATACATCAGAAGCAGGAAGCCTGCTAAACAACCAGTGGGGCCCCTGGACGATAGAGATACAAAAGGAGCATTTAAAGATGATAAAGTAATTGCGGAGAAACTAAATGAATTCTTTACTTCCGTCTTCACAGCTGAGGACGTTAGGGAGATTCCCAAACCTGAGCCGTCTTTTGTAGGTGACAGATCTGTGGAATTGTCACAGATTGGAGTGTCACTAGAGGAGGTTTTGGAACTAATTGAGAAACTTAACTGTAACAAGTCACCGGGACCAGATGGCATTCACTCAAGAGTTCTGAAAGAACTCAAATGTGAAATTGCGGAACTATTAACTAGGGTTAGTAACCTGTCCTTTAAATCGGCTTCGGTACCCAATGATTGGAAGATAGCTAATGTAACGCCAATATTTAAAAAGGGCTCTAGAGGTAATCCCAGCAATTACAGACCGGTAAGTCTAACATCCGTACCAGGCAAATTAGTTGAAACAATAGTAAAGAATAAAAATGTCAGGCACATACAAGAACATAAATTGTTGGGCAAAAGTCAACATGGTTTCTGTAAAGGGAAATCATGTCTTACTAATCTATTAGAGTTCTTTGAAGGGGTCAACAAACATGTGGACAAGGGAGATCCAGTAGACATAGTGTTTCCAGAAAGCCTTTGACAAGGTCCCTCACCAAAAGCTCTTACGTAAATTAAGTTGCCATGGGATAAGAGGGAAGGTCCTTTCATGGATTGAGAACTGGTTAAAAGACAGGGAACGAAGGGTAGGAATAAATGGTAAATTTTCAGAATGGGGAGGGATAACTAGTGGTGTTCCCCAAGGGTCAGTCCTAGGACCAATCCCATTCAACTTATTCATAAATGATTTGGAAGAAGGGGTCAACAGTGAGGTGGCAAAGTTTGCAGATTATACTAAGCTGCTCAAGGTAGTTAAGACCAAAGCAGACTGCAAAGAACTTCAAAAAGATCTCACAAAACTAAATAATTGTGCAACAAAATGGCAAATGAAATTTAATGTGGATAAATGTAAAGTAATGCACATAAGAAAAAATAACCCCAACTATACATACAATATGATGGGGGCTAATTTAGCTACAACTAATCAGGAAAAAGATTTTGGCGTCACCGTGGATAGTTCTCTGAAGACGTCCATGCAGTGTGCAGCGGCAGTCAAAAAAGCAAACAGGATGTTAGGAATAATTAAAAAAGGGATAGAGAATAAGATGGAGAATATCTTATTGCCCTTATACAAATCTATAGTGCGCCCACATCTTGAATACTGCGTAGAAATGTGGTCTCCTCATCTCAAAAAGGATTTACTGGCATTAGAAAAGATTCAGAGAAGGGCAACTAAAATGATTAGGGGTCTGGAACGGGTCCAGATTAAAGAGGCTAGGACTTTTTAGCTTCGAAAAGAGGAGACTAAGAGGGGATACGATAGAGGTATATAAAATTATGAGTGGTGTGGAGGAAGTGAATAAGGAAAAGTTATTTACTTTTTCCCATAATAGAAGAACTAGGGGCCACCCAATGAAATTAGTGGGCAGCAGATTTAAAACAAATAAAAGAAAGTTCTTCTTCACACAGCGCACAGTCAACCTGTGGAACTCCTTGCCTGAGGAGGCTGTGAAGGCTAGGACTATAACAGGGTTTAAAAGAGAACTGGATAAATTAATGGAGATGAAGTCCATTAATGGCTATTAACCAGGATCGGTAAGGAATGGTGTCCTTAGCTTCTGTTTGTCAGAGGGGGGTGATGGATGACAGGAGAGAGATCACTTGATCATTACCTGTTAGGTCCACTCACTCCGGGGCACCTGGCATTGGCCACTGTCGGTGGACAGGATACTGGGCTGGATGGACCTTTGGTCTGACCCAGTACGGCCATTCTTATGTTCTTATGTTTCAAGATCTGATGCAGCTAGAGTCTCAGGCCTTGTCTACAACAAATTCTTTGCCAGTACAGCTATCATCTATACTATCTGTACTAAGCTGTACTGGCAAAGCCCTCTAGTGTAGAGACAGCTTATGCCAACAGAAGGCGTTTTTTGCCCAGCATAACAACACCATTCTTATGACATTAGCTACGCTGACAGAAGCCCTCTTCTGTTGGCACAGCTGAGTCTATATGGGGGGTTTTGATGGCATAGATATGACGGCTAGGGGTGTGTGATCTTTTTCACACCCCTGACCAAGGTAGCTATGGTGAAAATACTTTGTAGTGTAGACCTGGCCTCAGAAATCTCAGACACCAGAAGCTGTGAAGGTGTGGTTGGTTTTCCATCTGATGATTATAGGAACAATGAGGGTCTTATGTGATATGGCCAGAGGCTTCCTGATGTTTGGACTGTGTTAAATTAAATATTTAAACAGCTGACCTGTGCACTTGATTGTGCACCTCTCAGTCATTATGAGGCCCTAGGATTAACCAATAAAGGTGGTCTGGTATAGCTAAGCCAGATGTGCCAAAGTCAGAGCTTTCCCTTGTGGCCTCCTTCAGCAGTAGTTCAAAGAGTAGCCAATATTTGCTTGTATTGTAAACTCACCATTTCAAATTGATTTTCCCTCTGCCGTGCCTTGGCCCTTGCCTTGCATTGTAGATCTAACAGCCTGCAGTCTCAGCAGCATTGAACTCCACCTCTTGGAATATCTACACACCATGATGAGCAGAACCTGAGCATGCCCCCTCTAACCCAGCCCAGCAGGGCTGTGTGAGGCGCATGGAGAAGTGAGTTCTCCTCGGCACCTGAAGGATTTGTTTATTCTGCTGTATAGCCTACAACTTAACTGATTTTCCCCAGTGAACTTTTCAGATCAATTAGTGCCTAACCCTGCACCCCTTACTCTGCCGGGCAGTTCTTACTCATCTCATTGGCGTAGTGAGACAGCTAGGGTTGCCAACTTTCTAATCACACAAAACTGATCACTCTACCCCCGCTCCTGCCCTAACCCCCTGCCACGCCCCCCCAGAGGCCCTGCCTCCCACTCACTACATTCCCCCTCCCTCGGTGGCTCACTCTCACCCACCCTCACTCACTTTCACTGGGCTGGGGCAGGGGTTGTGGTGCTGGAGGAGGTGAGGGCTATCTGGGGGTGCAGACTCCGGGGTGGGGCCTTTCAGGGTGCGGGAGGGGGCTCTGGGCTGGGGCAAGGAGTTGGGGTGCGTGAGGGGGTGAAGGCTCCAGCTGGGGATGTGGGCTCTGGGGTGGGGCTGGGGATGAGGGATTTGGGGTGCAGGAGGGGGCTCCAGGCTGGGGCCAAGGGATTTGGAGTGTGGGAGGGGGCTGTGGGTTGAGGCAGGGGGTTGGGGTGCAGGAGGGGGTACGGGCTCTGGGCTGGGGATGAGGGGTTCAGGGTGTGGGAGGAGGTCCTGGGCTGGGGGTTGGCATATGGGGGCATGAGGGCTCTGGCTGGGGGTGCAGGCTCTGGGGTGGGGCCGGGGATGAGGGGTTTGGCACGCAAGAGGGGGCTCTGTGTTTGGGGGGGGGTCTCAGGGCTGGGGTAGGGAGTTGTGGCTTGGGATTGCGGCATGGGCGTACCTGGGGCAGCTCCCAGTCAGCGGCGCAGCGCGGCTAAGGCAGGGTCCCTGCCTGTCCTGGCACCACGCTGGGCCCTGGAAGTGGCCAGCAGGTCCAGCTCCTAGGTAGGGGGCCAGGTGCTCCATGCACTGCCCCCGTCCCAAAAACTGGCTCCGCACTCCCATTGGCCGGGAACTAATGGGGTGGTGCCTGTGGGCAAGAGCAGTGCGTTGAGCCTCCTGCCCCCCCCCCCAACCTAGGAGCTGGACCTGCTGGCTGCTTCCGGGTCCCAGCGTGGTACCAGGACAAGTAGGGACTAGCCTGCCTTAGCCCTGCAGCACTGCCGACTGGACTTTTAACGGCCTGGTCGGCAGTGCTGACCGGAGCCGCCAGGGTCCCTTTTCAACTGGGTGTTCCACTCGAAAACTGGATGCCTGGCAACCCTAGGGACAGCTCATGGAAGCATGGACTACATACAGATGCAGCTGGAGGACTTTAATATCTGATCCCCATTCTTATGACATTCTGTGGGGTGGGTAGGACAGAGCCTGTGTATAACAGGGTGATCCTCAGAGAGGGAGGAGCCCCGTACTCAAGAAATGAATAGTGTTCCGTGGTAACTTCCCTGTTTTCTGGAGAGAGAAGAAAGTGTGGGAACTGCATGCTGGAGAGCTCAGCTGCAGTGCATGGCTCTTCAGCTATCAGGGACTGGATCTACTTTGTCTGTTTGGAGTATGTTTTCTTCTTAAAACCCAGCATTTTCCCAAAGAAAACAATTGGTAGATATCTGAGTACAAGGTGAATAACAATGCCTGTAACTCCAGTGCTCTAAGCTCTTTGGAGCAGTGACATTTTGTTATTTAGCTCCATGTACTCTTCCAGTGCCATAGAGATAATAAAATTCAGGGACATTGATCGCAGTACAGTTACTTTGTAATTCAGGGCAGTTCTAATTTTTGATACCTGTAATTAAACTATTACACATAATGAGAAACTTCACTTTAATGTTTAATATTTTACTTAATATCGCCCCTTTGGTCTCATATTGAATACATGTTTGTAAGAATCCTGGTACATTACCTACATGGCAGCCAAAGGGTAATTACTACGGAGTTATTCTTTTTGATACATGCATTTACTGCAAAATCCTACAAACCAAAGTTTAACCCGAGCGTAACTTGGTTCAAGGCAGTGCCTGTTAATTACCCTCCCACCACACTCTCCTACACTGACATGGAATCCCCAGGCAGATTCTTCCATTTCCTTTGTACTGACATGGCCCTGGGCACAGCTAGAGAAACAACTCCTGGAAGAAGGCCTCATGTTTAAGGGTTACAAGGCCCCCTTGGAAACGTACAGCAGTTTAAAGTGAACCTTTGGTCCTGTCTAATTCGTGACTGAGCCGTGTACTCACATCTATAATTGTATTCTGTTAGTGTATATTTCTAAGCAGAGTACTTCAAATTGCTTTCTTACTCCATTTAATGACATGAGTGCAGTATCAGGTTCCTATCTCCATTTCAGGTCTATTTACATGTAAATGTAACTGTACATAGAAAGAAATAAGAACATAAGAACAGCCAGACTGGGTCAGACCAATGGTCCATCTAGCCCAGTATCCTGTCTTCTGATAGTGGCTGATGCCAGAGGCTTCAAAGGGAGTGAACAGAACAGGGCAATTTATCTAGTGATCCAACCCCTGTCGTCGACTCCCAGATTCTAGCTATCAGAGGTTTAGGGACACCCAGGGCATGGGGTTGTGTCCTTAACCATTTTGCCTAATAGGAAAGCAGACCTGAAAAATTGCTCCATGTGGCTCAACAGTTTGTCTCCCTTATCAACAGAATTTGGTCTAGTAAAATATATTCTCACCCACCTTATCTTTCTAACTGGGATTATGTTTTCCAATGTGCATTTATCATCATTAAATTTCATCTGCCACTTTGTTGTCTAGTCACCCAGTTTTGCGAGACCCCCCTTGTAACTCTTCACAGTCTGCTTTGGACATCTACAAACTTTGCCACATCACTATTTACCCCTTTTTCCAGATCACTTATGAATATGATGAACGGCCATGGTCCCAGTACAGATCCTTGGGGGACCCTGCTATTTACCTCTCTCCACTGTGAATTATTTATTTACAAAGGTCTGAAATTTGTGCAAGTCCATGGAACTTCTGCAGAAGAGAAAAAGAAGGGGAGATTGCTGGGAATTGTAGCTATAATCTCTACATACAGGACAAAACGCAGCTACCAGCATACGTCAGTTCTTGGTTCCCCACCAGCCCTGAGGTTGAGCAAGGTCATCTGTATCCAGTGCAGAAAACTTCACTTGCCAAAGCTCCCTATTCCTCATTCACCAGCCAGCCCAGAGGACAGAGCACAGACTCGTGTGGATTGTGCCTGGAACTCCAAAGGGGAGCCGTGTTCTAGCCACAGCCTTTCTCGGGGCACCTTGCATGGTGCTCTTCAGAGAGCAAAAAGTGGAGACTTCTGCAAGCTGTGTATATCTCTCACCTGCCTGAAAAACCCCTGCTCCCAATGGCTGATGACTGTACCAGCTCGACCACATTTTGTACAAGCACGCTGAACTCTGCTTTGGGGACAAGGAGTTCAGCAGATGCTGGGAGCAGGGTTTTCCATGTAAACATGAATGATACCAAACCCTGTTGGGGAGGGACAGCCAAGGCAGCTGACAGACCAGAGAGCCTCACAAGGAATCCCGATCTTTACCCAGCACTGTAGAGCGCAGGGTGTCTCCCCCACAGGTGAATGACGGGCCCAGAGGCCCAGAGTGGGCTCTCCCTGGCTGCAAGCCCAGGGGAAGATGATGAGGGACTCCCTTCTGGGTCACCATATGGAGGGACCAATGAAAACATGCAAAATCAAAAGTGGACTCAAGAAGCTGGGCTCTTTTACCAAGACTCGGAAAGTCTCTCTGCCAAGTACAGCTCAAAGCCTTTCCGCTGCGCACAGGGAGAGATTGCAATTGGATTGGTCTGTTGTCTTTGGCAAAGGAAGAAAACCAGACGGAGAACCCACCGACAAACTCCAAAGGTGCAGGAAGTGACGTTAGCAGCTGGCTGAGGGAGTGTTTGTTCTTTCCCTGCCGTACTGTACTAGGCCGAGAAGGCACACTGATGATTGGAAAGGTCTCATATTATTGCATTAGCTGTTACGTGAGTCAGCGCCATGGAGCTAGGTGTTCTCCATTGCTCCCGGGAACAGCCAAATAACACAGGCAGCATATGGGCCAATGGCTAAGGCAGAAGACGTGGGTTCGAGTTCTAACTCTGCCACATCCCCTCTCTGTGAAACAGGGTGACAATACTGGGCTCCTTTGTACAGTGCTGGGCAGCACCAGAGTCAGGCGTGTGTCACAGTCACGGGTGACTTCTGTGCTAGGGCCAAATGTGGATAATAACGAATGAAGCCAGAGGTTAGCGAGAGAGACAGTCCACACGGCAGCACGCACTGAAAAACCTTGACAACCCTGCAGCATTGTAAACCTTCTCTATGGCGCCTGGCAGCCCCAGAGGTGCCAAGAGCCTGTTGCTATCGGGGAAAGGCTGGGGAGGTTGGTTCTCCTTGGGCCTTCTCCAAGCCACACTGTTTCACAAGCAACTCCCACAGCAGAAAGGGAGTGAGGAAGTGTTTGAATATAGATTAGGGCAAGGCCAGGATTTGGGCTCCGATTTTGAGACTCAGTCTGGGTTCAGACTCCAAACGAGCAAAATTGGCCCTTTTCAGATCTTCATCGAACCCAAAATCAAGATCCTGGGAGCGAGCTTAAAGCTGTGGATGCAAATGAAATATTGAACAGCACAGATGTTTCAACAGGGAGGCCAATTGTGTGGGGCATTCCTTAAAATCAGACATGCCCTAGTTCAATCAGGAGTTCTGGGCTGGCTGCAAGAGTCACTGGGTGAGGCTCTCTAGCCTGTGCTATACAGGACGTCACTCTGAGTGATCAGAATGGTCCCATCTGGCCTTAATATCGAGGACGCTCTGAAGCTATTAAATTCCATGGCACTTTTCCCCACACCGGAGCAATGACTGCATTGGGCTCCTGACGCAGGACCATGAGGCAGTGACGGTGAATTTGATTATCACTTTTTACACTTCTGCGTTAGGTGGCTGGACTTGGCACAGCTGTCAGCATTGCTGACTTCTTGCAAAGAAAGACACACAAAAACCCAAAACCAATTACAACCGGGAGAAGAATGAATAAGCCACGGTGAAGATGTACATTTATTTTTACTTACAGAAAAGCTGCTGATCACCACATTCATTTTGGCACTTGAAGACACTTGGTAGTGCTTTGCTGCAAGGTGACAAATTACAAGCTCTATAAAAATGTACAAAGTGGTGTAAAATCGCCAATGATGTTCCACAACATGAGGGCCTAAAAGCAGTGCGTACACACACACACACACACAGACAAACACACGGTGCAAACGAGAGTGGCACAGTGATTTCACACCAACCAGATCCTACAGACTTGAAGATGTGTTAATGACCAAACAAAAAAGGTACCCTAGCCAGCAGCAATGTAATTAAATGGTGTCAGATTTAGCCTGGTAATTAGCAATTAAACTGCAACCGAGACTAGCGAAGCATAAATGACATTTAAAAGCTTACTCAAATTAAAGTGCAATGCGTGTTAACATTTGCCTCCATACAGCACTGGATAGCAACACCGAAGCACTTAGCTGCTCTAAAAGATTGCTATTTTTGTGGTTTGCCCATAGCCTATTTTCTTCCCTCCTGACATGAAGAAGGTCATGGGCACTCAGCAACCACCGTGTCGAAAAACCATTAACGAAACGCTACTGGACAGGGACCGAAAGGTCCTTCTGGGGCTAATGCAATGTGTGCAGACAAAAGCTAACCCCTGTATAGCACGAAGAAGAGTATTACTTCAGTCCATCTCAAATTATCCATGGAGGAGCAGAAAAACACTAGCAACGCATCTCAGCCTTGGCGTGGCATGGCGTTCTAATGGCTACTCGGCCGCGGTGCTGACAGATTCCCCCGTCAGCCCTCGTTATAAATATACAGAAATAAAGAAAAGCAAAGAATAACCGTTCAGACAACGTTTTTACGCTCAAGAGATTGGGGGAGGGGCATATCTCAGAATGGAGCAAAATCTCTTCTCTGTGCCAGAAAGAAAACAATTTGTTCCTGCCCTAGGTGCCCTTTCAGCATTGTCTTTTTGTTGGTTGATTTGGGACACAAAACTAGCTTTGAATGGGTTAATACTCTCCTTGAAGTTAATACACGCACTCCCAGAACCACAGTCCAGATGTGTCTGGCTCCTGTCCCTTACTGCTGAACGCCAGCCGGATCCTCTTTGCCTTTCTCAGCTTCCTTCAAGGCATTAATGACTGGCAACCAAGGGGAAGGCAGTTCAGGGATGGTTTTCTTGCCTTGATTTAAGTGGTTAATGGCCGTGTAGAGACTTCCTTGGGGTCCCACTTCCTGCTCCGAATAGTACATCTCCAGCGCGGCGGGAGTGCAGTGCTTGTGCTGGGGAAAAGAACAGAAAATGCCATGAGCAAATGAGACCAGCAGGCCTTGGTTAGAGAGCAGAGGGAGCAGTGACACTGGCTGGGCCCCAACCTCCCTTGTAACCAATAACTGTGCTGGGTCATGCTCTTCCATGCGGCAAGAGAAAGGATACAGATAGCTCGACCCACTGCAGTGACTGCTGATCCACTCCCTGGGGCTATAACTTCACTGACAACACAGGTTCCTCTGGATTTGCACCAGGAAGCAGAATTCTGCTCCCTGTCCAATTGTCTGAGCTGGGAAACAGGGTGGGTGGCCTCCAAGTTCTGCCTCTGTGACCATTCCCCTATATATGCTGGGTTCCCTTGCCTGCCTACATCCCCCATGATCCCCCTTTTGGTGCTGGGAGGCAGCCACATCATGGGAGTTAGTGGCTGCATTGCATTATGGGAGATATCATCTGGTCAGGGAGCCCAGCCCATAGAGAACATGAAGCAGTCAGGACCTGAGGCATCTGAACTACAACTCCCATGATGCCCTGCAGCAGGATCCCCAGATTGAAATATTCATTTTGGGAGTATCTGGTTTTTCCACCTTTCATGAAAAGCCCAAACCCCCATTTTCTGTCAAAAATCATTTCAACTGAGAATTTTTGACCATCCCAAATTCCTGAAGCCAGGTGATTTCCCCTGAGTTTGGGGTTTAACGGCAAACATCTTACGCAGAGCTGGTTCCAGCTTCTGACGGGTCCCCGGTCTCATCGAGCCGCTCTCCCCACAGGAAGCGCACGCAGGAGTTAGGACAAGAGAAAGGCTGGGCCCACCCGGGGAGGGTGCAGGGTGGGGAATTTCAAAAGCCTCTAATTTAGTAGCAGGATCCCGGATACTGGCCTACATCAGATAGGGCCTTTCCATGCCAGGACGGCAAGCGTGTGTTTAAACACGGCAGCTAGCCCCTTTGAACTAACCCGGTTTAAAACCCTCATGCAGGCAGGGCAGATTGTATTTTAACCCATTTTTGCTGGTGGCACCCTTCGAGGGTTCACCTTGACCAGCTAACACCTGTTAACTGCAGCCTGCCCTGGCTGCCCTAGTGTTTGAGAACATATTAGTTCAAGCCTGCTAGGGAGCATGTCTTTAAAACTTGCCTTTTATCCTAGTGGGGAGAGGCCTCAGATGTCCTTAATGTGCTAGATGGGCCAAATCCTGCCTGCCTGAGTGGGGTAAACCTAGACTATTAGCTTCAATGGTGTCAGCATTGGAGGCAACATGGTCTGGGAGGTAGATGGGGGAAGGGTAGGGGGGCTATAGGAGGAAGGAAGGATGGGGGGACCTTCTGCCTCACCTCTGCCCCAGCATTGCTGTCACATGGTTGGGGGTGCCCCTCCAGCAAGCTCTCAATTCCTGTGTTTGTAACAGGCATGTGATTGTTCACTGCAGCCAGGCACCCAGCGCTGGCCAATAATCAGGGCTGTGACATGCACACAGAGAGCAACAGCAGGGTGGGGAATTTCAAAAGCCTCTAATTTAGTAGCAGGATCCCGGATACTGGCCTACATCAGATAGGGCCTTTCCATGCCAGGACGGCAAGCGTGTGTTTAAACACGGCAGCTAGCCCCTTTGAACTAACCCGGTTTAAAACCCTCATGCAGGCAGGGCAGATTGTATTTTAACCCATTTTTGCTGGTGGCACCCTTCGAGGGTTCACCTTGACCAGCTAACACCTGTTAACTGCAGCCTGCCCTGGCTGCCCTAGTGTTTGAGAACATATTAGTTCAAGCCTGCTAGGGAGCATGTCTTTAAAACTTGCCTTTTATCCTAGTGGGGAGAGGCCTCAGATGTCCTTAATGTGCTAGATGGGCCAAATCCTGCCTGCCTGAGTGGGGTAAACCTAGACTATTAGCTTCAATGGTGTCAGCATTGGAGGCAACATGGTCTGGGAGGTAGATGGGGGAAGGGTAGGGGGGCTATAGGAGGAAGGAAGGATGGGGGGACCTTCTGCCTCACCTCTGCCCCAGCATTGCTGTCACATGGTTGGGGGTGCCCCTCCAGCAAGCTCTCAATTCCTGTGTTTGTAACAGGCATGTGATTGTTCACTGCAGCCAGGCACCCAGCGCTGGCCAATAATCAGGGCTGTGACATGCACACAGAGAGCAACAGCAGTGAGTGGAATTGGTGAGTTTTGAACTCATGGGCTCCTGGCTCCCAGCACCTTCCCTCCTTTTGCCCCTTTTCTGAAGTCTTCAGAGAAGATGGACGCCCTGTGCTCAGGGACCCGTGAGAAGATGGTCTATGCCGTCAATGTTGGCCAAGTGGAGGAGTGTGGGGGAAGGGGGCCACTGCTGGCACCTTGCAGTCTCCACAGACTGGCCTAGCAGAACTGGGCAGCCACTGGCATCCCATAGGCCCTGCTGGAGTTAGGCAGGGATCCCCACACAAATGCTGCTGGGGGCAGACAAGTCCCCCAAAAGACCCCGAGGCTGAAATCCCGGCCCCACTGAGTCCAGGGCAGTTTTTGGGGCCAGAACCCCCTGCATCCCCCGAGCTCTGTGGGTCTTGCATGGCACACTATACAGGAGAAATCTGTAACAGGACCCAATGAGCTGGGTTAGATGCCCCCTCAGAGTTCTGACCCTTGGGACTCCCCAGGGGACTAGATGCTGAACTGGGGCCTGCCCTTGTCCACCCCTCACCTGGCTGACTAGCCTCCCAACAGGCCTGTCTGTGTTGTGCTGATGGAGCGCCCAACACAGCCTGCTCCCACCACTGCTCCCTGAGCCTGTTGCAGGGGAAGCATCACAACAAACCAACAGCCCCCACTTTTCCCAACGCACTGGCCAAGCAGGCCTGACATTTCCCCTGCCAGGTGTTTGGCTCATGCTGATTTGGGGGGGGAATTTTCAGTCAAAACAGTTCAGCTGTTTCAGAGAACAAAGGGAGGGGGAATACATTGCTTTGCCAGGTTAGCAAATTCTTTTTTAAATTTGGCCAAGTTATAAGCCTTCAGAAAACTCACATTTCACACATGCTCCATAGAAACTTCATAGATGTTAGCAGTTAAATCTCCAAAGGTTCTGCCCTCACTGAGCATGCTCCATCCCCTCACATCTCCCCACTGCCTCCCGTGGAAAAAATAGTCTGTGATTACATCATTACAAACTGTATCAGAATTCATATGCACAAAGGGGCAGAGTTAAGGTTGTACAGGCAGTCTTAATTCTGGCATTTCCTAACTTTTGAGTGCTTGGCTTTGCAACCTTAATTTTCTTTTAACTTGTGTGTCTGTCTGTCTGTCTGTGCATCAGTGTGTGTAACATATAATATATGTTAACAACCAAAATCTATGTTTAGTGACAGTTCAGGCTGATGCAGGACACATGCCATCCATCCAAAAACTTCAAAGCTTGGAAATAAGCAGTTAAGTGGAAAGACTCCGCCACCTTTGTATTGTCTACACTTTCAATAGCACCCTGCAATGCTCCGCAGAGCTCACTTCCATTTCCAGCCAATACCCAAAAGCAACACATGCCCCAATGGCATCAAACTTGCATCTAACACAAAACCTTACCAGTAATCTCAGCTGTGTTAAGACAGAATATGTTCCCAAATGCATGGAATGTATGGCAGTCAGATGTGCTGATTTGGTCATATAATTGATATGAGGTCACATTTAAGTGACAAGTCTTAATGCAACATTAACTGCCACTGAATGTAGGTTTTTTTTGCTAATTTCACTTTTTTTTTTAATTCAGCTTTGGTGTAGCTGAGCTGTCCCCAGAATCGAGGAGCAGGGGAACTGCCCCTGCCTGAGAATCAGAGGGAGAAGCTATGGTACTGGGACTGCTTCTATGTTGACCCTCTGGAAGGGTGTGAGCAGCTGAATGACACGCCTCATTCAATTCTGTGTCTATAACATTGTATCCCATTGGAAAGTTATTGAAAGAGCAGTGCTCCGTGTTTAGCGGTCAGCCGGAGGGATCCACCCTCCGTGCAATTACTCACTCCCCGAAACACGCCCTGACTCTCTTGGACTTCCCAGAATTAGGTACCACCAGGGGAGGCTGCAGCAGTAGGTTGCCCTGCATTACACCTGCCGGGCTGCCTACTGCACAGCCCCTAAACGCGAATCTTTGTAGCCTGGGCTGAGAAGCCAGACTCCGCAGGCCCGGATTGTCACAGACTCATAACCTGTGTGGACTGGGCATGGAGGGGTGACACAAAGTGAATGCACTGGCTGGTGGGTTACAGTGTGTGATCAGCGAGAGAGGCAGGAAGCATGTGTATTTGGGTGACACACCACAGTTCATCACAGCTTCACAGTGCTCTCTTCACGGCATGAGCATATGCCGCCCCCCACCCCCCACACAGAGCATCAGCAACAGTGGAACCCCTCGACCATCACACCCCTCACTTAGGGAAATGTGGCCCGGCCAGAGAGGAGAATGGGGAGTTAGAGGCACCCGAACTACAACGCCAACGCGGCATGGTGGCAGCACCTTACAATGGAAATATTTTGGTTTTCAGGCCGCCCGTTTTTGGACCGTTCCGTGGAACCCCCAGGCACTTCCCATGAAATATTTCATTCCATCAAAACCCCAATTTTCCATCAAAAATATTTCTGACCAGCCCTACCCCAGCTGTCTTGGCCATGGCCCTCCCCAGGCAGCAGCATTGGGGGTGGACATTGGCCCCTGGCAGGACAGGAGTTGTTGGCACCTTGTGCCACCGCTGTCCCCTCCTTGTGAACTTTCCTCCAGGTGGGCTCCTCCCACTGGGTCGGCACCAGATTCCACTGGAAAAAATCCCTGCACTGAATTGGGCCCTCGGCATGGTCTCTCCTTACCCCCCTTCCCCCAGCCCGACATGGCAGGCTGCATCCTTCTGATATTCTGCCCTCCCCCCCACACACAGGCCAATTATAGGAGCCGAGGCTCACCAGGAGGAGGTGCAAGGAGAGGTCTGCTCCAAGAACACACCCTGGAGCCCCTCCTCCCCCCTTTGTGCCTCGGCTGCCTAGCAGTCACAGCCTGTCGGCCGGAAGGTGGGGGGATATTCCATCCCATGAAATCACCCACTTGGCTTCTGCTGCTTGTGGCACAGACACAGGGGTTTCTTTTCCCAACGCAGTAAACGTGTTCCCACTGGGAAAGGGCCAGTCTTAGTGGCATCCTGCACCTCTGCATTACGCTCTGAAATGGCCCAGCAGGGGCACCAGCTGGAGGCCAGTCTGGGTGTGTACAGCAATGGTGTGCAAACGGCTCACATAGCCGGAGCGCTGCCAAGGGAGAGAAATAACACACTGGACTGATCCTGGGCAAATGCGAGCTAATCAGTGGGTGGGAGAGGGAGTGATACACAAGTACTCAGTGTAAGGCACATGCTTGGAAAAAAGCCCTGGTGGGGAGAGCTAGAAGTGTGCTGGAAAGCACAGCCCCAGCGAGCTGCCACACAAAGCAGTAAAACAGCCCCTAAGTTTTGGGCTGCATACAAAAGGGCATCAAGTCAGAAGAGGGAGCGGATTCAGATTCCCTGGGGATAGACAGACAGACAATTCCCCTCTTCTGCAACACAAGAGCACCAAGTTCAGTTCTGGGCAAGGTAGGGAAATTGCTACACCAATCCCTATGGTTGTACCACTGGGTAGATCGTATCAGCAGATCTCTCCTTCACATCACTCATGGGACACTTCGCCCCAGTCAAGAGGAACAGGCATTTCACGCTGCAGGTGTGATGTTTGCTGGGGTCCCCCTGCAGGAGCTCTGTGTGTCCCAAGGAAGAACACAGCCAGCAGCTGTGACCAGCTGGTACCACCACTCGCCCACGCTCATCTCCACCTCCATGTGAACATCACTTACAAGACACTTACTGGGAGATACAGGCCAGTGTCAGGGTTTGGCAATTGGCCTTCTCAAAAGCACAACATCCCAATGGTCCCAAAGGGAGCTCATCCTGCAAAGCCAAGACCATGGACAACTGAGAGCCCTCAGCACCAGGCAAGATTGGGGCCCGGGCGAGTCCGGGCACAGAATAATGCAAATATTTGACACTGAGGGGATGGCAGCTCCCTTTCTTTCCCAGCACCACCATCCATAAGGCGATAACTGAGACAGGCTGAGGGAGACAGGGGTCATCTTACCTTAAACACAAAGCCCTCTGGGCAGCTTAACTGGTCGTACCACAGTGCCTTGTACATGACCAGCATGAGCAGGCAGGCCAGGAAGGCCATCGTGATGAGAATCAACCCCGTCAGCTGGAAGGAAAGGGAACAAAACAGAACAACTGGCATGAGCCCAGACGAAGACGTTTTTTGTGTTTTTGGCAAAAATCCCCAAACCTGAAGACACCAACAAACAATGAGAGAGGGTACCCTGCCTTGATGAGACCATCACCATATCCAGGCCAGGTGTCCACACTGACCTTATAGCGAGAAGCGCTGTGTTACCTCTGTATATAGCACTGGTGGGACCATCACTGGACACCACATCCAGGTCTGGTGCCTGCACTTCTAATCAATTGGACCAACTGGAAAGGGTTTGGAAGAGAGTGACACAAATGATTCAGGTCTGGAAACCTGCCTCGCGGTGAGAGGCTAAAGAAACTCAGTCTGTTTCGTTTATCTAGGAGAAGGTTAAGAGGTGACTTGATCATGGTCTACAAGTATCTCCTTGGAGCAGAAATTTCTATTAATAGAGGGCTGTTTAATCTTGCAGAAAAGGGCAGAACAAGATCCAGTGAGTGGAAGCTAAAGCTGGACACACTTGAAATAAGGAGCATATTTTAAATGGCGGTTAATTAGCCCCTGGAACAGCTCACCTAGAGACATGGAGGGTTCTCCATCACTTGGAGTCTGGAAAGAAAGTCTCTTTCAAAGGGATTTGCTCTAACTCCACTACATGTTCTGGGCTGCCTGCAGGAGTCACTGGTGGGTGACGGGCTTGCTAGCCTGTGGTGGGCAGGAGGTCAGACTGGATGGTTAGAACTGTCCCTTCTGGCTGCTATGACTCTATGGATTCCAGAGGGAAGAAAATGGCCATGGCAGCTGCAGCCGTGGGGTGGGGAATATCGGCCCAAGATAAGTAGATAGAGTGACGTCCCTGGCACGTTACTCATACCCTGCTGGGGGAGAAACGGGCCCCAGGAACTGGCCCTGACTGAACATGTGTGACATCATTCATAAATCGCTCAATAAAGTTGTTTCTCCTTCCACAGCATGGGATGGAAATGCCCGCTGCTGCTGGTACCACAGAGCATGGGCAGTGTCATGGTGTCCACCTCAGGCACACCGGCTAAGGCCAGGCACCCAGTCTGTGTGGATATGAAGAGAGAAAGTCAACAAGGGAAGGCTCATTTTCACTTCCAGACCTTGCCTGGCTGGCTCTGGGCGTCTGATGTTATTTGTCTTATACCCAGTGGCTGCAAAGAACTCTCCCTGCTTCCTCCAACAGAAAGCTTCATGTGGGGGCTGGCTTGTTGGTTCTGAGGTTCTGTTTTTGGCTGTGACTCATAATGTGAGAGCTGCTATTTACAGCTGCATTAAAGCACCAGGGGCCAGGTGTGAGTCAGACAGTGAAGACAGGGATCTCTTGGGTCATCTCTGCCCATTCCAGATTGTGCCACTAGTGCAGAGCCAGCCTCTGTGGCTGAGCCTCTAGCCTCTCCATCACCCTCACCAGTACAAACTCCCTGATCCCACAGGGGTCGTACAGTGTAGATGAGGGCACAGTCAGAGCTCTGCAAACACCTCATTTTCCAGTTTGCCGCCCTAACCAAAATGTTCCCAAAAAATGGTTTTGGGTCCAACTAAATGTTTTGTTTCATTTTTAGAGCTTTAGCCTTTTTCAGTTGTTTTTCTCCCCAAAATAAAATGGAAATCCATTTCAAAATGAGACGTTGTCTCAAAAGGAAACATTTTATTTGAGAGGATTTTTATTTATCAAAACAATTCAGCGAATTCAATACAAATTCACAGAATGTTTCAGTTGATCTAAATCTGCCTTTTTCAGTAAAATAATGATGGCTGGAAATTTTCACCCAGCTCTTCGACTGACCTCCTCCCTACCCTGCTCCGAGCGGGGATGTGCTGCAGCTCCCAGACGTATGAGGAACTCACAGCTGGAGCTCAGAGCTAGGGGAAACTTTGTGAGTGTCACACAGCTAATGAAGACGACTTGAGTTTCCTCCACTACCCACCACTCCCCAGCAGAGCCAGCTCCGCTCTTGGAAACAGCTTCTCCGGCAGACCCAGTGGATTCTAACCCAGTCCCTTCGGTTTCTCCAGGGGGCAGCCAGCCAGCCCACTCCCTTCATTGTGATTCCTAGGTAATGCTAGGTGAGTGCTACAAGGATCCCATGGCTGTTTATTTTCCTTGATGCTGAGATGTGTTGCAGAACTCTGTGCGGGAAGCAGGAATTCCCCACTACCAGCACATGCTGCACTCGGGTACATGACTTATCAAAGAGAAGGGGAAGAGGGACTAGGTCACGTCCTAGTTTTTAGAATGCCAGAGGCAATTACCATATCCCACGGGATCCTGGGGGAGAACTGGGCCTCTGGGACCAGGCCAATGGACAGAATACACCAGTGAGATGCTGGTGAGGACACCAGAGTTAAGGCCGAGTTGAGTTTTGCACTCATTCCAGGGACACATCCTCTTTGGAAGAGCACACCATATCCTCAGCGCTCAGCCTTTGAGTATCGAGCAGATTGTCTGGGAATTTACAAGTGTGCCCATTCATTAGTGTAGAAGTTAAAATTAAACTACAGATGAGTCCTTTAGGAAATGGAGCATGCTGCGTCCGACATGTTCTTGTCCCAAACGGCCTTATTAGAGCAGCCCAACCTCTTCAGACTTCCCATGTAGTTAAAACTCTCTGAAATCTAGTGCATAGGCTCCATTCGAAGAAATATGGTTATAATTAAACACAGCTATTGACGCTGTTGTATCTAATTGTTGTGATTTTTTGCAAACCAAAAGATACCCCAAGATGGAGTTAAGGCTAAGAGTACGTCAGTAATTTAGGATAAAAACGTTATAGGGATGGTGCGATTATCCCCCAAATGAGTGTTATAAACCCAGGAAATTCAGAGGGAAAGTTTAACTTAACAGAAATCCTACCACAGTAATAGAATATGGAAAAGCATCCAAACAACCTTAACTCGGCTATGCAGAGATCCCATGCAATCACCCTACATTTATGCACGTTAGTCGGTTTACTCCCAGATTAGATGAAGCTGACACATTAGCTCGTTCTCTTTTTCTTTTCTTTTCTTTCCCTCAGAAGATATGAGGTGGAATCTGAGTGTGGGGTGGGGGAGGGAAGGAAACGCATCATGAGCCTGGTTTTCAGCCCGGACTCTCGGTTTGTGGATGCAAAGAGACAGCTAGATGTGCCTAGCAGCTTTAACCACCCCTGGCCGCAAGTCATTGCAGGAACTAATCCAGGGCTGTCAAAGAGGAGGTCAGGTTGAGACTGGACTGAAAACCAAGCTGTGTTTGTACAGGTCCAGATGTGGCTATGGCCAGGGCCGGCGCTCCCACTAGGCGACCCTAGGCGGTTGCCTAGGGTGCCAGGATTTGGGGGGCTGCCTCCTGCCTCCATGGCTGAGCTGGGAGCTGGGGAAGCGCCACGGGCGGGGGGGGAGGCTGCCGCAGCCAGGTGGGGAGCCGAGCTGCTGCTGTCTGTGCGGGGGGCAGGGTTGGTGCAAGGACGTTTCGCCTAGGGCGCGAAACGTCCTTGCACGGGCCCTGGCTATGGCCTCAGCCCACTGGATCAACACCCCATGGTCCGGTACCCAACAATAGTCAGGACCAGAGGCTGCAGAGGGAGGGGCAAGAAAACATAATGGGCATGTCTGGAATAAGCTGCCCCGGGCGAGAATGGGGGTGTCTTCCTGACCCGTCTCATCTGGTTAACGCCCTGCCTGAGGGTGTGTATCTCTTGTACCCTACTGAGAACGTAATTGCTCTTATACAGTCTGACACAACTCGAGGGTTTCAAGTGTCCACAAAGCACATGTGGGGGAATGAAGAAAGCTAAGGTCAGATTCCCCCCTGAGTCATGGGCTACTCCGTGTGAATAGGGAGGGCAGAATGTGGCCCACAGAGACATCTACGTGCAATGGGGAGAAGGGTCAAAATTCAGGAGTAAGAGGTAAGACTGGAGAGTCCTAAAACGGGCCCTAAATAACGTGCAGCTAAGGACAATGGCCCTGGAAAATCAGAGGGACAAGAAATAGCCAGTGTGACTTCTCAATGGACCAGAGACTAAGCGCGCCGGGGAAATTAGGACACTGCAGAATGTTTGGCTTTGGGGCCCCCAAGCAATCTGCATGTCTGGAGGCAGAAGTCACCAGACAGCCAGTTAACCCGTAGCAGTGAGACCGGCTCATATGGAGCGTATTATGCAAATCCACGTCAGCCGTGTGGAAGTGAGTCTGCTGTCACTGCCCACTCCACATGGTGTTCCCTGCAGACGCCTCTGCCAAGTGCATGTCAGAGCCAGGGGGTGTATGAGCCTTGGGGGCGGGAACAGCAGCAGTGACCAGATAGCCACACCCTTGTGCTGAAATGGTTACAAACCCCTCGTCCCTGAGCTCCATCCTGCCTCTCCTCTGAGCCTGAGGTGAATGAACTACAGGGATCCGCGGTGTCCAGGCTCATGCCACTGCCACATGCCCAGGGACCCCAAGGTGGAGGGGCTCAAGACATGGGCAAACGCCCCAGCTCTGGTGCTTGGTTCAGCCGAGCACTGAAAAGTCAAACCCAGCTTATCTGAGTCTGCTCCTCACCCACAGCCCCACTCCCCTGCCATCCCCACAAACAAGCCCTTTCCCAGCAGGCCCCATTTCCCTCCTCCATTGCCACCTGAGCCTCTGTGGGATGCCGGGGGGCGGCTTCTCCTGAAGAAAACCAGACCCTGTTCCTGGTAGCAGCCCCGACCACCTGTGCTGTCAGACTAGGGCACCTTCCTGCCACACTCACTGCAGTGACACCTTGGGGGGCTGGTCAGCACCAGGGCCTCCTGGCCATGCCCCAGGGAATCCCATGCTAGCCTTCTCCTCCTGGCCTGTCTGTAGGACTGTTAACCCTTTCCGCTCGCCAGCAAAGGAAGCAGCCCCAGGCACAGACAGTTCTACAGCCTCAGGCCCTCCTTTGCCCCTCCTCCTCTTCTGCCCTTTCGCCCTCACACCACCCATGAGAGAGGCGGGATCTCCACCAGCCCATGCACTGTTCAGTAAGGAATGTAAATCGACTTGCTCCGGTTTCAGGCTGCTGGCTTCTCCCTTGAGGACAGAGAGCAGGAGGTGACACGCTGGCCCCTCTCCTGGGTAAAATAGGGCTGGTTTGAGTTAATCTGGATTATTCACTTTCCCTGTTTCAGTGTCAATGTGAGAGACAATCCCTCAAAGCACAATCCCTGCTGAGGTAGGGTGGGATTGGGGGGATAGGAGAATGCTTTACCTTGACCTTTTCTGATACTTCATCGTACAGGTTTATGTTCAGTTTTTTAATGCCGGGGACATGTAACTTTTTCTTCTTCTTCTGCTGGAGCTGGTACTCCGTTCTGGTCTTGACGATCACCTGTGAGGAGAGGAATCAGTGAGCGACGACCTGTATACAGCCAGACGAGGCTGAATGGAACAACTGCTCCTAGAGGCAAAAAGCAGAGTAGACTCGTCGCTGGAAGATGCCTGGTATTTGTGCTCCCAGGGCCTGGGGGAACGGGCCTGGGCCACTTGCAAGTAGTGATTCACCAATGCTGCCCTGATTTTGCTGTGGGATCTCACCATGTTTGGGGCTTCCCTAATGGATCATTATGGCTGCCTGGGGGCCGAGGGCAGAAAAAGTAGTAAGGCAGCAAAGCTCATACCAAGAGAGAGCAACCCGTAGTCTCTTCCTGCCCTAATCCCCCCCAGCCCAGAGCGGCTGGCAATTCCAGGAGGGCTCAGCATATTTCAGAAGGGAGTTCTGCTCCCAGTGGCACTGCAATAAGTGGCCTCCCAAGAGTCCTGCTCATTTGGTAGTGAGGCCAATAGCCAAAAAGCAAGATGACCTCCAGCTGGATTCAATGGAGGGCAGATCACCGTTTGCTAGCGTGGATGCCTAAAGCTAGGCACCTAACTCCATACGTGGTCTGGTTGTCAGAGGTGCTGCGTACCCCCTGCTCCTACCGAATGAAGCCAGCAGGCACCAGTTATTCAGTGTTGCTTACAATCTCTGACTCACATGCCTGGGTGTGGATTTAGGAGCCAAACTTCTGGTCCCTACATTTGCCAATGCCGGCCTAAGTTCAGATTCCACAGTGTGAGCTGTGGTTGGCTACAGACACGGTGTGTGGTGCAGAGACAACACACCGTGGCCATCAGGAGCCAGGCTGAGCTGGGGCTAGCAGGAGACAGAAACCATGGTCATTATTGTCACAGATGACTTGGGGAGCCCGACTGGAGGCCCTTTCAGAGGGGCTGGTTTTCAGCAAATTCTGAGCAGTTGCTCTCTGGAAATTGGGTCTCTGCAAGGCATCTCCAGGCCCCAGAAGGGAGGCACTCAGAGTGACTAGTCACCTGGGCCATCCTTTCTGTACTTGCCAGCTGAGCGAGAATGACCTGGAAATCAGTGGAGAGGGATGGTTAGCGAGCGGCGCCAGTGGGAACACAATGGGCCAGCCAGCTGTGAATACAATCTCTTGATGTTAATGCACCACTGCATTAGGTAACAACCGAATGCCCTACCCCCTTCTCTGCAAGGCCCCCACTCCAAGGAGTGTAGTTCATTGGGGCGAATGGGGTAGGGATTCCCCAAGGCCACAATGTGCCGGCATGCAACCCATGGTGTGGAGGGGTAGCAATTCACATCTAAAACCGGGCACCTGAAAGACCTTTCTGAATGCACACCAGGGCACAAGGAACCTTACAGCGACAGAGTCCCCAGCAGAGCAGCCAGGCAATCCCCAGCCAGTGAGGAAGGATCATGCTTTGAACAGTAAAACGATTGCATAGACGCTGCCACAGATGAAGAAAGCATTGGAACCCTCCAGCAGGGAGAGTCACTGGATCTGCTCACTACAACACAGCACCCTGTTCCAGCAGGAGAGAGTCCTTCTGGCAGGCCTGGAAAGAACGTAAACCCAACAGACAGCAACGCGGGATGGCCAGATCTCAAGGGAACACGTCCACAGCCTCCACAAAGGAATCCAAGCCAAAGACACTTGGTCTGACACACAAACAGCCTCATTAAAAAGAGCCCTCGCTGAACCCGAACATACCATCAAGATCTACCCACCTGCGACGGGCCAGTCGCTCCGGACACGGTTACACAGCACTGGGCGCCTCCAAGAAGCACCATCGAAGCTAGCGGGCGGGATCCACACAAGCGCCCAAGTGGTGCAGGTACACCAGCACCATGAGGAGACGTTCAAAGGCACACAGGACGGCAAGGCCCCCTGCTCCCACTGACTTACAATGGCTTTTAAGTCACTTTGGCAAACCCCACCCATTTACACTAGCCCCCCAGTCGGGTAACTGCCCTGAGAGGTGGTCAGAAGGGCTCGTCGCACAAGGAGGAGAGTGCCCATGACCCACAGAGGCAGCTGTGGTAGCAGCACTTTCTGCAGAGGCTGCTGCAGAATCCCAGGTAACTGACCAGCAATTACATAATGTGGGAATGCTGAGCAGATGGATCCCGCCCAGAGAAACCATCTAGCATCCATGGCTGGGCCTCATGGTGCTCATTAACAACAGTGTACACTACAAACACATGCCCCAGGTAAAGCTCTCCACCAGCTTTCTAGGCTCCAGAAAGACTGGCTCATTCCGGCACTGAAACCTGAATCTTAAATCACTACAACATCGAATCTGTGGGAAAACATACGAGCTGATTAAATCCATGAACCGATCCAGAATGGTATGGTGCAAACACGAGACACGCAAACCAGTCAGGGAACTAACCTCAGCCCTGCTCTTTCCACTACGTACACTGAGGCCTGACCGACCCTCATGGAACAGATTCCTCAGCCTGGGCTCCTGCTAACCAACTCAAATGTAAAGAGCCAGAACCTCAGGTCTGGCTGAGCTGTGCTTGGCTCAGAACTGGAGGGGAAGGGAGGGAGCAAAGGCAGCTTTAAGCAATCCTCCTTACCCTAGGGGTAGCCAGGAGCACAGCATAAATTAGAGCAGCCACAGGGCTCTATTTACGCTGTGGTAACAGCCCCCTAGGGACCATGCCACTGGCTGGTGATGACTGGAGCACAAGGCCCCATGCCTCTCCCATCCTCAGCATGATCCCTACACCAAGAGTGACCCAGGGGCCTCTTGATGCCAACGGGCAGAGGGGATGCATGGAGCTTTACAGAGATCCCCTGGGTGAGGTACATCCCTAATAATTCACCAAGGGTGGTATGTGAGGTCTCTTCTGAGAGCCAGTAGCCCACTGGTCCTTCTAGTCATAGTGAAATGTGTGTACGGGTAATAGTTAGGACATTCTGCATTTATAGTGGGAATTATATCCTTAAAGCCTTGACATTAAAAGCAGGTTACCAGGAAGTGACATGGCTTGGACAGATTCTGTTCAGGCAGGGGCAGGAGACACTCATCTCTCTGGCTGGTCAGGTGTGTCCTGTGCATTGTATGGATCACAATGGAGGCCTCTCTGCGTTACCGAGCCTGATGCTAATCAAAAGAGTGCAAAACCTACGAGAGGAACGCTGCAGGAAAATACAAAACCAGCAGGGGACAAACTGTTAACAAGCAAAGACAATGGATTCTTGGGGTGTACCTGGGAGTACTGACGTATGGCCAGCATCCTTTGCCAAGGAGCCAAACCCTCAGCATCTTCCATCTTAGGAAAGGGGAAGTGGGGGTCAGAGCCAGCCTGACTGGAAAATGCTGCAAAGACGTTGTGGGAGGTACAATGAACTAGACAGCACAGCATCTTGTTAATTCAATTTGATTTTATGTGTAACCATTTGTTTCCAATACTTTGACTCGCTGCTGCTCGACTCTCTACACCTTGTTCAATACACTTGTACTTGTTTTCACGATAGCCAGATCTAAGTGCTGTGCGTTAGGCGGAACTGTGATCTGGGATGGAACTGGTAGGCTGTGGGCACTGTTTCTTTGGGAGCAGCGTATCTACGAATACTGTGAGTGTCCAGTAGACCAGGGGCTGGACACTCCAGGGGATGCTTGGAGGGCTCAGCAGCTGGAGCGTGCCCATCACTAGCTTGTAGAGGCACAGCGGAGCCTGCAGAGGCTGACAGCCCTGGGCACTGCATCACAACCAGGGAGCTCATGTTCACAGGGTCATAGATCCCAAGGCCAGACGGATCACTGTTAAGGATCACCTGTGCAGCACAGGCCAGAGACCTGCCCCTGCCTCTAGAGTAGATCTTGTAGGAAAACTTCCAAGCCTGATTTAAAAATTGCCAGCGCTGGAGGATCCACCATGGCACTTGGTCAGTTGATCCAATGGTTAATTGCCCTCACTGTTAAAAAAGTGCGCCTTATTTCTGGGAAGGCCAAGAGGAAATGAGATACGGCCGGCACACCCAGGTCCACACCTGCCAGGGAGTCGCTGTGCAAAGGGAATAGCCTGCTGGCCTGTGGGGCAGTTTTCTGTCCCTGAAGCTCTGCAGGAGCAATGTAAATGGGATGGAGTGGGGCTGAGAAACCGGCCCACAAGCCTTCCCTGCACCTGATGTAGTCAGACCCCAGTGCGAACTGGGGGTGAGCACTCTGCCCTCCCTTCGCTCGGGGCACCAGGCAGCCAGCATGATGCCACAGTGTCTGCAGGATGCTGGTGACGGGGTCCTGCTGTTGTGACAGTCAGCACCCTGGGGATTGAAGTGGGGACCTCCAGGGCAAAAAGCACAAGGCTGCGTAGCTGGGGCTGTAACATGGTTAATATCATTCAGTTGACGCAGTGTCAGTGTAGACACTGTGTTGCTTATGTCGACTGTTAGGTCTACACTGGGGGACGACGACGACGACAAATCGATCTAAGTTACGCAACTTCAGCTATGTGAATAATGTAGCTGAAGTCGACGTACTTAGATCTACTCACCGTGGTGTCTTCACTGCAGTAGATCGATGGCTGACGCTCCCCCATCGACTCCGCCTGCGCTTCTCGCTCCTACGGGAGTCAACGGGGGAGTGCTCAGCAGTCGATTTATCGCGTCTTCACTAGACACGATAAATCGACACCTGCTGGATCGATCGCTCCGGAGGTAAGTGTGGATGTACCCTTACTGGCCTCCTGCAGCTGTCCCCATGCTGACAATGCAATTGACACAAGCGATCAAGAACGTGCAGTGCTGACACAAGAAGTCGAGTGTGCACACACAAGCAATTTAATAACCGTGGTGGCCATATGTGACATAAGTTAGGTCATCATAATTTTATAGTGTGGACATGGCCGGAGGAGCTGCAGACAGTCAGTTACAGCGCCAGAGAAGCCCTACAGACCTCCTGTCCCATAAAAAACCACTGGATGAATACAGCCCTTGGTTGATGCCCTTCTGCAGTGTCACCCAACTCCTTCTCCGATAAGGAGTGAGGTCTGGGCCCAATGGTAACAGCCAATCACCCTGACTGGGAGAAAACTCCCAAAAGCAGACTGTGCCAGCAAAGTCTGTGCCCTGAACTCCTGGTAACAACAGCTGTGATCCCCCAATGAATACCGCACGGGGACACCAGCCCCTTGATACCACCCCAGCTGCAGCAGCAAATACCCCCCAACCAAAAGCCACACACTCACTCCAGAGTGAGCCTCATTCATTTTTGTACATCCTCACCCTGAAACTTGGCTCCTCTCCATCTTCAGAACCAGTGATGCTGGAGGCCAACACATGAGTGACTGGCACCAACAGAGACAAGGCAACAGCAAACCATGGCTCCCTGCCCACGACCGGCAGCCTGGCATCAGGCCCCCAATAGAGATGTGCACAAAGTCAAGGCAAACTCTCACCACATGCCAAGGGAGAGTGGGACAATGGAGACACTGGGCCAGATTCTCTGGTCGGATACAGCCTCTTATGCAGTGCGGGGCAGCTAGAGATTCCCAGCAGAGCTCCCCATGCTGGGGACTCTCTGATCGCATAGCCACTTTCCACACCCTCTCCCCACACCAATGGGAGGAGAAGGTGGGCTAGGGTGTTGTGGGCCCAGGCTTATTCTGGTGACATTACAGTAAATCCCCTCTGGTCTAACCTTCTCCAGGGCTGGGCAGTGAAGGGGCAGGAAGCTGCCGCAGGCTCTCCGCACTCCCACTCTGCGCTATGTCCAAGCGCTGCTCTGATGCAGTGGAGAACGGGGGCCACAAAGCACAAAGCGAGAGGAGTGATGGGGGAGCCAGGGCCAGGGGAGACTGAAATGCAGAGACACTCGCTCCCCGCAGTGACTGACCCCAGGTTAGCAGAGAGGCGCAAAGACTGTCCATCCAAAATACAGAGTTGAGAAATTGGGCTTAAGGAGAGAGACGACAGAGACAGCATCACATGGGGCAGCCCCAAGTCCCCAGCCCAAGGGCACCAACTCTGGCCATCAGGCATAGGGTGCTCAGCCAACAGCCGGTCATCAATTTTTCCGACAATGTTTTTTAGTTGGAAATAGCCAACTGCATGAGCATTTTGAGAAGGCTGATACGGGAGGCTGAGTCCCATCTGGTTTATAATGGTCTGTAGGGGGTCTTGCCCCTCTGCGGGGTGGTGGGGCACCACTCCGCCTCACTATGCACACTTGGCTGGGTTGGGGAATCTTCAGTTTGTGGCCTTAACTTCAGGTAGGGCCCTGCAAGCGGTACAAGACACACTCAGGCCCTGGGTCAGCGGGGCAGTAAGCAACAGTCAGGGGCTCAGGCCCTCAGGCAGGAACTGAGCAAATAGCCCAATAGAAAGCACCAGGCTCCTGGCTCTGAGTGACCAGGAAGAGGGGGAGACTGCCACCCGCGAGGTGGGTGGCAGGGGGGACGCAGGCCCACCCACTCCACTGAGTCCCAGCCCGGGGCCCTAGCAGCGGCAGACGACCCGCTGCTGAGTCAGTGGGGATCCTGGCCGCAACACACTGACCTGGGCTCTGGCAGTGCTGCAGCCAGACTACGGTCGGCTGCCCCCGGGCTACTTCCGGACTCCCCCTCGTAAGGTACCTGAGTCAGGGTGGTGTCTTCGGCGGGTCCCAGCACCATGGGCTCCTCTGGGTCGCGGGCACAGGGCAGGTCCGGCCAGTCTTGGCGTGTACCTGGGGCCGCAGGGTTTCCCCAGTCGCAGGCTAGGCTGGCTGTGTCTGGCCTCCCCGGCAGCTGGTCTCCCAGTGAATTCTGAGGGCCTGCCTTTATACTTCCGGGTCGCAGGCTGTCTCTCTGCCGGGCGGGCCCAGAGCTTCCTGGTTCCGCCCACTCTGGCATCTGGGGAGGTTCTTCCCTCTGCGGGGTGGTGGGGCACCACCCCGCCTCGCTACATGGTCAAAGACTGTTTAACATGCATTCCTGGCAGACACTCAGGGATGTTCCAACCAGAGGGCTGTGTGAGGGAACACGGGACTCGAACACATGTCACGAGTCCTCGTGTAGTGCTGAGACCATGGCCACCATCCAACAGCTCACCTGACTGGCTGGAGAAAGGGGCTAGCAAAGCTCTAGCTCACAAAAGGCCCCAGCCACCCACAAAGCTCCTGATTGGGGGAGATGTCCAGGCCCACCAATTGGCTGGGGAGCTCTGCTTAAACCAGAAAGAGGCACAGGAAGTTGTCTGAGCAAGCAGAGGTATCATTGGCTGGCTGCTGCTATGGACATTGCCTACTTGCCTTTCTCCTGAGCCCTGCCTTCCCACCTGTTCCTGGTTCCTGCCTGCCACCCTGTTCCTGCTCTCCTTATCCCAGTCCCCATTCCTACCCCCCACACTGATTCCAGCACTGATCTTTGGCCAGTCTCCCCTCGCACCTGACTGTCTCCAGCACTGCTTAACCCCAGGAAATGGGCAGTGCACAGTAGTTGCCCAGCAGTTGCATGCGAGGGTAGTTGGCCCAGCAGAGCCACCCACTGATTCTGGTCCTCAACTGTCATCCCAATAGGGTGACTACAGAGATGTCTTTGGAAAAAAGAATGCAGACACCTTGCTCCCGCACAGGGACTCAGCTCGCCCGATCCAGCTACAACCAGTGGTAAACATTCTGTTCGGGCACCTCTACACCATGTTGGAGCCTGATCTAGCCATGCTGCACACCTACTTTCAGGAGAACCCAGCCAAGGGCTTTATTTGTAAATCCATGCCGACTGGTGGGGCACTAGTCCTCTTTGTTTAAAAAAGGGATGGAAGCCTCTGACTACATATGGACTATCGGGCCTTGAATCAGGTCACCATTAGAAACTGATACCCGTTACCACTAATCCCTGAGCTAATGGACTGCATGAGCATTGCTTGGGTATTCACAAAGCTACAGTCTGGGGGGCATGCAGCGTAGTACGCATTAGAGCTGGGGATGAATAGAAAACCAGCTTTTGAATGCATTAAGGTCACTTTAAATATCTCGTGATGCCCTTTGGTTTGACAAATGCACCTACGACGTTCCAACATTGTATTAATGGTGTGCTCCAAGACATTGTGGACCAATACATGGTAGCAAACCTAGATGACACACGTATTTTTTCAGATGAGGCAGAACACTATAGAATGCATATCCATTCGGTCTTGAAGAGGTTACGTCAACATGGCCTATGGGTTAAGCTAGGAAAATGGGCCTTTCCTCACTCCCCCATAGAATTCCTGGGGTTCATCCTATCCCCCCTGCTGGTATTGGCCTGGACATGTGCAAGGTAACAGCAGTCCTCCAGTGGGTGGTGCCACAAAACTTTTGTGAACTACAGTGTCTCCTGGGGTTCATGAATTTCTATTGGTGGTTCATGCCAAAGTTCTCAGAGAGGATCACCCCTCTCACTGCCCTGCTCCACAAAAACTCCAGGTTCCTTTGGTCTCCCAAGGTCCAGCAGGCCTTCAAGCAATTCAAACTCACAATTACCTCTGCTCTGATATTGGTCCACCCTGACACCTCACACACCTTGTTCATCACAGTGGGTGCTTCCAACGTGGCAATCAGAGCAGTGCTATCCCAAAGTGCTGTTTTCCACAACTGCTACATCTGTGCCCGCCTTCTATTCCAGGAAACGCCTACTCAGAGCAAAATAATGAACTTTTGGATAAAGAACTCCTGGCAATTAAGATTGCCTTTGAAGAGTGGCACCACTATCTAGAAGGGGCCTGGTATCCTGTCCAGGTGTACACTAATCATAACAAGCTTGAATATGTGCACAGAGCAAAGGCCCTCAACCAGTGATAACTTCAGCGGGCCTTTTATTTTTTTTTTGCACTTTGATTTCATAACCTTCTATCATCCAGAAAAAATAGCAAGGCCAACACTTTGTCCTTGAAGGACCAATATTACACTGACCTAAAGGACTTGAACCTGAAAACCTCCAGCATTCTCAAGCCTCATAACTTTCTGGGTGCAACTTCCCACCAAGAAGATTGCATAACCTACATAAAAAGGTGTATATATGTTCACCCCAGCCTCTGAGGATTACAGTCTTACAGGTAAGTCATGACTCCTTCCTGGCAGACATTTTGGCTGCTTTAAAACTCAGCATCTCATCTCTCATGTCTTCTGGTGGCCTCACATGCAGGTTACAGTGTAGGCCTGTACAATGTAAACACCTGCTCCCAAACACTGCACAATAATTCCCTTGGACGCCTGCAACCCCTCCACACTCCACCTGTCCCCTGGACAGTCACTGCCTTACATTTTGTAGTAGAACTACTCAATTCTAGTGGGTTCATGACCTCCCTGACAATTCTGAACCACCTCACAAAGATGGCATGCTTCATCCCCTGCACTGGCCTACTCTCCTCCCAGGAAACTGCCCAGCTCTGGGTGGACCAAGTTGTCTGCCTCCAGACCGCATCATCTCGGACCGTGGTGTGCAATTTATCTTCTGCTTCTGGCAAATAGTTCTCTGGATTTTGGACATCTGGTCCTGCCTCGCCTCCACCTACCACCCTTGGACAAACAGCCAAGCAGAGAGAATCAGCCACGTCCTGCAGCTGTAGCTTTAATGCTACGTAAACTTCCACCAGCAAGACTGGTCCTTGCTCCTACCTCAGCCAGAGTTTGCATACAATAATGCAAAACATGCATCATTGGGGCAAAGCCCCCCCCCATTTTTTTTCAAACTATGTTCTCCACCCTTGGTTCTACCCAGAGTTACCTGCAACTTCCCACAACCCAGCAGCAGATATATCAAACTCAAGGTGACCCAAACGTTTGCCTGGAGGACACCTAGAAGAGCTAGAAACAACATGCAGACCGATGATGACAGGAGGGTCCTGCCCTTTCAGTAGACCAGAAGGTATGGCTCTCAATGAAAAACCTACACACAGACAGGACATCTCATAAGCTGAACTACCAGTTCCTTGGCTCCTACCAAGTTCACCAGCAAATCAATGTGATCAGCTTTGAACTCCACTTTCCCGGTTCTCTCTGAATACACACAGTTTTCCATATTTCACTCCTGAAACCCCACATTCAGGACCAATTCCCTCACCACTCCCAACCACCCCTCCCACTCACACAATGAGTATATTGTCCAGGAGATCCTTGAGGCCAGAATCAGATGGGGTTGACTCTGTTATTTTGTGAATTGGGAAGGCTACGGTCCTGAAGAGCGCTCCTGGGAACTGATGGACACTGTCCATGCTCCTGACCTGGTAAATGCCTTCCACAAAAACCATCCTGGAAAACCTGGCCCTTGACCGCCCAGAGGGTGCCCTAAGAGAGGGGATGATGTGAGGGATGGCAGGCCTTGAACCCAGGCATCTCCAGACAGTACTCCTCAGACCATGGCCACTACCCAGCAGTTCACCTGAATGACTGCAGAAGGGAGCCAGTAAAGCTCTACCTCACAAAGGGCCACACCCACAAAGCTCCTGACTGGGGGAGATGTCCAGCCCCACTGATTGGCTGGGAAGCTCTATATAAACCAGAAAGAGACACAGGAAGTTGTCTGAGCAAGTAGAGAAATCTTGACTAGCTGCTATTACGGACCCTGCCTACTTGCCTGACTGTTGAGCCCTGCCTTCCCACCTGGTCCTGCTTCCTGCCTCACTCCAGCCTTGTCCTCCAGCCCTCCACAGAGGCCCCAGCAAACACATAGGGGCTGAGTCTCCTTTCCACCACTTGCTCTGGCAGGGTACATGTGCACACTGTAAGGCCCCTTTACAGTGGCACAGCAACGTATAGCGACCTTAGTGCAAATGAGAATCAGGCCCAGGGCCTTCAAGACTTGCTGTTCCTCGTATTTCCCAGGCAAAGATGGGCTGCTCACCTCTGCCACAACCAATGGCTTGTTTGGTGGCTCTAGCCCAGTGTTGTGTTTGCCAAGTGTTCACAAAGAAGTTTGGATTTCCTTGAATTGGCTCGTTTCTGCAAAAGTGTCCATCCCTCACTCCTGGGAAACAAAAGCATGGCACAGAACCAGAGACCTGTTTGCACACATTGGCTTGCACACACTGACTAGCCAGCATGCAGATGGCATGTTTGCTCAGTGAGCCTCAGGGGGAGGAACCTACCTTGGGAGAGCGAGCGGCCTGCGGTGAGGGGGCGATGCAGCTGCTGTGAGGGTGCTGTCAGTTCTGAATGTTAGCTTTAGTCTCAAAGCCTAGCTACGGGCTAAGCACAGCATCTGTTCGTGTTCTCGAAGCAGCAAATAAAGAGGCACAGACACCATGGCCAGAGAGCAATTCTGGGCCAGGTCCCCAGCTGGCACAAAGAGCCCAATTTACACCATCTGAGAGCCTGGCTCTGCAGGCTAATCACGCCCCCACATAACCGAATCCAGAAGAAACTCAATTTTATTCACTTCATTTGTTTTCCTTTTCAGAAAAAAATTGTGTGAGGTAATTTTCACACACGAAGGAAACCGTGGCCCCTTTGTCATTGGCCCAGGGGCAGATTCTGCTGCGGTGACTATCGTTGAGTTCCCCTGATCGCGTTGGGGCATGGCCGTGCACATCCCGGCTGGCACAGTCCAATTCCCCTTGAACAAACCCAGCCCCGGCAGTGGGATTGCAGGCACAGGGGGCATGCGTGGCTTGTCTGCTGGTTTCACACACAGCCCCGGGAGAACCGGAAAGTGATTAACAGCTCTTGAGGGGCAAATGAGGCAGCAAAGTACCACTGCTGCCCCGTCAGACAGGATGAGGGGGCCAGCAAGGGCAGAGGGGGCTTGCACTTGGTGTTGGCCACCAAGGGGTGCCGCTGGTATTACCTTGTCAGGGAAGGGCTGCTGTAGCTGGTTGACGTCCAGAGGTGTTATCAAAGGGATGTTGTCAAAGCTGTCATCACCGCTGCCGGTGCCCTGCTCCTTGTCCGGCTTCTCACAGAGATTGCTGCCCAGTTTCACCATGGTCAGATAACACTGCTGAGAGGGAGGGAGGAAGTGGCAACAGGTCAGACAGTTGCTCGGTTTCCAGAGACAGCCGCAGGTTACCCAGAATCCCGCTTTGTCGGGCCGTGATCACTGCAGCGTCCCTCTGTCTTCCCAGAGAGGGGCTGAGTCCCCACGTTCAGATCTGGACCAAGTGCCACCAGGTTCAGAGCTGAGTGGATCAGGGCAGGGCCGCTCAACCACTAGGCGAACTAGATGGTCGCCTAGGGCGCCAAGTGGTTGAGGGCGCCAAAAAGCGTCCGTGGCGGGCCCCAGCCATGGAGGAGCTAGCGCGGTGCAGGGGGGGCAGTAGCCCTGCAAAGGCGGCAACGCTGCTAGTAGGAATCCCCCACCCTTCCTGCCCAGGCTGCGGCCTGGCGCCCCCCTCCCCGGGCTCCTGCAGGCTGCAGGAGATGCATGCAGGCGGCGGTCCCCGTGCACCCCCCGGCTTCCCCCTCGCCGCTCTCGGGCTCTGCGGCTCCCGGGCCGCCAGGGCGCAGGGCCCTAAGCCCGCTCCAGGAGGGGCAGCGGTGGTGGCTCACACTCCCGGGAACCGCAGAGCCTGAGCGCGGCGAGGTGGGAGCTGGGGGGCGCACAGGGGCTGCCGCCCTCCTCCATCTGCTGCATTAGCCCCCTGGGGGGGCCGCCGGGCCGCAGCCCGGGCAGGCGCCCCCCCGGCTCACCGCGCTTGGGTTCCGCAGCTCCGGGGACAGAGCGTGAGTCGCTGCCCCGCCCGCTGCCTCAGCACTCTGCGGGGGAGGGGCTGTGCGCATGGCAACCCAGCAGTGTGTTTGGTTTGCCTCCACGTGGAGCCAGCGGCATGAGCATGGTAAGGGGAGTCCTGGGGGGCCGTCAGGGAGCAGGGGGAGAATTGGATGGGTCGGGGGTTCTTTCAGGGGGCGGGAGTGTGGAGAGGGATCAGAGCAGTCAGGGGACAGGGAGCAGGGGGCATTGGATGGGTCAGTAGTTCTGGGGGGGCTGCCAGGGGGTGGGGGTGTGGAGAGGGGTTGGGGCAGTCAAGGGACAGGGAGCAGGGGGGGTTGGATGGGTCAGGAGTTCTGGGGGTCCTGTCAGGGGGTGGGGGTGTGGAGAGGGGTTGGGGCAGTCAAGGGACAGGGAGCAGGGGGGGTTGGATGGGTCAGGGGTTCTGGGGGTCCTGTCAGGGGGTGGGGAGTGGTTGGATGGGGTGTGGGAGTCCCGGGGGTCTGTCTGGGGAGGGGGTGTGGATAAGAGTCGGGGCAGTCAGGGGACAAGGAACAGGGAGGCTTAGGTAGGGGGTGGGGTTCTGGGGGGCAGTTAGGGGCAGGGGTCCCAGGAGGGGGCAGTCAGGGGACAAGGAGTGGGGGGGTTGGGGGTTCTGAGGGGGGCAGTCAGGAGGCTGGGAGTGGATCAGGGCAGGGAGGGGGGAACCTGGTCTGGGGAGCAGCCCCTGGGCATGGCTGACCCCTGGGCAGTGAACCGATGTGTGGGGGAGGGGGTGTAAGGTGGAATTTTCGCCTAGAGCGCAAAATATCCTTGCACCGGCCCTGGATCAGGGACTTTGTACCATACCTGTTGCCAGCTGTTTGCATATCCAAACAGCAGTAAGAGGATTCCACCCACTGCCAACCTCCCCTTCCCGGCCCCTTAGCCAAGCGCCCAACACTGACGCCCAGTGCCGGGGGAGCAACCGTGGCCCACGGAAGGGGTCTAGTCGGAGTGACTGGGGCACAGCAATCCCTCTGCCCCTTGCTGCTTGCACAGCTCCCCTACAAAGAAACTGCAACACTGATGGAATGACTACACAGCATTCCTTCCAAGGCTGAACACTGCTGGCAGGCTGAGAACAGGAAATTGCAGGCTGTATGTAACAGCACCTCTGGTGATTCCTGCCATGACATTATGAATTTGCTACTGGTCAGCTACCCAAGCCTTCCAAAATCTCTCTCAAAGCCATAAAAACACACACAGCACAGCCTGAGCCCAGCTCCCAGCTCTCCTGAACTAGCCAGAGACAAACTACAGCGCAGAACCAACCTGACTGGAGTGAGGGCTCATGCATACATGTGCCAGTGTCTCCAAGGCCAAGTGTTCAAAACCCATCAGTCAGGTCCCAAAGTCAGGAGACTGGGTTAAAACCAGGAGGTTTGTTTAATAGTCAATACTGGGTTCATTTTCATTGCCCTTAGGACACACTTGGGTTATGCTTTCCTCTCCAATCAGAAGGGCTAAAACTTTTTTTAAAATGAAACCTGAGATTCCTCTGGCTGCAGGAGCTGGGGCTTTACGAAAAGTACCAACTACTCCAAGACTTGTGACAGAATTTCCGAAGTTGGCAGGACGGGAAGTCCATGGATTTTGGCAGGCGCTTAGCAGGTGCTCTGGCCCCTAGATCAGAACCAGCCCATACAGAGATATTAAGTATTTTGAGATAATTGGCAATCAGTTCATGGGATATGCAAAAGTCTAGTAAGCACAAGCTCTTCAACACTTACATAGAGGCCAGGCTTGCAGGCTCCTCAGCCTCTCCCGTTATTCTTCATATACTCTTCTGAGGGTTGGCCACTTTCAAAAATCTGTCTGCTCCATTTAGGTGCTTTAAATAGGAGCTGTGAGATGCTGAACGCTTTGAAAATCTGGCCCCAGGAGCTGAGATATGGGTCTAAGCAATGGTGGGGTTCGGAGCCTGACTTAGGCATTCTGCTGTGCAAGCATCAGGTGTATTTTCAGCATGGGTTTATGACGTCATTCAGAAATTTGAGCAGCTCAAAGGGACTGAAGATCAGCCTCAAAGAGCTCTTTCAAAACACCTGAACTTTTTCAGCCCTAGGATGCAAACACCTCAGAGACATGGTGACAAAAGATGTCAAAGAGAAGAGGAGGATGGGAGGGGCTGGGTCATGGGCTAGTTATTCCTAGATTCCAATTCTAGAAAGGACCACTGTGACCATCTAGTTCAGTGGTCCTCAAAGTTTTGTACTGGTGACCCCTTTTACATAGCAAGCCTCTGAGTGCGAACCCCCTTATAAATGAAAAACACTTGTTTATATATTTAACATAAATGTATATATTTATATATACACATTTATATATATTTTTATGTTTATATATTTAACATTATAAATGCTGGAGGCAAAGCAGGGTTTGGGGTGGACACTGATTGCATGGGGGGGTCCCAAGCTATAACCTCACGATGCCCTGAGGGGACCCAACCCCCAGTTTGAGAACCCCTGTTCTAGTCTGACCTCCTGCATAGCACAGGCTAGAGAACTGCCCCTCAACAATTCCTAGAATAGATCTTTTAGAAAAAACATCCAATCTTGATTTTAAAATTGCCAGTGATGGAGAATCCAGTGCCACCCTTGGTACATTGTTCCAATGGTTAATTATCGTCACTGTTAAAAATGTACGCCTTATTTCCAGCCTGAATTTGTCTAACTCCAACTTCCAGCCTTGGATCACGTTATACCTTTCTCTGTTAGACTGAGGAGTCCATTATTAATATTTGTTCCCCCTGTCGCTACTTACAGACTGTAATTGAATCACCCCTAACCTTTTTGTTAAACTAAATAGACTCAAGGAGCTCAGTCTATCACTACAAGTCCGTTTTTTTAATCCTTTAATCATTCTCGTGGCTCTTCTCTGAACCCTCTCCAACTTTTCAACGTCCTTCTTGAATTTTGGACACCAGAACTGGACACAATATTCCAGCATCAGTTGCACCAGTGTCAAATATGGAGGTAAAATAACCTTGCTACACCTACTCAAGATTCCCCTGTTCGTGCATCCAAAGATCGCATTAGCGACCTTTTGTCACAGCATCGGACTGGGTGCAGGGCTTTGGAGCTGTGCTCTGGCTCTGCTCCAGCTCCAGCTCCAGGCAAAAACCTACAGCTCCACTGCTCCAGAGCTGCTCAGTGGGCTCCGCTCCAAAGCCCTGACTGGGTGCTCATATTCAGCTGATTATCCAACCCTCCTCCACCCATGTCCTTTTGGAAACTGACTTTTCCAAACTCAGGTCTAGTCTGCACTAGAGAGGGTATTGCCATGTAGCTATACCAACTAGCTAGCTAGACCAACATTACTATGCTGGCAAATATTTCCAGGCTACACCTGGCCTCAAGCTGTGCCCTGCCATTGTCCATGAGTTCCTAAATGAAAACCGTCCACCCCAGTAGTTTACAGTGTAGTAGCCGTGTTAGTCTGTGTCCGCAAAAAGAAAATAAGAAAGAAAGAAATTCTTGTGGTACCTTAGAGACTAACACATTTATTTCAGCATAAGCTTTCGTGGGTTAGAACCCACTTCATCGGATGCATGGAATGAAAAACTACACCCCAGTAGTGTAGCCGGGGGGGAGCAGGGGGAGTGGCCGCTCCCCCACTGAGCAGAAGCATCGCCTTTTTTGTGCTCCAGCACCTTTTGCTCCCAGCGCCTTTTTTTGCTCCCGGCGAAGAAGGTGCCGCCAAGGTACCCGGTGGCTGAAGAAGCTGCCGCTGAGGACTTCGGCGGCACTTCGGCGGCAGCTTCTTCGGCCGCCGGGGACCACGGCGGCATTTCGGCGGCAGCCTCTCCCACCGCCGCCTAGGGCGGCAAAAAAGCTGGCGCCACCCCTGGATATGGGTGGGGGGCGGCTGCGGCACAGAACATCCCCCAGTTCAGAACCCCGCCATAATTGCTATTGTCAGTTATTTGTTCACAGGGTCCCAGTGGCCCTCTGTCTTTCTGTCCATTTCCTTCTCCTTTGTGATTAGGGGAGTGTCACAGGGTCAGTCCAGACTCAGATTCCACTCTAGGAGAAAGAGCAGCTTGTGCCAGGCAGAGTCATTCATCTATTTATGCTCCTTCCCCCTGATTCCTTATAGGGCCTTATGGGATGTTAGAGAACGAATCCCAGCTGCTGGCTCTGGTGTACAGCAAGACAGGAAGGTGGGACAAGGGCATGGCTGGGAAGGCTATTTAGCATCCAGGCAGTGGCATAGCCAGGTTTAGAGCACAGGGGGAGCGGAGCTAAAAAAAGGCGCCGGGAGCAAAAAGCGTCGGGAGCAAAAATGCTCCACTTCTGCTGCAGCGCAGGAGCAAAAGGTGTCGAAGCACAACAAAGGCACCGCTTCTGCTCAGTGGGGGAGCGGCCGCTCCCCCTGCTCCCCCCCTGGCTATGCTACTGCCCCCCACCCCCACACAGTTACACTCCAGTTTTGACTAGGCTACCTTATGTTTCAAGTCTCCTTTTCTCGTGTTCACGACCATTTCCCTAGACCAGGTCTGCAGCAGAACCACCATAATGCCCCATTCCTGAACCAGGGCTCCAGCCCTCATTCACCTAGTCTAATAGGCCAGATTCACCTTTTGTGCTCATCTCATCTCCTGTCCCTGCAAGCCTGTGTTCACATGCCGGGTCACATCCTTTCCGTGGGAGTCAGGGCTTAGATCTCATATTCATCTCATCCTCTGGACCAGATCTCCTATTTCTGGTTCCTCTCTTTTTCTTTTCGGGAGAGTCTCTGTACCCAGGTTGACCCCTCTACCTTAAGTTTTTGGGACGCCACTCGCAGACAGGAGCATTTCCTCATATTGTTCCTGATTCCATGCAGGGAATACTAACTGATCCAGCTGCAATCCATTCAGAGCTTTTAGACCTATTGATTACCTGAATTATCCTCTAGAGAAAGACTATATATTAAAGGAGCCTTGTAACTATTTCTCTGCCAGAAGAAAAGATACTGTCTCCAAAGAGGAATACAACTCAGATATGAGAATTTAAATGGGCTCTGAATGAAGAATGTGGAGCATCTGTACTGCGGTTCCTCAAATGTGTCCTTTGTGAAAGGCAGGGGAACCTGTTCTCTGGCTCAGACTCTCAAAGGTATTTAGGTGCCTAACTCTGCCCTGCTGTGAAGGCACCATTGAGGATCTGGGCCCTTCTTTTTTAGGAGGGTTAGGGATGGCTCAGGCAATTGCAAATAGAAATCAGGGCCTTGTCACTTACTCAAATTTACCCCACGTTTGACATGTCCACAAGTTGTAACGATCTGGCAGGGGTTTGGTGGCCTCAGTACATGGGGCCAGTTCCCAGCAGGCACGTGTCCAACACAACCACACGTCACCATCAGTTTATACCACTTGTTCCCCTTCTTAGCATATCACAGCGGACAGAGACCAAGGATTCAGCACATTATGAAGGCACAACTCCCCTCCGCACCTTCAATGAGGGTCCTCCTGGTCATGGAGGTTTGGCAGGACAGCGTGTGGATAAGTTGTTCTGGTGACTCCCCTCCCACCAGCTGTACCTGTTCTGTGAATAAATAGATTTCAGTTGGCTAGCCACTCAGCCCAGCACTTTTCCCACATAGGGAGTGCTAAAGGAGCTGCAAGTGAGCATCACTAAGGGCATCTCTAGCACCCTCAGTACCCTCTGCCGGGAGAGGGTCTGGCTTCATCTCAGCAGCTGTCTCCTTTAATCTAGATCAGGGAATTGAATGAAGACACCGAAATCTTGACCTTCTCTGAGGGCATGGTCTACAGAGGAATGCACTACATGTTTCAGGCTGATCCATCCCAAAGAAACCTATGAGCTACCCCCTCCAAGAGATTAACAACAAAGCTAGCTATTCCTCCCCATACATGGTGGGATTTGGTCTTTGCTCAACATAAGCTGCACTGCTTTAGCGATGCCAGTTTAAGCTAAATAGATAGAAGGCCTGCAAGCAGGTTTAAGGGTACTGCCTTTTGGCGGGAGGTGACACTGTGACTCTGTATCTAGACCCATTTAGTTCGATTGTGCAACTTGGGTGTGGACCTTTGGCAGATGGAGAACTAAGATTTGTCTGCTCAAGTGGCCCCTGCTAAATCCTTGAGCTTCAGCTGCATAAGCCTCATGTAATGTAACCTCGCTAGCTCTCCTCCAGCTTGATGTCTGGTCTGATATTTAGCTGTGCGCAGAGGTATACTAACCAGAGTAGTGATCTTGCAAGAGTTTGAGGTTATCCCTATGCACACAAACCAATTACACCGGCTGGGGGTTAGCTCTGGGCTTGCCCAAAAAAATCAAAAGCTGCATTTGACAATAACAAAGAGCTGGCTAGAAAGTGGTGGGATTTTCACAGTAACATTGTTGAAAATTTGAGAAAGGTCCCCAAACTGTAACTCCAACCTGTGCAAACAGCCCCACGGTGGCCCAGGCCTATGCTGGGGCCCAAGGCTAGAGAGAGGTGCAGACAGACAGATCCGCTGGCTGGGGGCTGCAGGAACCAGCCCTTGGTAATAAAGAAAAGGCTGGTGGGACTGGCGCAGAACCTCAGTGCAGCTGTAAAAGCAGGCGGGGTAAATTTCACCCCATAGCTGCAGCCAGCTGGGCTTGTATTACTTGCTCTCCGCCAGCCGGATCCGGCCCATCCCAGGTATTTCTGCCTCTCTTCTCCGACTCCCCTTGGCCCAGGGTTTTCACGCTGCTTCCAGTGACCGGCCCCGCTGACTTCCACCACGGCAGAAGGGAGAATCCAGGCCGGGCTCGCTGCCTCCTAGCAGGCTGCCCTGGGGCGCACAGCTGGGTGCAGGAGAGGTCCCAATTCAGCGGGCTGGCCCTGGCTCGGCAGCCCAGAGCGGGCCGCAGGCGGGTCCCTTCCCAGCCGGGAGGGCTCGGGGCAAGTGGCTGCTTATAAAGGGGGAGTTTGCCGTGGGGGTGACTCAGTTCCCATGGCTGGGGCCCTGGCAGAGGCTGCATGCAGCACGGGGCAGTTTTCCTGCACGCGGCCCCGCTCGGGGAAAGAGCCCTGCGGCCGGAGGACGAGCTCTGGGCTGCAGCCAGGGTCCGACCAACCCTCCCTGCTGTCCCTGTGGGGCTCGCCCCGTCTCGGGACTGCCTCAGACAGGGGCTGGCAGTGGCACTTTCCCTGGAGCCCCGCGCTCCGCATCCTGCAGAGCCCCGGGGGCCCGGCCGCTCCACCTAAATCTGGAGCCGCCCTCGCCTGCGCCCGCTCTGGGCGCCGAACCCACCGGCCAGCGGGCTCCTGGGTGCCTCAAGCCGCCGAGCAATGGCTGGAGCCGGGTGGCCAGGGGCCAGGCCGGGCCGCAGCCCTGCTGCCATTAGTGCCTCGGCTCCTTTCCAGGGGAGGCTCGCGGCGCCCTTCCCCTGTTGGGGCTGCTAGGAGGGGGCCTCCAGCCCCGGGCTCGGCACCCCCACTGGGCTGCGTGCGGGGTGGAAGGCTTCATGCTCTGTAGTGCCGGATCAGGGCCCCACTAGTCTGCTCCCTCCTCCCCCTGAACCAGTGGCCTAGCCAGGTTTAGAGCACAGGGGGAGCGGAGCTAAAAAAAGGCGTTGGGAGCAAAAAGCGTCGGGAGCAAAAAAAAGGTGCCAGGAGCAAAAAAAAATGCTCCGCCCCGGCTGCAGCGCAGCAGAACACAAAAAAGGTGCCGCTTCTGCTCAGTGGGGGATCTCCCCCTGCTCCCCCCGGCTACGCTACTGCATCCGGGGTCACATCCAGTACCCAGAACTACTGCGACCCATGAAGCTCAGCCGTGACCCGACAAGCCACACATCCTCTCTAGAGTTGGAAAGTGCTGGATGCGTGCTCCCTGTGACCCAGCACTGTGTATGTACCAGCTGGGGTCCCAGCCACAGTCAGGGGCGCTAGGAGCAGGGACCCCTCATTAACCAGCTATATCCGCTTCCTGAGTACACCAGGCATCGCTATTAAACCTGCCCCCAGGGCCACATGCTCTTCCTGTTTACAAGTCCTTCTTTGTAATAAACCTCAGTCCTCCCCTGTACTCCACAATTATAAACAGCCTCTGCGCCATCTACACAGACTGATGCATGATGAGCGAGTGACTCCTTCTGCCCTGTCCCTCTGCTCTAACATATGGCACAGAGAGGGCCGGTGTAGCTGGATTGGTAACTGGTTAAAAGACAGGATACAAAGGGTAGCAATAAATGGCCGGTTTTCAGAATGGAGAGGGGTAAGTAGTGGTGTCTCCCAGGGTCTGTACTGGGCCCAGTCCTATTTGACATATTCATAAATGATCTGGAAAAAGGGGTAAACAGGTGGCAACATTTCCAGATGATACAAAACTACTCGAGATAGTTAAGTCCCAGGCGGACTGCGAAGAGCTACAAAAGGATCTCACAAAACTGGGTGACTGGGCAATAAAATGGCAGATGAAATTCAATGTTGATAAATGCAAAGTAATTCACATTAGAAAACATAATCCCAACTATACATACCAAATGATGGGGTCTAAATTAGCTGTTACCACTCAAGAAAGATCTTGGAATCAGTGTGGATAGTTCTCTGAAAACATCCACTCAATGTGCAGCGGCAATCAAAAAAGTGAACAGAATGTTGGCCATCATTAAGAAAGATAAGAAGACAGAAAATATCCCTATCATATTGCCTCTATATAAATCCATGGTACGCCCACATCTTGAATACTGTGTGCAGATGTGGTTGCTCCATCTGAAAAATATATTGGAATTGGAAAAGTTCAGAAAAGGGCAACAAAAATTATATGGGGTATGGAACGGCTTCCATATGAGGAGAGATTAATAAGACTGGGACTTTTCAGCTTGGAAAAGAGACCACTAAGGAGGGAATATGATGGGGTCTACAAAATCATGACTGGTGTGGAGAAAGTAAATAAGGAAGTGTTATTTACTCCTTCTCATGACACATGAACTATGGGTCACCAACTGAAATTAATAGGCAACAGGTTTAAAACAAACAAAAGGAAGTATTTCTTCACACAATGCACAGTCAACCTGTGGAACACCTTCCCAGAGGAAGTTGTGAAGGCCAAGACTATAACAGGGGTCAAGAAAAAAGCTATATAAGTTCATGGAGGATAGGTCCATCAATGGCTATTAGCCAGGATGGGCAGGTATGGTGTCTCTAGCCTTTGTTTGCCAGAAGCTGGGAATGGGCGACAGGGGATGGATCACTAGATGATTACCAGTTCTGTTCATTGCTTCTGAAGCACCTGGCATTGGCCACTGTTGGAAGACAGGATATTGGGCTATATGGACCTTCGGTCTGACCCAATATGGTTGCTCTTATGTTTTTATGGTGACCGCCACCCAGTGAATGAGACACGGGGATTTACAGGGCTGATTCCTTCAACAGACAGAAAAATCATCTGGTCAGTGTCTGACACCCAGGCCTACTCTCCTCAGAGACATGAGCCAGGTGCACTCAGAATCATCGATTCCAAGGCCAGAAGAGATTATGGTGATCATCTAGTCTGACCTACAGAACACAGGCCCCAAAATATTTCTGAAACCAGATCTGTTACAAAGACATCCAATCTCATTTTAAAAATTGTCAGTGATAGTGAATCCACCTGTAGCAAAGCAAAGGCTCACTGGCATGGCGCCTCCTGCTGGTTACTCTGGGAATTAGTTTGATTCCAGCCCAGAGCGCCCTCTGCAGGCCAGTGGCTCACCTGCCTCTGGCACCATGTCCCTCCTGGACCCCGGTGCCTCTTTACCTCAAGGTTCTGCCCCCAGCAGTACCCCCTCACTCTGGGTTTCCCCTCCCAGGGGAACCCCCAACCCCTTTTATAAAAAAAGGTATTAAGTTAGTTTGACAGGATCTATTTTCAATAAACCCATGACGATTAACTACATTACTCTGCTTTAATTCTTTATTGAGTGCCATATCAGCTGCTCCATTATCTTGCCCAGGATCAATGTCAGACTGACTGACTCTTGGATGAAAGATATGTGGATGTGCTAATTTAAAAATGTCTAATTTTGGTAGTTTCAGTTTAACATGCTCCAGAAATACTAGTGAAATAGGAAGAGTGTTATCACCAGATGATGAGAGTATATCATCTGTTTTTCTCTAAATACTGAACAAATATTTATTGAATACTTCTGCCTTTTCTGCATTATTATTATAATTCTACAGTAGAACCTCAGAGTTACAAACACCAGAGTTACAAACAGACCAGTCAGTCACACACCTCATTTGGAACTGGAAGTACACAATAAGGCAGCAGCAGATTAAAAAAAAATACAGTACAGTATTGTGTTAAATGTAAAATTAAAATAAAATAAAATAAAGGGAAAGCAGTATTTTTCTTCTGCATAGTAAAGTTTCAAAGCTGTATTAAGTCAATGTTCAGCTGTAAACTTTTGAAAGAACAACCATAGTGTTCAGAGTTATGAACACTCAGGAATAGAGGTTGTAACTCTGAGGTTCTACTGTACTACATCCATCCAGTAATGGATTGATACCATTGTCAGGATTCTTTTTGTTCCTAGTATGTTTTTAAATCTCCTTATTGTCCTTAACTCTACTGGCCATAGATTTCTCCTTGTGTCCATTGACTTCCCTTATCAATTTTCTACAATTCCTAACTTCTAATTTATATTCATTACTGTTGGCTTACCCTTTCTTCTATTTGTTATGGGTGGGTTTTTTAATAGATGCCTTCACTTCCCCTCTAAATCAAGTCATTTTTTTAAAACCAGTAGGGCCTTCTTCCTCAATTTTTGCCCAACTTTAGTTGGTTTTGTTATTTTGTTTTCCTAAAACAGCCAACTCTCTAGAGATAAGGAGACTTTGGGTTGCATTTTGAAGATATTTTATAGAAAAGTTTAAGAAAATGATCTGGATCTGAATCTTGTGGCTTAGGTTCCTTTCTACTAAATATCCCAGGAAATCACAGCTGTGTACAGCATTCTTTGCTTCAGTGTTGCAACTCTCGTGACTTTATCGCAGATTTCATGATTTGTGGTGTGTTCCTTAAAGCCCTGGCTGCTGGAATCAGGAAATGGGATGACAACCACTGGCTCTTATTCTGCCTTTGTCTGCTAGAGGAAAGAGCCATTTATACTCAGAAATCCTCTCCCTGGGTAGTATCAGGGGGATAGCTGTGTTAGTCTGGATCTGTAGAATCGACAAAGACAAAGTGCCACAGGACTCTTTGTTGCTTCTCCCTGGGTAGGTTCTTGCAGACATGATCAAGTCACCTCTGAACTTTCTCTTGAATAAATTAATAGATGGAGTTTCTTTTCTCTCTCCCTATGTCTTCACCACAAAGTTAACTCGGGTGATCAGCAGCCAGGTGAGTCTAGAGGGTATGAGCAGTCACTCTGCAAAGCCCTACCTGATTTACTGGGTCCTAACTGATGCTGCACTCCCCCATGTGTGTTGCTAGGACTGCTAGGGAATCTCCCATGGTTCTCTGTGCTGCAGTAAGAAGAACCACTCTATGATTCTTTCCCAGTGAGTTATGGGAGAGCTAGTCCGTCCTCCTGGGCACACACTGGGAATTGTGGGAAGGCACTGGAGGACTATCAGCACTCAAGTGATTTAGGCTTGTCTACACAAGTATAGTTATACTCACCAATTTCCCCACATAGATGAGGCTTTAACTGGCTAATGCCAAGTAGGGGTGTTATCAGCCCAAGTAAAAGCAGAACTCAAGCTTTAACGCCCAGGTTGCCTGGGTTGAAAGAACGACCAAACTCAGGTGAGAGGTTTGTGTGTGGGGACATGAACAGGAGAAGTGTTGTGCTGAAGAGGAACTGTCTCTGGCCCAACAAGGGATAAGATGTTACTAGAACCCTTATTTACCGGTACAACATTAAACAATGAAGGGTGGACAGACAGAAGTGCCATCGAGTTGAGCGTTAGGCATCACTTTGCCCAGTCAATTAAACAAACAGCAAAGGAAGAAAGACAGGAAAGAAGTCAGGTGGGGAAGGAAACATGACACAAGGAGGGGTGACAGCAATAGACCAAGTCTCACAGCCCATGTGGTGTTCAGGATTCAGCCAGTGCTAGTAGAGGTGGAGATGTCATCAGGGTCCCTCTCTCTGGCCCAATCTGATTGGGTCCTCTCTCAGGATAAGGATGACAAATAGCCAGTGGTATCATGGTGGATCCCAGGATAGGGTGATGGTGGCAGCCATGCTGATAACAGTCGCTCCCTCCAGTCCATCCATCTTCACTCCAAAGACTCTTTTTAAGGATCCCAAAAGGGAGTAATAGGCAGAACAGCCTATTTGTAAGGGACCAGGGCACAGGCAGTCTGGCCTAGGAGTCACAGCTGGGCTGAGGTCCTGCCCACTAGGTGTCACTGTGCAGAAGTTGGAGGGATCGCAAAGCCAGGTCCCATTAACCAGAGTTAGAGTCAGAGTAAGGCCAGGGTCAAAGACCAGAGGCAGTACCAGGCTAGAATCGGGAGGCAGAAGTTGGGGTCAGGCTGGATTCAGAGACAAGGCAAAGTCTGCGAAATTGCCCCCAACAACTTCCTAGGCCTACCCCAGGGGTTAAATAAGGACACTTGGTCAATTGGTGGGCCACAGGGTACTGTCAATCTGGGTCTTGTGGGTGGTAACTCTTGCGGTGCCTACTCTCCACAGTGCTCCCTGGCTATGCTTCTTTACAGCCTCTTGGTGGTACTGTGGGAACATCACTTACCCAAGGCTCTACAGTTTGGGGTTCTAAACCCCAAGTCCTTGGCTAAGACCTCATTATTTTATCCACTAGTTAGGCCTAATCGCCAACCACAGCTGGGTAATTTTATTTATTTATTTATCTATGTGAATAGTATTCCTGTAAAATGCTTTTTTTTTTTTTTTTTTTTTTGGTCAAATGAAACTATTTGTGAATTTGGGTCCAATTTGGTGAATACTTTTGGCCCAATGACAATGGAGGAAAACATATTTTAGAAACGCTGGAACATTTTGGTGTGATATTTTTGAAACAAAATATTTCAAATTTTCATTTCAGAGAGCACTGACAGGTGCACTGATGGTGTGGTTTGTGTGTGGTTGGAGTGTCTGAGTACACTGCAGTGTTCTCGGAGTGTGACTGGACTGTCCGAGTGCAATGACAGCCTTGTTGGAGTGTGACTGGAGTGTCAGAGAGCACTGACAGTGTGAGCTGTGTGTGATTGAAGTGACCGAGTGCACTGACAGCATTGTTGGGGTGTGACTGGAGTGTCAAAGAGTGCTTAAAGTGTGGTTGGGGTCTGTGTGTTGTCAGGTGAGACTGGAGTGTGGGAGCGCACTGACAGTGTTGTTGGGGTGTGACTTGAGTGTCACAGAGCATTGACCATGTTGTTGGGTGTGACAAGTGTGGGCAGCATTCACGGTGTGGTCTGGGTGTGACTGGACTGTCACAGAGCACTGACAGTGTTGTCAGGGTGTAACTGAGCTGTCAGAGTGCCCTGCCCCTGTTGTTGGGTCTGACTGGAGTTTGGGAGAGAACTGTCAGCATTGTCGGGGTGTGACTGGAGTGTCAAAGATCACTGAAAGTGTTGTTGGGCATGACTGGAGTGTTGGAGTGGACTGACAGCATTGTCAGGGTGTTGTCAGGGCATGAATGGAGTGTCAGAGCACTGACAGTGTTGTCAGGTGTGAGTGGAGTGTGGGCAGCACTGACAGTGTTGCTGGCTGTGACTGGAGTGTCAGAGAGCACTGACAGTGTGGTTGGGTGTAAGCAGCATTGACAGTGGGGTGTGGCTGTGAAGGCAGCAAGGAATGAAGGAGACTTTTCCTTCCCTCAAGATTTCCCTGCTGTTAGGGGTTCAGCTGGGGGCAAGTCCTGATGCCACCTGTACTATCACTCCACATAGCCTTCATTGGTGTTTTTATTTACTTGGCACCAGTCCCCCTAGCAAGTGGGCAGGATCAGGGTCCCGATTCAGCAAACCACTGTACTAGGTGCCTAGCTTTAAGCTGACATGCTAAGTTCTTTAGGGATGGACTGAAGCACGTACTCATGAATCGGGGCCTACGTGTACAGTGCCTATGTATGCGGGGGAATGGTTCCGCTATTGTGGGGAACTTTCCAGGCTTCTGCGCTACCCCGGTGAAATGGGCTAGCAGAAGGATCTGGGTCCTTGCTCCCACCTCCTTTACCCAGAGGCCTCCCTGCCCTGTCTGGCAGAGTCCTCATAACCCCAACAAGGCTGGGCCCAGGATTCCTGGGGGCTTGACCCCCAACCTTGCTGTGGTGCAGGGGCTAGGGTGTCCCCACTCCAGGGTGCGCTCTCTGCACTGAGCACTCCCCTGACCCACTGACAATTACATGCAAGTTAAAATAAATACAAGTTATTTCATCAACAATTAATTTAAAAAAAATAAGGAAAAATGGGAAAGGTTAAAGGAAACACATCACCCCGCTCTGTGGCTGGGAACATCACAAACAGTGTCGCTGCAATGTCAGGGCAATTCACAGTCTGTTCCTTGTAGGTCCCAGGCTCCTTCTCAGGACCTGGCTCTGCAGGGATGCTGTGGGTTGGACACTTGCTCTGGTGGGGGCCACACACCTCCGGGCTTTGGGTGGTGGGACCCTTCTTCCCAGCGTCAGCCCCCCATTGGGTTAAGATCTCCCTCCCAGTCTGGCCTGCAAGGACCCTTGGCTGGGGGTGTCTTTCTGCGCTGGAGCTTTGCCAAGGATCCCCCCTAGCCGGGCCCCAGTTGCTCACCTGGCTCTGTGGCTGCAGCTCTGCTCCCAGCACAGGATCTGCTCCCCCTGGGCTGTGTCTCTGGCTCTTGTTGCTGCTGCTCTGCTCCCAGTACAGGGTCTGCTCTCTCTGGGCTGCTTTTCTGGCCCAGCTCAGCTCGGGCCCCTGCTCTCTCCTTAGCTCGGCCCACTCTGTCTGACTCAGGCAACTCCAGCTCACATGGAGGACGGGATCCACGCTGGCCTCCTGACTCCTTGATTCGCCTGTCCGCCCTGTCAATCAGACTGACCTGGAGCATTGGCCTCTCCCCATTGCCCCTGGGGACTGTCAGTCTCAGGGTCCTGATTTCCCATCGACCCTCCCCCTGTTGGTACTGGGAGCTAGCAATCAAAACACCCCCACTGAATGTTAGTAAGGGGACAATAGTCCTCTTACACCTAGCTCCAGGAGAGAAACTGCTGCCTGCTCCAGAGGCCTAGCTAAGGCTACCCCTGCAGCAAGGCTCAGCAGAACCCGCACCAGAGAGAGCCAGCCGGCAAGGCCTCCAGCTGTTCTGTTCAGCACTGACAGCTGCTGGCAACAGGACAGAGAAGAAGCTGCACAGCAGGACTCTGATCTCAGCACTGATAGCAAGTGTCCTGTCGTGGGAACAGGTCCAGCCCTAGATGAATCCCGGGCCACACTGAAATCCAGCTGATCCAGGAGAAGCTCCATGGATATAAGCTGGTTATTTCTGAGCTGAGTCTGTCCACACTGATGGTCGCACCAGCTTCACAACAGCAATTTAAACCTTCACTTGAGTTAAACTGGTGCAGCCTTTGGATGCAGACCATGTCTTTTGGGCACAGTCATGTCTTTCAGCACCAAAGGTTAATATGTGTCTATTTGAGATCAACTTAAACCAGGCAACTAAGCTCTCTCCTTTTATAGTAGATCCTGGCTTTCAAATCACCCCTTTTAGTCTTGTTATGACAGTTATGAACAGGGAGGGCAGAGACCAAATCTAAAATTGCTCTGAAATGAGAAGACATGAGGCAGGTCCCTCAGGCTGTCTAGGAGTCTTTGCTCAGTGAAAGCAGAACTGCTCGCTGACTGCAGAGCTTTTATGCAAAAAGGAACACACATAAAAACAGAGGAAATCAATTTTGCAAGCTACCCCCTGCCTGAGGATCCTGCATCTGCTCAACAACAAGGTGCAGCCAATTGCAGGATCAAACCAGCAACAGAAACCACACTAGAACATCTGAGGGATAATACATTCCAGCTGGCTAAATAGTTGGGCCGGGTAGTCACAGACCTGTTTCCTCAGTCCCATGAGGGATTTGCTTTGAATATTGTCAGACCCCTTTTGGGTTGCTTTCCGTGAACATTCTGTTTGCACAGATATTTGGCAAGGAGCTTTCATTTGTGAATGAGCAGATGTGTGTGCAAATATGTGTGTTTATGTGTGAACTGGTGTACTTGTGCTGGGAGTGATTCCTGGCCACCCTTACTTCCTCCTCCCCTCCCCCAGCCGCCGCCCACTTCCTTGGGGGAAATGGGATAAATAAGAGGAAAGGGAATGTAAAATCTATTAGAAAGCAAATACATACTTGTTCTCTGTCCACCAGTAAGGAAGGAACCCAGCTATTTTAAAATCTGGGGTCCTCATATAGAGCCAAGCATAAAGCTATTTTTTGTGCAAAAGAGATCAGGAAAAGATCCAAACTGTCCTAACATTTTCTAAATATATTTCTAAAGCTTCACTACTATGACAAAAGTGGATCAGCAAACATTTTTGTGAATGAAACTGCCAAGTTTGTTCATTATTCTCTCATTTAAACGAATTTACTGTTTCCAAAAAGCAGAAACACCACCATGTGACTTAGGTGATCAATCCCACACCCAGAGTAACAAATGGCAGAGTCGAAGAGAACGGCTCACGACGCTCTGAAAACGGTGCAGTTCAGCTCTTCGGCAGAGGATTGCGAGGAGTGAGCATGCCCCTTAGAAATCGGGGTCAGCTCAGGAAGAGTTTGAGAACAAAACAGGGAGGATACGTTTGCGACGAATAATTCAGAGATCGATAGCGTCTAAGGCCAGAAGTGACCATTAGATCACCTAGTCTGAGCTCCTGCATAACACAGAGCAGAGAACCTCACCCCAGAATCCCTGCATTGACCCCCTCACTTCTGGGTGAGCTAGAGAATATTGTTTTAGAAAGAGATGTACAATCTTGATTGAAAGACTCCAAGTGATGGGGGGAATCCATCATGTCCCAGGGTGAGCTCTTCCAATGGGCAGTTAAAAATGTGCAGCTTATTTCCATTTGCTAGGAACTGCAGAAGGACAGTGGCTAATGGGCCAGCGGCTAATGGCTGGGTGCAGCCAAACTGCGCTCACTGCAGGACTCGAGAAAGGCATGAGGTGGGGGGTAGTTCTAAGCCACTTTTCCACTCCTTGGACCTGATCCCTGCCCAGACTGATTTGGTTAAGATGGCAAAGCTGCTCTGAGCAAGCCACTTAGGGTCTCTCCACTGGCCAGAGATGACTGGAGCAAGTTAATGCTCAGAACATGAGACCTGATTAATTTTTGTAAGTTACAGATTACCATAAATGAAAGGAAGGAGATCTTCAAGTTGATTTGTCATTATTGGCAAAAAAGAAGCGGTTCAGTGGTATTGATTATCAGCTTTGTTTATTGTGCCAAGACTTGTGATGAGGCAAATGGTTAAAACATCAGCATCCAGCCAGAAATTACTGGAGTCCATCCACAAACAGTGTGCACATGGTCACATAACATACATTAATTCATTTTGTAATGCAAAGTCCCAAAGTAATTTATTACAAAATCCTTATTTTTTACTTTGAGCTTGATCATTTTCAGGCATCAATGGGGAGACAAAGAGTATTGACTAGTAGCTGAACCTTTGGAGAAAACCATCTCAGAGGACCTAGTTAAACACAACCCTTGGTGGCTCCTTACATGCAATAAGAAGTGCACCTATAAACTGAATTTGGCAAAGTTGGAGAGGAAGAGCATTGAGAGTCAGAAAAAAGTTGAGGATACCGGGACAAGTGACAGCTGTGGGCAAGACTCGCCTCATACTAGGTCCCATGGCATGCGTTTCGAGAACACCTGCTTCCTTCACAATAAGCCTGAAGGCATCTATTAAGCGATGTCAGATATGGTGTAATGAAACTGCTGCCATACACTGTTCAGTGGAGTTTCTCTGTAGTGCCCACGAGGAGGCAGACACTAAAATTATTTTTATGCTATCCGTGATACACAGAGAGGTGCTACTAACCTCCGGATTTTTGCACAAGACACTGGTGTTCTAGAGCTCTCTGTGAGATGCTACCCAAGACTTCTGCAAGGTTCTGCTTTTGTGCCTACTGCTGGGGAACAGAATTGCTGTATATCCCTCCAAGATGTGTTCCTATCACTTAGGACATTGACGCCGCACTACCAGGTTCCCACGCTCTTTCAGGATGTCACGCCTCTTGAAGGCTGTCTGGAAAGACCAAATTATCTTACTGAAAGGCATTTGATTCAGCCTCCAAACTCTCTCCTGGTTCTGAAGATGTGCGGAATGGACAGTCACGGATGAGATCGTAAATGCACTGGAGGCGTTCTTATGGCGAGTTTACCGTTTGAAGATCAACAATATGACACTTGCAAAGCTACACCAGTGGATGTTTTTCAAGAAGCCAACAAATGGAAAAGAATTGCCACCGACAAGGGGTGCATTTATACCCACTATCAAGAGGGCAAATTATCAAGCAACGGAATGGCTCTGGGATGACTGAGTGCAACCAAAACTAGGGGAGCTACCAGGCATGGATGGGGCTTGGAGGATGGACTGATCACATCAGTTATATGTGAAATATGATGGCATCCAAATCAATCCATCAGCTAATCAAATGCTCATGTGCAAAGACCAGATGCTCATCACCCTACAAATGTTTGACCAGCAGCCTGCCTTGCACAGAGATGTGAGTGCGGCACAGATGAGGATTAGTGTGAGTGTCTAGCAGTGGTGCCCTAGATAGAGACAACACAACACTGATGATGACTTTGATGAACACATGTTTTCAGTCCTACATATCAAGGCTAATTACCCAAGGATTACCAAAGAGCAGTGTCTTTTTTTGTGAAGCAACGCATCCCTGTGTTAAAGCATGATTACATAAATGTTATGTATTTGAGAAAACATTTAAAAATTATCTATATAATTGTTCTAGGATGTCATGTTTGGTACCACTGTGTTCGTGGGTGAAAGGGCTTTCAAATGATACCCAGCTGGACCCGTTTCCAATGACATTGTATTATCAACATTTCCACCAACTGGAGAACCTGGTGCTAGGAGCCAGAGGGTCTGGGGGGAAGGAGTGAGTTTCCCCTGCCATACTGCAGAGAGTGACACCATTGAAATGAGGATTGTGTAGATTTTTACTGCTCAAAGGACACCTCCCCCCCCCCGATATTCCTCTCACTAACTTGTCCATGGGATGCGTTTTTACTATATTGTGCTCCCAGGCTGCCCTGGAAAAGCCGCCTCAAAACGAACTTTGGCTTCAGCCACTGAGCCCGAGCCCAAGCGGAGAACAGCTCTGCTTTCCCAGCTCCCAGCAGCAGGCTGTGGTCTGAATGCAGCGGGGTGCAAATCCAGCTCAGATCAATGCCCTGCATTGATCAAACGCATTTAAACAGAGTCACCCAGACCTGGCTCATGGCAGTGAGAGCCAGCTCTGCGCTGGCACTCGGGAGCCACTCTCAGACTGACGGCTGCCTGCTGGTGACCCTGAGGGAGATACTGCATAGCCTGGGGGGCACTCACCACTTCCTGCTTAGAGCTGGCTTCCTAGTCAGCTGCGCTAGCAGTGATGGCAGCCTTCTGCTGCTGCTGGATAGCCCAGGCAGGAGCGCCTGGAGGGCAGGGCCTCGACGTGTGGGCACACTCTGCCCTCAGCTCCGCACAGCACACGTCGGCGCCGAGACCCTGCTTCCTCTGCGCGCACGGGTCTCCACTGGGAGAGCTGGAAGCCGGGCAGAGCTCTGTCTTTAAAGCATTTGAACGGGGCTGGATTCTGATTTCACCCGCCCCACTGGCACCAAGGACTCTGCAGGGAGGTGAGGGAGAACACAGAGCCTTGCTCCTTAGAACAGAATATTCTGTAGGAGTAACAAGCGTTAGCCAGGGCTGTACGGTGGTACATAGTGCGGTGCTGGTCAGCCAGTGCAGTAGCTGCTGGGGGAGGTCATAGGGCATTGCAGCTGCTCTACGCACCCACTGGAACTGCCATTTGATCTTCTCTATGTATTCATTTATCTGGACTGATCTTAGCTTTGCCCAGGCGAAGGTCCAGGCGCAGATACAAAATCTACTAAGAACTATCCAGAAACGAGGCAACTAGGCCAAGGCCCACACCAAAGCCCCTCTGCAGGGCTACTCCTCAGTGCTAAGGCTCTCGTGCGTGCCCACCCCCACCCACTCATCCCTGCCCAGCAGAGGTGAGCTGTGCAGAGAGCCCTGGGGGGCTGCGTAGTGCCACCAGGGAAGCAATGGTCACCGCTGAGAACACTTCACTGAAGAGGCCAGCTCTAGGCTTAGACACGGGATCTGCCAGCCAACTGCCAGTGGCATGATGAGGGGATGGGGCGCCCGGCCGCTGGGCTCCTGGAAACAATATGACACCTAGGGCAGGTTCCAGAGTCCTGAGCCAATGGGCTGCCTGCAAGAATCCAGCGTGATCACTGGGGGCACAGACGTGAGTGGCACACCATGGCACAAGGCTCAGTTCTGCACACATGTGTAGCATTCACCCCACTGATGCCTGCGGGGCTCCTCCAGTGGCACCCCCTGGAGAGGGCCGGTGGGCGCACACTGGGTGGCTGGCAGTGGGCACACCATGCTAGTCTGCAGCACCCAGCACACTTTGAATACGGTACCATTGAAATGCCTTCAGCCCGTCACTCCTGTGTCTCGGGATATGAGTGTGACCGTCTCTTGCTCTTTTAGCAACCGGTTCCTGGGGGGAATCAGAATTCATTTGTAACTCAGGCCAGAGAGCTATGTTTAAAGACGATCACAATTATTGATTGAAAACGTTCAATGCCACCATGGAAGTAACAGCCAGGCAGTTCCCTCCCTGGGGTTTCCAGACGTGGGGCACCGGTGCTGAAATCACAACTATTACAAGGATTCCAGCAGCAACTCCCCATTCACTGGGGCTAACTCTATGGTGCCCATGCTCATACTCAAAGTGCTTCATTAGGCTCCCATCGATCACTTCTAAACCTCGGTATATTAATCTGTTCGTGCAGAGCAGGGCAATCTGTTGATGATGCTTCCCTGTGTGGCCGGCCCTCCCCAGCCAGAGAGGAGAGAACGATTTCCTTATCAGCCAGCATTTTGTTATTAGATAGTCATAAAAGGAAAACACTGCTCTAACCAATCCCTCAACAAACAACCACACAAGACGGTGCAGTCCCCAGGGCAGCTTAGCAATGACAGTCCCCCAAGCAACCACCCTCTGACAATGGTTGGCTGACATTTCCAAAGAACATGGCTCATCCCCCCCATTAGCACCCCCAAAGAGAAGCAGCCACGTACAATGGGAAATCACCCCCTCCGTTTCAGAGCAAGTTTGGGTGCATCCACTCGCATGCACTGTTGGCTGCTTTCTCTCCACACACACCCCACTAGATTTTGCTCTCTAGTGCAGTCAGAGATTTAAGGCCAGCAACAAGCCTTTTGGTCATGTCGTATTGGCTCCTGTATAGCACAGGCCAGAGAATTTCGCCCAGTGATTCCTGCATCCAGCCCATATCTTGAGGTTGAGCTAGAGCATTTCTTTCAGGAAGAGAACCCTGTAGAGCTATTATGGGTTTACCCCTGTGAAACTGAAAGCAAAATCCCACCCACCCGCTTCTGACTTCAGTGGGGCTCCCCAGAGCATCCGTCAGGACAGAAACAGGCTCTGGTCCATTGCATCAGTGAACTCTCCAGTAGCTATCATTGCTGGGCTAAACCTAGGAGAAAATCACGTGTCGATTTGACTCTGAGAAAGGACTGTTGGGACCTGCCTTATTTATTATTATAGTTAGTCCCAACGATCAGCTATAAACCATGGGCCAAATCCTCAGCCGCTGAAATGGCCACAGCCCCATTGATTTCAATGGATCGATGATGATTTCCACCTTCTGAGGATCAGCCCCTGTGTCTGCAGTGAGTTGAGTTGGTCTGAGGGTCCAGGTGGGTTTTCCCGTCACTGTTGGCAGAACCACTGGACAGGCTCCCAGGGCCCGATTTTTACAGGTGTTTCGGTGCCTGTCTGCATCTTCAGGTGCCCAACTGACCTTTGAGAATTTGGCCCCCAAGGTACATCTACACCGCAATTAACAACCCGTGGCTGGCCTGTGCAAAGGGGCTGTTCAGTTGCAGCGTAGGTGTTTGGGCTCAGACTAGCGTCCAGGCTCTAGGACCCTGCCAGGTGGGAGGGTCCTGGAGTTCAGGCTGCAGCCCTAGCTGGAACATCTACGCCAGAATTACACAGCCCCTTCGCCTGAGTCAGCTGGCCCAATTTATTGGCCAGATATGTACCATAGTGGCAGGGCTGGATTTACACCTAACACACCCCTGGGCACAGCATCTTCAGCACCCCCTCCCCCTGCCTACAGCTGACTTTTGTGTCTTCCGTAAAAAATGAAAGGAAAAGAAATATAAACACTGCCTCCCCGGGAAGGTACGAGACCCTCCGCCACACATGGCGCTCCCAGCCCGAGTTAGGGCGCAGCCCACCCGCCCCAGGCGAGGCACAAGAGGGGGACTGTACCTCTCCGCACAGCGAGTGGTCCCCGGGGGTCTTCTGTCCCTCCTGCAGCCTGGCGCGGCAGCTGCGCTCCAACTCTGCCCATGCAAGTGAATGGTGTTCTGGCAACACCCCTCCTTCTGCCTCCCCGGCACAGGGTGGAGGCAGTGGGGCAGCCGAGATTGGGAAGGTGCTGGAATTCTCCCAGCACCTTCAGCAGCCGCCCCACCCTGCCGCGGCTCACAGCACCCCCAGGTGGGCTGACTTGGGCGCCCGGAGTCCCCTCCCGCACCCAACACGCTGCTCCAGTCCTGAGCCCCCTCCTGCACTCCAAACCCCTCATCTTCAGCCCCGCCCGAGCCCACACCCCCAGCTGGAGCCCTCACCCCCCCACACCCCCCCCAACTCCCTGCCCCAGCCCAGAGCCCTCTCCCGCACCCTGAACCCCTCATTTCTGGCCTCACCCAGAGCCTGCATCCCCAGCCCAGAGCCCATATCTCCCCCCGCACCCCAAACCCCTCATCCCCAGAGCCCGCACCCCCAGCCGGAGCCCTCACCCCACTCCCACTCAAGGAGAGTGAGTGACGGAGGGAGGGGGGATGGAGTGAGCGGGGGCGGGGCCTCAGAGAAGCGGCGGGACAGGGGAAGGGCCTCGGGGAAGTGGCAGGGGTATTTGGCTTTGTGCAATTAGAAAGTTGGCCCATGCCAGGAGCCGCCCACCCACAAGGGAGCTGTATGTAGTCACTTTTTAACTTTTAACTCACTTTTCACTTCTGGTGCCCCTAGAACGCCGGCGCCCTGAGGCACGGGCCTACTGTGCCTAATTGGAAATCCGGCCCTGCATATTCAGTTATATATGAGGAACTGGGGGGTCAGTGATCTGACCAAAGCCAGAACGAGCAACAGAGGTGGGATTGGGAGCCCTGGCTGTAGCGTGTGAGTTCTGTGGTCTCATATAGGCTGCCACGCTTTCCTTCACAGCTCACGCCCAGGCCGCTCGGCCAGCACAGCCGGCTTCTCTAGGTGCGGGTGCTCAGCGGTAGCAAAGTCCGCAGGTCAGTGCAGCAAAGCCCTCGTCCGGACGAGGGGACACGAGTGGTGAGTGAAGGTGACAGTGGCCAGGCAGGGGAACAGTTACAGATAAAATGCCACACCACTGCTGGTTTTTGCCAGTTCGGGCTCGCTAGCAACATTAGTAATGCAGCAGTGATTGCAACGCTGATTGCAACGCTGATTGCAACATGTGGGAAACCTCCTCCCTTCCCCCCCCCCCCCCCCGCGGGGAAGGGAGAGCAGAGGAGGGCATGCCCTGGGAAACTGGCATTCTCTAGGGCACTGCCATGTTTTCCAGCCAATTCAAGGCTGCCCTGGCTGATATCCTTGGCTATTCTACACAGAGCATAGTCCACAAACCCTCCTCCGTGGGGAAAGCCACAGATAGGTTTCAAAGGAGTTATACTTGGGATGAAATTGGTCCAACAGTAACTTTCCTTGGAAACGAGCCAAGCGTCATCAATTGCTTTGGCATCAGGCAAGTGCTCCCTAACTGTCCCAGCAGCAAAGGCCTGCCCTAGGTGCATCCTTTGCATCACGACAAACATCAATCACTGTGTGTAGCACATGCGTGTGAATGATGCTGGCTGTGGGGGCTCCCAGGCGACAGGGGGTCTGGCGTGTCCAGGTATCTGATCGGCCAGTTAGCGCGGGCCGCTCAGAGGTGAGCAGACACGCACCGTTATCCGACACACCCTGGATCATGGAGCCTCTGGCCAGGCCAAAGGATTTTCCAAAATCTCATGTATATGTTAAAGGTTTGTATGCACCTGTATGTGACATCTTCCTTCTGGAAGACATACAGACGGCGCTCTCTAAAACACTTGGGGAACATTTACTAGCTCACTTCCAATGCTAAGCCAGTGAAAACGGGCACAGAACACGACTGCTGGGGGACCCCGAGAGTGGCAGTTATAATGCTAGTGTTCCAGGTACCTGCACTAATGCTGGCTGCACTATGCTTGCTTGTTTTTTCCCATTTGATGCTACCAAAGCACTTGTCCAAACCTAACACAATGGCTGAGAAGGGACAGAACAGAGACAGAGTTCCTGGCAACCTTGCTTTGGGCTGACAGCCTGGGCGCGACACCTCTCATATTGACTCCTTTGTGAGTGACTGGGTGAAAACAAGCTAGATCTGCTGCTTCCGCCGAACCTCCTACATCAGCTGTGTGAGTAAGGCCCAGCCCCACACCCGTGATGCAAACGAGGCTTGGCTTATTTCTGAGACCCACCACACTAGCGAAAGGAGGGGCAGGGAAGCAGAGCGCCTAAAAATAGGAATCACAGTTTGCCGATAACAACATGAAGCGATGAAAAGGCTCCCCAGCCTTAGCCGTTCAGGTGGAGACCCAGAGGGGAAGAGAGGTAGAAGTCGAGCGAAGTGAATGCCTTTTCCTGCGCAAACACACAAAGCCCATGTGCAGATGTCTGTCGGCATTCTGCATTTCATCGGCGAGGCGTACAGAGCCTGAGTGAGCCACACACGCCAGGCCATGCCGCAGTCCCGGATCCCAGAGCCATTAAACGGGGGAGGGGTTGAACCTTTGGCTAAGAAGGGGGAAATAGCACCAATTTCATTGCTTGTAGCAAAGCGGCGGCTGCTCAGAGATGCAGTCTGCCATGGATAACAGAAATACCAGCCGGCCGGCGTCTCAGTGTGGACTGCCACTGAGAAGGAAAATCCAGGTTCATCTGATCAATTTCCAACATCCCCAGCTCTTTGTGTCTCTGAGCTCTGCAAGGGCGGAGGCTGAGAGCACAGTGTGCTGGACACCCATGCACAGAGAAGTTTGACAGAGCCATGTTTATAATCCCATGGAGTGGCACTGTGAAAACACCAGCCAGTACATTAGAAAGAGAAAGCAAATAGTCTGCTGTGGGCTATTTCCAACCCATCTCGTGTCCCCGTGTGTTGTTGCAAAAGCAGCTTGCTGTTGGAGACAGGGAATTCTCTGCAGTCCTTGTGAGGCAATGGTGCCGCAGTTCCTCCAAACTTCACCTACCGAACCCGTGGATGTGTCAACATCATTTCCCAGCCCTGAGCCCATGCTGTCCGGGCTGCCGCCTGGATCTACTCTGCCTCCCTCCCAGCCCTGAAAACCAGCCCTACACCACTCCTGTCTCCTCCAGCTAGATGCAAAGGCAACGGACAGAGAAAGCCGCCTGGGGTACCATGCCAATCCCCATCTATGTAATTAACATGCAACTGACACAGCACCCCGGCTCCCACCACCCCCGCCGGCCTGTTAGGAAGGATTCAGAAATCACTTACGTGGAGGAAAACGCTGCTGTTCTCCCTGCAAGGATTCTGCCTGCTCTGCTGGGGTGAAAGCAGGCTGGCTGGTTAAGACTGGTTACCTAGGTGATGTATTCCAGGGCTGAGGGAAGAATTCGAAAGCTTCAAGGAGCAGCCTGGCGCTTTAAGAGCACAGCTGCTCACAGCCCCTGCTGGCTCCCTGCCAGCTGAGGACCTGAAGCATGAGGCCCTTGAGAGCCCCAAACAGCTGTCACTCCCAGCTGTGACTGGTCTCCTGCATCATCCAGGGGCAGGTGCTGGGGGCTTGGTCTTCACAGTGACCCCGGGGCTGTCCCCAGGGCTGGATCCTGCCTTCCTGCCCTTCCCTGCAGGGCTCTGGCAGCTCCGGGCAGCTCCCACCAGGAGGGGCGGGTACAAAGCGCCATCCTCATCCCTGTGCACCCCTGGCATAGGCGAGTGCAGCCTGCCCTCTCCTGGACAGGGCTGGGCAGGAGCTGGGCCATGGCACTGCAGGGCATGGTTTGTCCTACACCTCCTGAATGGCAGTGTTGTGTGCCCGCTCAGCCTGTGTCCAAGCAGGCTCTGGGTGGCATCATGCTTCCAGAAATATGAGCCCTCACTGCCTGGCAGCACCAACCTGGGGCCTTCACTGTGCCCTCTGGCCCTTTGTGATCATGCTGCTCCATGGTCCCCTTCTCTTCCCCCGACCTCGCAAAGGGCCTCAGCACAGAAGCAGCCCTGCTCGCTGGCTGCTCGTAGCTGAGTGCACAATCCACTGCCTCGCTGGACTGGGGTCCCGCTGCAGCACAGCTCCCCGGGGAGCTGACTGTGCACCTGGCGCCCACGGAGACGGGCCTTGTTGGTCCTGGGATGGAGCGATTGACCCTGCTGTGTGACTGGGGCCAGGGCATACAGCTCGGTCTCTTCCCAGCGCTCCATGCATCACCCCCTTATTCCTGGGGCTCAGAAGAAAATTGGGCCTATGCCAGAAATGGGGCAAATGAAGCCCCCTGGGGCTCTCAATCAGGGGCTGAGCCGGGGGCTGCAGTGCTGCCAGACCTCCCTGGAAGCAGTGGTTGGGGCCGGACTTGGCAACCTTAACCATGTTTTTAACATAGTTCTTTGTAGGGGAATTTCCTAGATTTGTAAAATAAAACTAAACCGAAACCGCCAAGAAATTCCATCATGTGCGATGGCCCCGTCCCCCTCTCCCTGCCCCTCCCTGTGCCATCCAAGGGGTTTGCTCCCAGCTCTTCATCACCCCAGCACACACTGCTACCTCTTGAGCCAAAGCAGTAACCCTGCTCACAGAGCTGGAAGCAAGGCAGAGAGCGGGGCTGTGAGGGCTTCCAGCCCTCAGCAGAGCTCACTGAATGGACGCCGCGAACCTTAGCGTCATCTAGCTAGCAATATGTCTGACCGTGCCTAGCTGGGGTGGCTCACTTAAAGGCCTGCTTTAGCTCAGCCATTAGTGCTTGGATGGGATGCAGGTGTCCATGGGTGGGGCCTTCTGGCCTGTCCTAGGGAGGAGGTGAGACTAAGGGTACGTCTTCACTGCAACTAGACACCCGTGGCTGGCCCGTGCCGGCTGGCCCGTGCCAGCTGACTCTGGCTCACGGGGCTTGGGCTGTTTAATTGTAGATGTTTGGGCTTGGGCTGCAGCCTGAGCTCTGGGACCTTCCCACCTCACAGGGTCCTAGAGGCTGGGCTCTACCCCGAGCCAGAACATCTGCATCGCAGTTACACAACCCTTAGCCTGAGCCCCGCAAGCCCGAGTCAGCTATCACGGGCCAGTCACGGGTGTGTAATTGCAATGTAGACATACCCTGAGTGATCAGAATGGATCCTTCTGGCCTTAGCGTCTATGAATCTCTCCTTTGCCCATCATGAACTAGACCATTTTCTCTCCACCCTAGTACTTTCTCTCCATTTTCATCGCCCCACCTCTGACCTGTCACCCCCACACACTAACACCCCCCCAAAACATGCACTGTGAGTGTCCAGTTATAAACGTTTTTAATTCAGATCCTTTAGCTCTGTCTGATTTGATCTGACCCAAGTGCTGCCCATCTCTGAAACAGAATGGAACCAGCTCAACCATCAACCCCAAAATGACCCTTTCTTAGGGAGTCATTTTGGATGGATGGTGGAAGACACAGCCAGGCAACTCTAGGCATAGCACACTAGGAGACTTTTTTGTGCACTGGGATTCTGTACAATGGCCAGTGTGTTGTAATATCACAGAGCACAAGGTCAGAAATGCTGAGCGTGAGCCACAGTGCACACCTGACCAGTGAGAAGTACAAGAAAATGGCACTATGCACCATGGCCACTGCAATCCCATGATGCACCCCGGTGACAAACCATGAGTGGAGATCACTGTGCCATATGGGAGATGTAGTCTGGCTGGGGAGCCTAGCCCATAGAGAAGAATGTGGAAACTACAACTTCTATGAGCCACCGTAGTGGTATTTACAAATAAAAAATGTTAGCATTGATATTTTTGCTGAAAAGCCAACATTTCCCATGTTGTTTGCAGGGTTGGTGTAGCTGTGTGTTGTCCCACCATATGAGAGACAAATATTTTCCATGAGCAATTTTGACAAACAGGTTTTTTTTTTTAAAATGTTTGTCAAAATGTTCTGCTAAATAATACCCATTTTCCAACCAGCAGTACTGGACAAAGTAGCCAGGGGATGAACTATAGGGTTGGGCCCTTTTGGGGTTCTTAACAAGGAGACTGAAAAAACCCCCATCTTTTCTCATCTTCCCAGTGCATCCCAGCTCATCTTCTCCCGCTTCATCTTCCCTGACTCCAGACAGAAGGAGCAATAGGCCAGAGGACTTTCTTCCAGAGAAGAATGCCAACAGGCCTTGCTCTTCTTCAAGGAACTTGGTTTTTCACCTGTGAGCCGTAAAAGTCATCATATGATCATGACATCCAAGCCTCACCCACTGGGGGACCCTAAGTGCCAACACTGCAGAGACACAGAGAGCCTGTTCTGCCTCCGTTCCCTTGGGTTACTTTCTGCCCCCCCACCTTCCTTTCTCCCAGCCTCTCGCTCTCTCTCTGTCTCTCTCTCCTTTTCAACATCTCCTGAAATCAACTACACTGCATCAGCACAGCCAGCTGAGAGGACCATAGTCCTGCCCTGTGTGACGAAGTGGGACTGTTCTTAATGTTTTCTCTGAATACTGTGTGGGTGCCTCAGTTCCCCCTATGCATTCTTAAGTATCTAGGTGTGGGGATAAGGGTGTGTGATGGCATCTGCACAGAGAATGGCCGACGCCCTGTCTTCTGTCAACTGATGGCCTGGGCCCTTCCCCTGCAAAGGTGCCAACTGAAGGTGTTGGAGAACAAAGAGATCAGGTGAACTCCTGACCCGGGAAAGAGACAAAGGCCAGAGGAGGGGCTGGAGAGTTTCAGTTTGGAGCTGGCTGGAGAAATGGAGGGAGAGCCAGATGGACCTTTGGCCTCCCTGCCCCCAAGATGGACCTGAGTGAGGGCTCCTGTTCTCTGTACCCACAAACTCTGTTTTAGACTGAGTTCCTGTCATCTAATAAACCTGTTTTACTGGCTGGCTGAGAGTCACATCTGACTACGGAGTTGGGGTGCACAGCCCACTGGCTTCCCTAGGAGCCCCGCCTGTGCAGACTCGCTGTGGGAAGCACACGGTGTGGATGGGGTTGCTGAATGCTCCAAGGTCAGACCCAGGAATGTCGAAGCTGTGTAAGCTTCTTGCCCAGGAGACAGTCTGCCCTCAGAGAAGAGGCTCCCCCAGAGTCCTGACTGGCTTCATATGAAGTAGTTTCAGAGCATCGCCTGGGGACTCCGTGACACCCTGTCTTACAAAAAAAAACAACAGAAAACCAACCCAAGAACATCCCTGGTTGGGACATGAACCAGGGTCCAAGCAATAGGTGTCGTAGTTGACCCGCCAGCCAGAGTGTCCATTTGTAACAGCCCAGCACTCCAACGGCATCCCCGAAAGCCCTGCTGCCCCCACCCAAGGCTGGCCTTACCATGAAGCGAAATGAGGCGGCCACCTCAGGTGCCAGACTGTGGGGGGGCACCCCTAGGATCCAGAGTGTAGAAAATTGTGTCTGCTGCAGATGCATATGGATTCTCTCTGCTCTAGCTGCACAGAGATGGTGGAGTGCTGTGCTGGAGGAAGGAGGGCACAAGAGACATAACAGGCAGGCAGGAGAAAAGGTGAGAGGGAATAACAGAAAGCAGCAGGCGCTGCAGGGAGAGAGAGGATGAGGAGTCTCTTATGTACCTCTCTAGCACCCCCAGGAGCCTGGACTGATTAACACCAGCTTCTCAGGGAGCTTCCTGTTTCCTGCTGCTTCCCTGAACCCACTTGAGGAGAACAGGCAGTCAACTGAAGTAGTAGGAGCCAGGTAGGCCCTTAAGATGCTGATATCTTCCCTCACTCAGGCCCTGCTACCAGCCTGTTTATTTGTCCCCTTCAGCTGAGCGTTGAGCGCCACTATAGCTGGCACAGAACAGCAGTCATGAGTGAAAGAAGAAAACGCCCCTCTTGGGCAGCATTCAGAAAAAGCAAGCAAGCAAAGGAAGCTTTTCTATCTAAGCAGGAAGAGCTCTCCTGAGATACATAGACACAAATGTTCACGGTGAGCCTTCCGGCCCCAGTGAGGATGTGAGCGGTGAGGAGATGCTTGATCTTCCAGTTAGTCAGAGTGCAGGTGACCTGGCAGCTACTGCAGCATCCATATCTCCATCTCAAATGGATGTAACCATGCACATTCCTGAAGAAACGTGTAGATCAGAGAAGAGTGTGGTGGAGGCGCAAGAAACAGCTGCTGCTGAGTTTAGTTCCTTAAGTCTAGATGATCCAGGACTGTGGACCCACTTGAGCAGTAGCCTGAGGGACTTCCTTGTACTGCATGGGCCACAGCAAGTGAAAAACTTCATGTTCCCCAAAGACAATGAAAATAGAAGTTTCCATCCAACACATTACTGGCGTGAAATCCCCAACGGTGACAAAGTGAAGAGGCCATGGCTTATGTACTGAAAAACCCAGAATGCTGCATACTGTTTTGGTTGCAAACTCTTCCAGTCTAGTTCCAGCCACATTGGGTTCTACAGGAACAAAGGATTGGAAAAATCTGGCATGCCATGAGAAGGCAGCAAATCACCAGAGAGCATTCCATAGGTGGTAAGAGCTTGAGATGAGACAGGTTAAAGGCCACCATAGAGGATCAGCATCAAGAGAAGATTGCATCAGAGTCTCTTTACTGGCAAAATGTTCTGAAAAGGCTCATTGTGAGCATTCTTGCCACCCAAAACCTAGCACTGTGTGGCATTTTAGATCAGCTGTATGTGCCAAACAATGGAAACTTCTTAAAATTGTGTAGCTGATGGCTGAGTTTGATGCTGTACTCCAGGAGCATCTAAGAAGAGTGACCACCCAAGAAATGTACACACACCACTACCTTGGAAAAACAATTCAAAATGAGATCACACAGCTACCTGCAACAAAAGTCAAACTGAAGATTGTGGCAGGTCTGAAGACATCAAGATATTACTCTGTTATTCTGGACTGCACACCTGACATCAGCCATACGGAACAAATGACTTTAATGGTGCGTTTTGTAACAACAACAACAGAACCTAGTGAAAATGTCCCTGCAATGGTGACTGTCAGAGAGCATTTTCTAGAATTTATCGGCATTGATGATACTACAGGAGCTGGTATGACAAATGTGCTTCTTAAAAAGCTGGAAGATACGGGAATTGCGATAGCTGACATGAGAGGTCAGGACTACGATAATGGTGCCAACACGAGAGGAAAGAACAGAGGAGGGTAGACATGGATCCAAGAGTTAAACCCTCGAGCTTTTTTTGTCCCATGCAGTTCTCATTCATTGAACTTGGTGGTCAGTGATGCAGCATCAGCTTTCAGTGAGGCTGCTGAATTTTTTAATGTAATTCAAAGCATTTATGTATTTTTCTCTGCATCAACTCATCAATGGCAAATTTTGAAGCAACATCTGGAAACATCCTCTCTGACACTGAAACCACTGAGTGCCACACGATGGGAAAGTCGTGTGGAGGCGATAAAGCCTATCAAACACCAAACTGGGAAGATAGATGATACCATAGTTGCCATTATGGAGGATAATGCTATGACAGGAACTGTTTGTGGGAGAACAGTGGCAGAGGGAAATGGAATCACCAGAAACATACATAACTTCAAATTTCTGTGTGGCTTAGTGTTGTGGCATGACATACTGTTTGAAATAAATGTTGTAAGCAAGAGACTCCAAGGTGTTGACCTTGATATATCTGGAGCAATGGAACAACTGGACAAAGCAAAGTCATATCTACAGTCTTACCGGTCAGACGAGGGATTTCAAAACATTCTGAAGAGTGCACAGAAGTTGGCAGAGGAACTTCACACTGAAGCTATTTTCCCACCCATTCAAGAATCACCAAAGAAGACAACATTTTGATTACGAGGCATGGGATAATCCCATAAGAGACCCCAAACAACAATTCAAAGTTGAATTCTTTAACCAGGTGCTAGATTGTGCAATACAGTCAGTTGAAGAATGTTTCATGCAGCTCAAGAAACACAACAATATATTTGGGATGTTGTATGATATTCCAAAATTCCTCACTATACCTGAAGAAGACCTGCACCAGCAATGCAGGGCACTAGAGACAGTGTTGACACATGATGACATGTGTGATATTGATGCATGTGATTTAGGTGATGAACTGAAAGCCCTTTCAAGATATATTTCAGCAGGATCAACTCCAAAGGCTGTTCTGGAATATATGTGCACAAATAAGATGACCACCCTCTTTCCAAATGCTTTTGTTGCTCTGTGCACATACCTCTAACACTTCCTGTAACAATTGCCAGTGGAGAACGCAGCTTCTCCAAGCTGAAATTAATAAAGACACATCTACACTCCATAATGACACAGGAGAGGCTAGTCGGCCTTGCAACCATCTCAATAGAGCATGAGCTGACCCAGACTGTGGACCTTCAGGAAGCAGTTCAAATCTTTGCAACCAAGAAGGCACGGAAAGCACCACTTTGATTATTCAAACAGATAAAAATGCCAGTGTTTACTATGCAGACAAGAAAAGTTACATTTGCTGTTCAGGCATTTGAAAATTAAGTGTTACTTAAAATTTTTTAAACAAGGCATTTTAAGTTGTTAGTTCTCCTTTATTGGGGTATGTAGCAGAGCAGAACCATGAGAGGAGTAGAACAGGAAGAAGGCAGGATTGAGACCTTTCAAAGTTTTGGCCCAAGCGAGGAGACATGGGGGCGTCATTTGAGCTTCCCGCCTCAGGTGTCAAAATGTTGTGGGCCGTCCCTGCCCCATCTATATCCTGTATCTCCTCCATCTTGTGTCAGTCTGGGTGTTAGAAACAGGAGACATAAATATCCTTCACCCATCAGGACTGGCAGGAAAATTAACTCTTTCCTGTTCATCACAAAAAGTTGTTAACATAAAAACCTTTAATATTTTGCTTCCAAAAACAAAACAAAAAGTGATTCCGCAAAACAAATTTCATTAAAACCTATTAATGATTTTTTATTCTATTTCAGTATAAAAACCTCTTTTAATTTATGTTTAATCAAGAAACTTTCAACTTTAAAATACATGCTATTTTTTTTAAACCAATGCCTCTTGTAGTGAAGCAGAGTGGCCTCCATCTGAGCCTAAGAGGAAGGGACCACGCCACTCCCCCTGGTGGATGGAGCCAAACCAGCCCCCCTTCCCCCCCATGCCAGAAGCAGAGGGGCATGGCAAGCCGTATAAAAGGCAGGCCCTGCAGCTCAGTCGGGATGGAGCCTGGGAAGAAGGTAGATGTCTCCAGCCTGCTGCAGAACTCTGGAGTCAAAATTGCACTGTGCAACACCCTGCCCCCGGAGGAGACTGTCCACAGAAAGGAGTTGGCAGGACTACCAGCAGCTGTACACCCAAGGAGATGGCAGACCCTTGGACTACGGAGCCTTGCTCCCAGACGGAAATAGCCCAGGGAAACCAGGCTTTAGTCTGGTTGTGCTGCCGGAAAACGAGTCGGTGTGTTTTGGTGGGATCCCTCCTGACCCAGTGGTGGAACCATCCGCCACTGTTGGGGCCCTGGGCTGGGACCTGGTGGAGTAGATTCACACCTACATAGACACACACATGAGCGTACACACATATATGCAAATACCTGCATATATACACAGGCACATATGCCTGCGCCCAGTCTCACACACACAACATTGGGGCTGTTCGGGGCTGTGTGTCTGGCTCAGACCTGTCCCTGTATGTGACCCTGAGAAGCCCCCAATGACTTCTGGCAAGGAGGTTACAGGTAGGCTGACCAGATAGCAAGTGTCAAAAATCGGGACAGGAGGTGGGGGGTAATAGGTGCCTATGTGAGAAAAAGACCCCAGAATCGGGACTGTCCCTATAAAATCAGGACATCTGGTCACCCTAGCTACAGGAATGCCCTGATCTCCATCTGTACATGCTGGTTCACCACAGAATGTGGTTGAGGTCTCACATGAAATCTGGGGTCATGCTGGCCATTAATTTTGTGACAAGTATGTACAGAAACTATGTAAGGAGTGATCTACAGATACAGAACAAGTGTTCCTGAAGTCTGGATCAAGGCAGAGCTGACAAACAGGTTTCTGCCAGACAAAAGGTGTTTATTCACCTTTCTTTCGGTCAGCCATGTAAATTAAGCATTGTAAGTCGGCACCATGGAGGCCCCTTTGCATACAGCATCAACAGCGGTGATGTGAAATCACCAGGGAGGCAGCACACTGGAGAATAAGATACAGAGGATTATCCTGACTCAGGAAACAGGCAATGACCATTGGGGGATATGCAGGGAAGGCAGCCCTCCATCCTGCACTTCAGAAGTATTTGGGTGGGTCAATTACACTCATGAAAACAGGATCACAACTGTGGTTGAAACGCTGCAGAGGATATGTGGGTTTTCCACTATCCTTACTCGCCATCTCTTGAATCTCAAATGTTTCATAATAAACTTAGGGCTGTCTTCACTATAAATCTATCTCAGCACTGCGACGTTATACAAGGAGCGGATCCTGAGTGACTCATATAAGCTGGGGTGCACGCTAGTCCCTGAGGAACAACTGACCCAATATTTCTCCAAGTATTCAGTGGAGTAAAGGCTGGACATTACTGGGGAATGTTTAAAGGGATGCACCGATTGTTATCCCGCAAGGCATAGTAAGGGCTGGCATTGCCCAGAGGAGAGTGTTTGGGTGGCACACACGCTGATGATGTCAGGGAACTGACACCCAGTTAAACACATGCAAGTCTTGCTAGAGGCAAGGGAGTAATGAGGTGACTTGCAGTCCTGGGTACCCTGAGAACTGTAGCACTATAAACAAAGACAGTCAGAGCAAACTGAGTCAGAATATTGACTTGCCTATACACCGATGCTTGGAGCCTGGGTAGCAAACCAGAGGAATTGGAATTGCTCATTCACGCGCTTCAGTTCGCTCTAGTTGCTATTAATGAAAGCTGGTGGGATGCTTTGCACCATTGGAATGTTAAAATCAATGGTTATAACCTATTTAGGAAGGATCAAGTGGGCAAAAAGTGAGGGGGAGTGGCACTCCATGCCAAAAATGGCATTACCTGTTTCTGAGTCACTGATGACTCTGATGCATATGCATTCAAGATAATTTTCTTCTATATCCTAGCAGGTAAACCTCAAGATGGGGTGCTAGTTGGTATCTGCTACAGGCCACCAAATCACACTAGGGAACAGGATGACCACCTCCTTATGTGCCTATTTATAATGTGTAGGAAACAAAGCTGGGTGATCACAGGGGGCTTCAATTTGAGTGATGTAGGCTGGAGTCTTGTGCTCCCAGTATTAAAACATCCTTGGAATTTCTAAACATTATAGAGGATAATTTCGCTAATTCAAAAAGTGTTGCAGCCAACACAGGGAAATTGTTTCTTATACTTTGTCCTGACAGATAGAGGAACTGATAACAGAACTAAAAATTAAAAGGGGTTTAGGTACAAGTGAGCATGACTTGATCACATTTATTATGTGCAAGCAGAATAAAGTTCAGACCAGTAATATATGTACTTTGTGCTTTAATGGGGACAATTTCACAAAGCTGAAAATAATTGAGCCAAATGAGCTAGGAGGAAGACTTTAACCAGAAAAATGTAAATGATCATTGTGAATCATTTAAGAATACCTTCTTATGCTCAAAAAGCCATAATCTTACAACTGAGGAAGAAGGCCATGCTGGTTTTAAAAAATGACCTGATTTAGAGTGGAAGTGAAGGTGGCTATAAAATATAACAAAGAGAGGAAAGGAGGAGTTGATAGTAACAAATATAAATCAGAAGTTAGGAACTGTAGAAAGTTGATAAGGGAAGCAAAAGGACACAAGGCGAAATCTATGGCTAGCAGAGATAAGGACAATAAGGAGTTTTAAAAATATATTAGGAACAAAATTAATTCTGATAATGGTATTAGTCCTTTACTAGAAGGAAATGGTAGAATTATCAATTATAATGCAAAAAAGGCAGAAGTGTTCAGTAAATATTTCTGGAGGATGTTAACAGAAACTACTGAAGTTAGACATTTTTATATCAGCAGGTCCACATAACTTGCATGCAAGAGTTTTAAAAGAGCTGGCTGAGGAGCTCCCTGGGCTGTTGGTGCTGACTTTTAATAAGTCTTGGAGCACTGGGGAAGTTCCAGAAAACTGAGAAACCTAATAGTGTGTGTGACGGGTTGGGGCCACAGAGACCTGCTTGGTGCTGCCACCTGGTGTGCCAAGGCTACTTCTGCCCCTGCTTCCAGGCCTTTTCCAGCTTGGGACTCCCGAATCCTGTCTGTTTTGAGCCAGATTCCACTGATCTGCTGCAAACACAGACCCAGGTCCGAACCACGTCCACTAACCACTGTAAGGCCCCTGGAAGCACTCTTGCCTTTGACACCCAGCTGCTCAACTCCAAGGAGGTTCAAACCCTTAATAAATCCGTTTTACCCTGTATAAAGCTTATACAGGGTAAACTCATGAATAGTTCGCTTTCTATTTCAATGATAGAAAGATATGCACAGCTGTTTGCTTTCCCCTCGGCACCGACTCGTACTCAAGGAAACTTAATAAGTAAAAAGTGATTTTAATAAGTACAGAAAACAGGATTAAAGTGAGTTCAATTAGTGACAGACAGAACAAAGTGAATTACCGAATAAAATAAAAGAGAACACGCAGTTCTATGTCTAATCACCCTGTGTACAGATAAACCCCTCACTGGGTCCAGCAATCACTCACCCCCCTAATGTCTTTGTCCTCTGTTCAGTCTCTTTCAGGTCTCCTTGGGGGGTGGAGAGCTTCTTCGTTTAGCCAGCTCAAGACAAACTGGAGGGGTTTCCTCGGGGTTTAAATAGATTTTCTCCTCTGGGTGGACACCCCTCCCTCTCCCTGTGTAGCATCCAGTTACCAAATGGAGTTGGGGTCACATGGACCAGTCACATGCACAACTCAGTTCCAGACCAGCCACATTCCTGGCAAAGTTCAGATGTGGATTGGTGACTGCAAGTTCTATTGTCTGTTAAGTGCTTCTTGATTGGGCACTTAACCTGCACATTCCTTTCTCAAGAAATACAACCGATATTCATAACTTCAACTACAACAATGATACATGCATACAAACAGGAGGAATAAATTCAGTAGGTCATAACTTTCACAGAGATATGTTACATGGCACATGTAGCATAAAACATATTCTAGTTACATATATACATTTATAAGCATCTCCCCATAAAGTTTTATGGGGAACACCGTCACAGTGTGCCAATTTTTAAGAAGGGTAAATGGAAAGGCCCGGATAATTATAGGTCTGTCACCCTGACATCGATCCTAGGTAAGATAATGGAGTGGCTGATACAGGACTCTATTAATAAAGAATTAAAGGAAGGTAAAGTAATTCATGCAAATTGACATGGATTTATGGAAAACAGATCCTGCCAAGCTACCTTGATTTTTAAAAAAATGAGATTACAAGTTTGGTTGATAAAAGATAATAATGTTTATGTAATAGACTTTCGTAAGATGTTTGATTTGGTACCACACAATATATTGATTAATAAACTGGAATGATATCAAATTAACATAGCACACTTTAAATGGATTAAAAACTGACTAACTGATATTTGAGGCTGGGAACTGAAAGGTTGGTCACATCTCCCAACTTTGCAAGTGGCTAAAGCGGGACAGAGTAAAAACCATCGATACAGTAATGATGCTTCTGGGGAAGGGTTGGAATAATGCCTATAACAACAACACACATTCAAAATAATGAAAGCAACATTTTTCATCTGTCTCCATCACTGACAAACATCTCAGCCCCCAACCCTACCACTCTCCAACATCCCCCATTCCTCCACAACTCACCCCCATTTCTTCCCACAGCCCCCAACTTCCTCCATTCCCCCCAATCCCCACAAAACACCTGCCCATTCCCTCACAGTCCCCACAATTCACCCCACCACCACCCAACATCCCCCATTCCTCCCAGAGCTCCTGCAACTCACCCCACAGCCCCCAACACCCCCATTTCTTCCCACAGCCCCCAACACCCCCCCATTCCCTCACATTCCCCACAATTCACCCCACCACCACCCAACATCCCCCATTCCTCCCAGAGCTCCTGCAACTCACCCCACAGCCCCCAACACCCCCATTTCTTCCCACAGCCCCCAACACCCCCCATTCCCTCACATTCCCCACAATTCACCCCACCACCACCCAACATCCCCCATTCCTCCCAGAGCTCCTGCAACTCACTCCACAGCCCCCAACACCCCCATTTCTTCCCACAGCCCCCAACACTCCCCATTCCCTCACATTCCCCACAATTCACCCCACCACCACCCAACATCCCCCATTCCTCCCAGAGCTCCTGCAACTCACCTCACAGCCTCCAACCCCTCACCTTGTAGCCCCTCACTCACTGCCAGCCCCTCACTCACTGCCCTGGGAACTTCCTGCTCTCCTTCCCCACCCACCATGGCTCAGTGCTCTGCTCCCATCCTGGGCCAGGGCGGCTCCTCCCGATTCCTGTCACCCAGTGGCTTCACTTGCTCCCATCACCTACTCTACATGGAGGGGCCGCCAGGCCAAATCTCAGGGAGTGGCATTGTGACCTGGCACATGGGGTCACAGCACCACTCAGGATTGGCCCATCACACCACCACCCACCCAAATCTGGTGGTCCCAAGCCCCCTGAAATATGGGCCCTGTGCAAGTGCGGTGAGTGCGAATTGGTTAATCCAGACTGGAGTGCAGGAAATGTTCTACATCAGCTGGGAGGGACAGAGGGGCTCGGGGGGTCCCATGCCATCCAGAACTGTTGAGAGGTCGGGGAGGGGGAGGTAAGTACCCAACACCCACTGAATTTCTTTGGACACCCCAGCTTTCCTCTACCACACAATGGCCCCCAAAAGCTCTAGACAGGGACGGTGAACCCCACAATCACAGCACAACACACGGGCAAACCACAGGCAAAGGAAGCGCGGAAATGGAGCTGATCCCAATACACCTTTCAGAAAACAACCTGCCTGATAGGAGTCCCTTTCTTGGGCTCCGAATGGCTCAGGAGAGCCCTAGTTTCTGCAACCATCTTCATCATTTGTGAGGATTCTCCAGGAAGTTTCATCCAGTCACTTTCACCAGACGGTCACTGTTTGCAAACGGGTCGCACTGAGTGTCCCTCGTTTAGATTGCTGTCGTACGATCAGTTCCCCAGCTCACGTGATAGTGCACCTGCTTCCTCAATTCTGTTTGAAACAGGAGAACAGCCACAACAACAAAAAATGAACTTTGGGGACAAATTTGGGAAACGTTCCGGATCTGAACTAAATTCAGTATGTTTAGTCGCAAAACCTCACACTCCGTTTATCACAGGCTAGTCTAGACTCCATTCTCCTCTAGATAGGTTCTTGTACCGCGCTCAGCGCTGTAATAGCAGAGCACCTTCCAGTCGTGCCGTAAGCAACGCGACTAGAAACCAGAATGGAAAGTAACATCCTGGGTGATATGATGAGAAAGGACAAACACCCGCATCTGGATCAGCACCATGTGTAAGCTGGCGCTTCAGGTCTAGGTAGCAGGCTGACCTGGGGGGGTCAGGTTTGGATGCGATGGTGCACTGGGAGCTGACCGGTGACACCGCAGCCCAGCAGGACACCAACCTCCCATTAGTCACACGGGGCAGTGGACGTTGTGATGCAAGAGGTCAGGCACTGGGAGAGTTCGTTGCATGGAAGCTTGATGTTATTTCAGGCGTTTCATTTGAAAATTGATCATTTCTAAAATGAAATGCTGGAGTTGAAACAGCAGCCTGGTATTCATTCTGTCATTATGAATTTCAGACTGGAAAGTTCCATGTCATTGTAATGTCCACCTTCCACATGCCCAAGGGTTAATTAATAAAATGTTCTAATTGGAAGGACGCTGGGTAAAGTTAATGATATAGACAAACAAATGCACGCTCTAAAATAAAGGCGTGCCATGAGTAAACTACCTGATAGGCCTCGGTTATCTAAGGACTGGGGTTGCTAGCCAGCCTTTGAAATTGAAATGTGAGCATTCCATCCATTTTTCATCCTTATCCAAACCGAGTCAGATCCAGATGCTCCCAGTCTGCAGGAACAATACGCGTGTACACTGCATACAGTAGCTGACACACAGAGAGGGAAGATTTGTTAAATAGGAGGAAAAAATAGCTGTGCGCTTAGAGGGACTAAAGAATTGTGAAAGGAGCACTGGAAGTGTTACCAGCCAAGGCAAGACAATGGAGCGTGTGCTAAGGCACATAGTGGTCTGCTGTGACTTGGGGCCAGATAAAGCTGGTGGTTGCTGCGGCTGGTTTGCAGTTGGCCCCTGGCTCTACATATGGGGAGGGAGGAGTCAGCTGCAGAATCATAAAAGTTGGATTTTTTTCACATTTTAGTTGCTCCACATTTTACACATTATGCCATTGGGCATATAAATGTTTAACCCATGATGTCTGGTTCTGTTTGCACTGTGAAATCATCATTACGTTGATTGCAATGCCGTGAAAGCGTAGCTGACGTTAAAGCGATTGCAGAGAGGGCTGTTGTCCTGTACCGGTGAGCTCAGAAGCTCCTAAATGAGGCCAGACATCTTCCATTTGGAACTTTGGGTCCTTTGGCTTGTCACAGGGCCTCTCCTTCCCAGTAGTGTAGCCAGGTCTTGAGCACAGGGGGAGCGGTGGCGCTATAAAAAGGCGCCTCCCCCTCCCCCTGTACTCACCCTGCGACGCTTTAAAGGTCCGCTGCGGAGCCCCGGCCCTTTAAAGCGCTGCCGCCGGAGCCACTGGCAGGGCCCGCGCGCCCACCAGGCGACCCTAGGCGGTCGCCTAGTGCGCCAAGATTTGGGGGGCGGCGGGCAGCTGCCGGCTGCCTCCCCGCTCAGCGGCTGAGCTGCTGAGCGGAGAGACAAGAGGTGGCTTGCCCTGGCTGCTCCTTGTCTCTCCGCTCAGCAGCTCAGCGGGGAGACAAGGGACGGCTTGCTGCGGCTGCCCCTTGTCTCTCCGCTCAGCGGCTGAGCTGCTGAGCGGGGAGCTGGAGGGCAGCCGCGGCGAGCCCCCGCCTCGCTGCCCCCCCCTCAGCGCCTGAGCGGGGAGCCGCCTCGCTGCCCCCCGAGCCGCTCCCCACTCAGGCTCCAGCAGCAGGGGGGCGGGGGGCGCTTTAAAAGGCCCCTGGCTCCCCGCAGCGGCAGGAGCCGCAGGCCTTTTAAAACACCGCCCTAGCAAGGCTCCGGCGGTGCCTTAGCGCCGCTTTTCCTCATAGGGCGAGCGGCCGCTCCCCCTGCTCCCCCCCTGGCTACGCTACTGCTCCTTCCCACACCCCCTGCAGCATACAAGCAAGCGAAGGAGGGAGCATGTAAATTAACTGGAGAAGAACTGCAAGGTTTGGCTGAGCAACTTCTGATGTCACAAGCAATGATACTGCTTAAGAATGACCTGAACTATTAACCTGGCCCTGATTATAATCACAACAACCGCATACAAGAATCATTAATAGATTGGCTTGGTTACAACTAGACTATTGAGAATTGTCCACCCGCAAATGGCCTTTTTAAAAAAAAGAAATTAAGTTTTCATTATATTTTTATTGAAATTTTTGTATAAAAACATCCTAAGTAATTATTGACACGTCTTGTTTATGGAAAGCCACATTTTTCCTGTAAACAACATTTAAATAATCAAAGGGATAGCCGTGTTAGTCTGTATCCGCAAAAACAATGAGGAGTCCGGTGGCACCTTAAAGACTAACAGATTTATTTGGGCATAAGCTTTTGTGGGTAAAAAACCCCCTTCTTCAGATGCATGGAGCGAAAATTACAGATCAGGCATAAATATCATATTAATTATCATAAATATTTATGCCTATATCTGCAATTTTCACTCCATACATCTGAAGAAGTGGGTTTTTTACCCACGACAGTTTATGCCCAAATAAATCTATTAGTCTTTAAGGTGCCACCAGACTCCTCATTTTTGTTATTTCAATAAATATTTTTTATTTTTAAAAATTCACTACAATTTTTTAAAAAACAAAAAACCATCTTTGTTTCCTACCCAGTGGAATGGAAATAGATGTGAAATTTCAACATCTTTCATTGCAAATGTTGTTTTCCAACATTTTATCACAGCCCGTTTTCTTCAAAGGAAACTTATGGCTTGTGCCAGCAATGACTGTGGATCTGCTCCTGCAGAGTTACGTATGTGCGTAACTTTACACACCACAACCCATGGGAGTTTTGTCACCGACTTCAGTGGGGTAGGACTTCACCCCATGAGTTGTCCTATTGAAATCACAGAGTGTAAAATTAACTATGTTCATAGATCTTTGTAGGATCCTGGCCTGGCTGTTCATGACAGGTGGTAAATTTTTGCCTCTTTAGGGCCTTAAAAAAAAAAAATCACAAAAATATGTCTTAAAGGGCCCTTTTTACTTAATTTTTACTCAGAAACTAATTAACAGATTCACTTGAGTAGCCTTAGAAAATGTAGTCTTTACTCTCCGATTATGTGCTGTAAATTTGGGGGCAATACACTATTTGTTGCACAAAATAAAGACATTTATCTCCTGCTTTAAGTGCACATATCAATTCAACCTTAACTATGGAGCCACTTATGATGCCTCTAGAATATATAAAAATACAAATAGCATTTCATAACTGCAACTCTATTACAGTCATTCATCTCTCCAGAATACAAAGTCTTATATTTTTAAATCCTCAAACGTTACGGCTGCTAGCAGCTAAATATAAATATTGAAATGTGCAGTAAACAGGAACTGGGATTTTTTTGCACATATTTATGCACAGCTACCCTGGGGTTAAGCTGTGTTTGAAGTACGGTCACAGGCATATTATATTCTTTGATCAAGTTCTCAAGCTTTCAAGTTAATGCCTCTATCCCCTTTGGTTAGTGCAGCTCATAAAATATTCATAGGGGCATCTTGTAACTAGAAAGATGGAATCCTGGCTGGGGAATGTTATTGCCAATCAATGTTGCTCTCTATGTAGGAAGCTAGTGCAGAGCAATCAAACGGCACGGTCATTGAACGCTCAACGTGGCGTGTGCGATGCGCAGCCACAAAAGCAGAGACGTTGTTCATCTCAGCCTCAGATCCCGAACTAGGGCTCATTCCTGGTGGGGAGCAGTCCCTTCTCCGCATGGCTAACGACGAGCTAAAACTGCCTGCATTGATTCCGCTTGTGCCCCTCCAGAGGAGCTGGCAAATGAGCAAACTACCTGAAGGATTCTGTCTGGCCTGGGGGTCCCAGATCATGTGCTAGCCAGACCTATTTGCTGGCAGTCTATTCATTCAGCTCAGATGGATTGCTACCAGACTAACAGTCACTCAGGAACAGCTGGCTAGTCACTTGCTGTGATTGTCCATCATTCCCTCTCTTGATGTCTAATTGGTTGCCTTGTCTCTGCTCCCTGGCTGGATAACCAGGGCTTTTCAGCAGGAAAGCAATCCAAAGAGCTGGCTGGGGCAAACCTCCAAACTGTCAGGATCCGCAGTTTCCTGTTGGAATAATCAAGAATCCGTCCACCCAGCACACCTTCTCACACCCTATTGTGCTCTACCCACCCTCTGATACCATACACAATATCACGCCGCTGCACTCCGTCCCACTAGTTACACACCGCTGTGCTCGGTCACACCCCACCACACTGTACTGCGCTTGACCAAAGCACCTGCCTTCTTCAAAAATTCCTCTTCCGTGGAAAATTTCATATTTCCATGAATGTTAGATCATCCCCCCCAAGACTCCGTATGTCAATCAGCAAAGCCACACTCACATGGTGGGGGCAGGGGGAGAAATGAGTAGAGGAAACAAAGAGCAGCCCCGACCAGTCACTGAATCCTGACTCTGTGGTCCCAGTCCATGCTATCACCTGGAGCAGCCATGCCCCATTAGCAACCACCCAGCCCCGTCCAGCGCTGCAAAACCAGGATGCCAGGAATGTCCTCTGTTGTGTATTTGGTTGTCAGGGTAATAGCACCTTGTAGTTGCTATGGCAACTGAGTGATTATTAGGGGATAGCCCAGCCAGTTTTGGCTGGTTTGGTTAGTTCAGTGTGTGTGAAAATAAATGGCTGCGTTCATGGCTCACAGCTCTGTGTCTCACATGATTTCTTCCTAAACCTGCTGCCCCAAGGATACAACAAAGTGACGACGAGGATGGGATCCCTGTGCTGCCCCATCAACAGAAGGAAGTAGAAGTCAAGGTAACAAGAAAAAAAACAACCTACCAAAATCTTTGCGCTGTTGGAAGGGGGTGAGAACTGGCTTGTTTGCACTGACTGTGAAACCTGAAACTAAAACCATGGCTACACTTACAGGGCCACTGGAACCTTTTGAGGAGAATATAGTGCAATGGCATGTGTATACTGAGCATTTTGAGCTTTTTGTTATTGCAAATGACATTACAGAAGAGAAGAAGGTGCCAATATTCTTAAGTGTTGTAGGGGCTAAAACCTACTCCCTGCTACGCAGCTTACTACACCTGTTAAGCCTGAAACCAAATCTTACAGTGACATCGTGGAAATCCTGGGGTCCCATTTCCCCCCAAAACCACTGGTAATTGCTGAAAGATATAGATTCCACAAAAGAGACCAAAAGGAAGATGAAAGAGTTGTACAATTTGTAGCAATTTTTAAAAGGCTAGCAGAACACTGTGAATTTAAGAGATGTTAAATGATGCCCTGCGTGACAGGTTACTGTGGGGCCTGTAGAGTGAAGCTATACGGAAGCATCTATTGAGAGAGACTCAGCTTACTTTACAGAAGGCTGTTGATATTGCAGTCTCCATGGAACTGGCTACAAAGGAGGTGCAATACATCAGTGAATCCCCTAGGGTGCATAAGGTGTCGCAAGAACCTACCCACAAAACTGTGCAGAGTCAGGAATGTTACTGCTGTGGTAAGCCAGGTCACCAGGCATCACAATGCTGGTGTAAGGACCTGGTGTGTTGACACTGTGGCAAAAAGGGACACATTGAGTGTGCTTGTAAACAAAAGAAATAGAGTCCTGTGGTCTGGCCGACCAAAAAGGGAAACCTGCATACCCTAGAGCAGACCCAGGATGACCAAGGTGACACCTCATCAAAAGAAGAAGTGCCTCTGCGTGTTTTGTCTTTGGCATTGGGCTCACATGGATACTGGGTAACCCCATTGTTGGATGGCAAACCTATTCGCATGGAACTGGACACCGGTGCAGCTGTCTCGCTGGTTTCCGAGACTGTGTATAAAGAAAAGCTACAGCATCTTCTGCTTAAGGCAACAAAAACTGTTCTGAAGACATATACGGGAGAAGCTGTGCCCATGTTGGGCACTATTGACGTTAAGGTGGAGCTCAATGGACAGGCTGCTAAATTGCCACTGTTTGTGGTGAGAGGTAATTACCCAGCCTTAATAGGTAGGTCTTGGCTTGGGAAGGTTCAGCTGAATTGGGCAGAAGTGCACCGAATGACTAAAGAAGAAACCGGTCTGGCCACTATACTAAGGAAACATGCTGCTGTTTTTGGAGAGGATCTGGGAAGTATGAAGGGAATCACTGTGACATTGAACATTAAACCTGACAGTCAACCAAAATATCTGACAGCCCGAACTGTGCCATATGCCATCAGGCCGAAAGTTGAAGCAGATCTGGAGCGCCTGGTCACCAATGGAGTCCTAATCCCAGTTACCCAAAGCCCATGGGCCACTCCTATCGTTCCAATAGTGAAGAAAGATGGCTCCCTCTGGATTTGTGGTAATTTTAAAGGCACTGTCAACCCAGTGTTGTGTGTAGAGCAATACCCGCTTCCCCGCATCGATGACCTCTTCGCGGGTCTGGCTGGGGGACAAAAGTTAAGTAAAATTGATCTGCGACAAGCGTATTTACAGATGCACATCGATGAAAAGTCCCAAGAGCTCTTGACTATTGTGACTCATATGGGGCTTTATCGATACTGTCGCCCACCCTTCAGAATAACGTCTGCTCCCGCCCTATTCCAGAGGGCTATGGACTAGATCTTGTATGGCTTGCCAGGAGTTCAGTGCTATCTGGACGACATCCTGGTCACTGGAAGGAATGATGAGGATCACCCAAAGAATTTAGAGGCTACCCTACAAAGACTGGAAGAGTATGGCCTATGAGTCCACAAAGACAAATGTGAATTTTTCCAGCCCTCTGTTGAATATTTGGGACACATCATTGATGCTGCGGGTCTTCATCAGGCCCCCGCAAAAGTTAAGGCTATTGTGGAGGCTCCCCCGCCTCGAAATGTTAGCCAGCTGCGCTCGTTTCTAGGCCTCCTGAACTACTATGGAAAGTTCATCTCACAGTTAGCCACACTGCTAAAACCACTTCACAAACTCCTCGGGCAGAACAAGACCTGGAAGTGGACTGAAGCCTGTAATGATGCATTTAACAAGGCTAAGGATGCATTGCTAAATAATGAAGTTCTAACGCACTTTGATCCATCCTTACCCCTACAATTGGCCTGCGATGCCTCCCCTTATGGAGTGGGAGCAGTCGTGTCACACATTATGCCTTCTGGAGAAGAGAGACCTACTGCTTTTGCTTCACACACTCTAAGCAAATCAGAAACAAACTATGCCCAAATCGAACGTGAGGCATTGGGGATTGTTTTTGGAATTTGGAAGTTTCATAAGTACCTGTTTGGGCGGAAGTTTACTCTTCTTACTGACCATCGGATACCTCTGACGTCAATTTTTGGACCCTACACAGGCATTCCCCCATTAGCTGCTAGTCGTATGCAACGTTGGGCATTGTTACTTTCAGCGCACACATATGAAATCAAATATCGGAAATCCACTCTGCACGGCAATGCAGATGGTCTCTCAAGGTTGCCTTTGCCAGTCAAACATCAAGATACTGCCCAAAGGGAAATCTTCTACTTTGAACACGTAGAGAATACACCCATCACTGCTACTCAGATAAAGAAGGCAACTCGTGTTGACCCAGTATTGTCCCAAGTTATGGACCTGGTGATGCATGGAAAATCTCGATGAACCTCTCCGGTCTCACCCAACTTTGTTACCTAAACGTCCAGGAGGACGGAGTTATTGATCCAATATGGTTGTTTGTTGTGGGGGAGACGTGTCATTATCCCACCACCACTGAGATCACAGATGTTAGAACAGCTACATTCCGGTCACTGTGGAATAGTGCGCATGAAGGAAATTGCATGAAGCTATTTTTGGTGGCCTGGATTGGACAGTGCTATTGAAGAGAAGGCAAGAGCTTGTATGTCATGTCAGGGTGTCAGGAATGCACCCCAGTGGGCACCCCTACATCCATGGGACTGCCCTGAAAACTCATGGCAACGTATTCATGTTGACTTCACTGGCGCCCTTGAAGGAAGCATGTTCTTGGTGGTGGTAGATGCCCATTCTAAATGGCCAGAAGTCTCTATAATGCAGTCCTCTACTGCAGAGAGTACTATCCAAAAACTACGGGGACTCTTTAGTCGTTTCGGTCTGCCAGAACAACTTGTGCGTGACAACGGACCGCAGTTCGTCTCTCAAGAGTTTCAAAATTTTACGAAGGCAAATGGGATACACCGCATCACTTCAGCACCATATCATCCACCCACCAACGGATTAGCTGAAAGATTTGTGCAGACAATGAAACAAGCTTTGAAATCAGCAAGGGGACAACACTCCATTCAAAAGCGTCTGGACACCTTCTTACTGTCCTACAGAAACACACCTCATGCTACGACCAAGGCATCCCCGGCCTTTCTAATGATGGGACGACAGCTGCGCACTTGCTTTGATCTGCTGAAACCTCTGAACCCAGACAAATTGTGCAATGTCATCAGACGTGTACCCAGAACAAAAGACAGAACCTTTAACTCAGGACAGCCAGTTTTGGCTCGGAATTATACTTCTGGAGCTAAATGGGTCCCTGTCGTGATCATCGCTCAAACAGGACCTGTTTCCTACACAGTCCGGACTGCAGAGAATCTCACCTGGCAGCGTCATGTAGATCAGCTGTTGCTAGGTCATGCCAGTCCTCAGGACACACCTTCAGTTGAGTAGTCTGACTTCACCTTTTCTGGTGAGACACCAAACCAAGAATCCCTGTACCTGACTGTTCTCCTCCATTACTGCCAGCGGCTGAGATACCCCCTTGCCCGGAACAAGCTGACACCACCTTCTCACCCGTTCGCACTATGAACCCCGAGCCCATTGTCAGGCCTGCGCCCAAGGTACTTTCGGGTGCAACAACACCAGAAGTTCACCACAATCCACCTAGAGACAGAAGACCGCCTCAATGGCTGTATCTTTAGCTAGGGCAAACCCATAGTTATGGGGCAAACTAATCCCTGGGGTTTAGCCGGGAATAGAGGCAGTCTATCCTCCTTCTCTAGTTTAGTGTTTGTTTTATTTAGGGGATGTTCTTATTAAGGGAGGAGGAATATGTTGTGTATTTGGTTGTTGGGGTAATAGCACCTTGTTGTTGCTATGGCAACTGAGTGATTATTAGGGGATAGCCCAGCCAGTTTCAGCTGGTTTGGTTAGTTCAGTGTGTGTGAAAATAAATGGCTGCGTTCATGGCTCACAGCTCTGTGTCTCACATGATTTCTTCCTAAACCTGCTGCCCCAAGGATACAACATCTTCCAAAGACCCAATTAAGCTATTACTCCACAAATATCATTCAGCTTATTATTTTTTAAAAAGATGTTTAAAGAACATTATTAAAGTTGCAAACTCCAGCCCCAAGAACGTAGGAAATGCCAGGTTTAAGATTGCCTGTGCAACCTTAACTCTGCCCCCTTGTGCAGACGCATTATGAGACAGTCTGTAATTACATGATCACATGCTATTCTTTCCCTTTTGCTACAGTTCCCTTCTGCTCCTATCTCCCTAGCACTTGCCCCATCCCCTTCTCCTGGCGCCTGCCCCTCCCTTCTCCTTCTCCCCTGCTTCTGCCCCCTTTCCTCTCCCATACATATTCTATCCCCCACATCCCAATCCCTGGATCCTGCCCCTGGTTCAGATTATTCCATGACAATGTGACCATTGCCCCTTTCAAACCAGCCCCCCATCTTGCCCTCCAGTGTGTGCAATGCTAACTGGACAGCCAGAAAATTCTACACCTCACTTCTTGTAAGATGAGAAAATTGCTCTTCATGAATACATGCAAATTAATTGTAGACTAATTAATGGAAGCAAAACTGCATCTCCCTCCCATCTTCACATACACAGCCAGGTGCCCAGGCCCAGCTCTGCTCTTAGAGCCACGCAGCAGATCCCCAGGCCAGTGTCCGATTCTAAGTGGGAGCTGTGCATGGGCAGGAGTGCCCCTTCCAGCCCTTCCATTTCAACCTGGGCTCTCTGCAGAGGCAGCTGCCTCCTTGCCAGCCAGCCACTGCCCTCCCCTGCTGGGAGACTTGCCTTGGGCTCCTTCCTGCTGCATTGCTGACTCTGCAAAGGCGTGGCTGTGAGCGAAGTGTCAAGCAGCTTCTCAGAGTGTTGGGAAGGCAGGGCAGGGAGACTATCCATGGGGATCAGAATGGGCCCCTGTTCAGAGCCCAGCCCAAGGGGCAAAGGGTAGCAAGCTGGATGCTGCATGGTGCTACAGGCCTGTGAAGAGGCTTCTGCACTTCCAGCCCCCATTCTCTTCCTGGGAGCAAAGGGAGCTCAGCACTCACAGATCAGGGCCTGTAATCAGCTCCTGGACTCTGGACGGCCTGCACAGCCCTCAGCACTGTAAAAGGCAGGAAGCAGCCGCCGCACATCAGCCCCATTCACCAGAGTTCTCTGCTCGTGCTGCTGCAGGGAAAACAGACATGGCCTGGTAAGATCCCTCCCTTCTGTACTGGGTGGCGGTGGTGTGGAACACAGCAGCGGGAGAACGGCCACAACTGGGTTGTAATGGCCATGGGAACAGCAGATGGGATGTCTCTCTGGCACACGGGGCTGGGCAGCATGCTGGGCTCCAGGTCTGGGGGGCCTTGGCCGCATTAGCCTTAATTTCCCCATGGCCAAAGCAGCCCCTACCCCAAGCCAGGGCCGGCTCCAGGCACCAGCAAAACAAGCTGGTGCTTGGGGCGGCACATTTCTAGGGGCGGCATTCTGGCACCGGCCATGCCGCCCCTAGAAATGTGCCCCGGCCGGCCGCCCCAGCTCAGCTCCACTCTGCGCCGGTGCGGCCGCCGCCGGCTTCTCCCCAAGCTGCAGCGCGCGAAACAGCTGTTTTGCGCGCCGCTTCTCCCCCTCCCTCCCAGGCTCTTAAGCCTGGGAGGGAGGGGGAGAAGAGAACTCGAGGGTCCGCAGCGCGTATCTCCCCCTCCCTCCCAGGCATGCTCCGGCCCGGGAGAACGGGGCAGCCGGAATGCCACACTCGCTCCCCGCTGGCTGGGGAGGGCGGGGCCATGGGCATGCCCCGCTCGCTCTCCGGCCGGCGGGGAGCATCTTCCCCAGCCAGCGGGGAGCGAGTGCGGCATGCTCGCGGCCCCCGCTCTCCCCAGCCAGCGTTGAAGTTTTTTTCGGCGGGTGTTGGAGGGTTTTTTTGTTTGGGGGGGGCGGCGTTTAGGGGTTTTTTTTATTTTTTTCTTGGGGTGGCAAAAACGTTAGAGCCGCCCCTGCCCCAAGCACTCAGAAATCACAAGCCAGACCCCCAAAATCAGGAGATTTATTTGTTAATGATGAAATCAGGGGGGTTGGAGTCTCCTGCTTATTGACCCCCCCCTCCCTGCCCCAGTGTGAGTGACAGTCACAGCATTGCCAGTTCCCCCCTGTGCAGCACAGGATGCAATCTCGGCCCATTGACTGACACCCAGTGGGGTACAGCCCTGTGGATGGTGTCAGTGTGTCCCCGAGTCCAGCAGTGCCCTCCCTTAGCCCCACACCTGCCCATCAGCCAGCCCAGGCACTCCCAGCCCCACATTAATTTAGTGCCTTCCCCCCCAGCCCCACTTGAGTTAACCCAGGGCCTCCCAGCCTCACATCTGCCTTGCCTCTAGCCCTGCTTAGAGCCAGGTTCCACAACAAGGTGATACCAGGCCTGGGTAACAGCAGTCCTCCCCCACGCCCACAGGGGCGGCTCTTACAATTTTGCGGCCCCAAGCAGGGGTGGCGGCCCCGCCCCCGACGCAGGCAGTCCCAGTCCGCAGCGGCAAGGGAAGGGTGGACCTGCCGCCGAATTGCCGCCGCGGGACTCGGACTGCCGCCCCATTCTCGCCTGCCGCCCCAAGCACCAGCTTGGAAAGCTGGTGCCTGGAGCCGGCCCTGCACGCCCACCCCGTGACCTCTTCAGCCAGCCCTCATCTTGCAGGAGCTCACACAGGATGATCAGAATAGGCCCTTCTGGTCCTAGTCTCTGAGTCTGTGATGCCAGACCCATGCTGGGACAGGGAAGTTGTGCCCTCAGGGGGCTTGGCTCTCCTGTGAGGGGACGGGGCTCAGCCCAGAGAGCCAAGACCACTCACAGCAGACTCCATGCCCCCATGCTGCCATGGCCCTCACCTCCCCCCCCCCCGGGGGGGGTCCTCAGTCTGTGGAGGGGAGATAGGATGAGCTGATGCTGACAGCTGAGCCTTGGAGCTGCTGGGGCCTGGTGTCCTGGAGACTGACAGACTCTATTGCTGTGTCACCATCCCTCCCGCTGGGGCTCAGTCCCATGCAGCATCTGGGGCCAGGCTCAGTTGGAATGTGCCTCTCTGCGCGCCCCCGCCCCTGCGCACCCAGCCCCAGCAGGGGACAGCGCGGCCCGCCTGCACTGATGGCGCATGTACAGGCAGGTACCCTGGTGGGAATTGGAGAGGGGCCCTGAACTGGGGGTACTTTGCTGCTCAGGCCCATCTAACACTGGTGAGGGTCATTAGCACCTGGCCAGATGTGTGTCCCCGAATCTGCAAGGCAACAATGGCACGGTCCTGGCAAGTGCTAATTGCCATCCAACGTCCCTGTCTGGCAGCCGGGCTATGCAGCCATTGGCAGGCCCTGCAGCCATTCCTCCGGCAGAGACAGGAGCTGCGTACCTGAGCTGTGGGCGTGCCTCCACCCTTACCCAGCCAGCTGCTTTAGCACTTTGATCGGGTGACTGGCGCCCTATGGCGTCTACAGTTACAAAGAGCAGGTGTGAGCACACACAGCCACGCCCATGGCAAAGGCTCTCCCGTTTCAGGCAGAAAGCTCTCATTAGAAACACTACCACCTCCCACAGCACAGAGCTTAGCTCACGGCCGGACTCTCCCTCAGCCTCCGGACTCCCTCTGCCAAGCTGCTGGGAGGCCTAGTGCCTTTAGCAGCAGCAACATGCTTAGTGGTATCGCATAGGGCAGCCAGCCTTCGCCCTGCCCCTCTGAACCCACCTGCCTTGGGGCAGCAGCAGCAATTTTACACTGTTGTACCTTTAGTTGCCACTGCTAAGCTCTTGCCATACAGGAGAGTTCGTCCATTTCTAGTAACAGTGGGCGGCGTCTATTTGAGGGAACATCAGAGTTAACTTAGGCCGGCCTGCCACTCTCTCCTGCCCTGTCAGTTTCATCGGGAATGGGACTGCGCTCTGATCGGACTGGGTTAGGGGACTCCTGTTCCGCACCTTCCCAGCTAGCCTAGCACCAAAGTAAGGCTTTAAACAAACACTGGCCTAGGCAAAGGCCGAGGGGCTGGGCCATGCTATCACCCGGTGAACGCCTGACTCCACCTTGCACTATCCAGCCCTGGCAGACAAGGCTCGAGGTTATACTCACAAAAAATGATGCGTAAGGAATTAAGGCTGTAGAGCCAGGCTCTGAAAAGCTAGGAGATGCTAGAATGAAAGTTGACTTTCTTTATGTAACCTTAATTCAGCCCCCTCATGCATGTGCATTATGAGACAATCTTTAATGACATGATCACAGACTCATTTTTCTACAGGATTCCTGTTGTTCCCCCCTAGGGCACTCCCCCAATCCTCTGTCCCCTGGGTTGTCCCCCTACACAGCTTCCCCATGGTGCTCTCCACAAACTGCTCCCCTGAGTGTTCACCCTAAACTGCTCCCCTAGGGTGGTCACCGCATGTCTGAGCAGTTCTCAGTCTATGGGGAGGAAAGGGTGTGTGGCTATGCTTTTTTAGCTAGCGTGACATGAAAGTGGGCTGACGTGCTGGGACAGTTTTCCCAAAGGACCCATTTCAGAGGAATAGCAACTCACCAGGACCAGCTCTAACTTTTTTGCCGCCCCAAGCAAAAAAACCAACCCAAAACAAACAAACTCTGAGCACCGCCCCTCCCTGCCAAAACAAACCCCCCTGTCCCCCGAGCGCCGCCCTGCCGAAACAAAAACAAAAAAACAAACCCTGAGCGGTGCCCCAAGATTGGCCGCCCCTTAGAAGGTGCCGCCTAACTCACGTGCTTGGTCGGCTTGGAGCCGGCTCTGCAACTCACCATCTACTTACTAGAGTTACGTCAAGGTTATTTAGAATCCATCTTCCCTCCCAGACCGCACACACACACACACATGCACAGTCACCCCTGCTTCAAAGTGGAAACTCAACACAACCTTCTCTGTGGAGTTGCCCATATAGCAAACCTCTCTCGGTGAGAGGCAGTCTCCCCAGACACACGTGGAGAGTTATATAGTACTGGTGTCAGCCATCCTGGGGAACTCTGCTAGAAACACCAATAGCCCTAGAACTTCTGAACCTGTTTAGTGGAAGCCAATGGAGCAGCCAGCCAGCCATGCGGCAGGTGCTGCACCAATGGATTTGTTTAGCCAAAATTAACCTTTTCCTTCCAGGAATCCTTCCAGGCTCCTCATTGGCATCAGCTTGGCTGCTCTTCTGCAAGTCGACAGCACATCCCAGGTAGGTCTGCACCAAACTCCTCTCAGTTCTGTCTGTTGCGCACCGTGATCACGGCCCCTCCATGTGCTTGCAACAGGCTAGGGCACTGCTTTGCAGGAACTTCCCTTCAAGCCCACACAATAGCTCAGGAGTATCTGCAATTCCTTCTCCAGCCAGCTGGCTCAGGGTAACGTAGTGGATATAGGAACAGCCTCTGTGCCAAACCCTAGTAGGATCCTGGACTGATACATCCCCTGGTTCATGTGAGAAGGCAACATTGGTCATCCCTTTCCAGCCCTGGCTGCCCCACAGCCAATGCTGATATCCGCGGTGCATTTGTTGTTCAGCTCAAAGATGTCTGCTGCAGCATGTTGCGCAAGCAGCGCACCGCTGAACGCTTTATGCTCTCCTTAACACCTCTGTCACTCTGAATTACCAAGAGTCACAGGGCCCCTGCCTGCACTGCCTTGCAGAGCAGGGCTCAAGGCAGCTGTGAGACGCAGAGCAACCTTAGCTCTTGCGCTCATCGATTGTCAGGCCAGAAGGGACCATCATGATCATCTTGTCTGACCTCCTGCACATTGCAGGCCAGAGAACCTCGCCAGACGCCCACCCACTCTTGTAGTAGGCCCCTAACCTCTGGCTGAGTTACTGAAGTCCTGATTTAAAGACTTGAGTAAATGGTGGATTCTCTGTAACTTTAGTGCAAACCAGCAAGTGACCCATGCTGCAGAGGAAGGTGAAAACCCCGCAGGGTTTCTGCCAATCTAACCTGGGGGAAATTCCTTCCCCCTGCTAAATTTGGGGATTAGTTAGACCCTGAGCATGTGGGCAAATCCCCTCTGGCTGACTTCACTTGTAAGCTTACCAGCTATGCCCCAGCCCATCAGAGCAACTAAAAGCCTCACTCCCCCAAGGGCCAGCTGCTTGGGTTCTTTTGAGGAAATGAAGGGGAGTCCCAGGTGCCAATTATGGCTCTAGGTCTGGATTCCAAGTGCGACAGAGTTCAGGCATGTTTGGATCCTGGCCTTTGGTTCGGTTCATTATAGACACGAGGAAAGGGTGACCACCTTTTCAAAATGCAAAAAATGGGACACATACAGGAGCTCCACCCCCCCTCCATGGCCCCACCCCAATCTTCCTCTCCCCCGTGATTTCCCACCCACAGCCAGGCCAGAAGCCAGAGCTGGGCAATGGTAAGAGAAGCCCAGGCCACTGTGGGGAGCTCTGGATCCTCCACCTGCCCTGGAGTGCCCAAGAGAAGTCCCTGCCCCCCAGGGCTCGCTGCCCAGGACAGGTAGAGGATCCACAGCTCCCCATAGCCACCTAGGCTCCCTGGGCTGGGGAGCTGAGACTAGGGGAGTTCCCCAAGCCAGGGAAGGTGGGTGGGATGGCTGCTGGATAACAGCCCGCTGGTAACTGCTTTTCCTGGTCCTTGCCTCTTGCTCACCCACTGAACATATGAGCAACAGACCTTTCCCACTCCCCTCACTAACATTCAATAGGCCAGATTCTCATTTACACTGAAGTCCCTTTACTGGGTCTTACAGTGCATGTAAGGGCAACATACGCTCACTGAAAGGCCCCATTACACAGCCAGAGCCGCGTAAGGGGCCTCAGTGCAAATGAGAATCATGCCCCATGTGTTACTTGAACCATCAGTGAACTTGGCCCAGAGAAACACTGACCTTGGACCCTGTGTAATAGCAAGCACCCCTTCTGGTTGGGTGTGCCTGCAGTCTTTAAACAGTCCCAGCTCTGGTATCAGGCCTTACCCCCAGGGATTCCTCCCTGGGGACAATGGCTTCACCCTCTCTGGCTCTTCTGGGGATTTTTTTGCTGTCCAATTATAGGACACTTCCCCAGGGGCCTATGGGGTCCCAGCCCAGAGGCCCTAAGAATAGCAGCCACATGCCACCATGTCCTTTTAACAAACTGCTTTCAGTTTCCTGGGCCACTTCCCCACAGCCCAAGCCTTTAACAATGCTTCTCCCTTACTTCAGGGCTCTTATGTGTTAAGGCCAAGCTCCAGGAGGTCTTCTTTCTCCCAGCCCCTGCCCACATTGAGCTGTTCCTGGTACTGCAGTTCCCTTTGGCCAGCCAGGAAAACCACCTGCACTCCACCAGCTCCAGCAAGGAACTGCCTGTGCAGTGCACTGCAGCTCCTTTTTATATGGCCCTCCAGGGCTCTGATTGGCTGCTTCCCCTACAGCCACTCTAGGCTGCCTAGAAGACTCCTCTACTGCTCCTTTCTTGAGACAGGTATGGCAGGATCCTGAGGCCTCCATCAGGGGACCTCTGGGCCTAGTCCACCCCATCATACCCCGACTTACAAATTAAACAAAAATATTCCTCCTCATTCTTATACCAGTATCAAAGTTGGTTAGAAACTGGTTTCCAGTGTGACATTACAGTGCCCGTGTCACAAATGGCATTGTCCGCTAGCCGGATGGCTGAGTCCCCCAGTATGAGGTGCAGAGATAGCTGTGGTAGTTGAAAATGTGGTTCTGAAATACAACACAGTGCAAGTCTGCTCAGCAACAGGCTTCACTGACCCTGCCCCACCAAATGGCTGTAGCCCCTGCAGACAGTAGACACCTACCAGTGTAACTGTGTGGTGCAGAGCAAAATCATGACAGTCCCACGGACATGGAGCCTACTAATAATGGGTCATGTTGTTCAACATTGGGAGGTAGTGAAATCGTGTAGCCCATGCACATGAGCCTGTCTCCACGATACCAGAATATTCAGGGCAAACATCTCCTTGCTGCCCACAGAGGTGATAGCAATTCAGCAAAGCAGTGAGGGGCGTTGATTGAGGAAAACAAAACCAACAGCATCAGTCAAGCACTAGAATTAACACCACCATTTCTAAGCCCATTAGGTGCCTGTTCTTTATGGTTTTAGGAGTACACAGAATCAAGTCCATCCATTCTCTGGGACACAGTACCGCTTAGGTTTCATGCACTCCCCACATGGTCTGCACTACAGAAAACTCCAGGCTTTGCAATCAGGGGTTCAGTGGGCAGAGAGGAGACCACAAAGAGAGACCAAAAGAAACAGAAAATTTCTCTGTGTTGGGTGAACCTGAGTTCCCTAGAAAGCCAGGAATGCAAGACACCTTCCTCGTGGAATCATAAAAATGTAGGGCTGGAAGGTACCTCAAGAGGTCACCTAATCCTCTCCTCTATGCTGAGGCAGGATTAAGTATACCTAAAATGGTGACAGTAAGAGAGTGCTTCCCATCTCCCTTAAGAGCTTTCCATCGCCAACCAAACCCCTGACGGTTATTTGCACAGCACAGTGATGTTTATGAGTGAGACCTTGAGCCAAGATGGGCTCTCAAGGGGAGAGGAAACTCATTCAGCAGACACAGATTTTTGGGGTGGTGTCCTCTGCAGTCAATCGTTACCCACCACGAGATCCCATGGGGGTTGGCCAGTCCTTGCAGTTCTGCCCAGAAATGTCTCTCTCGTGGCCTACTGGCCCCAGATGGCAGTGCTGGGCGAAGACATCAGCACGGTTGGAGTTCATCATGTTAGAACAACAGTGGAGTCATTCCTTTGCTGGATCAGGGCCTTGATCTTTACTTGTGCGTCATTTCTTTTTCCTCCAAAAGCCCAGCTGCCAATGAGCTCAGAGACCAGAAAGTTGTCTCATTGGCCAGTGGAAACAACGACACCCCAAATAATGCAAATCTCTAGAGGGGACACAGATCCCTGAGACCAAGCAAGAGAGGAACCTCTGCGGATGAGATCAAGGGGAACATTTTCCAAAGCACCTAACTGACTTAGGAACATCAAGTCCTGTTTTTCAAAAGGCACGTTTGGAAATTGTACCCCAGCTACTTCACTTCCTTATTGAAAGGAGGAGAAAGAACAGTCTTCCCAATGACTTCTTCTGCTCTGGAAGAGACTGCCCATCAGGAGGGGATTCATCCCGGGGGAGGGGGGGGGGAGTTGTTTGAGTTTGTAATCAGACTTGCAAATGGCCAGCTATTTTGGCTCTCAGCAGCAAATCCTTCAAAATCAGGTTCCTCCCCTCCAAAATGAGTGCCCATCCCAGGAGAATGGGATGCAGGATGAGGGCTAACTACTGCACAGCTGCAGGTTTGGCTCAGATACGCGTCCAAAGGTCTGTGATGCCCAGTGCCACCCAAACCTCCCTGCTCTGGGCCCTTTAATGATCACCTCCACCCTGTTCCCCATGCCGCGGATCTACTGCTGGGCCCAGTTTCCCACAGCAAGCATCCTGCAGGCCCCACTAGCTGGTGAGTTAAAGGGGAAGAGTTCTGGGGTTGTGGCTCAGTATGCGCTTGGAACAGGAGCAGTCAGGGGTGCCATGCCCCATGAAAGGAGGTGGGGGGTGCAGGATAGGGTGGCTGCCCATTGAGATGAGAGCAAGGGAGCTCTATGGAGGGGTCATGGGGTTCAGAGGGCTCGTTGGGACAGCGAGTCCAGGGGACAGGGGACGGGAGTCTGGGGGAGGGGCGCAGAGAGAAGGTGGGTGCAGCTAATGCATTGGGACCCTCTCGCTTCATGTGCTGCAGTCCAGGGGGGATGCAGGGGACACTCTAGCTCTAGGGGCAGCGCAGCAAGCGCGTGCCTGGGGCGGCAAGCTGCAGGGGGGCAGCCCGCTGGTCGTTGTGAGGGCGGCAGTCAGGCTGCCTTCGGCGGTGTGCCTGCGGGAGGTCTGCCGGTCCCGCAGTTTCGGCGGGAATTCGGCGGCAGACACACCGAAGGCGCGGAACAGGCGGCTCACCCGCAGAAACGCCGCCGAATCCCATGCTGCCGAAGGCCGCCTGACTGCCATGCTTGGGGCGGCAAAAAACATAGAGCTGCCCCTGGCTAGCGCCTCACCTCGACTCACCCCAGCAGCAGGCGGCGGGAGCAGGGCTATTCACCACCAATGTGGAGCGACTGCAGGCTGTGCGGCCAGGCCGAGAGCAGGGGAATGTGCCAGTCACCTGCCGGGCATCTACTTATTACCAAACCAGCGCTCGTCCCAGGCGGCTCACAGGGCCTCATGGGGCCTGGCTCTGCCCCGGCGCATGCTCGTCTGAACGCTAGCGGTACTCCCGCCTTATACAGCTCATCATTCCCCTCAGCATGGACCAACACGGCTGCTGCCTGGCCCCAGCCTTTGGAGCAGCCCTCGCAGTCTCTCCTCTCGCCCACGCAGCGCGGCTGGTGCCCTTGAGGCGAAGTACCCGGGCTCTGTGCCCATGGACAAGCATAGGATGCTGGCTTGGTTCAGCAGGTTTGCTTTGCTACCGGGACGAATGTCCTGGTGCACCGGGCCAGCGCCGAGGCCAGCTGGAGAGTCCCCACCTCCGCTGCGGGGCCTGGCCTGAGCCTTGCTAGCAACTGTGGTGTTGGCAGGTACCTGGCCGAGGCCTTGCTCTGACCCGATGAAAGTCCTGCACAAGTATGAAATGATGGTCACTGCCGGCTGCATCGCCCTGGCCTGCATGCAGCAACGGCAGCTCCTTCCAGATCGGAGCGGAAGGAGTCCCGACTCCCCGGCCCAAGAGGCAGAGAGGGTACTGGCTGAGTTACGAGAAGACAGCGTTTCTCTGTTTCTGGGGCTGCTGGCGTGAGGGGAGCATGCTGCTGGCCTGCGACAGGGCATCACTCGCTGCCCACTGGCAGGGATGGGGTGGGAAGGCATGCCAGTTACCTCTGCTGTGCTGGTGCAATGGGACACCCCCACCCCCATCTGGTGCAGATTCCACTGCCCTGACTCCCTAACATAAAATAACCCAACATACCCAGTGTCACAGTTATTCCATGTTCTCCTGGTCCCCCACCCTCCTGGCCCACAGCGAGATCCGGCAGTTCCCCTCCGCCACACAAGCGCCTCTGGATAGCTCCCCACTGGGAATATGGCTCCACCACCTGAACTACCTCTGGCAGAGAATCCTGGTGCTGCACTGCCGTAATGCCAGGGCAGGTCTGAGTGCACGGGCTGAACGCCAGGCTGGGAGGTGAGGAAGGTGTGTTTTGTTCCGGGATCTATCACAGGCTGAATGTGCAGCCTTGATTGGGTCCCACAGTGCTCTGTGCCTCGGTCACCCCCGCAGTGTTATGCGGGTGGTGAGGGTACAGCTGCTGACCCGCCTAGGACTAGATTATTTCACAGCGAAGCCCAAAGCTGCTGGCCAGGGCAGGGGAGGTGGGATGAGTTCGCTTCGCTTGTCTCTGTGCCCACTGGAGGCCATTAGCTGTCTAGTGAAGGGGGAAGATCCCCTGCTGCTGACTTGCTCTTTGATTTCAGGTTCTGAAAGAAGGCAAAGAAATGGAGGCTTCCTTGGAACAGGAAATTAAGAAGCAAATGTAAGATGGTTATTGTTAATATTATCATCCTTGTCACTGTGACCGATATGGCAATTTCTTGCAATAGCCTTGACAAACCTTACCTAATTCAATTTAAGCATCTTTGGGGTCCATTGCATTAAATGCAAAGGTTACATTTTATTGTGGGTTGGGATTTAATGTAACCCCTCTTTGTAGGGGGGATGGGATGTGGCCACTGGGAAATGTTATGAACTGCAGAGGGCTGTACTGAACAATGGGCCAATGGTGAATGGGCTTTTGGGGTAGATAGTGTTGCGTGGATTGCCTGAGGAAGTGAATGCAATTCCCCATCTCTGGTGATGCCAAAACCCAGGCTTTGGAAGCTGCGCCCAGAGAAGGGTCTGCCGGCTCTGCAAGCTGCAGACGTGACCAGGGAGGCAGGAAGGCACTCAGGGCCCAGCAGGAGGATCTATGGAGGCCTGGAAACTGTGCAGCCTGGAAAACCCCCAATCAGGAGGGACCATGTCCTGCTACAATGCATAAGAAACTCTGCATTTTCTTTTTGAATGAATATCTATTTGACACATTCTTCATGGATTCAGAGATCGTATGATCATCTAGCCTGACTTCCTACATTACAGAGATCAGAGAACCTCACCCAGTGATTCTTGTAGTGGAGGGAATTCTCAAGGAATCCCAGATTTTCCTCAGTCAGGCAAAAATGAGTGAGGCCAGGCTTGCCATGGGGGTTAATCACTGCTTTCCGTTTGGCCGTATCCCGCCTGCTCGTTAATTGTCCCATGGAAGATCTGGGGTTAGTTAAGGTAGTTTAGAGAGTGACAAAGCTTTTTCAGTGCAAAGTAATGTTGCCAAAAAATGGCTTTTGTCACAAATGAAAATGTCATGGCAAAAAATTCACTTTCAATCAAATTTCCCATTTTTTCGCTGAAAAACCAAATCTTTTTCAGTAACATTTTTTACTGAAAATGGTTTTAGAAAAGGGAAAAATGAAAACCAAAAGTGTTTTTGTTTTCTAAGAAAAACCACAATAAAATTTGCAGGAAATTTTAAAATAATGATATTGATTTTGCAGGGGGTTGTCTGAGGCTTGTTTTCCAAAATTTGGCATACTTTTTAATAGTGATCACTGTAACAGCAGAAAACCCTGGGTTGTGATTGGCTGAAAACAGTCATGTGATATCAATAAATCACAACTATTTACCCCTTCAGTGGGGCATAGCAATGTATTGAGTCCTGGGACAATATAAGCTAATTAGATCATATATGCAAATAACTGCCTCCTAATTGGCTTCTGTGCCAAAATAAATAGATATCTGTATGTTTCACTCCCTCTCTGTATTTGCCAAGCAGGTAGGAAAAGGTCTAAATCCTGTTACTTGCACGTGCCATCTGATGCAAGCACAAAATTAGAGGTGGTGTAGAGGCCTCTTTAAAGGAGTGCCCTTCAGAAATCAGGATGTATGTAACAACAGAGATATTGGGCCAAATTCGCCAAAGGCCTAATGACAGAAGTCCCCTTGTCCCCTGAGCCATTGGTTCCATATCGGTTAAGATTTATGATTTTCTAGTGAATTTCATCTCATTATTTGCCTCCGGGTCAGTAACAACGTTTGCATCCTCCCAGGTGGCTAACACCTGTAATTTTATTGTGTGGAAAAAAAGAGTTTGTTTATTTTTCTCTGTGACATTTTTGTTCTTCACAAGCATCACAGGACCAATCAGCTTGAATGAACATGCTGGTGTATCTGGTACTGGCCCAAAATTAATCCTCTGGTCATCATTTTGCCTTTTGAATTCTCTCCTGGTTATAAATAAGCTGTTTGAGTCATGAAAATCCTAGTTCATGAATTTATGAATCCAAATCACAAGTCTCTGCTACTCACAAACATTATTCATGTTTATTTGTTCTTTAGTTGCAAGAATTCAGATGACCACTTGGTTTCCATGGAAATGTTTCTGAATCCTGAAATACTCACCAATTGTAGCACTAACAGTTATTTGGCCTAACACTCCTTATTGGCTACTCTTTAGTCTCCTGTTTAATAGGTTTCAGTAGCCAGTCAAGGAGCAGGAACAATGCCATGTGACTTAGGTACCCAACCACATATTACGAATAAAAATATAGCATTGAATGAATTGCGTGAAAATTACCAACCAAGCGATGCAGCAAATAGCATATTAGGCCAATGCTACAATCCGTGACTATGCAAACAAAACAGAGTGAATTCTGGTGCATCTAATATTGTTCACAATGAATAATGCACCCAGCTTTACTCCTGTCCAGTCATAGGGTGAGGGAATGTCACACGGCTGGTAGGAGCTGAGACATGTTTCTAACGGGGCAGCACTCTTCTGGTCATGTGTGCGGGGATTCACCATAGATTCATAGATTTTAGGGCTGGAAGGGACCTCGAGAGGTCATCGAGTCCAGCCCCCTGCCCTCATGGCAGGACCAATTTCTGTCTACAAGATCAGTGTGTAGACGTCTTGGGAAGGAACCAGGCCTCTTCTAAGGGGATCTTTGGTGAAACGTTCCTACAAGAAGATGTTTGAAAAGCTAATGGGGCTAATTACTCCATGTATGTGGTTTGGGATTTCCTGGCTGAAACTCGGGAGGGGGAGGGGGGTTACAAAACTCTGGGAGTCAGGAGACTTGGCTTCTATTGTGAGCTCTGCCACTTACCCATTGGGTGACCTGGGCAAGTCACGTCCCCTCTCCGTGCCTCAGTTTCCCTAGCTGTACAAGGAGGCTGACCTCCTTTGTAAAGCACATCTGGAAAGGGCTATATAAGAGCTAGCTATTATTATTAATATTTCTTTTTTCCAGCATTCTGGGAATAAGAGCTATTGAGCCACCTGAGGATGAAGAACAAACGGCGGATATTGATCCTGGAACGAGGCTGTTGTCTAGTGACACACAAGGTGGAAGAGGTAAGCAAGCTGAGGGATGACAGTCCATCTCCCGCTGCCGTCCTCAGCATGCCCAGAAAGCTAACGCTCCCCTCGCCTCCTCCATTTGCAGTGCCCAGGAGCGCTGGAGCCCCGCTAGCCCCGCTGGGTGCCAAGTCTGCAGCAGTGCCAGAGGAAGACCGAGACCACATCTACCACCCCCATGATGCTGCTTTGGAAGAGGAAGGCCCCGTGCAGATAGCGGCACTGTATGCTGAAGCCGTCAGTGGCCCAGAAGAAGACAGAGACCATCTCTACCATGGCTAGGGGAGGAGATTTGATCCTATCTACTCACCAGTAATAAAGAAAGAGGGGATTGTGCCGAGCATCCCCTCTGCCCCCTCTCCTTGGCTGTATGTTCCCTTGGCCCTTTCCTTCCCAGGACGGGGGGTGTACCAGCCCCTCTCCTCCTGCCTGTCCTATCAGACCCTGTGTCTTGGCTAATAAGAGGGCTCTGGCTTCAGGCTGTGTCAGGCTCTACTCTGAGCCATCATGCAGTTGGTGACAGTTGCCGAGACCGGCAGGTGGTGCGGGAAGATGGCCGGCTGGCTGAGGTCTCTTGGCAGGACAAGCATCATTATGAAATCTGCCCTTCCCTGAGTGTCATGGCTGTGAAGTGTCAGGCACCCCCAGTGATCCAGCTGTGACCCGGCGTGGGGCTAGGAGAGGCGTTTGCTGTAGCACTGCCCTAGGCTGTTCCTGGAGAGTGGCTTGCTGCTGCTATTCGTTTGTGCTGCACTCACTGTATCTCCATGCTGATTTGGGGCCGCTGAAAGCTTGGAACTGCAGCAGTCCTGGAATCATTGTTCACCCACAGCGATTCTGGGACATGTCTCCACTGCAATTAGACACCCGTGGCTGGCCCGTAGCAGCTGACTCGGGCTCATGGGCTGATGGGACCCTGCGAGGTGGGAGGTCCGAGAACCCGGGCTGCAGCCTGAGCCCAAACGGCTACACTGCAATGAAACAGCCCCACAGCCCACGGTCTAATTGCAGCAGAGACATACCCTTAGTGACACCAACCTCAGCTGGAAGGCCTCAGCCCCTGCTTCATAAATAAGCCTCCTCCAGCTGAGGGGTGGGGCAAAGGGGGCTAGAGCCAGGCCTGCTCCTAGCTTCACACACTTCATTCAGAGGGGAATCCAGGCCCAGGGAACCATGGCCATGTCTACACTGCAGGGGGAGTGAGCCCGGTTACAGAGGCTTGTGCTAGCTTGGCTCGAGCTAGCAGCTAAAAATAGCAGCGTGGACTTTGTGGCTCAGGCGGCTGCTTGGATTCTCAAGCCCACCCTGTCCCCTGGGTCTGAGCTCAGGTAACTAGCCCAGGTCTGCACAAGGGCCACATCAGTGGTGTAGCCAGAGGGGGAGCGGGGGGAGCGACCGCTCCCCCAGTGAGGAGAAGCAGCGCTAAGGCGCCGCCCAAGCCCCGCTGCGGGAGCCGGGCTCGGGGGCGCTTTAAAAGGCCCGTGGCTCCCCCTTTAAAGCACGCCCCGCTGCCGGACCCGGGCTGGGGGGGGCGCTTTAAAAGGCCCCGCAGCGGCAGGAGCGGGCCTTTTAAAGCGCACCTCCCAGCCTGGGTCCGGCAGCGGGGCTGGGGGGGGGCACTTTAAAAGGCCGGCGGCTCCTGCCGCTGCGGGGAGCTGCGGGCCTTTTAAAGTGCCCCCCCCAGCCCCGCTGCTGGAGCTGGGCTTGGGCGGGGATTTAAAAGGCCCGGGGGCTCCGCAGAAGCTGGAGCCGCGGGCCCTTTAAAGCGCCGCCGGGTGAGTACAGGGGGAGTGGAGAGGCGCCTTTTTATAGCGCCGCTCCCCCTGTGCTCCAGACCTGGCTACGCCACTGGGCCACATGGCTACTTTTGGTGCACTGGCTCAGGCCCAGCTAGCAAGAGCCTGTCTGCCCAGGCCGGGAGGCTCCCCCCGCTGCAGTGCGGACACCCCCCATGTGACCCTGAAAGAATCATTGCCCTGCAAACCACAGGGACCTTCCCCCACATTCCACCCCACCCCTGTGATTCCCACCCTCACCCACCCCCACACCAGGCATTCCACACTCACCCCTCCCATACACACTGTGCACCCCACACAGAGCCCCACATCCATCCCTCTTCCCCACTGTGCACCCCACACAGACTCCTTCCCTCCACTCTGTGTGCCTTACACCCACCCCCTTCCCCTACACTGTGTGCCCCTGCACACTGTGCACCCCTCACATTCACCCTCCCCCCTTGCCGTGGGTTACCTAGGGAGGTGGTGGAATCTCCATCTTTAGAGATTTTTAAGGCCCAGCTTGACAAAGCCCTGGCTGGGATGATTTAGTTGGGGTTGGTCCTGCTTTGAGCAGGGGGTTGGACTAGATGACCTTCTGAGGTCCCTTCCAACCCTGAGATTCTATGATTCTAACTCTCCCACACCCTCTAGCCCTCTCCTCAGGGCACTGGGGCCTCTAGTCAAGTAACATGACACCCCGTGAGCCAAAGGGCCATCAAGAACCAACGGGGCTCTTTTCAGTGCTGGGTCTTACTGGCCCAATAGCCCCATCCTGCTGGGTTACTGCCTGTGGGTCCTGCTGGCACCAAGGGGCTTGGCAGGGTGGGGATGGGATGAGCAGATCCCCTTCACCCCAGGGCTCCTCCAGGCTGAGTCTGAGCAGAATGGGCCCGGTCCAACTGACGCTTTGGGGGAAAGTCTCTTCCTTTGCTCTCCTGCTCACTCACCCCAGAGTGAGGGGGCCAGGCCCCATAATGGGCTGCCGCCGGGCTGATAGCAGGTTGGGGTCCCTGAGTTTTTCTACAAGCCCTTGTGCAGGGGCATGAGGGTTGGGTTAGCGCCTTTGGGTCTCTTCTAGGCCGTGGCCTTTGGCTCCTTGGGACCCTGTGCTTCTAAACCCCCTTCAGGTGTTGATGGTGAGAAAGAAAACACACACACACACACACACGGTTTGGTCCATCTGGTTTTACAATGGCTCTGCCTAGCTCCAGTTGAATGAACACCCTGCAAGAGCCTCTGAGACCGTGGCCAAGCACCAGATACAGGACGGGGTCAGTGTTGGCGACAGACAACCCATAATGAGTCAGGGCTAGACAGAGCCATTTCTCACCCAAACGCCCCATGCAATGCAGGGTGGAGTTGGAACGGGGGTTTGCACTGACCTATTCATAGCTGTTCTGACTGCCATGGCTATACAAAGGATCAGGGTCTCAAAGTCAGCTGCCTGAACCAGTCACTTGCTTTACAAGAAATTCTGACAATGATTTATTACAGTAAAACGTTTGTGTGTGTGTGTGAGAGAGAGATGTAGTGAAGACAGAGTGTGTGTGTGTGTGTGTGTGTGTGTGTGTGTGTGTGTGTGTGTGTGTGTGTGTGTGTGTGAGAGAGAGAGAGAGATGTAGTGAAGACAGTGTGTGTGAGAGAGAGAGAGAGAGAGAGATGTAGTGAGACACAGTGCACTCCCCAAGCCAACGCAGGTTTGACCAGCTCACCTCCCCAAAACTCTCTCGCGCTTTGTGCTATTTTCATGCGGAAGCCTTTGCACAGAGGTTTCTCCAAGGGCATTCCATGTCCTTGCTGGGCAGCACCCTTGGAGCTGGCTGCCCCCAGATCTCTCATTCCACTAGCCTAAAACCTGACCCTGTTTCTGTGGAAGGCAAGCGTGCCCATGGGGCAGGGGAGAAGCTGACGGGCCCATGCAGTGTACGTGGCTGGCGGCCCCGGTGCTAGGGAAGCTCCCCCATCCCACTTAGCCTTTGCTGGACCTTGGCTGTGCTCCCTGGGCCTGGAATCGCTCAGCTGGGCTGCTCTCCACAAACTGGCCAGTCTGTGGGGCATGTAGGAGCTGCGTCCATCTTGCCGGGCTGCTCACAGCAGGGTGCTGGGTGCTTAGGGCTGTCTAGGCCAGAGGAGAGAAAGACGGGGATGAGAGCAGTGGGGTGGGGGTGGCAACTGATTCGGGGCTGGCTCCAGGCACCAGCCAAGGAAGCAGGTGCTTGGGGCGGCACATCTGAAGGGGCAGCATTCCGGCCATTCCTGGGGTGGCACATTTCAAGGGCCGTTTTTGTTGGGTTTTTTTGCTTCGGCAGCTCTGGCCACAGGTGTTTGGGTTTTTTTGCCGCACCACTTGGGGTGGCAAAAAAGCTAAAGCCGGCCCTGAACTGATCCAAGGCAGGGATAGAACTAACAGGCTGAATGCTCCAATGTGGCTATTAAACCAGCCACTCGGGGGAGGAGACAGATATTTAAAACAAGGAAATATGGGGCTGTTTCAGGGCTGCATTGTGCGTGGTTGGAACTGTGAAAGTGTGGAGCTATTGCCAAGATACATGCATGTTGCCGAATAAAAAGACTGTTAGTGCTCCAAGACGGAGTAGGTCTGCTTTACGCTACAGCATAGGGCAACAAAGTGGAATTAACCACACAAGAGCAGAAAAGGGGAAAGAAGTAGGCCTGGGAAGTTATCTGTAAGGAAGGCCTACACACCCTTACAAACACAGTCCCAAAAGTTGAGGCTGTTTTCCCTGTTTCACCATTTAATTCGCAACACCAAACTTGGGATGAAAACTTCAAAATATTATCTTGTTTTTTCACTGCTAATGATATTACAGGTAAGACGAGAGCTAGTATATCTGGCAGCATAGGGGCCAAGACTTAGTTTAATGAGAAATCTGTTAGCCCCTGAAAAGCCTGGAGCTAAACCTTCTGATGAGCTCGTAAATCTGCTTCAGCCCAACTCTCAGCGATTTAGTAGAACAATTTTAGTTTAAACTATCGGTGGAGGAAATCCGGGGACACAATAGGAGAATTTGTGGCAGAACCAAGGAAGCACACTCAAGGTTGTAATTATTGTGTAACTCTGACACAAATGGTAAGAGACAAATTAATTTTCAGCATTAATGATGAAATGCAAAGGAGATTGCAGTCTGAACTATAGTTAGCATTTGAAACAGCTCTGAAATTGGCCCAGTCTATGGAGTCTGCAAATAAAAATGTACAGGATTTACCCAAGCTACAAGAGTTGGGGGAGATGGAAATAGCATGCAGGAAACGCATGGTACTACGTACAAAATTGCAAGGCAGCCTGGGAAACAGATCCAATCAGCTAGCAGAGTGTGTTATCATTGTGGAGCCTGTTGTATCCTTGGGGCAGCAGGTTTAGGAAGAAATCATTTGAGACACAGAGAGCTAAGAGTCATGGAAGCAGTGCTTTATTTTCACACACTGAACTGCTCAAACCAGCCAAAACTGGCTGGGCTATCCCCTAATAATCTAACTCAGTTGCCATAGCAACAACAAGGTGCTATTACCACGACAACCAAATACACAACAGAGCCAAACACACCTAATGGTTTTCAGACTTAAACATGAAACATGTCACATTTGCAGATTGACTGAGCACATTCAAAGAGTGTGTCGAAACAAACCCAAGAAAGCGGAATCTCTAAACCACAATGAAAAACAGCCTCATAGCCATGGTACCTTCCATATACTGTAGGGTGACCAGACGTCCCGATTTTTCTTCTTTTGTCCCGCATCCCGACCGATGTATGGTCAGGATGCCATTTGTTCTTCCGTTCTGGCGGGAAAGTTTTTTTTTTTTTTTGCTCAACAAGTCCGGTGGGAGGGGATAAGTTCTGATTTTCGGGTCCTCGCATCTGGTCACCCTAATATACTGAAGGAGGACAGTAGTGAAAAAGAAGAGGCGGAAATAGCTTATACTACTTATAGCATAATGGAAGCAAATACTCCTCATGCATTCATATTGGATTGACTGTAAATGAAAAATAATGTACAACTGGAGCTCGACACGGGATGCAATATGACTATTATGAACCAAGAAGCATATGAAACATTGTGGAAAGATAGTGAACCACCGTCACTGCAGACATGTAGGATAAAATTAAATATCTACACTAGAGAAGTAGTAAAGATGCTGAGAGCCATCAAGGTGAAGTTTAGCCACCAGAGCTAAGAGAGGTATCTGCCTTTGCTAGTGGTTGCAGGCATTAGCCCTAACTTGCTTAGTAAAGGGTGGTTGGCTGACTGAACTGGAAAGAAAAAGTGCATCACTTGAAATCAGAAGATGATCTAGTTCTGGAAACTGATTTAAATAACCATAGGAAGTATTTAAAGATAAACTGGGCACTTTAAAAGGCACAACTTCTAAAATCGACGTAAATCCAAATGTCACACCTCGTAATTTCAAGTCCAGGTCTGTATCCTTTGCCATGAAACAAAAAGTTGAAGTTGAGTTAAAAAGATTACAGGCAACTGGCATTATTGAACCTGTGCAGTTTTTTGAATGGGCTGTGCCAATAGTACCAGTGTTGTGACTACAAGTTAACTGTACGTAGAGTCTCACAGTTACAGTGCCGGCTCTACCATTTCTGCCACCCCAAGCAGCATGCTGAATTGCCGCCACGGGCGGCTAAAGGTGGGACCTGCCACTGAATTGCCGCCACGGGCGGCTAAAGGTGGGACCTGCCGCCGAATTGCCGCCGCAGATGGCTGAAGGTAGAACCTGCCGCCGAATTGCCACTGCGGATGGCTAAAGGTGGGACCTGCCACCGAATTGCCGCCGCAGATGGCTGAAGGTAGAGCCTGCCGCTGAATTGCCGCCGCCTGAACAGGACACCCACTGCCGCCCCTTCCACATTGCTGCCCCAAGCACCTGCTTGGAACGCTGGTTCCTGGAGCCGGCCCGGCACAGTTAGAACAATAACTAGTTCCAAAAACTGAGGATCTGTTTGCAGTTTGAGCAGGAGGGCAATTGTTCACAAAATTAGATATGAGCCGTGCCTACCAACGGATCATCCTGGAAGAAGAGTCCAAGCAGTACATCTGGGTAAATCCTCACAAAGGACTGTTGAAATATAATTGGTTATCTTTTGATGTGTCCTCAGCCAATGCTGTTTTCCAAAGAACCATGGATAGATTGACCAGGGAGTTCCACATGTGGCCGTATATCTGGATGATACACTAATCACAGCTACCACAGACACAGAACACTTACAATGTTTAGTAGATGTGCTCAACAGGCTACAGGCAGCAGGTGTGCGCCTAAAAAGGGGTAAGTGTTCCCTCCTGGCACATGAAGTGATATTCACGGGTTATAAAGTGGATGCCCAGGGGCTACACCCAGTCAGAGATTAGGTCAAAGCAATTTGGGGTGCCCCAACACCTACGACTATTTCAGAGCTGAAGGCTTACTGGACTACTACAGGAAGTTTTTGTCAAACGTATCAAAACTTCTAATGCCTCCTGTAAATGCCTGGCACCCACCTCTCACGGGTGACTCTTCTGGTCATGTGTGACTGCAGTCTTTAAACCAATCCCAGCCTTGGTATCGAGCCATACCCCGAGGGCTTCCCACCCATTACTCCAGGTCCCAGCCCAGTGACCCTAAGAATAGCAGTCACATGTCGCTGTGTCTCTTTAACTAAACTGCTTTCAGTTCTCTGGGCCACTTCCACGCAGCCCCAATATTCACCAAAGCTTCACCCTGACCTCAGGGCACTTCTATGTTCAGGCTCAGCAGTCAGCCAGGAGCTCTTCCTCACTCTCCCAGTCCCTGCCCACACTGAGCTATCCATGGTGTTGCAGTTCCTTTTGTCCAGTCAGGAGCACCATCTACACTCCTCTGGCTCCAGCAAAGAACTGACTGTCTCTGGCTCTGCAGCTCCTTTTTATATGGCCCTGATTGGCTGCTCCCTGGAGCTACTCTAGGCTGCTTGGAGGATTCTTCCACTGCTCCTTTCCCGGGACAGGTGTGGCAGGACCCTGAGGCCTCCAGCAGGGGGCCTCTGGGCCTAGTCCACCCCATCACACCTCTGTATATCTTACTTTAAAATGGGATTAAATGCTATTGGAAATCAGCTCAGGAACAAGTGTTTCAGGATTCTAAATATTTCTGCAGTCCTCAGAAGTCCTGAGCCATTATCAAGCTGACAAAGAACTGATTTGGACTTGTGATGCATCTCCTGGAGTGATTTTAGCTCACCGGATGGAGGGTGGGCCAGAGAAACAAGATGGCTTTGCATCCCAGACTCTCTCTTCTGCTGCACATCCTTCTCTCTCTAACTGTGAATAAGTATCAGCTGTTATTTTGGGGTGCAGAAATTTCACAAATATATGTATGGGCGTAGGTTTACAATTTACACTGATCCCAAACCCCTGTTCTCATTGATTCCTGAGATGAAGACTGTGCCACAAATGACATCACCCAGAATCCAAAGATGGGCAGTGACATTAAGAGCCAAAGAATATGCCATTGCAAACAAAGCTGGGAAGAAGCTGGGAAATGCAGCTGCTTTAAGCCATTTGCCTTTAGCAGAGACATATGCAAAAGACAAAAGTGAAGAGAGTGTTACTAATGGACTGTCTCGATACACTTTCAGTGACAGTGTTACAGGTAAAATCATGGACTGGTGTAGATCCCATATTCACAAAAGTGGTGCTAAGGGGATGATCCCAGACCAAAGTGCCTCAGGAGCTCACACCTTATTGTAAGTGACACAGTGAACTTAGTGTGCAAGATGGGTGTGTATTATGAGGAGCACGGGTCATCATTCCAAAACAAGGACGTGACATAATAAAGGATGAACTACATCAGATACACCCAGGTATTGCTAAAATGAAAGGATTAGGCCAGAGTTACATGTGCTGGCCAACGAGGGATATTGATACTGAGGGTGAGGTACATCCTGTTCTATCTGTCAAGAGAGTCACAAGGCTTCTATTGCGGATCCATATCATCCTTGGCAGTGGCCAGAGAAGCCGCGGAGGAGAGTACATAGGGATTATGCTGGACCATTCCTGGGAAAAATATTTTTTGTACTAGTGGATGCACATTCCATTTGGGTAGACATCTATCCCATAAATACATCCACTAATGAAGCCACCACAGAAAAACTAAGGACCACTTTTGATATCCGTAGTTTACACAAAAAGTTTGTATCAGATAATGGAAGTTCATTTACAGGCATGGAAATTCCAAAAACTTATGAAGCAAAACAGCATTCAACACATTACAATGGCGCTTTACCGTCCACCATCAAATGGGTTAGCTGAATAAGCAATTCAGTCATTTAAAGAAGGTATTAAAAGAATAGCTGGAGGTACTATATGTAGTAAGATGAAGCCCTAAAACATAAACCCTTGTATCAGAGGCCTGGTATGAGGCCTAAGGCCTGAACTAAAGTAATGATCAAGACTTGGCTAACATAAAGCAAAGTTAAGCTGTGAGCCAGAGGCAGGCCCTGCTCACAGAAGCTGGCAAGGAAAGGGCTGATGTTGCATAAACATATGCTGTTGCACAAACATATATCTAAAATGTATTGAATACCAGAGCTATAAACAAATGGTACAAGAACATTCTTATACCGTCCACACAGATAACAAGGACAGGGGCAAACGGCTAATATGATGGATAGAATTGTTTTGCTCAAACCAACATGTACAAGGTGAGAGGCGGCACCTTACTGGGGTTGTACCTTGTTACATAGAAGGGTTGCACCTCAATACGTCAGGAGCGTTATGTAACTTGTTTGTACCTGCGTATAGAATGCAGCCCTGGGGCGATGTCTTTGTCTGGCCTAGGGGGCAGTGGAAAGTCCCGCCACCGACTGAGCTGGTTCATTGCCCGGGGACACAAATTCCATAGTATGTCCTGTAGAGTCTACGGGAAACTATCACTGTGCTTCTCTTTGACAATAAACCTGGCCGACGTGCCTTCGTACCTTATCAGAGTCTGTGGTCTTTGGGGGTTCTCTCGGGGTCTGCTGTGCCAACTACCTGCGCAGAGCCGGGGCAGCACACAGAGGGAACACACGCACACAGCCGACTGATATCAACATTGAACAGAGCAGTGCACCACACCGGTAGCTGTCTGAGAACACTATAGATATGAAAGTGTCTCCTTACCTGTTTAATTGTCAGATAACACTGTAGTCAACCACGGGTCTGTCCCCAGCGGAGATGTTAATGGAAGGAAACGAAGGTCAAAGTTAGCCCTTATCCATCCATACTTAGTGGGAAAATACAGCAAAAATAACAGAAGCTAAAAGCAGCAACATGACAAATATGCTAAAGAACATAGTTTTACTGTTGGAGAAGCTGTTTATACTAAAAACTTTGGCCCGGGTGGCAATGGGTGCCAGCTATCATTCAAGATAGCACAAGACCAGAGTCCTGCACAGTCATGCTGGGGGACGGCAGGGCTGGGTGCCGGCAGGTGGATCAGCTGAGTAAAAGGGTGTGGTAAACTATGGAGATGCTAGTGCTGCTGCAATGGAACTGCCATCTGAGGGTGCCCCGTTGGGTTCAGCGCTGGTTTCTGGAAGTCTAGAGCAGCATCTGCTGGACACAATATCAGCTGTTAGAGCTAGACCTCCTGGACGGACTGGTCATGTGACCTCCTTGCGGAAAGACAGGTTTGAACCAAACGCTGTTCCTGAAAATGCAGCATTGAGGGTGGGAATTCTCTTTTGCCGAGGTTGACCTGAGGCATTCTACATTGGGGAAATGTCCATTTACCTTTTTAAAAGATGATACAGTGTAACAGTGATGCAATGCCTGTTTATTTATCATTATTATTATTTCAATTTGAAGTGCATTACAAAACCAACCATAATAATAAGTACGGTGTGTAGTAAATCGTTAAAATCGTCCCTCTTTTATCATGTATCTAATGCACCAGCCACTAGGAGGAGCAGGCAGCTAGTTAAACAAGGAAATGGGTGGCTAGTCCAGGGCACTGTTCCCTCTAAGCTGTGCGCGTGTGTGCGCGGACACAGATCCTAAACCCTGTGCACACGGTGAAACACCACGCGGACAACAATTTGCACAGAAGCACAACAATTTGCACAGAAGAAATTTTTTGCACACACGGCCTGTCAAAAATTAGAGGGAACATTGGTCCAGGGCTGTGGTTCGCGTTGTTGGAGCTGCAAACATGTGGGTCTGTGGAGCTATTGCCAAGATACGTGTGTGTTGCTGGAATGTAAAGACAGTAAAGAAGTTGCCGCCCGCCTGGTTGATGCAATCCCCCAGCTCCCTTCAGAGGAGCTGACCAGGACACAACCAGGGGATGGCGATGCCCAGCAGTTGCTCAGTGGATCCCCCTGGGGAAGTGCCCCAGTGGCACTGCTGATGGCTAGCATGGGGAGTGCTGCTCAGAACAGCAGTGTCCCAGAGGTGGCTGTGGTCACCCTGGTGTCTCCAAGCCACCCAGCCAGAACCAATCGCAATAGTACATTTGGGTCTGCCTCCCTTGTGGTTTGTTGCCATGGTGACTCCATAACCCACCAGACCCCTTAGCCCCCCTTCTCCCCCAAACCAGCCCTTCCTAGAACCCAGACAAGCTCCTCCCACCCTGTCCTCACACCCTGCACTGGGCTGATTCTACACCAATTTACATCCCCCCCTGGGTGAAATGAGCTGCCAGGAGTCACTGGCAGGAGCAGCAGAAGTGCCCTAAAGGTGGGGGGAGTCAGAGGAACCCAAATCGTGGCCCGCCACCTATGCCGTGCCTCCCCCGCAAGGCTCTGCCTCCACGTTGCCTCTTCCCCCCAAGACCTTGCCCCCCACTTGCTCCTCTCTGCCTCCTCCCTCATCACTCACCCTTATGGCTGGTAAAAGGTGTGTGGGGGGGGCATGGCCCCCTGGCTCCCCCTGTGCAGGCTCCCCCAGAATGCAACCTGCATTGAACATTCCCCCAGCTCTGTAGCCCAGCCAGCATTCACTGCCAGCACTTCCCTCAGACAGCCGACTCGCCAGCTGCTCCCCTCTCACCCTGGTCTCCGGGCATGGGACATGGTGTGCCGTCAGAGTGAGGCCTGGCTGAGCTGGGCACGTGACATGCCTTCCCAAGGCACGTGGCCTGAACCACAGCCAACACGTGGCACGGGCAGTCTTTGGTAATTGTGCTGTCCGCAAAGCCCGTGGAAAGACAGTGACTGACAAAAACTTTCCCATCACCCAGCCCTCCAGCGGCCCCAGGCCGTTCCCGAGTAATTCAGGCCCCGAGGACACAGACCTCTGGGTTCTGTCAACATGTGCTCAATAAATCCATTCTGAAATGCAGTCCATTAAAGTCATCTTAATCTCCAGTGCAAAGAGAGAAGCTGAATATGAAATAAATGCAGTTGCTTCCCATGGGCCGGCTGGGAGCGGAGCTACCCTGGCTAGTTCGGAGTGATTCAAACCATGTTTGGGCACATTTTCCCAGAGACGGCTCCCAGCCTTTGATGCTGGCTCCTCTTTAATTGACAGCTCTTCAGTCTGGCTTTGCGGTTCGTGGTCCCCCTGCACCGGGGCTCTGCGCCGCCACAGAGAGTTTGGTTACTAATAGGCTGCTCAAACGCATCTTTATGAAACATGATGTGTCACGGGCGAGCCATCACATTGCAGAGGGAGGGCCAGATGCTTTGGGGAGAGCAGGACATGAGCATTTTGCCTCTCTCTCTGTACTGCCCAGCCGACCTGCAAGCCCAGGCAGTGGAGGTTACCCTGAGCGGAGAGGGGCAGGAGGCGGAGCGAGCAGTCCCTGCCTGCTAGATGAATCCCTTATGCAGACAGGGCTTGGCTTTTGCCAGCAACAGCTGATCCATTAAGACAGACAGTGGGATTTGGGGAGATTAGGGTGGACGGATGGTTCGGGTGCTGCCTGGGGAGCCTGGGTTCAAGTCCCTTCTCTCCCATAAGCCCCCTGGAGCAAGTCCCTTAGCCCTGGATCCTCAAAGGTAGTTAGGCGCCTGCATTCCTTTCAGGCCCTGGGCCTTAGTCTCTCATTGCCTCATCCCCTATCCCTGGCTCCCAGCGGGCAAATGCCTCACAGAGCAGGAGTGCTCAGCTACCATGGGGATGGGGGCAGAGTTTGAACAGGCAATAATTGGTGGATGGAGCCAGCTTCTCCTGCTAGTTACGCTGCTGTTGCCGGGCCGCCTCTCCCAGGTTCAACACGAGGCCCTTCACAGCAGGTGCTTATTTCAGCCTCTTCATCCTCTCCCGATTTCTGTCTTCAGACTCAAAGGTTTGCCGCCCAGGCCAGAATGGCTGCCATCACCCACCACCGTCAATGGGACTAGAACCACAGGCTGTTCTCTGCCAACATGGCTGCCCTTTCCCGACAGCCTTTGTAGGGGAAGGTGAGGCTACCCCCAGTAAAGATGGCCACCAGCTCTCATTGTTTCCCAGTGGTCCTGAAGCCAGGCTGCCCTCAGGAAAAATGGTGGCTCCTTCGTGGAGGCTGGGGTGGGAGGACAGAGGCACACAGAATACCCAAACTGATGGTTTTTTCACTTTCAGGCATTTAGAGTTTTGATGGAAAACGAAATTTTGCCCAGAAAGTTAGCACCTGTCAGGAATCAGGTCACTGAATTGAACCACCCAATTTTCTATCGAAAAATGGTTTAGACAGAAGATGTTTGCCCAGTGTGATGTTGGCAGACCATGTGCCAGCTCATGCCAAGGCCCCTAGGCCTCACTGACTGCTGACAAATGCAGAGCTGGAAACCAGTCTGATTCACCGGTGTGGTAGTAGTGTTAAAATAGATATTAGATTTACAGAGCTGTTTAGTGTTTGGACTTTATGAAATGCTAATGGGTCGCTATAACCCATGTTATAAGGTAATATAAATGTGGTTGCTCTAAAACTGTACACAACCAGGAGAGAAGGAGTACCAAGTGTGAAATATTAGATTACCATAAGAGATATCATCTCCTGCCCATAGACACCAGACAAACCATTGGGGAACATCAGAGGACAAAAGATTTTGTTGATTGTTTTCCCCACACCCCTAAAAATGGGATGTGCACAAACGCTCATCCAATCACAAATTGAATACTGGGGGAAGGGCATAAAAATCCCTGAGAAGAAGAAATTGTTATCCTTACGCTGCTTGGACTTCAGGGAGAGGGCAAGACGTTTGAGCATAAGCAAGAGATCCCCAGCTGTTCATCTTGGGTTAGCCCTAAAGGAGACATAGAGTTTGCACATTACAGCAGCTTCCATTTGAAACCTGAGACTGTAACTCATTTGTGTGTGTGTATGTTCACCTGCTTTCACCTTGCACATAACTCTAATTTCTTTTTCCTAGTTAATAAACCTTTAGATAGTTTATTATAAGTTTGGCTACAAGCATTGTCTTTGGTGAAAGATGTAGGGTGCACTTGACCTGGGGTAAGTGGCTGGTCCTTTGGGATTAGGAGTAACCTGACTGTTGCTGTGATCCTTGGTGTAAGGGATCATCTATCATAAAGATAGGCTCACCTGGGTGTTGAGACAGACTGGAGTACCCCAGGGGACTGTCTGTGACTGCATGTTAAGGCTGGTATAGTGCCTGAGGAGTTCACATTTGATTCTTGGTTGGTGAGCTCTACATAAAGAACTCACAGCCAGTCTGGGGGTGTGCCCTGCTTCCTACCAGTCTGCCCTGAGGCTGGCACTCAGGGTCGTGAGCCGCTCCAGACAGCTTGACACCAGCCCTGACTCTGAGCACACAGGCAAGGACAAACCCTCGCCAGCCTCACGTTTCTGCACTATCAAAAGTGGCTGCTAATTGGGGGCGCCTCCAGGAGTGGGTGCTCAGTTTGAGGCACACTCGAGGTCCCGGGGAGACCACCAAAGACGAAGTCCTTCAAAATAAACTGCAGAACATCAGAGCAGGGCCTTGGTGGGCGGCTCTCCTGCTGGCAGTCCTGCAGCCAGGGTACACTGCCCTGCCATGGGATGGGGTACAGGCCCAACCCCGTTCATGAGACTGGAGCCAGGTGATCCAGTGATGTTCCTTGCCAATGCCCTGTATGACAGATCCTCATTCCAGGGGGCCAGCCGTAAACACCCTCTCTCCTTGCAATAGAACAATGCCTCCTGCCGCTGACATGCCTTCTGCTGCTGCTGAGTCATGGTGCCCAGCACCTTCGCTTTACTCTGTGTCTGCCTGGTTGGAGTGCAAGGGCCTCGCACCAGCAATAGCCAGCATATCCCCTTCTTGAAGGGGACGTCAAACCCCACTCCTCCTGCCCCTCCGTCCGTGTCCATTTCTGACCTCCTTCCATGCCTCCCATTCCCGGGGCACAGTCTGTCCTGGGCACATCAAGGAACTCCCCGGAGATGCTGGTGCACTGGCAGTAACAGGGTGTGTCAGCAGGAAAGGCTAGGCCAGGCCCCGCTGCATGAGGAAACCCAAACCAAGCAGCTTCTGTGTGAGTTCAGGGCCTCAGCCTGGCGCCATGGGCCGGAGACAGCCCTGCCGCATGTGGGGATTACAGGGAATGATGCCTTAGTAACAAGGCTAATTATCAGGGGCTGTGGTAAGGGCAGGAATGAGCAGCATGGGATCAGCATATGGGGCGCTAGTGAAGAGATTTGCAGATTAATTGTATCCTATAAAACAGCCAGCCCGCGTCAGCAGTGCAGGGACAGCAAGGAACCTGCCTGGGAGCCCAGGCCTCTGAGCCGGCTGTAATTTGTAACCGGATGTAATAAATAGATCTGTCTCTCTGCACATAGACAACACACCGCACACCCACACCGCATGTTCAAAAACTCCGTACACAGACACACACAGACACACACATAGACAAACACGCCGCACGCTCGCAGCACACACAGACCAACACATCCAGACACACACATTCAAAAACTGCGCTCACAGACACACACAGCTAAACACACACTCATACAGGCATGTGCACACAGACACTCGCATCCCACACCCTTAGACACACCCACACATAGACAAACACAGACACAGACAGAAGATAAACACACCAACACGGAACACTCGAAAGCTCGTCTCTCTCACCAACAGAAGTTGGGCCAATAAAAAAAATATCACCTCCCCCACCTTGTCATCCTAACAGAGACACACTCACATGTAAACATGCAACCCCCACAACCAAAAACACCTCCCCCCTCCTACACACACACACACACTGCACACACACACACTCTTCCAAGCCATCGGACGTAGTTGTTTCTCTCCCACCCTCCTGCATGTTGATGTCCCTGCCCCCATTGTAGTCACAATATTCTCCTCCGTGGGCCCGCCCTGAGACACTATTGGCACACAACTCCTTCAGCCACATCGTCCTGACACTCCTGCTCAGGGCCAGTGCAACCACTAGGTGGTCGCTTAGGGCGCCAAGTGGTTGGGGGCACCGAGCCGGCGCGGTGCAGGGGGGGTAGCAGCCCTGCAAAGCCAGCAGCGCCGCTAGCGGGGAGCAGCCGCGCCTCCCCCGCCCCTCCTGCCCAGGCTGCGGCCTGGCGCCCCTCCCCCCGGGGGCTCCTGCAGGCTGCAGCAGATGCATGTGGGCAGCAGCCCCTGTGCGCCCCCCGGCTCCCTCCTCGCCGCGCTCGGGCTCTGCGGCTCCCCGGGAGGGGCAGCGGTGGCGGCTCACACTCCCGGGAGCCGTAGAGCCCGAGCGTGGGAAGGGGGGAGCCGGGGTGCGCATGGGGGCCGCCGCCCGCATGAATCCGCTGCAGGAGCCCCCGGGCGGGGGGGGCGCACCGGACCACAGCCTGGGCAGGCGCACCCCTGGGTCCCCCCTCACCACGCTCGGGTTCTGCGGCTCCCGGGAGTGTGAGCCGCTGCCCCACCCGCTGCCTCAGCGCTCTGCGGGGGAGGGGCTGTGCGTGCAGCAGCGTGTTTTGCCTCCATATGGAGCCAGCGGCATGGGCATGGTAAGGGGAGTCCCGGGGATAGTCAGGGAGCAGGGGGGGTTGGAAGGGTTGGGAGTTCGGGGGGGCTGTCAGGGGGTGTGGGTGTGGAGAGGGATCGGAGCAGTCAGGGGACGGAGCAGGGGGAGGGTTGGATGGGTCAGGAGTTCTTGAGGGGGGGGCCTGTCAGGGGGTGGGGGTTTGGAGAGGGGTTGGGGCAGTCAAGGGACAGGGAGTAATGGGGGTTGGATGGGTCAGGAGTTCTGGGGGTCCTGTCAGGGGGTGGGGAGTGGTTGGATGGGGTGTAGGAGTCCCGGGGGTCTGTCTGGGGGTGGGGGGGTGGATAAGGGTTGGGGCAGTCAGGGAACAGGTAGGGGGTAGGGTCCTAGGGGGGGCAGTCAGGGGACAAGGAACAGGGGGTGTTGGTGGTTCTGAGGGGGGTAGTCAGGGGGTGGGAAGTGGGAGGGAGTGGATGGGGCAGGGAGGGGGGAACCTGGTCTGGAGAGCAGCCCCTGGGCAGGCTGGCCCCTGGTGTCTATAAAGGCTCATTGGGATTTGCCCCTCAATGAACTGATGTGCGGCGAGGGAGGCAAGGTGGAATTTTCGCCTAGGGTGCAAAATATCCTTGCACCAGCCCTGCTCCTGCTACCCTCTTGTCTGGCGTGCCCCCAAGGAGGAACAAGCGAGCTTGGAATCAGCTGGCCCTTGTGGAATCTCTACAGCCCGAAACTGACCCACCCAGACATGTGCAAGGAGAAATCTGAAACCAGCCTCCGCTCAACGGAAAAGATGCCACAGCCTCAGGTCTGGGAAAATGAATAATGTAGCTTGGGTCTTGAATCTCAGAGCCAGGAAGGGGTGGGCCCCAAGGGGGATGACTGCTTTCACTAGCAGGACCAAGTACTGTCCCCTGACAGATTCTTTTGCCCTAGATCCCTAGATAGCCCCCTCAAGGACTGAACTCACAACCCTGAGTTTAGCAGGCCAATGCTCAAACCACTGAGCTATCCCTCCCCCACCTTGTCTAAGGTGGAAGCAAGGAGAAGGGATCCCAACTTGGCTTCTCCCTGAATCAGAGGCCGCAGCTGCGGGGGCTGAGGCTGGACGAGGGCAAGAGGCTGGAATGGTCCATTGGGCAGCAGACACCAGCCTTCTCCAGCAGCGAGTAGATGCCCCGGCTGCAAAGGGTGCCAGATCTGAGCCCATTAAGCACAGCTCCACCCAGTCTGCTGGGAGGAAATCACTCCTGGTGTGGGGAGGGCTCCAGATCAGTTTGGATGCGACTAAAACAGATGTGCAAGGTGTCCATGGGAAAAAGCTCTGCCATGGAGTCCTGCATAGGGCTCCACGCTGCCCCCATCTGGATGGCACTGCAGAGACACTCAGGAGGCGGGTGCAGGGATCCCATTTGGCTACACGCCTGCTCAAGGAAAGTCCTTCAGGGACCCTCCCCATGGCTAACAGCAGGGAGAGCAGAGTCCAGAGCCTCATCCCACAATGGCAAGGTCTCCCCTGCCAGCCAAGGAGGAGGCTTGACCCAGCCCCTTCTCTGGGGAGCGGGTTTCATGCAGTGAAATTTCCCTGGGGAAAGCACATTTCATTTGGGGAGGCCCAGGGTACCCAGGATGCAGGGAGCCACTGGCCATCCTCTCGGCAGGTGCCATACTGGAGACAACGCTGCATACGACTGGGGGCCTCACCACCCAGCTCGGCTGTGGCAGGATGGAAGAGAGAGGGATGGATGCACCCAGGTGGCAGCAGAGGGGTGGTTGCTGTTGGGCAGGCTGCTAGCCCACTCCCACGCAACAGCACAAGGCATGCGGGGGCTACAGGTGGGAGCCTGCTCTGCTCTCCACAGCAAGGATTCCAGAGGTGTTGGGAGCTCCCTCCCCTCCAGCTGCAACACTGTGGCCAAAGCCAGAAGGGACCATTGTGATCATCGGGCCTGACCTCCTGTGTCACACAGGCCAGAGAACGTCCCCCCAATAATGCTTAGAGCTGAGCTTGTCGAAACGCATCCAATCTTGATATAAACATTGCCAGTGATGGAGAATCCACCACGAGCCTTAGTCAATTGTTCCCACGGTTAATTACTCTCCTTGTTAAAAATGTACAGCTTAGTTCCAGTCTGAATGTGTCTAGCTTCAACCTCCAGCCACTGGATTGTGTCAGATCTTTCTCTGCTAGACTGAAGAGCCCGTTATTAAATATTTGTTTCCTACATAGGTACTGTGGCAAATTGCCAGCACTACTATGATGGGTCCCGCACTTTCTCTTCTTGTGGGGGGGTTTCAGGGTGCCATTTCTTGCCCCTGAACTGGGGTAACAGCTATCCTACTAGTATCCCAGGGAAGGGGAGTGGAGAGGGAGGGACCCAGGCCCGCCCTCTACTCCAGGTCCCAGCCCAGGGGCCTTATGATAGCAGGTGAACCACTTGTACCGGTGATTCTTTCCCCTGGGCTACTTCCCTCTCCTGACCTTCAGCTTGTGGGGCTTCCTGCCTTCCCTCTGCACAAGCCAGGTGTCCCTTTACCTAGGATCTTGGTCTTCTAACCCGCCGCAGCACTTCTCAAAACTCTCCTCCGCTTTCCTCCAAACTGCTCTTTGTTCCACCACCAATCCACTCGGCTTCACTCCTCCAAACTGCTCTCTGCTCCACCACCAAACCACTCTGCTCCAGCTCCTCCTCTCTCTGCTCCAATTCCTCCTCTGGCTGATTGAAGCAGGGGGATTTTATCAGGTGACTGGCTTCAGGTGCTCTAATTGGTTTCAGGTGCTTTTAATTAATCTACAGGGAATAAGGCTTCTCCTCATCCTAGATCACTCTCCTGCTGCCTTCTGGCCATACTGTATCACAGTACTTACAGACTGTGATCAAGTTACCCCTTAACCTTCTCTTTGTTAGGCCTAATAGATCGAGCTCTTTGAGTCTATCAGGCAGGTTTTCTAAGCCTTTAATCATTCTCGTGGCTCTTCTCTGAACCCTCTCCAATTTATCATTGTCCTTGAATTGTGGGCACCAGAACTGGACACAGGATTCCAGCAGTGGTTGCACCAGTGCCAGAGAGAGGCAACATAACCTCTCTGCTCCTACTCGAGATTCCCCTGTTTATGCATCCCAGGATGGCATTAGCCCTTTTGGCCACAGCATCACACTGGAAGCTCATGTTCAGCTGATTATCCACCACAACCCCCAAATCTTTTTCAGAGTCACTGCTCCTGGGACAGAGTTCCCCCTCCTATAAGTAAGGCCTACAGGCTTTGTTCCCAGATGTACACATTTACATTTAGCCATATTAAAACACATATTGTTTGCTTGTACCCCTATTACCATAGGATCCAGATTGCTGTGTCACTGACCTGTTCTTCATTATTTACCACTCCCCAATTTCTGTGTCACCTGCAAACTCCGTGATGAGTTTATATTTGTTTCCAGGTCATGGATAGAAATGTCAAATGACGTAGACACACTCTGTCATCATCATTTTGAGGCCTATCAGTTAACCAGCTTTTAATCCATTTAATGTGTGCCAGGATAATGTTATATCATTCTATTTTTTTAATCAAAATGTTGTCTTACCAAGACAAATGCCTTACAGAAGTCTATATATCTTGCATCATGACTATCAACCCAACTCATAATATCATCGATAAATAGATATTGAGTTCGTTTGTCAATCTATGAAATGTATGCGGTAAGAAGGGGACATCACAGCTTTTTGTTCGTGCACTGCAGGGCTACAGCCAAATTGCTTGTCCCCTCTGAAATTAACATTTGCCCCCGTCAGCTTTATAGACCACAGGGAAGCATTTCCCATTCTAGCATCCGCTGCCTGGGGTTAGCCTGCTGTTGACTGAGCTGCACAAGGGCAGAGAGATTTGCATCTAGCCAAACCTACAGGATTTTACCAAGAACATTGTGAGAAATTCATGTAGATTCAGAGGGTTTTTGTTAAATGCCAATGTAGTCAGAAAAAGCAGTGGCCCCTCAGGCAGGAGACCTGCCCCAGAATGGCACCGGACAGGACAGTGTTACTGAACTCAGACATCCTGGCCGCTGTGTGCCAGTTCCCCAGTTCTAAGGTGATGACGCTGCAGTGGGGATCTGAGGCCATGGAGCGAGCCGGGGCAGGAGACAATGGACAGAGGAGCAGGAAGGGAAGTGACACGTGCCTCATGTTAGTTTAGGGTGACCAGATTAAAGGACCCAAAAATCAGGACACATGGGGGAAGCAAAAAAAAAAAAAAAACCCGCCTGAAGTTCTCCGAGCAAAAAAAAAAAAAAAAGAGAAGCCCCGATATCGGGACCAATGGCATGCATTGGTCTGGACGCAGGACAAAGGACAAAAAAATCGGGACAGTCCCGATTTTATTGGGACATCTGGTCACCCTATGTTAGTTGCATCCCGGGGTTTTCGGTTTCAGGACATCGGTGGCAGACCATAATCCAGACATTTTGCCTAAGTGATCAACAGAGCGGCCTGCTCTGCCAATGTGATCAATTTCAGCTGGTTTGGGTTAAGATTCACTTTAGTCTTGGATGCCGAGGCAATGAAATGTTGTGATCCCTATTGAATGAGTAACGGGCAGCAGAACTGTGCTCAGTGATGTCTTAATTGAGGGCATCACCCTAATTCTAACCTCACTCATGAAGCAGGGGGTAGCAATGTCAAAGACGTTTGAAAAGCAGAGGGGTTGGGGACAAGTGGTCCTAGCAGGTGGGGTGAGGTAAACAGTCCTAGAGGCCATAGGCACCGACTCCCTGGGTGCTCCAGGCTGTGGCACCCATGGAAAAAAATAGTGGGTGTTCAGCACCCACCAGCCACATGCCAATCAGCTGTTTGGCAGCAGGTGAGAGGTGCTGAGGGGAGGGGGCAGAGCAAGTGTGGGGCCGAGGGTTGCCAGGCATCCAGTTTTCAACTAGAATGCCTGGTCGAAAAGGGACCCTGGCAGCTCCGGACGGCACCGCCGACCGGGCCGTTAAAAGTCCAGTCGGCAGTGCTGCGGGGCTAAGACAGTCTAGTCCCTACCTGTCCTGGCTTCATATTGCACCCTGGAAACAGCCAGCAGGTCCAGCTCCTAGGCGGTGGGGGTGGGGCAGCTCTGCATGCTGCCCCCACCCCGAGCATCGGCTCCGCACTCCCATTGGCCGGGAACCACCCCAGGGATGAGGGCTTTGCCGTGCAGGAGGGGGCTTCGGGCTGGGGCAGAGGGGTTCAGAGTATGGGAGGAGGTGCGGGCTCCGGCTGGGGGGGTGGGCTCTGGGGTGGGGCTGGGGATGAGGGGTTTGGAGTGAAGGAGGGGGCTCAGGACTGGGGCAGAGGGTTGGGTTGTGGGGGTGTGGGCTCTGGGGTGGGACCAGGGATGAGGGGTTTGGGGGTAGACAGAGGAGGAGATCGACCCCCACACCCAGATCTATCATAGGATGACTATAAGGATCTGTGAAAAAGGCAAATGCAATCCCAGGATGTATCAGGCAAGGCACTTCCAGCCGAGAGAGGGACGTATTAATGCCACAGTACAAGGCACTGGTGAGCCCTCATCTGGAATCCTGTGTACAGTTCGGGTCAACCATGTTCGAGACAGATGACGCCACACTGGGACAGGTGCAGAGAAGAGCTACTAGGATGATCAGGGGAACAAAGGGCCTGTTTTATGAGAAGAGATTACAAGAGCTTGGTTGGTTGAGCCTAGAAAATTCAGGCTGAGAAGGGCTCTGATTGCTCTTTACAAATCCATCCGAGGTAAACACCGGGGAGGGGGAAGGGCTATTGAAGCTAAAGGACAGTGTGTGCACAAGAACAAATAGGGATAAACTGGCCATGAACAAATTGCAGCTGAAAATGAGAAGAAGGTTTCTAACCATCAGAGGGTGACGTTCTGGAACGGCCTCCCAACAGGAGCAGTGGGGGCAAGAAACCAAACTTGTTTGAAGATGGAGCCGAATAAGTTTGTGAACAGGATGAGACAAGAGGCTGACTGAGAAAGCAGAGGACTGGACTTCCAGCCCTGTGCCCTGGGTTTGTCAGGGCAGTGATCAGGAGCCGCCATGGGAGACGGATGCATGCACAAAGCCAGTCATTATTTCTGAAGGGCAAAGGCATAGGTTTTATTTCCCTCGGTCACCTTTTACATTAGTTTTCCAAAACCTGGCAGAAAAATTCACCCTTGAGCAACAACCTGGAGTACCACTTTCAAAAGGGCCATGGGGCCACCTTCAGATGTGAATTAGGCACTTAGAAGTCTTGGTTCAATTGACGTTCAATGAGACTTGGGCTCTCGTGTTCCAGAATTTTAAATGTAGGTGCCTAAAGATGCTTATAGGTGCCTGGTGGGGTTCTCAAAAGCGTTGTGTCTAACTCCCATTTGAAAATCCCACCAGCCGCCTTGCTGCATTTTTAGGAGCCTTTGAAAATTGGGCCCTTTCGCACATCTGACAATTTTACACCAGGTTGGGAGAATTCCCAGTCTACACTTTCTGGAGCTAGGGAAAGCGCCTGTAGAATGGCAATTGTAAATGAGCAGCTGCCACAATGTGCCCCCAGCCAATTCTATAATAATAATTAATAGATTCTAATAAATAGTCAGCTCTTTGGGGCTGGGACCGCCGTTTTGTTCAGTGTCTGGTCTATACCTGAAAAACCAACAACAAGGAGTCCGGTGGCACCTTAAAGACTAACAGATTTATTTGGGCATAAGCTTTTGTGGGTAAAAAACCCCACTTCTTCAGATGCATGGAGTGAAAATTACAGATGCAGGCATTATTACTTGGTCTATACCTGGTGAGGCACTGCAGTAATACGAGCAGTAATTCGCAAATCTGTTGTAATTTGTACAGTTTACAGAACCCTAAGGAGATGTGGACTCCAGGGCACCAGGTGCTGACCCTGCAAGTAATTGGAGCCAGTCCCTGCCCCAGAGAGCTGCCAGATGAACTAGACAGGGCAGACAGGGAGGAGGAGAAAGGGGCTAGTCTCACCTGGGGCAGAGCTCCGATCTTGTCCCTGTGGGTCCCGTGCTTCTAGGCGGTTTCTGCTAGCCTCAGAGGATGGTGAGAGAACTCCCACAGTCCCTGTTGTCCCTCTGGGCTTATTGCAGAACAGTTTAGCCTCCTGTCTTCTCCTTGTAGTGGCAGGTTGGTGGGGGGAACCCAGGCCCGCCCTCTACTCCGGGTTCCAGCCCAGGGACCCTAATGGTAGCAGCTGTTGGCAGCCACCTCTCACTGCCAGAGTTGCTACAATTCCCTGGGCCACTTCCCCACAGCTCTCCCGCTTCTCCCTTCTTCACCCTTAGCTTAGGGCTCCCTTACCAATGGCTTGAGAGTTGCCTTATTTACTCAGCCCTTCAGCCGCCGCCGCAGCAGCACTTCCTCTCCCCTGGCTCTTCTCAGTCTGACTGGAGTGAGCCCTTTTATATGCTCAGAAGAGCCTTAATTAGGGTCAGGTGTTCACTTCACCTTAACGGCCTCACCTGACTCTTTGCAGGTTAATTAGAGTCAGGTGTTCTCATTAGCCTGGGGCAGTCCCTGCTCTGGTCAGTTAGGGAACAGAAAACTGCTAACCCAATGGCCAGTATATCTGCCTTCTACTATTCTGTTGTACCCAACCGGCCTGGGTCTATCACACACCTCACACCAGTGAAGATTGGAGGCCCTGGGAGTGGAAGTGATGTACCCAAAGGTTACACACACAGTTGATCTCAGACCTCCTGGCTGCCAAATGCCCTGCTGTCTATGCTGGGGGAAGTTTTCTGCCCAGAAATCAGTTGCAACTTCCCTTTCTAAAATTCTCCCCGTGCCTGGGTGCTCCCTGGCACCTCCTGGTGTGCTAAGGCCATTCCGAAGAGGCCCAGCAATGCCACAGGCTGAGGTGGGTGGTGGGGCCCTAGGAGGTGACAGGAGGGGTTTCCAGAGGGAAACATGGTATTGAAAAGTGCCGTTGTTGTGCTACGTGGCCTCTGCAACCTGGCTGGGTGGCAGGGGGATGGGGAGGCGGTGCTGCAGGGCTCTGGGCTCTGCTGAGTTGACATAGGAGCTTTCCACCTCCCATTCATGCGCAGCCTCTTCTTGCACTATGAACACTGTTTCAGCCGAACCTTAGATCCTAGCTTCTCTTGGTTCCCTAGGCTCCACGGTGACCCGGGACACGCTCTGCCAGTGCTGGAGGCTCTGATCTGGAACAGGCCTCTCAACAGGCATCTCCCAGAGCTGGCCTTGAGCATTGTCTCCTAGAGCACTCCTCTCTCCTTGCTGCACTCCATAGACCCTTCCCTAGACATGGCCCCTGCCCTGAAGCACCTGGGCAGCTCCTCGCCTGTCGAACGGCCACAGCTCCCCAGAGCCAGCTGCACATCCCCTCCCGAAGGCTTTGCAGAGGTAGCTGGCCAGGCACACGGACACACACATGCAGAGACACCAGCGTCAAGCACACACAGCCCCCAGACGCACAAGCCCAGCCCACATGCGTAGGCTCTCCGCACAGAACAGGAGCTGGGAAAGGAAGCCAGCCTGGGAGGTGAGGTGGAGCCTTTGGCTCCCCGAGGCCTGGGGTGGCTCCAGGAGAGCCCAGACAAACCTCCAGCAGATTAGACTGCCGATGAGGGTCTCGGGGATCACACTGCTGGCAGGGAGACGGAGATGCCAGCTCCCCTCCTTCCATTGCTGCCAAGTGCCCTTCCCCCTGCTGTCTCTCTGTCTCCACTAGCCACGCTCTGGCCCCATGGCACCACCAGAGCAGCACTAGGAGAAAAACTCCAGCTGGGACAGCTCTAAGGTCCGTCCCCCTGCCCCCGAGCAGGGGGAGGTCACAGGCATGCCTAACGGATGGGGCAGGCACACTGGGGCCAATGCGACTGGCACAAATTAGAGCAATCTTGAGCTTGCTCCACGTTGCCCTGGGGAAGCCTACAGGTGGCACGGGGCTGCCCCAAGGAGATCTGAGGACCAGAGCCTGCCTCCTCCCCTGGCCAGCAAAGCTCAGATGGCAGCCCCCTGGGGCTCAGCGCTTTAGGACTGCCAGAGCTGAGTTTTCACTACAGCATGAATTTACTTTGACACATGGTGGCAGTGGAAGAAACCTTAGCTAGAGAGACAGACAGTAGGGTGACCAGATGTGCCGATTTTATAGGGACAGTCCCGATTTTGGGGTCTTTTTCTTATATAGGCTCCTATTACCCCCCATCCCCATCCCGATTTTTCACGCTTGCTTTCTGGTCACCCTGACAGACAGGCAAACAGACATCCTTACAGCATAGAAATATCGGCTCCTCTTTCATACACATCTTGGAACAACAAATTAGTCTAGTTCCACCTTTTTTAGTTGAGTGACTTTCTGTCCCAGATAAGGATAGGCAGGGCTGCTTTCACTTCGGCTGCTTTACATTCAAGAGCATCTGGCTTGGCCAATCTAGAAGCAAGTTCAAGCCAGGCTAGAGGAAACAAGAGCAAAGGACACTTTCCCCCTCACCCAAATGAAACCAATCTATTTGTGACATCCCAGTATAGCCCACTGCTACAGCCAATGTGCAGAAGAACTTGAATTGTTCTCTTGCAGATTCACAGCCTAGGAGGAAAGAGTGTCTGGAGGGAGAGCGGAAAGGTCTCTGCCCCTTTTCATTTGGGGTGTGGAAATCTGCCAGGCACACTTCAGGCAAGTAACTGAATCCCAGGGTCAATACACGGAGGAACTGTCCTTCAGTTGTGTTGGAGTTTGAATCAGGGCGGTATGTGAGGCCCAGCATTAGAGCCCAGCCGATCTAATATTAAGGAGAGCTGAATTCAGTGAGTTATGGGTGAAATCCTGGCCCATACAAAACTCCCACTGACTTCAGTGGGGCCTGGCCTCCAACTCATGGGTCCAAGAGTCAGGAGCTTTATCCAGACTACGCTCAGCTCGCGTGGCTTGCAAACACTGTTAGCAGAGGCCACAGAGCCTGAAGCTGTGCATGGAGAGAGGGTCATTTCCTTGGCAATCATCTACCTTTTGTCCAGCCAGGGCCGGGGCTCGGCTTTGGACAATACCTGATTGGACAGCAGAGACTGACATGGATTTGAAACGGGTCAACGAAGAGAAAGCAAGCAAGAATTGTCCCAGGACTCAGACCCGGATGCAGGGCTGAGGAAAGCCCTCTGCTGCTCAGGCGATGGCTGTAAGTTGTCTAAGTCTCTCCTGCATAGATAACCCACTGTCAGGCAGGCCAGACTAGGTCAAGGGAAGCAGCCTTGTGACTGCTTACTCAGGGCTGGGGTTGAAGCAAGCATGGGGCTGCTCTCTGAAGTTCTCAAAAGACAACAGTGCCCCCTTGTGGCCTCATCCGGTAGCGCTGCTTCAGAGCCCGTCCAGCCTGCAGGATGCTCGCCGCAGATCCAGGACCGCCTGACCCTAGCCCTGTGTCTGCCCTGATGTCACTGCTACAGTCTCCTGAGTCTACGCTTCAAACGTACCATCGCAGCCACAGATTTGCTTTGCTTTGCTCATCCCCCTTTCCCCAAAGTCAGTCCTTGTGAGCCCTGCTAGGCCGCTGTGCCGTGCTCTGCGGGGAGGCTGGCTGTGGTCTTGGCCTGGCTTGGGAGTTTCCAGCGAAAGTCTCTCTCTTTCCTTTCACTGAGGTTTGGTCTGCATTAGGAACTTACGGCGGTAGGGTTACACCACTCAGGGGTGTAGAAACTTCCCGCCCCTTCCCCCACCCCCGCCCCACGCGAGTGACACAGTTATACCGACCTAGCCCCTAGGGCAGACAGCGCTTCTCCCATCCACATAGCCACTGCCTCTCAGGGAGGGGTTGTTCCTATGCCTGTGGGAGAAGCTCTCCCATCAGCATAGAGCCCTGCTGCAGCGCTGTTAGTGTAGCCGAGTCCTGAGACTCAGCATTCATCCCCACAGTGAAGCAACCATCTCAGCCCTGCTCCTCAGGACTCCCTGCCTCTTCCACCCCGGGACAATTGCCCTGCACAAGGGGGATGGGTTAGGGTGAGATCCTGCCCGCCCCCTGCCCCTGGGACCAAACTCTGAGTCCCTCTGGGGAATCCCAGTAGCATGTGAGCCAGTGGCTGGCGTGCAGCTGCCGGGGCCCGAGCCCAGGCCAGCTCTCCAAGGGGACGGGCCCCTCATATCTCCGCTGGGAACAGCTCGGCAATTACTCGCCTCATTTGTTGTGTGAAAGGCCCCTGTGCTGCGCCACGGGGGATGGGCCGGATCAAGACAACCATGTTTGGCCATTAATCAAGGGGGCAGAGTTGGCACAGTCCCTGCTCCAGCCGCCCAAACTGCCCCACCAAACCACCACAAGGAGGGGCCTTTCCCATAGCACAACCCCACGGAACCCTGCTCTGGGGTGGAGAAGGGACCTGTGCCCTGGGGCAGCAACAGTGCCTATAAGTAGGGGTGGGGCTGGGGGCACTGTGTAGCTGGGAGGCTGTGTATTTGAATTGGGGTGGGGCAGGGGGGCAGTGTCTATGAATAGGGGTGGGGTGGGGCAGTGTGTAAAGGTGATGAGGGGCTGGGGGCCGGGCTGGGAGCAGTGTGTAATAGTGACCTTGGAGATGCAGTGGGGTGAAGCTGGGGCAGTGGGGTGGGGTTCGGGGGAGTGTGTAACAGTGTGGGGAAGTGTATAAAGGCGGTGAGGGGCTATGGGCTGGGCTGGGGGCAGTGTGTAATAGTGGGGTGAGGCTGGGAGGCTGTGTATTTGAATGGGGGTGGGGCAGGGGGCAGTGTCTGTGAATAGGGGTGGGGCAGTGGGACTGAGGGCAATGGGGTAGCATCACGTGCTATAACTGCCTCACAGCAGCCGCAGCCCTGTAACCGCAGTGAAGTCCTGGCTCTGTGGAGCCAAGGGGAGTTGGGCTCTGACTGCAGGATGCCAAACCCAGGAACCCTAACCCAGGGGGTGAAGGGTGTACAGGGCACACTGAGAGGGGAGGGGGGGCATTGGCAGTGCTGGGAGGGCAGCAGGTTTCCTGGTGGCACTGAGAGGGCAGCGGGTAGACTGGTTACACGGGTGTGCCAGTACAATGTGAGGCCAAAGGCTCCCATGCCAACGTGCCAGCCAGGCCCAGCGTGCAGCTGCTGCCCATGCAGCGGGCACCTCGGCTGGCAGCCCAGGGCTGGAAGGGAAGGGCTCCCGCTCGCGTTCCCTGCCTGGGAAGCAGCTGCCGGGCTGGGAGAGGCCAGGGAGCGGAGGGGCTGTCTGCATTGCGCTGCTCAAAGGCCCTTTCTTGGCGCAGGCCTCATGCTGCTTGCCCTTTGCCAGAGGCGTTTATCACGCTCCGAGGGGCCGCCCGGCCCCGCTGCAGTGCTCCCCCTCCTTTGTGCGCCCCGAGCGCTGCCAAGGGCCCTACATTTATTAGTTTGACCTTTAGCTGGGGAGGGGAGCCATCAAAGCGGAGCCGCCAGGGCTCTGGCTCTCATGTGAGGGGCTTTGTGCCGGGAGCGCCCCGCCCCCCTTCGTGGGCCTTTTGTCCCAGGCGCTGAGAAGAGAGCTCCCTCGGGGGCAGCCCTGAATGCCAATACAAATCGATTCGTCTCCGGGCCAGCGGAGGCGGGGAGGGGGGTGAGAACGGGGCTGCGCGCTAATCAGATCCGCCATGGTGCCGGCACTGTGCAGAGCAGGGCGGATGGGCCTGGAACGGGCAGGGCTGGCGACGGATGCGGCTTGCCTGGCCCGCCAGGTGGCAGCAGGGCACCGGGTGCCCTTTTCCCCAGGGTGTTTCGGGGAGACCCAGCCAGGGGATGCCCTGACAATCCTTCCCTGCCAACCGCTCGCTGTGAGGCAGACAGGGCAGCTCAGCCAGGACTCACTGGGGGGAGGATTGTGGTCCCCAGGCTCTGACGTCAATGGGGCTGGGGTGACTGTCACCCCCTGTGAGGGGATCCCGTAGATGGGGGAGGGGCAGTAACTCAGGGAACAAGGGGGCATTGGCACTGCCAGCTGGCCCAGCCTACCAAATGCACAGGGCACCTGCTAGTCCAAACCCTGTCCCAGCTGGGTTTCCTGCAGTGCCCGGGGCTTGGGCCCCAGGCTCTGGTCTGCGTGGGTCCCACTACCCCCAGCTGTGATCCTGGCCTGCAAGCCAGGCTGGCACAGGGGCTCGAGGCTGCCCCCACCTCACTGCTTTGTTACCTCTACCTGAGTTCCGGCTAATGGAGCTTGGATTGGCCCCTGGCAGGGGCCATGCTGCTTCGGGAGCCTCATCCCCATGGCAGCGGCTTCACCCACCCGGCCTGAGCTGCGAGGTGAACCCAGGCACCTGCCCCCATCTCAGTGCGGGCCCGGAGAACAACCCAGGCTGAGCCCCTGTCCACAGAGCATCCAGGGGCAGGACACGGGGGCAGAGGATATTAGTGATTAACAACACAAAAAAGGGCTATTAACCAGGAATCAGCAGTGGTTAATAATGATTAGTAATGAACCATAATCAGTAACGATCGTAACCCCACTGCCTCCCTCACTGGCATGGCCTCTGGTGGGCCCTCACACGGAGCCAGCCGGGGATGTCCCGGCCGGACCTCGTTCCTCTGCCTCTAGCAAATCATGGCCTGGGGAAGAGGGTGAGCCAGAGCTTGGCAGTTTCTTGCTGCCAAATCCCATCCTGGTCTCTCCCGCACCAGCTCCCTCCTGTGCCCACGTTCCTTGCCATGGCTCCTGATTTTCTCTCTAGCTGAATTTCAGACACTGGCAGCTGATTTCCTTGCACCGACTGCTGCCATCTCTGATCACAGGCACTAAATACTGCAACCAAGTGCTTTTATGGAGAGAAAAAACATGTGCTCGGGGATGGGCTGGCCCCTCAGGGCTGAGGAGGGTCCTGGAGGCAGGTTCAGGGGTGCTGGACACTAGCCACCATGGCCAGAGATAACTGGGTCTGCATTTCCCAGAAGGCTGCCTCCATCCCTGGATATTTTTGCCTTGGATTTTGCAAGGACAATGCATCCCCTTTCCCTGCCGGTTAATATTCAGCCCGAGTGCCAGACACCAACGCCCCTCCGCTCTCTTGTCAGCATTCTATTTTAGGAAGGGGCCCCCCCATCTTCCCTTCCCCCCCACCCGAGGGCAAACAGCAGCCGTTGCCTGAGAAGCCCCTTTCTCTTTTTTTTGGCTGATGTGCCTTTGAAAACATCTCCCCTTCCCCTTGCTGAACAAGCTGGAGGCTCTCCGCTCTGCAGCCGGTGCTGGGTGGATGTTGGAAACACATGGCACAGGCAGACTTCAAAGGGCAGCCCCTGAGCTGTTACCCTGAGTGACTCCCCGCGTCAGGAGAGCCGTGACCCTGATGGGCACAACATGTGGGGGAAGGCGGCAGGACTAAAGTGAGGCTCGTGTGTTTGCAGGATTGAGGCCCTCGTGCCTGACACACAGCCGCGTGATTTGCACCCTCACTATCATCCCCGGCTTTTCATCCAGGCCTCTCCCAGCAGGTCAGCAGCATCAACCCTATTTTACAGATGGGGAAACTGAGGCACAGAGGGGCAGTGACATGCCCAAGGTCACCCAGCAGGCCACTGGTAGAGGCGGGAACAGAACCCTGGGCTCCTGCATGCCAGTCCAGGTCACTGTCTGTAAGGCCCTACTCACGTAACAGCTGGCAGCCTCCCCTCGCAATGGATTTTCATCTGCTGCCCCTGAAGAGGCAGAAAAACATGAGATTCTGCCCCCTGGACTTCTGGGCACCAGCCTGTTCCCGGCTCTTTGCCCACTTCACTCCAAGGCAACTGACATCGCCACTGTGCACAAAGCAAAACCCAGCCACCCGCCGCACTCTCCAGGCTGAGACAATCCCTGGCCTACCGGCTGTGTTCGCACGATGTAACTAGGGGGGCTGCGAGGGTACTGCTAGAATTAAACCAGCACCCCTTAGCATGGGCACAGTGACCCCGATAGGTGCCTTATACAACAGAGCTTATTCCCCTTCCCACATGGGAGTAGAGAGCCTGGCATAAGCACTTTCATGCCAGTATAACCGGGCCCACACCGGGGACTGTACCAGTATGATTGCACTGGTACCAGTCATTACATCAGGCCAATTTTTGTGCAAGCTCCTCCCCCCACCCCCTCCTCTCTGGCTGGAAACGCTGGCCGGTTTCTCTCTGAGATGGTGGGTGTTCATCAGGGAAGTCAGAACAGGTGGGTCATTTTCAAACCCCTGTCTCTGCCGTTAATCATTTGGAGCCTGACCCTGCAGACAAAGCTGTCCCAGCCCAGCGAGGCTCCAGTTCTGTTAGGTCTGGTCTATGCTGTGGACAGCGCCTGGCCTATCGCGGTGCCCCATCTCCGCGCGCTGGGCGCGGCACCTGGTTTCTGGAGTGGAAGCAGCTGCCCCACTGCAGACCAGGGAAGCTGCAAGGCTCGGCTCCACCAATTGCCTGTGGGGTTTGTCACTGGGGCAGCTCCCCACGCCACCAGCTCCCAAGGGCTGCAGTTGGGGGTAATCCCCAAGGGTCGCCATGCCCGCACCTGCAAAGTGGGCGTAAAGTGGAGAACTCTGCTCTGGGCGCATCTGGCTCTCATTGGAGTAAGCGATGCCCATGCTGCTGGGCACAGGCAGTCAGGCCGCCCCTCTGGGGCTCTCCCTTACACCCCTCTAAACCAGGACCCTTACCCCAGGTTTGGCCCCGTGGCTGTGCTGGCAGGGAGCAGGCTGGGATGCCATGGTACAAACCGGACTTGGGAGCAGTCGGGGGCAGCAGAGAGGTGCCAGCCCCAGCCCAGGGTGGGGGGATGTAACCACAGGCTCCGGCTGGAAGGAGGAGGTTGGTCCGGCTAGCCCAGGCAGCCGGCTCCATCTGACATGTATTTCAATAGCTGCACCAGGACGTGAATTCAGCCTCACATGATCTATTAGGCTGTGAATACAGAGAGGACAAAGGCGATTAGAAGAGCACTGGCTCACAGCCCGGGAGGGTTAATGGGCACCACATGGGTCCAACTGTGCCGGGGGTGGCAGGGGGTTCAAAGGAAGAGCTTTTGCAGGCAGCGCCAGGAGAGGCGGAGTGGAGCAGGGCTGTCCCCCGTCCCCCCCCGCCGCCGCCATCTCTTGCTTGATGGGCACACTGGCTTCCCATGCCCAGGGCTACAGGAACAGGCAAAGATCCCATCCCCATGCCAGCACTGAGCACCCTCTGCTCCCATGGCACCCAGTACAGGGCCATGGGCACAGCAGAGGGCCCAGACAGACCCCTTGGGAGGGTTTACCCATAGGACAGGCCAGCCTGCCACCAAGCATGCCCATCACCAGTGCATGCCTCAGCCCTGCCCTACCCTTCCCCGCCCACGCCCCCCACCCAAGGACTCTGCCCAGGTCTCCAGCAAGGCAGCCCAGACAGAGGGGCAGGGGTTCTGCTGAGCTGTGGGCAGCTTCCCCCCAGGGACTGGACTGAGGCCTGCCAAACTCACTGCACAGCAGCTAGTGGCACCCCCTGGCAGCCATTCCAGCCCTGCACCACAGGGGAAGTGCCAGGCCCATGCCAGCCAGTGCCCCCTAATGGCTCTGCCATGGGGGACAATGGGGAGCTGGGGCTGAGCCCTCTGCACATATATTTATGCCCAGCCCCCATTTGCGGTGAATGGACTAGAAATGTTTTAATAGGAACCCTGGGCTCTGGCGAGGCACTCCCTGGAGAGCTCCCCCCCCACACACACACACACACTAGGGGACCCCCGCCCCAGTCTGCATGTCACTTTTACAGCAGTGAGATTTGCAGTCAGCAATGCAGGGGCTGGAGCTGGGGAACACTGGGCAAGCACGGCCCCGATGGGCTCCATTTCTCTGCACTTATCTGCACCAGTGCCCCGAGGCTGCGTCCCTGCCAGTCTTGCCCAGGCAGGGCTGGGGCCCATCCTCAGGGCTCGCTCCGGCTGGGGGGAGGGAGCCTGTGACCTGGGGTACCCCTGGCAGGGGAGAGGGCCTGGGAAGACAGACCCTGGTTCACAGCTTAGGCAGTGCTTTCGGGGTGCATTAGTTAGGGCCCTGGGGCTACGTCTTCACTGGCTATAGTGACATACCCATCGCCTACAGCACTAGCCCAGTGATCGCCATGCAGATCAGGGCAGCAACCTGGACTCTGCCACTCAGCCGAGACTCCTGCCAAGGGGTGTTTGCACGGAGGCTAACCTATGGTCCCATGGACTGCACATGCTCAGTGTAGGTATAGCCGCAGCCTGTGCGGAGGAGGGAGGGGTATCTGCAAGGGGGAAGCACAGAGAATGCCCAAGCAGTGCCAGACGCATGCCCCCCCTTGGGGAGGGCAAAGGGCCCCAGAGCTCCCCAGCACACAGGGGGATCGCTGCTCTGCCACTCCCCTTCTATCCCTTGCCCAGCTGGGACCCTGGGCAAGTCCCTTCCCTACCTGTGCCAGGGAACAAGGCCCCTGCCCTCCTGGCTGCAGCGTGGGGAGACCTGGGATGGAAATAGCCTCCCAGCCACAGTCCGGGCATGTTCCATACACTCGCCCTCAGGCTCCAGCTTTCCTCACCTCCTGGGCAGGCAAGAAAAGGCCCCAAGCCCTGGTCACAGCTGGGGAGGGCAGTCCTTCCCAATCTACCTCCTGAGCCCACTATTCCCAGTGTTTAACCCCTGGGGACCCAGAGTCAATCCCTCTGCCCCACCCTCACCCCCTGCTTCAGCCCCATTGCTTTTTAGATGCAGATCGTGGGATGGGAGCAGCCACAGGACCACAGGCAGCTTTGATGGGGCCAGTGGGATCTCCCCCCTAAGGCCACCCTAATCCACTCTGTGAACCCAGTGGTGCGTGAGGGGCGCCACCCTGTGGAAAGCCCAGCATAGCACACAAGGGAGGGTGGTGGAGGGGGGCTGGGTTTATTTGGTTGTTGCTCTGAAGGGGAGTCTCACCAGCCAGAGTGCCCTTTGCAGGACTCCGAGCCAGAAGCTGTGATCGAATGCACCCTGGCTTCACAGCTGACATGCCCCTGTAACCCGCTCGCTACAAAATATGCCTTGTGAGGTATCACTTGAAAACTAACAACTTGCTGGTCAATGATCTCATAGGGAAACGTGTGTAGCAACCTTACATGTAAAGTTACAAACACAAGCTGAAATCATGACTGAAGTGTGTTTACTAGACAAGTCTGGGGAGGGGATAAACCTGTTTCTCAAAGACAAAGGACAGGATGATGTTTCTAGCCAGGTGTCATCAAAGTTGATGGGCCATCACCTATCAAGGAAGAGGGGCAGGAACAAACCGATCTGCATCTTAGCAAACAATAGCTTGGAACCTCTTTCATAGAATCATAGAGTTGGAAGGGACCTCAGGAGGTCATCTAGTCCAACCCCCTGCTCAAAGCAGGACCAATCCCCAATTTTTGCCCCAGATCCCTAAATGGCCCCCTCAAGGATTGAACTCACAACCCTGGGTTTAGCAGGCCAATGCTCAAACCACTGAGCTATCCCTCCCCCCACAGGCCACCTTGTCTCCACCCTCACAGTGGAAAGAAACTTTATCTGGGGTAACCCCCAGGAAAACACATTTCAAGGTGGGACTAGACTAAAAAGTGAGGGGCAAAAACAGCCCAAGGTACCTCTCCCCACCCATCTCTCTCTCTCTTTCACCTAAGAAGAGGAAAGAAACAGCCGCTGGCCTTTGGGAGCAGAGCTTGGCCTGAGAATTTAGTCAACAATGTCACTGGAAATTTGGTCAGCAATGTCAATGTTCCCTTTGAACCAAGCCTAGTTAGTTATGTGCTAGTCCTAGGAAGCATTTTATCTTTGTTTCTCTTCTAACCATTTCCAACTTTAATACCTTACGCTTGTACTCACTTAAAACCAGTCTCCTTGTAGTTAAATAAAGAATCAAACAAGCTTAATCAAAATTAATCCACTGTCATGATCTGTGAGAGTAACTTAATTTAGGGTAGCAAACTGTTGTGTATTGACCCCCTCAGAGGGACAACAGACCCAATATATCTGGCCAGCCTAGGAGAGGCTGGACCATGCACAACACACATTTTGGGGAAGTGTGGGACTGGGAGTGGGCTGGGGTCACCCTGCAAGTGGTAACCAAGGCTGGTGGAAGCCAGAGTGTAGCTGAGGCTGCAGTTACACAGACACTCAGGCTCTGACCTACATGCTGTTTGTGAGCGGCCTAGGTGGGAGCTACAGCAGAAAAGGATTATGAGGCACAGGAGTTTGCAAGACAGGGGTGACAGCCCCCCACTGGCCTGGATTGCACCCCAGAATGTTACAGAAACCCATGCAGAGAGTAACATTGCAGCTGGGAGACAGGGTAGGCACTGGAGAAGCAGCTGGGAGGGAAAAAGGCCAGGGCTGGTCTCTGGGAGTCACAGGATACACTCACCACTAGGGTGCCTGCTATTAGCTCCTTCCAGGCCAAACACCCCTCCTGCCACTCACTCTAACTCAGCGCTCACCCTTCATGGCTTGACCCTCCAGCCAGATCACCCTATGTTTTCTTCTCCTGCCAGGGGTTATCAAAGTCCCTCTAGCCAAAATGGCAGTCTCCTCCTTCACTGCCCTGGTGGTGCCACTTCCCCAGCAGCTGGCAGGGGAACCCAGGGCCACCCTCTACTCCAGGTTCTAGCTCAGGGACCCTTCAATCAGCAGCCACAGTCTGCAGTGTCCCCCTGAGCCTTTTCCTACTCTGCCTCTCAAGCTTTAGCTCCACCACCTGCCTGGATAAACACTGCCTGCAGGGCTGAGGCCCACACAGTCAACCAGACAATGTGGTCCAGTCCAGCATCCTGAGCATGGTCACAGATTCCTCACTATGGCCCCATTCAGCAGTGAACTTCCTGGCTTTGTATTAGCCCAGCCTGCTCCTTCTCAGCTGGGCTCCATCACCTATCACCACCTAATTCCCCTCAGCTGTTGCCTAACTGGTTAATTTGCCCTATCAGCCTCCTTAATTCCTTCTAGGCTACTGTGAGGTGAGCAACCCATCACACAGGGGCTGGTCACTGGGGGTCAGGACAGGGGCTGGTTGCTAGGGCTGGTAGTTGTGGGTAGAGGGCTGGTCACAGGGGTCAGGGCAGGTAGTTGGGGGCAGGGGATGGTGACTGAAGCAGGTGGCTGGGGGCCATGGCTGGGAGCAGAGGGCTGGTAATGGGGGCAGAGCAGGGACAGTGCAAGGAAGTTTCACACCCTAGGCGAAACTTCCTTGCATCAGCCCTGCGCTGCACCCTCCCCCCCGCACCATGGGCCCTCAGCCCGCCCCCCCCCCCCCCCACGGGCCCTCAGCCCCACCACCACACCCCCCCCCCCACGGGAGCTGAGCGGGGAGCCGGGGGGCAGCTCGCCGTAGCTGCCCTCCAGCTCCCAGCTCAGGCACTGAGTTGAGGGGGGCAGCTTGCCGTGGGTGCCCCCCGGCTCGCCCGCTCACGCCACGGGTGCTCCCCTCTCAGGCTGCCAGGGGCGCCCCTTCCTCCCCCACCGCCGAAGCCGCCCCAGCTTACCTGCGGAAGGTCCGCAGGTCTGTTGCCGCCAAATCCGCGCACCTCCCACAGGCAAGCGGAAGCGGTTTTGGCGGAGGGTATTATTTGGCGGAGGGCACTTTCACCCTGCCGCCGTAGCCGCTTGCCTGCGGGAGGTCCGCTGGTCCCGCGGCTTCGGCGACAACAGACCTGCGAACCTCCCGCAGGTAAGCGGGGGCGGCTTTGGCGGCGGGGAGGAGGGGGTGCCCCTGGCAGCAGGCTTTTGCGCCCCTGCCAGCAGTGTGCCCCGTTACAGCCCTGCCACAGCCCGCCCACCACACCACGCCCGGCTCAGCCGCAGAGCCAGGAGGCGGGAGGCAGCCTCTGCAAGCCACCACCCAAATTGTGGCATCCTAGTGGGCACGCTGGCCCTGGGGCAGAGGGCTAGTTCTTGGGGCCGGTGACTGGGGCAGTGCGCACTAGCCCAGCATGGGGCAGCAGCCTGCACAGGACTCAGGCTTCCCAGCCCAAACAGCCACACACCACCATGTCTGAGCCTTGGGCGCCACCTAGTGACAGTCCCGCACACATGCAGAGGGAGCAGGACCCAGCTTAGACAGATGCAAGTTGCGGGGTGGGGGAGAATCCTACAGTCTGGGGCTTGAGGGCTGGACATGGGGATCCCCGGGGTGCACCCCCTGCCAGTGGCTCTGGTGTCTCGGGGCCCTGGTGCAGGAAAGCACTGCTGGAAGGGGGCCTAGCACACAGGCCAGGTGGAGCAATGAAATGAACCATCTTCCCTGGCTTAGCCTGGGAAGGCAGATCCCCTGGCCTGGGGCAGGACTGCTTCCTGTAAGCGGGGGAATAGTCCTGCTATTGTGGGGAACTTTCCTGGCTTATACACTACCCCGGTGAAATGGGCTAGTGGAAGGATCCAAGTTCTCACTCCCACCTCCTTTACCAAGAGGCCTCCCTGCCCTCGAGGACTCCCCTTGCACTCTCCTGTCTGGCAGAGTCCTCGTAACCCCGACAAGGCTGGGCCCAGGATTCCTGGGGGGCTCGACTCCCAACCTTGCTGTGGTCACCTAGGTCAGGGGCTAGGGTGTCCCCACTCCGGGGTGCTCTCTCTGCACTGGATGCTTCCCTGACCCACTGATCATTACATACAATTTAAAGCAAATGCAAATTATTTAATCAACAATTAATTCTACAATGAATAAGGAAGAATGGGAAAGGTTAAAGGAAACACATCACCCCGCTCTGTGGCAGGGAACATCACAAACAGTGTCTCTGCAATATCAGGACAGTTCACAGTCTGATCCTTGTAGGTCCCAGGCTCCTTCTCAGGCCCTGGCCGTGCTGCAGGGACGCTTGCTCTGGCGGTAGCCACACGCTCGCAGGCTCTGGTAATGGGGGCAGGACCCTTCTTCCCAGCGTCGCCCCCGCTCTGTCGGGGTTTAGATCCCCCTGCAAGTCTGGCCTGCAGGGCCTCCTGGCTGAGGCGTCTCCCTGTGCTGGGCCCACTGCCCAGGGTCCCCCCTCGCTCTCCCCAGCTGCTCCCCGCACCCGGCTCTGGACTGCTCCAGCCCCAGCTCCACCCTCTGCCTCAGCTCCAGCTCCTCTGCCTCAGCTCCAGCTCCTCTGCCTCAGCTCTGGCTGCTGCTGCTCTGCTCCGCTCCCAGGCAGGTCTGCTCTTTCTGGGCTGTGCTCTGGCTTTGGGGCTGCACCTCTGCTCCCAGGGCAGGTCTGTCTCTCTGGGCTGCTTTTCTGGCCCCTCTGGATCTGATCTGGCCCAGCCCAGCTCTAACCTCTTCCCTCTCCTTAGCTCGGCCCCACTCTGTCTGACTCAAGCAACTCCAGCTCACACGGAGGATGGGATCCACCCTGGCCTCCTGACTCCTTGATTCGCCTGCCCGCCCTGTCAATCAGGCTGACCTGGAGCATTGGCCTTGCCAAATTGTTCCTGGGGACTGTCAGTCTCAGGGTCCTGATTTCCCATCGACCCTCCCCCTGTTGGTACTGGGAGCTAGCAATCAAAACACGCCCACTGAATGTTAGTAAGGGGATAACAGTCCCCTTACATTCATATGGCTTGCAGGGGCTGCTCTGCCCTGTCCTCACAAATGTGAGGAGGGTGGCTCTGGGGCTAAGGTGCTGAGGTAGGACTCCAGTTAAGATGGGGTCAATTCCCATCCAGGACTTGGCTTTGCTGCCCCATCTGTAAAATGCAGGCAATGGCCCTTCTCTCTGTTGGCCCTTCCTGGGCCCATCCAGTGCCTGGCCTGAAGAGGTGCTCAGGAATCACCAGGGGCTCGCTACCTACAGACCCCACATGGGTCTCTTGGAAATTGGGGCAATTCAGGCTCTGGTCTCACTGGCCTCTCTGAAGCACCCCCAGCACTCCCAACCTTGCATGCTAGCCCTGTGTACAGGAGCCCAGCACTTGCAGCTCCACAACCCACTGAATTTTCTGCTTGGAGGCAGATGGCCTGTGCCATGTCCCCCAGTGGGAATGACTCTCTCCAGCCATGCTGCGGCTGAGTCAGGGCGTGCTTCTCCTCCTGTTCCCTGCCAGAACCGGGCAGCATGTGAGCCATGTGCCTAGCTTCTGCTCTTCCCATAGCTCGAACCTCTTGGTGGCACCCTCCCTTGGCAGCAGCTCCTTACGGGGCCCACGTTTAATGAGCCATGGAGCAATTTCAGCTCCACTGAGTGCTCGGGGCTGTCTGCCTCACCCAATCCCTGCCCAGAAATGAATCAGGGCCACCCCACAACCCGTGGCCTGTGATTCTATGCCCCCCTGAGGTCCGGCTTGGATGCTCATGCTGAGGAAGGCTAGGCCCCCATGTGAGCGGGCTCAGCTCGGGTGAACAGTCCCAACGAATCCTGCACTGGGCTGGAGCTGCCTCCAAACCACCTTCACAGCGCCAAGCCAAAGCAGCTGCATGTGCATGACCCCGGGCGTGGCATGTGCAGGGGAGATTGGGTCATTCAGAGATTGCTCAGCACAGGGATGCACCAAGGGCCTTTCGAAGCACTGGGTGGGGGCTCAGGCTCATTGCACCTGTTGGACGGCCGGGTTGCACTGACCTCCTCAGGCACGGCTTTATTGCCAAGGGCTGTGTCAGCCCCAGGACCCAGTCTAGGGCCGGACTGCAGGTGAGCGATACACCCCCTGCAGCGGCTCCAGCACTGGGAGCAGATGGCTCCAGTTAGAGAGTACTGGACCCACGGAGTTGACCTCTGCCCTCTGCTGTGTCCCACCAACGCCCAGCTCCATGCACAGGAGCAGGGCTTCATCTCTGGAGGCAGGAGCGGAAGAGTTTAGGGGGCAGCAGAGGCCCGAGGTCCAGAAGAGCTGGGTTCTGCTCCTGGCTCCATCACCAGCCTCCTCAGCCCCCGCCCTGTGCCTTAGTTTCCCGCTTCATTAACAGGCAGCGATGATCCTGCCCTGCACTACAGGGGCTGGCCTTTGGGCTTCATAACATGTTGCAGGCACCACTTGGGCAGGGAAAAACTTTCCAGTCAATACCCCAGAGGGACCTGGCTCCAAGATCCTGCTGCCCCAGCACATCTAGCCCTCCTGGTGCCAGTGGGATCCCCAAGTCCAGGCGGGCATCCTGGAGGGGGCTCCAGCCCTGGGGCTGGGTTCTCCAAGAGCACAGCCAAGCAGAGGACATCGCCCTCAGCAGCCAGGCAGGTGGGCCAGAGTTCCCTTTGCGCAGCTGGCAAGAAACAATCCAGGGAAAAGCCTTGAGGACGCAGCTGAGATGTCAGGGGCTGGCTGTACAAACGGTGCAGGGACGTTCCACATGAGATGCTGAGCCCAGAGCGGCCTGGGCAAAAGAACAGGGGGGGGGAGGGAGGGAGGGGACTCAACCATAGGCGTAGTTTGACTGTGAGATTTGGGGGGCAGCTCCAGCCAGGCCAACAGGGCTACATGTGGGGACACACACTCTCCCCCCCTCACCCCGACCTGGAGTGGCAGGCGCAAGGGGGCTGGGCACTACCTGGGCCGGCTTAGAGGGGAAACCCCTGTGGCTATCTGCTGTGCCCACCTTAGCGCGGGAGCTGCAGCTGGACTCGATGCCACCAATGCTGCTGGGGCTGCTGCTGCTGCCGCCGAGGGGACACCGCATGCCGGGCTTCCGCTTCCCCGCTGCACCGCACAAGAGACACTGCACGGCAGCACGGGCTCCCCCAGCACCACCAAACAGCCAGCACCCCGACCTGCTGGGGCTCAGGAGGGCTGCTGGCAAGGGCCCGTCCTGCCTGCTGCCCCCCCAGACCACGCCCAGTACACAAACCAGGGAACCTGGCTACGTAGGAGTGCCCCAGCTAGAAACGGACTGAGCTCCCTGGGGCAGCCCCATGTAGGGGAGCGAGCTATCAGGGCCAGAGGCAGCAGGGCTGGCCCAGTGCTGCTGTGACACATTTGCTTTCCCAGCTCTATTAACCAGACCCAAAGCATTGCAAAGGGCAGCAGTTCAGCCAGGCCTCAGCTGGCACCCTAAACAGGCAGTGCCAGCCCCACTTCCAGCTAGCACTGGTGAATGCCCAGGGCATGGCTGGGAGTGGACTCAGGGCCTTGGACAGGCATCCATCCCCGCTTTGCCTAGTGCAGACAGCCCAGGGCCTGGGAGTCCTGCAGGGACTGCCTCCTTGCCCGGAGACTGGGCAGCACCTAACCCAGTGGGGCCTGGTCCCTGGCTCCTAGCCTCCCCCCAAATACGTCACACTAACTGCTGCCGGGAGACTGGGCCCAGCCAGACCCGCACGGCGAACACCAGTTGCGTTCCCTGTAGCTCCGTGGGGCTCCTGGGGGCGAGCGAAAGCCTGGTGAAGCTCAGTGGGCCTGGAAGGACCGTCAGTGCCCAGCTGGCAAGGAGAGGCTGCCCACCCTAGGGAGGGACGGGAACCAGCTTCCCTTCCCCAAAGCCATGACAGAGAACATTAGGATGAAACCATTCCCTGAGGCTCAGGCCTGGCCCAGCGGAGGAGGGAAGAGCAGTTCTCCCTGCTTTACACCCAGGGGAAACTGAGGCACAGAGCGGGACCGTGACTTGCCCACAGTCACCCATCAGGCCAGAGACAGGAGCAGAACCCAGGAGTCCCTAGTCCCAGCCCTGGACTCCCCCACCCTCTGCTCACCCGCCCCAGCATTTCCAGCCTGGTTGTTCTCGTGAACACCCAGCTCTCAGGTATTGCTGCAGCTACCCCTTTCGCAGGTCTCAGGGTAGGGCAGCTAGAACAGCTGCTCCCTTGGGCCCATTTCATCCTGTGCCAGGGCCCCATGCCCCCCTCATGCCTCCTGCACCTCCTCCTCCTGTTTCAAGCCCTGGCAGGGGTCAGAGCAGCCTGAGGGTTGCCCACGCCAGCACCTGGCTACCTCTGCCCCCACAGGGCCACTGCAGTCACTGAGACAACTGCCTCCCGGACACCAATTCTGCTGAAATCAGGCCCCAGCCCACAGGGCCAGTGCAAGGAAATTTCACGCCCTAGGCAAAACTGCCTTGCACCAACCCTGCGCCGCCCTCCCCCATGTCGTGCCTCCCCCTCCCCCCAGCCAGCTCCCCCGCCTGCGGGAGCTCAGCCTTCCCCCCCACAACCGGCAGGCTGCAGGAGCTAAGTGAGGAGCCGGGGGGCGGCTCAGGGCGGCTGCCCCCCGGCTCGCCGCTTGGGGGGGGCAGCAAGGCAGGGGGCTTGCCGTGGCTGAGCGGGGAGACAAGGGGCAGCTGCGAGAAGCCGCCCCTTGTCTCTCTGCTCAGCCGCTGAGCGGGGAGGCAGCACGCAGCCACCTGCTGCCCCACAAATCTTGGCGCCCTAGGCGACCGCCTAGGGTTGCCTAGTGGGAGCGCCGGCCCTGCCTGCCCATAAGGGGGAACTGCCCAGGGATGGAACAACCAGGGTGCACTGGAGCCCTCAGGCCCCTCTAGTCGCAGCACTGGGGCTCCACGCTCTACGGAGGCTAAGCAGCACCGCTGTCCCCAAAGGCCGCTGCCTCCCCCCACTGATCCCACATGCCCCCCCAGCCCGAAAGGAGATACTGCTCTGCCTGAGCACAGCGCCTGCCAGCACTCCCGGGCAGCAATTTCAGCTAATGAAAAGCAACGGAGAAACGGGCTCGCCTCCTGTTGGCCATTGACAGGGAACAATGGGCCCTCCTGGGTTAGCATGTCAAACCCCTTGGCAGAGGGTAACGCGAGCTGCGGATTGCAGCCGCTGAAAGGCACCCACCCGGCAGCGAAACCCAACACGCCCTGCACAGTGGCATCCATCAGCAGGGAAGGCAGGACAGGTGGCTGGGACAGGAGTGGTGTTAATGCCCAAGTGGTTTTAGCTAATTAAACTGATTAGCAAGAGGGAAGGGGGGAGGGGGAAATCTGTCTCCAGCCAACTTGCTTCCCACACTGAAGCCAGTATCAAATGCTGGTGCTCAAAATTCATCAGCCAGGCCTCAGAAACACACGAGGCTGGTTTGAAGAGCAGGTGGTTCTGTAAAAATACAGGTGGGGTCGGTTGTATTTGGCTGCTGGCTCGGGGCCTGCAGCTCACGCACTCAAATCAGTTTCAAGCTTTTCTCTGCCACTAGCAGCACCGTGTTTTCAACACCGGCCGAGAGTCCCAGCTCATCACAAGCATCCAGGAGCTTGAGAAAAACAACAACGAGCACGAGACTTGCCGCGAAATCCCAAGAGCTGGCAACGCTGCGGAGAACATCAGGTCAACCCAAGTGGCCCAATTCCTCTCCCGCAAAACCCCACCGAGTCAGTGGCGTTGAGTTTGGCCCTTCCTAGATCCAATTCACGCTCCAGTAACCGCAGGAGGTGACTTGCAAGGCAGCAAAGGAATCCCTGCTGCCGGAAGAGGGCGGGGGTGCTCCGATAGGAGAGCTGTGCGCAAGGGGGAAAGCACCAGCAGCCACAGCCAGGCAGGATCAGGCACCAGCTCCTGCCTGGGAGGATGGCAGCAGGGCAGGATTTCACCCATGTTCCCCTGAAGCAGCCTGAGCTGGCAGGAATCTCTGGCCTGTGGAATACACAGGACCAGTGGCTGTGCGCGGGAAGATGGCTTTGGAGCCGCTCTGATGGCTCTCGCGCAGGCGTCGGACACTGAAGTGTGGGGGGTAGGGGAAGCCAACACACGCACTAGAGGGTGGGCTGGGAGCAGAGTGCTGGCCCGGCACACTAGAGAGCTGAGCTCTAGGCCCCCCGCTCTGCCACCACTTCTCCAGGTGACCTTGGCCAAGTCACTGCCTCTCCCTGGGCCTCAGTTCCCAGCTGTGCATGGGGGACAGCAGCAGCCCCTGCATCTGCCTTGCCTAGGAGTCTGCAAGCTCTTTGGGGCTAGGCCCATTTCACAGCGGGCTGAACCGTGACTCATGCAGAAGGCCCTGGTCCCAGAAGGTGCTCCTGGGATACTAAAAGCGCAGGGGTGTGGGGAGACTGTGCCTCAGGCCCCAGCCTGCAGGCGTTGAGGAAACGAAGCACTTTCCCCTCACACTGTGCTCAGCTGGTTCCCAGCTGCCTGCAGAGGTCGGTCCCCCCAGCTTTGGGTTTGTACTGCTCGCTGGCCAGCTCTGCTGGGGCCTGGAGAGCTAGTGGGGTTTATGACAGCACCGATCCCACGCAAGTGAGACCTGATCCTCCAAAAGGGGAATGAGATTTTAGTCAGTTTGTTTTTTTTAAACTCAGATGCTTGATACACAGCTAGGAGGAAAGAACTCGCTGGGAAAGCTCCAGCCCCCAGGCTCTTGGCGCCTCCAGGTTAGACTCCTGTGATGTCTTCTGCTTGGGGCGACTCCATGGGACTCGCCGAACAGGGCAGCTGCTCCTCCTCTGGATCTTTACCTTGCTGCACTCCAGAGTTGTGTCCCGCGCTGTGCAGGCTGGCTGGGGAACTCAAGGGGTTGGTCTTGCCTTTTAAACTCCTACATCATGCAAGCTTAGCCTCAAGGACTTGTCCTTATGTTCAAGGCACTCATGGGCCTGGGCATAGGCACCAACTTCCCCTCTGCCCAGTGGGTACTCAACCCCACCCCTTCCTCGCCTCTTCCTGCCCCTGCACTGCCCTTGCCCCTCCCCATTCCACCTCCTTCCCCCAAGTCCCCACCCCGCCTTCTCCCCTTAGCACCCCATGTCCTCACTCCTCCCCCACCCTCCCGGAAAGTCTTAAGCACCGCCAAACAGCTGTTGGGTGGTGGGAAGCGCTGGGAGGGAGGGGGAGGAGGGGAGATGTAGCACACTCAGGGAGGTGGGGGGAGCTTGGCTGCCCATGGGTGCGGCGCACCTGCAAATTTTTCCCCATGGGTGCTCCAGCCCCAGAGCACCCACAGAGTCAGCGCCTATGGACCTGGACCTAGCAGATCTGCATAAACCTCTAGCTCTGGGATGATTACCGCTATCCGGCACAGAGTACTCAAAGGGTGGAGCCTGTCTGTGCAGGAGACAGCTTTCACAGGGGCCAGAGCTGAGGACCATCCCCAAACATGCCACCTTTCACTCCACGGACCAGCTGCTGAGAGAGGGGCCAGTGCATGAAAACCAAACCCCCAACCTGTGGTTTGAAGGGGAAGAGTCTCTCTATTCTGCCAGAGCTGAAGTCTAACCTTTCTCCTCAATGTTGTCTGTCCTAATGATGTGCGCTAAGCAGGGGCCAGGTATTTTTCTCTGATTTCAACTCTTTGCTAGTTTTGCACTTTGAGACAGGACTGTCAGCGGGTCGGTGTGACCTGGTCTGTGAACTGACCCCAGACCTCAAATGCCTCAAACCATGTGGGGATCAGCTGCAGAGTCAGGGATTTTCCAAGCCCGAAATTACTTCAAGGAGAAGACTCTGTTTGCATTAAGGTGACCTAATCAACCCTCGTCGGGCATTCCCCTTCTGGCATGGCCTCACTCCCAAGGAGTTCCGAGGGCCAGGCCACCATCCCCACAAACCGAAGGGATAGCAGCAGCCACCACTTTCTGGCTGTCAGTCTGTGGCCATCACTTGCTCCTGGCTACGCTGGTCTCCAGCCATGCAACACCACCATACCTGATAGAGAGGCCTTGCTCCCTTCCGTCTCACCACCGGAGTCCCACAACATGCAAGAGTTGCAACAGCCTCCCTGTTGAAGTCTTTGGGGTTTGTTCTCCCTTCCCGTTTTAGTAGTGGAGGGATACAGCCAAGCGCTTATAAAGGATTGGTGATTTATTGTATACAGTTTCATCAACTTGATCATTAGATTAGCTGGATTATTTGAGACTCACCTGCTTCGTTAATCTGATTTGTTTGCATGTCTTCAATTTTATGCTTTTGCTCATTTACTTTAGTTAACACAAAGCTAGAAGCCTTAATTGTTTCTTACCCAGTTACAAGGGGCCAGGACCAATGGAATCCCAATAGAGAGCTCTGTGCCCCACCTAGTGGCAGCCCACAGAACTGCCCTGATAGTCCTCAACATGTTTTTTTGACCAGCCTTCAATAATAAAAACAGAGTCCTTAAAATCACAGGTAACAAATGCCAGTCGTCGTGTTGCTTAAGGCACTATGGTGACAAGGGCGGCATCAGACCTGGAATAGCATATTAGCTCACACTAAAATATTGCACAGGTGTCTCGGATGCCATAAACCTACCAGGTCTGCAATTGTCCACAGAGTCTTCTATGGTCAACAAGACATGGATGTCTAAAGCAAAACACAACCAGAAAGGCTCTTTACAAGCCCTCCCAGGCCTCCTTCAGACAGAGTATAAAGCAGCATGAAGTCACAGAAGATGGAAGGTAACCTTTCCTCTCAGATCCCAGGTTGGTCCTCCTGGGCTGGCAGTCAGAAAACCCTTGTTAAATGAGCACAGCTGATCCGGCATCACTGTGCCTACACTAGCACACTCATAGCTGTGATCACCACCACTGTAGCACCACTGCCAAAAGCTGCAGTGTGCACAGGGCTCCACTATTCTTCCCACAAGGGCATCTAACCCTGGTGTTGGAGCATTGTGCGCAAACTTTTCCAGTGGCATCCCCCTTACCGCTCATGGAATTTGTCGTGACCCCCACCATTATTTGTAATCTGAAGTAATCCCTTACTTCCGTGCTGCTGCTGGCGGCGGCTCTGCCTCCCTGGAGAGGGACGGCTGCTGGCCAGGGCATTCATGCTGTTTGTGGTGTGGGAAGACTATTTTTTTAAATCCTGCTCTGCAATGCCCACTCTATTTTTATCCCGCTCCCGCTATTATGGCAGTGAGTCCTGCAAGATCCCAGTTTCTTTTCACCTCCCCCGCAAACCTCATGTCCCCCAGGAGGGCACGCCCTCCAATTTGCGCACCACTGTGTTAGAGCACACAGCAGTAAAACACTCAGGCCTGTCCAAGCTAGCACAGTGCAACACTACCCACTGGTAGCAAGGGCAGGAGACCTGCTAGGGCAGCCATTATCGGATAGTCACAGCAGGAGTCTGGTGGGGCTTAGAAGTCATTGCACTTGTTGGGGTCAGGATATGGATGGAGCCTCATCACCCCACAATCCCCAGGCATGTGATGGAGTCCTTAGCAGAGCTTGGTGGAATGAGAGACTCCTACCAGGCTACTGCCAAAGGTGCTGGGCTGAAGGCCCGTAAGGCAGCTGATGGGGCAATTAGAGTGAGCTGAAGACAGAGGTACACCAATAAGCTGCAATGTACCCACCTGGGAGAGGCTCAATACTTCCCTGCAGCAACGGCACCAGATTTTGTCCTCCACTGTATAACAAAAGCTAGGGAAATTCCCACCAGAAAAAAATTCCCACCATCATCCCCCAGTAACGAGTTTAGCCATTGGTGGGTAAATGGAGATGCTCAATGGCCAGGGGGCTTCCCCTCTCCATTTACCCTCCATCGACTGAACTCATGGTCTGAGCAGGGGTGGAGCCTCCCGCACCGCCACTAAGGGTGTGCTTGCACAGCAGAGGGGAGGCATCGATGCCAGCACAGGCAGGCAGACGTGCTAGCTCTCCTCCAGCTAGCGCACAACAGCCAGCAGCGTGGCCGTGATGGCACAGGCAGTGGGGTGGGTTGAGTGTACTTGGGTGGCTCTCACATCCCAGCTGCTGTGTAGACATATCGTTAGCATGTCCGGTGCAGCCATCCTGGTGGTTAGCCCCATGCTCCAGGACACGAGCCAAGCAGTAACAGATGGGCCAGGAAGCTATACCCCTAGGGTTATTCCCACTAGTGGGTCTCTTTGCTTGACACTTCTCCGGTCAGTGACAGGCCATGGGATGAGACGGCTCCCTGCTCTGATCCAACCTGGCCACGCCTACATTGTAAGAGTACGACCGCCTCAGCGCGTCTCTGCGAGCCGGGCCACCGGCCCTTCCATCCCGGCCGTGAGCCAGGGGCCGGCAGCTGGAAGCCAGGCACCAGCTCGTGGTCACTCAGCACTCGGAATCAGACCCACTTCAGCACGGGGGCTTCCAAAGGCCACTGCCCCCCAGCCTGGAGGAGAGCACTGCAACAAGCAGCGGGCAGGCAGAGGGGCTGAGCTGGCTCCAGAGCCCATCACAGAGCCACATGCCCAGCCAGGGGAGAGGAGGGAGCCAGTTTCCTGCTCAGCTGGGCCGACTCAGAGCAGGACGGAGTCTGAGGACAGAGAATGTCCCTTGAGTAGGAGGTTTCCTATTGTCTGTTTCACTCACTTTACCGAGGGCGCTTCAAGGCTGGAGCCCCGAGTCCTCGCTCTGGGGAGAGGACAGCAGCAGGGCCAGGGCAGTGGCGTTTTGCTTAGTGACCAACCCAAACCCCAGAGCCCCGTGTCTCCAGCTCTCGGAGCCAGCGCACCAAAGCGTTCGGCACACGCAGTCCGAACCAGCCCTCCCCTGGCGAGAGCAGTGCCGCCAACACAGCCAGGGGAGCCCTTTAATAAAGATCACACGACAATCTCCATTTCCGATTTTCTTATTGTGGACAAAAGCATCGGGTCATTTGAGATTCAGATCAGACGTGTTCCCTACGCCCCATCACCTGATTACGTGGAAGGGCCCAAACCGTTAAGCTAGCCTACGGCAGCTCCTTCCCCAGCACCCCGTGTAATGTAATGTTTGTGAATCAAAGGGATTTTCCTCCCAGGGCAGTGGCCCAGGATTCGGCACCCGTACTGGTTACTGCCGGGTGCAACCTGCTGCGATGGTTATTTGTCAGTCCCACACTGCGAGGGGATCAAGGCAGAGGCTCCGTCTCGGCAGCTCCGAGAGGACGAGGCACGCTGGCATTCAGTGGTCTGTGAACTTTGCCTTTCTCTTCTCCACAAAGGCTGCCATCCCTTCCTTCTGGTCATCCTGAGAGAGACAGAGAGGCTCAGGGGCACGGTCCGTACAACAGTCGCTCTACAGACACGTGGCCCAGGGGGCAGCGTCTATACTCACCGTAGCAAAGGTGGCATGGAAGAGCCTCTTCTCCATTTTATTCCCCTCGGTCAGCGTCATCTCGAAGGCTGAAAAAGAGGAGCCAGGGGCAGACGCGGGTGAAAGCGGAGGGGGCGGTTGGGCATTTAACGATCACATCGTTAAGCCCACTCCCTGAGAGGAGAGTCCCCCAAGGAGACCGAGAGGGTTTGTACTGCCCCACCGCAGCCTCACCGGGTGAAGGCCAGAATCATGCACGTTCCAGACCGCTCCTCCCCTCCCTCCACATTTCTTTGCCAGCTCCTGGGTGGCAGGGCAGGGGGTGTCCCCAGACTGCACCCGAAGCCCACAGCCATTAAACCAGGGAGGTTTCAAAGAACCCCCTCGCTCACGCGGAGCAACAGCCCATTCGATTCCCCGCCATCCCCACCTGTTTGTATGAACCCAGGACTGCGCTGTCCGGGGGCAGGCTGGGGCTTTGGCAGCTGGGCAGGCCAGCTGGATGTCTGCGCGAAAAGCATCGGCAGTGAAAGGGTAAACGTTGGCCTGCCCTTAGTCCCAGTGAACCCCAGGCCGTCACCCCGTCTGGGCTGGCGTGCCAGGCCGCGCACGTCACTGCAGCAGCTGCACTCAGGCCAGGTTTGCAAGGTTTTAGGCACAACTGGCAGATCCGATGAACCCGGGCTTATCTTCACAGACCATTATACTGCAATTGGCCAGATGTGAGCCTGCAGAGCAGGGGTCACAGAGCTGAAGGCCAGAAGGGCCCCCCAGATCACCTAGTCTGGCCTCCTGTCTATCACAGGCCACCAACCCCACCCAGCCCCCGCACACTAACCCAGCAACCAAAACGAGACCAATGTATTACAGCCCGCGGGAGGCTAGACTGCCAAATGCCACAGGCAAGGAATAGGGCAGGTGACAGCTAGAGACCTCCAACCCGAGGGGCGTTCCTGGAGTGGGCCATGGAGGGGGGTTAAAGGCGCAGGTGCCCTTGAAACCGCAATACTACTTTTTTCATGCAAATGCCTATTCCGGGACACCGTTCCTCAGCAAGGCCCAGAGCAACTCAGCCTCCCACGGAGCCCTGGTGGGGCCACGTCAGCCCAGTGCACCCACCCCCACGTTCAGCCATCACTCAGCACCGCCTGTACCTGCATTGACAGCTTCCTTGGCCATTGCTGTTACGAGCTTAGAATTCCCTGCAATCTTCTCCCCACAGCTGATGGCTTCTTCCAGCAGCTTCTCCACAGGGTAGATTTTGCTGACCAGGCCTAGGGAAAAAGGGGGAAGTTACTGGACTGTCAGTACTTGGCACTCAGCATTCCTGTGCCCTCCCCAGACACCACCATCCGAGAACATGTTCACAACTCCCAGCCTCTGACCAGCCGCAGAGCAGAGCAGCGGTGCTCGGCGGACAGTCTTGCCCGGGGTCCAATGTCCGACACCGGTAACGCAGCTGCCGTCCGCAGACCCAGCGCATGAACCTCGGGTCAGTTAGCAGCAGGCTCTGCACGTGGCGCAAAGCCTCACTGGAGTAGAGCGTGGGCATGGCCCGAGGCGCGACTGTGCATGTGCATCCCCCTTCCATCCCCGCACACCCACGTGTACTCAGAGCCACGGCTGCCAGCACTTGAGCCGGACGGTTCGTAGTGCCCAGCACTGGGAAGCAGGGCGGGGAGCAGCACTTGAACCCAGCAGCTTCAGCCGGGCCACGCAGCCCTCTCGCCCTCAGGTGCGGGGGCTTTGCAGGGCCGTGCGAAAGGCAGCTGGAGTCTTGGCCCAAGTCAGCTCCAGCTGCAGGATCTTTATTGCTGACGGGGCCGGAGCCAGAACGGGTCCGGCTGGACTCGGAGCCCAGGCTGCGTTTCCCATGAGCAAACTCCTCTTCCTTCTAACCGAGCACAGCTGAGGGAGACACCAGCATGGATGCCATTGCAGCGCCCACAGAAAGCTCCCAGTCACCCCACTCTGGAGCTTCCCCCTGCAGCAGAGAAATGCCCGAGCGAAGCCTGCGGAGGCCAAGGGATACCACCCTCCAAAAGCCACCCCATGCCAAGCTCCCTCTGTGCTTTGGACTGAGCAACAGTCGGCACCTCGCTCCCAATCCCCCTTTTACCTCCTGGCAGTGAGTCCACATGAAACCGTAGGATCCGGAGCGGACAATAAGCGTGTGCCCAGCTACAGGGACGAAGGCCAAACTCCGCCCGGGAGATGGAAGGGGCGGGGGGGTGGCGGGGGAAGAGGGGCTTTACCCTTTCTATTCTAGCTACAGGGCGGAGGCCTGCCGTCTATGCAGTGCCAGGGTCCAGCGCACACCTGACCGCTGTTCCAGTCGAGGGCAATTCAGTCCCCTCCACCCAGCATCAGCTGCAGAGTGCAGCCCTTCCCGCTGGGGATCTGGCCAACCCCCATAGGGCCATGGTGTGCGAAGAGCTGCCTTCCTGTCCGGACCCCTCACCTGCTGGGTTGGGCTGAAGAGCCCCTGATCTGATTTATCACTATCAGCCAGGATCTGGGGAGTAACAGTGAAGGGAGAATGCCTGGGGGAGGAAACCCTTCCCAGTAACGCCCCCTTCTCTCTGAATGGTCTATCCCAGGACACTGGAAAGAGAAAACGCCAGGCAGTGGACCCTCTGCACTAGGAGCGCCAGGGAGAGCGGCTGGGCGAACGCCTGACAGAGACGGGATCAGTGTGGAAGAGTCAGTCGTAAGACAGAAGAGCCACGTGCCCCTAGCAGCCTCCAACCAGGTATGTTCCTAGGGGACACCTTCGCGTGCTGGCCGGTCTGGAGCCTGGGGAAGCCACCTCCTGCTCCGCGCTACAGGGATGGCTGGGCCACGCATGCAGCAGGGTACAGCCGGCTTTAAGGTACAGCGATGGATTTGCACTCCGGCAGGGCTGTGAGGCCCCGTTGTGCCCAGCAGCAGCAGATGCATGCTCTGCCCTGACTTGTTTAGTTAATGGACACATGCCCAAGGCACAGAGCCAGGAGGGTCTTGGACGTCCATGGATCCACAGATGGGGAGCCCTCCCCAGGAGCCAGGCGTTCTGGAGAAGGGCATAAAGTGACTTGATCGCTTCAGTCAGCTGGCAAGTCCCAAGACCCACCCTCATCCAGACCAGAAATGATGCCTGAGCAGCTCTCAGGGATTGCCCTCTCACCCACAGCCTGGATCCTCAGCACTCTCCCCTCCCTTCCCACCCAGTGCTGCAGGAGGGGCCTGGCGGGAAGGCATATTCACTTGTGCCCATACCTGCTTCTTTGGCTTCCTGAGCAGAGATCCTGTCTCCGGTGAGGACCATTTCCATCGCCAGGGATTTGCCCACTGCTCTCGTGAGTCTCTGAGTCCCGCCAGCTCCTGTGTTAATTAGAAAGGCCGCAATTAGCTTGCAAGGGTCAGTCAGGAGGAATTTCCTAAATAAACACACCCTGATCACACAAGTGCAATGGGTCAGGTCTGTGCACACGCGGGTAGCAGCACGGCAAGGAGAAGAGGAAGGGGTGGGCAGGGAGACAAGCTGTTGGATCCTTATGTAACACACAGTAAGAGACAGGCGCATTTCCACCTGCTGGCTGTTATTTTATCAGAGGGCTCTAGCTTTGTCCTGGGGCCACCCGGTGGAATTATGGGGCACACTTGCCAGCCATTCACTCTGTATGTAACAACTTGAACTATTCTCTGCGGATCTAGGCAAAGGAGTGTTCTGGACCCCGCTACAAGTACATTTCTTGAGCATCTGGGATCTGAGACTGAGGCAAGCTCAGGAATTTCTTTCCTTTTATGGGTCTTTAAAGTGGCTACGTGATTGACAGCTGCCCTGCGCTCAGACGCAGGCATGCAGGTCTATCAATAGCTACCAGTCAAAAATCAGAGGGTAAATCAGGCTAATTACTGAACGCAAGGCTCCAGATGACCCAACAATAGCACCACCTGACCTTGGGGAAAGATGGGGTATGTGTCTAATGGACAAGTAACCTGACAACACATCTAAGCAGGTGCAAGTCCTACAGATTCCCGGTGTTAGATACATACATGAAAAAACGATACCAGCCAAGCCCAGAGCATTGAAAGGCAGCAGGAACAGCAAAGGAAGAATGAGACCAAAGATCGGTGTGGTCATTTAAAAAAAAAAAAAAAAAAAAAAAGGGAGGAAGATGCATGCCAGAGATCTGAGCGGGCTTTCACTGTGAAGTAGGAAGGTGTCAGTGATATTTGTCTCTGCACGCCACAAGAGGGCTGTCAACATTTGAAAGCCTGGCAGTTAGGGATTCCGAACTAACCAAGCCCATAAGAGATGCCTTGGTCTGAACTGGTCACACTCGTCTTTATCTGAGTGACCCGAATGGCTCGGTTTCCATGCTCCGTCTACCACGTGTCACTGGAACTCTCACGGTAACTTTCAATACGTCTTTTTAAGAGCGTTCATTTCCCTAGTGCCAGGGCTGGGAAGGAGCTTGGCCACCCCGGACGCTCGCAGGCAGGAGTGTACTCAACATGGGTTACCTGGAATGGTTCCCAGCAAGATTTCAGGTTGCCCAAACTGCGCCTTCTCGCCAGCGTAGATGATATCGCACATCATGGCCAGCTCACAGCCACCGCCCAGCTTCAGGGGAGAGAGGGGCATGGGTTAGAAGTGGCACAGCGCTACCCAGCACACAAGGGTTTCTTGCAGTCGAGCTAGGTCCCATGGGATCAGAGGCCTCACAGTCTGTGCTGTATTCATCCACAGCACGGGAGGGGGGACTAATGTCACTTGCCCACAGTCACCCAAGGAGCGTATGGCTGAGCCAGGACTTGAACCCCCCTTCTTCCAAGTTCTCAACTGATGCCCTAACCAGCACAGAGCTATAGAACTCACTCAAGGAGCCCAAAGAGAAACAGCTTAATAGCAAGTATTCCAAGGCCCACTCCTCTCTTCCAGGAGGGACTAGGGGGTGAGGGATGGGACATTCCCCGAAGGATCAAGGCAGAGCTGCTTCCTGGGCAAAGCAGGAGCAAAAAACTCCGCAGCCAGAGCTGCAGGGAAGGAGGTGGTGTTTGGAGTCACTTCCCTTATCCTGCTGCTTTGACTCAGAAAATTTTTCCATTAGCCCTCTCCATAAAGAGTACATTAAGACTACCACAATTCCCCGTGAAGACTGGCTTCTGGGTCTGCCCGGAGCTGGCTGAGACAATGACACAGAAGTTGACCATGGTACAATATTTACCAAGAAACCGTCTAGGCTGTGGGGTAGACTAAGGAACAGAAAACCCAAACTCACGGCATATCCATTCACAGCTGCTATGACTGGCTTCCGGACCAGAGAGACTCTGTTCCAGTGTGCAAGGAAATTGCCCCCGTAACATTCCTGGAAGGTGCTGTTCTGCATCTCCTTTATATCTGCTCCAGCTGAGAGAGAGAATATTGTGTAGACAGGATGAACTGGGAAAGAACCATCCTTGGGCCACATGTTGTAGCCCTCTTGGTCCCAGGATATTAGATGCTATACAGCAGAACGGGAAAAGAGCTCTGTGTAAGCTCAAAAAATCCTCTGTCCTACCAGAGGCTAGCTCAGTATAGGATATTACTTCCCCCACCTTGGCTCGCTAACATCCTTTGATCAGTAAGCGGTCAGCACTGGATTGGTTTGTCTAAAATTGACAGGGGCCTCTTGAAATAGTTTCAGGGCCAACCTCTGCCTCCAACTTGCCCTGATAAGATTTGTGATTTGTAAAAAACTCACAGAAATCATCCTATTTTGTAAAAGTTTTCTTTCCTCCTGTTACTGTGTGAAACACTGATAGATGCGGGAAAGGACTCAGACTGCGTTGGGGAACCCGGGAAACTGACTCTACACTCAGAGCTCCCTCACTGAAAAAAAAAAAAAAAAAAAATGAAATATTTATTTTCTCTACTCTCTTTCCACACAGTGATCTTAGGGATTACTTGTAGGAAGAGCAGTAGGTAACATGCTCAGACAGAGGTGTGGTGCTTAGGCCTCTAACAAAAGCAACAGTCACATTGCAGGCCTGAAAGACATGGCTATAGCATCTGGCCTTAAAAATAATCCCCCCCCATCCTTGGGGCTTCACACTGGGTTCTCAGTGGCAAAGCCAGACCCCAGCCATGATCCAGGTGTGATTTGTTTTTTCAGCCAGGGGGAGGGCTGGAAGCTCTAGTGCTTGGACATTAAAAATCCAACTGGGCAAACACTGAGGATACGTCTACACTAGAAACACTGCGACTGCGCCTCTGCAGCACGGAGGTGTAGACACTTCCTGCAGTGACAGAAGTGGTTCTTCCATCGCTGTAGTAAATCCACCTCTGCGATGCAGCAGCTGTCTCGACGAAAGAATTCTCCCATCGACCTGGCAGTGTCCACACTGGGATGAAGGTCAGCCTCGTTACATCGCACAGGGGAGGACATTTTTCACAGCCCCAAGCAACGGAGTTAAGCCCGTCTAGCTCTGTATTGCAGGCCAGCCCTGGGAAGCATCCTTCACTAGCTCCTGGGTACGAGAGGGGCCTTTCCCATCTCTAACGCTCACGAGTCTCTGAACGTCCCAACCACCTGGGATCCCAGGAATTATCAGTGGCTTCATGCTTTGCATCTCTCTCACACAGCTGGGTTCTCCCCTTTCCAAGAGGAGTGGGGATGAGGCTCCTCCATCCAAAACCGGACCCACGACAGGAGTCATCGATTCCCCTTCCCAAACTCAAGCCCCGTTTTCCTCTGCAAGTGCTCCCACTTGGAACAGTAAAGCTCCCTAGCACTGCCATCCACAAGGGAAGGGGTCCAGAGGGCAGCTCCCAGTTGGGCTGAGTTTTCCTGCAGTTCTCACACATCCTCCTCACCAGGAGACAAAGCATTTAAAAGCAGCAGCAGTCACCCCCGCAGCCTGTGCAGCCGCTGCGAGCCCACCGCCTACCAATGGCAAGTGGGTGGCAAAGCAGCTTCCAGCCCACCCACCTCGGTATGGGACGTGCTGAGCGAGCCGCCCCAGAGAGCCCCGGGGTGCCCTCTCTGCCTACCTGCGAAGGCTTTCTCGCTGCCGGTGATGATGATGGCTCCCACGTGTGGGTCCTTCTCGAAGGAGTCCAGGGCCTGGTTCATCTCGTTCATCAGGCCATTGCAGAGGGCATTCAAGGCCTTAGGGCGGTTCAGCTGGATCACTCCTACATTCTGCTTCGCCCCCTTCTTCTCCACCACAAGGTACTGGAACTGAGTGCCTGCCAGGGGAAGGGACACCGGCACATTGTTACAGCAGTGGGCGGCACTGCATGGGATGGGCTGCTTTCGGGCGGGCTAGCATCCCCCTCCTATCCTGCAAGGGCAAGCGCCCACCCCTCCTCTGCCAAAGCCGCCCCACAATGCACTTCTGCCAGGGCCCCCGGTGACCATGCCCCTGCACCAGTGTGGAGCAGTCCTCTTGCTTGCTGACTCTGGGCTTCACAAGTCTGCTCTGCTGGCTAGTGTCCTGCACTGAGAGCGACTTCTTGTGGTTCCGAGCACACAGTCAGTACACACCTGCTGCTTTCCCTGGCATTTCTACAATTCACAGGGCTTGCCCCTGCTAGCTGGGGACTGCACAGCCTGGCCAGAGGCTGTGAGAGCTGCGCAGGCTGTAGAGGCCTGCGTCCAGGGCAATGCCTGGTGCGCAGCTTAGCTCTCCCACATCCAGGCTGCTGGAACTCCTACCCTGTACCTTGGGTGGCTCCACATTTCATTTCAGCCTCTGGCTGACAGCTCTTTAAAGCCCTCCCTACCTGCTGGACCGGAGAAGCATTCTGTGTCTCGCCACCTGACTGCTGCAGGACTCTCTCCCTTACTGTACCTTCTCCTAGAGCCCCTTAGCCATGTGTTGTGGGAAGGGTTGGGAGAGATGACCTTTATTATTCTCTCAGCCTTCACGTTGGCCCCCTCCCCACGGATTATCTAGTGCCAGTCTCTGTTCAGAGCTTCCCCAGTGACACCGAGAGTCTTGTCTATTTCACAGCTGGGGCTGGTTCAAACCAACCAGAGCCTTGATAATTTCACTATACTGCTGCTCAGGAAAGCTCTGGGCAGCAGCAGAGGCACTGGGGAGACTGCAGTCTCAGGCAGATAGGACTGCATCTGGTATCCCATTTAGAAGGTTTTGTTCATAATAATTAAGGCCAGCGACCTACTTTAAAATAATTCACACCTAGCTGTTTCGCAATTGTCAGCAGAGCATACAAGCACTTTACAAAGGCGGGTTGTACCATTATCACATTTTAGAGATGGGCCTTGCGGGGTAAGGTCTAGCCTAAGATCACACCAAAAGTCAATGGCAGAACTTGGCACTGAACCCAGGAGTCCTGGATCCTAGTCCGGCGAAAAGTGACAAATGAAAGTGTAAATTTTGCAGAAGCTGATGGTGTAAACCCAATCCTCTTCCCCTTCCACTGGTAGTGGGCATGAGCAAGCACTCCACCACCTACCTCAACAGTAGCAGTAGACTACAGAGGATAGCAGCAGTACACCAACAAGGACAGCCTGCAGAAACCAGCAAATAATCCAAGGCACTTCTGGGTTAAAAGGTGCCGCCTCCACAACCAGCAACCTCCAATAAAATGCATTGCGCTTGACTAGAAATCCTTTCAATTGTTCTAGTTACATTTATTCCTGTGTGTGTTTGCAGGTACGATTGGATCCTCCAGACTATCTGCTCTTCTTAAGCTGAACCCGCCATGTCCTCAGAATGGGGATTTTGTGGCACTTTTTGCCATAGCAACCCTGTCCCAAGCACTGCTTCAGGGGCTTTGCCGCAGAATCTAGCAGGAGACAGATCTGCCTGGGAAATGCTGCCCCATTCTTTGGCCTCCTTGGATTATGGGGGGACCTTCAAGAGCAACATTTTCAAATTGGGGTACCTGAAAATCCAGATGTAGGCTCATGAGGAACTGGCCTGGATCTCAGGACTGCTGAGCACTTGCAAGTCCCACTGGAGTCAGTGCAAGCTACAGGTGCTCAGTAGTGTTGCAAGTCGGGCTGCTTTTACATTGGAGCCTAAATACGGATGTTGGAGCCCGCCGTCAGGAAGCCAGGCATGAAAATCAAGGCCCATATCATAGGTTTTTAACTCACGAAAGCTGCCTCCCCAGGCTTGTGTGAACCTGGCCAATGATGGGGTTCAAGCTCTGTCCTCACTGTAGCTGGCCTTGACAAGACCTATTTTTCTATCCAAACCCTGCTCCACATCATAGCAGCAGCTGTGACCCACTTTGACAGCACCACCAATGACAGACCCAGCAGTGAGCCTGGCTGCAGGCACTGATTAAAGGGGCACTGTCGATTGGAATTTTAAAATAACAGCCATTTTCTGACGCTCTGTGCAGGGGCGCCATAAATCCGGATTTTATTCTTAAATTCCATTTCAAAAGTGTCTAAGTTTTCATGCTCCTCTGCGGAGTTTTATAAGGATCTTTTTCCCCATTAGCTGTCTCGCCCTCTCTGACTAGCCAGGAGACCCGTGAAACTGACTCTGCAAGGTGCTGTCAAATGCTTAATGCACAATTGAAAAGAGGAAAATATTTTTTCCCTGATCAGTCCTTCAGTTTTGGGAATGTTGTGCCGCACAAGGGGCTCTGTTCAGGAGTCCGGCATCATATTGGAGGACAGGGGCCATACGTGCAACTTTAACAACAGATGGCACAACAGCAAGGTTGATTTTCAAGTTGACCTTGAAGTTGGTGCCCTTTGAAGTCAAATTCCTGAATTAACTGCATGGAAGTGGACTGATCGAGTAAACTGATCTATATTTGCACCACTAGTATGAAAGTCTCATAAAAGAGCAGCAGATCTCATCTTATGTAAACAGAATCAAAGCATTCTACATACGCGTCTCTCCTGGGTATATTTCTGTATTGCACCTAACCGGTGCTAAGTGTAATTCATACACAGCTTTCATAGCTCTCCAAGCATTTGTCAAAGGAAGATCAGGCTCATCACCCCACTTTACAGATGGCAGAATGGAGGGGAAATGATTGCCCATGTGCTTTTCTGCTCAGGGGCTGCAATTGTTCTGATCGCTTACTCCACAACTGACATCATATCCCTCCACTGGTGAGGTTCACTGTCACCTCCACAGCAGCCAACAGAACCTTAAGTGAGGACATTAGCTGGCAGATGCTTAAAGGAACAAACATCCTGTTTACACACCAGGCCCCACAGAAGTTTTAGTTAGGCTAAATAAGTTTTATTGCCCAAAAGCATTATGATGGCTAGCATCTACCTCGAGTAACCAAAAAAGGGGAGAAGAATACATGGAGAAATTACAAGGATTCCATCCCCAAGTTTAAAGGAACGCATAATTTAATAAAGCATGATTTAGTTGGTGTTGGTCCTGCTTTGAGCAGGGGATGGGACTACATGACCCCCTGAGGTCTCTTCCAACTCTAATATTCTAGGATAACCAGATTCAGCTTCCAACCCAGCTCAGGCTACAGCTCCCCTCAAATATACCAGGAGCATCAACTCCAATATGGTGCTCAGCACGAACCTTCCACTGAGAGGTTTCAGTGTAGTAGCCGTGTCAGAGCACAATGCCTGAATCCTGCTTCATTGGTCTGAAAGAATGTTACACTAAAAAAGAAAAATCACAATCATTTCCTGTATGAAAGGTATGGGAGCCAAACATGTACCCACACTTCAGACACCCATCCACAGAAGCATAGGACTTGAAGGGGCCTCGAGAGGTTTTCTAATCCAGTCCATTGCACTCACGGCAGGGCTAAGTATTATTTAGACCATCCCTGACAGGTCTCTGTCTAACCTGCTCTTAAAAATCCCCAATGATGGAGATTTCACCACCTCTCTAGGCAATTTATTCCAGTGCTTAACCACCCTGACAGTTAGGAAGTTTTTCCTAATCTCCAGCCTAAACCTCCCTTGCTGCAATTTAAGCCCATTGCTTCTTGTCCTATCCTGAGAGGTTAACACCACAATTTTTCTTCCTCCTCCTTGTAACAACCAATCCATAGGACTTTCCACACACACGAGTAAAAGCAATCCAGGCATACTAGAGGTTGTGGGAATAGATTATCCAGCAGCTACAATACCTAGAATTGCCATATATATATATATAGGGAAGTAGCCCAGGGAATTGTGGCTGTCGTGCAGCTGTTCCAGGAGGAGCTCTAAACAGCTGCAGTTCACAGGGCCCTGGAGTAGAGGGCAGGCCCGGGTTCTCCACCAAACCTCCCAACTCCTGATCAGACACAGGAGGAGTTTGACACACTCATATATATATAAAAAATAAAAGTTCCTCCTCTACCTTGGTGGGTCCTCCGCTTATTGGTGGATTTTGCTTGCCTCAGAGATCTTCCCCTCTGGTAGAAACCCACAGTCAAATTCCTCCTGTGTCTGATCAGGAGTTGGGAGGTTTGGGGGGGGGGGGGGAACCCGGGCCCACCCTCTACTCCAGGTTCCAGCCCAGAGCCCTGTGAACTGCAGCTGTTTAGAGTGCCTCCTGGAACAACTGCACGACAGCTACAACTCCCTGGGCTACTTCCCCATGGCCTCCTCCCAACACCTTCTTTATCCTCACCACAGGATCTTCCAGCAGTTTGCCTTCTCCTCTCAGCTCCTAGTGCCTCTTGCTCCCAGCTCCTCGCACACACACCACAAACTGAAGTGAGGTCCTTTTCAAACTCAGGTGCCCTGATTAGCCAGCCTGTCCTAATTGATTCTACCAGTTTCTTCTTAATTGGCTCAGGTGTCTTAATTAGTTCCAGCAGGTTCCTGATTGCTCTAGTGCAGCCCCTGCTCTGGTCACTCAGGGAACAGAAAACTATTAATCCGATGACCAGTATATTTGCCTTCTACTAGACTTCTGTACCCCACTTGTCTGGGTTTGTCACTATATATATATATATGCTATATTTAGTTTGTGTGTGTGTGTATATATATATACACACACACACACAAACTAAATATAGCAAGTCTCTTCACTCTACCCCACTCACTAACACTCCTCAGCAGACCTGCAATCAAACAAATTTGGCTGTAAATTGATTTTCTTAACATTAAAAAAAAGTTCATTGAGACGATGTGAGCGATATTTTTATGCAAGGCCCTGTGTATCAGCTCCTATTGCATCAGCCCTCTCCCCCGATCAGTAACGCCAACTTGGATGCACAGTCTGTTCCTCCCATGACTATTTTAGTTCCATTTCTCACCCCATCCCCTTATTTCAATCTGCCAAGCCACTCCCTGCGATGTGTGTAAATCACTCCTGAAGCCTCACTTCTCCTCCTGAAGAGTGAATAATTTCACATACCACACTAAGGCTTTGTCTACGCTGGCAAGTGAAAGACAAAACTTTTGTCGTTCAGAGGTGTTAAAAAAAGCAACACGAACTGTTCTCCGGAGCATTCAACAAATGCCCAGAGAACCAACAGTACCAAGCCGGAGGAATCTGTAAAAGGCTCTGAACACACTGAGCTAGGGTTAGTGCTGCAAAACTAAAATTAACATTCCCCTGACTATGCCAGAGCAGCCTGGCAGAACCCAGCCTCTGAGAGGTCAGTCTTTTGGTCGGCAATTAAAACAGAATCACCCTCACCATAGCAATGGTGGGTGAGGAGATTTGGGCCTAGGCCCGCTGGTAAATGTTACAAGGCTGGTGTCAGAAAAGAACCTGGTACAAAATAATGACCAGTAGGAACCCAGCTGGGGGTAGCTCCCAACGGCCATTCAGTTTCCCACATGAGTGGCAGCCCAGCTCCTAGCACCAGCAGCATTACAATGTCCCCTTACCAGCACGCCTGGAGACTGACCGTGCCTCTCAGCAGGCCTGAGGCACACGGAGCTTGCCTGCTGCCCACTCTAAACCTGAACTTGGATAAAGGATGTCTTTCTCCAGGGCAGCACATCTGGTCCCTTCCACAAGCCCTGAATTAACGGAGAAAGAACTGAATGTGGGGGCCTCGCAGACGGACTCCCGTCACCCTGCACCCTGCTGGCAGGGCTTTAGACACATCCACACGAGCCGCAGAAGCTGTCTGCACAGGGCGAGGGAAGAGGGTATGACCAGGTGGCCCCTGGCCAGTCCTCAGGCAAGCCCCTGGAAACAGGCTGAGGCACGGACAGCTGCGAGGCACTGTGATGAGTGCACAAGGCCCCATGCCCACAAAGCACGGCGGGTGCGGGTGCGAAGAGTGAACAGGCCTGACAGCTCCCCAGCCAGCTTGGAGAGGAGACAGTGCAGCGGGCACAGCTCTGGCATTACTGCCGCCCACCGTGCAACACAGCCCTGAGCTCCTGGGTGGCATCTCCAGTGGGCCGCAAGCAGCGAGGGAGTGAGACAGGAGCTGCTGGGGGAAACGGATTCATTTGGACAGAGCAGAGCTCCACTCAGGAGAACTTTGCCCTCTGCTTTTGGGCAGCAACAACTCCCCCATAGCCGGCCACGCACGGCGGCTGGGCCTGAGGCCCCTGCCTGAGCTGCCAGACAGCAATCTCAAAGCCTGGCACAGCCCTACAGGAATCCCCAGGCCGCAGGGTCAGGCTGACAGAGGGTTGGGGCAGGTCAGGGAGCCAGCTCTGTGGGGCAGGCCCCGCCCCTGGGGAGGTGGGGAGCACACAGACAAAGCACACCACGCCCCGGATGGGGCTCCCCACACCCCCCAGCACACAACCGGCGATGCTAGCCAGAGAGGGGAGCGATCGCCCGATGAGCCAGCCGGGCAGCAGGCTCCAGAGCGGGGTGTGCCGAGCAGGGACCTGAATCACCCCTGTCCCGCAGCCCGTGCACCCCACGACACCCCCGGCCCCGGGCCAGCAGCCGCCGCTCACCCGCCGAGCAGAGCCGAGCCGGGGCTCGCAGCAACAGGCGGGCTGGGGCCCGAGCCGAGCGGAGCAACGCGCGGAGCGGGACAGCCATGGCGGACCGGAGCCGAGCCACGGGACCCAAAGCCCCGCCCCCAGCGCCTTCATCGGCATAGCCCCGCCCCCAGCGCCTTCATCGGCATAGCCCCGCCCCCCGCGCCGTCATCGGCATAGCCCCGCCCCCAGCGCCTTCATCGGCATAGCCCCGCCCCCAGCGCCTTTATCGGCATAGCCCCGCCCCCAGCGCCTTCATCGGCATAGCCCCGCCCCCAGCGCTTTCATCCGCATAGCCCCGCCCCTGCCCCGCCCCCAAGACTTTCGTAGACATAGCCCCTCCCCCTGCCCATGGGTGGGTTCAGAGGAGCGGGAGAATCAGGGGGCTGTAGGTGGGTTCAGGGGAGCAGGGAGATGGGCGATGGTAAGTTCAGGGGAGGATCGGGGTGTAGGTAGACTCAGGAGAGAGGGAGAATCAGGGGGCCGTGGGTGGGTTGTGGGGAGTGGGGAAGATTGCGGGGCTATGGGTAGGTTCAGGGGAGAATTGGGGGCAGGGCATGGGTGGGTTCACGGGAGTGGGGTGGATCAGGGGGCCATGGATTGGTTCAGGGGAATATTGAGGGGCAGTGGGTGGGTTCAGGGGAGGGGAAGATTGGAGAGCCATGACTGGGCTCTGGAGGCACATGGTGGTGTAAGGGTCAATATGGCCAGTTTCATGGTGTTGCTGCAGACTTCCCGCTAGCCTGGCCGTGTGTGATCCCTCACAGCAAGGTTGCCTGTACTAGCACAGCCCTGGTTGAGCCGGAGCACTAGTTACTGATGTGAGGCTGGGCCCTTCCCGGATCTGTTCTGCCCTTGGGCAGCGTTTCTCAGCCCAGGCTGGGCCGGGAGCAGGGCATCCTAGTTGCACCCTGGGACAAAGCATTGAAATTCAGCTCAACCGTCTGGGCCCAGAACTGCCCAGCCAGTAAACCGCTATGCCCCCGCTCCCTGGAACCCTCTGGGGGCAGCCAGGCTGTGAGGCCTTGGCCCCTCTGTGGCAGCACCAGCCCAGCGCTCCCTTTGAGAGGAGGAGGCAGGCCTTCTTATCTCACCTGATGGGTCCTGATTGGCTACTGTCCCCTCCTGGCCCTTCTAATTGTTGGAGGACCATGTTTTGTTGGTTCCACAGATAGAGACGGGGAGCAACTTGCCCAAAGCACCACAGGTCAATTAATAGGAAAACCAGCAATGGAACCCAGGAGTCCTGCCGCCCAATCAGTGATGTCCCTAGGCAGTGCTGGGAGGTCTAGACTCCCTCCCCCTCTATTCCAGGCAATGCTTTCTTCGGGTTGGTGTGTCAGCTCTTTACAACGACTCCAGCAGGGGCCAGAGACGTCTTGATGCACCCATCACAACACTTAGTTGTTTATTAGCTCACCAGGAATGTAGTATCTTAAAAGGTTCTTATGCTTCCAGGGAGTGAAGGATCAGATGCACTTGTCTTAACACAATTGTAGCACTGGTGGTCCCTCCCTACTGAGCCAAGTGTCCGGTACCACTTTTAGATTCTGCAGCTTATTTGTGGGTTGGGTCACCTGGGAGCTCCCACCCCATGACTTCAGTTTTTATACACTGTTTACAGGGTTGAGTGGTGACTCTCATTTCTATTGGACCCTTGCCATCAGAGCTCTTTGATTTCAGCTGAGTTTCTCTGCTGCTTCCATCAGTACCCAGTAGATGGCACTGTTGAATAGCACATAGAATCATAGAATCTCAGGGTTGGAAGGGACCTCAGGAGGTCATCTAGTCCAACCCCCTGCTCAAAGCAGGACCAACCCCAACTAAATCATCCCAGCCAGGGCTTTGTCAAGCCTGCCCTTAAAAACCTCTAAGGAAGGAGATTCCACCACGTCCCTAGGTAACCCATTCCAGTGCTTCACCACCCTACTAGTGAAAAAGTTTTTCCTAATATCCAACCTAAACCTCCCCCTCTGCAACTTGAGACCATTACTCCTTGTTCTGTCATCTTCTACCACTGAGAACAGTCTAGATCCATCCTCTTTGGAACCCCCTTTCAGGTAGTTGAAAGCAGCTATCAAATCCCCCCTCATTCTTCTCTTCTGCAGGCTAAACAATCCCAGTTCCCTCAGCCTCTCCTCATAAGTCATGTGCTCCAGTCCCCTAATCATTTTTGTTGCCCTCCGCTGGACTCTTTCCAATTTATCCACATCCTTCTTGTAGTGTGGGGCCCAAAACTGGACACAGTACTCCAAATGAGGCTCACCAGTGCCGAATAGAGGGGAATAATCACGTCCCTCGATCTGCTGGAAATGCCCCTACTTATACAACCCAAAATGCCATTAGCCTTCTTGGCAACAAGGGCACACTGTTGACTCATATTCAGCTTTTCGTCCACCGTAATCCCTAGGTCCTTTTCTGCAGAACTTCTGCCCAGCCATTCGGTCCCTAGTCTGTAGGAGTGCATGGGATTCTTCCGTCCTAAGTGCAGGACTCTGCACTTGTCCTTGTTGAACCTCATCAGATTTCTTTTGGCCCAATCCTCTAATTTGTCTAGGTCCCTCTGTATCCTATCCCTACCCTCCAGCGTATCAACCACTCCTCCCAGTTTAGTGTCATCTGCAAACTCGCTAAGGGTGCAGTCCACACCATCCTCCAGATCGTTAATGAAGATATTGAACAAAACCGGCCCCAGCACCGACCCTTGGGGCACTCCACTTGATACCGGCTGCCAACTAGACATGGAACCATTGATCACTACCCGTTGAGCCCGACCATCTAGCCAGTTTTCTATCCACCTTACCGTCCATTCATCCAGCCCATACTTCTTTAACTTGCTGGCAAGAATACTGTGGGAGACTGTATCAAAAGCTTTGCTAAAGTCAAGAAATAGCACATCCACTGCTTTCCCCTCATCCACAGAGCCGGTTATCTCATCATAGAAGGCAATTCGGTTAGTCAGGCATGACTTGCCCTTGGTGAATCCATGCTGACTGTTCCTGATCATTTTCCCCTCCTTTAAGTGGTTCAGAATTGATTCCTTGAGGACCTGTTCCATGATTTTTCCAGGGACTGAGGTGAGCCTGACTGGCCTGTAGTTCCCTGGATCTTCCTTCTTCCCTTTTTTAAAGATGGGCACTACATTAGCTTTTTTCCAGTCATCCGGGACCTCCCCCGATTGCCATGATTGCCACATCTCACCTTTTCTTAGCAAGGTTTTTTGTTTTCTTCATTTTAAGGATTATATTTCTCTATTAACCCCTACTAATAAATGGAATTTCCCCCTACTTACCCATTTCTTTTAATAATCCAGGGTTACACACTGATTAAGTGCTTATCTCTTTCAATATTCTTTCTCCTTCTGGTGCCATAGCAATTCTTATCACTTCTATAATACAACAGTCATTTGAAAAGGAGACCTCCTTCATATTGCCTCTAAATTAAATGGACATAGCCTGTACATTCTTTGATTATATAATACCATTAATTGCCCATCTTTCAGTGCTTGCAGCAGAACAAGAGACATGCTGCTATCGGAACAAGACAGGTTAATCACATATAGAGAGGGGGTCTAGCTGATCCCTACAGCGGACCAATATACAGATATGAATTTGAAGTAAAACCTAGTTGGTTTGGATTTGCTGAGGTATCAGGAAGTGTGACCTCTGGAAGGTTTATGGGTCTCACAGCAAGGTATTCCTTAAACATTACCTCCCATTCCTTAACCAGTTTATTTGACTTAGAGTTCCCGACTCCCTCTCTCGGGCACTTAATTTATTCACAGGACACAATTGGTCAATGGTCCACTCTACAGCAGAAAGCAAGATGCTACTCTTTGTTGGTCAACCTCTGGGGTTCCCTGGAGCCAACCAGCAAAATGGGAAGCTCTTCCACATGCAGATCTTGTCTGCGGAACAAGCATCTGAAGAATTTGATGAACATCCCACATCTTATGCCTAGTGTTTTGCCATTTCTTAGGTCTACACTAAAAAGATAGGTTACAGTGTAGTAGCCGTGTTAGTCTGTGTCAGCAAAAAGAAAATAAGAAAGAATGAAATACTTGTGGCACCTTAGAGACTAACAAATTTATTTCAGCATAAGCTTTCGTGGGTTAGAACCCACTTCATCGGGTGTATCCGATGAAGTGGGTTCTAACTCACGAAAGCTTATGCTGAAATAAATTTGTTAGTCTCTAAGGTACTAAAAAGATAGGTTGACCCAGCTACACCCCCTGAGGGGTGTAATTAAGCCTACCTAACCCCAGGTGCAGACAGTGTTCGGTCTATGGAAGAATTCTGTCAACCTAGCTGTGAGTTCTTTGTGAGGTGGATTAACTACAGTCATTGGAGAACCCCTCCCGTTGGCATAGGTGGAGTCTACACTGAAGCACTACAGCAGCACAGCTCCAGAGCTGGACCCAGTATCGCTGTTGCCCAGAGCTGCATGGGGCCGTGAATACTGGGGCTTCTGACTTTGTGTTGCAATAAGGAGGGAGGCTGTAGCTAGTTAAACATAGAGATTGTCACTCTGTGTGGGTTTACAGAGAGCGGCAGAAGAGGGCACCAGAGGGGTTTGCTGGGGAAAGTTTTCTGGTGCCAAAGACAACCAGGAGCACCCAAGACTCTACCAAACCGAACTCTGCCCAGGATCCCTGGACTCTGAGTGACTACCACTCCGTATTGTGGTAGCACTGGACCGGCAGGTCCTTGTGTTGGATGTAACGCTGTTTTGCCACTCCCCCTATCTTTTCCCCCATTTTTATCCATTCATTCCTCTGTAAATATTTTCCTTTCCTATATTCATTGTACTATTCCAGGGTGTGTGTGTGTGTGTTTACTCCAGGGGGCTTGTAACTGGTGCCCTGGCAGGGTGGAAGGGAATTTCCTTTCTGCATTCCCGTGGGCACCTTTTCTTAGCCAGAACTGCCGGCAGAGCAGACTCCATCTTGGCCATGAGTGCGCTAGAGTTACACGTGTGAAATACCATGTGCTCCTGAATCAATCCTTCAGCTAATCAAACGCTCATGCACAAAGATCAGATGCCCACAAGGCTGCAAATGCTGGGCCAGCAGCCTGCCTTGTATAGAGATGTGTGTCAGAAACTGGGATGGAGATGGCTGGACCTAGTGGTCAGAGCTGGAGCAGTCATGCCTAGTGGTCAGAGCTGGAATTAGGAGTCCACGATGGCTGAAGCGAGGCTGGAGGACTGGGAGCAGGGCAGCAACAAGAGCAAGGCTGGGGCAACCTAAGATCTGGGGAGTCTTGACACCATCAGGCAGGAGAGATTTCCAAGCCCTGAAGTCACACTGAGCAGGCTGAGCTGCTGTTTCTCCTGTGGGGCTTATATACCTGCTCCGGGAATCACACAGCCAGTTCCTGGCTTCTGGATTGGCTGGAACCTAGCACAGAATTGGCTCGTGGGATTGGCTACAAGCATTGCCTTTGGTGTGAGATCTAAGGTGCAATTGACCTGGGGTAAATGGCTGGTCCTTTGGGACTGGAAGTAACCTGTGATTCTTGGTGTAAGGGACCATCTATCAAGGGCAGACTCACCTGGTTGGTAATACAAATCAGAGCAGTGAGGGGACTGTCTGTGACTCCATGGTTAAGCTTTTATAGAGCCTGATTAGTTTACATTTGATAGCTGGTTGGTGAAATCTAAGTATAGAACCCACAGCCAGTTTGGGGGTGTGCCCTGCTTCCTAACAGTCTGCCCTGAGGCTGGTACTCATGCTCATGAGCTGCTGCCAGCAGCGTTACAGGCAGCAGAGTCCTTACAGGTGTAACCATGCAGTACCTAAAAAACAAAGGCAAGGCAGCCACATAACCAAACCCTTCGCAAACAGCCAGAGACGATTCCTCAGAGTGAGCTGATGAGAGACAACAGGAGTGGTGGAAACCCATTGCTCGGGCCCCGGGGTGGACAAAGCGCTGGAGAATGCATCCGTCACTGGACCCATCTGTGCTAACCCCTGCGGCTGGGTGGAGGAATGTTCCATCTCTTCTGTGATTCTATAAATAACATCTCCACCGCCTCTGTGCAGACACATGCACAGCCCGGCACACATGTCCCCAAACACAGGCATGCATATATGTGCATGCATGCATCCCCCCCCACACCTACATACGTGTACCCTCCCACACCTGCACACACCTGTGTACCCACCCCCATCTGCACACACACATAGGTGTACTCACCCACCCCTGCATGTAAGCACCCACCCACATTTGCGCACACACATGCGTGCACCCGCACACACAAGCACCCGGCCATGCACACAAAAGACTAAAGAGAGCAAATTCCTCCCCGTAGGCCCAAGTAATCACGCTCTGGGGCTCTCTGTGCCCAGCATGGTGTGCTGGCTGTCCCTTTAAGATAGCTGTGTTGCTGCAAGCCCCAGTCTCAGAGCAGGCACAAGAGCCCAGCCTGGGCACACAGGACATGCCAGGTCCCAGCTAAAACCCCCTTTGCACCATTCCTGAGCCCCGCTCCAGTCCCATCACCATAGTGGCGGGGGGAGAGGGGGCTCCCAGCAGTAGCAGGAGGAAGATAAGGAAGCATGCTCTGTCTCCCCTCCAATCCCCTGCCAACCTGCCCGCATGTCCCCTCCCTGGCCCTATCCCCACTCGCCCCCGCACCTCTCCCCATCCGCTCCTCCCCCCAGAGGGCTCCCCAGCTCACTGCCCCCTCTAATCCCAACTACTTCACATACATTGCCCTGAAAATACACTGAGTCCCGCCATCGCATAGTGCGGTATAATCCAGCCGTGCCCCAGATATAGATGCCAATCTTCATCATCGTCTGCGGCACTGAGAGGGGGAGGGGTGGGTGGGGACTTGGCAAAAGGATCCCGTGGGAACGATGGGGGTGTCACTAAAATAAGAGCCCAGCGACCAACACACACGCACAGCACCCGGGCCACACTACACCCCCATACAGAGCACCCGTTCCACACCACAACCCCCCCACAAACCATCTGTGCCACATTGCAGCACAACACACAGAGTACCTGTGCCACACCACAACCCCTCCCCACAGAGTCCCGTGCCACATTGCAACCTCCCCCCCACAAAGTGCACCCGTGCCACACAACCCCCCCGACCACCCGTGCCACAACGCAACCCCCGTACACAGAACACCCGTGCCACACTACAACCCACCCCACAGAGCACCTGTGCCACACTGCAACCCCCCTACACAGAACACCCATGCCACACTACAACCCACCCCACAGAGCACCCGTGCCACACCGCAACCCCCCTAAACAGAGCACCCATGCCACACCACAACCCACCCCACAGAGCACCTGTACCACACCGCAACCCCCCTACACAGAACACCCATGCCACACTACAACCCACCCCACAGAGCACCCGTGCCATACCGCAACCCCCCTAAACAGAGCACCCGTGCCACACCACAACCCACCCCACAGAGCACCTGTACCACACCGCAACCCCCCTACACAGAGCACCCGTGCCACACCACAACCCACCCCACAGAGCACCTGTACCACACCGCAACCCCCCTACACAGAGCACCCGTGCCACACCACAACCCACCCCACAGAGCACCTGTACCACACCGCAACCCCCCTACACAGAGCACCCGTGCCACCCCACAACCCACCCCACAGAGCACCTGTACCACACCGCAACCCCCCTACACAGAGCACCCGTGCCACACCACAACCCACCCCACAGAGCACCTGTGCCATGCCGCAACCCCCCTACACAGAGCACCCATGCCACACAGAGCACCCGTACCATACCACAACCCCCCTACACAGAGCACCCGTGCCACCCCACAACCCACCCCACAGAGCACCCGTGCCATGCCGCAACCCCCTACACAGAGCACCCGTGCCACACAGAGCACCCGTACCATACCACAACCCCCCTAAACAGAGCACCCGTGCCACCCCACAACCCACCCCACAGAGCACCCGTGCCATGCCGCAACCCCCTACACAGAGCACCCGTGCCACACAGAGCACCCGTACCATACCACAACCCCCCTAAACAGAGCACCCGTGCCACACAGAGCACCCGTGCCACCCCACAACCCACCCCACAGAGCACCCGTGCCACACGACAACCCACTCCACAGAGCACCCATACCATACCACAACCCCCCACATAGAGCACTCATGCCACACCGCAACCCCCCTACACAGAGCATCCACTTCACAACCGCCCTAAACAGAACACCTGTGCCACACCGCAACCCAACACACAGAGCACCTGTGCCACACTGCAACCCAACACACAGAGCACCTGTGCCACACCGCAACCCAACACAGAGCACCTGTGCAACACCACAGCCCCCCTACACAGAAAACCTGTGCAACACCACAACCCCTGCAAACACAGAGTCCCATGCCATACCACAGCACCCCCAAACACAGAGCACCCGTGCCACACCACAACCCCCCTGAGCACCCGTGCCACACCGCATCTCTCCAACACAGAGCAACCATGCCACGCCACGACTCCGCACACGGAGCACCCGTGCCACACCACAACAGCCCCCCGCCCCTCCCGAGCACCGTTGAACACCACAACCCCCGCCCCCAGCCAACCGCACGGCTCTCCCTCCCCCCAGCTCCGCTCGTAGTGCTGGGCGGGGAGGAGTCCTGGGCGGAGCAGGAGAGGCCGGGGCTGCCAGCGCCGCCGCCTCTGCACCGGGGACCCGGGAGCCGAGCCCAGGACCGGGGGTCCCTCGTGCCCGCAGCGTCCATCGGCAGCGCGGAGCCCAGGGGAGCTGGAGCCTCGGCCGCGGGGCTGGCCCCTCCCTGCCCGGTAGGCAGCGTCGGAGAATAGCTCTGTGTGTGTGTGTGTGTGTGTGTGTGTCTTTGTGTGTGCGCGCGCAGAGGGTGGCAGGTGTGTGTTTGTGCGGAGAGGATGGTGTGTGTGTGCGCGCAGAGGAAGGTGGGGGTTGGCACCGGGGTATGCAGAGGTCGGGATGGCGGTGTGTGTGTGTGTGTGTGTGTTCAGAGGATGGCGGGTTCTCTGTGTGTGTGTGTGTGTGCGCGCGTGCAGAGGATGGTGATGTGTGTGTGCAAGAAAGGATGGCGGTGTGATTGTATGTTTGTGCGGAGACGGTGGGGTGTGTGTGTGTGTGCAGATGGGGTGTGTGTGTGTGTGTGTGTGTCTGAGAGAGGATGGCAGGGTGTGTGAGTGTGTGCGCGCAGAGGAAGGTGGGAGTGGGCACCGGGGTATGCAGAGGATGGCGGGTTGTGTGTGCGCGTGCAGAGGATGGTGGTGTGTGTGTGTGTGTAGAGGATGGCGGATTCTCTCTGTGTATGTGTGCAAAGGATGGTGATGTGTGTGTGTGTGAGAGAGAGGATGGCCGTGTGTGTGTGTGTGTGCAGGTGGTGGTGGTGTGTGTGTTTGTATGTTTGTGCAGTGAGGATGGTGTGTGTATGTGCAGATGGTGTGTGTGTACCTCTGAGAGAGGATGGCAGGCTGTGTGTGTGTGTGTGTGTGTGTGCGTGCAGAGGATGGTGTGTGGGTGTGTGCAGAGGATGGCGGGTTCTGTGTGTGCAGGGGATGGTGGGGGTGTCTGGGGTGTATGTGCAGAGGATGGCAGTATGTGTGTGTGTGCAGAGGATGATGGGGTGTGTGGTGTGTGTGTGTGCGCAGAGGATGATGGGGTGTGTAGTGTGTGTGCAGAGGATGGAGAGTGTGTGTGTGCAGAGGGTGGTAGTGTGTGTGTGTGTGCAGAGGATGGAGAGTGTGTGTATGCAGAGGATGGTGGTGTGTGTGCGTGCAGAGGATGGTGTGTGGGTGTGTGCAGAGGATGGCGGGTTCTGTGTGTGCAGGGGATGGTGGGGGTGTCTGGGGTGTATGTGCAGAGGATGGCAGTATGTGTGTGTGTGCAGAGGATGATGGGGTGTGTGGTGTGTGTGCGTGCGCAGAGGATGATGGGGTGTGTAGTGTGTGTGCAGAGGATGGAGAGTGTGTGTGTGCAGAGGGTGGTAGTGTGTGTGTGTGTGTGCAGAGGATGGAGAGTGTGTGTATGCAGAGGATGGTGGTGTGTGGTGGTGTGTGTGTGTGCAGAGGATGGTGGGGTGTGTGCGCAGAGGATGGTGGGGTGTGTGTGCAGAGGATGGTGGGGTGTGTGTGTGCAGAGGATGGCGGGGTGTGTGTGTGCAGAGGATGGTGGGGTGTGTGCGGGGTGTATGTGTGCTGAGGATGACGGGGTGTGTGTGTGCAGAGGATGGTGTGGTGTGGTGGGGTGTGTGTGTGCAGAGGATGGCGGTGTGTGTGTGTGCAGAGGATGGTGGTGTGTGTGTGTGTGCAGAGGATGGTGGGGTGTGTGTGTGCTGAGGATGACGGGGTGTGTGTGTGCAGAGGATGGTGTGGTGTGGTGGGGTGTGTGTGCGCAGAGGATGACGGGGTGTGTGTGTGCAGAGGATGGTGGGGTGTGTGTGCGCAGAGGATGTGTGTGTGCAGAGGATGTGTGTGTGTGCAGAGGATGGTGGGGTGTGTGCGGGGCGTATGTGTGCTGAGGATGGTGGGGTGTGTGTGTGCAGAGGATGGTGTGGTGTGGTGGGGTGTGTGTGTGCAGAGGATGGTGGGGTGTGTGTGCGCAGAGGATGGTGGGGTGTGTGTGCGCAGAGGATGTGTGTGTGCAGAGGATGTGTGTGTGTGCAGAGGATGGTGGGGTGTGTGCGGGGCGTATGTGTGCTGAGGATGGTGGGGTGTGTGTGTGCAGAGGATGGTGTGGTGTGGTGGGGTGTGTGTGTGCAGAGGATGGCGGTGTGTGTGTGTGCAGAGGATGGTGGGGTGTGTGTGTGTGTGTGTGCAGAGGATGGCGGGGTGTGTGTGTGCAGAGGATGGTGGGGTGTGTGTGTGCAGAGGATGGTGGTGTGTGGTGGGAGGGGGTGTGTGCTGAGGATGATGGGTCTGTGTCCCTCTTGGCCGTGCGGTGAGGGAGGGGGCTGGCCCCGCCGGGATGCTGGTGACTGCTGGCTGCGGTGGGGCCATGCCCTGTGCCAGGGGAGCGGGCAGCGAGCACAGCCTGACTCCGCTCAGGTGGCTCCGGGGCGACCCGACCCCCTGCGGCCAGCCCCACCCTGCAAGTTCCTGCAACCTTCCTCCTCACCCTGTCCCCTAGCTCCTCACCCTGCCTCACAACCCCACCCCTCCCTCCCAGCCCCTCCCTCCCTCCCCACCTCACAACCCTGCCCCTGCCCCCTCCTTGCTCCCAGCCTCCTGCCCGCCCCACTATCTGGCCCCCCAGCTCCTCACCCAGCCCCTTCCCTGACCCACAATCCTGCTCCTGGCCCCCCAGCCCTCTCCCCACAAACCTGCCCCAGCTCCTCACTCAACCCCCTGCCCCTGCCTGCCCCCTCCCCACCCCTATTCCTGGCTCCCTGCCTGTGTGTGGGGGGGTGGGCACGTCGGCCCTGCATGGCTCAGGCTAGGATGCTGCTGTAACCACTTACTGGGACTGACTCTTCTCATCAGGGTAAAACCAAACCAAGAGGAACAACTGCCCCACCCAGGTGCTGCTGGGTCCAGCATGGGGCATGCTTCAGGTGAACGCAGCAACAGCCCTGGGCACTGCGGGCACAGTCCTGCCCCAGCAGAGGACTCTTCCCCTGCTGCAGAGCGTACAGGGACGCCCACAGCTTCCTGGCTTGGGGGGACCAGCAGGGAAGGGGGCAGCGTAGTGCCAAGCCTAGCGTGGCGTGTGCGGCGGGAACGGGACCATCTGACAGAGTCCTGGCCCCACGCGGGCTGTGCAGGCTGGCCCCTGGAACCAGCGGGGACCAGACAGGAGTCGAGGTGCTGAGGGCCCGAGAGCAGATTCCCCCTAGGAGCAGCTGCACAGAGGCACTGGGGTCTCTGGCTGATGGGCTGGGGGTTTTGCAGCCCTCGGGAGGCCTGGGTGGGCATCCTGCCCTCTCACCTGCTCGGCCTGGGGGGCCGGTGCCAAGGGAAGCTGAGGCCTTGGCTACGGGGGAGGGGTTTGCTGCTCTGTGGGAGCTGAGTCTATTTCTCGTCGCTTAGAAACGAGCGTGCTAATGTCTGTGCCGTGTGCAGCCTGGCGCTCAGCGGAGGGCGCGGCTGGGATCAGCGTGGGCACAGCTCTGCTGCGTGGCACGGATACAGGAGAGGGGGGAGCAGCTGCGGGGCATTGCTGACTCCCAGACTGGCGGTGGGGGATGCTGCTATTCCATCCCTCACCCGCTCCAGAAGCCAGGCATCTGCCTTTCTTTCTGCACTTGACATCCCCTTCCAGGCAGGCAGCCCTTTCCTCTCGTCCTCAAGGGGCTACCCCATGGCACAGCTCCCCCACCCCGCACCTGCGCATCTGTTCCCTGCCCCACAGCCCCCAGCCCAGCTGTACCCAGGGGCCCCCATGGCACCCAGTGTGGCTCCCAGAAGTTTGGGGTGCCCAGAGCTGATGGCGTCCTTCTTTCATTCCTGGCCTTGTACAACCGCTGATTTGTGCCTGGAGTTCTGGGGCCAACCCGCTGGCAGGGCCAGCAGCTCTGAGTGCCTATGTGTAGGGCCAGGTGGGAGCGTGGGTGACCAGGACACAGCGTGGGGCCCCACAGACTTACTACCAGGAGCGTACCCATTAGCTTCTACAGCGGGAGCCCTGAGCCTGGCAGGACTGGGCCATAGGTGCTTAGGGTACAAGGTGGCGCCCACTTCTCTGGCTCAACTCCTTCGGCAGCAGAAGGTCAGACAAATCGCTGCCTTCAGGGTTCCCTGCTGCCAGCCTGTGGATCGGGCACCACGTACCCACAGCTGGCTTCCCACCTAGGTCCTGGCCCCTTCTGCACTGGATCCCTGTAAGGGCCTCGCCACGTCCTGCAACGTCAGCAGGGCGCGCAGCCCAGCCATACATGGCAAACCTGAGCTCCCGCAAAGCCAAAGGGCAAGGCCCTGCCTGCTGCACCCCCAGCCCAGTCCCTGAGGGTGCTGTGCCTGGGAGGGGAACGTGGGAAATGGGCCCTATGACACAGGGAGATGGACTGGCCGGGCTGAGTGAAACAGTGTGTGATGGTTGCTGTTATCTCCTGCCCTCCAAACCCCTGCAGCTTTCAGCCCCCCATATTCCCTGAGCCCCCAAATCCACTCCAGCCTTCCATATCCCCACATTCCCAGAGCCTCCCAACCCCAAACCCTCCCCCCAAAACCAAACATTCCCTCGAGCCCCCCCATACCCACTCCAGCCCCCTGCACCTCCATATTCCCTGAGCCCCCCAACACCACTCCAGCCCCCCTCCTCCACATTCCCTGACTGTCCAACCCCTCCATATTCCCCAGAGCCCCCCTAACCCCATTCCAACCCCCTGCACCCCCACATTCCCTGGGCCCCACAACCCCACTCCAGTCCCCTGCACCCTCCACATTCCCTGACTGTCCAACCCCTCCACATTCCCCAGAGCTCCGCTAACCCCACTCCAACCTGCTGCACCCCCACATTTCCTGAGCCCCCCAACCTCACTCCAGTCCCCTGCACCCTCCACATTCCCTGAGGCCCCCAACCCCACTCCAATCTCCTGCACCCCTCACATTCCCCAGAGCCCCCCAACCTCACTCCAGCCCTTGCACCCCCCACATTCCCTTGAGCCTGCCCACACACCCCTGAACCCCCTTGGTGGTGGGAGGCAGTAGATCATGGCCGGGAGGAGCAGCGGGATAAGCGGGTGGGATTTCAGAATCAGAGTGCAGTTTGGAGCTGACCAGGCTGGCTTTCAGGGGCAGCCGTTCTTGTGCTTGCCCAGGATCCAGTCCCCGTGGCCCCCCCACGTCATCCAGCCCCAGGCAGAGCCCAGCAGCCGATCCCTGCTGGGAGGGTAACGCTCAGGGCAGCACGCCAGGCACAGCCAGACTGTTGCTAAGGCAGGGTCCGGGGTTACCCGCCCGGCCACTCCAAATCTGAGTGGCATTGAGACCTGGCGCACAGGGGTGCACAGCTCCGCTCAGATTTGGCCCGGCCATGCCAGCAGAAGTGGGGCTCTGCCATTAGCACCCAGCTTCAGTCAGGGGCCGAGGCAGGGGCGTGGGTCCCCTGCAGCCCAGCCTGAACGCTGGCACCGTGCCTGGCCCTCCCAGCCCTGCGGGATGGCACCGCTCGAGCCGACACCCCCGCCCGGAGCCCGGCGCTGATGTGCCTCTTGGTCCCTCTCGTTCCAGGTGTGGGGGGTAGCACCGGGATGAAGAGATGCACCGCCACCTGCTGGACGCTCCTCCTGCTGGCCGCCTTCTTCTGTGACAGCGTCACCTGCAAGGGCGGGCGGGGCGGGGCGCGGGGGGCGGCCCGTGGCCGGGGCATGGCCCGCAGCCGGGCCAAGGCTGCCCCTCGCTACGGCTCCTCGGGAGCGGGGCTGCGGGTGGCGGCAGCGGCGGCGGCGGGCGCGGCGGCGGGCGTGGCGGCAGGAGCGGCCCACAGGAGGATGAGGATCTCTGGGGAGCTCGGTCCAGACGACGGCTCCGAGTTCCAGGAAGGCAACAGGACGGGCAGCAGCGTGTACAGCTACCGCTCGTGGACCTCGGCTGCCCGGGCCCAGGACGCGGCGCACCTTGCCATCTCCTTCTGCCTGGTGATGGGCTTCTTCCAGCTCCTTCCCCTGTAAGGGCCTGCGGCGCCCGACCTGCCCTCCCCATGTCGGAGGCTGCAGAGCGGCACCACCCTGCTGGGCCCGGGCAGCACCAGCCCCGTCCAGCTACGTCTGCCCCAGCCCCCTGCAGGCCAAGCGGCTCACCCGCCTGCCGCGGGGCCGGAGCAGCCTGCGCTGCCCAGGGGCTGGAGCCGGAGTGGCTGCCAGCGAGGCAGCCGGGGCAGTACCCCAGGGCCTGATCCTGCTGGGGCTTTGCCCTTGGCCGTGGTGCGGGCAGGTGGTGCAGCCCGAGGCCCCCAGCAGGAGGACCTAGCGCAGTTGCTGTGGGTGGCGTGAGGTTGCCAGGCACTGCCATCACTGCAGCTGGTGACGTCCCCACTCATGCTGATTGACATGGACATTTCCCAAAGCACCGGCCCTGTCAGCCTGTGCCACGAGGGGCGGAGCCTGGGCCCCCAGGCTGGGGTAGAGCCATGTGTCCCAGCCCCAAGGAGCTGCTGCCACCCCCCTGCCTCGGGGCCCCAGTCTCCTGCCGTGCCAGGGTGACATGGACGGGAGGCCGGAGCGGCCCTGTGTGTCCCGCGGGGGCTGCGGTGAAGGCCGGATGGGGTGAAGCTGCATGGTGAGGGAAGTAGCTCCACTCCTATGCCGGTGCCAGTGCCGAGCAGGATCTCCTGGGGGAGGGGGAAGTGGCAGTGTGGGGATCTGGGACTCTGGGCCAGCCTGTCCGAGCATGTGGGGGGCCAGAACTGAGTGTGAAGCAGGATCCAACCTCCCCCCGGTTTGAACCCCAGCCACTGGCTCAGGCTGGCGAGGACGGTGCTGATTGATTCCACAGATGGAGGCAATGATTAGAGCCAGCCGCTCCCAAACCAGAGACGAGTCCCCTGGCTCCTTCACGCCCCAGGGCCCTCCTTGCCCAGCCGCTGCCTCCTCGCCACTCACAGGGTCACCCCAGACTGCCGGACATTGGCTGAGGGATTCTGAGCCCCACTGACTTCAGCAACGCCCACCAGGACGGACTGGCTTCCGCGAACTCACTGCCCCAATGAGGCCCATCGAGCCAGGCTGCTCGGGGGGAAGGCCCAAACGGCGCTACCAGCCATAGCCCCGCCTTGAGAGCCGCTCAGCTGCAGGTTTGCCCTGACTCAGCTGCGCAGCCACGCAGAGCCATGCTGTGTTCCTGAGCCAGCCAAGCCACGTCCCAGCAAATACTCCGGCTGCTTTGGCTAGGACTGTGGAGCGGGTGCCTGGTACAGCGCAGCGCCACCTTGGGGAAGGATGGGCTCAGGTTTGCACAGACAGCAGAAGGTCAGGCTCTTGGTTTTGCATGAAGACCACGGTGCCTCGGCCCTAAATCCTCTTCCCTCATCACCGCGCAGCACTGGCACATCGGAGGCATTCCAGGAAAATTGGTCCGTTGGTGTTCGAACCGCTGATCGGTCAGAAATTGGCCCCAGAACAAGTTCCCACTCTGCCGTGATTTTGCAGGCCCCTCTCGCTTGAGAACGACACAGTGTAGGAAGTCCAGAAGGCGGGTGGCAGAGCGATCAGGCTGGGGGAGGGGGACAGTCTTTGCACTCGGCCTTTGTTAATTTACAAAAGGGGATTAGGGGGTTGGGTCATGGTGGTTGATTTGTCCCATCCCAGTTAGGCAGAGGGGCCATGGTCTAGTGTCCTGTTTGGCTGGGGGAGGCCACGGTGCAGGAAAGCCAGGCGGGGGGACATGTTGCTGTCAAAAGCCTGTGCATCACCTCATTCCTTGGGGCTCTGGGAAAGTGAAGACCCTGCATCCTCTGGAGCGGGGAGGGGGGGTTCCATAGGAATGCCCCCCCTTCAGGCTGGGTTAGGGCTGGACCCAGGCCCAGCTGAAGAAAATGCAAAGATTTCATGCAAAACCTAGGGGCAATGCACAGGGATGCTGGCCTTCACCCAGCCCTCTGGGAGACCGGGCAGACACCAGCTTCCTTTGCCGCCACACACTCAGCGGACCTCATGGTGCACTGCCAGGCTGCCAATGCTCCCCACCCTGTAGCCTTGGGGAAGGTGCACTCTGCTGAGAGGCAGGAGCCCATGGGCTTAGTGCTCCTTTTCCTGCCTGCAGTCATATTGCCACTCCCCAGATCCTATTCCACCCCCTTGCACTCCAACCCCAGGGGGCAGTCAAGTATTAACCCTACCTCCTCTTACTATAGTAACTGATTGCACAAGGTCACTTCAAGTAAATTGGGACTAACACCCCAGCCTCTGGCATGGCCGACGCAAACTGAGCCATGCTGCCTGGCAGAGTGAATGTGCCAAATACAGGTGCTTTGGCTAACCTATCCCTCACCATGAGACGACACTCCATCCAAGGGCAGGGATGGGACCCAGGAGTCCTGTAGCCCGGATTCCCACACGGTCTAGCAAATGGTCAAGTGTATGTCCCTCCCCCCTCAAGCAGCCAGTCCCCATAGGAAAGTCGGTGGCACTGGCAGAGGTGTGTGCTAGGTCTCTAACAGGCCTAGCCCAGTTCCACTGGGGGGCAAAGAGGACAGGAAACAGGCAGATCCATGTGGGGATCCAGATTGGTTGGAAGCCAGCTCCAGAGTCACCGTCCTTGCTCTGGCTCCAGCCCCAGCTAGCAGCCTGGGGGCCTTTCCCAGCACAGCCAGGAGTCAGTCTCAGTCCTTGCAGCTTTTCCACAGGAGGTGGGGGGAGAGTGCTCTTCCCAACATCTGGGGTGCACCAGCCTGGAGGGGGGCAGAGCCCCCTGCTCTGCACAGGCCGGGGGAGGGGGCTTCATGCTTCCCACCCACCAGGCTCACTATCAGCCGCCCATCAAACAGCTTGGCTTCCCCACATGCAGTCGGGTGGGCTGCCTGACATTGGCACAGATGCACAAGTTCTGGCCCCTGAGGGGCTGTTCATGGCATCACTGCACTTGGGGGCACAGGGGTTCTGGGCTTTTTGAAAAAAATGCCCTCTACATTTTGTACCAAACTCCCTCACCCCCACCTAACCCACCAACAGCCAGAGGCAGGAGATAGATTAGCACTGAGCTGTTCCTCGGTGCCCTAGAACTGGTGGGGATCCCCACACGCCCTGCGTGGCAGGCTGGGCTTCAGGCAGTGTGTGTAGACAGGCCCCATGCAAGCGGCCAACTTGCTGTATGTGCATGTGAACAGAGTAGTTATGACACCTCCTGCCCCAGCCCCTTTGCCAGGCCTGATGCCAGCCCGCCCAGCAAGCAGGGGGGCCACTCTTGCACTCACCTGTTTTTAATGTTCCTTGTTTGTAATGGTTTTATACGTGTGTTCACGGTGACGTGGAAATAAAGTCTATGAGGAGAGTCCGACTCACTGAGAGCTGGGGAGGGACATGCCAGAGTGGCGCCGGTTCCTGGCATCAGAGGGAGGGCAGGGGCAGCTTGAAGACACCCCCTCTTCCAGCCCTGGGGCACAAGGGCTGCCCCCCCTGCACTGGGCATGGGACCTTTCCCTGAAGTGCTGCAGATTTCTCATCCTGCCACCCTCCACCGCTGCCATGGCTTTGCCAGGACAACGCTTGGGAGTTTGTGGGGGCTGCTGGGCTTGTGCCTACACTCTAGGTGCAATCGCTGTGTGCCCCGAGGGATGGGGAGGTTGCTCAGCCAGGCTGCCTTGCTGAAGCAGGGGGTGAGCTGGGAGGGCAGGGGAAAGCACAGCACAGTCCATAGCCACTACTCTATCTCCCCGCCCAGGCACAGCTGCTCCAGCCAGCACCAGGGGAAGCTTGGATGGCTGCCGGCAGCCCCCAGGAACACACCCAGGCCAAGGGTTCTCCCGTTCCTGCTAATTGGTCATGTATGGCCTGCAGCACCTTCCCCACGGCTCCCCTAGAGCTCTGGGGACAGGCAGCAGTTCAGCCCCGTGTTCTCCCTGGGAGGGCAGGAGATTTGAGAGGTTAAGGCCAGGTGGGATCATTCAATCTGATGATCTGAAGAGCACAGGTAAAGAGCCCACCCCATGACTGCTGCCACCAACCCCTATCCCATCCTGAGTTCAGACTCCACATGATGGAAAATTCCCCAAGAGCCTGATCAGCTATTCCGTGTGTTAATTGGCCTCACTGTTAAAGTGTGTACCTTATTTCCAGCCAGAGTTTGTCCGGTCACTGCTTCCAGCCCTTGGAACGAATGTAGCCGTTGGCTGGTGGATTTAGGAGCTCTCTCCTGGGAGGGATCCCTACCTCGGGGAGGTTGATGGACGCGGTGATCAAGCAGGGTCTCGTCCACGAGGACTCCTGTGAGATACCCTGCTCCGGCAGACTCAGCCCCACATGGAGGCAGCTCAGCTGGGCCCAGCTACTTCACTCCCCAAGGGGCCTAGTGGCAGCTGGGCAGGGAAAGCAGCCAGCTCCTGTGGGGCAGCGTGAGAGGTGCTGCACTGTCCCCTCAGCCCTCGCTCTGCGTGCCCAAACACAGGGGCAAATGTCACTACACTCAGACAGACCACTGCCCACTACAGCAGGGCCCTCAGGGGCGCTGCAGGGACCTCGCTCTCTGCCTCTGCCAGAGAGAACAGCTGTCCTGTCTGCAGGGAGGTACCAGCCCTGCCACTGCGGGATCCACCCCTTACATCAGAATCGTGTTCACAATCTCAGATTCCATCACTCCCACTGGGGCCTGCAAAGAGAACCATGGAAGTGTGACCTGAATGAGAGACACAGCGACGCTGCCTGAGCCCATTGCTCTGAGAGGGGGGAGCTGCCCTGACTGTGACCAATATGGCAATGCTGCCTGAGTGTGCAGAGAGCCTGAGCACCTCGCTCTGAAGGGGGAGCTGCCCTGAGTGTGACCAGCACAGCAACACGGCCAAGGCGTGCAGAGAGCCGCGCTCAGAGAGGGGAGCTGCTGCTGCCCCTTGGGTTGTACCTGAAACCTAAAGACAATTTACACCACTACACTTCGCTCCCCCCACAGATCACTGCAGCACAAACATCCAGCTCACACGCTTGCCCCACTACCAGCCCCCGAGAACGCCAGCGACGCGGTGGTGTGTTAATCAATACCAATGTGGTGACAGGGTGGAACGGAATGTAATGGCCAATAAAGCCCAGCAGAACAGGGCTTGGATTTCATTACATGTGCCCCAGTTTTTATTTTAAACGAAGCTGCCACCACACGCTGTACCGGCCCTCAGGATCCAGGCCCAGCACCTGAGGCTTGCTGGCCACCAGAGACCAGCGGGCTGCCAGCACTGTGGCAGTGACAGAGCAGACGAGGGTTTGCCCGGACACGGCTGGAGCCCTTCGGCCCATGCTGTGGGACAGCGGAAGCACGTCTCCTTGAAGGGGTCCCTGGCAGGGTGTCCTCTGCTCTTCCAGGAGACATGGAGGCTGGCTCTTCCCACGGGAGCAACAGCCCAAAGGAGCATGAACTTATGCAGGGGAAAGGCAGGATCCTGAACTGCCCCAAGACCTCTCCCCCGACAGAGGATGGGGGAGTTCCTGGGCTAGGGTCTGCTCATAGCACGCCACCCTTGGGGACGACGGACAGGCACAGTCCACCCAAGCGATGACGGGGGCCGTGGCTGGGAAACCAAACAGACTCACGTGAGAGCAGCTCTCCTGGCCATGGCCATACCGACCCCAGAGCTGCGTGTGCATGGGGCAGGAGGAGGGAAACAGCCTGGGATGTGGTGGTCCCCGCTTTGCCCGTAAGCCGCCTCCATGCCATGATCAGCCTGGGCAAGAGGATGGCGGCTCGCTCTGAGGCCAGGCACTCTCAGCCCTCGGGGGGGCAGCACTAAGGGGACAAGCCAACGGCTGTGGATGAATCCACCGGCAGGTCTCCAAATGCCCTGCACTGGCAGGTGGGTCCCTCCTCCTGTTGAGCCTGAGCCAGACGTGGGGGCTGGGCAGGGCTCAGTCCAGCAGCACCAGGCCCAGCTCCCCCTTGCGGAAGGTGCGCAGGAGCTCATAGGCGGCGGCAGGGTAGTCGGGCGCGATCACGTTCACGTCCCCTGCAAGAGAAGGCAAAGGCTGTAGGTGAGGGGGGAGCTCATGGCCCAGCCCCTCGATGGGCTCCAGAGCCCACGACTGTACAGACAACCCCAAATGCAGGCTGGGGGCGGGGGGGGGAGGGAGAGGAGCTAGCCCCGGCACTGCACGGCCCTGGGCACTGCACGGCCCTGGCTCCATGCAAACTGACACAAGAGGCTTCCCTACAATACCCCAGGGCTCAGAGATTCCCCCCACCCACAGTCACCAGTCTCCATCACCCCAATGGGCAACTCCGAGGGCTCCCTCATCCTCCCCTCCCCCCTTGGAATCTCCAGGTGGCATGGGCACAGCACTTGCCCATCTCCCCACAGGCTCTCCACCTGGCATGGGGGGGGGCATTCAACTGTCCACTCCCGCCCTCCCCCATTCCCCCACGGGGTCCCAGGCCTGCAGGGGCACTCACCTGTCCCTGTGAGCACCTTCACTTTGTGCGTCCTGCCCAGTTTCAGTGCCACCCGCTTGAGCACGCTCTCGATGTCGTCGCTGGGCTCGCCCAGCCCGTAGCGCTGCACGTAGCTGTGCCAGGGCAGCGAGAGGGGTTAGCACCGCAGGGCCAGGGCAAAGGGCAGCTTTCCCTGCGCAGAGCACCTCAGCCGGGGGCCACCGCCGCAGCGCTCAGGGTGCTCTGAAGCGTGCAGAGGGATGGTGTGGCTGCATAGCATGCAGTGCCTGCTCTGGGGCAGGGCCAGCACCTCCCCTCCCATGCCCCAGCTCACCAGCCAGGCGCATCGATTCCAGGTCCCTCCGGGCTCCTTTCGGCCCCATCAGTCCCCCAAGCAGCTCTACTGCCACCGCCTGGGGACCGCAGAGATTACTGCACATCCCTACTTGTGCGGTGTCCCCAGCTGCCACGCTACAAGGGTGACTGCCAGCGCCCACTGGCTTCGGGGGCCTCAGGCAGCGAACACCTTGCTGCTGTGGCATGGGGCAGCAGGGCTGATACCTGCCCTTCCCAGGTGGGAGCCTTCACTAGCAAAGCCACCCAGAAGCCCCTGTCCCTGCAGACCCTCTGTCAAGGAGGCTAGCTGTCCCTGGCTGTCCCAGTGGCCAGAAGAGAGCACTGACGGCACCAGTGAAGTACAGCAGAGCTTCAGCTGATTCTGGGACAAGAGCTGCATTTTGTTCAACAGGTGCCAGCTCTTGCCAAGGCTTTAGGCCTCAGCCAAGCATGGACAAACTCATTGCTGGAAACCAGTCTGTTTCCCCTGTGCGTCAGTGTGGCTAAGGTGGGTACCGAACTTACTCTTTATGAAAGGTCTGTAAGTTGCTGCTTGCATCAATCACACTTGTAATATCTTTATCACGTGCCCCGAGATAAATACGTTTTTGCTTTGTAACTAAACCGTGTTTGCTCTGGAATGGTGAACCTGGCAGGAGGGATGTCTCCTGCCCACCAGACAGGGTTATCAAAACTAAACGAGCCATTGTGGGACATCACAATACAAAGACTTTGTTAACTGTCCCTTCACACCCATGAAGAGGCTACAAAGGAAATAAAAACAGCGAACAAGAAAAATGTGCATCTGGTTTGGCTCTCCCAGGGCTGGAGCCACAAAAACAGAAGCAGAGATCCCAGGGTCAACCTGGGTTGGCTCTAAAAGACATTCTGTGCTGATGGATTGCTACAGCTCGGTCACCTTAAAAAACCATAGACACACATAATGTATGTCTATATGGTTGCCTGCTTTTACCTTGTAAGAGCTCTCTCATTTCTCTCCCTAGTTAATACATCATTAGTTAGATTACCAGAGGCTTGGCTACAAGTGTTGTCTTTGATGTGAGATCTGAGGTACAAACAGGACTAACAGCAACCCAAATCTTTTGTGATCTTTGGCACAGAGCAACCAGCCCTCACTAAGTCCAGCTTGCCTGGGTGGCAAGATGGACTGGGGAGCCCAAGGGGACTGTCTGTGACTCCACGGTGAGACTGTTCTAGTTCTTCAGGAGTTCACACTTGTTACTGGGTTGGTGCAATCTAATTATAGTCCATACAACCAGCCTGGGGTGTCGCCCTGCTTTTGACAGTCTGCCCTGAGGTTGGCCCTCAAAGTCATGCAGCGTGAGGCTCTGCATACGACCTGTGCTGGGCACCACTCCATCTCCTACAGCCCCTCGTGGCAGCTCAGTGCGGGGGCACCGCCAGCCAGGTTCACAGCAGGAGCGGCCAGACCCTCTGCTCTGGCAAGGAGCGCCCCCGCTGCAGGAGCTTCCCTGCCAACGGTGTGCACAAGAGCGGACTCCAAGCAAGAGCTGAGGGGTGGCACGGGGCCTGGCTTCTGCCCATATCTCCCCAAAGACCAGGGAAGCCCCTGGGGTCTCAATGCAGGAGCCCAGCCAGCCTCAGCCCCCGACCCCACAGCAGCCAGGTGCTCAGGAAGTGCTCACCTGAACTGCTGCTGCTTGTTCAGGGTGTACAGCAGGTAGTCAGCCATGATGCCCTCACCCACCAGGTGGTCCCGGATGGCCCCTATGAGAGACAGAGCAAAGCCTGAGTGCCAGCCATGCAGGGCGGAGGGCAAGAGAGAGCCCCGTCTGCACTGGCCTGGGAGCTGTGCCTCCACCCCTCTCCCACAAGCCTTCAGCCGCCTGCTCTGGGGCCGGCTTGGCCAGCCTGAATAAGTGTGCACAGGGCACCTCCGAGGCACTGCTCCCCGGGGGCCACCCTGGGCACAGCCAGGCTCCAGCCCACAGTGCCAGGCACAGTATGGAGGAGGCCACTGGCCTAGTAAGGAGCTCCCCGGGGTGGGGAGATGGGCTGTTCCTACTGAGCTCTAGAGCCCGCAGTGCCACCCCCACCCTGGGGTGAGAGCCCCAGCAGCTGATCTAGATGTTCACCAGCTGCAGCTCACAGCCAGTATGGCCAGGAGGGGGGGTGAGGGGCAGGGCAGACAGCTGGGCTGGAGCACATGTGATGGGTGATGCTCCCCACTCCAGACAGCTGGGAGCAGCAGCTTGTCCCGAGCTGGGCTCCTCAGGGTAGGGGGACAAGCAGTGGCTCTGCCCCAAGCACCCAACAACATGTCTCAAGGCAGGACCCGCGCTGCCTCCACAACGCCTTGCTGCCTGGGTGGAGCGTGCCCCCCTCCCCCACACTCTGCCCATGATCATGAGCTCCGGGGCTTCCTATCTCAGCCCCAGCCGAGCGAGGACAGGCCAGAAGCAGCTGCAAAGCTCTTCTCACCACACAGGGCCAGCTTCATGCCCGCTTCCACGCTCTCTATTCTCGGAGCCAGCACTCCAGGCGTGTCCAGCAGGTACATAAGGGGCCTCTCGGAGACCTAGACAGGCAGAAGCAGGCTTGTTACGGGGCTGTGCGGGTCAGAGAGCAGAGCCCAAAGCAGCACTCTGAACAGTGCCGGCACGAACGGAGGGGACGCTGGCACTTCGAAGCCGGTTCCCCCCACCAGCCGGCTTGGGAACAGCATGTGACAACTCTGTGCTCCACCAGCCCAGGGCAGAGACTCTGTGGAGCACGAACACTGGCACTGGAAAGGGTCCAGTACAACCGGGCACCCCAGCTCCGCCCCAGAGGGTCCCTTGAGCAACCTGCCAGCAGCCCAAGGGCCAAAGCAAAGCACAAAGCAGAGCAGAGCCCAGCCCCCTTCTACACGGGTCACCCGCAAAGAACCACACTGGGCTGGTGTCGTCCAGGACCTTTCCTGGCAGGCAAAGGAGCTCAGGAGGGTTCCACAGCAGGTGTGAGGTCCTTGCGCTTTGGCTCTGCTGGGGGACGAATGGAGGTGGGTTCAGAGCTCCCAGCCCTTATCCAAATGGGTAGGGTGCCGAATCCTTAGAGAGCTCTCCCCCAACACCCCGGGGCTGCTGGAGGGCACCCCAATGTAATAGGCCCCAATCGTCAGACAATCTGCACAAACATCACCTCCTTCCCGAAGCCAGCAGGTCTTCTAGAGCCAGCTGAGAGGAGGCCCAAACCTTTAAAGGTGACCTTTACCAGCAGTGCAGTTTGCAGAAACTACAGATCCTGGCATGCACTTCATTGCAGCCCTGGGGACCTGGCCACGCAGTCCCCTCAAGCCAGGCCTGGGGGCTCAGTCCCATATTCTATTACTATGGAGTGATGGGGAGGCCTTACCTGGAGCACACAGCCAGGCAGCACCCCAGGGTTATTTAGGAAGCTACCAACGCTGTGTTGTCCCAGGGGTTCCAGCAACCTTCTGACCATTTCAACTGAACGGCTACTGGCCTCACACAGCCCCTTGAGCTGTGTACTCACTAGCTACACAACACAAACGCACACACGCTCTGTCCATGGCCAGGACAGCACCCCGACCGTCTGTGCTCAGGGGAACAGCGCCCGAGGACAGTACCTGGATTCTGGTAAGCACGGCCTTGGTGATCCCCGGCTCGCCACCCACACGGGATGCTTTCCCTTCAGGAAAAGGAGAGGCCCAGTCAGCTGGAGAAGGAAGGCTCACTCTGGCCTGCTCCCAGGACAGTGACGGAGCTTTGCCACTGGCCTCACGGCGAAGGGGCGGGCCCTGTGCATATCCAAGAAGTCTCCCAGCCGTCCCTCTGATTGGTGTGCCTCATGGGACTGACGTCGCAGAGCTGAGGCCCCGTTCAGCCAGTGCCTGTTCCCCAAAGAACTCCTGGTTTCTCTCAGCCCCTCTGCATCCCTCACCCAACATCGCAGCAATGGCAGAGCAGCTGCAGAGAGGGGAACAAGGGCCCAGCTCCCCCCGCTGCCTCCGGGACCTCCCATCTCAAGCCCAGTCCTGCTCAGCTTGGGTCACTGAACAGCCAGGGAAAAGATGCAGCCTGCAGGGCCAATTCAGCAGCTGGGGGAGCCAGTTCCCTGCAGGAGAGGGTTGAACCACTAGCAGGTCTGATGAACCTACCCTAAGGCCACCTCAAAGCCCCCAGCCCTTCAGGGATGTGTGACCCTGTAAGGGGGTTGGACTCACCCCTGAGGCGCCTCCTGCTGGTAGTCGTCGGGCATTAGCTCACCCAGCCTCTGGAGCGCCCTCTGCAGGCCGGTGATCCACCTTACCGCTCTGGCCCCCGTGTCCCTCCCAGGACCTGGTGCCCCTTTCTCTGGGGTGCTGCCCCCTGGCAATACCTCCACAGCCTTAATTGCAGGGTCTCCCCATCCCAGGGGAACCCCCCCACCCACTATTCCCACTTCACCTCAGTATTAGGCTACTGCCAGTCACCACCTAGCCCCATGCACTGGGGCAGACTGCAGTGTATTAGTCACTTATCATAGGCAAAGGGGGTTTGGCCCTGCTGCCTCCACCTACCCCAGGCAACCCCAGTACCTATTCTGGCCTTACCAGGCCTTGCAGCCTGGGGCTTTCCTAGGCCTGAGCTCCCCGGCTCCCTTAGCCTTTCCCCAGCCCTGCTCCACTCCAGGTACCCTGCTTAGCTCCTGCAGCCAGGCCCTTCTCCCTCTACAGGCAGAGGGAGACTGTCTGAGCTCCTGGCTAGCAGCTCTTTTATAAGGGCCAGCTGAGCCCTGATTAAACTGGCCACAGCTGTGGCTGCTTTGCCAATCAGCCTGCTCCCAGCCTCAGCCCTCTCCCAGGCTGCTTTTATCCCTTTAGGGCAGGAATGGGGTAACCACCCCGCTACAGAACCACAGGCAGGGGGTGCTCTCCCCCCGAGCTGTGGGTTGCAATGGAAAAGCACACAAGGAAGTACCCTTTTTGAGGTGCAGCCTCCGCATGGAGTTGATAAGGGAGGATTTCCCCACGTTGGGCACCCCGATCACCATGATGCAGTACTCCACGTTCTGGAACAACAGGAAGGGAGATGGATGAGACGCTCCCCTCCCTCAGCAGCAATGCCAGCCGGCACCACGCCAGGCTCCCCGTCCCACCCAGCCAGCCCCCAGATCCGCAAGCCGGCACCGTGCCAGGCTCCCTGTCCCACCCAGCCGCTCCCACACACACACCAGGCAGGGAAGAGCTAACAACAGGAGTGTGGAAGTATCAAGGCAGATTCATTTGGATCTGCATGGAAACAAGGAAAGTCATAAGCCGGCCTTGCCGAGGAGTGGAGGCCGGCACAGTTCATTACTCCTGGTTTCAGCACAGTCTGGGAGAGAACAGCTGCAAGCCCAGGCCACCCGTGGAATATTTCTATCTGTACAGAGAAGCCAGACTCCTCTCCCACTCAGACCATGGAAAACCAGATTTGCTCCACTGGAGTCAGCTGCTCTGCACTGACACTAGTGTAACCAGGGGCAAGACTGAGCCCCAGGAGCTGAGAGCACACTGGGGGCCCGGCAGCCACCAGTGTTGTATCATCCGCTGGCTCCCGTGGGGACGGAGGGCGCTCAGCACTGAGAACCAGGGTCTCTTCAGGTGCCATGTACATGTCTAATGCGTGTGTGGGGGTTCCCGATCAGTGCGTCCAGTTGGACAAGCCCTTTGCTCATGTGGGGAACCGGGCAGCAGTGCGGGGGTCTCACTCTGGCCTGTTAGCTGACCTCAGCTCTGTGGTAGCGCTGGCTGCTGCTGACCAGATCCGTGATGAGAGGGATGACCTGCAAGGCAATACAAAGACAGATGCTAAGCAAAGCACTGGTGGCTTTGTCCCGAGAGGGTAGTACCCTGCCGTCAGACTCCCTGGCCAGCACAGTGCTGCTACAAGCAGCCAAGCAGAACTCACTGGCAGGACAGGCATGCCTCCTGCTGCAACGCACCAGTTAGTGGGAAGGCCAGGGACATCTCTGCAGCTAGTCTGTACTTTAACACAGCTTTAACTGGCAACTGCTTCCAAATGAAGGCGCTAACAGGATGGACAGAGACACAGTGGGGTGAGCCCTTCCTAGCCAGCTTTCACTTCCAGCTGTGTTCAGAGTACAACTAATGCACAGCTTTAATGCAGGCAAAGCAGGGGATGTTCACCCTGGTGGTTTTGTTCCACATAAAAGGCAAGACTCTCCTCTGCCCTCCACAGGGCGGATGCGAGCGGATACCGAGCTCCTTCTGCATGCACAGATCTCCCACTGGCAGGGCAGAATATGGGAGCTGAGGACTCCTCTGTAGATCTGAGAGAACACTTGGCCACAGATGTGGCTGCATGAGCATTAGGGTCACTTTAACGATGTTTAAAAGAATCAAAGCTTGACCCTGATGTCCCTGGCATGAGTGTTCAGATCCTACTTCTGCATGTACCGCAACTGCCATGCCCACCACTAGGGCACTGCTCGGAAAGGCACGTTGTACGGATGCCAGCAGGCAGTGCTGCCCATGTGGTGTCTCAGCAAGCCCGGGGGAAGGTGCACTCAATGTACGAGTAAAGAGATGCGCTTTCTAACTGCCAGCACCACAAACTCCCCTGGGCTTAGAGATTCAAGCCGGGCTCTTAGATCTGAAGTCAACAATTGTGAGGAGGTATTGGCTAAAGCGGAATGCTATAGTAAAAACGTACTGCAGTCACTAATGGGACCTGATCTCACCGAGGCGCCCGGGGCGCTGAACAGCTGAATGCAGCACGGCTTGCCCTCAGCTCCAAGCAGTCACACTGCAGAGAGGACACACACCGTAAATAATTGCTGTTAGGAGAGACAGGGGCTGTTACCTTCTTGACATTTTCATCTTTTACGCAGTTTGTGAAGAGGATGTTTTTGAGCCCTTCCTGCTCCAAGCGCTCCAGAATTCTCTAGCAAGAAATGAGGGATTTCCATGTCAGAGAAAGCAGCGCCCCCCGGTGCCCCGGTCACACCGGGCAAACCACGGTAAAGCTGCTCAGGCTGGAGCTAACTGGGGTGAAATGTGCTGTACCCATCAGAGAAGGCACAATGCTAAAACACAAACATCTGTTCAGCTCCCCACTGCCTGTCTGGAAAGCATGAATGCTGGCCTGCTCACAAAGCCAGACAAGTTCCTGTGGGAGGCCCGCAGTCTAGCCCCCTTGCTCTGTGCCTCCCTTTCCCTATCTGTAGAATGGGGATGACAACACTCAGTCAACCCGCCGTAGCTCACAGGAGTGCGGTGAGGATCAGGGAGTGTTACACGGCCATGATATCTGCAATGGAGACTGCAGGTTAAATCCAGGATCGTTCAGCCAAGTGAGGACAAGGGGTATATGACAACGACAACAGCAGCAGCAACTCCACTGCCTCTGCCACACAAGGAGCCCAGCCCCATGGTGCCTCCACCCTGGCCCAGAGGGCAGCTCTGTGGATTTAGCCTCACTGCTAGACTGCCAACGAGAAGACACTATGCGAAGGGATGATTCAAACACGGAGCTAGTGGCAGATCAAGCCATCAGCAAGGGTGCCCCGCACAGGTTACTGAACAGCCAGGTATCACCAGAGGGGGTTACTGCCAGCTGGGTGAAGGAGCTGCCCATGGAGAACCTATCGCCCCCACTGCACCCACTGGTTGGCTGGGGACCCCTAGCTGGACATAAAGATCTGCAGCTGGCTCAGACCCTGTAAAGACATGGGCTGTTTGACAGTCGGGGGTGTTGGACAATGTTCCCTCTAATTTTTGACAGGCCGTGCGCGCAAAAAATGTCTTCTATACAAATTGTTGTGCTTCTGTGCAAATTTTTGTGCGCGCGGTGTTTCGCCATGTGCACGGGATTTAGAATCTGTGTGCGCACGCACAGCTTAGAGGGAACATTGGTGTTGGATCGCCTTAATGCCATCTTGATGGACTGCTGGCCGCATCCTGCATCTGCAGCCTAGTGCTGGTAGATGGAGGACTAAAGGAAGAGGGAACAAGGGATGTTGATGAACTGAAAGCCGTACTTAATACCTCCCCGTTTCAAACACTTCAACTATTTTTCTTTTCTTCTGGATCTTTAATAAAAGAATGTTTCATGGTGTGTTTGCCGTGACACTAAGTAGGCTGAGGCCTCTGTATACCAAACTCTCAACCTTGTTTAACACTGTTTAATGTTGGGACAGTGACTAGGTTACGTTAACACATTTGGCCCAGAAATTCCATCTGCATTAATACAACAGATCCACTAGAGGACCTGTGGGCTGGTGCCAGGGCCTCCCCAGCCAGTGGCTGGACCTGACCACACTCTCAATGGAAACCCCAATTCTCCTGTGATAACAGGAAATACAACTGCACAAGGCTCCTTGTAACTGATGGGCATTGCCTATGGTCACTCCAGAAATCCTGCTGCCCTGCTTGGAGGCACCATGTGGCTCAGAGACTCATAAACTTGAGGTCAGAAGGGACCATCATTATGATCATCTAGTCTGACCTCCTGCACAATGCAGGCCACAGAATCTCACCCACTCACTCCTGGAATAATCCTCTCACCTATGTCTCAGCTATTGAAGTCCTCAAATCAAGGTTTAAAGACTTCAAGATGCAGAGAATCCTCCAGCAAGTGACCAGTGCCCCCATGCTGTAGAGGAAGGCGAAAAACCTCCAGGGCCTCTGCCAATCTACCCTGGAGAAAAATTCCTTCCCGACCCCAAACATGGCGATCAGCTGAACCCTGAGCATGTGGGCAAGACTCACCAGCCAGACACCCAGGAAAAAGTTCTCTGTAGTAACTTCTAACATCCCATCACTGACCATTGGGCCTATTTACCACTGATGGCAATTAATTGATCTTTGACTAAGATCATGTTATCCCTTGGCTAGTACCATCAGGGCAGGTCTATATTTAAAACGCTGCAGCACTTTAGTGAAGACGCTACTATGCAAACGGGAGAGCTTCTCCCATCGGGGTAACTAATCCACCACTGTGAGGCGCACTAGCTAAATCAACGGGAGAAGCCCTCCAGTCTACATAGTGCTGTGTACAAAGGGGGTGTGGATTTTTGACTGTGTTGCTCAGGGGTGTGGATTTTTCATGCCCCTGCACATAGCTATACCACTGTAAATTTACAATGTAGACCTGGCCTCGCCCAAACATTTCCTCTAGATTACAAGGAGAAGCTGCATCAGCGAATTAAACGGGAGGATGGTTGTGAAGAGTGGGAGGAGAAAGACTTTAAACTGGGTTCTTACTGCTTTGTGAGTCAGATCAGCCAGGTCCATTTTGTTCAGTACAAGCAGATGAGGTCTGATTCCCAGGGATTCCTGGAAGGCTGGGTTCCGGCCCGAGAATGGGATGTGCCACCGTTAAGAAAGCCAAACAACTAAGATACCCACAGTTTCGGGGAAGGGCCCAGCCCGCAGAACTCGGCCCCATCAGAGACAAACTCTCATCTCCTACAAGGCAGGTTCCCGCAGCCCCATTAGCACACCGCGCCACAGCAAGGCCCCAGCCCGGGAGGGAGGCAGTGGGGACCAGAGGGCCATGCACAGCCCGCGGGCTCCATGTAGTGGCTTTGGAAGGACGCAGCAGCGCAGGGGCTCCGCATGGTGCTGCGCAGGGGGGGCAGGGCTCCAAGGTGCTGCTCTGGCTGGGGTGCTACTGGCCTCCAGCCAGGCCACCTGCTCTGACCACTGAAGGATATTCGGGCATCATGCACCTCGATGAGACAGTCCACCTTGCGCAGCATCTCCTTCATCTGCCGCAGGCCTGCCAAAGTGGAGCCAGGTCAGCTGTGCCCACCAAGCCTGGCCGCCAGAGAAGGGACTGGCTCAGCCCTGCCAGTGCTGCTCACAGCTCGGACCAGGCCCTGGGCAGACATGCCCCACAGGCCTGGCCTGAGCCGGCCTGGCCAGAATAAGGCGCCTGCAGAAGCTGGGACTTCCAGCGGGACCCCAAATATTGCAAGAGTCGGGACAGGGCCATCTTTGAAATGAATTGTCGGGGGGTACCGGGCTTGCTGCAAGTCCCGCCCCGCGCCCCACATAGTGTCCGGAGAGACACCCCACCCCCACCCCTCGGGTCTCTCCCCCGCGCGTGACTCAAACCCGCTCGCGCGAGTGGGGGGGGGGGCGGCTTGCACGTGCCGGGGGCCAGCCGCTGTTCAGGGCTCGGGCGGGCTCCCGCGTGCGCGGCGGAGGGGGACGCGGCCGGCTCCGCAGCGCGCACAGACCCCGCCCGTCCCCGCGGGCGTTGGGAGAACAAGCGACTCTCTAGCCCGTCACAATAACGCGGCACATTAAATGATTCCTCCGGCAGATCCCTGCGCCGGCCCGGGGTCCCTCTCGGGCAGCCCCCACCTTTGGCCATGTGCCCGGGGAACCAGGCGGCCACGTTCCGGCCGCCGAAATCGAAGCGCTGCCGCCAGGCCCGCAGCGCGCCCGCCGCCAGCCGCATCCCGCCGCCGGAACCCACCAGCCGCCGGGGGAGCGACCCGGAGCGCGCCCGCAACACCCCCCGGCCCAGCTTCCGGTTCCGGCCGCTCACAGGCCCCGCCCCCAGGCCACTCGGCCAAGACGTCACGACCAGAGCAGCGCCCCCACAACCCTTCTACCAGCGGGGATCCCTCATCGCCTAGCAACGAGGCCGTCCTGGGCGCATCTTTCCCCGCCCCTGCCTGAACTCCGGGCCCGGAGGCCCGCGCTGTGGTGTGACGCCATTAGAGGCGTGGCTATGTGACGGAGGATGGTAGGGGCGGGGCTTTGCAGGGAGGTTGGTGCGCATACGCTATTAGGAGCGGGGCTTTGTGACGTAGATGTTAGGGGTGGGGCGATGGTAGCTGCGCGTGTGGCGCCGGAAGCGGCCTAAGGTGAGACGGCGGCGCGGGAGCTGTAGTTGCGCGACCGGGGGCGGGTGGGCTGGTACCTGGGGCGGGTTGCGCCGGGCTGGTGCCGGGAGGGCGGGGCACCGCTCCCGCTCCCGTGACGCAGCGTCTCGTTCTCTCCCCAGGCAGCGATGGCAGAGCCGCGGTGCGAGGGGCAGCCAGGGTGTGGCACACGGAGCGCGGACTCATCCCTTGGCCTGCCGGGCACGGGCCCCCCAGCTGGGGCAGCGCCCCCCGCAGCTCCCCCCGCCAGGGCAGCGCCCCCTGGGCCGAGCACAAGCCCCCCTCCCAGGGCTGCTCCCCCCATGGCGGCCCCTGCCATGGCATCGTCACCTGTGCTAGGCACTAGCGCCCCTGCCAGGGCAGCTCCCCCCCCTCCGTCTGAAACAATGCCCCCCATGCCAGCCAAGGAGACGCCTGTGCTGCTGGACGACGTGCGCTATCAGATCGCTTGCACCAACTGGTATTAGAGCTGTCCAGCGCCACAGCATCTGGAGGGCAAGTCCCAGGCCCCGGTGCGCCAGGCACCCAGTGATGCAGATGGACCCCATGTCGTCCCCAGCAGTTCCAGGAGCACCTGTGTCACTGCCCTCCTTGAAGATGACATCCTGTGTACTGCTGCATCTGATGCTTTGAATAAAGAGCCAGCATCAAAGCTGCTGTGTTCCTGCTCTTCTCTCCTGCTACTAGGCTCCCAGTTCTGTCAACCTTCCTGCTGATATCCCCAAATCACCTGGACAGCCACTCCTGTCCTAGCCATGGGGCTTTACTCTCTCCCCTCACCCACAGAAACTTTCCTTCCCAAGGGGCCATAGCCCCTCCCCCATGCACATGTTCTGCCTTCTTCATAGAAGACTATCAGGGTTGGAAGGGACCTTAGGAGGTCATCTAGTCCAACCCCCTGCTCAAAGCAGGACCAATCCCCAATTTTTGCCCCCGATCCCTAAATGGCCCCCTCAAGGATTGAACTCCTAACCCTGGGTTTAGCAGGCCAATGCTGAAACCACTGAGCTATTCCTCCCCCCTATGCGGTAAGATTCCTCCAGCCAGCAAAAATACATAGACTCACATGACGGGGAATCGCCACAGGGTCGGAACGTGGCTCACCACTTCATTGCAGTAGGGTTTCTTTGAGTTGGCACTGGCTTAGCTGAGAGCAGCACTGGGCTCCATGTGTTGAGATCTAACCAGACTTGGTCTACGGGGCTTTAAGTGCATGTCAGATCTGAACTTTTGCTATAGGTCTGAAAATAGCAGTGTAAATGGTTCTCAAACTTATTTGATCACACCTCCCTTCTTTGTGTATGTAGTAGTTTACACCCCCCAACTCTGAGTGCCGCCCCGCAGCCACCCCTCTCGGACTGCCCAGCTATGAATGTGTGGAGTGAGGGTTTTTTTCCCTACAGTGTCTCATGCCCCCCCCCAAATACATTCCACACCCCCAGTTTGAGAACCTCTGCTGTAAGAAGTCTATCTCCCAGCTAGGCAGATGGAGGGGAGGGTGGCGCTTTATTCAGTTGACAGAATGGCAATGCACTAGTTTTCTAAGAATTAGGGCTGGGGCTGAGTACGTGCCTGAAACATGCAACTCTGTTGTGCCAAGGCCACTGGGAGAAGGCTAAGGGGTGCTGTTGACACCTCATCCCCCACCCAGAGATAAAGGAGGGGGGAGTGGTGGGACCACCCCCATTGTGGATGGCTGTAGCCTGTCTGGCATTGCTTGAGCTCATTTCTAAGTTACAGGCGACAGCCCCACTGGGTCCGTTGTGTTCCAGCCCCAACACTGGTCTCACTTCACAGCAGCTTAGCTGGTGGCTGCAGAGGCTCTCTTCGCAGCAGGCTGAACCTTGGTTCTAATAGCATGGTAGATGGGGCACTGCTCTGCAGTGATTTACTGCCCGGGCAGCTTCTTGGAGATCCTCTGACGAGTCTGTCCTCCTAGGGACGTCACACAGCAGCTGGCGGTTCAGCGCAACCAGCCAGCGGGGCTCTGGGAGGGGGAAAGGGCATTGGGGTTTCTGGCTCAAGAGCGGGGTGAATGGTTCCTGGTGTCACTCCAGACAGGACAGTATCCCCACATCAGAGCTGGCTGCTCCTTTCCTTATCACCACCCCACCTTGATTTCAGACCCTCCCCCCTTCCTTTTGCCAAGTGTCCAGCTCAGGCCTCCCTCCTGGAAGGGCAAGGAATTGGCTCCCTCCTTTTGTCCTAGATTGTCCCAATGGATTTGCTTCCCCGCTCCTCACGCCTACAGTCTGCTCCTTTCCCTGCGGTCAGTGCTGCAGGATCTTCCTGCCAGCAGCCTGGCCCTCTAGAAAATGAGCCCCTGCCCCCTCCTGTAGTTCAGTTCTGCCCCCACCCCCCATGCACCCTACATTACCATTCTTGTCAACAACTCCTTGGGCTTTGGTGCTAAATCCACCTGTCTCCTCCCAGGGCTGGGCTGACTCCTCCAGCTCAGCAGAGTGGTGGTGGGGGGGGTGTTCCTAGTCTTCTCTTGCACAGTCACATTGCTGTGGGGGTCCCAATGGCTACAGGCAGAAACTGCCCTTTCCATGCATCTTCTGATAAGTAAACTGAAGCCACTGGACACCAGCTCTCCTGGGTGAGAAGAGCCTCCACCCACAGCTGCATGTCTGCCCCTGCTAACTCCACCCTTCACTCACCTCCACTCCATAACCTTGGTATCATCACTGGCCCTGCCATTGCTACCCCGGCAGCATTGCCTGAGTATACCACAGCCTCATCTCTTGTTGTCCTGGCTCTCGCGGCTTGTCTCCATGGCCTCTGGCTTGTATGTGGCTTAAATCAGGGCAGGTTGAGTGGATAACAGCCCAGCCGAGTTTGGAGGAAGTTTAACCTGGCACTGATCTTTTCCAGGGAGGAGACAAGCTGAGGCCAGACTGTGCTTTCACACTCCAGGAAGTGTATGCAAGATTCGGGCTGGTGTCTCCTGCTGGCAAGGAGAGGGGATGCTCGGCCCCCAGGAGCTGCTCTGGTTTGAACAGGAACATGTTTGAGGCCTTTGGGCACCAGCAACGGGAGCCAAGTGCTCCTCTTCCCCCTGTCTGCACAGGGATGGGGTGAACGAACTCTTAGACAATGGAGAACTCCAGCTATGGCCCAGGAGAAATGGCTGCCCCTAGGTTTCCCTCAGGCTGTATTACCTGGACTCGCTGCTGGTGTCCTTAGGGCAGGCTGAGGGGCACAGCACTCAGCTCTACCCTCCCCACACCTTGGGCGCAGGCCCATACTGGATACGGGGCCACCAGGCCTTTGGGACACCAATGGTCCCCCTCAGCCAGACAAGGATCCACACCCATTTTTGCCCTAGAGAGGACAATGGGGGAACTTCAGCTGGCAGTTTTCACGCAGCTCTTCCATGGGCCGACTTCCCACCCTAGCGATGGGAATGTCCCATGTGGTCAAAGCTGAAGTCAAGGCCTGCTGGAGAGAACGGGACTCTGCCCATTGCTTTCAACGGGGCTTGTGGGTCACGCATTTACAGCACCTGTCTAAGGAGTGTTCGGGGCTTGGGGCGTGGGTCACATGTTTACACCACCTGTCTCAGGAGCATCCAGGGCTTGGGACCTAGCAGATGGGTCACACGTTTACACCACCTGTCTCAGGAACAGACAGAGAAGACAAGCTGCAATCGCAAAGCCCCAACGACAGAGATTTACTTGTTACTACTGACAGCACTCCATTGCATAGTTAAGTGGCGTTTCGATTCCCCAGTCCCCCTCATCCATGTGGGTGCTGCAGCTCCCAGTGCTGGGTTCAAGCCTACAGCCACCCTGCCTTTAGTCTGATCACAGGGAGATCAGAGAGACAAGCCACAAAGAGCAGGCACGCCGGCTAGAGACAAACTAACCCCTTTCCCTTGGCAAGGGCAAGGGACAGAAGGAATCGGAGGTTGAGGAATGAGCTGGAAACCAGAAGCCTCCGCATCCCGGCAGCAGGGAGAAGCGAGCGAGCGGCATCAGAGCCGAGGCTTGTGCTGGTGGGATTCAGACGTGTCGTACAGGTTGAGGAGACGGTCGGCCTCCCGCCAGCCTGACAGAAGGGCCCCATGCGTGGTGGAGTAGAAAGTCCGGTGCGTGGCTTCTCCAGCAAAGAGAACCTGCAGCGGCTGCAATGGGAAGGGCAGAAGCAGGCGTAAGCACAGCACAGCACTCGCAGGGTTAATCACACTGTTCTTGGACTCGTGTGGAAAGGCGGCTGCGTGCCCCTTTCAGGGATAATCGTCCAGCTTCCCACAGGACATGTTACACACACACACACACACACACACAACCGGGGAGGGGAACTACCAGGGTGTTCCCCACTGCAGCCACAGCTTTGTGCATTCACCGCACTACGTATACCACACCTCCCATGGCACTTCCCACGCTGGGTACAGCAAACGGCCCGGTGACCTGCCCAGGGTCGTGGTGCCTGGGGCATTTTATTGAACCATTCATAAGGGCGTTGCTGCAATATACCCATTCCCTGTAGCTTCATTATAGCGGCGGGGAGGCCCAGATCCCACATCCTTCTAGTGTAGCTCTCGATGAATGGGGCTTTGTTAAGCAGTGGATTCCCTGGGTATTTCAATGCCAAGTTGCCCTCCCCATTTCCCTTGGCACATGTGTCAATGCTGTAGCCATCATTCCGGTGCTGTGCCGCAGCCAAGGATCGGGCATTTTTGCCATCAGCACATCTAGCCCTGCTCAGAGTTGACAAATGCCAGCGTCTGGTGTGTCGTCCATCCCCTCGTTAGCCCTGCCAGCGCTCCGGCTGCACTAGTGCGAGGGGGGAGATTTCCCCATGGCGGTGAAGCCTGTTGCAATGCCCCGTGCTATGCCAGCCAACCAGGGAGAAACGCTCCATACCCCAGCAGAGGGGCACAATGCACCAGCTGGGCCCTGACCAGTCAGAAGAGAGGGAGCAGCGAAAGACAGTGGGGGAAGATGGACATCAGACAGACCATCACAATCAAACAAAGGCAGCTAATTCCCATCTCCAGCCCCGCACGGCAACTGCAGCTGTCCGTCCCACAGGCCGTGCAGAAGAAACGCTGCACTCCTTTGCTACCATACCCAGGTGTGAAAGCAACGCCATTACCCGGGGGTCAGCGGCATCCTCAGGAAGGGGTTGAGCCAGCGCGTCAATGTCGTCTCCTGAACTGCCGACGGCCACGTAACTGTAGGAGCCCCTGGTGTAGGGAGCGCTGTGCCACTGAGATCGCAGCACCTTCTTCGGCGGGGCGAGGTGAGGGTTCCCTGAACCACAAACACAGCAGCTGAACACCCGGCAAGGGGGCCTGCATCTCAGAGCACAAGCAGCATTCACAGGGCATCAGGCGCTAGGACCCTGCACAGACATGCAGAGCTGGTCTGCGACTCACCCTAGCAACCAGATGAGTCACATTCGCTCCAATTCGGGATTATAACAGGGCTTCAACGTGAACAATAAGGGGCCACGCAGGAAGGGGTCATTTGGGATCCCACCCAGAGTGCAGGGGCTGTGCTAGCAGACGAGGAGGGGGATAATGCCATCTGCTTACGCATCATTTACAAACCGGGACATGGCTGAAGAGCCCAGCTCACCGTTCCACACCCCACAGGCGCCTGCCTCCGCAGTCAGCTCTGCGAACCAACTAACGCAGCAAATCTGGAATCTCAACGGCCGCCATCGCCCCAGGCGAGCTCTCCCTCCGCGTGGTGGGTGGCTCACTTCCTACGGTGGGGCTCTGATGGCGTGGCGCGCTCGGCTTCTGGTTCATGGCCTCCATTTTCAAAAGGGGCTAGTGCTTTCGGGGGCCTCTGCTGGAGGCACCAGGGAGAGGCCTGATTTCCAGAGGGAGGGTGCCCAGCACTTGCTGAAAAGCAGGTCCCTTTAAGGCAAGTCAAGCTGAGGCCCCAGGCACCGAGGCCCCAACATCACTAGTCCCCTTGAAATCTCAGGCCAATGGACTGAAGAGTTCACATGTGGACCAGGAGGGGGGAGGGGAGGTTACCTGTCAGTCTGCGGATGACATCGGTTAAGGCTGTAAGAACTTCAGCGTCACTGAGGGTCTCCATGTACTCGGATTCCTTTCCAGCGATAAAGCCACAGAGGACGTGCCCATACCTAAGAAAAGACAGGTGAGCAGTTTCATTCCAGAGAGAGGATCTGCTAGGCATGGAGGGACCTTGTTACAGCTAGGTGAACAGCTGGGGGCCACAACTCCGCTACGAGCAAAGACGACTGCTGGAAATGATGGGAGTCTGGCAAAGCTAGGAAAGCTGTGGGCCAGCGCTTCAGCCAGCAGGGAAACTGAGACACCGCCGGCAGGTGCTGTGGCCCAAAACTCCCAGGTGCGGTGAGTCACTGATACAGGTAAGAAACAGCTGTGGGCCAGGACTCTGCTGGGAACAGGGCAGACTCAGGATGGCAAGAGAATGGTTTCACGCTTTTAGGGGTGACAGAACCCTTTGGATTAATACTATGACAACGGAGGGGTAGGTGGAGTGAGTTGGCAGGTCTGAGGGGAGACAGTGTAACCTATGCCAGTGGGCGTTAGGGGCTCTTAGGGTCACAGTTGCACTCTGCTGCTGCTTGGGAGAGCTCTGAGCAGCACTGGAGCTGCCTGTCGTCAGACTCAGAAGGACAACACTGCACCCGTTACACTTGGGCCACACTCAGAAAATTCTCTGCGCTGCTACAAGAGCAAGAAGCAAGGGTTTTACATAAACTGGAGTGGACAAATCAATTCTGCAAGGCCTGGTCAGTAACATTCATTGCCCAGTATTTGTCATCTGGCATCCTGCCCATTTAGCTGGGTACCGACAGTTCTCAAGGGGCTGAGTGGGTAGAGTTTGCTGGATGGCTCCAGTGAGAAAAGGCCACAACGCTGCCATGAACCAGTCCCCTGAATGACTGGGAAGTGTGGGGCTGGTGCGTGGCACTCTCATGAGCTGAAATGTACCATTTGTTTTAACCCAGAGCACCCCCAGAAGCCAGTTACTGCGCCCCAACCCAGGCCCCCACATACCGTTCCGGTGGCTGGAGGACTAAGAAGCCGATAAGATTTCTGAACCAGCCGGCCTGCACATCGGTCCCAGCCTCGACCAGAGGAGACTCGTCCTCCCAGACAACCTCGATCAGCTGGCAGTCCGGTGGCCAGAACGGCTGCTCGAACTCCAGGAAGATCTTGTTGTTCGTCCCGAAGCCCAGCTGTCTAATGGCGTCTGCTTTCCGGGGAGGCAGCGGAGGGTCGATGAAGGTCTCATGATGCTCTTTAAGGAACCCTACGAACATAGGCGGCGAGTTATATGGGCCTGTGGTGCCCGTGCTCCACCACTATTCAGGAGCGTGGGCCCGGCTCCACCAATGTTTGGGCTTATATTTTACATCCATTTTGATGTGAACAATATCTCTGTTCACAATTGTCCACTGAGCATCAACTTGAAGGGCACGCTTAACTTTATTTCTGTGTCATGAAAACAGGCAAAATTATCAAGGCGCTTTCGCGACGCGCAGGCTTCAGACAATCTGCATACACAATGATGGCAATGACGCGGGACTGCGATGCAGACCGGCGTCATTTTCGTCATCATCTAAGCAGAAGGTTGAAAGTCTGTGTCACAGATTCACCCACTCTGCACCGTTACATCTCTTACAAATAAGGCCCTGATCCGGCTTCATTTGAAAGGCGTCCGTATACTGTTTGAGTGCCTGAGAGGAAAACCACGCAACTTCAATTTGGCGGTCGGTTTGGGGTATGATCGTGTTTAGCACAATACCTGATTATTTTATACTCTTTAAAGTGAAGTATATAATTGGTTGTATAAGCGTACAACAAAATATAATGTATTGAAGCAGGCGAGTGCTGCTTCTGACTTTCCACTTTTAATTGCCCTTGTAATCTTGTGGCGCCGGCGCGCTGTAGCTTCATTTTATCCCTACAACAAGTTCTGGATTCATAAGACCAGTAATAATAATCAATAATGGATACATTCTTAATAAGGCTTCCCAGAGAAAAAGAAGAAAAGGGTAATTTATCAAGTGATGTCCTGAGTTCAACACCCAGCTTGCAAACTGAAGTTATACAAAGATGCAGCAAAACTACAAGGTAAGAAAAGGAGTTTTCTGCAATCGTGGCTATCAAGATTTTCATGGTTGGAGTACAATAGCAAATTAGGGAGAGAAAAAACTGTTCTGAAAAGATCTTAATATTGTCTATGAAGGCTGAACCAATGTTTATTTCCAAGATTGGTTTTACATCACACGAAAAATCCTCCTGTGACAACCCTCGGTAATGAAGTATGTTGCTCTGCAATCGCAGGTAAATGTTTCTGCACTAATGTTGGCCAGTTACAGAAAAGAATCACGATCAGCTAGGAATGTACTGTACAAAATTTTTAACAGTGTTCAGTACCTAGCTCAGCAAGGCATAGCATTATGTGGACATAAATAGAGTGGTTCAAATTTGATGCAGCCCTTGCTGCTACGCAGTACAGATTCAGAGGAACCGAGACAGTGGCCTAGTCGCACAAAATACAAGTGGCTGTCACGTGAGGTTAACAACGAAATAATCAAAATGATGGTAATGATGGTGCTAAGACAAATTGTGCAAAAGATAAAGGCTTCTAAGTTTTACACCATTGTAATGGATGAGACTACTGATTTGTCAAGAAAAGAATGAGCAAGTTTTTCTTTAAGGTTCTTTTCTAGTGACCACTGGGAGATTTATGAGGAGTTTATTGGGTTTTACCAAAATGACACAATGGATGCTGCTTCTCTTTTCAAAATTGTGGAAGATACTCTTCTCAGGTGTGAAAACGTTGCCCTTTTCTGATTGCCAGGGGCAGTGTTACGACAGAGCCAGTAATGTGTCTGGCAAATATAGTGGGGTCCAAGCCAGAGTGAAGGATCAAAAGCCGAGAGTGGAATTTGTGCACTGTGCTGCACATTCCCTTAATCTTGCCACCCAGGATGCCCTGCATAATATTCCAGAATGTCGTGATAAGTTTTCAATGGTGAAAGATCTCATCAATGCCTTCAGGGAGTCACCAAAGTGTATGGCAGCTTTCAGAGTGAAGGGGAGCCTTCTTTACGACCATTGTGCCCAAGAAGATGGACACTAAGGATCAGCAGCATTAAGAACATAAGAATGGCCGTACTGGGTCAGACCAAAGGTCCATCTAGCCCAGTATCCTGTCCACCGACAGTAGCCAATGCCAGGTGCCCCGGGGAGTGAGTGGACCTAACAGGTAATGATCAAGTGATCTCTCTCCTGCCATCCATCACCCCCCTCTGACAAACAGAGGCTAAGGACACCATTCCTTACCCATCCTGGTTAATAGCCATTAATGGACTTCATCTCCATGAATTTATCTAGTTCTCTTTTAAACCCTGTTATAGTCCTAGCCTTCACAGCCTCCTCAGGCAAGGAGTTCCACAGGTTGACTGTGCCCTATGTGAAGAGCTTCCTTTTATTTGTTTTAAACCTGCTGCCCACTAATTTCATTGGGTGGCCCCTAGTTCTTCTATTATGGGAACAAGTAAATAACTTTTCCTTATTCACTTCCACCACTCATAATTTTATATACCTCTATCATATCCCCCCTTAGTCTCCTCTTTTCCAAGCTAAAAAGTCCTAGCCTCTTTAATCTCTCCTCATATGGGACCCGTTCCAACCCCCTAATCATTTAAATCAATATTGAATCACTGCTCAACAACTACGAGGCCATGATGAACTGCCTGGATGAATTTAGTCACTCTTCCGATGAATTTGGCTCAAAATGCAACTTCAATCTTTTTTCAACATACCTTACACTAACAGTTCTTGTGAAATGCATGGGTTCTGTAGAAAAAGTTAATGCAAAAATTCAAAGCCCAAAGATGTCATTGGCAAACGTTATGAAGAAAGTTGGCCTGTTGCAAGAGGTGCTGAGTGGGAAACGCATCAACTCATCATACATTCACTTCTGGGAAACAACAGGAGATAAGGCAAGAAATCTTTATTTAGATGACCCTACACTCCCGAGAAAACACAAGCCACCAAGAGGGCTCAGCCAAGGAAGCCTTCTCACACTCTGTGACCCCAAACAGTATTTTCATCAAATATATGTCAGGAGCATTGATGCTTGCAAAGTTGTCATTGAACAGAGGTTTTCAATGGAAAGCTGTACATTCCCAGTAAAACTGGGAGAAGCATATAACTGATGCAGTAAACGGCTTGAAACAGGACAGAGTCCCAGTAAGTGAAGCTTTCCATGGTGACATTAACACGGAGAGGCTCTCTCCATTTAGAAATGCTGAGTGATATTTGCAGATCCAGAAATTGCCAGCTTACTTCGGTGAGCGAAGTGAAGCAATTTCTGAAACAAAACGAAGGCTTGAGTGACAGGTCATCAAAAAGTTACAATTCTCCTGAAATCGTGCTACACAATTCCAACTACAACCTACACCACTGAGCAATCATTCAGTTTCCTGTACAGACTGAAAAATTATTTGCGAACGACAACGGGCCAAGAACGTCTAAATCACTTGGCATTTCTGCACATTCATATGAACTCTACCTCTGAATTGGAGAGTGCAAGTCTCCTGGATGACTTATTTTCAAGACCCGAACAACAAAAAGTGTTTGCTGCCTCCTGAATGCTGGAGAAGGGATCTGACCCAGGGACAGGCTAGATTTAATCCCCAGACTGACTGCAGTTAATCCTGCCCCTGCTTGGCTGGGGGCGGGGCAGGAAGCCGTCAATCCAGGGCCCTGCCGCCGGGGAGACAATGGGTTTGGGCCATGTTTTGCTCCTGTAGGACCGGTAGAGGCTGGAAGAGCTTTAAAGGGAGGGGTTCTTTGCTGCAGAGATAGCAGGGGAGTACTCCATTTGGGGGAGCACTCCTTGGCTAGCTGAGATGTGGATGGGGAACTCTCAGCTCTTCACACACTCAGCTGGGGTGTGGAGAGCTTCCTTCTAACCAGCCAGGAGGCACTACTTGGAGGCCCTGCCAGGGCGGGCAAGACCCAAACATCCCAGCCTCCTGCGCTCCTCTCAGAGCAGCAAACACAGCCACCACCCTCGCTCTTCCTCAGCGGGTCCCCTCAGTTCTCACACAGCTGCTCCGCACGGCTGACAGCTTACAGCTGACAGCTCTGCCCCCTGACCTTCCCATGCCCGCTGGGGTTTCTGTTCCCCTTGTATGTGGCGAGCTGGCACATCCTGGCTGACAGGCGTCTGTCCCCGCTGAGATCACACCCTGCTTGGCAGCGGGGTCAGATTCCTGGGCTTGGTCAGAGAAAGTTAATCTGCTGCTGTCCCAGGCCCTGCTGCAGCAGCCACAGCCAGCGATCCTGTCCCACACGGTGCCCTTCGCAAAGCTGCCTCCCAGCCCCTTGTTGGATGGGCTCCACCTCACCTGGGCACCGGCACACTGAGAGAGACTGCAAACGGGAAGCTGGCCCCTCTCCTTGGTCTACTATGCTACAGAGAGCAGACTGACCCATACTCTCCTCCTGGCAGCCATCCCAGCACCCTCTAAGTCTTGGCTCTTTATAAAAGACACAAGCATTGTTTGAAGCAGGCAGGGCCACTTCTCTGCTCTGGATGTATGGCTGCGATAGCCCGCGGTCCTTCATCATTAACCACACCGGCCTCTGTATAACCGAGCACGGCATGGATGCCATCCGGCACCAAGATCTCGGCCTCATCCACAGCCTGAGCGTGCAGTTACTGCAGGGAGACCGGGTCAGGGCAGAGGGACCTGGCCGAGCTCCACACCCACCCAATTGCTTCTGGGAGTCAGTTCCAGTATTCGGCCGTTGGCTGGGAGAACTCCATCCCTGCGCTGCCCAGCTGCTCCTGCGGGGCTGTGAGTGCCCCTGCTGCAGGAGGACAGAACTAGCGAGGGCGGGCGTGGCTGACAAAGCCCAGAGTCACATGTTTGGTGGGTGCTGAACAGGGTGGATAAAAATCAATGGTTTTTTTTTTTAAATAATAAAAAAAAGATTTTTTAATTTAATAAATTTGATAACATGCTTTTTGAGGAAAAAACCTATCTAAAGATAGTTTTAATTAAGATACATTATAGCTCAAAGATATCTCATCATGGAATAGGGATTATAAATTCTAAATCTATAGTATGAGACAATATAGTCATGTAATGTTTAAGAAAAGTTATGTAAAGGAGTTCCAATAGTTCATGGATTAGGGACCCAATCTTATGGGGTTCTAGGGGCTTGTGTATCGATGATTTAGGTTAATCTTTCTATCTACCCAATGGCACTCACTGCTCAGTCTAGAAGAGACCATCAGAGATGCTTAGATTTGCAGTTCTCAAACTGTGGATTTGTGTCTCCAGAGATAACATGCTTGTTAACAGCAAAAATGTTTTTAAATAAACAAACAAACAGAGGTGAGAAATAACAGACCTCAACCCTATTGTTCCTCTGCAAATTTGTGCACACAGAGTCAATCCCTTACCTCTCTCTAAAAGTGCAAAGTTTCAAAAAGTTCAATGAACAGAAGATTGTTGAATAGATCTGGACAAGGAGAAGAATAGATCTGGACAAGGAGAAGAAGTCTGGAGATTAATGTGAAAAGGGAGGGACAGGCAGCAGAAACAAATGTGAAACTAAGCAGCATATTCCAGAAGTCTTGAGGTCTTTCTGAATGTAGCCTTCATTGATTTGAGATCTACCATACCATTCTCTCACTAGAAGGGAAAACCTATAATGGCAGCAGGCCGTAAAAGAGACCCAGTTTGGGAATATTTTAATGAAGTGCCTCTACCTGTGGGTAAGACAGGCATGTGTGCAAAATGCAAACAGTGCAACAAAGAAATGCAAGGCCTGGTTGCCCAAATGAAACAACATCATGAGAAGTGTTCCTTCTCAGGAGGAAGCTCCATTGAAGATGATGAAAGTAACATATCTGAGCATGCAGGATCTTCAGATTGGTAACAATCAACAAGAATGCACTTTTATGTAGAAATCCATAATTAAATCGAGTCTTCCTGACTAGTGACTTAAATCAAATCCACCCTGATGCTGACGCAACAGGCACAACATGTGCCCAGGAGTTGGGTCCGCAGGCACCTCATTGTCGCAGGGCATCAGCCCTTGCTGTGGCCACTGCGAACCACTGCTGGTGTCTGCGATCATCGGGCAAGGAGCAGGCCCGGATGGTAGAAACCAGTGGGCCAATATGGACAATCCATCAAGGGGCCTCCAAAAACTAGGCTGTCTCCAGGGCCCTTTGTGTGATGTGCAGCCGCGTCTCTGCCCTCAGGGGCCCTGTACACTGGGTCTCTGGGCTGGGGGATGCAGTGGAGCTCTCACGTCCGCCCCTAGTGGGAACCAGCCGGGGCGTTACCGATCGGGTTCGTCCAGCATCAGGGCAGGGATCTGGGTGCCCTTCCTGGCCAGCCCTCCCCATAGAAAGCTTCCCAAGTCTGACCGGCTGGAAGGCCTTTCCCTCAGTCCCACAGGGTGCACAAGGGCTGCCCCCATTTATCCCGTCACGGAATGCCGTTCTGTCCAGCCTGGGCTCTCTGCTCGGCTGGGCGTGGGCCCCTCAGCTTCTTCAGGAGGTACAGAGATGTCACCCAAGGGACTATCTCCTCCTGGGTTTTGACACTGGAGGTTTGGGTCTTTTCTGCCCTGAAGACTGTCTGGGGCCAGAAGATCTAGCAAAGTGCATCCCAGGGGACAGCTGAGCGAGGGGAACGGGGTCTGTGGGACTGATCAAAGCCGGCTTGTGCTCTTGTTTTACTATATGCAGTTCAATTTGGTTTCTCTTTCACAGAGCCCCTTGGTGGGGGAGGGGAGGCAGGGTTATTACTGAAGCTCTTCCTCCCTGGCGTAACACCCCAGGATGGGGTTTCACCAGGGCTCGGTTTGGGAGGAGGGACGATGCCACACCTGGGGCATCGGGGCAGAGCTGCCCTTCCCGTGGGCAGCAGACAGGCCAGCGAGCCCAGGCAGGGCAGGGCCTGGCCAAGCCAGCCCACAGGGCAGAGTCTGGTTCATCAAAGAGGGGCCACAGCGGGAATAGCTGGGAACAAGGCGCTCGGGAGCAAGGGGGGCATGAGGCGGTTCACCTAGAGGCACCGTGATGATGACGTGATCGGCCAAGAACCTCTCGCCGTCCTCGCACTCCACCTGGACCGGGAATGTCCGCCCCTCTTGGCTCTCCTCCTGGTAGGAGCCGCCCCAGCGAACCACCGTCACTGGCTTGTGGAACACCACGCTCTCCTTGGGCAGCGAGGTCAGCATGCAGTCCGGCAGGTCTCCATAGCTGCTGCAGGAGAGGAAGCGCCCAGCACATCAGCCCGGGGCTCGCTGGGGGCCTCCTCTCCAAGCTCAGACAGACCCACACGCAAGTTCAGCTGCCTCCCCACAGGGAAAGGCCCAGAGCAGCCTCCGTGCCCCAGACCAGGCTTAGGAAAGAGGGTCAGCAAAGTGGGCTTTAATTCACCCCCTCTCTACCATAGGTCTGGCACCCGTGGGGGATCCTGACACATCCTCACTGCCTCCCTTGCTGCTGCAGCTGCCCTGGACTACTGGAGTGGCCCAGCACATGGGCGATTGTATGACTGCTGGGCTCCCTCTGTGCGGAGCAGACCAGAGAAATACTCGGAGAGGGGAGACAGACACACAGACGGGCACACGCACGCCAGCGGGAGACACAATGTATGAGCATTTCCACAACTTCCTGGGGAGGTGGGGGGGGCCTCTCCTTTTACGAGCAGTGTGCCCCAAAACGGCACCACCACAGGGCCCCCGCCCCCGAGGCTGTCACCTTGGGCGCCGCACCCTGCCGCCCAGTGAGCTGGTAGTGTTATTACCGTTTTGCACAGACATAGGGGACAAGCCAAGCATCTAGCAGTGCAGGGTAACACCAGCCCACCCTGGACAAGCGAGAGGCTACCGCTGCCTGCCTCCCGAGCGGTACTGAGCTCCTGGGCACTATGTCCCTCGGCACGGCAAGCCGCTCCCCACGCTGCCCTCTGGGACAGTGACACAAACAACACTGCGACAAGGTCGCTCCTTCTTGAGCGGCCAGGGCCGTGCTCCCAGCTGTCTGCGGAAAACAGCACTGTGGAAACACTCCCCTTCCTGCGTTAAGTCACCCTATGGCTTGGAAAAGAGCTCTCTGCTCCTCCTAAACAAGGGACGCAGCCCCTGCTACACTGAGCCCAATGCAACACCTGCAAGAGCCTTTCCCACTGCCTTCCACGGGAGAAAGCCCAGCCCACCTTCACCTTGCCAGCTCCAGGCCCAGGCGGGGCTGGCTGGGACTGCAGGCTCCCTGCACTGCAGGCGGAGGGCTATGAGCCAGTCCTTTGCTCTGAAGGGCCATTTTTAAAAGCAGAGGCTGGGCTATTTGCAGAACGTGGAAGGGGGAGCTGGGCTCTCCCACTCCGCGGGACTCTACTGAGGATGGGCAGACACTGTGCCAGGTCACTCTCAAAGCCTGCAAGCGCTGAGAACGCGCAGCCAGCCCCAGCTTGCTCCACTCACCCAGGGAAGGTGCAGTCCAGGCCGGGGAGCATGGTGTACTCCCCAAATGGCCCCAGCCCGACGTGATCCATACTGTGGGTCCCACTTATGCAGCACTCCAGCTTTAAGTACATGTTGAGGATGGCCAGCTTCAGCCACTTGGTTTCGTCATCGTCCGTCCACTCCTTCACCTGCTGGGCAATCTCCTTCCGCAGATACTGGCCCACACTGGGAACGGGAACCTGCGGCACGTGCAGGAACTCACGCGTCTGGTCCAGTAGGGTGGAGAACAGGTTCCTCACCCCCTCCACCAGCTCTGGGCTCAGGACTCGCCCGGCGTTGGAGTAGAACACCGTGGGCAGGAGGGGGTGGCCCCCCACCTCGATCTGCTGGTTCTCCTCAGACATGGCTTCCTCGTCCAGCAGCCCGTAGTCGGACGCCAGCTGGAAGACAGGGTTCTCCTTCGAGGGTCCATGGATCCAGTGTGCGCCCATCTCCACCACTTCACTCCCTAGGAGGCAGGGGAAACATTACACAGCAGTGGCACAGACTCACCAGCCTGCTGCCCCTCCCCCCCGGCACAGCTCCCCAACCCCCTGCCCGGCACAGGCACATGCAGCCTGCTGCCCCCCCCCCAGTCTGGCATAGAACCCCAACCCCCTGCCCCAGACACGCTGCCCCAGAGCCTGGTATACACACACACATCCTGGCACAGCTCCCCACCCTCCTGCCCCAGAGCCTGGCACACACCCAAACAGCCTGCTGCCCCCCAGCCTGGCACAGCTCCCCAACCCCCTTCCCAGCACAGGCACACCCAGCCTGCTGTCTCCTCCTGCCTGGCACAGAACCCCAACCCCCTGCCCCAGAGCCTGGCACACGCACGCACACACAGCCTGGCACAGCTCCCGAACCCCCTGCCCCAGAGCCTGGCACGCACACACACACGCACACACACACACACAGCCTGGCACAGCTCCCGAAGCCCCTGCCCCAGAGCCTGGCACACGCACGCACACACAGCCTGGCACAGCTCCCGAACCCCCTGCCCCAGAGCCTGGCACGCACACACACACGCACACACACACACACAGCCTGGCACAGCTCCCGAACCCCTGCCCCAGAGCCTGGCACACGCACGCACACACAGCCTGGCACAGCTCCCGAACCCCCTGCCCCAGAGCCTGGCACACGCACGCACACACAGCCTGGCACAGCTCCCGAACCCCCTGCCCCAGAGCCTGGCACACGCACGCACACACAGCCTGGCACAGCTCCCGAACCCCCTGCCCCAGAGCCTGGCACACGCACGCACACACAGCCTGGCACAGCTCCCGAACCCCCTGCCCCAGAGCCTGGCACGCACACACACACGCACACACACACACACAGCCTGGCACAGCTCCCGAACCCCCTGCCCCAGAGCCTGGCACGCACACACACACGCACACAGACACACAGCCTGGCACAGCTCCCGAACCCCTGCCCCAGAACCTGGCACACGCACGCACACACAGCCTGGCACAGCTCCCGAACCCCCTGCCCCAGAGCCTGGCACACGCACGCACACACAGCCTGGCACAGCTCCCGAACCCCCTGCCCCAGAGCCTGGCACACGCACGCACACACAGCCTGGCACAGCTCCCGAACCCCCTGCCCCAGAGCCTGGCACACGCACACAGACACACAGCCTGGCACAGCTCCCGAACCCCCTGCCCCAGAGCCTGGCACACGCACGCACACACAGAGCCTGGCACAGCTCCCGAACCCCCTGCCCCAGAGCCTGGCACGCACACACACACACACACACACACAGCCTGGCACAGCTCCCCAACCCCCTGCCCCAGAGCCTGGCACGCACACACACACGCACACACACACACACAGCCTGGCACAGCTCCCGAACCCCCTGCCCCAGAGCCTGGCACGCACACACACACGCACACAGACACACAGCCTGGCACAGCTCCCGAACCCCTGCCCCAGAGCCTGGCACACGCACGCACACACAGCCTGGCACAGCTCCCGAACCCCCTGCCCCAGAGCCTGGCACACGCACGCACACACAGCCTGGCACAGCTCCCGAACCCCCTGCCCCAGAGCCTGGCACACGCACGCACACACAGAGCCTGGCACAGCTCCCGAACCCCCTTCCCAGCACAGGCACAACCAGCCTGCTGTCTCCTCCTGCCTGGCACAGAACCCCAACCCCCTGCCCCAGAGCCTGGCACACGCACGCACACACAGAGCCTGGCACAGCTCCCGAACCCCCTGCCCCAGAGCCTGGCACGCACACACACACACAGAGCCTGGCACAGCTCCCGAACCCCCTGCCCCAGAGCCTGGCACACGCACGCACACACAACCTGGCACAGCTCCCGAACCCCCTGCCCCAGAGCCTGGCACACACAGAGCCTGGCACAGCTCCCGAACCCCCTGCCCCAGAGCCTGGCACGCACACACACACACACACACACACAGCCTGGCACAGCTCCCCAACCCCTGCCCCAGGGGCGCCCCATCCAGCCGGCTGGGTCGGGGCCTAGCTCCCCGCGGGGCCCGGCCTGTACCGAATCGCTGGGACCAGATGCGGCCCCCGGCCCGGCCGGTGGACTCCAGCAGACGCAGGTGGGGGAAGGCTCGGGACCTGGAGAGCCGCTGAGCAGCGCCGAGCCCCGCGAGCCCCGCGCCCACCACCAGCACCCGGGGTCGGGCCACATCGGCGTCCGCCATCCCGCGGCGCGCTGAGCTCAGCGGCGCCCAGCCCCCGCCGCCTCCTGGAGCCGCCTCCTCCAGCCCGCCCCGATCCGCCCCCCGCCGCCTCCTCCAGCCCGCCCCGATCCGCCCCCCGCCGCCTCCTCCAGCCCGCCTCGATCCGCCTCCCGCCTCCTCCAGCCCGCCCCGATCCGCCCCACGCCGCCTCCTGCCTCCTCCAGCCCGCCCCGCCCCTTCGCCGCCTCCTGCCTCCTCCAGCCCGCCCCGATCAGCCCCCCCGCCGCCTCCTGCCTCCTCCAGCCCGCCCCGATCAGCCCCCCCGCCGCCTCCTGCCTCCTCCAGCCCGCCCCGACCCGCCCCCCCGCTGCCTCCTGGAGCCGCCTCCCCCAGCCCGCCCCGATCCGCCCCCCGCCGCCTCCTGCCTCCTCCAGCCCGCCCCGCCCCTTCGCCGCCTCCTCCAGCCCGCCTCCCCCAGCCCGCCCCGATCCGCCCCCCCGCTGCCTCCTGGAGCCGCCTCCCCCAGCCCGCCCCGATCCGCCCCCCGCCGCCTCCTGCCTCCTCCAGCCCGCCTCCATCCGCCCCTTCGCCGCCTCCTCCAGCCCGCCCCGATCCGCCCCTTCGCCGCCTCCTGCCTCCTCCAGCCCGCCCCGACCCGCCCCCCGCCGCCTCCTCCAGCCCGCCTCGATCCGCCCCCCGCCGCCTCCCGCCTCCTCCAGCCCGCCCCGATCCGCCCCCGGCCGCCTCCTGCCTCCTCCAGCCCGCCTCCATCCTCCCCTTCGCCGCCTCCTGCCTCCTCCAGCCCGCCTCCATCCGCCCCCCGCCGCCTCCTGCTTCCTCCAGCCCGCCTCCATCCTCCCCTTCGCCGCCTCCTGCCTCCTCCAGCCCGCCTCCATCCTCCCCTTCGCCGCCTCCTGCCTCCTCCAGCCCGCCTCCATCCTCCCCTTCGCCGCCTCCTGCCTCCTCCAGCCCGCCTCCATCCGCCCCTTCGCCGCCTCCTGCCTCCTCCAGCCCGCCTCCATCCGCCCCTTCGCCGCCTCCTGCCTCCTCCAGCCCGCCTCCATCCGCCCCTTCGCCGCCTCCTGCCTCCTCCAGCCCGCCTCCATCCGCCCCTTCGCCGCCTCCTGCCTCCTCCAGCCCGCCTCCATCCGCCCCTTCGCCGCCTCCTGCTTCCTCCAGCCCGCCCCGATCCGCCCCTTCGCCGCCTCCTGCCTCCTCCAGCCCGCCTCCATCCGCTCCTTCGCCGCCTCCTGCCTCCTCCAGCCCGCCTCCATCCGCTCCTTCGCCGCCTCCTGCCTCCTCCAGCCCGCCTCCATCCTCCCCTTCGCCGCCTCCTGCCTCCTCCAGCCCGCCTCCATCCGCCCCTTCGCCGCCTCCTGCCTCCTCCAGCCCGCCTCCATCCGCCCCTTCGCCGCCTCCTGCCTCCTCCAGCCCGCCTCCATCCGCCCCTTCGCCGCCTCCTGCTTCCTCCAGCCCGCCCCGATCCGCCCCTTCGCCGCCTCCTGCCTCCTCCAGCCCGCCTCCATCCGCTCCTTCGCCGCCTCCTGCCTCCTCCAGCCCGCCTCCATCCGCTCCTTCGCCGCCTCCTGCCTCCTCCAGCCCGCCTCCATCCTCCCCTTCGCCGCCTCCTGCCTCCTCCAGCCCGCCTCCATCCTCCCCTTCGCCGCCTCCTGCCTCCTCCAGCCCGCCTCCATCCGCCCCTTCGCCGCCTCCTGCTTCCTCCAGCCCGCCTCCATCCGCCCCTTCGCCGCCTCCTGCCTCCTCCAGCCCGCCTCCATCCGCCCCTTCGCCGCCTCCTGCCTCCTCCAGCCCGCCTCCATCCGCCCCTTCGCCGCCTCCTGCCTCCTCCAGCCCGCCTCCATCCGCCCCTTCGCCGCCTCCTGCTTCCTCCAGCCCGCCTCCATCCGCCCCTTCGCCGCCTCCTGCCTCCTCCAGCCCGCCCCGATCCGCCCCTTCGCCGCCTCCTGCCTCCTCCAGCCCGCCTCCATCCGCCCCTTCGCCGCCTCCTGCCTCCTCCAGCCTGCCTCCATCCGCCCCTTCGCCGCCTCCTGCCTCCTCCAGCCCGCCTCCATCCTCCCCTTCGCCGCCTCCTGCCTCCTCCAGCCCGCCTCCATCCTCCCCTTCGCCGCCTCCTGCCTCCTCCAGCCCGCCTCCATCCGCCCCTTCGCCGCCTCCTGCCTCCTCCAGCCCGCCTCCATCCGCCCCTTCGCCGCCTCCTGCCTCCTCCAGCCCGCCTCCATCCGCCCCTTCGCCGCCTCCTGCCTCCTCCAGCCCGCCCCGATCCGCCCCCCGCCGCCTCCTGGAGCCGCCTCCCCAAGCCCGCCCCGATCTGCCCCTTCACCACCTCCTGCCCGCCCCGATCCGCTTCTTTGCCGCCTCCTGCCTCCTCCAGCCCACCTCCATCCGCCCCTTCACCGCCTCCTGCCTCCTCCAGCCCGCCCCGATCCGCCCCAAGCCGCCTCCTGCCTCCTCCAGCCCACCTCCATCCACCCCTTCACCGCCTCCTGCCTCCTCCAGCCCGCCTCCATCCTCCCCTTCGCCGCCTCCTGCCTCCTCCAGCCCGCCTCCATCCGCCCCTTCGCCGCCTCCTGCCTCCTCCAGCCCGCCTCCATCCGCCCCTTCGCCGCCTCCTGCCTCCTCCAGCCCGCCTCCATCCGCCCCTTCGCCGCCTCCTGCCTCCTCCAGCCCGCCTCCATCCGCCCCTTCGCCGCCTCCTGCTTCCTCCAGCCCGCCCCGATCCGCCCCTTCGCCGCCTCCTGCCTCCTCCAGCCCGCCTCCATCCGCTCCTTCGCCGCCTCCTGCCTCCTCCAGCCCGCCTCCATCCGCTCCTTCGCCGCCTCCTGCCTCCTCCAGCCCGCCTCCATCCTCCCCTTCGCCGCCTCCTGCCTCCTCCAGCCCGCCTCCATCCGCCCCTTCGCCGCCTCCTGCCTCCTCCAGCCCGCCTCCATCCGCCCCTTCGCCGCCTCCTGCCTCCTCCAGCCCGCCTCCATCCGCCCCTTCGCCGCCTCCTGCTTCCTCCAGCCCGCCCCGATCCGCCCCTTCGCCGCCTCCTGCCTCCTCCAGCCCGCCTCCATCCGCTCCTTCGCCGCCTCCTGCCTCCTCCAGCCCGCCTCCATCCGCTCCTTCGCCGCCTCCTGCCTCCTCCAGCCCGCCTCCATCCTCCCCTTCGCCGCCTCCTGCCTCCTCCAGCCCGCCTCCATCCTCCCCTTCGCCGCCTCCTGCCTCCTCCAGCCCGCCTCCATCCGCCCCTTCGCCGCCTCCTGCTTCCTCCAGCCCGCCTCCATCCGCCCCTTCGCCGCCTCCTGCCTCCTCCAGCCCGCCTCCATCCGCCCCTTCGCCGCCTCCTGCCTCCTCCAGCCCGCCTCCATCCGCCCCTTCGCCGCCTCCTGCCTCCTCCAGCCCGCCTCCATCCGCCCCTTCGCCGCCTCCTGCTTCCTCCAGCCCGCCTCCATCCGCCCCTTCGCCGCCTCCTGCCTCCTCCAGCCCGCCCCGATCCGCCCCTTCGCCGCCTCCTGCCTCCTCCAGCCCGCCTCCATCCGCCCCTTCGCCGCCTCCTGCCTCCTCCAGCCCGCCTCCATCCGCCCCTTCGCCGCCTCCTGCCTCCTCCAGCCCGCCTCCATCCTCCCCTTCGCCGCCTCCTGCCTCCTCCAGCCCGCCTCCATCCTCCCCTTCGCCGCCTCCTGCCTCCTCCAGCCCGCCTCCATCCGCCCCTTCGCCGCCTCCTGCCTCCTCCAGCCCGCCTCCATCCGCCCCTTCGCCGCCTCCTGCCTCCTCCAGCCCGCCTCCATCCGCCCCTTCGCCGCCTCCTGCCTCCTCCAGCCCGCCCCGATCCGCCCCCCGCCGCCTCCTGGAGCCGCCTCCCCAAGCCCGCCCCGATCTGCCCCTTCACCACCTCCTGCCCGCCCCGATCCGCTTCTTTGCCGCCTCCTGCCTCCTCCAGCCCACCTCCATCCGCCCCTTCACCGCCTCCTGCCTCCTCCAGCCCGCCCCGATCCGCCCCAAGCCGCCTCCTGCCTCCTCCAGCCCACCTCCATCCACCCCTTCACCGCCTCCTGCCTCCTCCAGCCCGCCTCCATCCTCCCCTTCGCCGCCTCCTGCCTCCTCCAGCCCGCCTCCATCCGCCCCTTCGCCGCCTCCTGCCTCCTCCAGCCCGCCTCCATCCGCCCCTTCGCCGCCTCCTGCCTCCTCCAGCCCGCCTCCATCCGCCCCTTCGCCGCCTCCTGCCTCCTCCAGCCCGCCTCCATCCGCCCCTTCGCCGCCTCCTGCTTCCTCCAGCCCGCCCCGATCCGCCCCTTCGCCGCCTCCTGCCTCCTCCAGCCCGCCTCCATCCGCTCCTTCGCCGCCTCCTGCCTCCTCCAGCCCGCCTCCATCCGCTCCTTCGCCGCCTCCTGCCTCCTCCAGCCCGCCTCCATCCTCCCCTTCGCCGCCTCCTGCCTCCTCCAGCCCGCCTCCATCCTCCCCTTCGCCGCCTCCTGCCTCCTCCAGCCCGCCTCCATCCGCCCCTTCGCCGCCTCCTGCTTCCTCCAGCCCGCCTCCATCCGCCCCTTCGCCGCCTCCTGCCTCCTCCAGCCCGCCTCCATCCGCCCCTTCGCCGCCTCCTGCCTCCTCCAGCCCGCCTCCATCCGCCCCTTCGCCGCCTCCTGCCTCCTCCAGCCCGCCTCCATCCGCCCCTTCGCCGCCTCCTGCCTCCTCCAGCCCGCCTCCATCCGCCCCTTCGCCGCCTCCTGCTTCCTCCAGCCCGCCTCCATCCGCCCCTTCGCCGCCTCCTGCCTCCTCCAGCCCGCCCCGATCCGCCCCTTCGCCGCCTCCTGCCTCCTCCAGCCCGCCTCCATCCGCCCCTTCGCCGCCTCCTGCCTCCTCCAGCCCGCCTCCATCCGCCCCTTCGCCGCCTCCTGCCTCCTCCAGCCCGCCTCCATCCTCCCCTTCGCCGCCTCCTGCCTCCTCCAGCCCGCCTCCATCCGCCCCTTCGCCGCCTCCTGCCTCCTCCAGCCCGCCTCCATCCGCCCCTTCGCCGCCTCCTGCCTCCTCCAGCCCGCCTCCATCCGCCCCTTCGCCGCCTCCTGCCTCCTCCAGCCCGCCTCCATCCGCCCCTTCGCCGCCTCCTGCTTCCTCCAGCCCGCCTCCATCCGCCCCTTCGCCGCCTCCTGCCTCCTCCAGCCCGCCCCGATCCGCCCCTTCGCCGCCTCCTGCCTCCTCCAGCCCGCCTCCATCCGCCCCTTCGCCGCCTCCTGCCTCCTCCAGCCCGCCTCCATCCGCCCCTTCGCCGCCTCCTGCCTCCTCCAGCCCGCCTCCATCCTCCCCTTCGCCGCCTCCTGCCTCCTCCAGCCCGCCTCCATCCGCCCCTTCGCCGCCTCCTGCCTCCTCCAGCCCGCCTCCATCCGCCCCTTCGCCGCCTCCTGCCTCCTCCAGCCCGCCTCCATCCGCCCCTTCGCCGCCTCCTGCCTCCTCCAGCCCGCCCCGATCCGCCCCCCGCCGCCTCCTGGAGCCGCCTCCCCAAGCCCGCCCCGATCTGCCCCTTCACCACCTCCTGCCCGCCCCGATCCGCTTCTTTGCCGCCTCCTGCCTCCTCCAGCCCACCTCCATCCGCCCCTTCACCGCCTCCTGCCTCCTCCAGCCCGCCCCGATCCTCCCCAAGCCGCCTCCTGCCTCCTCCAGCCCACCTCCATCCACCCCTTCACCGCCTCCTGCCTCCTCCAGCCCACCTCCATCCGCCCCTTCGCCGCCTCCTGCCTCCTCCAGCCTGCCCCGATCCGCCCCTTCGCCGCCTCCTGCCTCCTCAAGCCCCCCGCCCCGATCCGCCCCTTCGCCGCCTCCTGCCTCCTCCAGCCCGCCCTGATCCGCCCCGATCCACCTCCTGCCTCCTCCAGCCTGCCCCAATCCGCCCCGATCCGCCTCCTGCCTCCTCCAGCCCCCCGCCCCGATCCGCCCCTTCGCCGCCTCCTGCCTCCTCCAGCCCGCCCCGATCTGCCCCAAGTCGCCTCCTGCCTCCTCAAGCCCCCCGCCCCAATCCGCCCCTTCGCCGCCTCCTGCCTCCTCCAGCCCGCCCCGATCCGCCCCAAGCTGCCTCCTGCCTCCTCCAGCCCGCCCTGATCCGCCTCCTGCCTCCTCCAGCCTGTCCCAATCCGCCCCGATCCGCCTCCTGCCTCCTCCAGCCCCCCGCCCCGATCCGCCCCTTCGCCGCCTCCTGCCTCCTCCAGCCCGCCCCGATCCGCCCCAAGCCGCCCATGGGGGACGGACAGAGGGACAGCCCAGGGCGCAGTCCGAGCCATTACTCCCACCCAGCACTGGCTAGAGAGAACTCAGCTGGGGCACGCATGGTGCCCTGGCCGACGCCGTGTCAGCCCCGGAGCCTGCAGCCTGCTCCCCAGGGGGTGTGATTCCACACACAGCAGAAGCCACAGCCCTTGACTGGGACCAGACTTTAGCTCAGACCAAGAGAATGAGCAAGAAAGAACCAATGTCAAGTCTGTCTAAGGGAGAGCACAGAGTGTGTGTCTGCCCAGAATGGGCCCCGGGCTCTGAAATGCACAACAACAGGCACAACAGCCATGCGGCTAGATACACACCCTTGCCTTGCTGGTCACACAACACCCTATGGCAGCAGGAACAGCTCCTCCCCTGGACAATTTCACCCCTAAAGAACAGGAATGAATTGTCCTCCCGACTGGCACATACTAGTTGCCAGCATGCAGCCAGCCCACCCATCAGGGGTTAGACAGGCTGGGTGTGGGGCACAGACCCCCCCAGATGGCACACAGCCAGTGATTCTGTGTGGTCCCACACATTTTCAGTGCACTCGCTTTCACGGGCAGCTCCCACCTGCCCAGCAATCGCAGCTGGCTGTAGGCTGGGCCTCCCCACGAGGTCTGCTTGCAGCCTGTGCCTCCTCTTGGCCTGTCCTCAATGGGATGACCGACTGCTCCCCTCCCCGAGAACAGCAAGGCTGCAAATGAAGAAGGCGCAAAGCAATCCTGAAAGGCTGGGGTGGGACAGCTGCCTGCAGCAGTGGGGCAACAGCCCGACCCACGGGCACCCTCTCATCTGCTGATGCCCCACCACCTCGGCTTGTCTTTGGTAAGCTGTGGTTGACAGGGAGATGCCCCTAACCCTCCTCTCCTCATTCATGCTCCTCTCCTGTTTTCCCCCAGCCAGTGCCGAATTAACTTTTTGTGGGCCCGGTGCCAAACATATTTGTGGGCCCCCATGGGGCAAGGTACAGGGGGCGGGATGGTCATTCTCCAGGGTGAAGGGCGGGCTGAGGGCAATGAGGCACAGCGCAGCGGGAGCAGCCCTGCTCTCCGCAGCCCAGTAGGAGGGCACTGTTTAGAAACCTGCAGCTGCCAGACCCACACTGGCCTGCCCAGCCCTGTGCTGCCAGCATGCCCCTTCCCCTTGAGGGCGGGCCTGCACCACACTGCCCCCCTGCCCAGCACCCCGCCTTTATGGCCAGCACCCCCTCACCCAGAGACCTCCACCACAGATCTCTATGTCCAGCCCCCACCCCTCCCAGAGACCTCCCCCGCTGGTCTCCCACCACAACTGCACAGCACCCTGCACATCACACCACTCGCCCAGCGCTCCTGCCCATAGACCTCCCCACAGCCCACCACCTTCCTTGCAGTCCCACCATCACAGCTGCATAGTACCCCATATTCCTGAGGGATTTCTGCACACACAAAAATCAAAAATTCTGCGCACAATATTTTAAAATTCTGCAAATTGTATTTGTCAATAAATAAACGTGGAGGCCCCAACATGGCAGTGGGGAGAACAGGCCACTGGTTGCATGGAGGTGAGAGATCACCCTGCAGCCTCCCCCACTCCACCCCGGGACAGGGACTCGGCAGTGAGGGCTGCACCCGACCCTGACACAGTGCAAGGGCCAGGCCTGCCCCAGAAACACCCTGGGGCCCTGCCCCCCTGTGCCAGGTGCACCAGGTGTGGGTGAGCAGGCTCAGCCCAGCAGCAGGATCCAAGTGCAGAGGGACTTAGTGTGGGGGGGATCCAGGCAGGGGTGAGAGAGTTCTCTGTGGGGCAATCTGGGTACGGGTGGCTCAGTGGGAGATCTGGATTCACAGAAGTTCATTGGGGGATTCCAGGTGCAGGGGCAATGGAACTCTGCAGGGGATCCAGGTGAAGGTGTTTGGGGCTCAGCAGGGGGGGTCTAGGTGCAGGGGAGGTGGGGTTCATTTGGGTGGGGGTGCAGGTGGTTGGGGCTCACTGGGGAGGGTGTCTGGGGGACTCATCGGGGTGGTACAGATGCAGGGGAGGTGGGGCTTGTCAGGTTGAGGGTTCAATGGGCCTGCTTAACAGGGGAGCCCCAGCTTCTGCCAAGGGGATGCCGCATGCTGGGCTCCAGGTTCCCCCCTGCCCCGGCTTCCCCGATCCCCTTCTCTTCCCCATCCCATGCCCCTTCCCCGCTGCTCTTTCTCCTCCTCATCCACCTCCTTTGTCCCTACCGCCTCTTCCCCCTGCCCCCGCTTCCCCATCCCCTTCTCTTTCCCATCCCATGCCCCTTCCCCATCTCCTCCCCACCCCAATCCCTTCCTTCCCCACTGCCTCTTTCCCCCAACCCCCGCTTCCCTCCCACCCCCGCTTCCCCTGCCCCCTTCTCTTCCCCATCCCATGCCCCTTCCCCACCACTCCATTTGCTTTCCACTCCACCCCCTTCCTTCCCCACTGCCTCTTTCCCCCTAGCCCCAGCCTGCCCCTGCCCTTCCCCACCGTAGGCACTCACTGTTGTACAGAAAACAAGATGGCTCCCAGCACACAGAAGGGGAGCTCAACCAGCACTAGGATGCAGAAAGTGGCATCTTCTGAGCAGCACCCTCTTTTTTCAGCTGGGCAGCTCCGCGCTTGCAGAAAGGGGGGGGAGGTAGTGGCATGTGACTGCGTGTGCCCCCACGCCTTGCCTCTGGAGGCACTTCCCCCGAAACTAAGCCCATGGCCGTTCTCAGCTGCCACCCCCCTCCCTTTGCTTCTCAATCACTTTTGAAAGGGAAGCAAAGAAATCTGCAGGGGATCTGTTTTCATTCCCCCAGGAGTACCCCACACAGAACCCCCACTGCCCAGTGCTCCCCCCCGCACAGACCCTCCAGAGACCCACTCCCCCACACCCTTCCTGTCCTCCAGCCACACTCACCGGCCTGCTGGAAGTGACTGTGTCCATGCATGGGCTGAGCCTGCAGCACTGCTGGGGCCGGTCAGGGATCCCTCTGGCCCCTCGGAAGCGGCACAACCAACCAGATTTAATATTTAATATGGAGATATGCCTATCTCATAGAACTGGAAGGACCTTGAAGGTCATTGAGTCCAGTCCCCTGCCTTCACTAGCAGGACCAAGTACTGTCCCCTGACAGATTTTTGCCCCAGATCCCCAAATGGCCCCCTCAAGGATTGAACTCACAACTCTGGGTTTAGCAGGCCAATGCTCAAACCACTGAGCTATCCCTCCCCCAACCAGGACAGAGCAGGAGCCCGACCTGCCCCATCCAGGCTCCCTCAGGACCCACATGTCTAGAGGGGCCCAGCCCACCACTCACGCCCCAGCGGTTAGGCGGGAGAGATGGGGGTAAAGAGGAGTGAGCGGTGGGTGGGGCCTCGTCCGGGCAGAACTCAGGCAGGGCGGGTTGGAGAGGGGCCGCATTCTGGACACTGGGGCCCCTTCTGAGTGTGGGCCCGGCGCCAGGGCTCCACTGGCGCCATGGTAAACCAGGTACTGCCCCCAGCATGCTCCTTCAGGCCAAGGCCTGAGGGAGCCCAGGTAATCCGAAGTGCCACAGCCACATGGAGACTACTGCCGGCTGGCCACCAATCAGCGGCTCGGCAGGGAGCAGAGATCCCAACCCCTCCCTGTTGAGCGGCTGATTGCAGAGCACCGAGCAGCAGTGTACACCACAGGGGCTGACTTCCGGCCCCGCCCGTGGGTGCTGTCACCCGGCGTCGGGGGCGGGGCCCTGCCCGACGCTGGGCCCCGCCCCCGATGCCGGGCGACGTTGCGGGGCCCCGCCCCCGACGCCACGTTGCCCAGCGTCGGAGGCGGGGCCCCGCAACATCTCCCGGTGCCCGGTAAGTTTGCCACGGGTCCAGGGCGGGCGGGGAGTTGCCGGTGGGTGCGGAGCACCCACCAATTTTTCTCCGTGGGTGCTCCAGCACCGGAGCACCCACGGAGTCGGCGCCCCTGGTGTACACACCGCCAGACAGACCCCCCCGCCAACAGCCAGCGCGCTAAGTGCTGGGGCGGAGGGTCCCAGCTGGGCCCTATCAGACTAGGCTTGGCCAAGGGCTCAGGCCACAGTGGGTTTTGCACGGGCAATGCTGTGTGGGAGCTCGCCAGGGCAGCTGTTCCAGATTCCTCTGCTCAGGGGCAGCATCCTAAGCTCCAGGCCAGCAGCGATCCCGCAGGCTTTAACCATTGCTCTAGTCTAGGCGTTGGGATAGAGGGAAGCTGAGACACCATTCACCACCAGGGGGCGCCACAAACAGGGACTCAAGATGCCAGGGATTGAAAAGGAGGATGGGGGAATCTTTCACAAGAACAATATGAAAAATGTTGGGTTTTGTTGGTTTTTTTTCCTGGAATTTTTGATGAAATGAACCAAGGCCCAAATCTTCAATCCTTTGCCAGGTTTTGAGTCATTCTTTCTGGGGACCCTCCCCTCCACAAAAAATGGGGGGAAAAGACCCCAAAAAACTGAAAAAGCAAACATACATTTTCTGTTTGTGTCAAAAATGTCCATTGCAATTGTTAAAAAATAATAACATTTTGAAGGAAACTCCCCCCTGAAAATCTTTTGTTTCTTTGAAAACATAGGTGCGGGAAGCACGGGTGTAGGGGGTCTGCAGCACCCCAAGGTGCTGCTCCTGGCCCCACATGCGGGCTCCCAGCCCCACACCTGGGGCTCTGCTTCTGGCCCCCAGCGCAGGGTCCCAGCTGCCAGCTCCAAGCCCAGGGCTCCGCTCCCAGCCCCGCATGCGGGGTCCTGGTTGCCGCCCCATACCCGGGGCTGCACTCCTGGCCTCATGCCTGGGATCCCGGTTGCGGGCCCCACATCCGGCATCCCAGCTGCTGGCCCCATGCCCACCCCCAGCCTTGGCCCCCTCACTGCACAGAGCCACTCGCTGCCGGGATTTCCCAGCTAGAAATGAAACCGCAGAGCTGCCTTTCCCAGAAAGGCACACTCAGATGGGCAGGATCAGTGAGATGGAGTACATGACTGCTAGCCGTGGGTGGGCATGCAGGTGTGAGTGTGTGTGCATGTGTGAGTGTGCACATATGAGCATGTGCATGCAGGTGTGTGTGTCCAGCTGAGAGTGTGTGCATTCAGGTGTGAGTGTGCGTACTGTGTGCGGATGGGAGTGTGTGCATGTGTCTAGGTATGTGTGCATGGGTGCACGTACAGGTATGCCTGCATGTGTGTACCAGTGTGATTGAGTGCATTTGTGTGGGTGGGGGGCGGGTGTCTCTACTCATGGCATAATTATTAGCTCCTGTTTGCACAGGGTTGGGAGACGCTGGCTGCTTCAGTGACACGAGGGTGGCAGGGCACCAGGCCAGGCTGGGGAGCTGTGCTCCGGGTGACAGCATGTTGGGCTGGTTCCTGGGACGGGTGATGGGGACGGTCTGCATGCTCCCGGGCAGGGGTCTGGGTGAAACGCCCTAGGAATGGCAGGGCGCTTTGGGAAGAACAGACACTTGCCCTCTCCCTCTGAAGGATGGGCCCTTCTTGGAAGAGCATCTCAGTCCTGGGCCCTGGCTGCTTTGCGCTGCTGGGCTGCCCAGACAAGGCAGCTCTGGACTGCCCTGTCACAGGGGTGCCAGGAAGCACAGGGCTCAGCAGGGGGGCCTGTGATGAGTGGGGCAGTGGGTGGCAGGGCAGGACAAGGTCACAGAGCTCTGCCAGATCCTCTGCCTGCAGATGGCAAAACTGAGAGCAGCTTTTAGGGTGAGGCTGCTCTAAGTTGTGTTGGGCTAGTTTCCCCTTGCAGTGGGCCCAGGATCGGGGAGCAGAAGGGAGGCATGGAGCCAGCTGTAGAGTGATCCCGAGGGTCTAAGAGGAGGGGCTGGCGTCATGCACGTGGAGGAGGCTGGCTCCTCTCGGACACGCATGGCCCAGTGCTGACAGTTGGGCTCCCCCCTGGCCTTGCCCGTCAGATGAGGCTGCTGGTGCAGGGAGCCCATGCTGGCTGGAGACATGTATGGGTCCAACCTTGGGGGGCCTTGGCTGCCCCCCATCCCTACTATCCCCCACAGGGCTGGGCCTCAGGCTGAGCCCACAGCTGCACAGGTGAGCAATCCCCAGGGACAGCAGCAGTGCTGGCCAGGTGCAGTCAGACGCGCTGGGCACCAGGCCATGGCTCTCCCCCTGCCGTACTCCTGCCGCAGCCAGCGGAGGGCCAGGCCTCTGGACCACTCCCAGCCCAGAAACAGGCCTTGCCCATCACCGCTAGGTTCCCAGGAGGAGCTGAGCTAAGCAGCCAGATTACACGTGACGTCTTCACCTGCCGTCAAGCACCAGGAGGGGTTTAGTGGCTTCATGGGAGACATCTTTGCTCGGGAGGAAACAAGTGCAGAAGCCACGATTGTTCCATTGCGTCAGTCCTGAATAGGCTGAGGCGCAGGCAGGATCCAACTGCCAAGGGAGGACAGGTCCCCTGAAAAGAAAGCTGCAGCCTTTCCCCGTTAGTTACAGAGAAAAGCTGAGCTCTGTTTAAACGCATTGACAGGTCTCTCTGTGCCTGCTCAGGGACACAAGCGGCAGCTCAGTCGTACACGTGGGGAACACGCACACATGCTGATCCAGATAGACACACACGTACACTGCAAGGGATATGTGTGCACACCACACCGAGGGAGCACATACTCACACAGAGTACAAGCATATATACACACGCACACACAAAGAGTACACATGCATATGCACACACAGAGGGAGTACCCTTGTGTGTACACACACACACATACAGACAGAGGAGTACCGCACACACGCACACACACAGACAAGTATCACACGCGCATGTGTACACAGACACAGAGAGTACCGCACGCATGTGCACACACACAAGTACTACATGTTTACGTGTGCACACACACACAGAGGAGTACCACACACACATGCACACGCACACACACACACACAGAGGGAGTACACATGAACACACACATGCAGAGGAGTACCCCACATGCCCCCCCAGAGTACCGCACGAACGTGCGCGCACACACACACACATACAGAGGAGTACCACACATGCGTGTGCATGCACACACACACACACACACACATGAATACCGCACATGTACGTGTGAGAACTAGGAGTGTGGGGGGTGCTGCAGCATCCCCAGGTTTTACAAGGGGCTCCGCTCCTGGCCTCACATGCGGGGTCCTGGATGCCAGCCCCACGCCCAGGATCCTGGCTGCTGGCCCCGCACCCACCCCCAGCCTCGACCCCTTTACCCCTGTCCAGGCCCCCCTCCCCCATAGACATGGCCCTGCTCGAGTGGGGGGGAGAGGGCAGGGTGGACAGAGTAAGAGGGCTGGCTTTCAGCACCCCCACTAGCAAAAATGTTCCAGCGCCACTGTTTGAAAACTCATTTTGGAGGAAAACGTAACCCTGCCCTCCCCCCGGCAGTTCCTGGCCTCTGGGTCCCTCTGGCCAGGGGCCCCTGAGGGAACAATGGGGCAAGATGCCTGGATGGAATCCTGTGGCCCGCGTCACACGCAGGCCTCTGAGCTGAACGCAGCGTGAACCCTGAATGCAGAAAAAACCCACCAGCCTGAGGCGGGGTCAGGCCTGGAGAGGAAGCAGGATCCTGGCACAACCTGTACTGTGCGTGCCCACCTCGGTCTAACCCCAGCTCAAGAGCTTGTGGGCTTTGCAGTCCCAGTGATGAAGCCACTGGTCTAACGGTGATTCATCTCCTCTGTTGGATCGGGCTCCAGCCAGCCAATAACTACATTGCAAGCCCAGCATTTCCTGCTGGCTGGGCTGAGAACTGGAACTAGCCTTGCTCTCCTGGGGAGCGGTTTCTGAGGAAACCGCTGAGCTATATATCACCGCACAGAGCCGATGCTGCCGGGATTTCCCAGCTAGGAATGAAACCGCAGAGCTGCCTTTCCCAGAAAGAGCATTGCACACTCAGATGGGCGGGGTAGGCGAGATGGAGTACATGACCGCTAGCCGGGGGTGGGCATGCAGGTGTGAGTATGTGCATGTGTGTGTGCAGGTGGGAGTATGCGTGCGTGTGAGTGTGCGCATGTGTGTCTGGGTATGTGTGTGCTGGTGCACGTACAGGTGCACACATACCTTGTCTGGGCAGCCCAGCAGCGCAAAGCAGCCAGGGCCCAGGACTGAGATGCTCTTCCAAGAAGGGCCCATCCTTCAGAGGGAGAGGGCAAGTGTCTGTTCTTCCCAAAGGGCCCTGGCATTGCTAGTGTGATTCACCCAGACCCCTGCCCGGAAGCATGCAGAGCGTCCCCATCACCCGTCCCAGGAACCAGCCCAACATGCTGTCACCCGGAGCACACCTCCCCAGCCTGGCCCGGTGCCCTGCTACCCTCGCGTCACTGCCAGCATCTCCCAGCCCTGTGCAAACAGGAGCTAATAATTATGCCATGAGTATGAGCCTTGCCCTCTGCCAGCAAGTGGAGCCTCCCCAGGGACAGGGGAAGTGTGGATGCGTCTGACGCCGGCATCGGCTGGTTAGTGGGCTCCTGTTGTAGGCCAAAAATCTAATAGGGAGAAATTGTCTCAAGTAAATTGTACTCCATTTTGCTTATTTTGCTTTATACTCCATTTTGCTAGCTTTGAATTAGTAAGAAGTTGTTCTGACTTTATTCTTTGCTGATTGTGTTAATGATTGTTCTTAGAAGAATAAAAGTTTTATGGCTGTAATTATATCCTTATTTACTGTTTGATGTGTGAGTGAAGTATGTGTAACCCTTCTGCCAGTCAAAGTCGGCAGCAACAAGGGCCGGGTTCCGTATCTAGGGGTTCTATTCCAATAACACAATGCAAAACCGGCTCGAGCCCCCACCCAGTGACCTGGGACAAATATATATCACCCCCCCGGGCGCCTCTAAGAGGCAATACTTCCCCTCTCGCAAGCACAGAGTCTGAGTGTAGAAAAACCTTTTAATGACATAGAGAAACAATGCGGCCTTTTGCTGGGGAAACACCACATCTAGGATTTGTAAACCAAACTGGGAGCAACGACCCACCCCAGCAAATTGGCCATGTCCTTTCCCTTTGGTTCTTGAGTCCAGCAACCCCAAAAATCACCCAAAGTCCCAAAAGTCCAACAACCCAAAAGTCCAGACCCAGAGTTCAAAAGTTCATCTGCAGAGTGTTACACCCCCTCCAGTCTGGGTAGAAATGGGGAGGGGAGAGGTAAGGGGCACCTTACGTGGCTCGAAGCTGACTGCCCCGTCCCTTCGTGGGGCTTCGCTCGGCTCTGCTCTGCTCCGCCAGCCATCCCACGAGTCACTCCGCTCAGCCGTCCCGCAAGCCGCTCCGGCTGTCCCGCCAACTGTCCCGCTCCGCCAGCAGCTCCGCTCCGGCTGTCCCGCCAACTGTCCCACTCCGCCAGCAGCTCCGCTCCGTCAGCCGGCCTGCAAGCCGCTCCGGCTGTCCCACCAACTGCTCCGCTCCGTCAGCCGGCCTGCAAGCCACTCCGGCTGTCCCGCCAAGTGCTCTGCTCCGTCAGCAGCTCCGCTCCACCAGCTGCTCAGCAATATATCTTCTGGCTCCCCCACTACTTAACACAGTGCTCAGTGATTTCAGCTCATAACAATTTCAGCTTTTTAGTGATTTCAGCTTGTAGTTAGGGGAGCCTTCATGCTCATTTGCACACTTAGTCCAGAGTAATTCCAACTCAGCAGCCTGTGATTAGACTCCTAAGGAACTCAAAATTAGCTCTGATATTCCACAGTGGGGAGAGAGAGAAGGAGATGTAATTGACATTTAGGACCCTCAGAAGAAGCCCATGCCACCAGATACTATGCTTGATCTATGGCCAAAAGGCTCTCTCAATTCACTGGGTTTTGGAATCCATGTCCCTCGCCTAGCAAGTGCTGCTTAGCTAAGGGCGAGTCCCTTCATCATAACAAAAGCCCACTGTCCTTGATTCACATAATCAGGGTAACAACACTTTATTCTTCCTGCCCCAATAACAGAGAAACTGGGGCTCCCACAGCAGTCAAGGTGACCATTTGGGCAAGCGGTCCATCATGCTTTGCAGGGTGGGTGTGTCCATGCAAACAAGATTAGCCCCTGACATCCCTTTCCACAACTCACCACCAGATGTCAGGGTAGAGCTCATCCTGACTCTGCTTACATATGTATGATATACTACTGATAATTAACTGAGAAGAGACAGCTGGGCCGGATGGTCAAGAGGGGAGTGGAGGAGTCAAGAGGCACCATCTTTATTACCAGAATCACCTGGATGGCAAATTGATGACCCTAAAGCAAAGGCATACACCCCAGGGACATACACCCCAGGGTGCTCGTGCTCCCGGGCCAACCCCAACTCCATCCCCAGCCCCGCCTCCATTCCACCCCTTCCCCAAATCCCTGCCCCTGCCTCCTCCCCCGGGTGCGCTGTATTTCCCCTCCACCCCCGTACGGCTTGCAAGCCTGGGAGGCAGGGGGGAGAAGCAGCAGAGCACCCACCGGCAGCTCCCTGCCGGCTCCCCCGTGCCCAGCTCACCTCCGCCTCCCGAGGCAGCGCCGCCGCTCCGCTTTTCCTCCCTCCCAGGCTTACCATGCACTGGCTGTTCGGCATGCAGCAAGCCTGGGAGGGAGGGAAAGCGGAGCGGTGGCGCCTCGGGGGACGGGGAGGAGGTGGAGGTGGAACCGGGCTGTAGCTCACCTACTCTCAACCCATCAATTTTTCCCCCATGGGTACTCCAGCCCCGGGCTAGTTGAGGAGCCCACCCTCCTTGCTAAATTGGTAGTGGGATAAAGCCCGTTTCCATGAAAAGGGACGGTTCAGCAAGAAAAGGATCAGGCCCAGACAAGTAGGCAGGCAACAAATAAAGAGACTGGAAAATTTGCTGGGAGCCCTGAGGGGCATAGTGGCAGGAGTAAGGGAAGCAGTAAGTACAGGCATGGGGAATTCAAATCTCTGGGATCATACTTTAAATGGTAAAATCTGAGCTGATGCAGGTGTCATTTTGGAAGATAAGCAAGTGATTTAAGGGAGAAAAAAAGTTAACTTTGCGGAGTCTGGAGGGAATTGGGCAGTTGAATGCCTCTAACATTTTTAGAACAAAGAAACAATCTGATTTAAATTTGACTATGAACAATTTAATCAAATTTACTAAAGAACGTAAGGGTTTTCTATTGGAATTTAACTGCGCCCAAATGTAAAGGGAAATGTAATCTACGTACAGCTGTGTAAAAGAATTAAAGCTGTGCAATGAATGTTAAAAATCTTAAGAACCTAAACCAACACTCCTGGTTTGTAAAATCCTGTTTTGTAGGTTTAAAATGAATTGGTTTTGTGTTTGTAAATGCCACTAAAAATCCATTTGAATCTTTCATTCAAAGTTGCAAAACTGACAGACATGTTTTGCCAGACTCAGGTAACTAGTGTTTAGCTTTGCTATTTAGCATGTAACTCTTAAGGTACCCCAATTCTTTATAAAGTTTTTAAATAAAGAACAAAGACATGGTTGTAGTAAGGGGCAGCCAGGAGCTGCAGTGTGTGTGGTTAAAAAAAAAAAAAAGGTGGTGGGGCGGGGAGGAGACCGTGCCCTCTGGAGCAACAGCCAGGGTAAGGTGCATAAAGAATCAAGATTAGAAACGCTGAGCTTTAAAGTGGCTCTAAGTAATCAGACTGTCACTTTAATAAAAGTACACGAAAACTCTGAGCACCAAAAAAAAAAGCATTATAGTAATAATGCTTCTCAGCTAGTACCTGTAAATAAACTTAAAGCTTAGCACAGCAGAAAAACTATTACAAACCTGGTCTGCTGTATAAAAAGGAAAACGGAGGTACATCACCTCATAACTGCACAGTGGAATAATTCACCCTAAACCCTTAAAAGGTAGAAACCATTGAAACATGGCCTACTCATAGAACATAAACACAGGAAACTATGGGAGTAATCCCTCTGCTTTGCTTGCAATCAAGGAAATTATTTTTTTAACAAATCTGCTCTCCACCCCACTCCCTCCCTCACCCCAGGGGTAGAAAAATGGTTTTCTTGTCTTTCAGAACTTCAGAAAAAAATGGTACCAGCCGAGGAGCAACTCCGAATACCATGGATCTACTGTCGCGACAAAAATTGTTGTGTTGTTTGTCTTGTTGCTAGCATTGTTGTGTATGTGTTTGTTAACAAACTATACTTTTAAAGCACAAAATAAAATTAACAAGGAAAAAAATTGGTTACTGGGGAAAAAAAATCTAATAGGCAAATCTTAATCCACTTCCAGCCTCCAAGGCCAGCTACTAAGTGTACCTGGGTCAGAGAGAGGGCAGGCAAGTAGACCAGCGAAAAGGCACTGATAGAAATGCCAGCCCCCACAGATGTACTCTCCTTACGAGTCTTGTTGGGTGGATTCAATTTCCTGTGGCCACATTTACAAGTATGCCGAGATTACACTTCCTTTAGGAAAACAGTTAAAGAAAAAGACTCTGGGAATGAGGGCCGGAACAGGATTCTGCCTTAAGTACCTTAAAGCAAAAAGCAGCCCCAGCTCCAGCTTTACACTTTCCTGATGAGTCAAGTCCATTTGTTATCTGTCTGGCTGCTAATGATGTAGCACTAGCAGCTACTCTACTGCAAAAGAATGAAGGAAGAAAATGGATGTCAGTAGCCTATCAATCAAGGAAACTGCAAGACACAATTACATTTTAATCCCTGTGAACATGAATGCCGGGTAGCTGTCTGGGCAGTACAAATCCTTTGAACCACTCAGGCACAGCGCCCATTACGAGTCAAAGGACACACACTCCCCTTAAATATATTTTATCAGGCAAACTGATGGAAGGTAAGGTTTGTAATACCCATATGGCCCCGTGGACCCTCATTCTAGTTAACAGAGAAATCATTACCGAAGCAGTGTCCAAACCAGACATGCAGATGCATGCTTTAATTGAAAAAGGAAATAAACATGAGTGCCCAGAAATCACTCTGAAATGGGAGTGCTTTAGTGTAAGCACCCCCTCTTGAGGAATTGGATACTGTAGGCCAGGAAAAACACATGGGGCGCAAAATGCCTAGGGCGCGAAACTTCCTTGCACTGGCCCTGCGCCCCCGCCCAGCTAACACCGCCCACCCCTGCGCCCTCCCCCCCACCCAGCTAACACCGCCCCCCAGCTAACACCGCCCACCCCCATGGCAGCCAATCCACCCCCCACCCTATGGGCCGGCAGCTCAGCCCCCTGCCCGGCAGCCTCCCCCGCCCGCGGAGCCCCCCCCCGGCTCCCGGCTCAGCCGCGGAGCCGGGAAGCGGGCGGCAGCCACCCCACCCCCTGGCTCCTGGCTCAGTCGTGAGGCGGGCAGCAGCTGCGGCCAGGCGCCCTCCCGGCTCAGCTGTGGAGCCGGCAGGCGGGTGGCAGCCGTGGCCAGGCACCCTCCCAGCTCAGCCGCAGAGCCGGTAGGTGACGGCAGCCGCGGCCAGCTGCCCCCACCAGCTCAGCTGTGGAGCCGGCAGGCGGGCGGCAGCCGTGGCCAGGTGCCCCCCAAATCGTGGTGCCCTTGGCGACCGCCTAGGGTCGCCTAGTGGGTGCGCCGGCCCTGCACATGTGGTTTACTAAGGGGAGTTCAATGGTAATCAAAAGGAAAAGATGGATTAAATATGCTGCTATTAACCTAGAAAAAGAGGTTATCCAGGAACATTTGGCCTACGGTCAGCATAGCATGCTGAACTTCATGCTATATACCAAGTTTTAAAACAGTATGAAGTATCCCCCCAGACCTGTGTATATCTATGCCGATAGTGATTTTGTGTGAAAGGAATACAGTATTGGATGTATGACTGGCAAAGAAATGGGTAGAAAGCAGTTGCTGAAAAGGATACAGAAGTGGTATGCAGGTATGGGGACCCCTAAGATTAGAGATGTAGACAATGTGGCTGCATTTGTGGGGGAAAACTTTACCATAATAATGCATGCTCTGGGAATTAAACAGAAGTTTCATATCCCATACTGCCCCTAACCTTCAGGATAGGGGAAAAAAAATAAATTGCACCCTTAAAGAGACATTGAGAAAAGTGGTAGACCACACCGGTAAAAACTGGCCAGAAAAGCTGCCCTTGATCCTGGTTGCCTTCCACAGCAGTGACAGGCTGAAAGAAAAATCCCTCCATACTATATTTTGTTTGTGCAGCCGATGTTGTTAATAATTGATCCCGAATGTCTAACTAGAGATTCTGAGGAATAACCTACGGTGATGGTGACGCAGCATAACTACTTCCGGTGGCTCAAACAATTGCAAGAAAACAAAACTACTTTACAATACAGGGTAAACCAAGCCATTGAGGAAAAGAATACAAATCTGCATAAGCAAAATGCCCCTGACTGAGCTATGGAAAGCTGGTGACCAGGTAATGTATTTAAAGCTAGGGAAAAAGGATCATTCCCTGGATTCTAAGTGGACAGGTCCCTATTCCATAGTTGACTATCTTAGCCCACTAGTGTACCGTATTAAAAAAAAACAAACAGCAAACTCAAATGGGTTCATGTGTCATAGATACAATTGTTTTCTTAATCTGTTTGTTTAATTATTACAGGTATTAAACATGCACTAGAAGTATATACCTGCCACTAATCATGTGAATTCCTGAACCCTGATAAAGATTCTTTGCACACTACCTGATCCTAAGGGAGTCCTGCCAGGAACCTGCTAAGGGCAAGATGTTGTTTTGGAGCATATTTGTAAGCTTTTGCGGTTCAGGGACAACATACACACACTGGGGGCTACAATAATTTAACTGAAAAGTGGAATGGGGTTCAGGAAATACCCATGCATAAAAATACCTTGTATGGGCTCTTCGCACAAACTATATTATAAGCCTGGGTTAATATAACCAATGAGGATTGTAACTGCGTGATTAAGGTGACAACCCCCATGGAGCCAATTGTGGATTTTAATCCTGTTTGTGAATCCGGTTCACACACCATTCATGCCAGGACCATTAGAGGTGCACACGATTAAAGTATGGGTGAACAGAACGATTTTTGTGGGCAACATAACAGTGCTACTGTTAAATGGTCCTCCAATCATGGAAAGACTCTACCCACGTTTACTTAAAAAACAACCACCCGTTAAGGCATACGTGGCACCCATAATAACAATGCTACACATCACAGTTAATGGGACAAAGAATAATTTAACCACCACACGGCCCGAATGTGCACCATACAGCACCCCCTTATTCAACACTTGGTATGGCTCCTTGAAACAAAAAAATTCTCCCCTTGGTAGGGGAAAAAAAGATCTAGCCAATACTCTACTGGGAGGCATAGGAGCCGGAACAGAAATATTAAATTCAGTGACTCTGGAAGCATTACAAACTAAGGTAGAAGCTTTTCACCGCATAATAGCACAAGGGCAAGAACACCAAATCACTGAGTTGGTACAGACAGGGGTGGACAGGTTAAATCTACAATGGCACACTTGGGACCATATCAATCATACATTTTGGGCTTACTATGCCAGAATGGTATAAGCCTATGGAATCATACGTATACACAAACACCCTAACAGGACACATTGCTATCCAGGTAATACAGGTTCGCCCTGCCAGGTACCTGAACACCCTATGGTCTGTCCTAGCACTCCCAACCCTACAGGGAAAGCATATTTGGGCTCCATGATTGGCAGAAATGTATTTAAATAAAAAAGAAGAAATCACTGATCACCGTGGGTGTAAAAAAACTGAACTACCCGAGAGTGGGTATGCCCTACCTTGCCAATTTTAGAAGCACCTTGCTCAGTGCAAAACAAAGATTTAGCAACATGCTACTGGAATGAATTGGATAATAGCACCATCAAAGTATACTAAGATGAAAAAATTGTGTTTGTAGTTGTGACGGTGTTCCCCATAAAACTTTATGGGGAGATGCTTATAGATGTATATATGTAACTAAAATATGTTTTATGCTACATGTGCCATGTAACATATCTCTGTGAAAGTTATGACCTACTGAATTTACTCCTCCTGTTTGTATGCATGTATCATTGTTGTAGTTGGAGTTATGAAGATTGGTTTTATATTTGCTGGTTTTGTACATAGCCTTTGTAAGTGCATGGGATCATCTTTGGAGCAAAGAATGCCTGTTAAATGCGAGCACTTGACAGGCATTCTTTGCTCCAAAGATGATCCCATGCACTTACAAAGGCTATGTACAAAACCAGCAAATATAAAACCAATCTTCATAACTCCAACTACAACAATGATACATGCATACAAACAGGAGGAGTAAATTCAGTAGGTCATAACTTTCACAGAGATATGTTACATGGCACATGTAGCATAAAATATATTTTAGTTACATATATACATCTATAAGCATCTCCCCATAAAGTTTTATGGGGAACACCGTCACAGTAGTATTGAATTGGAAAAAACTGTGTGGTAGAAAAAGTATACTCAAAGGCCACCTGTACAACAATGTATGTGCAATATGACGATATTGCGAACCCCAACCATGACTTACTATTTTCCGGTTCATAAAAATAAGGATGTTAACCTAGTAGATGCCAATAATTCCCTGAGTTTTAATTTTTCTTTGGGGGTTAATTGGACCACCTCATACCAATGGCTAGCAGGGAATAAGCAAATTAGCCAATTAACTGCAGCAACCTGAATAAAGGTACTAACACGAAGTCTGGCTATTTTGCACCAAGGAACTAAAATTCTGAAAGTATCCACACAAGCTCAACAAATAATGGTGCACCATTGGTATGACATTTTTTTAGCGGTTGGTCCCCTTCATGGACATCAGTTTCAATTTTATGATTCATCCCATAATTGTTTTCTTTGTACTAATTGAAATAATGTTTGTCATAATGTGCTGTTGGATGAAAAAAATGTATCTCAGATTAAAACCAAAAGACCAAATTGCTTCGTAATATGTTGCCTTAAAGCAATTACATAAGATGTGACCTATTTAATATATTGATATTAAAGGGTCAAAAGGGGGACAATGTAGGCCAAAAGCCTAATGGGGAGAAATTGTCTTGAGTAAATTGTACTCCATTTTGCTAGCTTTGAATTTGTAAGAAGAAATTGTTCTGAGTTTATTCTTTGTTGATTGTGTTAATGATTGTTCTTAGAATGATAAAGTTTTATGGCTGTAATCTCTGTTTTATTTACTGTTTGATGTGTGAGTAACCCAGGCTTTGGCTACACTCGAAACTTCAAAGCGCTGCCGTGGGAGCGCTCCCGTGGCAGCGCTTTGAAGTGTGAGTGTGGTCAGGCACCAGCGCTGAGAGAGAGCTCTCCTACCACTGCAGGTATTCCACCTCCCCGAGGGGATTAGTTTACAGTGCTGGGAGAGCTCCCAGCGCTGGGGCACTGGCTACACTGGTGCTTTACAGCGCTGAAACTTGCTGCGCTCAGGGGTGTGTTTTTTCACACCCCTGAGCGGGAAAGTTGCAGCGCTGTAAAGTGCCAGTGTAGCCATAGCCTGAGAAGAGACAGCTGGGCCGAATGGTCAAGAGGGGAGTGGAGGAGTCAAGAGGCACCAACTTTCTTATCAGAATCACCTGGATGGCAAATTGACGACCCTAAAGCAAAGGCATACACCCCAGGGACAAGATAAGGAGCTGAGCCAGAGGGATGAGATTAAAAAAAACAGCTCCGGATCCCCCTGGTAACAACTCAAAATAATGCTGATTAAGAACAAACTTGAATACCTCGAGGGGTCCTTGTGGCACCTTAGAGACTAACAAGCTTTCGTGGGCTCAAACCCACTTCACCTACTACAGGACAGGCCCAACAAAGAAAATAACAGAACGCCACTAGCCATCACCTACAGCCCCCAACTAAAACCTCTCCAGCGCATCAGCAAGGATCTACAACCTATCCTGAAGGATGATCCCTCACTCTCACAGACCTTGGGAGACAGGCCGGTTCTCGCTTACAGACAGCCGCCCCCAACACGAAGGAAATACTCACCAGCAACTACACACCACACAACAAAAACACTAACTCAGGAACCATATGCTGCAACAAACCCCCGTGCCAACTCTGTCCACATATCTATTCAAGGGACACCATCATAGGACCTAACCACATCAGCCACACCATCAGGGGCTCGTTCACTCGTCCACATCTACCAATGTGATATATGCCATCGTGTGCCAGCAATGCCCCTCTGTCATGTACATTGGCCAAACCGGACAGTCTCTAAACAAAAGAATAAATGGACACAAATCTGACATCAAGAATTATAACATTAAAAAACCAGTAAGAGAACACTTCAGTCTCCCTGGACACTCAATAACAGACTTAAAAGTGCCAATTCTTCAACAAAAAACTTCAAAAACAGACTCCAATGAGAAACAGCAGAACTGGAACTAATTTGCAAACTGGACACCATCAAATTAGGCCTGAATAAAGATTGGGAGTGGATGGGTCACTACAAAAAAACTAATTCCCCCCGCTGATACTCACACCTTTTTGTCAACTGTTTGAAATGGGCCACCTTGATTACATTGGCCTCATTAGAACTACAAAAGTGATTTCCACCCCTTCTTGTCAGCTGTTGATAATAGCCCACTTCCACCTTAATTGAATTGGCTTGTTAGCACTGACCCCCCACTTGGTAAGGCAACTCCCATCTTTTCATATGCTGTGTATTTATACCTCCTTACTGTATTTTCCACTCTATGCATCTGATGAAGTGGGTTTGAGCCCATGAAAGCTTATGCCCAAATAAATTTGTTAGTCTCACAGGTGCCACAAGGACTCCTCGTTGTTTTTGCTGATACAGACTAACACGGCTACCCCTCTGAAACTTGAATACCTCGTGATTAATAGCTCCGGTGTGACACAGCAAGGTCCATAGGCTTGTATGGGAACTTATTACTATAAAAGAAGGATGTATTGCTATGGGATTTTGGGTTCGTTCTTCATTAATATCGGAGCTTCGAATGCGTTTGACAGAGGCCCAGCTCCCCTCCCTTGTGTGCAGTTTCAGCTGGCCACTGGAACTGACTGAGCAACACTAAGGACTTGTAACTATAAGATCCAACTGCAGAACTTTCTGGTGTGTGTGAATGGAAACATATGCTGATTTTAATGTTTAAATTGTACTCTCAATTAACGCGGCATATTGCCTTAACCCCTTTTAAAAGATTCTGTGTGCTTCTTATAAGCATAACTGTGTACTGGCAATGAGGGTAACATTTCTGAACCCCAGCTCCCTGCAGCTGGTCAGGGGAAAGTCTCCCACCAACCACACAAAAATGCACCCAATCACACCGGTGCACACATACCTGCACAGAGGAGTACCGCATGTGCACACACACACAGATGAGTAGCGCACACATGCATACACACACAGAGGAATACCACATGTGCGCACACGCTCATACACACAGGAGTATCACACATGCATGCGCACAGACACACACACACAGAGGAGTACCACGTGCGTGCACACACACAGGAGTACTGCACATGTACACACGCAGACACACACTGAGGAGTACTACATGCACATGCATGTGCACACACACACACACACAATACCGCATGTGCGTGCACACACACACACAGGAATACCACACGTGTGCATGCACATGCGCACACACACACAGAGGAGTGTTCCAGAACCACCTAAGGCCTCTGCCTGAGAGCTAAACAAGACACCACCACCCCTGCAGGACAGAAACAGCTGGCCCCATACTCCGGCCCTAGCCAGCCCTCCCTGTCACACACACAGAGCCAGCGCATAAGAACATAAGAACATAAGAATGGCCGTACTGGGTCAGACCAAAGGTCCATCCAGCCCAGTATCCTGTCCACTGACAGTGGCCAATGCCAGGTGCCCCGGAGTGAGTGGGCCTAACAGGTAAGGATCAAGTGATCTCTCTCCTGCCAGCCATCACCCCCCTCTGACAAACAGAGGCTAAGGACACCATTTCTTACCCATCCTGGTTAATAGCCATTAATGGACTTCATCTCCATGAATTTATCCAGTTCTCTTTTAAACCCTGTTATAGTCCTAGCCTTCACAGCCTCCTCAGGCAAGGAGTTCCACAGGTTGACTGTGTGCTATGTGGAAGAACTTCCTTTTATTAGTTTTAAACCTGCTGCCCACTAATTTCATTGGGTGGCCCCTAGTTCTTCTATTATGAGAACAAGTAAATAACTTTTCCTTATTCACTTCCTCCACACCACTCATAATTTTATATACCTCTATCATATCCCCCCTTAGTCTCCTCTTTTCCAAGCTAAAAAGTCCTAGCCTCTTTAATTTCTCCTCATATGGGACCCGTTCCAGACCCCTAATCATTTTAGTTGCCCTTCTCTGAACCTTTTCTAATGCCAGTATATCCTTTTTGAGATGAGGAGACCACAATTGTACGTAGTATTCAAGATGTGGGCGCACTATGGATTTGTACAAGGGCAATTATTCCATCTTATTCTCTATCCTTTTTTTAATGATTTTTTAATGATTCCTAACATCCTGTTTGCTTTTTTGACTGCTGCTGCACACTGCATGGACGTCTTCAGAGAACTATCCACGATGACTCCAAGATCTTTTTCCTGATTAGTTGTAGCTAAATTAGCCCCCATCATATTGTATGTATAGTTGGGGTTATTTTTTCCAATGTGCATTACTTTACATTTATCCACATTAAATTTCATTTGCCATTTTGTTGCCCAATCATTTAGTTTTGTGAGATTTTTTGGTAGTTCTTCGCAGTCTGCTTTGGTCTTAACTACCTTGAGCAGCTTAGTATCATCTGCAAACTTTGCCACCTCACTGTTTACCCCTTCTTCCAAATCATTTATGAATAAGTTGAATAGGAAAAATGTTTGGTCCTAGGACTGACCCTTGGGGAACACCACTAGTTACCCCTCTCCATTGTGAAAATGTACCATTTATTCCTACCCTTTGTTCCCTGTCTTTTAACCAGTTCTCAATCCATGAAAGGATCTTCCCTCTCATCCCATGGCAACTTAATTTATGTACGAGCCTTTGGTGAGGGACCTTGTCAAAGGCTTTCTGGAAATCTAAGTACACTATGTCTACTGGATCTCCCTTGTCCACATGTTTGTTGACCCCTTCAAAGAACTCTAATAGATTAGTAAGACATGATTTCCCTTTACAGAAAACATGTTGACTTTTGCCCAACAATTTATGTTCTTCTATGTGCCTGACAATTTTATTCTTTACTATTGTTTCAACTAATTTGCCCGGTACGGATGTTAGACTGTAATTGCTGGGATCACCTCTAGAGCCCTTTTTAAATATTGGCGTTACATTAGCTATCTTCCAGTCATTGGGTACCGAAGCCGATTTAAAGGACAGGTTACTAACCCTAGCTAATAGTTCCGCAATTTCACATTTGAGTTCTTTCAGAACTCTTGGGTGAATGCCATCTGGTCCCGGTGACTTGTTACAGTTAAGTTTCTCAATTAGTTCCAAAACCTCCTCTAGTGACACTTCAATCTGTGATAATTCCTCAGATTTGTCACTTACAAAAGACGGCTCAGGTTTGGGAATCTCCCTAACGTCCTCAGCTGTGAAGACTGAAGCAAAGAATTCATTTAGTTTCTCTGCAATGACTTTTTCATTTTTCAGTGCTCCTTTTGTATCTCTATCGTCCAGGGGCCCCACTGGTTGTTTAGCAGGCTTCCTGCTTCTGACATATTTAAAAAATGTTTTGTTATTACCTTTTGAGGTTTTGGCTAGCTGTTCTTCAAACTCCATTTTGGCTTTTCTTATTACATGTTTACACTTAATTTGGCAGTGTTTATGCTCCTCTCTAGTTACCTCACTAGGATTTGACTTCCCACTCTTGCTGGCCAAACCGCTGCCATGGCAGCCAGCCAAGTAGCTTCCACTGAGCTACTCCCTGTTTCCAGGTACCTTGGCCACCCCAAGCCCTGAGCCGCCGCAGTAACCCTGCAGTTGGAGAAGTGGCCATTGATAGCAAACGCGTGTGGTTTCACCCTCTGCGCCTCCCCGGCGCTGTGCGCATGGCTGGATCAGGGCTCTCATGTTGCCGTCAACCGCAGCAGGAGCGGGGGCTCCTCTTTGCCGCTGGCACTGTATTCAAGGAGAGCAACAGGGCTGTTTATTCAGCTCCAGGCTGGACACCAAGGTCCTGGCCTGGGAGCTAGATTGCCTGGTGAGGCTTTAGAGTGACAAGCCTACAGTAACAGCCCAGCCCTAGGCTCAGCACAGCGAGGGCTCCAACTAGGGAGGTGTTGACAGGATGTCTCCAGTGTGTGGGGCCATGGCCCCCGGCACGCGCTGAGCAGAGAGGAGGGTGCATGGGGGGCTCATTGGCTGGCAGAAGGCAGTGTCAACACTTCCTGCCAGCATCAGCGTGAGCCAGCGCTAGCCAGGCTGGGCTGTGTGTCAGTGAGACCACGCTGCAGGGGGCCCAGCCAAGAGACAGCCCCAGAACCTCCACATGCCGGGGACGTCTCGCCAGCCCCACACACGCTCCCATCAACAGCCCCAGCTGGCTCCACATCCCAGCTCATACGTCTCCGTGCAGGGGGCCTCACACGGGCGACTGTCCCACCAGGCACTACAGAGCTGCTCACAGAAGCGGGGGGATGTGACCACGTTTCATTGGGGCCTGCGATTACGGGCTGCCACCTGGGATGGGCAGTTCCTTCCTCACAGCTCCCACTGTTACCTTGGCAGCCAGCACCAGCTCACAAGCAGCCCCTCCACACCAGCTGTGACTCCCACAGCCCTGACTGCTCCGGTCATAAATATAAAGGGAAGGGGTTAAGAAGCTCTGATACAGTACTATAAAATCCTCTTACCTGTAAGGGGTTAAGAAACTCCAGTAATCTGGCTGGCACCTGACCAAAAGAACCAATAAGGGGACAAGATACTTTCAAATCTGAGGTGGGGAGGGAAGGCTTTTGTCTGTCTGTGTGATGTCTCTGTGGGACACAGATCAAGGAAGCAAACAATCCAACTCCTATAGAGTTAGTAAGTAATTTAGCTAGAAAGTGTGTTAGATTTTCTTTTGTTTTGGCTTGAGAAATTCGCTGTGCTGGAGGGAAAGTGTATTCCTGTGTTTTTTTCTTTTTGTAATTTAAGATTTTGCCTAGAGGGATTCTCTATATTTTGAATCTGATTGCCTGTAAGATTATCTTCCATTCTACTCTTTCAGAGTGAGTCTTTTACTTTTTTTTGGTCTTCTAATAAAGTTCTGTTTTTTTAAGAATCTGATTGGGTTTTTAGGGTCCTAAAAACCCAAGGCTGGTCTGTGCTCATCTTATTTATTCTCAAGCCTCCCCAGGAAAGGGGGTGTAAGGCTTGGGGGGATATTTTGGGGAAGACGTCTCCAAGTGGTCTCTTCCCTGATTCTTTGTTAAATCGCTTGGTGGTGACAGCATACCGGACGCAAAACACAAGAAAAGAATTTGTGCTTGGGGAAGTTTTAACCTAAGCTGGTAGGAATAAGCTTAGGGGATCTTTTCATGCGGGTCCCCACATCTGTACCCCAGAGTTCAGAGTGAGGAAGGAACCCTGACAGCTCCTTGGCACACAGCCAGGTGACAATGGGCCCCAGCCTTAGCTGCCTCCCAAGGGCAGCCACACCCGTCCTGTGCTCAGGGAGAGCAGGAGTGACCGGCCAAGCGTGTCCTGCCCAGCACTGCAGGACTGCCCAGGCTGAGCAGGGCTGCAGAGAGCCCTGTCCTCCCTCCAGATCATCCAGAGGAGTTATACGGAAGCAGGCACATGGGCCAGCCCATGCAGCCAGGGTCTCTGGCTCAGTGCTAGCCTAGCCCTTTCATCCAGCGGGCCCTGGGCACTGTCCAGAGCTGCCAGGCAGGGCCCCCAGCCTTGGGCTCTACTTACTGCTGTCAGGCTCTGTCCATGGCCTCATTGTCCCACCTCTCCCAGGTCCTTCTAGCTCCTCACACTGCGTATCCGCACCTGGACCAGACGACAGAACAGTGGTGGGAGGGGCGGGTTAGAAGCCCCAGCCTGAGCTGTGGGAGCCAAGGGGTCTGGGCATCCCTAGGGAAGGGTTCACCCTGTCATGTTCCTACCCCGCTGCCCAATTGACCCAGTGAGAACTCGGCCTGCAGGCAGTAGCGCAGCCAGGTCCAGAGCGCAGGAGGAGCGGCGCTATAAAAAGGCGCCTCCCCCTGTACTCGCCCCGGCGGCGCTCCGGGTCTTCGGCGGCACTTCGGCGGCAGGTCCTCACTCACGGCAGCTCACTCCGGGCCTTCGGTGGTACCCGCCGCCGAAATGCCGCCGAAGACCCGGAGCGCCGCCGGGTGAGTGCAAGAAGCGGCGCTTAAAAAGAAGCGGCGCCTTTTTTTAGTGCTGCTAAAAAACAGGCGCCGCTTCCGCCGCTTCTGCTCAAGGGGGAGCGGCCGCTTCCCCTGCTCCCCCCCGGCTACGCTACTGCCTGCAGGGTCCTCCCTTCTCCACAGGCCTCTTCTTTGCAGCCCTGATCCTCGGATGTGCTATCTCCCCCTCCAGGGGAGCACCCTCCTCCCACAGGACCCAAGGGCTTATTCACAAGTGGAGCTATTCAGAACAGCCATTCCTGAAGAACTCCCTGTGTGGCCCAGGCAGATGCACAAGGCAGGGAGTGGGATGCAGCCACCTCTGGGGTGGAACACAGTTTAGGGCAAGAAGTGAAGAATAACCTACCCAGTTGAAACTGCAGCGGGAATTTCAGTCAGGGGCTGCGTTGGAATGGAGTTGGGGCATGGGGGTTAATGCCCCTGCCGACTGCCGGGAAAGCTTTGATGACCACAAGTGTTCATCACCAGCTCCTATCTTGGGGAAGGGCAGCCCTTCCTTCAGCACAGCACCCACAAGCAGCGTGCTGGGCACTGGCCCTCAGGGAGTCTCCCTGCTGCGTCAGGGCCTTTCCTGTAGGAGTCTCCCATCCAAGGCCCAGGCCAGGCCAAGGGCTGTATGCATCCGGGGGGAGTCAGGGGGTCTCGGTTGCCCTGTGCCTTGCACACCAGTTACAGCAGGGCGGGCGGGCATGAGGCAGGAGCATTTCACGCTGTGCTGGTGCCCAGGGCTGCCCATGGTGCAGGGCCCTGGAGACGCAGGCTCCAAGGGCTGATCTGGGTCACAGTTCCGTGGCCAGGAGCCGGGTTAACTCCTGGGGTTGCCAGTGGAGTGGGCGCTGGCGGGAGCTAGAGGAGAAGCAGAAGCGGGTTCAGCGGGGTGAGAGCAGGACTGGGCCCTGCATGCATGAGAGCAGACTCAGACTCCATGCTCTGTGCCCGATGGGCATGGCAGGATCTGTGCCCAGGTGGTGGCAGCCTGCACTCTGGAAGCACAGCACCTGCCTGGCCATGCCTGAGTATGCCCCCCTCCCCTGGCCAAGGCATTCACCCATGTGCACCAGCAGCCGCCTCCACCTCCCAGGGCTCGGAGCAGGGGAGGCAGATTCTCTCCTTCTCACCCTGCTTCTGCAGGAGGACAGGCTGGCCCAGGCCCTGGGCTATATTTAGCAGCCCCTCAATGAGCAGCTTTCCCTCTCCCTAGGGTACTGCCAGAGGAGACAAGAATAGCCTCGGCGGAGGGGAAGCGGGAGGGCCGGCCAGCCGCTCACGCCTCCCTACGTGCTGTGCAGCATGGCAGTGGCTCTGCAGAGGAAGGGCTCCCCCCGCCGCTCCACCTGCAGCTCCTCATGCGCTTGGCTGGGACGGAGAAGCATGACTGGGGGCATGGCCCACCCGGAGAACAGCTCCACGCGGCCAAAGTCACGTATAGCTGGGCTGACTGGGGGCACGCAGGGAGTGCTCTGCAGGGAGAAGCCAGGGGCCGCCCTGTTCCCTGTCTGCATCCCAACCTTGCTATGCCCTAAGGCCCAGAGCACATGCAGCCCTGGTGCGAGCAGGTCACAGGACCCCCAGCTGCTTCCAGCAGGGCCCGATGGATCAGGAACTCCTCCGGCCACCCGCTCAACGCTACGCAGATCGCACTGCCGGATGCAGCCTCCTTTGCCACCTCTAACCATTCTGCACCCCGCTCCTGGTGCAGCACACCCACGGCCACACCCAGATCTAAGTGGGATGGGCCCCATGGCATCCAGCGCCAGCCAGCCCCAGCGGTGCACTGAGCTGAGAGCAGCTGGCAGGCCCCCATCCCTGCTGGAGACACCACTCCAAGGAGACATGCATATAGCCCCAGATGCTCTGGGGCTCCCCCATCCTGTGCTGCTCCACTGCCTCGCAGGCCTGGGCGGCCTGGAGCAGGAGGGGGGCCTGGAGCAGGCGAGACTCTAGCACTCTCCTTGGGCAAGGCTTTTGGCAGCTCCAGCTCTGGTCCCTCAGGCTCCATTAACCCCTTCCTACAGAGGGCAAAGCACAGGCATGGCACTGCCAGTGAATGGCCCAAGGCTGCTCAGCAGGGCAGTGGCAGAGCTCAAAATGGATCCCAGAGCCAGGCTCTGCACCGGGCACACACTGCCTCCTGTGGCCCTGTTCTGGGGAAGGGCTGCCTTAGCTGGGAACCTGCCCCTGCTTGGCTATTGTGGTTAGACGTTGATAGATGTTTGGCTGCATGTGTGTGTTCCCTCTGTGTGTCGCCCCAGCCCTGCACAGACAGCTGGCACCGTAGACCTTGAACGAATTGCCCAATGACCACACGATTCGTTAAGGGATGAAGGCACCCAGCCAGGTTTATTGTTGATGAAGCACAGGGACAATGGGGCTGTGAGTGCTGGGCTGGCTATGCAGCCCTGTGACATCCCCATCGGAGGGGATCGGACCCTGGAGAGAGGGTCCCTCCCATGGTACCATCCCCTCGCCCTCAACCACTGCCAGCTGGTGTAAAGTGCTGGAGTGCCATTGACTTCAATGGAGCATTGCCCATTGACACTGGTGGGGATCCAGCCCATTGACTCCAATGGAGTGATGCCCATTTACTCCAGCTGGGGATCCAGCCCATGGACTCCAATGGACCTATGACTGATTGACGCCAGCTGGGGATTTGACATCACCTTTACATTAAAAAGGCGATTTTCCTGTTTGCGTTTGTAACTCTGAAACTGCAGAAAGGCTCTGAAACTTGGTGCCATTTCCCTTCCCCTAGGTTCCGCCCCAGAGCTGACTGGTGTATGGAGCCTGAGCCCTGTGACAGTGCTGCACAACGGCAGGCCATTCCCTGCGTTCCCAGCTCTCGGTATTTCATTTTGCTCATTGCCCCATCCCCCTAAACCTTGGGAGATTTGGGGATTTCCCCCCCCAGAATTTCATGCCAATGGAAACATGGCCGCGAACAGGCCATTGGGAAACTTTGCACATTAGCAACTGTGAAAACAGCTTTGCTCAAAACAGGTCGTTCCAGGCAAGACGCCTTTCAACAGCTGGGCAAATTTCAACCACGCAACATGCTCTGGGGCAGAGCCTTTTCAATGCTGCTGTGATTATTTCGGTCGCCTCTTGGGTCCCTGCAAAAATAGATTTCCAGTGGGAGCTGGGGGTTTTCCATAGTGCACTTAAAAAACCTCAAAGCCTCAGGACTGGCTCTGCCCAAGAGCAGTAAACTGCCTGAGCTCTCCCCACGGAATAGCATGAAGTGTATACTCCTTCAATCAGCAATAATTGAATCTGCTGGGACATTAATCTGAAGGATAAACATTTGCTGAAAGGTCACAGAAGTTACCTAGGCCCCTCCTTCTGCTAGCCTGTGTTTTTCCTCTAAGGACACCATGCCCCTCTGCCTTCCTGAGTTCGCCTTGTTCACTGCGGCTTCTATTTTAGGCAGCTGCTGGCAGTGAGTTATAGCCGCTGGCAGGAAGGCATAAATTCAGGCGCAGGGAGCAGGGCTGTTGAGAAACATTCTGGCCTTGATTTAATGCACTGCTCCAGGCAATATACTGGGGCGCGAACAAACACAGGGTTGAAAAGAAAGCTCTCTGCCCCTCACAGCAAACAGAGGCTGTATCGAGGACTTCATTCCACAGCTTAAAGACTGTGACCTCGTTTCGCAGGAAAACAGCAACTTCGCACGCACAAGGTAACATGATGCAGTTTCTCAGTGGTAGTAAAATGAGGGATTAGCATTTAGTACTGTACTGCTTTGTAGCCTAACAGCTCAGCTGGCTGAGGAGTAAAGGCCAAGCTGTGTCGATCCAGCCCGGATCGAAAACCCCAGGCATTGTGGAGTTTGAATAAAAAAGAAAATAGCCACCTAGCCTATCTGGCTCCAGGTGCAAATTTATAAGCAAACGAACACCATTCTGCAGCCTGGGAATAAACCCATTTACTTCAGTGCTAACTGGCCTGTACAGTCTGGGATCCGGACTGTCCAGTTTGAAAGGGCAACAGCTTTGCCAAAGCCTAGGTTGCTTTGGGTACCGCCCCGCCTTTGTCAGCTGCAACTGAGGAGGCAAAACTGTCTTCGGCTCCAGCTGGTTACAGAAGGACTCCCCCAGTTTGACAGGGCTAAGGATTCTTTGCTCCCTGTGCTTTGTGTAAAGGTTGCTGAGTGGCAGGAGTATCACCTTTGTGGAATGGGGAAAAGAACCAGATTAGCTGGACAGGGAAGGCAGGCCCCGAGTTAACCCTTCCCTGGCAGTCTGGGTGAATGGGTGCTTTGCATTCAAACAACTTCACTACTGCACGACAGACTGAAAAGCAAATTCTTTGTTCACCTGCTCCAGCCTTGTCCTGGATGCTGAGCTTCTTCTGGCTGTGCTGTGTGTTTGTACAGATCTGGCTGCGCAAACAGGCATCTGGCTCCAACTGTGGCTGAGAATTTATTGCCTTAGTTGTTTTTTGTGCAGCTAATTTCCTCTGCCCTCACGGGGGTGGCAGCCTCCTGGGTGGGTCATTGAAAGTGGCATCCTGAGTCTGAAAGCAGGAGCCTCTGCTGCCTAAGCTGAAATTCCCAGATCCACTATCCATGGCTGCAGCAGGTTCATTGAGTTTCTGTGTCCCAGTCACTAGACGGGACAGTGTGTCGCCTGGATCTGGGGTTACCAGATCATTTCGTGATGGTGCGTGCCAACCCGGCAGCTGGTACGTTGAGATCCAGCACCACGCAAGGCCAGCTGCGGGGCTGTCTGTGCTTTGGCGCGGCTGGGTAAGCCAGCTACATTAGGCATCGGAACAAATGACCAAGGGTCGTGGTGGATTCTCCATCTCTGAACATTTTTAAATCAGGACAAGATGTTTCTCTACATACAAGCTCTAGGAATTTTGGGGGGGCAGGTCTCGGGCCTGTGTTCCACAGGAGGTCAGACTAGATGGTCGCAAGGGTCCATTCTTGGCTTGGGATCTCTGGATCTCCTGGATGTAAGAGTCACTTCAGATCATGGTATGCACAGTCTCTGCTCTCAGGGCAGCTGTGTAAATCCAGAGTAAGTGGAAAGATTCTGCATTTACACTGGGAGAAGGGAGGAAAGATTAACAGATGTGACAGAAGGGATGGAGCTGGGGTATTCTAACAGTGACCAGCCCAGTGCCTCATTCTCTCTCTGTCTTTGCAGCATGAGATCCAGGTGGCTGATCTCCGTGACCCACCTGCCTACGATCAGCGAGACAGGGGAGATGCTGTTTGTGGGAAGGAGCCACGCACAGGCCGAGGAGCCCCTGGCCGGGCTGGATGAGTATGTCCAGTCCATTAGCCAGCTGGCCCAGCCATCCTCGCTGTCCAGCGGGTTCCCATGTCCTTGCCAGAGCAGCCAGAACAAGCCTCACAAGCTCCAGAGGGCCCGGGGGAAAGTGTCCCGGAGCGGGGTTGCACTCCCCAGCCCCGAGAAGGTGCAGGGCAATGCAGCGTCACTGCAGGACATCACAGCCCAGTTCAACCAGCAGCACAACCTCCAGGGGCTCACCGGCAGTGCTGACCCGCTAGCCTGGCTCTTTGGACTCTCAGAAGCAAAGGAGCAGAGCCCGGGCTTGCGGAGACGGACAAGTCCTGCTCCCCGCTCCTCCCAGACGGCCACCGACGCAGGCTGCCCAGCAGCCCCCCAGCAGACGGCCCGGGGGAACCTCAGCGCCACCAGCGACCCCAGCAGCGCAGCCCAGAAACTGAGTGGCCCGGTCCCACCTCTGGAGCGGAGATGCCGCTGGCAGCGATTGCGTAGACGGCCAGCTCTTCCCAGCTGTGCGGTGAGGGGCAGGCCCAGCCAGGCCCAGAGCGCCTGCCTGCCTGTCATCTATGAACTGTGATGGACTCTAATAAAACTCACTTGTAAACGGTGCTCCGTGCGGCTGTTCTCTGGGATGGGGGTCACTGCCCAGGCACCCAGCCCCAGGGCCTGCCTGGATTGTATAGGCACACACCGCTCGGCGAACGGTGCCCCACACCTCTCCGGCCAGGGGCCCAGGCCTGCCCAGCAGCTAGGCTCTGCCGGGTCTCCTCACTGCAGACGGGCACTCGCAGGGCAGGGCACAGGGCGCAGCCAGTGCTTTCCAGCCGGGTACGAGGATGTTGCCCTGAGTGACGGGCACACAGGTCAGCCGGAGCCCTGGGCACGGGCATGATCCTGGCTCAGTCCAGCTTTGTGCTGGGGGCTCCTGCACTTCCCGGCTCAGCAAAGGGAGTAAGTGGAGCTCAGTGCTCAGCAACTACCACTGTGCATCTCTGTCCTGACTGCACCGCTGTCCTGACCTCCTGGCCCCCCTGGCCTCCCATCCCCCCTTCTTCCCTGATATTGCACTGCCCCCCCCGGCCCCTCAGCCCCCCCTCTGCCCTAACACTGAACTGCCACCCTGGGTACCCCCGGCTTCCCACTGCACCGCTTCTCCCTCCCCCCACCCCCTGCCCTGACACTGCACTGCCTCCCTGGGTCCCCCCAGCCTCCTTCTGCCCTAACACTGAACTGTCCTCCCCAGCCCCGCCCCTGCCCTGACACTGCACTGCCACCCTGGGTCCCCCCAGCCTCCTTCTGCCCTAACACTGAACTGTCCTCCCCAGTCCCCTCCTCTGCCCTCACACTGCACTGCCACCCTGGGTCCCCCCAGCCTCCTTCTGCCCTAACACTGAACTGTCCTCCCCAGCCCCCCCTCTGCCCTGACACTGCACTGCCACCCTGGGTCCTCCCAGCCTCCTTCTGCCCTAACACTGAACTGTCCTCCCCAGCCCCTCCTCTGCCCTCACACTGCACTGCCACCCTGGGGTTCCCCCTGGCCTCTCACTGCACTGCTCCCCGCCCCACCCTGACACTGCACTGCCTCCCTGGGTTTCCCCCTGGCCTCTCACTGAACTGCTCCCCCCCCCCCCCCCCAACACCGCACTGCCACCCTGGGTTTCCCCCTGGCCTCTCACTGCACTGCTCCCCCCCCCTCACCCTGACACTGCACTGCCTCCCTGGGTCCCCCCAGCCTCCTTCTGCCCTGACACTGCACTGTCCCCATTCCCCCTCCCCCCACTCTGACACTACACCACCCCCCGGTCCCTCAGCCAACCCTCTGCCCTGACACTGCCCCGGCCCCCGCAATCACCCTCTCTGCCCTGACACGACACCACCTCCCTGGTGCCCTCTCTGCTCTGAAACTGCACTGCCACCCTGACCCCACTCGAACCCTCTCTGCCCCATGCTGGCAGGAGGGTGATGGGGCAACCCAGCAGCCAGACCCCCTGTTCTGGTGCACTGGAGTCCTGCATGCACACACCTATGGCTATGGCTGGCCCCACAGAGGGGAGAGGACAGTGCTGCCAGAGCTCCAATGGCCGGAGCCTGGCTTAAGAACAGAAGCGGGCGAGTTGGGCCGGGGAGTGAGCGACTGCCTTCTGGCCAGCGTGCACCAGGCATCATCACACGGGGCGCACGCGCATGTCCTGTCGGGCAACGTGTTGCATGTTAGCAGTGCTGTCACACTCCCACTCCGCCAGAGGCGGCCCTGGGCAGCGAGTGGCCCGGCCAGAGGGGAAACTTTGCCCACTAAGGTAAAGCTTGTCTGGGCAGGTGCCAGAACCACCTCGGCTCCTGCTCAGCACAGCGCCACGGGGACTAAGGCGCGTCTCAAACCGCCCCCTTCCCGGAGCCAGGCCCACTGCTACGACCAGCCCTGAGGTACAAACCCAGAGTGCTGGGGACACTAATCCAGCCCCAGACTCTGCTCCGTTGGGGAGGGGCAAGAGAGACACCCCCCGCCCCCAGGCCTGAGGTCAGTAACGTATGACCGCAAGGCGCCCAGGGTTTGCAGGCACCTCCAGACTGGAAGCACCTGGCCACGGGCCCTGCAGTGACGAGAGCAGGATGAGACGCTGCAGAGGAACAAAGACAAAGCAGGCAGGGTGCAGGACGCCTGCTATTTGGAGCAACTGTTACCAGATTTGTCCATTACTTTTGGGGTACACTCATTTATTAGGGTTACTTGTCTGGGGCGGGTTCTGTACTTCTATCAATGTACTGCTTGTCACTTGTGTTCTCATACAGAGCTCTACTTCTCCCTGCTGCAAGTTCCCTCCCAATGGAGCTATCCTGCAGGACCTAGGTTCCCCAGGGCTGGGTTCTTGCAGCATTTCCAAGTTGTCACCCTCTTAGGCCTTTGAATGCAGCAGGCTGGGTTGAACAGCACCTCCAAGCTGTCACCCTCATATGCCTTGGGCACCGCATTGGAATAGCACACGCCTGAGCAGGCTGGGTCGAGCAGCACTTTCAATCTGCCACCCTTATATGCCCCTGGACTCAGCAGACTGGGTTGAGTGGCACTTCCAAGCTGCCATCCTCATTTGTCCCAGGTTCAGCACGTTCCTATCCCCACTTTCACGTGACAATTGTTCTGATAGTAACCCACTTGATGAGCAAACCCCACCGGATTTTTTGGTGCTGCAGGGATCTTTAGCTTAGGTACAAGGAGCGTTGCTGCAGAGCGAATGGGGAAGCCAAAAAACATTTGCGGGGGGAGGAGAGGGGAGGGAGGGGGAGATGAGAGAGAGAGGCAACCAGCTTAACCATGAAAGTTATTTATTGCCAGGTAATAACCACAGGGGAGCCAAACAAACAAAACAGTTATAATATTAAATCTAACTTAAATGTGATTATAAAAGTCAGGTTTAGAAAACTATAACTGATCACACAAGTCAGGGTCAGAAGGCTGTACCTAGAGAGAGAGAGCTGGGTTCCCACCACTCCGTGAAGCTTGAACAAATCGGGGGTCCCAGGTGGTGGTGGTGGCTGAGGGTCCAGAGTGCTGGAGACAGGCAGAGCATGATCAGTCAGGAGAAGATGAAGTCCCAATGGAAATGATGCAGATTTTGGATCCAGGCATCAGAACACTTACTTGAGCATGGACAGGGGTTTTTGTAGGGAAAGAACAATGGTTCAAGGGAGAACACTAGATTTATTTATGTGTAAACTGATGGCTCAAGGGAGTATACCAAAGTTGTTTTGTAGACAATAGGAACTGATCATTCCTGGCTGTGGGCGGTGTTCCTTGGAGGGAGCTCACAGTGCAATTAGGGAGCTTCACTATTTTGGATACCAGTAAAGGATTTATTACTAGAATTGATCTGATAACTGCGGAGCTGGGTGTGTGCAGGTGTGGGTTCATTAACATCTGGAGCAGCGATCCCCCATCATGCAGTGCTCCCCTGCTTTTCTGGTCCCAGAGTTCCGTGCAGTTCTTGTCTTGGAATCTCTGTTCTCCATTCTGTATGCTAATGGGGATGCCTCCTTGTCCCATCTTCGATGCAAATCAGGCTAGAGAAGTTCATAGATCATAGAATATCAGGATTGGAAGGGACCTTAAGAGGTCATCTAGTCCAACCCCCTGCTCAAAGCAGGACCAATCCCCAATTTTTGCCCCAGATCCCTAAGTGGCCCCCTCAAGGATTGAACTCACAACCCTGGGTTTAGCAGGCCAATGCTCAAACCACCTAGCTATCCCTCCCCCCCTTACGTTTCCTTAATCCTGTCACCCTTGTACTAAGGGTTAAGGCAGGGGTGGGCAAACTACGGCACACGGGCCGGATCCGGTCCGTCAGGGCTTTGGATCCGGCCTGCGGGATTGCCACCCCTGTGGCGCCGTGGGGCTAAGGCAGCCTCCCTGCCTGACCTGGCCCCGCGCCGCTCCCAGAAGCAGCCGGCACAATGTCCCTGTGGCCCCTTGGGATGGGAGGGGGCAGAGGGTTCCGCGCACTGCCCTCACCTGCAGGCACTGCCCACACACCTCCCATTGGCCGGAAATGGGGAACCGCGGCCAATGGGAGCTTCGAGGAGGTACCTGCAGGTGAGGGCAGCATGTGGAGCCCTCTGCCCCTCTCTCCCCCCACAGGGGCCGCAGGGACGTGGTGCCAGCCACTTCTGGGAGTGGCATGGGGCCAGGGCAGGCAGGGAGCCTGCCTTAGCCCCACTGCGTATTGCTGCCACCCTGGAGCCACTCAAGGTAAGCGGCGCCAGGCTGAAGCCTGCACCCCAAACCCCTTCTACACCCCGCACCCCAAACCCCTGCCCCCCTTGCCACACCCCACACCCTTACTGCACCCCAACCCCCTGCCTTGAGCCCCCTCGTACACCCCACACTCCTGCACCCTAATCCCTTGCCCTGAACCCGTTCCTGCACACTGCTCCCTCTCCCACACCCCAACCCCTAGCCCCAGCCCTACATTCATGGTCCGGTATGCAATTTCCCCACCCAGATGTGGCGCTCAGGCCAAAAGGTTTGCCCACCCCTGCGTTAAGGTGTGTCTCCCACTGCCTTTTCATTGCTTTTTGTAAGTCTTCTGATTGGTTTGGTTCAAGCAGAGGCTGGGGGGGTGGGGGGTCTTTCGTGAGTCAGACAGGCTGGGTACTGTGCCCTAGTTCCCCAAGAACATAGAGCTGATAAGTAACAAGTCTCTCCGGTGTTGGGGTGCTTGTGCTGAGTGAGTATCCCCATCACATCCTTACTCTGTGGTACTGGATCTGATCTTCAATCCATTGCAGCCGCCGCATCAGTCGCTGGATCCAGCAAATCAGTAGAACCAGACCAATTGCTAGTATAATTTGGAAACCGATGAACACCACGATAGGGTGAAGCATGATATTCAAAAGACCTGTTGCACTGGGGCTCCACCCAAGCAAAGTCTCTCACCAGGAGTGATGGCCTGTGTTTTTAACTGTAGTTGCTAGCCTAGAGATCTCCTGGGTGGGGTGTTGAATCTCGAGTTTGCCATTCTCCCCCAAAGTTCAGAGCTTCTGCAGTTCAATTCGTAAGGAAGGATGAGTTAGTAGTCCCTTAATGGCAGTGAGACCCATTCCCAGTGAGACGGGGAAAACCTCCTTGTAGAGCTCAGGATAGGCTTTCAAATGTTGTACAGTCCATATAGGCACAGTAAACTTAATATTACAACTAACAATAGTGGTTACATTACAGAAACAGCGATTAACACAAGGCACCATGAGTTGAAGCTAATGTCTATTAATCAATGCAATATTACATCTCGTTCTTACACACACACACACATAACAGACCTCTCTTCCTGGATAACATTGAAGGAACAATGAGACTTATTCCCAGGTTGTGGGAAGAAGCATTCATCATGTTCCTCCAATGCTTGGTCTTCACAGAGCTGGCCCAAACCTTCTTTTCTCCTACACCCTTTTACATTTACTGTGTTCCACACATTATCTTTTTGCCAGGCCCAAGTGTTAGGATCTCTGGAGTACATTACCGAGTTATCATTAATCTGTAATCCCAGTGGGACTACTGAGTGGATTACTCTAATTTCTTTGCCTGCCGCAGTTATCAGGAATAACTGCAAGCTTTGTACGAAGCATTAACTAGTCTCCACCAGGGCTGGAGGACTAATTCTTCCTCCATTACATGGGGCCAAATCAAGTTGTTTGCCTCCATGGGAATTTGTCCTGCTATGGCTTGACGAATCATTCCCATGATTATGTTCTGGCTGAGAGCCTGAGCTTGCTCACACGCTGAAACCAATGAGACATTATTCTGGAGGGACTGTACACCAGACATCATTAACTCTTCATCTTTTTCTAGGAGTCCTTCCCACCCAGGAAATACCTTACTTATTAACTGCTCCTCACCAGTAGCGTAGCCAGGGGTGGAGCAGGGGGAGCGGCCGCTCCCCCTGTGAAGAGAAGCGGCGCTAAGGCGCCCCCCCAGCCCCGCTGCGTGAGCCGGGCTCAGGGGCGCTTTAAAAGGCCCGCGGCTCCTGCCGCTGCGGGGAGCCGCCGGCCCTTTAAAGCGCCCCCCCCACCAGCCCCGTTGCTGGACCCAGGCTGGGGGGGGGAGGACGGGACATGGACGCTTTAAAAGGCCCGTGGCAGGCCTTTTAAAGTGCCCCCCACCGCCAGCCCCACTGCCGGAGCTGGGCTCGGGCGGGGATTTAAAAGCCCCGGAGGCTCCGTAGCGGCTGGAGCCCCGGGCCCTTTAAAGCGCCGCCGGGATGAGTACAGGGGGAGCGGGGAGGCGCCTTTTTATAGCTCCGCTCCCCCTGTGCTCCAGACCTGGCTATGCCACTGCTTCTCACTTAACTGTTTCAAAGATGCCATTAATGGGGTTCCCATCTTTCCTATATTTTTGGTGGCATATGATAGTTTATTAGCCAGAACTTCTATGTTTGCAGCATCAACTAAAGAGATTCTTGTTCCTACAGGCTCAATCCAATCACTTAATTCCCTTTTTACTCTATTTACACGGTCGGCCCCTTGCCACATTCTTACCCAATCATCCCAACCCTTATGACTAGTTCCAATCAAGGAAGCGCATACAGGTGCAATGTGAGCAATATTCATGCCTTCTAAGTGGATTTGAACCTCCTTCAGAGAAGTCTGAGGTTGAAGAACCAAATATTCTAGTTGATCCAGTTTCAATACATGGGGTTCTGAGACTGGGGCTCTTAAACGTGAGAGGGGAACGAGGTTTGTGATCAGAGGGTCAAAATTTAAAACTGTTTTTTTGTTGTTGGCCCAATTCCATTCTGTACAATCTGGGCTCATGGAATCCCTCCGAAATGGCAATGTGCCCATAGAATTTAGACCAAATTGTTGGCATGAGCTTGTCACAATGTGTGCCCTTTAATGGAGTTACCCAGACCAGGGAACCTTGCTGAATCAGGTCATGTCCAATTCAGCAGTTCCCAGTTAATGAGGAACCGTGTGATATCCTTGCTTGCTGGCGTGATCAGAGACAGCTGCAGTTCATCTCTGGGTAACGGAGGTGTCTGGGTTCCGACGACAATGATGACACATAGGGGCATGGTCGCTCCCCAAACAGTGGAGGAAACCAGGACTATCCTGCACCTTCCGCCACTCCGGAGGCTGTCACTGGTTGAGTTTGATGGTGTACGTCCCTTTCAAGACCACAACGGCTTACAGAAGAATGGGACGGAGACTGGTGTGGTTTTAGTTTCATAATAAAACTCGAGTGACTCCCTGGTGGCACTCTGCGTGCAATTGGCAACGCTTTCCCAGGGGCGACCCTAGGAGTTGCCGACAGCGTAGAACTGGTAGCGACGCTGCAGGGCCAGGGGGTTGCTCCCATTCCCATAGAATTCACGCATGTGGCACAGCAATTTTACTTCTTGGGCTCCAGCTGGCAAGCACCTCCAGAGGTCCAGAGGGATCACAGGTTCATCATAGAGCCTGGACAGCATCAGACTCCAGACACTTATGTTATGGACCTGTGAGGGGGCAGAGAAGAGAGAACAAACTCCCACACTCCCCTCCCTCCATCCCCCGTATATACTGGGAGAGTCTGGGACCAATATTGTAGGGTGAACATAAAGCAGTAACCTATGTGAGGGTGGCCATAATAAGTTGAGGACTTCTCTGACCTTTTCCTACCTCAACACTGAGGTAGGCACTGAGAAGCCCACCCGACGCATATTTTCCAACGACCTCAAGCGGTTCCTTCTTGCTAGCCAAAAAGGGTGGCTGGCAGGATGGAAAAGACAGTTATTCTATTCCTTGAGGGTCAGGTGGTTTACTCTTCCACTCTTTGAGCTGTAAGGAATGAAACCATTTCCGCCAGGGTTTCCCATTTTTTCCATTCAGAATTTCTATCTGATAAACACTGGGGCTGGCCTGATTCACAATAAAGCAGGGGCCATCCCCGGTGTGTGTTAAAGAGTGCTCCTTCGCTGAACACTTTCTGCACATGACTGGTTGGCCTAATTCCCATATTAAAGGAGGTTTTCCCCAGCCTAGTTTTTTGTCCATGTTTCGCTGTACTATGCCTAGCTGTGCTACCATTCGCTTGTGTAAAGCAGCTATCGTCTCTGCTAAGGTTTCTACCCATTCATCTGTTACCACCTTCCCTTCCCAGGCACTAGGAAGTTCCACTCCCAACCACCAACTTTCAGGCACGTGCATTTGCCTTCCAGTCATAACTTCAAAGGGAGTGTACCCATGTATCACCTTAGCGCCTCTTAGAGGCATTAAGATTATTGGTAGCTTTTCATCCCAATCCCCCCGAGCTCTTTACTTGTTTTTCAAAGCTTCCTTTAGTGTGCAATTGGTTCATTCAACTTGTCCAGAGGACTCAGGGTGTCCAGATATGTGGAAATGTCACTTAATGCCTATAGCCTTACATAACATCTCCCACAAAATGGGATCCTAAATCTGAATCAATTACTCTGGGAATTCCCATTCTTGAGAAACCTATGTTAAAGAGCTTCTTAGCAGTGACCGAGGCAGTGTTGGTTTTAGTATGGATGGCTTTCATCCATTTGGAGAAGGGATCTACTATTACCAGGCAGTATTTATTCCCTCTACTGGTGGTGGGTAAAGGGCCTATGTAATCTATCTGAATCCGGGACCAGGGACAGCGACCAGCATTAACCATGGTGCACTGTAGATGATTATCACACCACTGATGTATATCCGCTTTCATGCCTGGCCACCCCCCTTGCTCATGCACAGACTGAAACAGATCCCCCTGTACGTGGCTGGGGACTATCCAGTGATCTTTGATCATCTGCCTCCATTGCCCACCAGACATCTCCAACCTGCATTTTCCTATGGGATCTTTCCCTGTCTTGGCTAAGGCCTGGATTCTATATCCCCATCTTTAAGGGTACTTAAGCCCAAGGTATCTATTCCCTTGCCCAAAGTTTTTCCTCAGGTAGTTACTGCTTCTATTTGTTCTACCTGGTCTGTGCCTCTAGTGTGGTTACTAGTAGCAACAGCTTTGGCTAAGGCATCAGCTCTGTTGCTCAGGGTGCTTCTTCTGAGTGATTTTCCTGATGTCCCTTTGTCTGAGTCACCCAGGTGTCCCCAGTTTTTTTCCTTGATAACCTGTTTATCAGTATCAGAGGGGTAGCCGTGTTAGTCTGGATCTGTAGAAGCGACAAAGGGTCCTGTGGCACCTTATAGACTAACAGAGGTATTGGAGCATAAGCTTTCGTGGGTGAATACCCACTTCGTCGGATGCAAGCAGTGGAAATGTCACTGTTTATCAGTGGGTCTCTCTCCGGAGATCCACCGGGGACTTAGAATGTTTACTGATGCTCCGGCATCCACTAGCAATTGGGCTTATATCCCTGGGTTTCCCCTGTAGCCCCCACAGTGGATCTCCCCCATACGTCGCACTGAAGTCTTGTGATCAGCTGGGGGGGGGGGAGGCCCTTGGGGAACTGGGCACCCCTACTGATCGGCTGACTCCTCAAGAGCCTCCACTCAGAAGAGAGGGCAGGGATCTGGTTTTGACAGGGAGTGGGGGACGCACTCCGTATTGGGGCAGTGGGCCCTGCATTAACTCTGTTCTCCACATGACCTGAGACAAAGCATTACTCAGGATGCTGAGGGGCTGATGATCATATTTTCCCATATCCTCCCCTAACTTCACCAGCTCCATTCAAATCATGTTCCTAAGGGTCTCCTTGGGTCGGCGCTGCCCAGGGTTGTGGGAGGTAGGGGGATTAGAATTGGGAGGACAACTGGCAGAGTGAGGACCTTTATTCACAAATGTGATAGCCTGTACTGGCTCTGAGGTAGACTTTTTGCTGATTTGTCTTTTTAAGACTCCAGTCTCTTGCAGCAAATCCCCTGCCTGTTTGATTTTTGCCACTAGTTCATTCCTGGTTAGGGGTTCTATATCCACAGCCCCCATGGTCATTTTTGTCTGAGAATTTAGTCCTACATAAGCGCTATGTACTAATTTGGGTCCCTGATAATGGGAAGTGATAATCCTGTTCTCTTCTGTCTGGGGTAATGAATCAGTGAGAGCTGCCAGCATCTTTTTTCGAATAAGATAAGCTGCAGCGGCCTCTCCTGGGTTCTGCTCTTCCATTATACATAGTTTCTTGAGGGAAGAAGCAGGCTGATGGCATCTGGCCCAGCAGCCCAAGCAGCTTTTCCTTGCCAAGCTCCGGGGGGCACTGAGGGACAAACTCAGGGCAGGGGTGAAAGTGAGCTGGTCACCTGCATGGCCCGTACCCAGCCCACATTAAAGTGCTGCTGCAGCAGCGCTTTAATGTCCATGCCCCTTTTGCCTCCCCTGTTGGCTGCCCTGCTGGTAGGATCTATACCGGCAGGGCCACCGACAGGGGGGGGGGGGGGGGGGGAAATGCAGCAATGTTAAAGCTCTGCCACAGCAAAGGACCTTGCAGCTCTTTGGGGGGTGGAGGGGGTGTGGACAAAGGGAGCAGCTGCCCTGGGGCCACCCATTTAAAAGGGCTCGGGGCTCCGGATGCCACTGCCGCTACTGCAGCAGTGGTGTCCGAAGCCCTGGGTCCTTTAAATCAACACAGGAGCCCCCAGCGGCGCGGGCCAGGCGTCCTAGAAGGGCTGGCTGGGGGATGCTGACCCCCAGCCCCCCGTACTGGTAAGTGTCCTGAGTTACTTTCACCCCTGGCTCAGGGCCAGCTGACTGAGACAGAGCCTGCTGTTTCCAGACACCGCAGATCTGACACTATGTAAGTAGCATGAGCGGGGAGACTCAGCCCGTAGACCTGCGCCCACCCTGCATGCCAGCACGTATAGTATCTAGAGAGAACACAGAGATAAGATCGATAACATGGCTCATCTCCTCGCTCTCGTGTGACTCAAGCCCTCTCACACACAGGGCGCTTGCGTGTTTTCAACCGTTTTGATCGGTTATCGCTTAAACTGCAGTAGTGGGAATGCTACAGCATCTTTAGCTGGACACAGATACTCTTAACACTTGATATCCCAGTGTATTGTGATCATAATGCAAATCTTTAGACCCATATGAAAAAAAACGCTACAGATTACATTATTTTTCTGGCAACTGACAAATCCATAAGCAAACCAGCCAGACCGCTCAAATACCAGCCAAGTAGTCACCCTACCCAGGGCTGTGTGAAGAGAAAATTTGGAGCCTCCCAGGGGATGGAAATTCCCTTTTGTGGAGGGTTTAAGATTTCAGCGGTTGGGTTTGTGTGGAGTTGGAACAGAGCAGAACATTGCAAAGTTCAGCGCAAAAGAAAATTCCTCCTTTCCCTCTGTAGCGAGGCGGTCTGGCTCCCAGCCGCTCCGGAGAGGGATGAGCCTTTCTGGATGCCAGTGGGCGGAGCCGGTGGATCCTGCGCCCGTCCCTCAGAGGTCACGGCCCAGGACAGGAAGTATAAAAGCCGGTCCTTAGAACTCAGTTGAGCCCCAGCCATCGGAGAGGCCAGATGCCTGTGGTCTAGCTCTCCACTGGGAGGCCATGAGCGACCAGCAGCTGACCCAAGGACTGGCCTGACCAGCCAACACCTGACGCTAGCCCGAGCCCAGAGATGCTGCCAAGCCTGCCGTTCGCCCTTTACCCCAAGAAGCCGCCAAGCCTGCCGCTCACCAGTTACCCCGAGGAGCTGCCCATGGTGTGTGACCCCTTGGAGGATGCTGTCCTGACTCAGGTACCCATAGAGGGGGAGGTTGGAAGTAGCCCGGGGGCAGCTGACCCTAGTCTGGCTGCAACATCTCCAGAGCCGATGTCCATGTATTGCAGCCAGGATCCCCACTGACTCAGCAGTGGGTCTTTTGCTGCTGCTAGGGCCCTGGGCTGGGACACAGTGAAGTGGGTGGGCCTGCATCCCACCTGCCACCCAACGTGTGGGTGGCAGTCTTCCCCCTCTCCCAGGTCCTCCGGAGCCAGGGCTTGGGCTTGCTACTGTTTGCTCAGCCCCTGCCTGAGGCCTTGAGCCACTAACTGTTTGCTGCCCCACCCTGACCCAGGGCCTGGGCTTCCTACTACTGAACTGTTGCTCAACCCCTGTCTGGGGGCTTGAGCCACTGATTGTTTGTCACCCCACCCTGACCCAGGGCCCTAGCTTGCTAACCGCAAACTGTTTGCTCGGCCCCTCTCTAGGAGGACCTGAGCAGCTGACTGATTACCGCACTTCCAAGCTAATTCCCTGACACACCTGACTGAAATAGTGAGCCAGTCTGGTTCCCAGACCTGGTAACAGAGCTCCAATCCCAGCACCTAATAATAAATAGGCCTGAAACCAAACGTCCTTTTGAAGAAGAGAAATTGGACAGTTTTGTTGCAACAATGTCACAATGGGAGGAGGCGACAATCTCAGGACTTTCACCCCATTTCCCCCCCCAACCAAAATTTTGGTCATACCCCATGTTCACTGGCCATACTGGTGTGCTCTGGAGGAGTGCAATACCTGCATAGTATTATTATGGCCATGAGAGAGAAGATTTTGCTTTGTAGACATTCGAACCACCCATCTGCCTGCAAACATTTTCCCTGCTGTTGTTCCAAACAACTAGGGTGACCAGATAGCAAGTGTAAAAAAAAAAAAAAAATCAGGACGGGGGTGGGGAGTAATAGGCACCTATTACAGAAAAAGCCCCCAAAAATCGGGACTGTCCCCATAAAATTGGGACATCTGGTCACCCTACAAACACCCATGATTTCTAGCTGGGACACCAGACGAGACCCCCATTTCTGCTCTGCCGGTGCCTGGGACAGGGTTAATGCCTCGGTTTGCACTAACCCAGGTTTGAGCTGCTGATATCCCTCTGATACACCCCATGAGTGACAGGGAAATCGTTATTCAGTTGGGGGCAGCTGGGCTGTCAAATCTGTGCAGGGGAGGTTTGGGAAGGCTGATGGCTGTTTCAAAGTCCTCTCAGAGGGGTTGTTGGCAACTATGGGCTGTTTGATGGTTGGCTACCTGCTCTAAGGGTGCAGAGCTGCGATGCCAGTCACCCTTGGGCAAACAAAGGGAGGCCAATGCAGCAGCCAGTCAGTTTCCTCCGCATGTGGCATGGGCTATTTTAGGTCGAGCAGGCTGGGCCAGCCCTGTGTCAACAAGGATGCAGCTGGGGAGGAAGCAAACAGCAGCTCACTTAGCACATTGTGAACTCCTGGCTGGGGACTGTACATCGACAGGCTGCGTGCCAGCCAGCTGGTGCTCAGAGAGGCGATGGCTTGGCTCACATTCCTGTATCCCACGCCCCATGGGTCAGGCAGGGCGCTGGGGGCATATGCCAGCCATGTGGCAAGGATGCATTAGCAACTGGCTTGCCAAGTGCCTGTCGACCTGCGTTCCACTAGATGGCAACCAACCAATGGGGTGTTTGTTTCCCCTCCATGGCCACTGGGTTCAACAGGGCAGCAGTGAGGGGCCAGCCGTGTCCCTGCCCCATTTGTCAGGAGTGCCAGGAGCCTTTTGGGATGGGTTGGATCCCAGAAACCCCCTTGGGAACTGCCAACTGATGTGCCGAGATTACTTCTAACCCATTTTCCCTGTCAGCTTGGGACTCCAGAAACTTGCCTGGTTTGAGGCAGATACGCTTGCCTGCTGCAAACAGACCCAGGTCTGAACCACGTTCCCCAAAAGCTGCAGGCTTAACTGAAAACAGCTTAAATAGTGTTCCTGTCTTTAACACTCAGATGCCCAGCTCCCAATGGGGTCTAAACCCCCAATAAATCCGTTTTATCCTGTATAAAGCTTATGCAGGGTAAACTCAAATTGTTCACCCTCTATAACACTAAGAGAGATATGCACAGCTGGTTGCCACCGCAGGTATTAATACATACTCTGGGTTAAAGAAGGAGTTAAGTGATTTTATTAAATACAAAAAGTAGGATTTAAGTGGTTCCATGTAGTAACAGACAGAACAAAGTGAATTACCAAGCAAAATAAAATACGCAAGTCTAAGCCTAATACAGTAAGAAAACTGAATACAGTTAAAATCTCACCCTCAGATGTTTCAATAAGCTTCTATCACAGACTGGATGCCTTCCTAGTCTGGGCACAATCCTTTCCCCTTGTACAGCCCTTGTTCCAGCTCAGGTGGTAGCTAGGGGATCTCATGATTGCAGCCCCCTTTGTTCTGTTCCACCCCCTTATATAGCTTTGGGATAAGGTGGGAATCCTTTGTCCCTCTCTGGGTGTCCCCCCTCCCCCGCTCTAAATGGAAAAGCACCAGATTTAAGATGGATTTCAGTACCAGGTGACATGGTCTCATGTCCTGTGAGACCCCAAGCCTTTATTCCTCTCAGACTGACTCACAGGAAGGCCTGCAAGCGAACAGAGCCATCCACAGTCAATTGTCCTGGTTAATGGGAGCCATCAAGATTCCAAACCATCATTAATGGCCCACACTTTGCATAACTACAATGGGACCTCAGGGTTATATTTCACATTTCTAGTTTCAGCTACAAGAGCGATACATTTATACAAATAGGATGACCACACTCCGATTATGAACTTTGTAATGATACCTTACAAGAGACCTTTTGCATGAAGCATATTCTAGTTACATTATATTCACACTCCGTAGCATATTTTCATAAAATCATATAGAGTGCAACGTCAAACCTTTCATTCTGGATTCCCTGGGTTCCAGCAGCCCTGGAGGAGGCTTTGAGTGAGACACACCATTGCAATCCTAATGAGTTAGCGCAAGCTGCGTCTCCATTCACAGCCCCCACTGCTAGACTATCTGCACTGAACACTGACAAACAGGGCCAAACACAATGCATCCTCGCCCTCCCCACAGGGTGTCCGGTGTCTGAGGGGGTTACACAGGAGCTGATGTAGCCTGACCCAAAGTTGGATAAATATAATTGTAATTTGAGGATTAACAGGTTCTTATCCCAAGATCAGGCCCAGTAAGATTGCAAAATTATCATATAATTTGAGAACCCCGATGTGCACAGGTGCAACACTCACACTATAGCAACTCTCTATATAAATATATTTATTAATTTAGCAAAGATTATACACACACTTAACAAGGCAGATAGAGATATACAGAAAGTACATTTGGACGTCCATACTTACACCCTTATTTTTCATACTTAACCATTATCTTTCTCATCACCATCATAGTCCTCATCTTCCCCTTTGGCCATCATTCTGGCCCCTCCCAAGGTCTACATCTCTCCAACCTATCTACTGCCCCTGGGATGTTACTTTTATAGTAGGTTACGCTGACACGGCCATGACCAATGCATATTCAATAGAGGTCCTTATTTTTATTTCCTTCCCTTAAGGTATCGGTTTTCTATAGGTTAGTATATGTATGATGTTACCCTATTAGCATACACATCAATTTGCTGTCATGGCAGCTTTGCGATAGGAGGTTCTGTCCGGAACCTTCCGGATGCTAGTGTCAGCTATGTTCTGTGCTGGTGTCAGCTGTGTTCTGTGATTGGCTGATGTCAGTATTCTGGACAAAATTCCCGCTCTGGCATACTACTTTCAGTTCCCTATAACTTATGAGTTACTTAAGTTTATCTATAAAAAGAAAACAAGAAAAATACCTGTGGCACCTTAGAGACTAACAAATTTATTTCAGCATAAGCTTTTGTGGGTTAAGAACCCACTTCATTGGATGCATGGAATGGAACATACAGTGAACAGATATTTATACATTCAAAAGAAACATGAGAAGGTGGAAGTGCCTATACCAACGTTAAGAGGCTAATTAATTGAAAGGAACTGTTATCAGTAGAAACTTTTGAAGTGATAATCAACATGGCCCATTAGACAGTTGACACAAAGGTGTTAAGGGGGGGGGAAATAAATTCAATTAACGTAATGACCGAGCCATCCATGGTCAATATTCAAGCTTAAGGTAATAGTATCTAGTTTGCATATTAATTCCAATTCTGCAGTTTCTCGTTGGAGCCTGTTTTTAAAGTTATTCGGTTGCAAAATTGCCCTACTTTTATATCTGTCATTGAGTGATTAGGGAGGTTGAATGTGGCTTTTGAATGTGAGGATTCCTGCTGTCAGATTTGTGTCAATTTATTCTTTTGCGTAGAGACTGTCCGGTTTGGCCAATGTACATGGCAAAGGGGCATTGCTGGCACATGATGGCATATATCACATTGGTAGATGTGCAGGTGAACGAGCCCCTGATGGTGTGGCTGATGTGATTAGGTCAGAGGCCTCAAGCCTCACTATCTACTAAAGCCAAATCTTACAGGCTAAAAACCTGTAGGTTCCTTGCATTACTCTTAAATATAATAAAGCAGAACAGAGCAATGAATATAATACAGGTAAGCTGGCCCACCGGGCTACAGTGAGCAAAACTCTCACACAGCCACTTGGGTTAACCTAGGCCTGAAGATGTAGAGATGGGCCTGAGCCACAGGACTCATCTGGGAATCCTGTGGGTGGGGCAGTCTGACTCAAACTACTCATAATGAGGAACCCCACTGAACCCAGCCAAGCAGAGACGGGGTGTAAGGCACAGTTCCTGACAGGCATGTCCTCCAATCTAAAACCAGCCCACAACTTCTCCAGCGGGGCCCAAGCTGCTAGACCTAGCGAGCACTACAGCCCATTGGCACTGGACTATCTGCCCCAGTGCACCATTGGAGCCTCACATACCACCAACACCTGCACAATATCCACAACAAAATAAAGATGCATGCAAATCTCATCTAGAAACTGGCACGTATGACCTGGGGAGCTGATGCAAAATCCTTGCGCATTGAATTATTTTTCTGGAAACTGACAAATCCATAAACAAACCAGCCAGACCGGTAAAATACCAGCCAGGTATTCACCCTACCCTTTGTGAAGACAAAGGCTGGAGCCTCCCAGGGGTGGAAACATTGCAAAGTTCAGTGCAAAGGATAATTCCTCACCCCCACTCCCCAAACTTTTCTGCTTTGCGTCGATCGAAATGTTTCCTTTTGACCTTGGCTTTTTTCACCTGCTTTATGTGGTAACAGAGTTCAAATCCCAGCACCAAATAATAAAATAATAAATAAATAAGCAGGCCTAAAACCAAACGTAATTTTGAAGAAGAGAAATGGGACAGTTTTGTTGCAACAATATCACAATGGGAGGAAGCGACAATCTCAGGACTTGCACCCCATTCCCCTCCCCCAAAAAACAAAATTTTGGTCATGCCCCATGTTCACCAGCCATGCTGGGGTGCTCTGGAGGAGTGCAATACCTGCATAGTAGTATTATGGCCACAGGGGAGAAGATTTTGCTTTGTAGACATTTGAACCATCCGTCTGCCTGCAAACATTTTCCCTGCTGTTGTTCCAAACACCCATGATTCCTAGCATGGACACTAGACCAGAACCCCATTTCTGCTCCACCGGTGCCTGGGACAGGGTTAATGCCTCATTTTTCACTAGCCCGGGTTCGAGCGTAGGGTGCCCAGACAGCAAGTGTGAAAAATTGGGACAGGGTGTGGGGAGGTAATAATAGCCAATATAAGAAAAAGACCCCAAAATCGAGATGGTCCCTATAAAATTGGGACATCTGGTCACCCTATTCGAGTGTCTGATATCCCTCTGATTCAGGGGTGGCCAACCTGAGCCTGCAAAGGAGCCAGAATTTACCAATGTACATTGCCAAAGAGCCACAGTAATACGTCAGCAGCCCCGCATCAGCTCCCTACCCCTGCTCCCAGCACCTCCCACCCATTGGCAGCCCTGCTGATCAGCACCTCCCCCTCCCTCCCCACACCTCTCGATCAGCTGTTTCGTGGCGTGCAGGAGGCTCGGGGGTGGGGGAGAGGAGGGAGGGCATGGCAGAGTCAGGGGAAGGGGTGGAGTGGGGGCAGGACCGGTGACAGAGCCAGCTCCAGCCCTGGAATCGGAGCCTATACAAGGAGCTGCATATTAACTTCTGAAGAGCCACATGTGGCTCCGGAGCCACAGGTTGGCCACCCCTGGATTATGGGATCATTATGGACACAGCCAAATCAACACCACAACCATGGCTTCCTGTACTGGTTCATATCCACCCACCCCAAATTAGCCATGACATGAGTTAAGAATGCCAACTTATTTGAGGGAACAAGGATCTTCTAGTATATGACGATCTAAACAATATACTGAGATTCCAACGCCAATCCAGAAAACCTTTCCGGCTTGCAGCACAAGAGCTTAATGACTCAGGGTTTCCCCCTGAAGATCAATGGTGGAAGGACGCCACCATCCCGAGCAAATACCTCATCAGGGACCCAACTGAAGAAACCAGTGGCTTTTCAGCCCTATGGAAAATATGGTCCATACATCCACACATCACATAGCAGATATGCCTATCTCCTCCATAAATGGGGATTGAGACACAATCTTGTGTGTGACTGCAGAAACGGACTTTAAACTATGGAACATCTCGTCAACCAATGGCCCCAAATGATCATATCCTGGTAATATCTCTGCATCAGATGATGTGGAGTGGATGGCAATCATTGGGATTGCCAACCTAGACTCAGACATGGATGTTGCTGTTCTGAAGTCATATGAAGGAAGAAGATGGAGAGAGACGTTAACTAGTGTGAAGTGCTGATCTCCAATAAAATATGTTATGTCCTGCCCAACAAGAAAAAGCCATCAACACCAGATGGACTATTGTGGGACATTAAAAAGGACAAACAACTTTGTTTGGCTATTACCACCTGTGATGATCTGTATACCTGTGTTCACCTTTTTCTTACAAGGCTAAATTTTGTACCAAGTATGCCTTGTGAGGTATCATTTGAAAACTCAATTTGCAGAGCATTATTGTCCTAATAAAATGTGTGACAACATTGCAAGTAAAGTTGTAAGATTCTACTATATGGGATTACTAAAACATGTTCCAAGTCTGGGGAGTGGCCACAAACCAGTTCCCCAGGGACAAAAGAGAAACGGACCCCTCAGCCAGGTGTCAACAATATCAAAGGGAACATCACCTGGTTATGTGGCCACATATAAGCAGTTGGCTGTGCCAATCCAGCACTGAGGGGAATTAATGTTGTTGGCACATGACTGTACTTTTGCTGGTCACGTGGAGGCACAGAGAACCTATGACAAGTTGAAGAAAAATTTCTACTTGCCAGGAATACAGAATGATGTGAGGAATTATTGCTGGTTCTTTGAATTATATCAAAAAAGGAAAAGATCTGCAGGACCCCAGAAAGTTCTTCTATGCCCCTTGTCTGTGATAGAGCAAGCATTTCTGAGGGTAGCAGTGGACACTGTGGGCCCTACGCGACATCCTACCCACCAAGGAAATAGATATCTCTTGGTGGAAGTGGATTTTGCCACTAGATAGGCAGAGCTCCTGCTTCAGCCTAATAGAGCCTGAATCTGTGGCAAGAGCCCTTTTCACTGTCTTTAGCAGAGCGAGGTTCCCTAAAGAGATTTTATCTGACTGTCAAATTTCATGTCTCAGCTATTCAGTGAGCTATGGAAGTTATGTGGGGGTGAAGTAGCTAAAAATTGCCCCACATCACCCAGAAACCAATGGTTTGGTGGAAAGATTCAATGGGACCCTAAAATCCATGCTGGGGATGTTTGCAAATAAAAGTGGTCAAAAGTGGGACAAATTACCACCGCTTTTGCTGTTTGCTTATAGGGAGGTACCTCAAGAATCAACTGGGTTTTCCCTATTTGGTCCCCTGTATGGAAAGAAAGTGAACGGACCTCTAGATCTCACCAGAGACTCCTGGGAAGGGGACACAGAGGTAAACGAAGAGCCAGTAACTGAATATGTTTTAAGGTTCAGAAAGGAGTTAAAAGACAATGAATAACCTCCATCAATCCAAACAAAAGGCGGGTTATGACAAGAATACTTGTAAACACTGTTTCTTAATAGGGGATATTGGTGTTGCTATTAAGCCCTGTGAAAAAGTACAAAATGCAAAATTCTTGGGGAAGGTCCTTTGAGGTAACAGAAGTGGTGAATGAAGATACATATGTTTAAAAAGCTTCATGGTGTTGCTGTTCCACAGCTAGTACATATGAACAGACTATCACAGCAGGGAAGCCATGGTAAACATGACCTGCTGTGTAGAGAGGGAAACAGAGGCATGCCACCTCTTTGATTAATGGCTGAATGCCAAAATGACTCATCTCTGGAAAGCATCGATATCTGCAGTGAGTTAACACCAGTTAAAAGGGCAGAGGTGTTGTCAGTGTTTCAGAAATACAAAGAAGTGTTTTCTAACAAGCCAGGGAAGACACTTGCTAACTCATAAGATCATCACAGAAGGACCACAACCACCTCCAAGCGGACCCTACAGGGCCATTGGCAAGGTGCAGAAACACATTCATACAGAAATACAAAACATGTTTGACATAGGAGCGATAAAGTCTTTGACAGCTCTTGGGTATCACTTGTGGTCTTGGTCCCTAAGACAGACAACACTGTAAGGTTTTGTGTTGATTATAGAAAACCTCAGCACTGTCACGGTATCAGATGTGTATCCCATGCCTAGAATTGACGATATGTTGGACATTTTAAGCAAAGCTAAAAATCTCAGTGCTTTAACTTTTGATTTAACTCCAGGTTATTGGCAGATTCCTTTGGATAAGGATGCACAGAAAAAAAAATCAATTTTCATCACTGATCTAGGAGTCTATGAGGTCACAATGTTACTGTTTGGTCTAATTAATTCTGGGGCCACCTTCCAGAGGCTGGTTACCGAGTGTTCAATAGTTTACAGAATTTTGCAAGTGCATATGTGGATGACATTGCAGTGTTTAGCAACACTTGGGCTGATCACAAAAACACTTGGGAATAGTGCTGTCAAAACTAAGAGGCAGGCCCGCCTGCCCATAAAAGCCTCTAAGTGTAAAATTGGAGCAGCCAGAGTTCCTTATTTGGGATACTGTGTATGGGGAGATCAAATAACCCCATATCCTTTGAACAGAGCCGTAACTAGCTATTTTTGCGCCCGAGGCAAGAATATAAAATTACGCCCCCCCCCGCCCCCCACATATAATTTCATAGTAGTTACAGTACTCTGCCCTACTCAGATATTTAGAATTCTTCATACTATTCATAGTGCAGAGTCTTGTTCAATGGACTGGAATAAAAATTAAAACTACAATAAATAAATGTACCACCAACTAACACCTCCTGGGGGGATGGGCTAGGCTGGGGGGGTACCACCAACTAATGCCTCTGCGGGAGATGGGCCGGGCCAGGGGGGTACCAACAACTAACACCTCCCAGGGGAATGGGCGGGGGGGGGGGAGGGTACCACCAACATGACAAGGCTGGGTTAACTTTGTGGGCCCGGCGCCAAACATATTTGTGGGCCCCCATTGGGGAAATAGGGCATGTGATGGGGGGCAGTCCACAGAGCAAGGGGCTGGTTGGGGGCCAATGAGGCGCAGTGCAGTGGGAGTGGTCTCACTCAGCCCAGCACAAGGGCACTGTTTACAAACCCAAAACTGCTAGACACACACTGGCCCACCCAGCCCTGCGATGCCAGTGTGCCCCTTCCACACTACCTCCCTGCCCAGTGCCAGGCCCTTATGCCCAGCACCCCCTCACCCAGAGACTTCCCCCACAGATCCTTATGCCCGGCACCCCCTTGCCCAGAGACCTCCCCCACAGATCCCTATGCCCAGCGCCCCCGGACCCACTATGCCCAGAACCCCCTGCCCAGAGACCCCTCCCGCTGACCTCCCACCACAACTGCATGGCACTCTGCACACCATCCCCCTGCTCAGCTTCCCCACCCACAGATCCCCTACTGTCCAGCACCCCCTTCACAGTCCCACCGTCACAGCTGTAGAGCGCCCCATATTCCTGAGAGAATGCTGCATCAAATTCTGCGCATCATATTTTAAAATTCTGATTTTTTGATTTTTTTTTTTTTTTTACAGTAAGTAAATGTGGGAGCTCCACCATGGCAGTGGGGAGCACAGGCCACTGGCTGCATGGAGGTGGGAGAATACCCTGCAACCTCCCCTGGCCCCCTGGGACAGGGACTTGGCAATGAGGCTGAACCTGACCCTGGCACAGCACAAGGGCCAGGCCTGCCACAGAAACACCCTGGGGCTCTGCCCCTTTTGTGCCAGGCGCACCAGATGTGGGCAGGAAGGCTCAGCCTGGCAGCAGGATCCAAGTGCAGAGGGACTTTGTGTGGGGGTATCCAGATGGGAGTAAGACGATTCGGGGGGGGGGGGGGATAAGAGGGTTCTGTGTGGGGCAGTCTGGGGGCAGGCAGCTCAGTGGGGGATCTGGATGCACAGGGAGGTTCCAGGGGCAATAGGAGTCTGCAGGGGGGACCAAGTGAAAGTGGTTGGAGCTCAGCAGGGGTTCATTTGGGAGGGGGTCTAGGTGGTTGGGGCTCAGTGGGGAGAGTGTCTGTCTGGAGGGGGGCTCATAGGGGTGGTACAGATGCAGGGGAGGTGGGGCTTCTCAGGGTGAGGGTTTGATGGGCCTGCTTAACAGGGGAGCCCCAGCTGCTGCCAAGGTGATCCGCATGCTGGACCCCCACTTCCCTTATCCCCTTCTCTTCCCCATCCCATGCGCCTTCTCCACCGCTCCATCTCCTCCCCGAAAATTGAAGCCATTTTAATTTGTCCTGTATCTCAAACCAAAAAATAGGTCCAATCTTTCGTAGGTTTGGGAATCTATTATAGAAAGTTTTTGTGTGGGGGTTCAGTGACATTGTATCTGCAATCACAGATTTATGTAAAAAGACCCAGCCAAAGAAAGTCATTTGGACGAAAGCGTGCCAGGAAGGATTTGATAAGGTAAAGAAAATCTTGTCCAAAAAGCCTGTTCTACCTAGCCCTGATTTTGACAAACTGTTTGAACTGTGTATAGATGCATCGGCCATTGGCCTACATGCTATGCTGATGCAAACAGTGAAGAATAACAGGAAGCATCCAACTGCTTTTTTAAACAAAAAATTGACACCAACTGAATAGAATTATGATAAACTTTGTACAAAGTATGCCTTGTGAGTATTATTTGGAAACTCAATTTGCTGAACATTATTGTCCTGGTAAGATATGTGTAACATTGTATGTAAAGTTATAAGATTCTACTGTATGGGATTACTACAACATGTTCCAAGTCTGGGGAGTGGCCACAAACCAGTTCCCCAGGGACAAAAGAGAAACGGACGCCTCAGCCAGGTGTTAACAATATCAAAGGGAACATCACCTGGTTAAGCGGCCACTCACACTGGTTGGCAGGAAAGAGGGTATGGATGAAAAAAATCTACATCTTGACAAAGACTGCTTGGACTCTGGGGGGGCCAAGGTTTTCTAGGCAAAAGCAATGAATTCCCACTGCTTAGCCTGGGTTAATCTTAAAGGACATATAGAACTAGCTTACTATAGAAGCTGCTATTACCTTTTGAAATTTAAGATTGGAACTCATTTGTGAATCAATGTTTACCTGCTTTAACCTGGTAAACAACTCGTGTTTCCTATTCATATACAATACATCTTTAGATAATGCTTGTAGCCAGTACTATAATAAACTGTCTTTGGTGTGAGATCTAAGGTGCAACTGACCTGGAGTAAGTGGCTGGCCCTTTGGGACTGGGAGTAACCTGAATATTGCTGTGATTCTTGGTGTAAGGGACCATCTATCACAAAGGTAGGATCTCCTGGGTGGAGAGACAGACCCAAGTACCCAAGGGGACTGTCTTGACTCCATGTTTAGGCTGGTACAGTGCCTGAGGAGTTTACACTTGATAATTGGTTGGTGTAATTTAAGTATAGAACTCACAGCCAATCTGGGGTTTGTGCCCTGCTTCCTAACAGCCTGCCCTGAGCCACTCCAGACAGCGTGACAGACTGCACCAGAACTCAGCCTGCAAAGAGGGGTAGGGAAGACAGGGAAACTGAGCCAGTGTGCTGTTAGGTGAGTTGTCCCAGGTCTCAGTGCAGCAGGGAACAGACTCCAGCTCTCCAAGTGTCCAGCCTGGGCACTGATGGGGAGTTGGGCACAGTTAAAAGGGCATTGACACTCCTACCCAATGGTCAGTCCTGGTGCTACAGGGCCATCTTTTCCAGAGAGCTCAGGGCCATCTGTTGGGAGCTGTTGAGCTCTCCAGAAACTGCAGCCTCTCTCGAGAATGCTGTGCCCCTGCTGGGACCTGCTCCTCACAAGGGAGACTGGACTGGCTCAGGGAGGGCCAGCTCAGACAAAGGCTGGCTCAGTGCCTAGGGCATTAGCCTGGGACTCAGTGCAACTCAGGGACCTCTTGATGCCAACTGGCAGAGGACACAGGTTTATGGAGGGGTTCAGGGATCCCCTGGGTTCACCACAGCATATCATGTAAGGTCTCTTCTGAAAGCCAGTGCTACACTGGGCATCGTGAGATGTGTGCCTGGGGAGCATGTGAGGAGTTCTGTATCTGGACTGATTATATGTTCTCTAGGTCTGTGGGTTATGACAGGTCACCCAAAGGTGATCCCCATGCGCTGGGCAGGCCAGGGGGAAGAGATGCCCATCTCCCTCTGACTGGTTGCGTGCAAATTGCCTGAGCAAAACGCTGATGAATAGATTGCAGGGGCTGGAGGAAAACACAAACCCAGCCAGAGTTACCCTGCTTAGGTGTAAGACAATGAACTTTGGAAAGCAGATATGGGATGCAGATGAACCCCCAGGGATTCCTCCAGTTGGAGAGGACAAGCTGCCATCGGACTTAAAGGGCTCTCAGCCAAATCAGTTGAAAGGGCTGGGGAAAGCTGTTGTGTAGGGGATGTGGGAATGTCTTGTGATTAAGCCTAGTCTCTGGGAAGCGTGTGAAGTGACCATTTGTTGCCAGTTACTTCTTCTCACGGTCACTTGACTCTCTGCCCTTGGATGATACATGTGTCCTTGTTTTCACTATAACGCAATCTAAGTGCTGGGTGTTAGGCCAAGCCGGGATCGGGTGCTGAATCGTGCAAGCAGGTGTGTTCTGTTCCTTTGGGAGCAGCGAACCGGAGAGTTCTGCGAGCGTCCAGTGGGGCAGTGTAGGGGGTCTTGGCCCTCTGCGGGGTGGTAGGGCACCACCCCGCCTCGCTGCACACGCTCGGCTGGATTGGGAAATCCTCAGCCTATGGCCCTAAAACCTCAGGTAGGGTCCTGCAAGCGGTAGAACATATGCCCAGGCCCTGGGTCAGGGCAGGGCAGTAAGCAACAGCCAGGGGCTCAGGCCCTCAGGCAGGGACTGAGCAAATAGCCCAATAGAAAGCACCAGGCTCCTGGCTCTGAGTGACCAGGAAGAGGGGGAGACTGCCATCCGCACATTGGGTGGCAGGGGGGACGCAGGCCCAGCCACTCCACTGCGTCCCAGCCCGGGGCCCTAGCAGCGGCAGAAAAACCCGCTGCTGAGTCAGTGGGGATCCTGGCCGCAACACACCGACATCGGCTCTGGCAGTGCTGCAGCCAGACTAGGGTCGGCTGCCCCCAGGCTACTTCCAGCTTCCCCCTCGTAAGGTACCTGAGTCAGGGTGGTGTCTTCGGCGGGTCCCAGCACCATGGGTTCCTCCTCTGGACAGCGGCCGCTCGGCAGGTCCAGCCAGTCCTGGCGTGTCCCTGGGGCCGCAGGGTTTTCCCAGTCGCGGGCTAGGCTGGCGGCATCCAGTCTCCTGGCGACTGCACCTCAAGTGAGCTCTGAGGGCCGCCTGTATACTTCCGGGTCGCGCTGGTCTACTTCCAGGTCGTGGCCTGTCTCTCTGAGGGGCGGGCCCAGAGCTTCCTGGCTCCGCCCACTCTGGCCTCTGGGGAGATTCGTCCCTCTGCAGGGTGGTGGGGCACCACCCTGCCTGGCTACAGGCAGGGGCCAGGCACTCCGGGGACCTTCCAAGGGCTCGGGGTTGGCACGTGCCCATTGCTCCCCTCCCTGTACTGAGAGCGAGGCCTGCGGAGGCCTGGTGGGTAGGGCTTGCGCTGCCAGAGACCGATGGAGTCGGGGAGCTGCCCCCCCCTCCCGCCCCGGCCAGCAGCGTCATGGTCAGGGATGTAGGCTCAATTCTCTACTCTGCTACAGACTCACTGGGTGCCCTTGGGCCAGTCACTTTGTCCCTCAGATCCCCCTCTGCTCCCTCTCCCAGGGTACGCACAGTAATGGCTGTTAGGCGCTCAGATGCAATGGTGAAGTCCTTTGGCTGTCCGCAGGGCAGGATTACATACAAGGTCCTATGGTGGGGGGCTGCCCCAGCAAGGTGTGCCTGTACCCCGTCAGAGTGCCTGGGCCCCCTCGCTTTCCCAGCAATGCCAGCTTGAATGACAAAACAGTTGCTTTCCACGTACATGAGACTGTGCGCATTGCACAATTGCTAGGCACAGTGACTCACTGGGAACATCCTACCCACGCTGCCTGCGCTGCCTTCCAGCACTGCCAGCGTCTCCTCTTCCCAGCCTCTCGCCTCTCTGTGCCTCTGCTGGTGGCTGTTGTCCGTCTGTAACAGGGCAGCCGCTGCGTACTTGAAGCACAGAAAGGCAGGGTCTGAGCACACACATCACTGGGTGAGACGGCACATCTCATCCAGCTTCCCTTCCCCTGGAGAGAAGCAGAACTCAGCACCCCATCCCCTTGCAGGGCTGAGCCCCAACGTGGGAGGCACCAATCAAACCAGCCATGGGATTTTCCTGAGCCTGCCATGGGGCCAGTTCCACCAGCCCACCTCTCCGGGTTCTAATTCACACGCAGGTGGGATGAACACCCCGGTGTGCAGAACAGCCAGGCCTGGCCACACACACACCACCTTCAGGTGTGCTGAGGGGCGAGGTGGTGTGTGTGTGGCCAGTGCTGAGGGGCGAGGTGGATTCTGGCCCAGAAATACCCCTCTGCTCGGGAAGAGCTCACCCCTGTGGCAGGCACTGGGCCGGGCAGGCATAGCACCACTGAGCTATGCCCACCCCCAGCAAATCTCCATGACAGGTGGCACAGAGGGGATGGCAATAGACGTATGTGGCTCAGATCAGGAGAGCTTGAAGACCTGGGGCCATGCTCCCTGGCCCACTGCAGCTGCCAATGGAGAACTCCATTGTGCAGGAGAACTCTTGTGCCGGCCACCCCCTGTTTGTGGCATGAAGGAGGGAGAGGTGCTTTGGGGGTGCCTATGCCCGAGTGGGGTGGCTCTGCCTGAGGGGGGTGGCAAATCAGAGCCCCATTGGTGTCAGGTCACTCTGGGGACTTATGTCAGTGGCATAAGTCAGAGCTGCCCTGTGGCTGCTCTAGCGTGTGCCAGGTCTGAGTGCTACCGGTCCTTAGGCCTTCCCACAGTTCTCCCATGCACCCAGGAAGGACAGACAAGCTCTCCCATGATACACTGCAAAAGAATTCATAGAAGGGCTCCACTGGCTCCTGCGTTAAGCACCATGGGATGCGCTCTAGAAGTATTAGCGCCACGCGGTGCAGCACCAGGGCGGACGCAGGCACTCAAGGGTTACACTGCAGCGCAGCTGCCTCCCTCTAGCTACATGGAGTCATGCAAGTGCAGATCACTCCAGGGATCTAGAGGGAGGCAGCTGCCAGTGAAAACAGAGCTGCAGCTGCCAGTCCTTAGACTTTTTGGCTGCCCGAGGGTTAGACGTTTGCTGCTGGTCCTTAGGCCACGTCTACACTACGAACATTCGTCATCTTAAGTTATGTCGGCATACAGCCGCCGCAGTTAGTACATTACTTGTGTATGCACACGTGGCTCCTTGTGTCGGTGGTGCGCGTACTCCCCAGGAGCACTTCTATCAGTGCAGAGTGGGGTACATGCCACTGTAACAATGCTGGTTCTAGCGGGACCCAACTGTGAGTGCCAATTCAGGACAAATTGCTTCAAGCAGGGCAGTTACAGCCCAAGGCTGGGGTTTTTCCACCTCTGAGGCAAACCAAAATCACCAAACAGAGAAGATTTTGGTTTTACCCCACTGGCTAACCACAAGTCACACAATCAATTCCCTTAGACACTCCAGTTTCCCAGTGTCACCACCAGTGCCACTCGTTATGTGGACAAATGTTTATGAAAACCAATAACCCAGTAAAAGAAAAAGGTTCTCTCGATCCCAAAGTACCAAGTCCCAGACCCAGGTCAAGATACAAATCAGATCTTACCTACAAATCACGCTGTTGCCAATCCTTTAGAATCTAAAATCTAAAGGTTTATTCATAAAAGGAAAAATATATAGATGAGAGCTAGAATTGGTTAAATGGAATCAATTACATACAGCAATGGCAAGGTTCTTGGTTCAGGCTTGTAGCAGTGATAGAATAAACTGCAGGTTCAAATCAAGTCTCTGGAGTACATCCAGAGCTGGGATGGGTCATTCAGTCCTTTATTCAGAGCTTCAGTTTGTAGCAAAGTCCCTCCAGAGGTCAGAAGCAGGATTGAAGACAAGATGGAGATGAGGCCTCAGCGTTTTATAGTCTCTTGCCATGTGGTCTTTCTTTCTTTGTTCCAAAGGCAAGCTATCCAACACATGGCATGGAAAAACCTCTGTTTTTCTGTTCTGTCTATAGGCAGGTGACGGTCCCTGCATACCTTGCTGAGTCACAAGGTGTGTCTGCCTTCTCTCAATGGATCAATTGTGTAGCTGATGGTCCTCAATGGGCCATCAAGCTGGCCAGGCAGAGCTGACACCAACTTGTCTGGGGTTTCACCCAGAAGCATAGCATAAGTTTGAAATACAGACAGTATAGAGCCAATATTCATAACTTCAACTACAAAAATGATACACACATACAGATAGCATCATAATAACCAGCAAACCATAATCTTATCTTAGACACCTAATTTGACCCCTTTATACAAGTTTTGGTGCCACTACAGGACCTTGGTTGCAACAACGATTTATATGGTCCCAGATTATGTCAATAACGTCACACCCTCCCAGTACAAACACACCTCTCCAGTGCCCCCCAAATACCTCCTCCCAGTTGTTGTGGAAAATTAACCACACGTTGTGTTTGGATCAAAATCGCCTGAGGCGCCTTTATTTTATACGAGCATATATGCAGGGAAAGTCAGCATAGCCCCATGCAAGGTGACAAGCTGCTCTGCCCTCCTTAAACTTTAACCAGCTTATAACGGTTAAAACCACAGACAAATTACACATACTTCTATATTAGTTACCTTATTTGGAATACATTGCAAATTCAATGCAGGTCAAAAGCAAAGCCAGCAAAATGAGCATTTTCCATATATAGACTATTCCTGTTATTCAGTGTCTACCCTTTTGCCTAATTGCAGTTATTTATTTCTTAGACTTCTGCTATTTCAAATTGTTCTGTTTGGGGAAAGTTTGGGGACTTTACACTTCTGCTTCCTGCTCCTTCCTCCTATACACAGACACAAGCTGAACCAAAGTTCAGCACAGCCTGGACACAAGCTTATCCAAAGTTTTAAGGCCCACACAGCTTGGCCAAAGTCTTGGGGCCCCCCAGATTTTCCTTCACACAGTACACACACACCCCTCCAGCATCCCCCAAATAGCCTCTTCATCACCCCACAATTGTACCCCCCCAGCTCCCCCTCCCCCCGCAGTGTCCTCTATGTAGGAACTTGAAATATGGTAACCCTAGGGATCTCTCAGAGCACCCTGCCAGCAGCAGCAGCCGCCTGCTCCCAGCGCCTGGGCTGGGCATCATACTCACAGCAGCCTGGGGCAGGGCAGCCAAGGGGCGCAAGGGGCCGTTCCACTGTATGCAGGGAGGTCTCTGGGCAGCGCAAGAGGTGTGACCAGGCTGCTGAGAGGCAGGTGCCCAAGGGGTTGAGTACTGCAGGGAGCACCTCGGGGAGCATCTCAGGGCAGCCGGGCTCCGCAGCAGGGGCCAGCTCCAGGGGGCAGCGGCAGCCGACGCCGGACTCCTTTGGGGCAGAGGCAAGAGCGTGTCAGGGGCGTAGCTTGGAGCTGTGCCGCCCGCCCTGCCTGGGGTGTGCCCGGCAATGCAGAGGCAGCCTGGCTCTGGGAGCAGGGCAGGGAGCCCAGAGCGTGAAGAGCCAGGAGTGGGCCGGGTGGCTCCCCGCAGCTTCCGGTCCGCCGGCTCCTGGTAGGAGGTGACGGTTTTTAAACTGTGGGGCGTGCCCCCTAGGGAGGTGTGTGCCACAGAAATCGTAGGGAGACGGGACATGACTCCATGTGCCTTTCCACATTCCACCTCTAGGGGGTGCAAATATTCTTGCTCTCCCTGGGCACTAAACTGCTCGGTTAGGGCTCTGTTCAAACAGCTAGTCACATGGGAGCTCCTCCCCTCATTTCCCTGGAAAACAGAACCCTGCCAGGAAGAACCTGATACTAATCCTCTGCTGCTGGGTTGGGCATGGGAACGCCCCCTGACTGCCGCTGTCTTTATAGAGCCCGGCTCCTGGCGTGCTGCTGCTTGTGCCTTTCCCCGGAGCTAGCATGTCCTCTGTGCCCAAGGCGGCCTTCGTAGGCATGCTCCTCTTGTGCCTGTGCCCCAGGCACCGAACAGGTAAGCAAAAGAAGCCGTGCAGACTCCCTGCGGGCGGGATTGCAGCGGGCGTTCACCCACGGACTCTTAGCTGTGTCCTTTCCCATGCAGCCCAGCAGGCCCAGGCGCTCCACGTGCCCACGAGGTGCATGTGCTTGAAGTTCCAAGAGAAGGTTAATCCCAGTTTCATAATGGATTTCCTGATCATTGAGAAGGGAGCCCACTGCCACCGCCATGAGATCATGTAAGTAGCGTCTGGCTGCTGTGCCAGCCAGAGTCCTCACTTACACCCCTCCCCGCCCCTGGTGGGCTGTGATGCGGGCTCTCTTGGTTGAGAGAACCCGCCATAGCCATGGCCACCCTCTGGCCAGGCGTCTCTTACCAGCAGCAGCCTTCCAGCTGCGTTACCCTTCTCTGGGGCCTCCCTCCCACCCAGGGCAAAAGCATCTGGCCGGCCTCCTTCCCTGCCTATGTCTCCTCACACCCAGCTATCACAGTGCGCAGCCCCTCTGCTTTCCCAGGGAGGGGAGACCATGAGCAGGCTCCCTGGGTCCCAGCTAGGGTGACCAGACAGCAAATGTAAAAAATCGGGACAGGGGGTGGGGGGTAATAGGAGCCTATATAAGAAAAAGACCCACAAATCGGGACTGTCCCTATAAAATCGGGACATCTGGTCACCCTAGTCCCAGCACCAGGCTTCAGGGAAGTTTCACCTGGGCCGGTGTGACTCACATCTCCCTGTGGAGGTGTGTGAGGGGCCTTCCTCTTCCCCACTTCCAGTCCGGTATCTGATTGTAGACAGGAAGCTTGAATAGCTTCTCCTTTGTGTTCCAGGCCATGGGGGAAACCCCTGCTTCTCTCCACTAGCCAAGCTATTTACATTGCCACTGTCCTGATGAGCTTGGTTCATGCCTCGGCTGTTGCCGGAACAGGCACTGAACTTTGTCTTAAAATGTGTTTTCGTTTACCCGGTGTAAATCTGGAGTGACTCTCCAGATCAGAATCAGGCCCAGGATGCTCGTCTGCCTGACAGCAAGACCCCTGCTCCAGCACAGGCCCCGGGGGCACCGCCAGGGCACCGGGCACTGCAGGGGACCAAACGTACCTGCTTGTCTTCCAGATTGAGGCTCCGGGGAGGCCAGAGAGAAACGTGCCTCGACACATCCAAGAGGCAAGGGAAGAATCTGCTGCACTGCTGGAAGAGGTCAGTGCTCGGAGCAATGGGCCCTGGCCCCAGCTGGCAACTGCCAGAACCTGCTCCCCAGGCTGGCCCTTCGCTGTGTGCAGCGGCAGCACTGGGCCAGATTGCAATGCTGGCTGCACAGTCGCCCGGGCCACGGGGAGGGCAGTGGTCGCTGCAAGCTGCCGCCCGCGTACACAAAGCAGAGCCTGGCCCGTTTGGCTTGTCCCTCTGGGTCCCAGTGGCTGAGAGGCCTTCGGTCCTGCTCTGAAGGAGCCCCCTTCTCTTACAGAAACCTGAAGGGCTCCAAGAAGCTGCGCCACTGCATGAGGAAGAGGCAGCAACACAGGACCAGGGCAAAGCAGTGAGCACGATGCACAGGTAAGGCTACACTCTGGGCTCCAGGGGCAGGTCTCCCGCGGCTCCCCTGCAGGGGAACTAGCTGCGGCCACGAGAGATGGGGCCTGGGCAGCTCGTGACCCAGAGCAGGACTTTGATCTACACAGCCTGTCAGCCAGGCTGTTCCCACAGTGAGATTACAAGTGAGCACGTTAAAGTTAAACTGTAACCTGCTCCCCCCTCTTTCAGACTTGTTTTTCTGCCCCCCGGCCCTTCCAATGGGACATTTGCAAGCTTGGTTACAGTTTCACCTGACATGACACTGCCAGGTTTGCTGCCATGCCATGTACCTTTGCCCAGCCTGTGCTGCTCAGCCCCACTGCAGTTGTGACACATCAGGAAAATAGCTGCGTTATTTCTCGTTTGTGCTGTTGGGCACCATGTTGGCCCCAGGATATGACAGAGACAAGGCGGAGGAGGGGATCTCTTTTATTGGACCAGCTACTGTGAGTGAGACATCCCTCTTGAATGGACAGGGCTGGCTCTAGGCCCCAGCAAAACAAGCAGGGCCATCCCATCCCTAGAAATGTGCCCCAGCTCGCCTCCGCCTGCTCCCAGAACGCGCGGCCGCCTCTCCGCTTCTCCCCCCTCCTTCCCAGGCTTGCTGCGAAACAGCTGTTTTGCGCGGCAAGCGTGAGAGGGAGGGAGGAGAAGCCGAGCGGCGGTGCACTCAGGGGAGGCGTTGGTGGTGAAGTGGAGGTGATCTGGGGTGGGGAGCGATTCCTCTACCCCCCATTACTTCCTGTGCCGCCCCCACCCTCGCTCACCTCCGCTCCGCCTGCTCCCCTGAACGCGCTGCTGCTCCCTCGCCGGAGAGGGATGGGGGAGAAGCAGAGCGGCGGCGCGTTCAGGGGAGCAGGCGGAGCGGAGCTGAGCTAGGGCGGAGGGTTGTGTGTGGGGGGGCCCCCCTGCAGGAAGCAATGGGGGGGAAATGCGACATGCCCGGGGGAGGAGGCGGGGCCAGGGATTTGGGGAAGGGGTTGGGACGGGGTGGAGTTGGGGCGGAGCCGGGGGCGTGAGGGCACGAAACAAATGGGGGGGGGGGAGGAGTGGCCAAAATTGTTTTTGCTTGGGGCGGCAAAAATCCTAGAGCCGGCCCTGCAAATGGGCCAGTTCTGCAGAGAAGGTGGTTTGGATGGGTGGTTTGAAACCTCTGCCAAGGACAACATCGATGAAGCTGCTTGATTCTCAATGGGAAACATCCCTGCCAAGAGGGTCCTGCAGCCTCGAGCCAGCACCAGGGCTGTGCAGCCAGGCCTGTGCCGCCAGCGCTGAGGAGAGAGAGCTGTTAATGGTGGCACTGGCAGAAGGGGGGGGGGGGGGGAGAAGGGGGGCACTGGTCGGCTCGGCTGGGAGCTGACAGACACAGAGTCCGGGGGCAGCGAGGCTGACCCAGAGACTGACAGACAGAGAGCCAGGCGCGGACAGGAGTCCGGGAGCAGGCGGAGCGGAGCTGAGCTAGGGCGGAGGGTTGTGTGTGGGGGGGCCCCCCTGCAGGAAGCAATGGGGGGGAAATGCGACATGCCCGGGGGAGGAGGCGGGGCCAGGGATTTGGGGAAGGGGTTGGGACGGGGTGGAGTTGGGGCGGAGCCGGGGGCGTGAGGGCACGAAACAAATGGGGGGGGGGGGGGAGGAGTGGCCAAAATTGTTTTTGCTTGGGGCGGCAAAAATCCTAGAGCCGGCCCTGCAAATGGGCCAGTTCTGCAGAGAAGGTGGTTTGGATGGGTGGTTTGAAACCTCTGCCAAGGACAACATCGATGAAGCTGCTTGATTCTCAATGGGAAACATCCCTGCCAAGAGGGTCCTGCAGCCTCGAGCCAGCACCAGGGCTGTGCAGCCAGGCCTGTGCCGCCAGCGCTGAGGAGAGAGAGCTGTTAATGGTGGCACTGGCAGAAGGGGGGGGGGGGGAGAAGGGGGGCACTGGTCGGCTCGGCTGGGAGCTGACAGACACAGAGTCCGGGGGCAGCGAGGCTGACCCAGAGACTGACAGACAGAGAGCCAGGCGCTGGAGGGGTAACTTGGTGCCCAGAGAGAACAGGGCTGGAGGGGAGTGCCCAGCACAGGGAAGGCACTAGACAAATGGGTCTCTGTTGTTTTTAAACCTACCACTGTTTGGGCAAATAAATCATACTGGGTTTTGGAGTCTGTCATCACTGCAAACTTCCTGAGCGCAGGCCCGGGGGAGCAGGCAGGTAGGGTCCATGCCTGGCTGGAGCTGCTCGGGGTTACGAGTGGTGCCCTGGGAGTTGGCACCCGGAGAGCCAGTGGGTGTGCAGCTGGGTGGCAGGAACCCACCCCACAGAAAAGTGGAGGTAGGGTGACCAGCTGTCCCGATTTTATAGGGACAGTCCTGATTTTTGGGTCTTTTTCTTATATAAGCTCCTATTACCCCCCACCCCCGTCCCCAGGGCCGGTGCAAGGAAGTTTCGCACCCTAGGCGAAACTTCCTTGCGCCAGCCCTGCGCCGCCTCCACCCCAGTCAGCTCCCCCCCACCAGAGCTCAGCCTCCCCCCCCCCCGCAATGAGGCCCCCCCCAGCCAGGTCCCCCACCCGCGGGAGCTCAGTCTCCCCGCGCCCACGGGCGCTCAGCCCCACCCACCACCCCTGACTCACCAGCCAGAAGCTGAGCAGGGAGCCTGGGGCAGCGGGGCGGCGGCTCCCTGCTCGGGTGTTGAGTGGTGGGGGGGGCGTCTCCCAGCGGCTGCCCCGCGGCTCCCCACTCGGGCGCCCCCCAAAATCTTGGCATCCTAGGCGACCGCCTAGGGTCGCCTAATGGGCGGGCCGTCCCTGCCCGTCCCGATTTTTCACACTTGCTCTCTGGTCATCCTAAGTGGAGCCATGGCTGGGTGAGAACGTCCAGGGACTGCATTCCCCCTGCTTGGACCACAGTCCCGAGTCTCACAGTGGAGAACTTAGCAGACACTGATCCGGTTCCATCGCTGGCCACAGCCAGGAAGGGGGATGAATTGGATTGAAATTTCCCTGATTTGCAGGAACTACCCAGCAAACCACTCAGTGGTTAATCTGAGTGGTTAATTAATCACTCAGTGGTGCAACCTTCTCTGGAACTTGGTGGGCAGGGCTGGGATGGGAGGGATCAGGCCTGGGAGGTGGGGGAGAGAGATAGCTCAGTGGTTTGAGCATTGGCCTGCTAAACCCAGGGTTGTGAGTTCAATCCTTGTGGGGGCCATTTGGGGATCTGGGGCAAAAATTGGGGATTGGTCCTGCTTTGAGCAGGGGGTTGGACTAGATGACCTACTAAGGTCCCTTCCAACCCTGATATTCTATGATTCTAAACCACAATGCAAGTGCCACTGCGCCACCTTGTGGCCTTGCCACGCCACTGCTCTGCACACAGGATCCAAGCCCCCTTGCTTGGGAAACTCCTGATTAATGCCATGATATTAATCACTCAGTGGTGCAACCTTCTCTGGAACTTGGTGGGCAGGGCTGGGAGGGATCAGGAAAGGGCAGAGAGGATGATCAGGGCCTGGAAAAAAACCCTGTGGAGAGAGATTGAAACGCTGGGCTTGTTACCCTAGAGAGGAGACCAAGGAGAGGGATGTGATAAAAGTATATCAAATAATCGGTGGGAGCCAGAAGGGAGATCAGGGTGTCTGTTCTCCCTGTATCTTCACACCACAACAAGGGGATATTTAACAGCTCTGAAAGGTGGGAAATTCTGAACTAATGGTTCTTCACACAGTGGGGAGTTAGCCTGTGGGACTCACTGCCACAGGATTTTGTTGCAGCCAAAAACATAGCACGAGTCAAAGCCAGATTGGGCATTTATATGGAGACCGAGCCTAGCCAGAATGAGTGTGATGGGGCACCCGCTGCTCCTGTCTTCTTCGCTTCACACGCAGGCCACACAGGGACCTTCCTTCTGTAGCTCTCAGTGTCTGGTTTATTTCCAATGCTTCGCCTTCCCACCTTTTCTGTATTTCTGTAGCCAGGCCGTTTCTGGAGCCATTAGTTGTAACTACCCCTTCTCCCAAGGGCTGGGGGTGGGAAGCTGTCTCTCCACACAGCTGGTTCCCTTTATCTGGACCAGCTAGCCTTTCCCGTTGGGCGTTCTTCCTGTGCTCTGGGCTGGCGTGGGGTTGGGGTCAGAGGGAAGCCCTGGGCTGGGCTCGCTCGGCATGGGGCTGGAAGCACAGAAGAGGGCTCTCTTGGTAGAACAAGGAGCTCCCGGCATCACTCACTTTCCCTGGCCCCGAATCGCCTGGCTGCCAGGGAAGAGAAACCAGCCACTGGCAGTGCGAGGTGAGCGACTGAGTGCCACCATGGCCAGCCACGATGAGAGGGGGAGCAGGCATGGAGCCCATCCCCCCAGCTGGTCTGTGCTACACTGTTCCTACCCCCCTCAGCATCCCTGCAGGAGCCAGCGATGGACTCAGCCTGGCACAGCCATGCCCTGGCGGGGAGGGGCTCAAATCCAGGACCCCCAGTCTGGGGGGCAAGGCCCCTCTGCCCTCCAGCTCCTTCATGCCAGTCCCAAGCCAGCCTCCCACACCCACTGCCTGGCGTCAGCACCCGCCCGAGGGGCAGGGCAGCAGGGATCCGCCCCTTAGGAAACATAGCTGCTGGGATAGCTGGTGCATGAACACCCCAGTCTGTCGGGTTAGCTGAAGGACTCCCAGGTACTGTAAGGTAACTGCACCGGGCTGGTTGGGAGGAAAATCAAGGCAAAGTTTATTCACAAAGAGCAGAGATGTGAGTGGTACCAAGCCGGGACAGACGCACCAGAGCTGGTCACCACCAAACCAAACCCCACCCACTTTCTGGTGACGAAAACGTCATTGGAGCCAGTTACACTCTTTGCTGAAGCTTTTTCTTACTCACATCAAGGTACCAGCATCTCCAGCCCTGCGGACAGGGGGACCCGACTTTCACAGGCTCACAGGGCACTGCACCCTGTGGTCTCTCTGCGCCGGATGCTTTTTGTTTCTGCTTGTATTTCCCAAACCTTGCTATTCCGTCCCAGAGGCAAGCCAACCTGTGTCTCTTCCATCCTCTGCACGATCATATGGATACGAGCTTCCATTGCTTTGACTCTGTATTGCTCCAGTTCACTGGAGACAGGTCGACAGCCGTCTTTCACCCCGCCTGAGGGAAGCCTGTGCCTCCCCGCATTTGGGCACTGACTTTAAAGCAGCCCATCAGCAAGTGACTGTAATTCCGCCCATGGTGTTAACATGTTTCACAAGGACATTCATCCCCGGCACATCACCAGTTTTCACAAAAGCCCTGCCTCGCTCCACTCCTAATACACTCCTACCGGACACAATTGGCTGATTCAGCTTCTGATTCTTTGGGGTTCAGGCCCTCTGTTCTCCCCTAGGATGGCTGTGTGATGTTGCACTCCATATGTTTTATGGAAATATGCTTATGAGTGTGAATATGATGTAACTGTAATATGCTTTCTGCAAAAGGTCTCTTGTAAGGTATAACAAAGGTTATAAATTACTGAAATATTCCTCCTATTTGTATGCATGTATCATTCTTGTATCTGAAGCTAGAAATATGAAGTATAACTCTGAGGTCCTATTGTAATTAATGGTGGTTTAGAATCTTGATGGCTCCCAGTGACTAGGGCCAGGGCCAGGGCCAGTGCAAGGATATTTTGCGCCCTAGGCAAAAATTCCACCTTGCCTCCCCCTCCCCACCGCCGCACATCGGTTCATTGAGGGGCAAATCCCAACGAGCCTTTTATAGACCCCAGGGGCCAGCCTGCCCAGGGGCTGCTCCCCAGACCAGGTTCCCCCGTCCCTGCTCCCATCCACTCCCTCCCACTTCCCACCCCCTGACTGCCCCCCTCAGAACCCCCAACCCCCTGCTCCTTGTCCCCTGACTGCCCCCCAGAACCCCACCCCCTACGTAAGCCTCCCTGTTCCTTGTCCCCTGACTGCCCCCTCCTGAGACTTCCCCACCCTAACTGCCTTCTGACTGCCCCCACAGAACGCCTGACCCATCCAACCACCCTGCTCCCTGTCCCTTGACTGCTCCGACCCCTCTCCACACCCCCACCCCCTGACAGCCCCCCCAGAACTCCCAACCCATCCAACCCACACCTGCTCCCTGACTGCTCCAATCCCTCTCCACACCCCCGCCCCCTGACAGCCCCCCCCCAGAACTCTCGACCCTTCCAAACCCCCCTGCTCCCTGACTGCCCCCCGGGACTCCCCTTACCAGGCCCAGGCCGCTGGAGCTGCTGGCTCTGCCGGGCGCACAGCCCCTCCCCTGCAGACTTGGCTTAGACTTGCGTGTTTTGTTTTATTTTGCTTTGTGATTTACTTTGTTTTGGCCGTTATTACTTGAAATCACTTAAATCCTACTTTTTATACTTAATAAAATCATTTTTGTTTATTAATAAACCCAGAGTAAGTGATTAATTTCTGGGGGAGCAAATAGTTGTGCATATTTCTCTATCAGTGTTATAGAGAGCGGACAATTTACCCTGTATAAGCTTTATACAGAGTAAAACGGATCTATTTGGGGTTTGGATCCCATTGGGAGCTGGGTGTCTGGGTGCTGGAGACAGGTAACCTGCTGAGCTATTTTTAGTTAAAGTCTGCCACTTTGGAGCCATGGCCCAGACCCTGGGTCTGTGTTACAGCAGGCTAGCGTGTCTGGCTCAACAAGGAAGGGTTCTGGATTCCCAAGCTGGAAGGGAAAATGGGCTCAGAGGTAATTTCAGCACATCAGGCGACAGTCCCAAACCCAGGCTGAACCCTGATTGTCAGCCCCCAATCCCTATCCCTGGAGGTGCTGCTCCCCTGGGCGGTGCAGGGCAGGGCAGACGTTGGCGCTGGAAGATGGACCCACCCCACTCTGTCCCAGGGCCGTGCTCGAGGACTCAGGAGGAGGGGGGATGGCTGCAGGGACTCAGGCAACCAGTCCTCTCTTGCAAACATCAGGCTGGTGGGGGTGCTGTGTCCCTTGTTCCCGCATGGCCCCACAGCCGCCCCAGGGGGAGCAGTGGAAGATGGCATCTGATGCCCCTAGGCTGGCTCTGTTCCCTGCAGCTTATCAGCGATGCTGCTGTGAGAAAGCTGGCAGATATGGGGCTGGGGGTTAGATCCAGCTGGCTGGGGAGCACGGCCCACGGCCAGCCACACAGCAGGGTGGGGGGGTCAGGGTGGATTCTGCAACTCCACTGGTACCAACTGCCTAGCACTGAGCAGATGCCCATGGAGTGGCTGGAAAATGTCTGAGAGCGAAGGCTTCATTGTCCTGGAAATATGCTGAGCAGAACATGGCTCAGCCCACCGGGGCAGAGCCTGCATGGATCCCACAGGGGTGGGGCCGGTCGGGGGCTGGACGGTGCCCAGGGGGTACTGACACATGGCCAGAGCCTGCCAGGATCCCATGGTGAGTGAGGGCGGGGGAGGTGCCCAGGGTTTTATCAAAGCTATTCTTTGGTTTTAACTGATTTTCATCTGAATTTTGGACTGCTCGAGTACATGGAAATAGTGATTAGGTTAAGAAAATCCAACCCGTCCCACTAGCAGACGCCTCTCTGCCAATAGTAAGTGAGTCGCAGTGTGAATGTGAGGCTGTCTGTTAAAGGAAGGCAACGGAGTGAAAGACAGACAGACAGACACACTCACCTGTGCATGGACAGCTGATGTACAGCTCACGACATAAAGCACAACATGGAAGGGCTGTCACTTCACCACTCTGAGTGGGCTCGATTTTGTGCTCTTTCTCCATCTGCCGCCCCCTCCCCCACCGCCCCCCGGGATTAACCCTGATATTTACCCAGAAAACTAGGAAGTAGATTTGTTTGCCCTGATTTCCACCCTTTTGCGGTGTTTGGAACACACATTGATAAAGTCCCAGGTACCGTTCAACCAGATAAAGATGGGAATCGAAGGGCTTTGCCCAGAGGCTGGTCCAGCCCCATCAGGTGAGTAGCCAGAACGGCTCCCTGAATGCCAGCACTGCAGCCAGCCCAGAAACTGCCACAGCACCCGCCAGCCCCGCCCTCCAGCCGGCAGCAGCAAGCATTAGTTGTGGGGGGGTTGGCTGGGCTCCTTGGTGCCAGGACTCCACCTGGCGGTGGCTGCCCTGCTCCAGATAGGTCGGCTCTGCCCGCGGCGCCTGGGCGGCAGGGAGAGCATGTCCGAGCCCTAAGGCCAGGCCCCGGGCCAGCAGGCGGGGAGCTCCAGGCCGCTGCCACTCGCCCCAGACTGCGGGCGAGGTGGGCGGGTGCTCAGAACAGGCCTGTAGCACTGAGGGGCGTGACGAGGAGCGGGGTCTCTGTGGGCCCGAGGATTGGGGCTGTGTCGGACGTGGTCTCCTCAGCCTCGCTCTCTGCCTCGTCCGGGCTCTCGCTGATGGAGGGGATGATCCTCACCAGCTTCTCCTGGAAGTGAACCTGCTTGCCCGGGGCAGGCAGGGCGGTGGTGGGCGGGGCTGGGGCGGGCTCGGCCGGCCAGCCAGCGCCCTTGTCCTTGCTGCCCTTCAGGATGCTCTTCATGTGGCCGAGCAGGGAGGCGCGCTGCTCTCGGCGCCCCCCGGGGAAGGTGAAGGTCTGCTCAGTGTCGCCACTGCCCGTGGAGGTGGCAGCCGTCGCACAGGGGTCCACATACTGCTCCAGCGGCCCCTGCGCCTCCCGGCACGCCGGGCTCTTCTTCCGCTTACTCAGCAGGAAGTAGGCCAAGCCGGTCAGCACCAGCATGGAGCCTGGGAAAAGGCACCGGAGACGAGACATAGCAACAAGCTGGGGAGGGGTTGCCAGGAAAACCGGGCCATGGCCCCTCCCTTCCATCACAGCCGGGCCATGGCCCCCAGCCTGGCACACCTGTCCCATCACGGCTGGGCCACGGACCCCAGCCTGGCACCCCTGTTCCATCACAGCTGGGCCATGGCCCTTAGCTTGGCACCCCTGTCCCATCACGGCTGGGCCACGGACCCCAGCCTGGCACCCCTGTCCCATCACAGCCGGGCCATGGCCCCCAGCCTGGCACCCCTGTCCCATCACAGCCGGGCCATGGCCCCCAGCCTGGCACCCACCTCCATACCCCATTCCCCTGCCCCCCATGCTGTCCGTGGCCCCAGTGCGCTCCTCACCGGGGATGGTGACATGCCAGACCAGGACAGGATGCAGGAAGCAGGCTACTGAGAGCAGCACGTAGCCCAAGAATTTCTGGAAGCTCGCTGGCTGGGTGGTTCGCTTCCAGAAGGTGTGTGCCAGGGAGCCCGGCTGGTAGCTGGGGAGAGAGGGGGAGGTGTGGGCTTGGGCAGGGAGAGCCGGTCACCAGCACCAGAGCCACATGGCTGGCAGGGCTGGGTCTGAATGCCCCCCTGGTGCCCACCGGCCCCAGAGCTCAGAGCACCAGGCCCAGCCTGGACATGGGGCTGGCTAAGGCTTGAGTGGCCCATGGAGGACAGGGGGCACAGGGCTGAGCTCCGAGGATTCTCACCTATTCCCTCAGCCCAGGGACACACCCATGGGTGCCCAGTCCCTGAGGCAGAGGCCAGGGAAGTGTGAGTGACACATGCAGGCCACGGGGGCAGCAGCCTGGCCAGCAAGCAGGGTTTGGTGCTACCAGCAGGGGGCAGGCTCCCCTGAAGGTGGGTCTGCAGCCCCACCTCATCAGCCCTGTGCCCCCAGCTGGGTGTGGGTGAGGGACAAGGGGAAGCAGGGGGAGGGGTGTGGGCAGGATGCATGGAGGTGTGGGTGGGACATATGGGAGGGTGCATGAGGGGTGTGTGGGCAGAGCTCATAAGGGGTGCATGGGTGTGGAGTACCCAGGGGGCATGGGCAGGACACATGGAGGTGGGGATATGAGGTGGGTGGAGTCCACAGGGGATATGGTTGGGGGGGGACGGGCAGGGCGCACAAGGGTGTAGGTGTGGGGTGGGTGAGGTGCACAGGGGGCATGGGCAAGGCACATGGGGTTTGGGCATGGGCCTGGACAGGGTGCAAGGGATGTGGGGTGGGCGGAGTGTATAGGGGCATGGGCAGGCACACAGGGTGTGGGTGTGGGCAGGGCGCATGGGATGTGAGCGTGGGGTGGGCATGGGGGATGGGCAGGTACATGGGGTGTGGACATGAGCAGGGCTCATCAGGTGTGGGTGTGGGCAGGACACACAGGGTGTGGGCATGGGCAGGGTGCAGAGGTTGTGGACGTGGGGGTGGGAGTGGGATGGGGGTGGGGCATGGGCAGGACACGCAGGGTGTGGGCAGGGAGTACTCACGTGATACACATGCCCAGGAGCAGGCCAATGAAGAAGGAGACTTCGCAGATGGAAACCACTGCCCCTGAGAAACTGAAGTGAGGGACCATGAGGGCCAGGCCTGGCCACAGCCATGGGGGCAGTGGGGCCAGCGTGGGGCTCAGGGGTGCTACCTAGTGCTGGCCAGCTGGGCTCCAGAGCCCTAGCTCCCCCGTGCAGCCGTTGCACAGGGGAGGTCACGGCGCACTGTGGCCCCTGGCCAGCTCCACTGGGGCAGGCAGCGCTGCATTGAGCTCACAGGGCCGAGCTGCCCCAGGTCTCACAGGGTCCCAGACTCCTACACTGCGAGGCCAGGAGAGGGCCGCTCGGCCTGACACCTCCCGACGGCAGAGCCACTCCCCACAGTAGCCCCAACGATACTCACAGCAGGTAGACAGCCAGGCTCTGGAACTGCCCGCGCTTCAGGGTCTCCACTCCCACTCCAACCAGCACTGCAGAGAGAAGGCAGCACTGGAGTCATGGCAGCGCCCACCCCAGCACTGCCCTGCCTGCTCTTCACGTGGCCCTTGGCTGGGGGTGGGGAGCGAAGGAAGAGCGTCCAGTGGTTAGAGCAGAGGGCTGGAGTCAAAAGGGCTGGTGTCTGTCGTTGGCTCTGCCACAGACCTTCGGCCAGTCACTGAACCACTCCTTGCCTCAGTTTCCCTAATGAGCTAGTGCTGCTGCTCCCCCCACTTTGCATAGGGCATTGGGACTCCCTGGGGCTCAGTGAGCATTGGAGTCTCCATGGCGCCCTTCACTGGGAATGGCCTAACATGCATCATGGCAAAGGACCACCAGCCCCAGAAACGCGGCCTCACCGTCGGCCCTTCCCCAGCTGTGTGCATGCACGCCGCCGCATAGGGCAGGGGTGGGTAAACTACCGCCTGGGGGCCACATCCGGCCCTCTGGACGTTTTAATCTGGCCCTTGAGCTCCTGTCAGGAAGCGGGGTCTGGGGTGTGTCCCGCTCCAGTGCTCCAGCCGGGGAGCAGGGTTGGGGTCTTGCCCCACTCCGCATGGCTACCAGAAGCAGTGGCATATCCCCGCTCTGGCTCCTACATGTAGGGGTAGCCAGGGGGCTCCGCACGCTGCCCCTGCCCCAAGCGCTGCCCCCGCAGCTCCCATTGGCTGGGAACCGCAGCCAATGGGAGCTGCAGGGGTGGCGCCTGCGGACAAGGCCTGACTGCACCTCCACATAGGAGCCAGAAGGGGGACATGCCACTGTTTCTGGGAGCTGCTTGAGGTAAGCGCTGCCCTGAGCCTGTCCCCTGACCCTCTCCCGCGCCCCAGCCCTGATCCCCCTCCCGTCCTCTGAACCCCTCAGTCCCAGCCCGGAGCCCCCTCCTGCACTCCCAACCCCTCATCACCAGCCGCACTCCAGAGCCCATACCCCCAGTCAGAGCCCTCCCACACCCCAACCCCCAATTTTGTCAACATTCATGGCCCGCCATACAATTTCCATACCCAGATGTGGCCCTTCAGCCAAAAAGTTTGCCCACCCCTGCGTGGGCAGGGGGGATTGTCACCCTGGCTGGGGCTACCATTCCCTGCTCCGAGTGGTCCATGGGGTTGCGGGAGGGGTTGAAGGTTCTGACTGTGGGTGTGGGCTCTGGGGTGGGGCCAGGGTTGAGGAGTTTGGGGTGCAGGAGGGGGCTCCAGGCTGTGGGGTGGAGCCAAGGGGTTCAGAGTCTGGGAGGGGGCTCCAGGCTGAGGCAAGAGGTTGGGGTGTGGGAGGGGGTGAGGGCTTTGGGCGGGGGGTGTGGGTTCTGGCATGGGGCCAGAAATGAGGGGTTCGGGGTGTAGGAGGGGGATCTGGGCTGGGACAGGGGGTTAGGGTGTGGGGGGGTGAGGGCTCCAGCTGGAAGTGTGGGCTGTGGTGTGGGACTGGGGATGAGGGATTTGGGGTGGAGGAGGGTGCTCTGGGCTGGGATCGAGGGGTTCGGAGGGCAGGAGGGGGATCAGGGCTGGGGCAGGGGATTGGGGTGCGGTAGGTGGTCAGGGGAGCTGCAGAGCCAGTGCTTGGGGGAGAGGCAGCACATGGAGCCGCCTGGCTGCCCCTATGCGTAGAAGCCGGAGTGGGGACATGCTGCTGCTTCCGGGAGCCGTGCAGAGCCAGGGCAGACAGGGAGCCTGCCTTAGCCCCTCTGCGCCGCCGACCGGACTTTTAATGGCCCAGTCAGCGGTACTGTCCAGAGACCGGGCGTTCCAGTCGAAAACCGGACACCTGGCAACCCTATCCTGAGGGTGCGCCCGTGGGGCGGGGCGGGGCCAAGGGAGGCCTCGGCTGCTGTGGGCTGGCCAAGAGGCTTGTGAGTGAGTTGATCCACCTCGGGCCTTTCACGTGCCTTGAGCCCCAGGCACCAGCATGCCTAGCATCCTCCGCAGGGCCAAGCCTCAAATGTGGCCCTGGAGCAAGGGCTGGAGTTTGCAGCTGGGCCTGTCTCTGCACTGGGCAAACCTGGGGTGGCGCATCCCAGCTGCCCCACGGACTAGCCAGCAGCCCAGTCACACACAACGCTCAGCCTACAACACCTGGGCAGAGCAGGGGGCAGGCCTAAATAGCAACCTTGGCCTCTGTACTTGGCCTTCACCCCCGCAGGCGTCCCTTCCAGCTGCCAGCATCCCATGGCGGCTGCAGCTGCTCCTGCCCTGCAGGGTTTGCTACAGTCCCTGGGGATAGGGTTTGAGAGACCAAAGGCGCCTACTGCCCCAGCCCCTTGGGGCCGCATTGGACTCTGGACAGACCTGGTGCAGGGGGTGACAGGGCACAGTGGGACCCTCCCATTCCCCACCAGGGCAGTGCCATGAACACCCGCTGCTCCTGCACAAGCAGCCTGGGCTACTCCCCAGGGACTGTCTGTGGGTGGAGGCCAGAGGACCAGACAAGCTGCACAGATTGGCAGCCAGCCCTGAGTCTTTGGGGAAGCCCACAGGTACTAGGGCCCTGGTGCCACACCAGGGCCAGAGAGACTCAAAAGGCTTGGCATGGCAGAGGGCACCAGGCTGCCTCCCCCTCCTTCCCCTTGGTGATGGGTTGGCACAGGTGCCCTGGTGCTGGGCCCGCATGGGAAAGCTTTGTGGGAAATGGACTGTAGCCACAGGGCCCCATGCAAACCCACAATCCCATGGCGGGCCCGAGAGGAGTCTGCTGAGTGCATGAGTGTGTGTGTGAGTGAGTGTGATACTGTGTGTGACCTGTGTATCTGAGACTGTGTGTGTGTGAGACTGGGTGTATGTTTGTGACTCTCTTGTGTGTGACTATTTGTATGTGTGAGACTGTGTATCTGTGAGGCTGTGTGTGAGAGACTGCATGTGTGATGCTTGTGTGTGTGTGTGTGTGTGTGTGTGTGTGTGTGTGTGTGTGTGGACTGGGGGAGTAGTACATTAGTGAGATCTCTGTGTGTGACTGTGTTTAAGTGGGAGCAGCCAGCCACAACCACCTAACACACATTTGCAAATCATTGCAGCAGGCAGTGCCTAGGGCGCTGGCTGTGTGGGGCAGGACCAGTGCTTTCCTTGGTGGTGTGTGTGCAGGACGTGGTGGGCAGTCGATCCCTGGCTGGTATCTCCAGACACTGCTATAGCTCACACTAGCCATTTGCAATGACCTGCCCTGGGTGTGACAGTGCTTGGCCCCTGTCCACACAGCCAGGTTAGCAGCCTCCTTCACAGCTCAACCAAAGTGGCACCAGATACCAGTGTCTGGCTCTGATCCTGGCCAGCCCTGGCCTTTGGGGACTCACAGAGGGAGCAGGCTCCCCAGGAAGAAGCCCTTCCCTGAAGCTGCTCTGCCACCCAGGAGAGGAGGGCAAAGCCGGGCGCTGCGGGGCTGCAGGCCAGGGGAGGGGCTGGCTCGCAGGTGCCTGGATGCTGTCTGGTCAGTGCCCTGTGTCGTGCGCTGCACGGGAGGCAGAGCGGTTTGTTTGCCTTCCCACGGTGTCTGTCAGGACGTTGTCACAGAGCTGTGCCGGTCAGCCCTGGCTACCTCTGCGTGGCTTTGGGCCAACGCCTCTTGCAGGGGGACTGTCCTATTGCTGATGCTGCCCGGGTTCGGCTGGAGCCGCCCACCTCCCTGGAGCAGGGCGAGCTGGGCAGGAGGCAGATGCCCACTATGCTGCTGCCTAAGCTGCTGGTGTTGCTGATTCAGGAGCTACGTGCGTCCTGGATGATGGGGAAGTGATGGCCCCAAGCCCAGTGTCCACAGAGCGGGACTAGTCTGACCATCCATGTGTCACGGGCCCACTGCCCTGAGCTGAGCCCGCCACTTGGGTTTGACTGAAGCACAAAGTCTGGAGGCTGGCTCTGGCTCCAGCTGGGGAATGAGGATCCTGCTGTTTGGCCCAGGGCCCATCTCTACCTGAGGCACACTGGCACACGCGCAGCATGCGGCCAGGAGCCCCTGCACGGACCAGGACCCGCTGCCCCCTTCCTTTCCCCATTCCTCTGGCGGGGTCTCTCCCTCCCTCAGCACGCATGGATAGAGAGGGATAAACATTTTACACTCATGGGGGCAAGGGGCCAAGCCAAGACCCATTGACTTTGCTCCCACCAGGTCAACACTGACAGCCTCAGAAGATCCCACCCTGTCTTTATCCAGCTCCTTGTAGCCTCCTCGCCTTCCTGGCCCTAACCACCCAGCTAGCCTTCTTAACCTCCTTCCCCGCCGTACTGTGCTTGCTCTTACTGGAAGGGCCAATCCCACTGGCCTTGGCCTCCTGCCCCTACTAAGCCCAGCCCTGGCTAGCTTGGGGTGGCAGATCGGTAGCGGCAGGGGAAAGCATGCCAACCATGCCAACTATGTTAATAGTGGCTGTAGCCATGGCGATAATGCCACTTACTAAACAACAGAAAAGCACAAAGACAGGCAGGCGGCTTAGCAGTCTGGAATGAGCTTTCACTCTGTGCTACACGGCGCGGACCCTGGGCCAACACAGCCAGGCAGGGGATTATGCACTAAGGAGGATTAAGGGTCTGAGCGCATTGAGACCCTTCCTTGGCTTGCAACTGGGGCCTGGGAGCTGCACTCCCGGGAAAGCTCCAGCCTGCCGCGTTAACCCCTGAAGAGAAGAGCAGGATGGGTGTGTTCCTGGGATGGCGAATGGGGTGGGGCTGCAGGGGGCTCTGATCCTCACATCTGGGGGATCTGGAGGCCATGGTACGTAATCAGCTGAATATGAGCTCCCAGTGTGATGCTGTGGCCAAAAGGGCTAATATGATCCTCAGATCCATAAACAGGGGAATCTCAAGTAGGAGTAGAGAGGTTATGTTACCTCTGTATTTGGCACTGGTGTGACCACTGCTGGAATACCATGTCCAGTTCTGGTGCCCATGGTTCAAGAAGGATGTTGATAAATTGGAGAGGGTTCAGAGAAGAGCCATGAGAATGATTAAAGGCTTAGAGAATCTGCTTTATAGTGATAGACTGAGCTATCTGAGTCTATTTAGCTTAGCAAAGAAGGCTAAGGGGTGAGTTAATTACAGTCTCTAAGTACCTACAAGGTCCTGTGGGTTCACGTCTGCTCTGCCAGACCGGGGCTTTACTTGGGATCTCGGGGGTGCCACGCTCACATCACGAGGGCGGGCAGGGATGAGGCTGGAGTTTTACAGCGAAGCCCCTTCGCTGTATAAACCCACTGGTGGGTCCTGGCACAGCAGGGCATTCTGGAGGGTTTCCTGGCACCCCCCAGGCCCTGATCAGCCCACGTGCTAGTGGAGCCAGAGCTTACCTTGTGAGAGCACCTGTGTGGTTCTACATGGCACCAAGATGGAGGACAACCATGCTTGAAAAGCCAACTCCGAGGCTCTGTCTGGTGATTGCATGGGGCAGGACGCTGGGTGGCTTGGGTGGGAGGTGTTGAGCCTGGAAGAGCTGTTCCCAGTAGCATCCTGCCCCCCTTTGGGCTGACTGTCCCAGGGGTGTCACTGGTCAGTAACTCAGCCCCGGGGGTTGCCTGTGTGGGGATTTGTGGAGGCACAGGGTGAACTCCTGACCCCACGGCAAAACTCCCAGGGACTGATTCAGTGGGGACGGAAGTAGTCAAGACGGCTGACATGGCGACATTGACAAAATCTGGCATGAGGAAGCGCAGCTATCGAAATGGTCACAGCCACCAAGACATAGCTGGGTGTATGGCCCCGCAACCAAGTGCTGGTTCACAGGCGTGGGTTTACAGTGACCCCTGCTGGTGGGAGCACAGTGGGGCATCCAGTGCAGATGGGCCCTTTGTTGGGTATCTTTGGCAATGCCTGGTATCATCTGTGGTTTCCGTCCCTATGGACTCAGGCACATCTATTGCATCCATTTAATCTCAGCTCCTAGTCACTAGCTCTGGGTACAGGAGAACCCACTCTGGACGGCTAACATGCCCACCATAGACCATTACCGTGGGAACTGAAGACACTGGCTTGACTCCAGAGCAGGTCAGGAGCGCCATTGGCTATTCCGATGCCTATTTACAACGTGTCGGGTCCTAGGCCAGTTCTTGGGGAGACTGGTATCGTAACTGGCATGAGCTGGCCCGCTGATCAGCTGCCCCCGTTGAACCGTTGAGGAATGAACTTCCGTCCTGCTCCTTAGAGGCGGTCTCTCCAGCTCGGAGCTGGGGGGCTGCCCTGCTGGCTCTGTGAATGGGTACAAGACTTCTGTCTCTGTGCTGTCCTCTGGCTCCTTGCACCAGTACTGACATGCTCTGGGAATCTGGGCACAAAGCGCAGGGGTTTTCTGCCCTGGGGCTGTGCAGGCCCCTGGATGATCATCACTACAGATGCAGGCAGAATTGAGAACGGGAGAATTTGAAGCCAGCCAGCAGGCCATGCTTGGGAGCAGGACTGGTCATCCTCTTCTGGATTCAATCTTTCTTCCAGCAAGTGAAGGGTGCAGGATTGCCTCCTGATTTCTGCTCCTATCCTGCTGATTCACAAGTGTGGGCTGAACAGTTTGGACGAAGGATCATCAGCCTGTGGGCTGTTTGCTTGGGCTATTTGCTCTCTGTGATTTGAGCCATGCCCAAGGAGCAGGCACAAAATTATGAATTAAACAGTTTAAACAGGAGAATTTGGAACAACTAACAATGCTCCTCCCAGTACAGATTTTCAGCAGGAGAGTCACCTGTGCTAATATCTGTGAAACTTTGGGTTTCCCAACCATTCCCACCAATCACGGGACTGCCTGATCACTGACAATCAACAAACAACATGACTTCACCAATCACGGGGCTGCCTGATCACTGACCATCAACAAACCACACGGTTCCACCAATCACGGGGCTGCCTGATCCGTGACTAATATGGCTCCACCAATCATGGGGAGGCAGTGCGCTCAGAGCTTGGGGTGGTGGTGGGGGATATTTTATTTATTTGCCTCTCCAACTGACTCTGTTGAGGGCCAATCTATGGAATCGCCCAACGCCGCCCAGAATCTATGAGCGAGGCTGATCCCTTAGCCTCTTCCTTTGGCAAGTCTGTTGGGATGGCTCTGAGCTCTGGGGACTCTTTTCCCTGTGGTCTCCATTTCCCAACCTCTTTAGCATTAAAATAAATGTAACCCCCAAGGAGATTACATAGATTCCTGGGTCTCTGTCTGCTGGCAGCTCAGGGAGAGGCACACTGTCCTGGTAGGGACGGGGAGCCAAGGCAGACTCAGAGTCTGCCCAGCAACCACTAGGGAGTGAGAGGCCCTCCGAGGGAGTTGAGGGAAGGGGAGAAGCCATTTTGGAGGCAGTCTAGAGCCAGCCAGGGCAAGGGCAGGACTGGCTGTGTGGGGAGCTGGTGAGTCCCAGGCCTGCATGCAGGGTTCCCCCTGAGAACTGGCCTCTAGGGACCTGACAGCAGATCCCTCAGCTGGATTTTCTCTTCCCCACTGATGATTCCCATTCCCAATTTGTAGAGTTTGCTGGGAAACTTCCCCAGCCAGTCTGAGTTCACCCTCCAGCTCCCTAGGTGAGACCAGTCACCACATGGTCAGCTCTGCTCTGGCTGCTAGTCCAGGGAAGCTGCCTGCTGAGTGTGTGTCCGGAGGCTGGGCTAGGAGGCTACAGTGTGGATGTTAGTGTAGTTGTGTAACCTACACTGAGCCCTGCACCCCTTTGTGGTGAGGGGAAATCCTGCGACCGACGCAGCCTGATTCCTGCCTGAGGAGGATCCCTGCCAGCAGAGAGCAGCCCCTCTGCAGTGACTGAGGAGTCCAGAGTCATCTTTGAACCTGAGGATCATCCATGGACTTTGTGAGTGCACCATCTTTTAGTTAGTCAGGTAATTTGTTTTGGGGACCCCCCCCCCCACTCCCTGAACTGTGTCCTCAAGCCAGGGAGTAAGGGTTTGAGGATTTTATAACCTGCTGCATATTACACCTGTGGCGGGATTTACCACCTTCTCCCACTTGTGAGTCCTTTGAGCTGTACTGAACCCAGTCAGCCACACTGCTAAACCACTGCAGAGAAGAATTTTGTGGTTATAGGTCATCAAGGGCCCCAGCAAAGTACGCGTACCAACGGGACACTAATCTTACATTTGCTACATCACGTCACGGGTATTTATCAGTGTGGGCACCGGTGACCCTAAACATAGTGTTTTACCCTGGTATGTTGTATTTGTCTCCTGTTTAATATAATTATTGTGTTGAATATATTGCATGTGTTTGTGTTATTTCTTGGAAGTCTCCAACTATCTGGCAGTAAGTGGGGATTACCCTGTAGTTAGAATTTTCCTCCCAGGGTGTCTTGGTGATCCTGCCAGGAAGGAGCGAGGGGGGTGGAGGCACCGCCAAATAAATTCATAGGAAACAAGAAGGAAGATACATCCTGCTGAGTGCGTGGCGGGATCCAGAAGAACCCAGACCTGTCCATCAAAACCTGTAAGAAGATTGGCATTAAAGGAGGTAACCAGGTGGAGAGGGGGCGCTACATAAAGGATGGAAAACCACCTGTACCTCATTGGGCAGCGAACACCAAACTGAGCTGGCTGCTCCCTCCAGCGACAGCCTCAGACAACATAGGGAGAAATGAAACATGGAGACCGCTCGCTCCTTTCTGGGCCTTTTGGGGAAGGCAGGTGACGCTGGGCAGAGCCCAAAGTGGAGAGATGGACAAGTACAGGGCTCTGTAGCACAGTCCAAGGCAGTTTGCACATTGTAGGGGTGCTGACTTTCACTAACTTCCAGAGGAGCTAGAGAAGACAACACAAGATACTGCAATGTAAACACCATCACCATGGCAGAGAGAGATTACACTCCAGGAAGACATCTCAACATTGTAAGCTACTTATGATTGCAGCTTTTTATCCTCTGTTGGCACATGGCACTGGAGTCGGGTTGTCTCCTGGACAAACCTCCACTATCATCACTGGGGCGTTAGGGGCGAGCGTGAGCCTCACTCTGCATGTGTGTGTGCGATCGAGTTTTGCATAGCTGCGATCCAGCTCGTCTCATGCACAGGCTCACCCCACTGTGCTCCTATGTGCCAGTTTGTAAGAGCTCCAGAGGGGAGAATCCCACCAGTCCGTTTGCCCTGCAGCATTTCTCTTTCTATCGGTGCCAGGCCAGCGCAGTTAGCGGCGGGGAGTACATTCCACAGCCAGTGCTCTAGCAGGGTGCTGTCCGTCCATGCGTTCAGCCCTGGGATTGTGCTCAGTTTAATTGAGCTGACCTCTTTGTCTCTTGCCCCCTGTTGCCCCATGGCTGTGTGAGGTGTCTCCCAGAGCTTGCTGCTGCTCACCTGGGAAATGCTGAGAGACACGGGTTTGCAATGCCCTACCCCGGCAAACTAGCATCTGGAATGAAGCAGGATCTGCCAACAGGACCCACTCGCCGGCTCCAGTGAAATTCTGCACAGCTACATCACCCAGCCAAGAATTATAGAAGCAATCACCTTCAGCACCCAGGGGTAGGTGTCATTGTCCCTGCTTTATAGATGGGGAAACTGAGGCACAGAGTGATTTTACGTGACTTGCCCAAGGCCCCAGCAAATTGGTGCCAGTGCCATGAATAGAATTTGTTGCTCCTGCCCCTGCCCTCTGCATTTGACTCCCCCCCTCAATGCAGCAATTTTTACCTGCAATGGCTATTCTACACCATTGGGGTTTGCAGGGGGAGATTTTCTGCACATTCAGCCATGGAGAAGCCAGCTCAAATAGCCCTTTTTCAACTCTCACCTGGTATGTCACCCACAGCCAAAGGCAACCTCCTCCAACCAAAATTTAGTCCTTCAGCCTCGGCCATTTGGCAGAAGGAGCCATGTAAACAGGTGGGGGAGTTTATGATGTTTGCATTGTAAGGAAAGAGCAAACAGCTCCCTTGATCTGCTCTCCCACAGCTTAGCAGGAAGGCAGAGGAACAATGCTGCAGCAGCATCTCCACCAGAGCCGGGATCCTCTCTTCATCCCGCTTGGGACAGGACAGATTTTGCCCTGGCTTTGCTCAGGATTTGGAGATCCCCCTCAGTCCCTTCCACTGAGCATGAGGAACTTCCCTCCATGGATCCAGGTTACTCTGCTGCCCCAGCCCGTACCATGGGGAACTAACTTTCCCTCCCTGCAGCAGTCCCTGTGGCCCCAGCTTCCAGTCTTTGCTGAGCCCCATCCACCAGCCCCACCTACCAGAGGATGCACCCACTGACACTTAGCGATGGGGAGTAACAACATCTCACGCTTTTCACTTCCTTGGCCCCAAGGCTCATCATCCCCACTGGGCAGATGGAGGAAGGGAGCCAGGAATAGAACCCAGGCATCTGGATGCCCATGCACCACCTGTTACTTTGCTCCAGCTATTGACTCCCCGAGCATGAAGGGCGACGCTGCTTCTTACCCGCTGCCGTGGAGATGGCCAGCAGTCGGCAGGTGTATTCCAGTGCAGTCCAAAAGGCCCTGTGCTTCATGGCTCTGGGAGATGAAAGCCTTCGAGACGCCGGCTGGAATTCCTTTCCCAGCCTACATGCCTCCCTGGCCAGCTCCTTCTGCTGCCCCACCCGACCTTCCCAAGGCAAAGGCCCCGCCTGGGTCAGGCGCTGGCAGTGGAACAGGCTGCCGCCACAGGGAACCGGTCGGTGCTGCCCGCTCCAGCTCCCTTAGGGGCTGCGAAGTGCTGGCCTTCTCCTGGCTGTTTGTTTGTGGCCTGCATTGTTTGGAGGGCTGCGATTAATGATTGCCCGGGAGCGGCCCTGGAGCCGGTGGGACAGGCAGCAGGGGGCACTGGGCCTTTCCCCCTCCTCCGGCTGGGGCAGAGCAATTTGATTAAATGCCACAGAAAGGCCTTAATGCGCTGCAGCTCTGGCAGCTCAGATTAACCACTTGGGGGGAGGGGGCTGTGGGGATTTGGTCTCCACTCGACAGCAGCCTGTTGCTGGCAGTTCCTCAGGGATCGAGGGCATCCCGCAGACCCAAAGCCCACCCACTCTGTGCTGACAGGCCGCTGGCCGAGGATTTCCCTGGGCACCGAGCACCTGGCTGGGAACGCCCGGGGGAGCACCCAGCACCACTCAGGGTGGAGAAACATGCGCAGTGTCAGGACAATCTATTTGGATTGTCTTGGCCCTGCGGAGCCAGCCTGGCTGCAGGGCAGGGCAATGGAGCGTGCAGGGCGCGCGTGCCAGACTGGCACCGAGGACAGACACCGTCTCACTCGGACCTTGAGTCCAATTGCTCTGGCCTTGCCAAGAGACAAACATGGAGCTCCCGGTTCCTCTCTCGGGAGCAGAGCCCCCCCGCCAGCATTTACACTGTGCCCTGGGGGCCACCTCGTCACCTCGGGCATCTGCACAGGCTGGATGTCACCCAAGAGGAGGGGCCGTGCTTTGATGTCTGGAGCGACGCATCTATTTCATGGCTCTGCTGCCAAGTGGCCCCGAGCAAAGGCCACCGCAGCCACAGGAGCAGCATGCTGGGCACATTCCCGCTCCCACCAGCCAGCCCATGGGTTCCCCTCCAAGCGCTGTGGGGGAGGGAAGCACGGGGCTCGCTGGGCACGGACCGTATGAGCTGGGGTCATGCATTGCTGCAGCGCCTAGAGGCTTCTGCTGAGCTCAGGGCCCCACTGCATAGGGTGACCAGACAGCAAATGTAAAAAATCGGGACGGGGGTGGGGGGTAATAGAAGCCTATATAAGAGACACCCACAAATTGGGACTGTCCCTATAAAATTGGGACATCTGGTCACCCTACCGCTGAGCCCGGTGCTGCACACACCCCAGGAGAGACAGGCCTTGCCTGGCAGGGCACTGTCTGAAGGGGCACAGAACAGGGCAGAGATTGCCCAGCAGAGGCAGGAGCAGAACAAGCACTGCCAGGCTCGTGTCCTGCCCACTAGCCCACACGGCCTCAGGAGCGGACGGCGTTTCAAAGGGCAGTTGTTCAAACACTCTACTGCCCCCGGCGCCGGAGCCCAGCTCCCTGCTGGTGGCTGCTGGCGCTGTGAGTGCTGGGCTGGCTAACCCTCCCGGGGTGGGGCTACATGGCGACTGGCCCTGCTGCTGCTGGCCCTGCCCTAATGCAAGCATGAGGGAGAGGCTTTGGGAAGGGCCGTCCCACAGGTACGAGTGGGGAAGCCAGGCTCCATGGGCACTGGGTACAGGGAGTGCCAGGCACTGCGGATGCAGTCAGCACACACAGATCGGGATCCCAGGCCAGCTGCCGCTGTTGGATGCAGGACACCCGATGCCTGTGAACCCAACCTAGGGTGACCAGATGTCCCGATTTTATAGGGACAGTCCTGATTTTTGAGTCTTTTTCTTACATAGGCTCCTATTATCCCCCACCCCCTGTCCCGATTTTTCACACTTGCTGTCTGGTCACCCTAACCCAACATGAGAGGGGAGCCCCAGCCAGCACATGCTGCATACTGCCAGCAAGGACTGGCACGGATGGCGATCAGGAGCCGTCCTCTTAGTCATGCACCCCAGAGCTGGGCATGCGGATCTCCAAGGGGGGTATGTGTGTGAGACTCCGACTGACCTTCCCCTCCAGCTGGCTCCTTCCACTGGCCCAGGACAGACAGGGCAACAGGGACCACTGAGGCAGCAGAGGAATCACAAGGCTCCTTGCCCAGGGGGCACTGGTCATTCCCGGGAGTGCAGGGTGCTGTGGGGGAGGGGAGCAGTCTCTGTGTCTCACCCCTTGCTGGCTGGGGAAGTGGTGATTTCGGAGCCCTGGGTTAATCATTGCAGCGGCTGCAGGGTGACTCGGGAAGGTGGCTTCCACCATCCCCAAGGTCAATTGCTCATGCTAATTGCGGTGCGGGGACTGTGGGCTTACAGCTAACGCAGTAAGTAACTCAGGATGCCTGGGTTCCATCACGGCTCTGCCACCGACCCCCTGAGTCATGTCAGGGGAGTCACCTCACCTTGCTGTCCATCAGTGCACCCCGCTGTCATGTGTCCCGTCGCCAAAGGGCAGGGCTGGGGGAGTGGATTACCAGAAGCTGGGAATGGGCAACAGGGGATGGATCACTTCATGATTACCTGTTCGGTTCATTCCCTCGGGGGGACCCGGCCTTGGCCACTGTCAGAAGACAGGATACTGGGCTAGATGGACCTTTGGTCTGACCCAGCTCCCAGTCTGGCCGTTCTTCTGTTGTTGATCCGTGTGTGGAGCACCGGGGGTGCCAGGCCTGAACTGCACTGCAGGGAAGCAGTGCATCCAGACGACTTTCCGGGGGCCTGATTGTCAAAGCTCCTTGGAGACAGAAAAGCTCAGCCTGAGGTGCAGACAGTAATGCTTCATCCCAGGGACCAGGATGCACAAGAGCAGGTATTTTGCAGGCTGTCATTGCCCCAGAAGCCTGAGGGAGTTGGATGCCTAAATCCCACTGGAAGGTGATGCGCTCCTGACTCCCCTACATGCCATTAGAATCTTAGCCAAGCAGTTACAGGACCAGAGAGCAGCAGCGCCGCAAGGCTCTTGAAGCTGGGAGGAAAATTCGCCCCTGAACTGTTTTCCATTGGAAAATCAAAGTGGAAATCAAAAGTTTTTAGGAACGTGTCTATTTTGAAAAGTTTTGCAATGGCAAATTCTGAACCGATTTGAAAGCGAAATGGAGTATTTCGCTGAGAGTTTTGTTTCATTTCAACTTTTTCAGTTGGTTGAATCTTTTCTATGACAGTATTTCATTATCGTATTTCAATGAATATCTTCTGCTTTATTATAGTTCAGATTTTACTGTTTCAACGCTCCCGAAGCAAAGCATTTTGAGACCATCACAACATTAGAAGAGTTTCAAAGCACCTTGAGTAGGTCGTTCAAATGTTTCTGAAACAAAATATTTTGGAATTTCCAATCCACAAAAACAAAACAAAAATGTTGACTTTGTGGGGCAAAACCAAATGTGGAAACGTCAGAATTTACTGCCAGGCAGGAGTGCCATTTTCTGACCAGGTCTCCTGGGAGGTTTAGGCTAAGGAGCCAGGTGTCTGGCTGCATCCCCACTTGTCTGAGGTTGGATCGGAAGCTCTGACCAGTATTTCAGTATCCCCTTCCCAGCTGGAGCCAGGAAATGCCCACCTGACCTCTTGTACCCTTGACCCAGCATTCCCAATTCCAGAGCTTCAAAAATTGACATCAGGCCCCTGAAAACCATGAGATTTAAAAAATAATACGGTTGAGGTCTTTTTATTTGCTGTCTGGTTTTGGGGTCCCTTTCCAAGCTTTTCTTTGTGACCCCCAACGGCCAGAAACACCCCTTTTAAAAAAAAATGGCAGCCAACTCTCTCCCATTCACATGCTTCTAAGAGCCGGGACATGATGAAAACCAGCAACTATCACGATACAATCCCACGAACTGGCAACACTGCATCCCTGTCCAGGCCTGAATTTCCTAGGCACCCACGTCCTGGGACCCAACTCTGCCCAGGACACAGTGCAGCAAGGCCAGCCCTGTGGATGTTTCCAAGATCAGAACTGGCACAGTCACGACTCCTCTAACCAGTCTGTGGGAAACCTACGGTGCCCGGCCTGTTCTCAGACAAACGCTTTGTGCTGATGCCTTGGACAGGGGCGACAGCCGCCCTCTCAGCTGACACCCGAGTGAATGAGCAGGACCCCAGAGCTAAAAGCAGGAGTTGCGACAGCTTGAGCTACGGAGCCGGGTTCCCTAGCTGGGACTGTCACAGACTCGCATCCTCTGTGGATTGGGCACAGGGGGACCTGTCACACCCGTCCAGCCAGCAAGAGACTGGACTATTCCATCCAGCCTGGCCTGAAGCTACTCATTGGCCCAGCCCCTCCCGCAGCGACAGTGACGAATGGCAGCGTGGAGGGGGGGGTTCTCTGAGCCCTTGTCTTGGGTGAGATGACAATCTAGCGTAGCTGCCCCCCACGATGCTGTCACCACAGCATGGGGCCCAGAGCTGGACACTCGCCACTCCCCTCCTGCATGCCCAGCCCGCAGCAAGATCGGCCCCTGCAGGGTGCCAGCCTCTGGGGGCCACTCTGCAGTCCGGAGCTGAGGGGAGCACAAAGGATAGTAGCGCATGCTGGACCTGGGGCTGGGTGCGTGAGACCAGGGCACCAGTGGGGGCGCAACAGGGCTCTGCTACATGGCGGCCCAGTGCTGCTGCAGCGCGTCAGTGTAGACCCAACAAGAGGCTGTCACGGAGTGTGGGGGAATCAGGCCCTGCACCCCTCTTCCTGGGATTCAACGTGACTCTCAGCCAGCCAGTAGAACAGAAGGTTTATTAGGGTTGCCAGGAAAGAGTCCAAACAGAGCTTGTAAGTATGACCAGGACCCCTCAGCTGGGCCCTTCTGGGGGGCAGGGAGCTTAGACCCCAGCTCTGGGGCTCCCTGCGTTTCACCACCCAGCTCCAAACTGAAAAACAACCAGCCAAACCTCCAGCAGGCTCTTCCCCTCCCCCGGGGCCCCTCCTCTAGCCTTTTACCATTCTCCCAGCCAAAGGTGTCACCTCCCAACCCCCGTCCTGGCTCATGTTACCGCCCCAGGTAAAGTCTCGCATTCCCAATGCAGCAGGTCCCAGGGCACCTCCCCCGAAAGCCTCTCAGGTCAAATCCATCTCGCTCCCTACTCCGTCACAGAGGCGTTACTGTAGTGATCCACCACCCTGATCCAGCGCGACACCGGGGCTCTGTCAGCTGACCTGCGTTTCTCGGGGCGTGGAGTTTTCACCCGCCGAGACGTCGCTTTCCAGTCCCCTGGATCTGACCCAGCGTGACCGATGCTGCCATGCTGGGAGGGCATCGTTGCAAGGCTGCTCCGTGTCCAGCAGGTGGCAGCAGGCTCCCATCGTTGCTGTGCAGCCATGGCTGGTCCCCGGTGCAGGCTGCCCTCAGCTGGGAGAGAGGATCAAGGCAGGAGAAAGCTCTCCTGGCGGAAGAGAAGGAGCCGCTGCAGAGCAGTGACCCCGGTGGGGGCTGGCAGAATTCCAGCTGGAGAGGAAAATGAATCAATAGGGTTTCTAACAGAAAGACGTGCATTTAAAGTGCTTGTGAGGCCCAGCCCCTGCGGCTGCCCCTCCACCCGCTCCCCGCTCCGGGGGGACATTCCACCGGCCTGCCGCCTCCCTCACGGAGGGGATCAAGGCGCTGCTCACACAGGACCTTGATTGTCAACCGCCCGCCTGCCTGTGGGGCTACCAATCTGCCGCGATGCAAGCGGCGCGGTGCTCAGTGCCAGAACGGTTCACGGCATGACAGTGGGGGAGTCGGGCGGCCTGGTAAAAAGGCTTTGTATTAACTCACCCTTCCCTGCTCAGGACTTTTCTCTGGGGCAGGCTGGAGGATGCCAGTCTCCTGAGTGGAAGCTCTTTGGGGCAATCTGTCACTCTGTGTCTGTACAGTGCCTGGCACAACGGGACCCTGATCTCTGCTTGGGGCCTCTACGTGCTACTGTCACGACAATGTACATGGCTTGGATGGGATGGGGCTGCCCGTGGGATGCTAAGGAGTGGGAGTGCGGCTTGTTCCTGTTCCTGGGGCTGGGAAGGAATTGTCCAGGGATGATGAAGTGGGGTATGGAGCCTGGAGCAGGGAGGATCCACTGGGTGTCTCCTGCCCAGCCCGCAGGAGTGTTATGTGGTGGCAGGGCTGGGCCTTTCCCATTTTCTGTCCCTCTCTGACGGTTAGTTAATCCCATGATAGGCCTGGAACGGCAGGAAATCCCCAGACAAGTCTCTATCCGATTGCTCTCCAGACACAAACAGGCAAGTGGCTGGTGGCCTCTCTCTTCAATCCCATCCCACTCGCAATAGCAGCGTTTAGGGAGGTATTCAGAACGGAGGCTTGACAGCAGAGATTTTCCAAAGCACCCAAAGGATTTAGGAACAAAGACCACAAAAAGGCAATGGTGCACAGGCTCCTAATCCCCCTAAACACTCTGCTTCCCTCAGCCCTTGTTGCTCTTTCCCTGGACTCCTTCCTACTGCTTCTGGGCTAGCTGGGCCTCGGGTCTGAGTCAGTGTGGTGAGTCTTGTGTTCCCCAGGGACCCACCCCCACTGCTGTCAGACTCCCTCCTGCCTTAGGACACTGGCCTCAAGCACTTCAGCGCAGGCTGCCACAAGCCCTTGAGAGGTCACTGCCCTGCTGGCCGGGCTGGCACCCAAAATCAGCCCCATCCACCCCCGACAGGTTTCTCATCACCCCAGCTCCTGAAGTCCTGTGCCTGCAGCAGAAGCAGCTCAACTTCTGTTTGAAAGAAAGGAGGTTTCTAGCCCTCGTGGTTGCAGAGAAAAGCTGGAAGCCAGGGCTTTGATGGCTCAGAAACCAGATCAAACAGAAACCCCGCTCCTAAGCCAATCCTGTGACCTTTTGGAGCCTGACTCCTGAGTTCGGTGTCAGAGCAAGAGCTGGGGGCGTCTCTTCATGCTGGCTGTGCTCTGGTCCTTCCTTGTTCTCGTTTCCGTGCATGGTTGTGGGAATGGGCTTGTGATCACACAGCTGGTTGGGGAGCGGCTGCTCTCCGTGTGCATGGCTGTGTATCCACACGTGAACAAGGGGATCTGTGTGTGGCCAGGGGGATTTGCCCTTCTCACTAGTAGCACTTAGAGCCTGGGCCATCTGTGCTGGCAGAAGAAGGCACACAGGGAGAGGGCACGTGGGAGCCCGTGAGTGACGGCAATATCGTCCTGCAGCGTGCTCCATACTCAGCGTGTTCAGAGCGGTCACAGGCTGGTCACAAAGAGCTGCAGAACAGGGTAAGTTAGCCACATCCGTCTGTTCTCAGGACCATCAGCCCAGCTCCAGTCAGACCTGAATTTGAATCCCAGGACCACCAATCTCCCCGCAGCATCCACGGGCGTGAACTGAGGGCCACTGCCACTCTGGGCTGCGTCTGAACCACTGGCCCAGCAATTACTGGTTCCGGCTCCCCTTTACCAAATCCTGTGAGCCTCTGAGTGCCCCCAAAAGGAACATTCCTGTTGGGAGGGCAGAGCTCGTGGAACACAGTGCAGGAGCCAAACATGGGTGTGAAGGGAACGATCAGAACACGTCTCACGTGGTGGAGAAATTTGCCTTATGGGTGAAATGAATAGGGGCTATAGGGTCTAAATTAGCTGTTACCACTCAAGAAAGAGATCTTGGAGTCTTTGTGGATAGTTCTCTGAAAACATCCACTCAATGTGCAGCGGCAGTGAAAAAAGCGAACAGAATGTTGGGAATCATCAAGAAAGGGATAGATAATAAGACAGAAAATATCATATTGACTCTATATAAATCCATGGTACGCCCACATCTTGAATACTGTGTGCAGATGTGGTCGCCCTTTGGGGCACCTGCCATTGGCCACTGTCAGACGACAGGATACTGGGCTTGATGGACCTTTGGCCTGACCCAGTATGGCCGTTCTTATGTTCTTATGACTATTTAACTCTCTAATTATGGACACTTTTCCCATTCAAAGCATTGCACCAACATTCAACAACCCAATCATGTAAATATCTCGACGCCCATTTTAGATGGGGAAACTGAGGCATGGAGCTCTGACATGACCCGCCCAGCACAACACACCAAGCCAGTGGCAAAATGGGGCACAGAACTATGAATTCTACCCCTTCATTTAGACCACTAGACCATGCTGCCTCTCAGCAAGTTTATATTTATCCCCCTGGGCAGATTCATCCCATTGCATGTATGTGCTCGGCTGGATGATGCTTCAAATCCCTTGCTGAGATCAGCGGGTTGCGCTTGATCTGGAAGGTTACTGACTCATCTTTTAGCCAGCATGAATGCACTAGTGCAGCTACATCCCTGTACTGGGAAGAATTTCAGTTACCTTCGTGTTTAGGGACTGGTGGTTCGGTGGAAAATTCTCCCCAGGCAGAGAGGGCCAGCACTAGGCTCAAGTACCGCTTTAATCCCATCAAACCCCCCAGAATAGGGCTCAAATGGGTCTTTATCCTGTAGAGGGGGGGACTTGACCCCTTTGTGAAAGTGTATAAGGGGAGCTTCCACATGGACACACGCAGTTCCTTTGTCTGCATATTTGATAATGATGGCTGAAGAAGTACCTTTTCTGCTAGAAATGGGTGGGAATGTGTGTAGTGTACAAAAGGCCTAGCCCACATCCATCCATTCAGAGCATTGAAGTCTGTCAAGGTTCCCTCCCCACTCTGAACTCTAGGGTACAGATGTGGGGACCCGCATGAAAGCCCCCTAAGCTTATTTCTACCAGCTTAGGTTAAAAACTTCCCAATGCACAAATGGTCCCTTGTACATTGGATTAGGTAAACACTGCCACCGCCAAGTGATTGAAACAGGAACCAGGGAAAGGGACCACTTGGAGTTCCCGCTCCCCCTCCCCAAATATTCCCTTTCCTGGGGAGCTTGAGAATAATCTCCTAACCAATTGGTTACCCAGTGATCAAAGACCCACCCCTGGGGTCTTAGAACAATGGAAAACAGTCAGATTCTTAAAAGAAGGATTTTATTAAAACAAGAAAGGTAAAAATAATCTCTGTAAAATCAGGATGGTAAATATTTTACAGGGTACTCAATTTCCTAACTCAGAGGGATCCCCCCTCCCAGGCAAAACCTTCAAGTCACAGAAAAATGCAACAAAAACAGGAATACACATTCCCTCCAGCACAGCAAATTTCCCAAGCTAAAACAAGAGAAAAACCTAAGCGCATTTTATCTACAATCACTTAATAACTCCATAGAAGATGGATGGTTACTTGTTTGATCTGTCTCCCACCGAGAGATATCACAGACAGAGAAAACACCTTTCCCCCCATCAGATTTGAAAGTATCTTGTCTCCTCATTGGTTCTGATGGTCAGGTGTCAGCCTGGCTACCTGTGTTTCTTAACCCTTTACCGGTAAGAGGATTTTATAGTACTGCATCAGACCCTCTTACCCCTTCCCTTTATATTTATGACAAAGTCTTTGCCCTTTCTTTGGCAGGAGCGACTAAGGTGTCCGAGGCACCCAGCAAAGGAGGCGTACAGCCAAGAGTCTCCAAGCTGCTTTCTGAAGCCCAATGGGCAGGCTGTAGAACGGTTTAAGTAGATAAATAGCCAGGCAGCTTTACAGGGACTGAGAGAAAAGACCTGGTTTTGGCCTCAGAAATGCAAGGGAGTGCTTGAGATCTTCTGAGGGATGGAGCTGGGGTTATTTATGGAGATGTTCCCGCTTGGTGGGGCTCATCCTGCAGCTCCATCACGTGCGGCATCAGGGCCATGATGCAAACCAGCAAAGCCAGAGCCATCACTCAGGTCACTACATGGCTTACGACAGTGGGGAGGTTTGAGCACGTAAAGCTGTAGGAGGAGAGGCTGGCCATGGGGAAGGAGCCCATGGACAGTGCGGGTCTCTGATCTCGTCCTGGTGTTAGAGCGGTGTCATTCCATTGACTCCAGTGATGTTACTCCTGACAGTGGCAGGGCCATGAGAGCACAGTCAGGCCCTAGTCCCTCCAGTGGTCCCTGATGCACGCAGTACCTCGGGGGGGGGAGGGGTAGGGGGAGGTTTGGGTTCCAGCGTTTCACTCCATGAACAGTCTGCGCCATGCCTTTCACGGTGACGCAGGAGCTGGGATCACAGGTGAGGGTGTGTGGGACAGGCATTTCCCATCCCCATCCCTGCGTGGCTGGAACTAGGAAGCATTGCAAGGGGGAGAGGTTGGCAGTCTGCAGGAGAGGAAGTGGCAAGGGGTCCTGGAGGAAGACTCACTTGATCTGGGGGCTCCAGTGGCGATTTAAATGGCCAAGGGCTCCCAGCCGCTGCTACCACAGCGGAGCCCCGGGCCCTTTAAATTGCAGACGGAGCCCCGGCGGTCTCAGCTGCTGCCGCGATCCCCGGGGCTCCGGCAGTGGGGCTCGGGTGGCGATTTAAAGGGCTGGGGCAGTAGCGGTGGCTGGAAGCCCCTGGCCCTTTAAATTGCTACCTGAGCCCTGCTGTTGGAGTCCTGGGGTAGTGGTGGCTGGGCTCTGGTGGTGATTTAAAGGGCTAGGGGCTCCCAGCCACCACTACCTCAGCAGAGCCCCGGGCCCTTTAAATCGCTGCCGGAGCCCCAGGGGTCTTTAAATTGTCACCTGGGGAAGCTGGTCCGGTATGGTGTACCGTCTCTTGCCAGCACACCGTACCGGGGCGTACCGACTTACTTTCACCTCTGCTTACAGAGTTTTGAACTCTCACAGTATACATATGCAGCAAGCAATCATTCACAATAGCTGTCACTGCAGACTACATTCAAATTATAAACTTTATTTTAGGTGTGATTGAAAATCACTTTGTATCTCCATTGGTAACAGGATCCAGGCCGCTAGTTCACTGATGCCCCCATCACATCATTCCTCCCCACATGAAGGAGCCCGTTGGGTGGGTGACTTTCAAGATCAGGTGCTTCTACTCAGCCCAGGTCAGCAGTGAGTGAAAGTTGCTACCAGCTGATGCCAATTAGGTGGTTTATGTGACATAATCTGGTGGTGCTATTCCTTGGTCTGGTTCTAGCTGGGCGGAGATCAACAATTCCACTTAGCAAAGACTTTCTAGGCTTTGACACGTGTATTTGTTCCGATGTGGATTGAAAACTACACCTTTTCAAAGCTTTTGCAAAATGGAATTTTGTTGAAATGCCCATTTATGGAATGAAATGGTCAAGTTTTCGGTTTGAATTGACCAGAGAGTCCAGCTGGCACCTTGGGAAGCCTTCCATCCAAAATGGCCTTAAAAACGATATGTCTCTGCAAAAGGTTTCAATTTCAGCAAACGGCATTCCCCAGTAGAAACACGCCTCCCTGAAACTGTTCCACCCAGCTCCACTGCCAGAGCAACGTGTCCCGCTGATTAGCGGTCTCAGCAGACAAACCAAGGATTTAACAAGCTTAAAGAGTGAACTACGGTCTCCTTCCACCCTAGAGATGCCCGGGTCAGCGCTGAGGAAGCGTAGGGCTATGCCTCATGGTGTTGCTCTCCAATGGAGAGTGAATGCCATTCTCCAGCACTGCCAGCTGAAGCAGCACTGAATTCACACACACAGGTCGTGTCCTCAGTAGATTTCACCCGGCCGCTGCTCTAGGTGATTTACGTGTGTGTTTAACCCCCAGACTGATCATGTCAGTCTCCTGCATGCCATGAAGGACAATGAGGTGGAGGAGCTGTGAGTGGTACAGGCTCCTTACCTGTCATGGCTGGGTCACTCTGCATAAATACCCAGGAGCTGCAGGCCACCCATTAACAGAGTGTTTCTGTGCCTCCCTCTCCAGCAAAGCCCGCCCTGAGAAAGGTAAATCAACTCAGCGGCCTCTGGTGGTAATGACCGAAGCTCTAACTGAGACGAAGACAGAACCAGGGATCGCTTCCCCAGGGCTGATGCGCAGTTCCCGACCCCTCTGTCCTCTTTGCCTGCTCCGCTCCCCTTGCTCCCAGAGGGGAAGGAGTCAGCAGCAAACATGGGGTTATCTGTCTGCTTGCATTACAATGGTGAGATGGTTCAAATGGCCAGGAATTTGGGGTGCCCAAACTGAGACACCTGAAAGGGGACTGCTGGTACAGAAGCACTGAGCATCCGCCCTCTGGCAATCCCTTTCAGGTGTGTCCAGGTGTCGCCACCGCTCACTGTGGAGATGGGTCGTTGTCCTGTGATTTCCCAGCAGCAGGTTGGAGGAGGTGAATGATGTGCAGCGGGTCAGGGTCCAAGATCTCCCCTGAGCTTGGAGGGTTTGAGTATCCAGACTGGGAGTCTGGCAAGGCCAGTTTTGATCTTGACAATGGCCTCTGCCCGGCACCTCCCCTCCCCAAAACAGCCTCTGCCCGGCACATCCCCTCCCCCCACTTCCCCAAAATGGCCTCTGCCCGGCACGTCCCCTCTCCCCACCTCCCTAAATGCCTCTGCCTGGCACAGACGTCCCCCTCAGCTCCCCAAAACAACCTTTGCCCCGCATGTCCCTTCCCCCAAGTTCCCCAAAATGGCCTTTGCCTGGCCCCTTACTCTCACCCCTCCCCAAATGGCCAAGGAAGGCCATGAGAATATAATACTGAAGTACTGCTGGCTGTTTATGCGGTTTGGAGCTCTTCGGCCTTCACTGATTGTTTTAATAGAAATCACCAAGGCTTGGCTTTGCCCTCAGTGTGGTTCCTTACAAGATACTGAACGTATCAGTTTTAATTCTATGGAGCCTGATTCCGGGCCGAGAACCCTATTACCCCCAGCTCATTAATTAGCATCAGCTGGCAATTGACACAATTATTATAGCCATGACAAAGGATCAGGCTACTGTGACGGTGTTCCCCATAAAACTTTATGGGGAGATGCTTATAAATGTATACATGTAGCATAAGCTACAATCTTGACAGTTTGCCAGCTAGCACTGGGGTGCTCTCGGGGTCACATCGCTCCCCTTTTCCCTCTGCTGCCCCCTACTCACAGTGTTGTCTGAAGTCAGTGAAGTCCCAGAGCCCAGGGGTGCATTCAGGTGGGTACACCTCCCCCCCCGGGGGCAAGCGATGCCACTGTCTCTGTCACTGGTTGCCAGCACCGGGCCGTTGCTGTCGCCTCGGTGTTGCTGCAGTGCCATATCCGACGGTTGCTCCACCTAGTTTAAGGACTTCAGCTCTTAGTTATTTCATGGGCTAGTGGGGAATCCCACCGGTGCCACCGCCTCTGTATTGTCTTTCACCAGCACACAGTCTCACACCAGATCTAAGGCTCAGTCCCCCAACCAGCTTATTGGTGATTTCAGCTCTTTGAATACTGGAGTGAGCCAGACATGCCAAACCCATGAAAAAATTGCAGAAATTGGGCTTGGTTTTGGCTCTACTGGCTTGTGAGTTGCTTGTTGGCTAATTTTTGGCTTGTAGCTTGTTGCTTCTTTTTTTTTTTTTTGATTGACTCCCAGCAAGCTGGGGCAAGGCGGGGAGAGAGTCGGGGTGCACGGTGGGTCTACCACAGTCCCAGACTGCACGCCACGGGGATCTAGTCACATAGAGTGTTGGGGTTCTTAGGGATTGGCTTGTTTTGGCCTTGTTTTGAAATGGGATTAACTTGATTTTTTGTTTATTGTGAAAGTCAGGGTGCTTATTTACTGCATGAAAGTTGGCAACTGTGGAGGGAGAAGGCCAAACAGCTTTTGAATTCTTTAACCAGAACCCACCCTATTATGTAGGAATACCTATCTCACTCCCATTCTCTGGGATTTGGCATCATTACCCCGTTTAGGAAGTGAGGTTAAATTAGGGGGACCGTGACCAGAGGTCCCGATTTTATAGGGACAGTCCCAATTTTTGGGTCTTTTTCTTATATAGGCTCCTATTACCCCCCACCCCCTGTCCCAATTTTTCACATTTGCTATCTGGTCACCCTCGAGGACCCCCCCACATCAATTAGGATATATTGAATACAGTTCTGCTGCCCTTTACTCATACAATAGGGATAACAACATTGCATTACCCCTGCATCCAAGATTATAGTGAATTTTAACTCAAAACAGATGAAATTGATCCTTTTGGCCAAGCAGGCTGGTCTGCTGATCACTTATGCAAAGTAAGTGTGTCTATGCAAATTTGGTCTGCTCCTGAAGGCTTTTCCTCCCGGTTCATCAACAGATGGCAGAGCAGAGGTGACCTCATTCAGACCACTGCTTATGTTTGTGTGCATTGAGGTTTGTCTTTTCCACCTGAAATGACCACACACACTTTGCCCAGGGCTACACTCGGGGGGGCGGGGGGTGTCGATCTACAATACGCAGCTTCAGCTACGTGAATAACGTAGCTGAAGTCGGCGTATCGTAATCGACTTACCTGGCCGTGAGAACGGCGGCGAGTCAATCGCTGCCGCTCCCACGTCGACTCCGCTTCCACCTTTCGATGAGGTGGATTTCCAGAGCCGACGGGGAGCGCTTTCAGGGATCGATTAATCACGTCTAAACGAGACGCGAAAAATCGATCCCCGATAGATCGATTGCTACCCGCCAATCCGGCGGGTAGTGAAGACAAGCCCTTTGGCAGAGGAGTGGAGGGTAGTTAAAAAGTCAAAAGATTGGCTAAAAAACATTATTTGAGATTCTGGGGCCATTCTCATGATTTGAGTGGGGGTCTGACTCATGATTATTGCTCTTTTGAGGTTGGCAGTACTAGTGAGGCTGGGAAGTGTTATTTGTATGTAATACAGTGGTTGAATCCCTGCTTTAAGTGCAATATTCAACTCAGACTCCATCACACAGTGCAGTGTGTTCTGTAATCACCAGGACAGGTTAGCCATGGGGTCGGCAACCTACGGCACGCGTGCCAAAGGTGGCACACGAGCCGATTTTTCATGGTACGTGGCGGGCTGAGCGGCTCAGCCCGCTGCAGCTCTGGGGTTCCGACTACTGGCCACGCTCAGCGCCTACTGCTGGCCTGGGTGAAGGGAACCCCAGACTGGCAGCGGGCTGAGACCCCAGTGACCGGAACCTTTCGCTAGTCCACTTCACTGGGGTAGTATGTAAGCCAGGAAAGTTCCCCACAATAGCAGGACCATTCCCCCGCTTACACATACGTTTGCAATAACTGCCAAAGATCATGGAAATCTCAAACCATCTACATCATAGGCTGCAATTCCCACCGTCTCTTGCAGCCGAAAGGATGCCAACAACATAATGAGTCTGGCAGAGCCCAGGGCAGCAGCCAATTCCCCCGACCCCCAGCCCAGCATGGCAGGCCATCTCCGCTCCCTGGCTGCATTGCTCGGGTCCGTCTCACACATGTGCTTGCTACAGAGCTGCTCTATGTCCTTATGCTGGAACTGAGCCGGGCGTTCTAGCCAGCCGCGTGCTGGCAGCCGGTTCGGAGTGCTGCCATTCAGCCCCTGGTGATCTTTATCAGGCTAGTTCCTGCTGTTTACAAGTTGTGTTAAATCGCTGCTGCAGGCCATAAATTGTGGCTCCCACTGCGGGGTGGGGAGGGGTGGTGGTGGGCAGCAGCCCTGGAGCTAAGGGCTGTTATCTCATCAGGTCTCGCATGGGGCCCTCGCCTCTCCCCTGCTGTGTGAGGCTCTGCCCTTCCCTCCCCACTTCTATTTGCACCGTCACTGGACAATCTCAACTCCCCACCACATCCCAGCCCCTTCTGAGCCTGAGACCTGGCTCCCTCTTCTCCAGCACCTCAAGATCCAGCATAGCTCACCTCCTCCCCACGTGCCCCCCCTTGTCCCTCCCCTCCATCAGTGACCCCAACTCCAGACTGGGTCTGCTGCTTCCACTACCCTCTTTGCTGCACACTCCTCCTGATGCATGGAACGGCCTCAGAACTGACAACAGTGCCAGCTCTGGGAGTGAATGGGAATCCTCAGCGGAAACTCCAGAGAGAGCACGTGACTTAGTGGGGAGTGGGTGATCTGCTCTGAGCCAGTCCCCTTGACTAGTACCAGAATCTGTCCAGCTGAGGTGTTGCCAGGTTTTGGGGCCCTTAGCGCAAGGAGGTTGTTAGTCTCAGTGTTCAGGCCAGGTTCCAGCTTAGGGAAATTCTGTCCTGATGTTTCAGCTGCCCCTTCCTCCTACAGGTCACGGGACTCCCCTTCACTCCCAGCCCTAACCTGCTGCCCAGATTTGCTGTTCACGGTGCAGCTGCTGCTGAGTTCCATTCCAGAGGTGGCTGCACCACAGTGGTGGGCAAATAACTTTGTTTGCGCGTGTGATTGTGGCACGTAGGTAGCAAAGCCACAGCCAGGTTTCTAGTGCACTTTGCTGGCCTCCCCAAACTTCCTCAGCACAAACCCCATCGGCTGGAATTGCTCAGGAGCGGCTGCCTGCTTGAAGAAGTTTGGGGTGAATCAGATGAGGCAGGGAGTGGGGAAGGAGAGAGTGCCCCAGGGTGGGAGAAAGAGTGCCTGGCCCCCAGCGAGGCAGTGAGGGTGGAAGCCTTGGGCAGAGTATGTGTCCTGTGTGCTGATCTCTGTGATGCTGCTCCAATCCCCCCCCTCCTGGGATATGGACTGCCTGGCAATTCTGGGGGTTTCCCATCTCCCTGTGGAACCTGGTAATTAGGATGCCCTGGTTGCCTCTGGACAGCTAGCCCTCACTGAGCAGGTCAGGGCTTGTCTAGGCCAGTGGTTCTCAAACTGGGGTCTGTGGACCTTGGGGGTCCAGAGAGACTGCACAAGGGTGGCCACAAAATATTATGAAAATTAAAAAAAAATATCTCACCACATGTCAGCACTGCATAATTAAACCCAAGAAAGCCAGTATTTCTGTTTACACCACATATTCCATGAACAACGCCGTAATACTCACATTGCATAAGCATCAATGTAAAAAATCTCCCAGCTTTGTGACAGCAAATCAGAAGTGACGTACGTTTTTTTGATGACTGAGATGTCTTTGGGAGGTGGAAGTGGAATATCTTTTGGCGGTGTGTGAGCAAATTACATTGAAAATGGATACGTTTTAAAAACATCCTTTACCAGTACTGCTAGTTGTGTTGAAGCCTTGACCAATGCAGAGTCAAGTAGTAAGAAACAATGAAGAACAGAAAGTTTGCCGAAATTATACTGATTTTGGTTTTATAGAATTTAGTAATGGACAACCACAATGCTTACAAATCCTATCAAACGAAGCAATGACACCTGTAAAGTTGAAACGACACCTCACAACAAGGCACCTGGAGTATAAAGATAAATGGAGAGACTATTTTCAATGAAAGAAAGAAAAATACTATTGACAGAAAACTCAAATGACAAACAGAACATCGGTTCTAGAAAAGGCTCCGAAAGCATCTTTCTTGATAGTGCTTCGGATTGCAAAGAGTAAAAAATCCCATACCACTGGAGAAGAACTGACCCTTCCAGCTGCTGTAGAAATGTACAAAGTGATGGTAAGCGAAGATTCAGCAAAGAAACTTAAGGCCATACCACTTTCTAATGACACAGTTAGTAGGAGAATTGAAGAGCTTTCAAATGATGTAAAATGCCAACAAACTGAAAGGCTACGTAAATGTGAACAGTTTGCAATTCAGCTTGATGAGACAAGTAACGTTGGTAATGCAGCACAATTATTAGTTTGTGTTTGGTATGTTTGGCTGGGGGGAATTTTGGAAGATTTTCTTTGAGAGGAATTACCAGAATGGACAACAGGTCAGGAAATATTCAGATTATTGGATGATTTAATGAAAGCTGAATCACTGAATTGGGAGAAGTGTGTACTGTTTGCATGGATGGTGCTGCCGCTATGACAGGCAATAGGAGTGGTGTTGTAGCAAGAATATGAGCCATAAACCCATAGGTAATTGTGTTGGAACACCGCAGGTTGCCTGGTGGGAGGAGCCAGGAGGACCATGTCCTGCAAGCCGTAAGCAGAGGGGCGGGACAGGAAAGGGAGCTATAAAAGGCCAGCTCAGCTGCTCAATTGGGAAGAAGCTGCCGGAGGAGATAGATGCTTCTTCCCCGGTGCTGAAGGCGAGCACCAAGGAGAACCGCTGTTGCCCCAGGGACCAGCGTGCACTTCCAGGGAGCCCTGACGCTCTTGATGCAGAGGAGCTGCTACCGCTACCCTTGGTAGAGTACCCAGAGGAGATTGAGGATGACCCCTGTATCCAGGTATGCACGAGGGGGAGAGAAGGAAGCAACCCAGGGGAACCAGGCAGTAGTCTGGTGGAGAGTGAGCCTGAAACCAGGTCAGCCTGTTGCAGGCAGATCCCCACTGACTCAGTGGTGGACTACTTCTCCACTGATAGGGCCCTGGGTTGGGATGAGGTGGAGTTGGGTGGGCCCACGTCCCCCCCTGACAGCCCACCCCTGGGTTGGCAGTACTTCCCCTCCATAGGCCAGGAAGCCTGTGCTCCTGAGCTCACCCCAAACTGGAGCCCCATAGACTGAGTGTGCTGCTTTCCCCAAGCCTGAGCTCCATAGCCTGGACCAGGGCTACAGCTCTGCCTGGTTGCAGGTAAGAGCCCTGATTGTTTGTTGTCTGGGCCCGTTTAAAGGTGGGGTCCATAGACGGCTGTAGCTCTGCCTGATTGCAGGCCAGAGCCCTGACTGGTTACTGCCCCACCCTGCCTAGCTGCTGCTCTTCCTGGTTGCAGACCAGACCATTGACTACTCCACCCTGCTTAACAGCTAGATGGATAGACTACTACAGCTCTCCCTGGTTACAGGCCAGAGCCCAGACTGTGTGAGGCCCACCTCCCGCTTGAAGGTCAGGCCCCTTGAGAACTGCTAATTCCCCCCCTTTATCCTGTTTGAAGAAGGCTTTAGCAGACCAAACGGCGAGGAGGCATGGCCTCCCTCAGGCGCAGACACGGAGGGGCAGCCCCGCCAGCTTACAGGGGCGCCACCACCATACTTGAGGGGAGTGACAAGAGTGCAGCATTTCAGAAGAAAGTAGAGATTTGGAAAACGGGGCTGAGCAGTGGAACCTCAGATCTGTTTCCGCTACGGACAGAATTTCTGGACACGAACAGCATGACAATTGACTGTGGGAAGTGGGACTGTTGCTCACCTTTGGCTGAGCACTTCAGTGTTTACTTTACAAATATATACATGGAGGAATATGATTGGGTTAGGAATCCATCCTCAACTTCTGCACTGACATCTTCCCGTTTGAGTGGAAAAGCAGAACAGGAGCTGCTGGAACTGTCCCGTGTCCACACATGGGACCCAGGGTTCTACAAGTCCTAACCTGGTATTACATATGAGTGTAGAAGCTCAAGCTCTAGGTTAACAAACCCAGGGTCTGTTAGCTTGAGGTCTACTAACCCCTGGGCTTAGACTGCAGAGTAGAGAAACCCTGAATTGCCCCGGAGGGGGTGGGACTAAATGTGATCTGACTGGAGGGTGAGTCGCGAGAAGAGGCAGAGCACCACAAAGCTGGAGTGGCTGTCAGCAGGGGGCGCCACAGGAAGAACGCCTGTTACACCTGTACACGCCGGCAGGGAGTTACTCCTCCACATGGGGGTGGTTGTAACAGTCAGACTTTAGAACAGGTCTCTGTGCACAACAGCTGGCTGTGCAGCACATCTCCCATCTGGCATTGCTCTATGGGAACATCAGACCCGGGCGTCAATTTCCAAAGCAGAACCATGTGTTGTCCTGCACCTTGTATATCATTTACACCACTGTTGGGCGAGGATGGATCATTACCAGAGCAGAATAGCAGCATTTTCCTGGATATACTGGTCCGAGTTGCAGGGTAGCAAAGATTTTGCTCTTGAATTCTGCCCCCCCACCTTCTTTCACAACAGACCGCATTGCAGAATTTGCTTAGAATCTCGTGTGCGGTCTGGACGATAAAATGCTCTTGATGAACCATCACAGAATGAGATGTGCAGCCGCGCATGCTGATGCTGGAGGAGAGCAAAGACTGGATGTGATGCTGAGTTGTTAGGCTGAATTTGACCATTGTAGGAAAGACTCAGAAATAAAATAATGGTTGAGTCATCTTCAAAGCTTAATTTTCTTTAGGGACCGATAACATTGACTCACCCAAATGCAAAAGTCCATCTTAATCTTCAAGTAGGAAAAGCAGACTAAATCCCCTTGTCACAATAAGTCAATCATATTTAGGCAGCAGAGAGCAGCTCCGGGTGTGGTGACATTAGCCAGGCCCGCGATTGTTTCTGGGGTCACCCAGTGGCCTCTGAACATTGTGTGTGTAACGGATCTCCTGGTAGCAGACTGATTGTATCAAATGTTCTGCGAGTATCCTGGCAGCACTTCTAAAAGCCTTTCGCAGTGCTGGAGACAAAGTGTTTTTCCATTCCCTGTAAAGAACATGTTTCTAAATTGCTTTTCTCTTCCCTGCCCTGCAGTGAATTCACTTTGCATGAAGGATGTGTTTACATAAGGCAGGGTAAGACCCATCCACATGTTATCATAGCACTGGGCGGATTAATCTGGGGAAGATTTGCTAGAGTGTAAATCAAATGCTGTGTTTTCTTGGGTCGTCTCTTCAGCTGGGGAAGGACCGAGGGACTTTCTCCTCTTCAATCCAAATCCATCGTTTAGTCCTCTGAGTATTCAGAGATTTCAAAACGTTAAAATTCCACGGCCTACCATTGTCTGCACCCTGCCCAGTTTTGTTGGTTTTCCATTTCTGTTGCTTCCTCCAGAATGTGGGTTTCTCCCCATCTACCCCCATGGTGATATTGATTGGTATTGTATGAATAATAGTGCTGGTAAAGTACCTTGGCCCTGGCTGAAGTACTTGGGGTGTTGCACAGCCACTGACTATTCAAAGAATGCAATAAACGCACAAGCTGCAGCAACAGACAATAATAAATAACCTCAATCAGCCCTCCGAAAAAGTCATAGGGCACCATTTAAAATGACAGGGATGGTCATTACAACTGCCCCCCTTTGGGCTGACAACTTGGTTTGACCTTGGGATCTATAGCATTAAATGCATGAGCCTCAACCATGTGCGGTAATACATTAGCTGCAGTAGGCTTTTGTCCTCTATATGTGGACCAGTCACTAGAGGGGGACAAAGACCTGCCCTCGCTCACATGGGCTGATGTTACAATCCCCTCTGAAAGAGGGAGCCGATTTCAGCAGGAGCAATGGGTTGAAGTAGATGCTCCCATGGGAGTTCCAGGCCCTAGAAGCCACCATAGCAGAAGATTGCTCATTGCTGACAAGGGGGCTCCATTGGGCACCATGACACAAAACCAACATGGGCCACATTCAGTGGCTTAAGAACTGGCTAACTGATAGGTCCCAAAATGTGACTGCAAATGGGGAATCATCACTGAGTGAGCATTTCCAGTGAGGTCCTGCAGGGATTGGTTCTTGGCCCTAAGCTTTTTAACATTATCAGTGTGCTGGAAGAAAACATAAGATCATCACTGATCAATATAAGGGGGTTTATGGGTTGCCGTACCCCTCAGGGCAGCTGCTCATCAACAGGAGCCCTGACCCAGTTTCCCTCTGCTTTGGCTGCAGTGAGTAGCCTGTTTCTTAGCTACTAATTGGTGGTGCTTCCACCTGACTGTTTAAGCCAAATGTGATGTTCAACTACCTTGGCACAACCCACATCCCACTCACAACTGGAGAACACTTGGGCTCTGTGCGCTAGTTTCCGTTTCAATCTCTCTTTCCACAATTGACAAAGTGGGGAGTTTCCAAAGTTCACCTTCTCTGGGTCAAACATGGGTAGAATTGTCCTGCTGGGGGCAAAATAGGTCACTGTTGCAGCCAAGTATAGCTGTGGTAGCACAGTTCCCTACGGGATGGCGATCAGGCGCCCAGTTTCATTAGCCACCGGTAGCTTTACTTACACTTTTGTGCGAGATGAGGTTTTGGCTATGCCTCTCTTCACCATCAATCTGCCCAGCAGTGCATCTGTATCTGGGGCTTCAGCCAGGGTTAAATGTTTTGTGGTTTTCTAATCCACGTGAGAAATTCCATTCACTACATGGGTTGTCCTAACAGGAATGGTAACCAGAGGCCCATATCTTAGTTTGATCATTCTCACAGGTCCTCCATGTCCACGTCCAGGTCCTTTAGTTTGATATGCTTCCAGACACAGTGCATGGATCTTCAGCCTTTGCATGTGCTTAGGGCCAGCAAATTCTTTGCATAGCTGAGCCAAAACTCCAAACACGGCTGCAGTTGTTCCTACAACGCCCCGGGTTGGATAGCCGGTGGATGGACAGATCAAAGCAAGAGTGTCTATCTCTTTCTCAGTTCCAATCCTTTGGGATTTTTAATTTCACTAGCACATATCCCAGGTATATCTCCTAACCCCCAGATGGCCAACCTGCTTAGGGGCTACAGAGGCAGATGGGTCAGATGTTGCTGGTAAAAGGGTTTGCCGCTTTTAGTGACATGAGAGCTACTATCTAGAACACCTGTATGCTCTAGTCCAGGGGTGGGCAAACTACTGCCCACGAGCTCCAGCCGGGAGAGCGGGCCGTGGGCGTGCCGCGCTCCCAGCCAGATCGCTGCAAGCCCGCGTTCCCGCTGTCCCGGCCGGAGCGCCGGGCTGATCGCTGCAACCCCACGGTCCCACTGTCCCGATCGGAGCGCCAGGCGGATCGCCGCAAGCCCGGTGCCCCGCTGTCCCAATCGGAGCGGCGGGCGGATCGCCGCAGGCCCACGGCCCCGCTGTCCCAGACGGAGCTCGCGGGCGGGATAAAAATGGCGCGCGGGCTGCCTGTGTTATCAGAAACTCTGAACCTTTTCAGGGATAGCAACTTGTTCCAGCTTCCAGGTCTATAACTTGTCCCATGGCCTGGCTAAATGGCCTTCTGGAATTAATGTTCTGTCAGAGGGTGAGAAGATAGGGCAGGACTATACAATGTCCTCAAATCTTCTTCCCTCTTTCCCATTCTCTGGGAATAGGAAATGTTGAATTTCTGCTTGAAAAGTCAGATGTCTCATCCCCTGGAGTTGGGGGCATAATGGGCGTAGCGCCTACAGTTTGTAGAGTCCACCTCATTCCCTCTTCCTCCACAGTTATTTCACCGGGTCCCATCTGCACATCAGAGCTGGTGGACTCGGAACATCAGGCATATCATCTCTGTTTTTTCTCCCCATAGGCTCTGCAATGGGAGGTGACCTGGCCCAGGGTCTCGGCTATAGCCTGTACAATCTGTGCTGGGGGGATGCTCTTGTGAAAGCCTCCCACTGCCACAGCCTGTTGTCGGTTCTGTTTCATCCCCTTCGCACCACTCTAGGACCTGTCCTCTGTCCATGCAGACTAACAGAGGTGACAATATGGAGGGTTTTGTTTTTTTTTCACACCCAGCAATGTCTCCAAGAATGTGAGGGGGTTTTATGGGTCATCCATACCCCTCAGGGCAGCTAATTATCAACTGGATCCCTTACCTGGGATTCCTCTGCTTTGGCCACATTGGATTTCAAGGGCCTGGGTTCTTAGCCATTAATTTGTGGTGTCTCCACTTGCTGGTTGAAGGGAGCCAAGAACCCAACTGTACCTAACTGTGTGATTTCGGTTATCCCCGACTTGGTGCGAATAGCCTGATACCTGATACCTCATACATGCACTTTTCTGATGCCTCCATAACAGATGCACCAACAATCAACTTGCACTTTATTTACAAGGGAAAATATAGAGGGAGCATAGAAAGAGGAGGGGAAGATGGATTTGCAGTGGGTACATCAGTAACACCACACAACCCCCAAGTGACACAATCCCCAGGGTGGATTGCCCTGGATTCACAAATCCACACTAGCAGGCTCCATAATGTGAAGGAACCCATGTGTCTTGATGAGGGGTGCAGGCCTGAAGCTACCCGAGTCCAGCACAGTGATGAGGGCGCCAATTTGCCCAGGGGACGAACCTCTCTGCGGCCAAGCACTAGGTGTGACTCACAGTGGGGAAAGTCCTTATGGCGTAGGGGGCATTTCCAAGAGCAGTTGCTCTCTCCAAGAGTGTTTGACAAACCACTTTCAGGGCAAAATAGTCAACGCCCCAGGTTGAGGGAGGCAGCTAGGGATTTGCCTGTGCTCCCCTTGGTCACAACTGTCCTCTCATCCCCCCTTTGATTGGTTTAGTCAGCCCACCTTCGCCCGGGGTTGACCCCATCACAAAGCTCTATGCGTTTGACAAGGCAAGTGAATTGCTGTCTTTGGGATTTCCCTACATCCCCCCTGAACTCCCCTATTCCCCCCTCTAGTGGTGAACTAGTTATAGGCAGTGTTGCCAATATAGTCATCTTTCAACTAGATCTAGTTGGTTTAAACATTTTCTAGTTGGAAAAAAAATTCCATTAGGTTGTTGGTTGGCTATTTTAATTGACATTTAAATATTAATACACATCTTAAAAGCATATATATGCTAAAATACCCATACCTGAAAAAGTGCTAAAGCGCCTTGCTGAAACGTATGAAACCGTACAGCCCACATTTGCCCTCACGGTCTCACACCTCGGCCCTCATGCCCTTGGCCCTCGCTCCCCTGTAAATTCGAACACCCCTTCCTCATCACTCATCAACCCAGCAACAAGCTTGGCTCCCTTTTTTCTCAGACCCATTAACTGGGTTACATAAAGTTTCCAGATGACGCAAAGATTGGGGAGTGGTATATAATGAGGATGACAAGTCATTCGTTCAGAGAGGTCTGGATCACTTGATAAACTGGCCACAAGCAAACAATGTGCATTGTAATACAGCCAAATGTAAATGTAGAGATCCAGGAACAAAGAATGTAGGCCATACTTACAGGATGGGGGGCTCTATCCTGGGAGAAAAAGACTTGGGGATCTTGGTGGATAATCAGCTGGACATAAGCTCCCTGTGCCACACTGTGGTCAAAAAGCTAACATGATTCTTGACACCAGAGCGGTTGGCAGATCAAACCTTGGGTAAGGAGCATGCGCCTGCAGAACATGGCATCCCTTGTGAGGGGCTCAGCATCCCAGACTCCATTGAGCTCAGCCTTTCTCCTGTAATGGTACCATGTAATAACAGGCCTGGACCACACACACTGAACGAGGGCTTCATCCTGCTCCCATGGAAGTCAGTGGGAGTTCTGCCATGGACTTCAGTGGGAGAAGGACCAAGTCCTAACTGCTACTGTCTGGTGTTTCCAGAAACTGTAGGTGTTCCTTGGCTGATCACACACACAAATCGAGCAGTTACAAAACCCAGCTCTCAGTTCCAGGTGCAGCCTTTTAGTCTGAGTGAAATTAAAAGCAAAAAGGCTGGGAGGGTTGGAGGCTCCCCATCCGGTTCTCAGGCTTGAGGGAGCAGAGCTAGAGGGGCTGGCCAGGCAGCAATCTGGAATTCAGAATCGAGATTACAGGGGAAGGCTGGAAAACCAGGTGCAGGAGCGGACTGGAGTTTCTGTGTGGGGATCCCAACTGGAGGTTACGTTATAATGACAGGGTGAACAGAGCACAGAGAGAAACATCCTGACGTTGATTAGCCAGGGGCCAGAGCAGGTTTTGTAGCTTTCTTCTAGTGTTGGGAATCTGATATCTTCATGGAGGCCCCCTTTGGAATAGAACAAGTTGGGTTCAAATATCAGTCAGTGTGGGGGAGATTTCACATTTTCCATTTAACATCTCACTGGCCCCACTGGGTGTGGAGGGATGGACTCATGAGAAGTGTCTGCTCCAGGAGTGCTGGTATTTTTCTTTTCTCCCTTCTAGTGCAGTCAGGCAGGTTCATTCCGGTCTTCAGCTTCTGTCTGGTGTCATGGAGATACCTGGACTTCAGGCCATGTGATGTAAGCTGCCTGGCGTACACTGACCAATTCCTGGGTTAGGAATGTTTTTTTTCCATGGAATGTTATGCTCCCTGAATTTGAGTCATTGGGGATGCGTCCAGCACAGAGCAAACTTTTGTTCTGCTTTTCCCAGTTTGCGTGCCGTGGAGTCGTTCAGTTAATGTGTTGCATTTGTAACTGGCTGATTCCTGCAGCAGGATGCAGGTGCAATGCACAAGAGCTTTGGTCCCAGAGTGTCTGTTGTTCCTAGTGATTTTCTGGAACTCTTTATGTTCAGGGCTGTTTGTAGCAATGAAGCGCCCTTGTTCTGGGTGGTATTTTGGGGGCAGGCGTGATGGGTGATTGGAGTTTCTTACAGTTTTTCCCAAGGTCTCTGAGTGGTTTGGGGGTGCTTATCTCCACTTCTGGTGATGAGGCTGTGCAGCGCGATGGGTAAGTTAGGGTGTGCGGCGCAGGATCTGCTCTCTGGAGGTAGCTCTGCATGACAGTCGATTTCCTGCAGATGAATTTTGTGATTCATCATTTATTATAGTGAGGCTGGTGGTGGGCAAGGGATAGTCCGCCCTGAATTATACTGGAAATGGAGTAGCAAACACAGCTGGGCATGAGCCACAAAGTTTGGCTTGGGATCCCATGTAGGTTCAGGTCATAGGTTTGGTTAGAGCCCATTTCTAATAACCAGTTAACTCTGAAGTTACCTGGTGAACGATTGCCCCCGGTCAGGTAGCAACTTCACTCTACAAAACAAAGGGGAATAGAAAACAAGAGTGTTGTGCTTTGAACAGCTGGGGAAATGAAGCCGGCTGAATTTTCCACCAGCGTTTCTTTATGTGGCAGTTAAGTGTTCAAAGTACCCTAGTAGGACCTCCTCTTCCAAAATCCAGGTTAAACTATTCTTCATCAAATTCCCTCTCAGGTGTTCTCTCACTCTGTGTCCTCTAGGAGGTGCTCTTAGATAATGTCTCAGAATGGACAATAAACTGACTTGTCTTAAGTTTCCTGATTGGCTTCTTAAACCTTCGTTTAAATTGTGGACCCACAGAATGTTGATTGTCATATTTGCTATAGCTCTCCTCTGAAACTTGGCGGGTGTGAGCCCACCACCAAGGCTAATCTGTTTATTTTAATTATTTTTAAAAAATCAAAGTTTGGAGCAGAACAAATTCTGTAAATAATATATTTAAGTTACAGACAGCCTGCTACAGCAAGGAAGTGTGTAAAGTTGTAAATCCAGGCAAAGATCCTCTTCAAAACTTGCTCTGGGATCAGTGTTTGGCAGAAAATCATGAGTGAAGGCAGGGTTTTTTGGCCTTAGCTGGGATTTCCCTAGATTTTTGGAGCTGGATGCAAAGCCATCATCCAGCTGCATTGCTAAATATAGCTCTGACCTTTTTACCTTATCGAGCTATAGTTTGATTTCTAATTGAAATTGCCTTGTAATTGCATCTTATGTCCCAGTGGACAGTTGTGTGTCTCATAAAACCAGCAGAACATATTGGAACAGTCTGTTTGTGAGTGATGGTGTGCAGTGCAGCCACTAAAACACAACTCCCTCTGGTCTCTACTGGTGATAGTGGTGCCTTCAGGGCACCATTGCTGGAGTTATTCGCTCAGGAAGCTGACAGCTGGCATTTTCCACTAGGCCTGTTTTTTCAGACAACTGGTTTTTCAGTTGTCGGTTCCCGCCCCTCCCGACCACCCTAAACAGTCCCAGGAAATAGAAGCAAAACCCCAGGGCATCCAGTGGAGAAACTGGTCGAGACCTCACCGTGAGAAGGAAGCTGTGTTAGTGGAACTCAGATGCTCATTCAGGTTTGAATATGGTGCCTGACATCAATTAATCCAGGCTCCTAACTCTTGCTCCACTGGGGATGGAGCAGTTAACTGTGCGTGGGGCAGGTAGCAGTGTATGACAGCAACAGCAGACAGGAAACAATCAGTTTTAGCATCACAGAGGCCATTTTGCTCAGCTGAATCTCAGCTTGGGTAGACCTGTTTGGAGCTGGCCATAGTCACAAATGCTGCATGGTTTTCTGAAGTGTGGAGCCCTACCCACGTTTCCCAAGCCCAGCTCCCCCAAATAGTGCAACCCTCCTGTTACCCAGGGTTTTTCTGAACCCAAAGTTCTTAGTAACTTTACTCTTTGCAAGGCGGTGTCAGGAAATAAATCAATAGGGGACACAGCTCCTCCGTCTGATAAATGATTGGTGCAAACAAGAGTGCTTTCACTTAAAGCTTTTACTTTATTTAGTCTCAAGCACATACACATGTATGCAATAGGCTAGAGCACCCTAAATCTATAGTTACCCAAAGTCTGGAGTGGTCTTTGAGTGGTCAGCGACAGGTTTCTGGTAGCCAGCCTTCTGTCTGCCCCTGGAGATCTTAAGATGAATCCACAGATGAGTCCACTCAACTCAGACCTTTTCCCCGTCTTATGCTGGTAAGTGTTACATAACACTGCTCTACAGCCAAAATGCTTCTGAAATAAATGTAGTCAAACTTTACTAATTCTGGGTCACTGAGAACGAAAATGATGCTTAAAATTGTTGATTGGCTCTAGTTTTCAAGACATGCTATTGGGTCAGTATATACGACCCTTGACTTGGGAATGGCGGAGGATAAGTGAGTTATAAAGGGAAGGGATCTCAATTTAAACCAGAAATGACTAAAATACATCTTTGACTGGATCTATGACTGGGTTTGGACAGTACTTGCTTTTTAGGCAAAACAATGAATGATGCAATCTGAAGCTGGTATTGTGTCATACATGCTATGAATTGCATCATGTTATTCCTAGAAGTCATGGATGATGCAATCATAACGAAGCTTACATCACTCTGCTGAACAAATTGCCCTATATCAGCTCTAGAAATCATACAGTGTCGTGCTCTCTTATTTGTCAGTGTTTGATTTTGCAAAGGGACACATTTCTGTTTAGCCAAAGTGAGCAGAGATGCCTCGTACTTGTGTGAACAGTGCAGATAACTTCTGCTATGTTTGTGGTGAAGTGACTTTTGCATCACAAAAGCGCAGTATAACCACTATGGTTAAGAAAGCCTATCACCTTTATTTTGGCTGCAAAATTGAAGATCAGGACAATAGGTGGGCCCCATACAAATGCTGCAACACTTGTGCAACAAATCTTCGCCAGTGCTTGAACAGGAAAAGGAAATCTATGCCTTTTGCAGTGCCAATGATTTGGAGAGAGCCAACAGATCATACCAGCAATTGTTACTTCTGTATGGTGCCTCCAGTTGGGAAAGGTGTGTCAAAGAAGAAAAAGTGGACTGTGCATTATCCAAACATTCCATCAGCTATACGCCCAGTACCCCATGGAGAAGGACTGCCGGTTCCTGATGCACCAGAATCATTCTCACTTGAGTCAGACGAGGAAGAGGAAGAGGATGAAACTTCTGGTCCTGAACCATCAGTGTCACAGGACCCACATTTTCTCCCATCCTCCTCCTCTGAACCACACCTCATAACACAAGGTGAACTGAATGACCTTGTCAGGGATTTGGAACTACCCAAGAGTAAGGCAGAGCTTTTGGGCTCCAGACTACAGCAGTGGAATCTCCTGGCAGGTGATGTTAGGGTTTCCATGTTCCGTGACCGTCAAAAGGATCTTGTCCCATTCTTCTTCATGGAAGGTGATCTTGTAGCCTGCAACAACATCGATGGTGTGATGGCAGCCCTCAACATCGTTCATGATCCAGATGAGTGGAGACTGTTCATTGATTCATCGAAGACGAGTCTTAAAGCTGTTTTACTGCATAATGGCAATGTTTTGCCATCAATTCCAGTTGGTCATGCAGTCCATATGAAGGAAACCTATGACAACATGAAACAACTTTTGAGGTGCATAAACTATGACCAACATCGGTGGCAGCTTTGTGGTGATTTGAAGGTTGCTGCTCTCTTGCTTGTTCTGCAGACTGGATACAGAAAGTACTTGTGTTTTCTTTGCGAATGGGATAGTCGTGCAAGAGATTCCCACTACATCAAGAAAGATTGGCCACTCCAACAGTCATTGGAGCCTGGGAGGAAAAGTGTTCAGCATCCACCACTTGTTGAATCAAGGAAGATTTTGTTACCACCCTTACACATCAAGCTGGGTCTGATGAAGAACTTTGTCAAGGCCATTGACAAAACACAAGCAGCTTTCAAGTACCTCCGTGGAAAATTTCCAAGGTTAAGTGAAGCTAAGATAAAGGAAGGTGTCTTTGTTGGTCCTCAGATTCGTGAACTTCTTCGAGATGATGCATTTGACCATGCACTGCGTGGCAAGGAAAAAAAGGCATGGAAAGCCTTCCAGTTAGTGGCAATCAATTTTCTCGGAAACAACAAGGCAGACAACTACAGGTTGTTGGTGGAAAACCTCCTCAAGGCATACAAAAGCCTTGGTTGCAACATGTCACTAAAGATACATTTTTTGCACTCTCATCTAGATTTTTTTCCACCGAACTGTGGAGCAGTGAGCGACGAGCACGGCGAGCGATTTCACCAGGACATTGCAACAATGGAGAAACGCTATCAGGGCAAATGGAGCCCATCAATGCTTGCAGACTATTGCTGGACAGTGACAAGAGATGCTCCATTTAATGAATACAAGAGACAAGCCAAGAAGTGCCGAGTAGACACTGAATAGGACTAAACTATGTACATAATAGTTTTTTGCCTTTTGTTTCATAATACATTTTATTTATATAACCCCTTTGCTGATTTTTAAAGTGTTACATAAACAGGACAGGTGAAATAGTATCATGTAAAGCAACCTGTAGCGAGGCGGTCTGGTCCCCAGCCGCCCCAGAGAGAGAGGAGCCTCCCCGGACACCCAAGTGGGCAGAGCCAAAGAATCCTGGCCCCGGCCCTCAAGGGTCAGGGGGCGGCACAGGAAGTATAAAAGCCGGCCCTCAGACCGTAGTTGGGCGGCAGCCACCAGAGAGGCCGGACGCCAGTGGTGCAGCTCCCCGCTGGGAGACCCCGGCGACCAGCAGCCGACTAGAGGACTGGCCGGGCCAGCCAAGCCTGCCGCTGGCCCGCTACCACGAGGAGCCGCCAGGCCTGCCGCCGGCCTCCTACCCCGAGGAGCTGCCAGGCCTGCCGCCAGCCTGCTACCCCGAGGAGCCGCCAGGCCTGCTGCCCGCCTGCTACCCCGAGGAGCTGCCAGGCCCGCCGCCCGCCTGCTACCCTGAGGAGCTGCCAGGCCTGCCGCCCGCCTGCTACCCCGAGGAGCTGCCAGGCCTGCTGCCCGCCTGCTACCCCGAGGAGCCGCCAGGCCCGCCGCCCGCCTGCTACCCCGAGGAGCCGCCAGGCCCGCCGCCCGCCTGCTACCCCGAGGAGCCGCCAGGCCCGCCGCCCGCCTGCTACCCCGAGGAGCTGCCAGGCCCGCCGCCCGCCTGCTACCCCGAGGAGCAGCCAGGCCCGCCGCCCGCCTGCTACCTCGAGGAGCTGCCAGGCCCGCCGCCCGCCTGCTACCTCGAGGAGCTGCCAGGCCCGCCGCCCGCCTGCTACCCCAAGGAGCCGCCCGGCCTGCTGCCCGCCCGCGACGCTAAGGTGCCGATGGTCTGCGACCTCGTGGAGGACGCCCCCCTGGCCCAGGTACCCGGAGAGGGGGAAGCTGGAAGTAGCCCGGGGGCAGCCGACTCTAGTCTGGCTGCAGCACGGCCAGAGCCAAGGTCAGTGTGTTGCGGCCAGGATCCCCACTGACTCAGCAGCGGGTTTTTCTGCCGCTGCTAGGGCCCTGGGCCGGGACGCAGTGGAGTGGGTGGGCCTGCGTCCCCCCTGCCACCCAACGTGTGGGTGGCAGTCTCCCCATCTCCCAGGTTCTCCAGAGCCAGGACCTGGGCTTGCCACCACCTTGTTGATTGCTCAGCCCCTGCTTGAGGGCCTGAGCCTTGAACTGCTTATTGCCCTGCCCTGACCAAGAGCCAGGGCTTACTGACTTGTTGACTGCTCAGCCCCTGCCTGAGGGCCTGAGCCCTGAACTATTTCCTGCCCGCCCTGACCAAGGGCCTTGGCTTAGGGAACTGCTATTGCTCAGCCCCTGCCTGAGGGCCTGAACCCTGACTGTGTACTGCCCCGCCCTGACCAAGGACCAGGGCTTACTGCCTCATTGTTTGCTCAGCCCCTGCCCAAGGGCCTGAGCCCCGAACTGTTTATTGCCTGCCCTGACCAAGGGCCAGGGCCTATTGACCTACTGTTCGCTCAGCCCCTGCTTGAGGGTCTGACCCCTAACTGTTGGTGTCCCGCCCTGCCCAAGGCTTGGGGCTCACTAGTAACTGTCTGTTTGCCCGGCCACTCCAGGAGGGCCTGAACGGCTGATTCTGCAGCACTGGACTGCGCTAATTCCCCCAAAACCTGACGGTATAGTGAGGCGGTCTGGTCCCCAGCCGCCCCAGAGAGGGCCTGAAACCCCTACACAACCATAAACACATGAAAAGACCTAGGTTTACAATTTATGATTAAAACTCTACTATCTACACAATATTCATAGACATAAAATGTAAAAACTTAAATATCTTAGAAACAGTAGCCAATCAGTTGTTTTAATTGTCATATTTGAATCAGCACATCAAAATACATACTAAATAGCACATTTTATCTCTGAAGCAGACGACTTCTCAAAAATTGTAGACCAGTGTAATTTGTCAGTCACCAATAGCCGTTAGTTAAGCAAGAAGTTTAAGCCGTTAGTTGTGCAGATATGTTTTTGTGGAGTCTGCAGTCATGTGGGCCCTGAGAAACACACACCAGAAGTCAAATGTAGACAGACTTCCTGTTTTTCAAAACAGCATGCTTCAGCAGTTTAGAAGAAAGCCCAACAGGATGGTGCAGGATCATGCTCAGTTCTTGTGGGCATCCCCTGCCACGGCTTGCCTAGTTATGCTAAAGTTGCTACAGAGGCCTTATAGCTGCTTTTGGCAATAAGTAATCGATATTCCAGTTACTGGCAATGACTTTGGCATTTGCTGAGATGTCCGTCTCCCCTAACACTCCCAGCTCCCAAACAACCACTACCTCTAATAGGGCCCAGCCAGTTAGCCTGCTTGTGGGGTGAGACCCTGTGAACAGGATAGGTCTCCTCTCCAGGGGTTAACTGAGCAGCCGCTCCTTCCTATGGAGTGCTGAGGGAACATGTCTGAAGTGCCACTCAGACTTCTTGGACAACAGTGAGAAGAGCCCAAAGCAGCCACCACACCACGAGTCTGCTGCTGGTCACCATCATGTCCAGTCAAAGAAACCCTTTGAAAGCAATAGTTATCTGGGTTATTTAGCTATAGAGCTGTAATTCCATTGTTACTGCTGTACTGCACCTTTAAATTGCTTAGGTCTCTGTCCAGACAGGCAGCCATTTTGTATTAAATGCAGGGTCTGTCACAGAAGAGTCACATGCTGTGCTCTCTCATGGAGAGTTTACTTTGGTTCTTTCTTGTTGTGTTGCTCTCTGAGTGAGACCTAATGGATAAGACACTAGACTGGGTCTCCAGTGACCTAGATTCTACTCCTTACTTTGCTGGTGACCTTGACCAAGGCACTCACTGCCTCAGTAAAAAAGGGATAAAGATTCTGATCTCCTTTGTAAAGTGCTTTGAGATCTGCTGATAAAAGTGCTGTGGAAGAGCTGCGTATTCAAATAGAAAAGAACCTGTCTGCTCTTTGTGTTGGGAGAGACATAACAGTTCATATGCAGGGTGGGTTTCATTTGCAATGTGCTGTGTCCCCCGGCATGACACCAGACCTGGAAGCCTTGCCTCAGCAGTAAGGTGTGTGTTGGTTTCTTAATGCTGCTGACTGCAGACTCTCTCTGCGCTGTTTTGAGAGAAAGGCATAGCTGAGTCCAATCGTCCCGTGTGCGAAAGATGAAACGCGTCATTACCAGTGAATAAGAGGCACTATGCAAGGAAAAACATGTTCTGCTGCTCTGAAATGATACACACAGGACCCCGAGACAGACAACAAATGCTAGAACACAGTGGGCTTTTCAATCCACCGCTGAAGCAATAGACTGCAATGACCTGTGCAAAAAGCTACTTCAATGCAATTGTCCCGTGGAGTCTAGTCTCCTGGACAGTGCCCAGTCTAGCTCCGGTTGTCCCAAGGAATAGGAGTCCCATCCTGCCCCCTGCTAGATTAATAGACTGCACTGTTAGCCATCTACTTCTGATGTCTCCCTTCCTTTTCCTTGGCTCCGATTCATCCTCAGGTTCCCTCTTGATGCCCTTTTGCACTACCATAAACAAGGGCCTCTCCATGGCTTACAAGGGGCTCTGGCAGCTGCACAAACAATCAGCACTGCCTCTGGAAAAGCTTGCCCTGCCCGTGAGGAATTCCCCAAAGCCCAAACCCTGGATATCCATCTTGATGAAAGTGTCCGATGGAGACAGAGTGAGCAGAATGGAGTCTGTGGGGCTCACATGCAAACGGGGTAATCGGCTGCATCTGGTTAATTGCTGTCAGCAGTATCTGAACAGAGCACGTGTGTATGTTGTGCCTGCTAAGCAGGGGTAGGAGGGACCTGGGACTGGAGAGGAGAGCACTGCACAGTGACAGGGAAGATGCTGTCCTGGCATAGTCTGGGTGGCTACATCCCAGGAACATTGTGTCTAAGTGCAAAGGTTTGATGTGGGACTGAACTGATCACCCAGTTGACAGAGTGTGCATGCACTCAGGTACTAGGGTGATGGGGTTTAGACAGACAGATAGGCCAAGGTGAGTGTGGGGGGAGATGTTTAGGTAGCCATGGGAGGAGCAGTATAGGGTGAGCACCGGGGGGGGGGAGAGGTTTGGGGTGAGTATTATGGGGTACTGGTTTGGGGGAGTACCCTGGGGAGGCAGGGGAGCACAATGGGATGAATGGGTAAGAGGAGCTCCCAGGGGTGGTTGAAGGTGAGCCTCCTGAATTAGGGTGAGCTGGGGGGGGTGGGAGTTACCTGGGGGGACCTAGGTGAGTACCAGTGGGGTGAGTGGGCTAGGATGAGCTCCCTGGGGAGGAGTTAAGGTGAACATCCTGGAATGGGGGTGAGCACCCAAGTCGGAGCAGTGTACGGTGAGCAATTGAGGGAGGGGAGCGGCTTGGGATGAGCACCACGGGAAGTCAGGTTAGAGTGAGCACCTTGGTGAAGAGCGATATCGGGATGGCTCCTTGGGGTAGTGGTTTATGGTGAGCAATGAGAGTGCTTTAGGGGAAGCTCATGGGTGGGTGCATTTTAGGGTCAGCACCCAGGTAGGGAGAGCATTTTAGGGGGAGCTCCTGGGGAGGAATTTTGTGTGAGTGCTCTGGAGAAACAGGTTAGGGTGAGCTCCCTCAGCTCTCCCTGCCCCTCAGCATCTTTGGATCCAGAGCAGTGCTCCTGCGTAGCCCCTCACCCATCCCCATCCTGCCAGAGACTCAGGTCGCTGGAGCAGCTCAGCAAGGGCCTTTGGGTACCAGCAATGTCATCCCCCTGCTCTCTGCCCTGCTTGCTCTGCCATTCCTTCCCCTGTGCTGACTGGCTGCTGGCACCAATCCCCTCCCACCCTGTCAGGTCATAACAGACCGTAGCATGACACATACACACAAGAGGGCTGGGTAAGGGTTGCACAGATAACCTTCATTCTGGCATTTCTGATTTTTGGGTGCTTGACTTTGCAACTTGAATAATGTTTTTATAACATTGTGTGTGTGTGTGTGTGTGTGTGTGCGCGCACGTGTGTGCACAATGTCCAAGCTTTTTAGAAAAAAAAAAGGTGAAAAAACAGAAATTCCATCCTTTGGCATCATATTAACACCCACATGGGTCAGCAGAAGGGTTAGACTCAGACTTTAAGGCCAGAAGGGACCATCACGATCCTCTAATCTGACCTCCTGCACATTGCAGGCCACAAAACCTCACCCACCCACTCCTGTAATGGACCCCTAACCTCTGGTTGAGTTACTGAAGTCCTCAAATGATGATTTAAAGACACCCAGTTACAAAGAATCTACCATTTACTCTAGTTCAACAAGTGGCCTGTGTCCAGGGGTGAAAGTAACTAAAGGACTTACCGGTACTCCGGAGTCCTGAGCAGGGGGCTGGGCCTCAACTGGAAGGGGCGGGGCCTTTAGAGCCCCAGGCCCCTTAAATCAAGATTTAAAGGGCCCCAGCTATGGTAGTGGCGGCTGGGAGCCCCGTGCCCCTTAAATCACTGCCAGAGCTACCAGCTGCAGAGGCAGCTGGGAGACCCGGGACTCGGGGGCCATTTAAAGGGCCCGGGGCTCCAGCTGCCGCTATTGCAGCGGAGCTCCAGGCCCTTTACATCGCCGCCCGAGCCCCGCTGCAGACAGGACCCCCAGGGTAGCAGCAGCAGCCGGGGGCTCCGGCGGCGATTTAAAGGCCATGGGGCTCCTAGCCGCCACTACTGCAGTGGATCCCTGGGCCCTTTAAATTGCTGATGGAACCCTGGGGGTCCTGTCTGCAGCGGGGCTCGGGCGGCGATTTAAAGGGCCCGGGGCGGTAGTGGCAGCTGGGAGCCCCTGGCCCTTTAAATCATCACTGGAGCCCTCGGCTGCTGCTGCTACCCTGGGGCTCAGGCAGTGGGGCTTGGGCGGCGATTTAAAGGGCCTGGGGCTCCGGCTGCCGCTACTGCCCTGGGCCCTTTAAATTGCTGCCTGAGCCCTACTGCCGGAGCCCTGGGGTAGCGGCGACGGGGCTCCGGCGGTGATTTAAAGGGCCCAGGGCGGTAGTGGCAGCTGGAGCCCCGTGCCCTTTAAATCACCGCCCCAGCCCCGTTGCTGCTACCCCAGGGTTCCCACAGCAGGGCTCGGGCAGCGATTTAAAGGGGCTGGGGCTCCAGCTGCCGCTACCACCCTGGGCCCTTTAAATCGCCGCCCAAGCTCCCTCCCAGAGCCGGCGGAGATTTAAAGGGCCAGGGGCGGTAGCAACGGCTGGAGCCCTGGGCCCTTTAAATTGCTGCCTGAGCCCTGCTGCCAGAGCCCTGGGGTTGCAGCGGCGGGGCTCCGGCGGTGATTTAAAGGGCTAGGGTCTCCCAGCAGTTCTAGTGGCCTAGGAGTTAGTTTGCAGGAAGAAAACAGGATGGGGTGTGGATGAAGGACAGTGGATGGGAGCAGAAGATGCCTGCTCGAGGAAAGGGTCAGCTGAGGGTCCCAGGAGTAGAGCTGTGGTGAGAACCGGGCTGGGAAGCTGGTGAAACAACAACAGTATGTGCTTGTTTGAATGTCACCCTGCTGGAGGAGAAGCTGTAACCCATGCTCTAGCTTTCCCCACTCAGAGCTGCTTGGGAATGGATTGGTACAGTCCTGTGCCAAGCATGGTGAGAGAATGCCAGAGATATATCTGGGCCTCCCCTGAAAGTGGGCTGCTGCAGGCGGTGCTAGTGGAACTTTTGCTGGGGTTGAGTGAGCTGAATTAGAGCTGGCTGAATAGTGGGACAAGGTACTCATCAAGAAATGATTGGCCGGCACATGCAGAGAGTTGCCAGTCATTGAGGTGACAAATATTGTCTGGCCATGTGCAGAGCTGGCCGAGTGATCTGCAAACAGTTCTTTGGACAGCTGATGGAAATAAGTTGCCGAATAGACTCTTGGTGATGATCAAGCTCCTGCTAGCTGCAGTCATGCCACAGGAAATGGCCGAAGCCTGGATCATAGTGGTTAGAATCTCATTGGAGAGGGCTGGACAGAGACCCCTGACTGGCCAAATGTGGAGAAGGCATTTGCTGCATCTGGGACGGCGCTGAGTTCACATTACCGTGCGGCTGGTCACCAGCTTCCTGACTGACAGGGAGATGCACGCCCTCGAGGGGGAGGTCCCCATCTTGACAAGTTCCTCTTTCTGCCAGCACGCTGTCCATCTCGCCTGGGGCAAGCTTGACTTTCAGCCTTCCTTTTAAAATTTAGAATCTTCTTGCTTTCCGATCCTGCCCATCCACACAACGAGGCCCCCAAAACTGCACCCCTCCCAGGAGCCAGCCCTGGGCCTCTCCCATCTGCTTGTTACTGCTCTCCATCAACACCCACCAATGCTTTGCAAAGTTACTTTGGTGGATGTTTTAGGTCTGGCATTTTCAAAGGGGGCTAGGGGAATTAGGCACCAAGATGGGATGGGATTAGGATGCCTAACTCCCTTAGGTTCTTTGGAAAGGCCTAGACTAAATCTTTACTATCTGGACAGCTAGGCTCCTGGGCCAGTGGCTCTCTGTGCTCCCCTGGGCTCTATAAAGTCCACTAGGAGCTCACAGACTTTTCTGAGTTTCAAAACCCATAGCAAATTACTGCACAATCAACTTTCTAGACCTCGGCGGGTCTTCGCCCAGTAGTTCTCAAGGAGGGCAAGTGAATAAGAGAAATAGGAAGTTTCTAGGCCAGGTCCTTCCTGCGCTATGACTTCCCCAAGACATGGAGAAGGCTTTTCCAAACGTGAGAACGCACCAAACACCTTATCTGATCTGATGAACCACCACCTTTCCCCCACCATACGATTCTTCTGTGGAGACCACACAGGCAGAAAGGCGGAGCTTTGAGGGAGTCGTGTGCGTCCAAACTGGGCTTCTGCTGGGAAGCTGATTAAAACTTTAAACTTACAGTGGCTACTGCAGCGCCTTAATAACTGCATTGTAACACATTTGACAGAGAAGGGAATAACCCCCTCGTACACCTATCCCAGAGGGGCAGAGAGACCACCAAGGACAGTCATGGAGGAAAAGCCCTGAGCTGCGTGCTGGAACCCTGGCCTGAATCTCTGGAGGCAGATGAATCACAGCTGAGTAGTGTTAGGAGGCTACACGGACGAGGGAGCCGAGTACATTTTTCAGCATTTGCTTTATCAGCTGGCTGCGTGTGGAGCCAGCCGTCTTCCGCCCTGGTCTGAAGGGTTGCAGGCGTTTCACATTACAGACAGATTTACTGAATCCAGCTCTTATGCACAGTGGACAGAAACGTATTAAGCTTCAAAGCCGGTGTCTAGTGCGCATTGTAAACCTTGAAGGAGCCTGGAGAATGAAACCCTGTTTGCTGCTGGCTACTGTGAGCATTTTTTTTTAAAGGGAAACCAGTATGGCCAACACTAAGCAGTCAATGAATCAAGTCCCCAAACCAGGATCGTGGCGTACAAATAATGAGTTTTAAAAATAATACATGTTGAGTTCTTTTTTATTTGCCATCTGTTTTCTGAGCCTCTGAGGGGTTGGTCACATTCTCCAGCTTTTCTCTGTAACCAAGAGGCCCAGAAATTTACTTTTTTTTTCCAAATGAAAGTTGAGATTCTAATATATTCCCCTGACTCCAGGGGCTGGAGATCTGAGAAGAACACCAAATATTGCAAGACTCACAATAAAATCATGGGAGTTGGCCATACTAGGACATTTTCAGGTCAAATTTGGCCCAAGCTTTCGGCTTTGGAAGAAGATGCTTGTATTGAAATCTTTTCAGGAGAACAATTATAACAAATAAACACTCTGCGGTGATATTTGCAACCTAAAGGGCTGTGTGAGAATCTGAAACCGACAAAAGTGAAATTAGGTTGTTTTCATTGCCCACTGAGAAAAGAAAAGAAAAGAAACCAGCAGCACCCATTGTGAAAAGGAATATTGGATTTTAAACGTTCTGTTTAGTTTATACTATATAGTTTATACAGGGTTATTAGTGGGGATGATTTGGGGGCTAGACATGTGATTTTTACCCTGGCCACTAACTGCTGGGAAATGACCAGTGCTGTAAACAGAACTTTGTATTTATGGCAGTGCACATTCAGATTCCACTTCACTACAACATAAAAAAACTCACTTAACATTTTTGGCTTTATTTTCATGGTTTGCACTGGCAATGGTTAAAATGTTTCCCAGCAGTGAATGACTTGCTGAACCCTCCACTTTGCCTTAGGCTATCAGCTGCTCCAGCTGCTAATTACCACTCTGATCCAGCACAGGGCTTAGGGCTCAGGCTCAGGCTCGTGGATAACTTTGAGCATGTGAGTGGCCCCATTGACTTCAGTGGGACTGCGCACAGGCTTACAGTTATGCGTGTGCTTTGCTGGTTACATAGATGACTTGTGCCTCTTGATACTGGGGCGGGGGCACAATCTAAAGAGGAGGACCTGTGGCCACCCCACGTCTCCTCTGCCCAGTGACTCCCCCACCCCACACCCAGTCCAAGGCTGGAACACTCTCCCTGCCCACCAGAGTTACCTGCTGGGGTAGGGGGGGCTCTTTCCTCCTGCTGCACCTCCCTCCCGGCATGTTTAGCCGCTCTCCCTGGCAGCTGGGCCTGGGCGGGGAGCAGGAGGGAGCTGCTTCTCACGCCGGCTCAAGATGGCTGCTCCAGGTTGCTGACTCTGTGAAGCGTGGCGGCTGCTTGCCCCCTTCACTCCCCACCCGGGCCTGGCTGCCGGGGACAGGGGCCGAGCAAGCAGGAGCCCCCACTCCATGAGCACGTTTCCTGCTTGCTCGTCCCCTGTCCCTGGCATCTGGGCCCTGGTGGGGAGTAGAGGGAGCAGGGAGGGCCACCGTTCCAGCCAGGCTCTCTCTCAGGCAGCCGCTGTGCTGCACAGAGCAGGAACCGATTGGTCCCACCCCTTGCTCTCCACCCAGACCCAGAGGCCAGGGACAGGGGCTGAGTGTGTGGGGGGCAGGCACAGCGGGAGACGGGAGCCTGACTCCCACCCCTCCAGCAAGCCACTCAGAAATCTGGGGGGACACTTGACCCCACATTCCTCCCCTACACGTCATAAAGCCTGCTAATTAATACAGCACTTTGCAGTCAAAGATTTATAAAATATTAGCTGTGAAGCAGCATGGCTAGAGCTTGGTGCCTGATCTTACAAGGTGCTAAGAGATCACAACCCCCGCTGGCATTCACAGGGGAGGAGGGCACTCAGCTACCTGCAGCAGCAGGCCCTTAATCAATCAGCTCTTTGGCTGCTCAGACAATATATCAAATGGCACAGAACTGAGAACTCCTCTTTGCAACTGGAGCCAAGTCCCAGAAAGACTCACCAGGACACGCGGGAGGCATCAATCTTAGCAAACTCCCCTACTGCTAATGAAGCTCCTGATTGGTTCTTATGGGGTCTGTTGATTGGCATGGGAAAGCTAACCATAACTTTAGCCGGAGACCAGAAGAAAGGTCAATTTTTGCTGGTAGCTGGATTCTCTATAGCTGGTGAAGGCCAGCAACTGACCATAGTAGTCGAGACGGTTCTAAATCCAGTCTGCTCTTTAGGGACCAGTTGCTCCAGTGTCACTTGTAACCTTTGACGTAAGAGCCACTCCAACAGTTTATAGCAACTGCTAAGGAGGGAGATGGACCAGTAGCTTTTTTGGGACAGTGGCCCCTTGTCCAGGCTTCAAAATGGCTATGATCCTGGCTACCTTCCACTCTTTCAGGATTATGTCAGAAGAGTGGATGTTGCTGAAGAAGTCCACCAGCCACCTTCTTGCCTTCAGACCAAGATTCTTTGGGAATTCTGGATATATTCCGTCCATTCCTGCTGCATTTCTGGACTTAGTGTTGGAGAGACCTGTGTCTACTTCATCTACTGTGTAGGGGCAGAAAGGTGTGAAGACCACAGGCACTAGTTTGGTGAGTGGTACATTTGTTTGTGGACTTGCTATCTAATGTTTTTAATCCATTGGCACATGGGAACTGGCAATTAACCGTGAGGAGATGGCATCTGCATTTACTTGAGGTGATCTATAGGCTGTTGGAGCCCTACCGCTTAAAAGATGGAGGAACTTCCAGACTTTGATAGGTCAAGCTATCATGGTTTTGCACCACCTTTTCCTTCTTGCTGAATTCAGAGACTCATGCAAGGCCATTGCAGTCTCAGGGCTCCTGTCAGCTTGATATTGCTGGAAGAGTGCTTTGCTCTCTTCTGTCCTGGAAGGAATGAATGCTTTTCTGAAGAACCTTGTAATGCTTGATTTGGTGGCCAATATTAGTAGGCCTGCAAAGCGTGGTCATGAGCCGGATATGGTGAAATCTGGGTCATCAAGCCCTCTATGTTTGCCATGTAGCAGGATCAGTCAGCAGAGTGTAGTTTCCAGCATGGTTTGGGGAGGGATCGAATGAGTGGAACTTGTAGGCCTATGCAAATCATGACTGAGCCGTGTTGGCTGTTGGGAAAGTCATCGAGAACTGATGTTGTGGATGGTATCGGGTGGCCGCTGATGTCACGTGACACAAAACAAAGGTCAGGAGTCTAGCAGTTCCTCCATCATGCTGACCTGAACATGCCATGGTCTTTGGCAGCATAGAGGAGGTGCTGGTCTTCAGTGAAAGCCCAGGATTCAGCTATTCTCCAGCACGTTTGTTCTTGTTATAGCCCCAGAGGATAGGATGACTATTAAAATCACTGACGTGGATGGTGGGATGACAGAAGATTCACCCTACACCTTGGTGAATCTGCCAGTAAATCATGGAGATTGAACAGCGATATCCCACAGGGATCCATTTTAGCTCTTGCATTGTTCAAACTCTATGCTAGTGACATTCCGGTCTCATCATCTTGTAAATTCATCTATGCAGATGACATTGCATTAACAATGCAAGTGTCCTCTCTGAAGGTCGCAGAAAAGGTCATGAGCAACGACTTCCAGACACTTGAGATGAATTTCAAAGCTTGGCGACTGAAACCCAACACTTGGAAAACATTTGCCTCTGCCTTCTCCTTGAATAACCATGAGGCCAAAGTGCCCCTGAAATTGGACTTTGGTGGTTTGCCTCTTTCCAAGGCACAATGGATTGTGGTCATGCGAGATACCTTGGATTGGATGCTGAGTTATTGCCAATACCTTGACAATGCCAAAAAGAAGATAAAGACAAAGGTTAACATCATCCAGAAGCTTGCTGGCACATCCTGGGGGTGTGATGCACGTACACTTCAAATGTCAGTACAAGGCCTGGTCTTGCCAACAGTGGAGTATTGTGCACAAATTTGAAGCAACAGCTCCCACAGCAATCTCATTAACACTGAAATTAATGCCACACTCAAGATTGCTAGTGGCTCTCTCAAAGCAGTGCCAATACTGTAGCTTCCAGTTTTGGTGGGCATCGTGCCAGCCAACATCAGGCAATATGATGCTGTGGTCCAGGAATACAAGAAGGTCCTGGCCGCTCCAGACTTGCCAATACACCAAGACCTCAATTCACTGCCACTCTCCAGACTCCAATCCAGGAAACTTTTCTGGATACATGCGTCAATGCAACAAGCCAACAGAAAGGATGCAGCCCTTGCTGACTTCCCAACAAAGACCTAATTGAAGATCCAGAAAAAGAAGTTCTTAGATTTTGCCTTCCTCGTAGGCAGTGGACTGCATTCAACCGTGTTTGGACAATGCACAGAAGGCGTGGCTATCTCCTCCACAAATGGAAAATCAAAGAATCTCCACATTTTGACTGTGATGAGTACAAATGATGCAACACATCGCCGACAACTGCTCCATTCACGCTTACAGTGGTTTCACAAGGGGGATCCACCTAGCATTAGAATGGCTTTCGAATCTCAAGATTCAGTTATCACGCCAGTTGTACATCCTGTATGAAAGAAGAAGACTGATCTGTCTGGCACACTCAGCAGCGCACTGTTCACTGAATACACCACAAATAACTATGCCTCGTATTTCAAATGTACACTTGGCCTTTAATAATAACATCTGTCACTTATCTTCAAAACTCTTGTAACATTATTAACTCTCAGTAATAACTCTGTGGAATAGGGAGTTCATGTTACTGATGGTTTGCTTTCATCCCACTGGAAATCTCAGTGCAGGGAGGTTCCTATCACACTTTTTTACCACAGGTAGAACATGCTTTTGCAGAATTTGACTATTAATTTTCCCCTGTTTTGTCCAGTTGCAATTTTACGAGTGAAAATTCTCACCAGGATTGCACGTGAAATATACAGAGATCTCATAGCTACTAAATTATTAGTCCAGGTTGCAAAATCATTGTACCATTGCTTTTCAAAATGTGCTTTAAATTCCCCATGGATATTATGGGGGTGAGGTAGAAAGTTGTCCTTGCAGAGTCAATTGAATGTAGAAGTCACTGTATCTTTAGAGCTTGCTTTAAGCATGTTAATTATTATAATCAAGCTGCTGTATCTTTCCTTTATTGGTCTCCACATACAGATTTTATATTGGAAAAAATATAAACTTCCTTTTTCTTCTGGTACAAAAGGAAGAGATTGGGGTGGAGTGGAGAGTGGAGCTAAAATCCTGTTTATGTGACCTAGTGGGGAGAACCTCACTTAAAGAAAAAAATGAAAAGGACACATCAGAGACTCTGGCTTTGGTTTCTGTTTACTGAAGTTGTCCTGACAGACTGCAGTCCCTGCACCATGTGAGGCAGAGAGTTTAGCTCATTCCCAGGAAGCTTTTGTTAGTTTATTATAGGATTAAGTGTTCTCTTTGGTGTAGGATCTAAGGTGCAATTGACCTGGGGTAAGTGGCTGGTCCTTTGGGACTGGGAGTAACCTGAATATTGCTGTGTTTTTTGGTGTACGGGACCATATATCACAAAGGAAGGCTCACCTTTGTGGCGAGACAGACCGGAGTGACCAAAGGGATTGGAGAGAGAAAGAGCGTGGACACCTGAGTACAAAGAGGAAGAGTCAAAAGAGACTAATTTTATTTAGCCTGTGCATAGTCATCTAGCCCAGTGGTTTTCAAACATTTTTTCTGGCAACCCAGTTGAAGAAAATTGTTGATGCCCGTGACCCAATGGAGCTGGGGATGAGGGGTTTGTGGTATGGGAGGGGCTCAGGGCTGGGGTAGAGGGTTGGAGTGTGGGGGTGAGGGCTGCGGGGTGGGGCCCGGAATGAGGGATTCGGGGTGTGGGAGGGAGCTCTAGGGTGGGGCAGCGAGTTGGGGTGTGGGAGGGGGTCAGGGCTCTGGGCTGGGGGTGCAGACTCTGAGGTGAGGATGGGAATGAGGGGCTTGGGGTGCAGGAGGGGGCTGTGGGTTTGGGGGGGCTCAGGGCTGGAGCAGAGGAATGGGGCACAGGGTTGGGGTGCAGGCTAACTTCAGGCAGCTCCCGGTCAGTGGTGCAGCGGGGGTGCCTAGGAGTTGGAGCTGCAGCTGGCTGCTTCCAGGGCACAACACAGTGTCAGAATAGGTAGGGACTCGCCTGCCTTCGCCGGGCAGCACCGCCAATGGGACTTTTAATGGCCCAGTCGGTGGTGCTGACCAGAGCCGTGGCAACCCAGTGCTTTACATTCTGCGACCCAGTACTGGGTCGTGACCCGCAGTTTGAAAACCACTGGTCTAACCAGGCAATGGCATCTTCAGTGGCATGATGCAGTTCTTATAGGCCACCACTGAACCTAGTCAGCAGGCATTCATCGACAACTTGCATCATTGTCTATGTTGCACCACAGCTGCACAAAGCTCTGTCTCGAAGGCCCCAGCGATACTGGTTGGCTGCACAGAGACCTTGCCTGGTCCAGAACCTGTTCAACAGGGACCATTGGCAAAGGGGAAGATCAAGACCAGGCGGGCAAATTGTGGGGTTGGCAACGAGGGACTGGTTGGTGGTTATAACAGATTCCATTCCTCTCGCCAGAGTGTTTCCGCCCTAACATCCTGGCATGGTGGATGACACCATAATGGGCGATGTGACGGCAAATGTGCAGCTGGTGGTTTAAAAAGGTTATTGTGCAGAGGCAGGCTTGGGTTGGCGCACACTTTCTCCAGTATCTTGCCAGTGGCAATCTCTCATCTGATAGGAGGAGGAGCAATATTGCTCAGTACTGGAAGCCATGGGAGTGGAGTCGGACGCAGGGTGCCGGAGATGATATGCATAGTGGCATATAACTGTGTGTCCACCAGCTTGGTGTGTGATGATCGACTCCAAACTGGTGTGCAGTACTGGTGGCAGGAGCTGACGTCCGCAAAGTTGGAGCACGAGCACCCCATGACGAACCTGCCTGTTTGCTAAGAAGATTATTGCGTGTCTTAACTTTAGCTGCTGTCTTCTTCAGGTGGGCATGGTAACTCAGTGTGTGGTCTGATGTCACACCTAGATAGACTGGTTCTACTTCATGCTTCACCTTCTGACCATTCAGATAAACATTCAGCTCTCGGGTTGCGCTGGTGTGATGCAAATGGAACAAACTGGGGACTGTTTTTATGATGCTTGGCTGGAGGCGCCAGGTCTTATAGTAGTCAGCTAACCTTATCATGTCCTGGTTTAAGGTGGCATACACCTTACGCTGGAGGGTAGGGATAGGGTCCAGAGTGGCCTAAAACAATTGGAGAATTGGGCAAAAAGAAATCTGATGAGGCTCAACAAGGGCAAGTGCAGAGTCCTGCACTTAGGACGGAAGAATCCCATGCACCGCTACAGGCTGGGGACTGACTGGCTAAGCAGCAGTTCTTCAGAAAAGGACCAGGGGATTACAGTGGTTGAGAAGCTGGATATGAGTCAGCAGTGTGCCCTTGTTGCCAAGAAGACCAACGGCATATTGGGTTGTATTAGTAGGAGCATTGCCAGCAGATCGAGCCAAGTGATTATTCCCCTCTATTCGGTACTGGTGAGGCCACACCTGGAGTATTGTGTCCAGTTTTGGTCCCCCCACTACAGAAAGGATGTGGCCAAATTGGAGAGAGTCCAGCGGAGGGCAACGAAAATGGTTAGGGGGCTGGGGCACATTACTTATGAGGAAAGGCTGAGGGAACTGGGGTTATTTAGTCTGCAGAAGAGAAGAGTGAGGGGGATTTCATAGCAGCCTTCAACTACCTGAAGGGGGGTTCCAAAGAGGATGGAGTTAGGCTGTTCTCAGTGGTGACAGATGACAGAACAAGAAGCAATGGTCTCAAGTTGCAGTGGGGGAGGTTTAGTTTGGATATTCACCTGGATCACCTGGATCGATCGGACTTCAGCTGTCGTTAAGACTGCGCCGATCACAACACGTCTGCCATTCTTCTCGCACTCTTGCCTTTCTTCTCCACGTTCGTCCGAAACGTTTAACGATGTCATCTTCCCATCTTCTTGGAGGCTGACCGGGGGGTCTTTTCTGTTCTCGCGGGTACCACTCAGCAATGATTGCAGTCCACCTGTTATCCGTGAGCCGTGCTGTGTGGCCCACCCATCGCATCTTGTTATGTCTGCTTTCCACGACAATATCTTTCACACCGCTGCGTTCTCTGATGATTTCATTTGGTATACAATCCAGAAGGGAGATTCCCAACATAGCTCGTTCCATTGTCCTTTCAGCTACCAACAGCCGTTGCTCTTCTCTCTTCGTCAGTGCCCACGTTTCACTGCCATACAGTATGGCTGGCAGCACTGCTGAATTGAAAATATTTTTACGTGTGGTCTTGTCAATTTTTCCTTTGAGGACGTCCTTGATGGAATTAAACGCACACCATCCTGCCCGAATCCTTTGCGAGAGTTCTCCTTTCAGGTCTTGGCGCATATTAACTTCTTGGCCCAAATATATGTACTGTTCCACTTCTTCGATGTCTTCTCCTGTTACCGTTATTCGGGCTTTTCGTAAGACATCTGATCGCATATATTTTGTTTTGCAGCGATTCATTTTCAGGCCGACCTGACTACTTTTCTTGTCGAGTCTTCGTAGCATGCTCTGCAGTTGGTTGGTGCTTTCGGCAATTAGTACAATGTCGTCTGCAAATCTGAGATGAGATAATCTCTCTCCGTTTATGCTGACACCACTCCTCCAATTGATCTTGTTCATAACCATTTCGAGGCAGGCAGTGAATAGTTTCGGTGAAATTGTATCTCCTTGCTTTACGCCTTTCTCGATTGGGGTGCAGAGGGGAGTTTCAAGGAGAGTAATGTCTGTTGTACATCCAGTATTCGCTTCCTTCAACAAACTAATGTACTGCGTGTTAATGCCCAGCTCTGCGAGCGCCTTTAATATTGCGTTAAACTCAACACTATCGAAGACCTTTTCATAGTCGACAAAAGCAATGCACAGCGGGAGTTTGTATTCCCTCGCTCTTTCTAGGAGCTGGCTAAGGGTAAATATATGGTCGATTGTACTGAAATTTCTTCGAAACCCTGCCTGCTCTCTCGGCTGTTGTTCATCCAGACTCTGCGAAAGTCGATTTGTTATCACCTTTGTGAAGAGCTTGTAGATGTGAGAGAGCAGGCATATAGGGCGGTAGTTCTTAAGATTTTCTCGATCACCCTTCTTGTGCAGCAAGATGGTATTCGACTCCTTCCAGCTTGATGGTATTTTTCCTTCTTCAAGATAGCGACTGAATCTTAAAGCGAGGGCCTTCCAAAGTTTTTCACCTCCTGCATAAATAATTTCTGACGTTATTCCATCTTTGCCTGGAGCTTTTCCCTTCTTCATCTGGTGTAGTGCGCTTCAGACTTCGCTGACGATTATTGGGGGGGCGCGTTCTTCTGACTCTTGGAGGGTTGGGAGGGGGACGTTGATTCTTGATTTGAACAGTTCTGTATAGAAGTCCTTGCAGACCTCCTCCGTCCCTGCTCTGTCGATTACTGTCTCTCCATCCTTGTTCTTCAATGCTGTTACGCTCAATCTATACTGCGTCAATTCCCGCTTGCATGTCCTGAGGCTCTTGTGTGATTCAGCTGTTTTAAGGAGCTTTTCTTTCCGGAAGTTCTCAAAGTCATCCTTCAGTTTTCGCCGTATAAGCTTGCACAGAATGGAGTACTTGAGGTTGTTATCCGAGCTCCTTTTCATGTTCCTCTGCTTCTCCAACAAGCTTTTTGTTTCAATCGAGATTCTTCCCTTCGCCTTCTTCAGCTTTTTAATTTCAGCTGCTTTTATGCAACATCTCAACTTGTCAGCAAAGATACTATAGTCCTCATCACACTTTTCCATCTGGCTCCAGTCAAACCCAGAAATCGCTTTTTTCAGCTTTGCTTCATCGAATGTCTTCGGCTGCTGTTTCCTGTTTGCCATCTGTAATGCCTTCTTTTCCACCGCTTCGTCGAAAATCAACTTCGCTCTAAGCAGGCGATGGTCACTGCCGGTGTTGAATGGCTGCACCACAGAGACGTCTTGAACGATGCGCCTTTTATTGACTAAAATATAGTCGATTTCATTCTTACTCTTCGCGTTTGGTGCGATTCATGTCCACCTTCTTGAGATCTTCTTTTTGTACCAGGTGTTTGCCATGTACAGTTCTTTCATTTCTGCCATCGCTACCAGCCTCTCTCCTCTTTCATTCCTTTCACTGCTGCCGTATCTCCCTATGAACTTTTCGCCAGCTTTCCCTCGCCCGACCTTGGCGTTGAAATCTCCCATCGTGACAGTGTAAGTGGACTTTTGTGCGAGAGCTCTTTCAAGCTCTCGGTAGAATTCTTCCACTTCTTCGTCCTCACTTGCACTTGTGGGAGAGTAGGCCTGGATGACCTTGAGGGTAGCTTTTGACTCCATCTGAAGATGCAGCACACCGATACGTGATGATGTTAGCTGGCATGATATGACTTTCAAAGACCAATCTTTATTGATGATAAATCCAACTCCTCCAACATTTCTAGCACCATCTCCCTTTCCGAGCCTCACAGCACTTCCATCCTTCCAGTTGACTTCCAACTGGTTGGATATTAGGAAACACTATTTCACTAGGAGGGTGGTGAAGCACTAGAATGGGTTACCTAGGGAGGTGGTGGAATCTCCATCCTTAGAGGTTTTTAAGGCCCGGCTTGACAAAGCCCTGGCTGGGATGATTTGGTTGGTGTTGGTCTTGCTTTGAGCAGGGGGTTGGACTAGATGACCTCCTGAGGTCTCTTCAAACCCTAATTTTCTATGATTCTATGGCATCAAGCTCGTGGAAGATCTGGGCCTGGGTACCACAACACATGTTGTCTGCATAAATGAACTTTCATGACTCTATTGTTGGCAGGTTATTGATGTAAAGGTGGAACAGGGTTGGATAAAGCACAGAGCCCTGGGATAACCCATTGCTCTGTCATCTCCAAGCACTCGTCTTCTCCCCCATATGGACTCTGAACAGCCTATCGCGGAGGAACAGTTCAATGATGCCTGTGAGCCAAGGTAGCAGGACCCGTGTTACCTTCACGAGCAGGCCAGTGTGCCATACTGTATCATATGCCGCTGTTAGATTGATGAAAACAGTGCCTGTTTTCAAGTTTCTCTGGAAGCCATTTTCAACAGATGTGGTCAGCGCGAGTACTTGGTCACATGTGCTATGGCCTTAGCGAAAGCTGGTTTGGTCAGGGCTCAAAATTCTCTCTACTTCGGGTAATATGCGCTGTAGGACCAAGTGCTCCATTGCCTTGAAGTACACTGACAATAATATGGGGCGATAGCTTGATGCTTGACTTGGGGTCCTTTCCGGGCTTTAGGAGGCCAGTGACTTTTGTGGTGTGCCATATCTTCAGTAGCCTACCTTCACTAATGACCCGGTGAAGAATTTCACAAGCCAAAGCTGAGCACGGGGGCCAAGGTTTTTTCAGGAATTCTGGAGCTATGTTGCCATAGCCCGCAGCTGGTTTACACTTGATGCTATCCAGTGTCTTTTCCAGCTCTGTTACAGTGAATGGTTCTGGGCAGCTTCTGATCTGGTGTACACGGTTAAACATACGCCATTCGTTCCTCACTTGTCTTCGCACCTGTTTCTCCAAAGGGCTCTGGCCACTTTAAGTAGGTGTCCGGCTACCTGGTTGGGTGTCACTAAGGGCTGGCAGAGTGCAGGTGGCTGCTGCACAACTTATTAATGTGCTTGGGACTTTTGTAATAAACGAGCCCGAGGGAGGCATGCCTGTCATGCCGCGGCCTGCCACGGGAGGGTTTTCCAGGTAGGGGCAGCCCCATCACATGCCTAAAAGTCTTTTATGTGCCTAAGTCCCATTTTCAGAAGTGACATAAGCACTTAGGCGCCTAAGTCTCCTGGACAATCAGGTGTGAAAGGGATTGAATATTCAGTGAAGATTTCTTAGTGTGCGACGTTGTAGCCACTCATACTATTGCTGACTGTGCTTCCCAGCTTTTCAGTGAGTTTGCAGTAAAGCCAGGCCCTGACCTGGCACGCTGCGCTGTAATATGTAGTGGGTGCCCAGGCAATGACCGGCAAACACAGGAGTGGATTGTTCATGTTCACACTAGTGCTCCTGTCGCTGGGCAGAGTCATTGCCACATTCCTCGGGGAGCATTAGCCACTCAGAAAATGCTGACCCAGCTGAAGAGAGCTTGGCCGACGCAGTGAAGATAGGTAATCTGATAAATTCTTGGGTATCGATGTGTTGGGTATTTACTGCCATATGTGATGAGATGAGCAGCAAGCATGAACAGCTTCCCCGTCACACTCAGATGGATTGGGTGCTCACTCATCACTTCGAGCTGCCTGGAGAGATTCAGCTACTTCTGATTGAGCACCAACCAGGGCCGGTGCAACCACTAGGTGGTCCCCTAGGATGCCAAGTGGTTGGGGGCGCCAAAAAGCATCGGCGGCGAGCCCCAGCCATGGAGGAGCCGGTGCGGTGCAGGGGGGGCAGTAGCCCTGCAAAGGAGGCAGTGCTGCTAGCCGGAAGCAGCCCCGCCCCTCCTGCCCAGGCTGCGGCCTGGTGCTCTCCCCTCCCCGCCCCGGGCTCCTGCAGGCTGCAGGAGATGCATGCAGGCGGCGGTCCCCGTGCACCCCCCGGCTCTCCCCTCGCCGCTGTCGGGCTCTGTGGCTCCCGGGCCGCCAGGGCGCAGGGCCCTAAGCCCGCTCCAGGAGGGGCAGCAGAGGTGGCTCACACTCCTGGGAACTGCAGAGCCTGAGCGCGGCGAGGGGAGAGCCGGGGGGTGCACAGGGGCTGCCGCCCTCATCCATCTGCTGCATTAGCCCCCTGGGGGGGCGCCGGGCCGCAGCCCGGGCAGGCGCACCCCCGGCTCACTGCACTTGGGTTCTGTGGCTCCCGGGATGGAGTGTTAGTCGCTGCTGCCCCGCCCGCTGCCTCAGCACTATGCGGGGGAGGGGCTGTGCGCGCGGCAGCATGTTTTGCCTCCATGTGGAGCCAGCGGCTCCAGCGGCCTGGGCCTGGTAAGGGGAGTCCCGGGGGGCCATCAGGGAGCAGGGGGAGGGTTGGGAGTTCGGGGAATCTTTCAGGGGATGGGGGTGTGGAGAGGGATCAGAGCAGTCAGGGGACAGGGAGCAGGGGGCGGTGGATGGGTCAGTAGTTCTGGGGGGTTTGTCAGGGGGCGGGGAGTGGTTGGATGGGGCGTGGGAGTCCCAGGGGTCTGTCTGGGGGCGGGGGTGTGGAGAAGGGTTGGGGCAGTCAGGAGACAGGTAGGGGGTAGGGTCCTAGGGGGGCAGTTAGGGTGGGGAGGGGGTCCCAGGAGGGGGCAGTCAGGGGACAAGGAACAGGGAGGCTTAGGTAGAGGGTGGGGTTCTGGGGGGCAGTTAGGGGCAGGGGTCCCAGGAGGGGGCAGTCAGGGGACAAGGAGCAGGGGGGATTGGGGGTTCTGAGGGGGGCAGTCAGGGGGCTGGAAGTGGGAGGGAGTGGATCGGGGCAGGGAGGGGGGAACCTGATCTGGGGAGCAGCCCCTGGGCATGGCTGGCCCCTGGGCACAGCTGGCCCCTGGGGTCTATAAAGGCGCATTGGGATTTGCTCCTCAATGAACCAATGTGCGGGGGGAGGCACAAGGTGGAATTTTCTCCTGGGGCGCAAAATATCCTTGCACCGGCCCTGGCACCAACTGGTGGTGTAGGCTGCACTAATAGCATATAGCCAGTAGAGTGAGTGCAGCCCAAGGGCTGTCAATCATGGTGTTTCCTGTGTCACCTTTGTGGATCTGCACATGTACAGAAGGGACTCCTGGCCTGAGGAGTGTGGGTCTCAAAGTCCTGTTATGGTTATGGATCATGTGTAGGGTACTAGTCTTACTCTGCCCAGCAACAGTTGCTAGTTGACCCAGCAACAGTTCCTGATTTGTTAATCTGTTTACCTATTGGTAACTCCCTTGTGCTCTGTACTGATTGGTCAATTGTTAATATATATACTATATACTGTTACCAGTTCCTTGGCATTATCTGGCTACGTATTATTTGGCTAGGTTGCCCCACTGTGACTCTGCCTACCCAACAGAGTTCCAGTGTTCATTATTTCATTTCTACAATAAAAGCTATTGTTTAAATACTTACCAAAGACTCCGGAATTGGATATCTCAAACCAGGCGGGTAGCAGGAGGAACCCGCAAGGGAGCACTGTTGCCTGGGAAGGGAAAGGCTTAGGAGTGCCCAACAGAAGATGTCTTGATTTTTGAAGACCATGCATGGCTGGTCAGGTTAGCTACTTAGCGACCTGTTCACTACCCAATTTAACTACATTTGTGACTCCAAGGGGTCTCTGTTATTGTGTTTAACATGGGAGACAAGAAGATGGCATGATTAAGAAGACATTGACTTTGTTACCAAAAATGAAGTGAAATCACATGATAGAGGTCAAGGATCTATAAACAATCACCTTTGTTTCCTCAAAAAGCAAGGGAAATATGCACAAAACGGCAAGTTGCTAATGATCAATGGATGAGGAACCCTTTTGCAGATGCTGAAAGTGGAATATCTGCAGACCTAACTAATAGTTCTCCAGAAGGGACTTACAGAAACAAGCATGTGAGATTTCTCTGGAGGTACCTTTCAGCAAGAATGACATTTTGCAGTCTAGCTCCCTTTGCCAACAGAGTTTTCAGAATTGTCACTCAGAGATGGGAAATATTTAATACCTTGTTTCGAAAATGGATTCTCTACATTGGCTGCTCTCAAAATGAAATCCAGATGCAAGACAGCTGGAGCTGTAAATCTGACACCAATAACTCCTTACATTTCCACATTGTTCTGTGAAAAACAGCCTCATCTATCCCACGTAAGTGACTGCAAATGACTGCACCACGTCTGTTGGGTTTTGTCAGCATCACCGTATAGTGTCATCTCAGAAAAGTAATTAATGAAAAGCTGCAGCCAGCCTTGGCCTCTCTCAGCCATTTCTGTGTAAGCTCTTGAAGAACAGACAGTCTACTGAAAACAGTGGCAGCACAAGTGCCAATGTGAATTGAAAACGAAGCCAAGAAGGAAAGAGTGGGGATGTTGGAGGTGCCCTTCCAAACTGGCTTGAGCAGGTAAGAAATGATGCAACATTGGCAGTACTCGGAAGGTCTCTGGAACTACGCAGTGGTACACTTGGAGACTGCGACTTGTACTAGCAATTACCTTTTGCACCAAATGATCACAGCAGCAGCCACTGTATGTTAAAACCTAACTGCATCATTCACACCCATTTAGATTTACCTGATCATGGGATGGTGACAAATTAAATAAATATTCAGTGCTCTGATTTTTTTTCTTTTCAGAAGTCAATAGCATTCAGGAGGCTGAAAAGCACTGACTTAGATCCTTGCATTGTCATAAATGTACACAGAAAAATGATACACGTTGATTTGGGTGGATTACTATGTCATTGGCTGTATGCCCAGCTGTTGTTATCTACCCCGATTTAGACAGCTCAAGAATTATTTTCAGTTTCTAGTTGGGCTAAATTCACATTTGCTTCACTTCCTCTTAAAGAGGGACTCTTTCACTGGGGAAACATGAACCAGACAATAATGATGGTGAGAAATAAATATAATGCAAAGGTGCCCAAGGTGTTCCTCTCAACACAGCTTCTCACCCAGGCTGATCCTGCCATAGATATGCTGACTCAAAGCCTTCTGGTTACAACACTACAGACTGACGCACTATTGACCTCAGTTAAAGGTGGACTAATCTAAACTCCTAGATCCAAATACTCTCAGACTTAGGCCTTGGCTACACTTGCAGATGTACAGCGCTGTGAGTTAAACCCATCTTCGTACAGCTGAGTAGGGAAAGCGCTGTAGCCTGTCCACACTGGCAGCTGCCAGCGCAGTAACGAGCACTAAGGTGGCTACATTTGCGGCACTTGCAGCGGTTTTGGGAGAGGTGCATTATGGGCAGGTATCCCACAGAACACCTCTTCCAATTCTGGCGCCGTGGGTTGTGGGAAGGGGGAGTGGGGTATGGTGCATTCTGGGTCCTGTCCCAGCGCCCCGTGATGCATCGCTTCGCATCCCAGCAATCCCAGTGTTTCTGGCCACATTTGGCACCATCTTTCAACGGTTTCTTTGTAGCACGATCTGTGCTCCATTTCGGTCAGCGGGGAAATGGATCCCGACCTGTTGAGCAAAATACTGACTAGTCTCGCCAGCACGTCACGTTTGGCAGTCGAGCTCTTCCTTAAGATCCACAGTGACAGCGAGGAGTCCAACGATGACGATGAAATTGTCACGCGAAACGCGTACGACACGAACGTGCTTGTGGCATTCACGGACATGCTATGCACCGTGGAACGCCGCTTTTGGGCTCGGGAAACCAGCACAGAGTGGTGGGACCACATTGTCATGCAAGTCTGGGATGACAAGCAGTGGGTGCAGAACTTTCGGATGCGAAAAGCTACTTTCATGGGACTGTGTGAGGAGCTCGCCCCCGCCCTGTGGCGCAAGGACACGAAATTGAGAGCTGCCCTGACGGTGGAGAAGCGGGTGGCTATTGCAATCTGGAAGCTCGCAACTCCGGACTGCTATTGATCAGTAGCGAACCAGTTTGGAGTGGGAAAGTCGACCGTTGGAATCGTGCTGATGCAAGTTTGCAAGGCCATTAATCGCATCCTGCTCAGAAGAACCATGACTCCGGGTAACGTGCAGGACATTGAGGCTGGCTTTGAATATATGGGTTTCCCTAACTGCGGAGGGGCGATAGATGGGACGCATATTCCTATTCTGGCACCACCCCACCTAGCATCTGAGTACATTAATCGGAAGGGGTATTTCTCCATGGTTCTCCAGGCGCTTGTGGATCACCGTGGGCATTTCATTGACATCAACGCAGGCTGGCCCGGAAAGGTGCATGACGCACACATCTTTCGGAACACTGCCCTGTTCCGGAAGATGCAGTCCGGGACTTTTTTCCCAGACCGGAAGATCACGGTGGGGGAAATTGAAATGCCCACTGTGATCCTTGGAGACCCCGCATACCCTTTAATGCCGTGGCTCATGAAACCCTACACAGGGAGCCTTGACACCAGCAAGGAATGGTTCAACTACAGGCTGAGCCGGTGCAGAATGACTGTGGAGTGTGCTTTTGGCCGTTTGAAGGGCCGCTGGCGATCTCTATATGGGAAGCTGGACTTGGCCGAACACAGCATCCCCGCAGTTATATCCACGTGCTGTACCCTCCATAATATTTGTGAAGGGAAGGGTGAAATGTTCACTCAGGCGTGGACCTCAGAGGTTCAACACCTGGAGGCTGAATTTGCACAGCCAGAGAGCAGGGCTATTAGAGGGGCCCAGCGTGGGGCTGCAAGGATTAGGGATGCCTTGAGGGAGAAATTTGAGGCTGAAAACCACCAGTAATGTGTGCTGCCCTGCATGACCCTGAAGTGAAGTGGTTCCAATGTTATCAGTTATATGTCTTTGCTAAGCTGATTTGTGTTTGCTCAGCTCACTTGCGGTGTCTGTTTCTTTCCTGGGCTAAGGTATCTTTTTTCCTTATGCAATAATAAAGACTGTTTTCACATCCAAAGAATCCGTTTATTACAGAGAAAATACATGTATTAAAAAGAAACACAACTGCTTGTGAGACAGAAAGGGCAAGGGGGTGGTGGGTGGTGTGGGGAAGGGTTCAATCACAGGGTATGGTATGTCCTGCTTTCATACTCGGGCTTCCTGTCTGGAGTGCTGTGCAGTGAGTGCTGCACTTCAGAATGTCTATAATTCGGGATGGGAGTTGAGTGCAGTGGGTAAGGGTCATAGTTTCCAGGGCTGTCTGGTGAAGCTACAGGTGTTGGGGGCATCTGGTGTGGGCGATAAGAACCTGGATGTTGGGTGAAGTGGGCAGGTGGTGACATGGGGGCACAAGTGTTTTGGGACATTGGCTGCAGGGGGGGGGGCGGGGGCGGTACTGCTCCGCCTGCATGGTGACGAGCGCCTGGATAGAGTCCGCTTGGCGCGCCATGATGCTAATCAGTTCCTTTGTGCTTTCGTGCCGGAGCTGCATGCTTTGCTGCCGGTGCACTGCGTTTTCCTGGCGGAGCCTGCTTTCACTCTCCCTCCACTCCCGAACCTTTTGATTCTCTTTAAGAGACTGTTTCATAACTTCCTGCATCATGTCTTCTTTCGTTCTTCTGGGCCTCCTCCTGAGCCTTTGGAGTCTCTCAGCCGGTGATAAGACGGACGGTGGAGATCTCAAGGTTGCATCTTGAAGGCAAAATGCAACATTTAACAGAGGCATCATTGTTTTATGCCAGACAGAGCAATGATTCCCCCACACTTAAGGAGGGCACACAGTCTCCAAAACAGCACAATTTTCCCGTCCCAAACAGAGCGCACAGAACCCATGGGAGCCCCAAAATGGTGAGTAAGCACAGGGTAAAGGGGGACTGATTGTTTCACGGATGTACTGTCTGATGGGTTTCTGTGCCTTGGGGAGAGCTAACAGCTGCAGGGGGAACCTACACTGAACACTATCCCCACATTTTCCACAGGAGTTCGTCCTGGAAGATATCTCGCTGCTGAGGGTGTCCGGGGAAGCAAGGGAGGGTCTTCTACTGCAATGCGGCTTCCGCCCTGGCCCATATGCAGCTTGCCTGTGTGCAGCAATGGTCACCCCACCCCTCGCGGCACAGTGGCGCGGACACGTTACCCTGAATGGGACAAGGACCACGGCGGCTCTCCCAATAAACCTACGCAAGTGCATTGCCCACGTTCTGGCTGAGACTTTCGAAGAGATTACAGTGGCCGATTTCTCCGATGTGATAGACCACATCAATGCGCTCTTCCGCATCTAGGCATGCATGCAGCCCAAACCCTCCTCGCCCAAGGACCCCACACCGAAAAAACTCCTTCCCGAAAATAAAAGCTGCTTACCGTGAACCTGCTCTTCTCTTTCTCTCCTAACGCGTACCGGCCGCTGCGACTGGCTCCCTTCCTCCTGGCTCGAGAACAGCTCCTGGCTGCATGCACCCAGGGAGTCAGGGGTGTCTCCCCCAGCCACAGCACCCTCGCTCCTGTTTTCTTCAACCCCCTCCTCCTCCTCCTTCTACTCTCCCTCCTCCTCCTCCTCATCCCGCTCTCCCGTGTCCACGGTGGTGCTCGGAACAGTAGTGGGGTCACCCCCAAGTATTGCATCCAGCTCTTTGTAGAATCGGCAGGTTTTGGGGGGAGCACCCGAGCGGCTGTTTGCCTCACGGGCTTTGCAGTACGCACTCCGCAGCTCCTTTACTTTTATCCTGCACTGCATTGCAGTGTCCCAGTCATGGCCCCTTTCAATCATGGCCCTTGATATCTGGCCGAAAGTATCGAAATTCCTCCGGCTGGATCGCAGCTGGGACTGGACAGCTTCCTCCCCCCAAACAGCGATGAGGTCCAGCAACTCGCCATTGCTCCATACTGGGGCTCGTCTGGCACGTGGAGGCATGGTTACCTGGAAAGATGCGCTGAGAGCACTCCACGCCTGGCTGAGCAAACAGGAAGGGGATATTTAAAATTCCAAAGGAATTTAAAGGGTTGGAGTGGCGGTTGGTCACCTGAGGCCAGGGCAGTAGAGTGCTAATTGATGACCAGAGTGGCTAGAACAGGTGTTGTGGGATACTTCCGAATACTTCTGGCGGCCAATAACAGCGCATTGGGTGGCCACACTGTAGCCGCAGCGCACCAGCAGCAGCGCAAAACACGGTTACTCACCGTAGTAAATAGTGTTCTTCGAGATGTGTTGCTCATATGTATTCCAGTTAGGTGTGCGCGCGCGGCGTGCACGATCGTCGGAAGATTTTTACCCTAGCAACACTCGGTGGGCTGGCTGGCGCCCCCTGGAGTGGCGCCGTTAGGTGCCCCGATATATACTGCAGCCGGCCCATCGCCCCCTCAGTTCCTTCTTGCCGGCTATTCCGACAGTGGGGAAGGAGGGCGGGTTTGGAATACATATGAGCAACACATCTCGAAGAACACTATTTACTACGGTGAGTAACCGTGTTTTCTTCTTCGAGTGCTTGCTCATATGTATTCCAGTTAGGTGACTCCCAAGCCATTCCTAGGAGGCGGGGTCGGATTGTGATACAGCAGAGTTTAGGACCGCCGAACCAAAAGCGGCGTCGTCTCTAGAATGTTGCACTATGGCATAGTGCGAGGCAAAAGTGTGTACTGACGACCATGTCGCGGCCCTACAAATGTCTTGTATAGGTATGTGTGCCAGGAAGGCAGACGACGAGGCCTGAGCTCGGGTAGAGTGGGCCGTAGTGTGCATGGTGGGGACACCTGCCAAGTCATAGCATGTGCGGATGCACGACGTGATCCATGACGAGATGCGCTGGGAAGAGACGGGAAGGCCTTTCATCCGGTCCGCCACGGCGATGAACAGCTGGGTCGACTTCCGGAAGGGCTTTGTCCTCTCGATGTAGAAGGCGAGGGCTCTCCGGACATCCAGGGAATGGAGTTGCTGCTCCTTCCTGGAGGCATGGGGCTTAGGATAAAAGACAGGTAGAAAAATGTCTTGGTTAATATGGAAAGCCGACACCACCTTGGGCAGGAAGGCCGGGTGTGGCCTGAGCTGTACTTTATCCTTATGGAACACCGTATAAGGTGGTTCCGAAGTAAGCGCTCTGAGCTCAGAGACGCGTCTAGCCGAGGTGATGGCTACTAGAAAGGCCGTTTTCCATGAGAGATACAGCATGGAACAAGTGGCCATGGGCTCGAATGGGGCACCCATGAGCCTGGTAATGACTAGGTTGAGGTCCCATGTAGGGACCGGGCGGCGCACCGGTGGGTGTAGCCGTTCTAACCCCTTAAGGAACCTAGTGACCATGGGGTTGGAGAAAACAGAACCCGCCCTGTCCCGGGGGTGAAAAGCTGAAATTGCCGCTAGGTGGACCTTTAGCGACGAGAGAGCCAGACCCTGCTCCTTTAGTAAGAGGAGGTAGTCCAGTATGGTGTGAACCGGCACCTGCAAGGGGTCAAGGCCCCGAGTGCCACACCACAAGGAAAAACATTTCCACTTAGCTGAGTAGGTGGACCTGGTGGAGGGTTTCCTACTGCTCAGCAGAACGTGCTGGACCGGGCTGGAACATCGCAGCTCCGACGGGTTCAGCCATGCAGCATCCACGCCGTGAGGTGAAGGGACCGCAGGTCGGGATGCTGGATCCTGCCGTGCTGCTGCGTGATCAGGTCCGGCCATCGCGGAAGAGGGATCGGGTCTGTCACGGACATCTCCAGGAGCGTGGTATACCAGTGTTGCCTGGGCCACGCTGGAGCAATCAGGATCACCCTGGCCTTGTCCCTGCGTAGCTTGAGCAGGACCCTGTGGACCAGTGGAACTGGTGGGAAGGCATAGGCCAGGTTGTCTGTCCAAGGATGGAGAAAAGCGTCTGTCAGGGAGCCTGGGGAGCGACCCTGAAAGGAGCAGAACACTTGGCATTTCCTGTTCTCGCGAGTCGCGAAGAGATCTATCTGGGGAAACCCCCACTTCTGGAAGACAGAGTGGATGACCTCTGGCCGAATGGACCACTCGTGCGTTTGAAAGGACCTGCTCAGGCGGTCCGCCAAGGTGTTCTGGACTCCTGGGAGAAACGAGGCCACGGGGTGAATGGAACGGGCTATGCAAAAGTCCCAGAGCTGAGTTGCCTCTCGGCAGAGGGGAAGGGAGTGTGCTCCTCCCTGTCTGTTGATGTAATGCATGGCCGTCGTGTTGTCTGTAAGGATGGAGACACAGCGGCCCTGTAAGTGTTGAGCGAAGGCTTGGCAGGCGAGTCGTACCGCTCGGAGTTCTCTGACATTGATGTGTAATGTCAGCTCTTGCTCCGACCACAGGCCCTGCGTTTGGAAGTTCTGCAGGTGAGCCCCCCAGCCGAGGGATGAGGCATCCGTAGTCAAGGTGCGGGAAGGCTGAGGTGGATGAAAGGGAATACCTGACATCACCTGTGCGGGGTCCAGCCACCAGTTGAGGGAGGCTAGGACCTGCGGTGGGACCGTCAGAATCATATCGAGGTTGTCCCTGTGTGGTCGGTATGCGGAGGCCAGCCATGCTTGGAGGGGCCGCAGGCGTAACCTGACGTGGGCTGTCACGAAGGTGCATGACGCCATATGACCCATGAGGCTGAGGCAGCAGCGGGCTGTCGAAGTTGGGAAAGCTTGGAGGCTGCGTATGGCGGCTGCAAGCGTTTGAAAGCGAGCCTCTGGGAGGAAAGCCCTGGCGAGGGTAGAGTCCAGTATAGCCCCTATGAAGTCTATTCTCTGTGTTGGGACCAAAGTGGACTTTTCGATGTTTAGTAGTAGGCCGAGACGGTTGAACATGTCCATGGCCTTGCGAATGTGGGACTGGACCTGGTTGGCGGAGTTGCCACGGAGGAGCCAGTCGTCGAGGTAGGGGAATACCTGAACTCCTTGGCGCCGAAGGGCGGCTGCTACCACTGCCATGCACTTTGTGAAGACTCTCGGTGCTGTTGAGAGGCCGAATGGCAGGACCGCGAACTGGAAGTGTCTCTGGCCCACTACGAAGCGCAGGAAGCGTCTGTGAGGTGGGTAGATGGCAATGTGGAAATACGCGTCCTTCATGTCGAGGGCGGCGTACCAGTCTCCCTGATCCATAGAGGGGATAAGAGTGCCCAGGGAGAGCATACGGAATTTCAACTTTACCATAAACTTGTTGAGACCCCGTAAGTCCAGGATAGGACGCAGCCCCCCCTTTGGCTTTGGGATTAGGAAATAACGGGAGTAGAATCCCTTGCCTCTGAGATCCCTTGGGACCTCCTCCACCGCTCCCACAGTAAGGAGTTCGTGCACCTCCTGGATAAGGAGTTGCTCGTGAGAAGGGTCCCTGAAGAGGGACGGGGTGGGAGGGTGGGACGAAGGCGGGGAGACGAACTGCAATCGGTATCCCCCCTGGACGGTATGCAAGACCCAGCGGTCCGTGGTGATATTCGACCACGCCGGGGAGAAGGGGGAGAGGCGGTTCAGGAACAGGAGTGCAGGATCGGTATGGACTGGTACTCCGGCCTCGAGCGCCCCTTCAAAAATTTTGTTTGGGCCCCGACGATGGCTTGTGGGGGCCCTGCCTCTGGCCGGCCTGCCGGCCAGGTTGCTGTCTCCTACCCCCTCGACCACGCGGCCTTCTGTAATAGTCTTGACGTGGTGGGGGAGGGAAGTAGGTGCGTCTCACGAATGGCCTGAAGGGCCTGCGCTGCGTCGCGGGGGTATGCATCCCCAGCGTGCGGATGATGGTACGACCGTCTTTTAAGGTCTGCAGCTTAGGGTCTGTCTTCTCCGAAAACAGGCCCTGCCCGTCAAAGGGTAGGTCCTGGATAGTGTGCTGGACCTCTGCTGGGAGGGTGGAGGATTGCAGCCAGGAGATGCGCCGCATGGCGACTCCGGAGGCGATGGTTCTGGCAGCGGAGTCGGCGATGTCCAAGGAGGCCCGCAGCGACGTCCTGGCCAGCTTTTTGCCCTCCTCCACGAAGGCTTTATACTCCTGTCTGGACTCAGGAGGTATAAGCTCTTTAAACTTGTCCATCGTGACCCAGGTGTTGAAAGCATAGCGGCTCAGGAGTGCCTGTTGGTTCGCCGCACGAAGCTGTAGGCCCCTTCCTGAGTAGATCTTCCGGCCAAACAAGTCTAGGCGCTTGGCGTCCTTTGACTTCGGCGCCGGGGCCTGTTGGCCGTTCCTCTCCCTCTCGTTGACAGATTGGACCACCAACGAACACGGAGGGGGGTGCATATACAGGTATTGAAAATCCCTGGGGGGGGCCATGTACTTTCTCTCTACCCCCCTGGCAGTGGGGGGTATGGAGGCTGGTGTCTGCCAGATGGATGTGGCGTTGGCAAGGATAGTCTGCACAAAAGGTAAGGCAACCCTAGTGGGGGCATCGGTCGTCAGGATGTCCACCACGGGGTCCTCCAGTTCAGGGACCTCTTCTATTTGGAGGTCCATATTCAGGGCCAACCTGCGGAGCAGGGCTTGGTGGTCCCTTAGATCGATGGGAGGTGGACCGGATGATGATGCTCCAGCCACTGCCTCATCAGGGGAGGAGGAGGAGGACAGGCCTTGGGCGAGCGGGTCCTCGACGGGTACCTCTTCGGAGCCCAGGGCTGGGGGCTCCGGTTCTGTCTGCTCTACCTTTGGCGGAGGCCTGGAGACTGTAGCCTCTGGAGGACGGGAGACTGTAGCCTCTGGCGCTCGACGCTCCAACGTGGTTGAGGTAGGAGCTCTTGCTGGTACCCTCTGGGCTTCATAGTATGCCATGGGGGTCCAAAATGGCCACCGCTCCTGAACCTGCCCGGTCTCTGGCAGGTGACCCTGGTCGCTGATGGTGCGGTCCTCCGCGTAGAGGTCGCTACCAGCTCTGGAAGAGCGGGATCCAGAGCGCGAAGGCCAGGGTGGGGCAGAATAGCCATGCAATGACGTCTGCGTGGCCAGGGTCTGCCTCCTTGGTGGGGTCCGGTGCCGGGATGGTATCCGGTACCGGGAGCCTGATCGGTGCCGGGATGGCGTCCGGTGCCGTGAGCCGGATCGGCGCCGGGATGGTGTCCGGTGCCGGGAGCCGGATCGGCGTCGAGAGTCGGATCGGCGCCGGGATGGGGAGCGGCGTCGAGAGCCGGATCGAGGGCGGGACCTGGATTGGTACCTGCGATGATCTCGGTACCGTGACACGGATCGGGACCTGGAACGTCTCGGCGACCTGCGCGTCGACCGGCCGCGGGACCGGGAGCGGCGTCGCGAGTCAGGGTACCTCCGTGCGGATGGAGACCTGGAGCGGTACCGCGAGTAGGAACGGCGCCGGGATCGTGATCGGTGCCGGGACTGCGAGCGGTACCTTGGAGACTCACGTGGCTGCTGCTGGCTGGTCTCCACCTGCGGCACCGGGTGGAAAATGGCCGGTTTGCCGCGTGATGTGATGATCCGCACCGGCGGTACCATAGACGGGGTCGGTACCGGAGCGGTCATCTGGATCAGGTCCCGCGCCGCTGCGAAGGTGTCCGGCGTGGACGGCAGCGGGAGCTCAACCACGGAGCGTGCCGGGGAGCTGGCGGTTACCGAGCTCAACGGCCCTCTCGGGACCGGAGTCGTCGGTACCGGAGCCTGCGGAGGCTGACCTGCACTCAACGGCCTCTCGGGTGCCGGAGTTGGCAGGGCCGGCGCCGGTGTTGACGGCGGCGCTGGACTCGACGGCCTAAGGAGGGCCAGAGTAAGTGGCACGGAGACCACTGGCACCGAACTCAGCGGTCCTTCCGGTACCGGAGTTGGCGGTGCGGGCGCCTCGACAGACCTAGGCTGGTCTGGAGTTGGCTGCGCATGCAGCGGCGCCTTAGTCGGTCCACCCGACTTCTTGGCTCTCGGGGACAGAGGGCGGCTCTGTGAAGTCCCGGGTAGAGAGGGACGGTGCCTGGGTTCTTTACCGGAGGTTGGACGTTCCGGTGCCGCAGACGTTGAGGCCGCCGGGGTCGGTGCCGGGGTACGATGCGGCGCCGACATCGGGCTAAGAGACGCCTCTAACAGGAGCTGCTTCAAACGAAAGTCCCGCTCCTTTTTGGTCCGCGGCTTGAAGGACTTACAAATACGGCACTTGTCCGGAAGATGGGACTCCCCGAGGCACTTGAGACAGGAGACATGCGGATCTCCTGTAGGCATCGGCTTCTGGCATGCCGAGCAAGGCTTGAATCCCGGTGAGCCAGGCATTGGCCCGGTACCGGGTTGGAGAGAAGGGGAGAAGCCCCTAATCTCCAGCTACAATTGTCACTGAGTCTAACAACAACTATTAACAACTAATTAACGGTACTTTAACGGTACTTAAACTATCTAAAAGATAAGAGAGTGCTGTAAAGCTAGGGCTGTGGAGGTCAGCGAGCTGCTCTCCACTGTTCCAACGACCGACACGGGCGGTAAGAAGGAACTGAGGGGGCGATGGGCCGGCTGCAGTATATATCGGGGCACCTAACGGCGCCACTCCAGGGGGCGCCAGCCGGCCCACCGAGTGTTGCTAGGGTAAAAATCTTCCGACGATCGTGCACGCCGCGCGCGCACACCTAACTGGAATACATATGAGCAAGCACTCGAAGAAGAACACACGTTATTCCTCTCGGGGAGGTGGAGTACAAGCAGCGCTGTACCTGAGGAGATGCAGCGCTGCACGTGCCTTGCGAGTGTAGCCAGTTAGTGAGTTACAGCACTGCAGGCAGTTTTATTGCGCTGTAACTCGTAAGTGTAGCCAAGGCCTTAGATGTGTTCTAAGCCTTGGCCTAAAATGTGCAAGTGGCCCCTACATGGGTTTTGTAATGGACCAAGCCAAAGCACAGAGTCTGAACACCCCAGAATGTTGTGGATCTAAATGTTGTGTTTTGAATCTCATGTGGCTGGAGGTATGTCACGTGGAGGCCACGTATAGACCTGGTTCCAAAGACAGACAGTTAAATGAGTCAGAAGCAAGGTTTCCATTTGCCTGTTCATGTATTAATTGCTGTTAATGAACATTCACCCCTGTGATGTTTTGCTCATACCAGTGTTTGCAGAGACTGATTTGTTTTTGGCATGTAAGGGATCATTTAATCAAGAAATGAGACTTGCTTATTGTTTCACTCAGAAGTGGAGGTCGTTTACATAGATTAGATCCTCTAATAAGAGAACAGAAATAATGCCCTGTGACGCACGGGCAGTCAGAAAGCTCAGGTAGCTGACCCAGCACTCTTATGATCATCCATAGCTCTGATACATTTGAGAACATTATTAGTTGGATACTTTTAAGAAATGAGCAACCAGTAAAAATCTTGATCTGTTTGGAAAAAATTAGCAATCAGAAAATAGTTGGCAGATAAATCATTGAAAAATTGTTCACCGGCTCTAGTTATGTAACCAATACATTGCTGAGACTTCACTCCAGGAGAATATGGGTGGATGTGTATAGGGGAAGCCTGGATTCAATCCACATCTCTTAGCTGATTTTCTTTGACAGCTTGACTAATTATAAAACCACATGAACAAAGGCACGCATGATTTGGCTTTAGTCTCCCCAGCGCATAAGTTGTTCTTTAAAGGTTACTCTCCAATATATAACCTCCCCTGTGCTGTTTTACTGAGCTATGATTCTGTAATAAGGGTTTGATGTTAACAAGCTCAGCTAGTCATAGACTTCAGAAGTGTTTATTTTTCTCAATTGCTCTTGCCGGTTACCAGGGGTGACAGGTCCTGGGCTGGGGCAGAGGATTGGGGGTGCAGGGTGCAGGCTCTGGGAGGGAGTTTGGGGATGGAAGGGGGTGTGGAGGGAGGGGGTGAGGATTGTGGGGTGGGGCTGGGGATGAGGGGTTTGGGGTGTGGCTGGGGGCTCAGGGCTAGGACAGAGGGTTGGGTGTGGGGTGAGGGCTGTGGGGTGGGGCTGGGGAAGAGGGGTTCACGATGCAGGAGGGGGCTCAGGGATGGGGCAGAGGGTTAGGGTGCGGGGGGATGAGAGCTCTGACTTGGGCTGGGGATGAGGGGTTTGGGGTGTTGGAGAGGGTCAGGGCAGGGCAGAGGGTTGGGGTGAGGGCTGTGGGGTGGGGCTGGGCTGGGCATGTGGGTTCATGATGCAGGAGGGGGCTCAGGGCTAGGGCAGAGGGTTAGGGTGCGGGGGGATAAGGGCTCTGGCTGGGCATGAGGGATTTGGGGTGTTGGAGAGGCTTAGGACTAGGGCAGAGGGTTGGGGTATGGGGGTGTGAGGGCTCTGTCTGGGGGTGCGGGCTCTGGGGTGAGGCAGGGCTGGGATGAATTTGGGGTGCAGGCAGGCTGCCCCGGGGCTAGAGAGGAGGACTCCCCTCAGCCCTCTCCCCACCGGCAGCAGTGAGCTCTGGGGGAGGGCCCCCCCACACTCACCCCACACCACTGTCACTGCATGTGCTCTTAGGGCCCGTCTCAGATCCAGGAAGCCCCTTGCCTCCCTTGTGGTGGGTTCTAGTGTGTGTGTGGGGGGCTGCCATCACATGTGCGCCTCCTCCCCTGCCGCTGCCCCTCACTGTAACCTCACTGGGGTGGGGGATGGGGCTGCCCCTTGTCCAGTGTGGGGCAGGGGTGGTGACTGCAGGCAAGGGGGGAGACCTGTGCTGGTGGAGGGTCCTGCCGGAAAAGGGAAGGGTCCGAGGCAGAAGGGCAGGGTAAGGGCAGCCTGCCCTGGCACTAATAGATGGGGGGCAGTTGATGCTTGGAGCCAGCAGAGGGGAGTCAGCATGGAGCTGCAGGGGAGAGGCAGGGACACTCTGGGGCCCCCTGGGGTAGGTGCAGAGGGGCAGCAAGTGGGGGTTGGGGGACACTCGGGGGAGGCATGTGGGAGTGGCAGGCAGGGCTGGGGGAGAGACCCAGCCCCAAACATTGGTGGAGCGGCCCCCCGGCCCTGAATATTGCAGGAGCCTGTGCACCATGGGCCCATACAGCTCACCACCCCTGCCATTTACTGAGTGTACTACCCTGAGGCCTCCCAGATTCTGTGCCTGGCCTTGTTCTTTGCAAGGAAAAGGAAAGCAGACACAGGATAGAGGTAATGTGAGTTACAGCCTCCTCTCTATAGCAGAATAATAATATTCCTAACGTAGAAGGGAGGCCAGGTATTGAAGTAGCCCAAGGTCCTTTCGGGGTGATTTGGGATTAGAACCCATGGCGCTAAAACAACACAGCTGAGTCTCTGCCACTTAGCCACACTGCCCCACACAAAGGACATTCCCAATCTCTGTACATGGGTATGCTGTCTGTAAAATGGGGTTACTCCTGCATGTGTAACCCATTGTTTCAGCATGGTATGCTGCCCCAGTTAGTGGCTGATGCAGAGTATAACAGCCTACCGCTGCTGACAGCTATTGTGATTAGGGCCAAATTTTCAAGCAGTTCATTGGCAGTGGTAGATAGTAGGCCCACATCACTGCTTATTTGACCCCAGAGATAGAGGCCTATACTGGGATGCTGGAAGTCTTGAGTTCCAACCCTCCTGAAGATGAGTGTGTGGGGAGGTGTCCTCCATTTATATTTTTCTTTATAAAAAATCCCTAGGAAATCACAGTACAAATATATTAAAACAGTGAAGTTTGTAAAGTCAAGCACTCAACAGTTAGGAAATGCCAGAGTGCATCCTTATTTCAAACCCCCTGTGTACATGCATTTTGCTACAGTCTTTTATTACATGATCACATCCTATTTTCCCCAAGTTAAAGCTGTCAGTGCAGTTGATGGACTAGTTAGGATGGGCGCTGTGTGTGGCTGGGGAATTAGCATGGATATGTTATTACAGGTGGCTCGGTAGCACAAGCTACAGTTAAGGTTGGCTGACATTTCCCAGGGTAAGACCATATTTTCACTTCCTTATAGCTCTGCCAAACTTTAACTGTGCTGAAATTTTCTATGCCAGGTGTCTGCTTTAGGCTGATTTTTTTTCTCTCAATTTCAGCAAAAGGGGAATGAGATTAGGGAAAAATGTGTTTTCTGCCCATGTCAGAGGGTAGTTGGACACCAGCACCTTTAGCCATTTTGGAACCGTATTTTTAGGGGGGGGATTTTGATTCTCTCTTGGAAGCTCAGCCCATTACCTCTCAGTCTTGGTTTTCCTGTCCATGCTGCCACCTTGTCACTGCCTCTGTCCTTGTACCTCTCTGTAGTTTTCCCTAGACAGTCTCCTTCCATGGTCAGGGCTGTCAAACAACATAAGGGCAAAGGCAGGACTGTTTTGATGTTCTTGTTAGTGTGTGAATGGAAGGAGGTAGCAGACTGCTGGGGCTGGGAGAGGGGGCAGGCTCAGGGGCTCTGTTTCTGTCATGCTCCAGTCATCCTCTCCCCTGCAGACTATGGAGTGGCCGTGGAGCTGCTCTGAAGCCTCCAGCGTTCTAGCCACCATGGCTGCCGAGGCCCCCTCCGAGGGTTGGTTTGATCAGCAGAGCCATGTAGCTGCAGATCGCTTGCTTGCTGATGTCAGGGTGGAGGGGGTCTGTGCAGTGCATGTGCATATGTGGATCCTAGCTGCTGGGATTCTGCACTGCTTGTGCAGCGGAACAATGCTGGTTACATAGGGAGACATTTTTCAAAGGCACAAATGGGAGTTAGGCGACCAGCTCCCACTGGCTATGAATGGGGAGTAGACACTTAACTAGCCTCAGTGTAAATCTCCCACTTTGCTCAGGGACTTCATACATGCCCTTTAGAAAACAACATCCAGGTAGAAGGAGCTTCCTAAGCCCTTGTCATTTATGTTAGAGTGCTAGCCTTTACTATCATATCTGAGTTCCTCTGGGACCCTCAACGGAGGGTGCAGCTGAGAGAATGCTCTCTCTCGGCCCAGAAACCGAATACAATTTCAGCTGAGTAACACAAAGAACAAATTACCCTCAGAAAAATAAAGGACGAGCCACAAGGGAGTTGTAATGTTTTCAAGTAATCAATTACTTGGCGTCGGAGCAGAGCCATGGAACCCCACCTGCTTGCATTCGAGATCAAGGAACACAGCTGGGCTCCAAGGAAAGGTCAAGCTCGTTCCTTATGGGATTCTGCTCTAGGGCCGGCTCTGATCCAGCCCTGGGCTCCTGAGTTGTTAAAAGCAAAGCAGAGGCAGCCGCCAGCTCTGGCTGTAAAAGTCACTATCTGTTAAGGAGAGGGAGTTCATCACATCCTATCCTACAACAAGGAGCCGAGTGAGACTGCAACTCAAATAAGGAGGAAATTAGAGGAGGGGAGGGAGGATTTTCTGGGTTTGAGATTTTATGAAGCTTGCAACCTGTTTTATGGGTTTGCAAAACTAATGTGAGGTTGTTCAACGTTTCCCCTGTAATTTAACCCTTTTCTTTCCAGGGCAATTCCTTTAAATCCTAAAATAAAGTGAAATGACGAGTTCTAGCTGAAACTGTACCAAATACTATGATGGGATCCCAGCAGACTATAAGCTGGGCCATATGGGTGATCAGTAGGAGCTGGGTGGACTGTACTGGATTTATTCTTCATTTTGATTTTTCTGTCCCTCTCTGCTCCCCTCTGTCACAGTCTTTCATTCACTGGATTTCCCCCCACAATCTATACTGTGTGTTTTTCACAGTCTCTCCTAAGCAGGATGTGACCCAATAACATTCAAGATTGAGTGAAGCCCACAACATCCAAGTGGGACTGAAACAGACCAGAGAGAGAAAGTTTGTCCATAGCTAGTAAAGCTGAAATCACAGCACCTGCGTCTATAGCTGAATTATACCCCGTTTAACAGAATGTGTGGGGAGTGACTCACGACCAATTTGGAGTCTGAGTTTGCACAAGTAGTTATCAAAATCATACTGGAGCTAACCAAATTTCTTGATTTAGCTCAACTGGTCTGGGACTGTCCCTGTGGTCTGATCCTGCCCCTATCAAAACCAATGGCAAAGCTACCGTTGGCTTGGATGAGCATTGGATCAGGCTGTAAAATAAACTTCTCGTGAGATTCCTCATCAGTTCTGGTTCCAGTCCCAGCTGGCCTCTGCCCTGTTCTCATGCATGTTTGCACCTGCAAAAAGAGATCAACCTTTCAGAACCAGAGCTGGGTGAAACTGTCTGACGTTTGAAATTTGGATAAACTGAGTTAAAATGGAAAAAATGTTTTGCCAGATATGCTCCCAGTTCTGTTCAGAACAAACTGACAAAGGTTTAGTGGATTATTTGTGTTACGTGAGCTCTCTTGCTTGTCCTCATCTAGCGCTTTCCTTGGATGGTGTGAGAGACAAAGGCCGGCAAGCAGGGCCGGGATTAATCTTTTGTAGGCCCTGTCGCCTGGACCATGGCCCCACACCCCTGCTGTGCCTGTGATCCACCCTGAAGCCCCACCACTACTTGGCCTCTTTCCCCTGAGGCCCCGTATGCCACTTGCATGGGGGGAGGAAGGAAAGAGCAGGGGGCAAGGGGGCGAAGAGGAGCAAGTGGTGGGAGTGCTGGTGGAGTGGGAGGCAGGGCCACGGTCCAGGCGTCGGGGCCCCTTCTGAGTGTGGGCCCAGAGCCATTGTAAACCCATTGTAAACCCAGTACTGATGGCAAGTGGCAGTGAGAGACACTAGTTTAGTCTCCCGTGTAAGTGGGTCATTACAAGATGGATCTCTGGCTCTTTAACATATTATGTATTTTCTCTCTCTCTTGGGCTCTTTTAATAGATTCCAAGGCCAGAGGGGACCATAATGATCATCTTGTCTTCCCCAGCGTTCCAACACTTATTGCAAGTCAACATTAATGGTCCAGTGAGCGCCTCGGACAGCTCTTTTAAAACTCTTGGATGCAAGCTCTCCAGACCTGCTGATTTAAAAATGTCTAATTTTAATAGCTGCTGTTTAACATCCTCCTGAGATACCAGTGGAAGCTGCTGTTTACCATCCATCCTTCAAATGCTGGCCTCCATTTCTCATCACTCTTAAAACTCCCATATTCCTGGCAAATTCTGTTTTGGGACCATGACTGGAAGCTGATGCTGTTGCAAGGTAAATGCTTTTTATGGGCTAGATCTAATGGCTAAGGCCCAGATCCCCAAAGGTAGTTAGGTGCCTAACTTCTACTGATTTCAATGGGGTTTAGGTGCCTAAATACCTTTTAGGATCAGGCCTCGGTGCCTATTTAATGCCAGCAGCTTCAGAAGTTTCTCTGCATTAGCCTTTCCTGCATTGAGGGCCTGATCTTGATCCCAGCGCAGTCAGGAGCAGACCGCACAGGCCCCTGAGCAGAAGGATACAAATGCTGTGGCTCAGTGATAACCTCAGAGAAATACCGTACACTTGCACTTCACTCCTACAGCCTGTGATAAAATCGTACATTACACATACAGCAATTCACTGGGGCTTCATTGCCGGAGGTAGAAACAGCTAATCAAAACTGACTACATTATTCATATAACCATTGCATCGAGTGGCCCCACCACTGGGCCACCTCAGTGAGGGACAGTCCTTGCCTTGGAGAGCTTACAGACCAAATGGACAAGACAGACCCAGGGTGGGAGGTGGAATTTGAGCACAGAGAGGAGAAGTGACTCTCTGTGGTCCTTGCCCGTGGTCCCAGAGCAGGTCAGAGGCAGGTGTAAATCCCAGGTCTCCTGCATCCTGTCCAGCGCCCTGCCCATTGGAACACATGGCCTTCCATGCCATTCACTCGCTGCACATGGGAGAGGGTAAAAAACAAAACAAAAATGGGCAAAAAAATTGCAATCTCCAAGTTGTTTTCATAGATTCTAAGGCCACTGTGAGAACCCAGTCTGACCTCCCGAATAGCCCAGGCCAGAGAGCTGCCCTCAGTTAATCCCTGGTCCAGCTAGAGCAGAGCATTCAGAAAGACAGCCTACCTCAGTTTCCAAATGGCTAGTGCTGGCGACTGTCCATTGGTCAGTTGTCTCAGTGGTTAATTCCTTTCCCTGATCAGGGGTCAGAACAGACTCGGGTTTTGTTAGCTTGACGGGTTTTTTTGTAGAATTTTTTAGATGAACAATGTAATTGGGGCCATTATGGAAACTTTCCGTTTACCAAGTGCCAGGCCTGACTTCAGGCATCCGTGTCTGAAAGCTGGCCCCAGCCTTTTCTTAAACAGCAGCCAGTGGATGTGAGTGGCTGGTCCCAGGGCAGTGTGACCTAGTGTAGTGGATAGAGCACTGGACTTGGACTCTGGAGACCTAGGTCCTGTTCCTGGCTCTGCTCCTGACCTTCTCGATGACTTTGGGCAAGTCATGTCCCCTCCCTGTGCCTCAGTTTCCCCATCTGTAAAATGGGGGCTAATGGCAACATGATCTATGGATTAAAAACACAAGATAAGAGGTAGGGGTGGCTGTTATTATTATTAACACTATTCCAGTCCATCCAACGCAGCCATGCACAATAGTCTGGGGAAAGTGAGTGAAAACCAATACCAGCATGGTGCCAATTGGCTATTTTGAACCCACGCTGCGGACAGATTTCACATCGGCTGTTTATTTAGCTAGTCTGGTAAAGGAGAAACATCTCAGTCACTGAATCCAGCCTGAGGTGGGGAATATTTAGCCTCTGATACAGGCCTGTGGGGAGAAAGTGTGTTTCCACACAGCGCCGCCTGCTCCTTCTCCCATGCCTGCCCTTCCCACTGCTCTGCTATCAGCATATTGAAGTTGTTTTATTGGGGCTGTTTCTGGCTGCTCACCAAACCTCTCAGAGACAGGAACTGCTGCTCATGTTAAATTAGAGAGCACTTGATTAAATACAGGGTTGATAAAAACAATCTGCTGGGAATCAAATCCAGAGTTCCTAGAGGATAGGGCCTCCTGGCAGGAGTGGATTCTCTCAGGCATAAAAGAATCCATCCTTTCCCCTGATGGAGTGCTGTCTACTGGTTAACTGTGGGCTTTCAAAGGAACCCAATTCCCATTGGCACCTAACTCCCTTAGGTGCCTTTGAAAATCCCAGTCTATAGCAAGACTCTGGGACCAGGGCCGGCTCTAACTTTTCTGCCCCAAGCAAAAAAAAACCAAAAAAACCCCAAGCGCCGTCCCGCCCAAACAAAAAAACCCAACCCCCCCCACAGCGCCCGCTGAAACAACCCCCCCAGCGCCTCTCCCGGCCGGAGCGCCGGGGGCAGGGCGGCAGGCCTGCGGCCCCGCTCTCCTCCTGGCTGGAGCACCGTGGGGAGGGCAGCAGGCCCGCGGCCCTGCTCTCCTCCTGACACCGCCCCAAGATTGGCCCCCCGAAGGTGCTGCCCCAAGCATGTGCTTGGTCGGCTGGTGCCTGGAGCCGGCCGTGTCTGGGACTCCAAGGTTCTACTCCTATGTCTGCCACTGACTGCTTGTGTATCCTTGGGCAAGTCCGTGGACCTCTCCATGCCTCAGTTTCCTACTCTGCACAGTGCTAATCACCCACAGCATCGGGCTTAGTTAATGTTTGCTGGACGGTGTAAGCAGCTTGGGGACAGGCACTGTAGAGGATAGGGCATTATTATTACCCTGAGGGCCGGGACTAGCAGCGGGATATTAGCAGGTTCAGCCACTCACACACCTCTCACAGCAGCAGCGCAGCCTAAGAAGCAGTCTCTGGATGGGCTCTTTTAGGACAGAGTCTGGGGAGGCTGGTCCAGCTTCTCCCTGGGGTTGCTAAGGAAACAATGATGTGTTAACTCCATTTAGCTCTGTGACGTTCCCCACACTCTCCCGCCTCCTTCTGGCGTGCGTTGCCCTTGCTCGAATCGCACAGCAAAATATCAGCTTCCGCACCATAGCACCATTAGCAATCCACCGCACGACTGCTCTGGCCGGGCCAGCGCTGTGTGCGATGGTAGGTGTGTCTGTCACAGCCAGAGAGACCCCAAGGTCAGTCTGCGTCCAGTCGCAGGAAAGAATCCTCGTTGTGTTCATCCCAGCGCTGTGTGCGATGGTAGGTGTGTCTGTCACAGCCAGAGAGACCCAAGGTCGGTCTGCGTCCAGTCGCAGGAAAGAATCCTCGTTGTGTTCATCCCAGCGCTGTGTGCGATGGTAGGTGTGTCTGTCACAGCCAGAGAGACCCAAGGTCGGTCTGCGTCCAGTCGCAGGAAAGAATCCTCGTTGTGTTCATCCCAGCGCTGTGTGCGATGGTAGGTGTGTCTGTCACAGCCAGAGAGACCCAAGGTCGGTCTGCGTCCAGTCGCAGGAAAGAATCCTCGTTGTGTTCATCCCAGCGCTGTGTGCGATGGTAGGTGTGTCTGTCACAGCCAGAGAGACCCAAGGTCGGTCTGCGTCCAGTCGCAGGAAAGAATCCTCGTTGTGTTCATCCCAGTGCTGTGCGTTTGAGCCCTCAACATGTCAGTGCATCAGCCCCCTTGGCACAACAGCTCGGGCAGGGCTGGCTTTCGAAGCAGGGGGGGTTGTTTGTGGGAATTTTAATCTGTGCCTTCTGCTTTCCGTCGGTGCCAAAATGCGCGGAACTGGCTGGGAAATAGCCGGCTTGGCAGGTTGGTGGAGCCTTGGCTGTAAATGGAAACTGCAAAGTTTGGGCCACGCGGCATTCAGAGAGCGCTGTGGTTTGAGGCTGCACTGCAGGCCGAGGAGCGATAATAAGGGGCGGGGTGCTTGTGAATGAAATCCCTGGGCTGCAGTCGCCCCTTGTGCCAGGCCAGGCTTTTCCTGCCTGGCTATTGGCTCACAGGCCGGGGCAGTGACTGCATTCCTCTATAGCCACACCACAAAGCATCCCCCACTGTTTACAGGGCTGGCCAGCCACAGGGAGAGACTGCGGTGCATAATGGTGTGTGCGGGGGGGTAGCTTTTTAGGGGGGAAAGGGAAAAGTATTAGCCAAGGGGAATATTCCATACAATTTCAAAAAGGAAAAAATTAGAAACTACATAACAATTTTCTTTCCCCCTAAATATTTTATTTTCACTTTTCTAGGAGGACGGGAGATAAAAAATGTTGCCAAAACAAATTTTTATTCTGCCAAAATTTTGTTTTTGATGGAACCCCACTTTCTGATTAAAAAAATCATTTCACTGAGAAACATGTGACCCAGTCTGAGAGAGAGTGGGTGAGAGAGCAAGCAGTGCTAGATGGGGGGAGCAGGTCTTTGAGATAGGTTAAGGAAAGTCTATGGAGGGAGTAAGAAGATCCCTGGAGGTGGTTGCAGAATTTGACTCTGGACCCACATCCAAACGTCCCCACCACTCTGCACCCACCACTTTTTCCCCGTGGGTGCTCCAGCCATGGAGCACCCTCAGAGTCGTCGCCTATGGTTGCCCTAAGTGACTCTCCCTGGCTAATGCTTGATGTTCCTAGAGCACATCCCTTCGGGATGGACAGGCCCCAGCAGGCGCCGAGAGCTCAACAATAGAAAGCTGTGTACACTCCTCGCTGGCTGTCGGTGCTCCGTGGCTGCGCTAGGAGTCCCAGGAGCATGTGTTGCAGGGAGCTCAGACAGGAGTTTTATGACCACTGGCTTTTGGTCTTGCCGTGTTCTTTGTGGGTAGCTTAACACCACAGAATAACTAATGGGAGATAAAAGAAGATAAGAAAGAAATACTTGTGGCACCTTAGAGACTAACAAATTTATTTCAGCATCAGCTTTCGTGGACTACAGTCCACTTCATCGGATGCATAGAATGGAGCATACAGTGGTTCGATATTTATACATTCAGAGAAACATGAAAAGGTGGAAGTAACCATATCAACTGTAAAAGGTTAATTAATTGAAAGGAACTGTTATCAGTAGGAAAGAAACTTTTGAAGTGACAATCAACATGGTCCATTACAGACAGTTGACACAAAGGGAATCCTCATCCCTGCGCTGAACTCCCCGGGCCCTGCATCCAGTGTGCTCTGGGAGAGGAGCGTCAGGTGCCCACTCTTATTGTAACCTCTGTCTCAGCTCCTGATGTGTTTTCAATGGACTGAGAATGACATCCCGGGTCTTGGTACCGCCCCAAATCAGGCTGGCTCAGTGAAATCAGCCTGGGCTGTCTCTTCCGTCGCCCATTCCGTGCTCCGAGTAGCTGCCTGACCTCACACCCCTACCCGGTGCAAGGAAATCGTTGGATGTTCTCGGAGGATGAATTTGTCTCCTTCACCACAGTCTCTCTCTCTCCGCCAGCATTTGGAATGGGAGAGGCACCAGGCCCAGACTCAGCCCAGCCCTCGTTCTGCACTGGTCCTGAAAGTCCATTGCCGGCGGAGTTGGAACAAAGCATTACAGCACTGAGGACAAGAAGGAAACAAGCACAAGGATCAAACAAGCCTCCTTTGTCAACACAGCACCTGAGCGAGAGCACCGGTAGATCTCCAGGAGTGTAGGCCTAGGTTTCCCTAGCACACATTCATTAGGGCTTTTAGGGCATATGCACATCTCTGCCCCAGACACTTAGGGGTCAGCAAGTGCAGTGGAGGATAGTTCTCTGCTGCTCCCTGCTACAGGGTGTGGGGAAAGCATGCTTGATCCCCCCTCAGAAATGCATTCGGGATCTGGAGCAGGCAGTGATCCAGCCTTGTACCTCTCACACAAAGAGGATGCGGGGAGGAAGGGACCTGGCAAAGCTGCTGAGTCTGCTAAAGATGTCAGACAAGGAGATGCGGGGGACGGGACAAAAAGGCCCCAGCAGGAAGCCATGAGAAGGGTGTCAGAGAGAGGACGTTGGGGGAGTGTGTACCCCATTCAGGCCCTGAAGGGGTTAATGTGGGCCTGAGAGGCCAGTTAGGTTACCTGGCTGCACCTGGAGGGAAAATCAGGATTAATTGATCCTGATACCCAGCTGGTCAGTGGCAGGCTCCTTCGTATAAGGAGAGGAAGTCGGTAGCAGTAGGGGCTTTGAAGGCAGTGGCTGGAACCAGAGTGGTGGTGTGGGGGAAGCCCTAAGATCCTAGTCCAGGAAGAAGGGTCAGTCTAGGGAGGGTGTGGGGGGAAAAGGCTTGAAAAATGCTGCCTATGAAGGAGCCTAGGGAAACAGCAGCAAGGAGTGGGACCATGCAGAGCTTGGCTGCTGAAGGTCCTTGGCCTGGAACCCAGGGTAACAGGAGGGCCTGGGTTCCTCTGCTAGCTTGTGGCAAGGTGGCCTGAGCCTGGAGAAGGACATTAGGAAGCCCTGAGGCAAGGGGGTGAGTATCAGGGGCCTGGTGTCAGGACTGAAGACCCTCCTGTGAGGATGTTGGACTGTTCTGTGTTGGGCTTGCTGTTACCCCAGGAGTGGGGGACAACACTGTGAGCCAGCCAGAGGGCTGAGTCAAGGGAAGACAGACTACCACTAGGCTCTCTGGGGGTGTGTGTCTCTATAAAAACCCAAACTCTAGGGCAAACATGAACTCCACACCTGCTGGGGTGTCCCCCATCAGGACAGCTACATGGATTTGGGGAGGGAGTAGCTGTGTGGTGAAGTCTGGGGGGGTGGCCATGGGGTCTGGTCTGAGAGTTATCAGTGAGGAGGGGTGTTTGGCGTTTTCTATGTGGGGGAGGCTGATCAAAATGAGGTCTCATTTGGCATTTCCTTTGGTGGCTGCCTGGTCACTGCCTGTTTGGGTGTGGGGGTTGCTACAAGTTGATGGGGAGGGGCTGGTTACTATGGGTTATGGTCTGGGGGTTGTTGTAGGTGTTGGTTGTCATGCTGTTAGGTCTGGTCTGGAGTGGTGGCTCACCATGGGATGGGATTTGGGCTGAAGGGTGCTGTGGGTGCGAAAAGGGCAGGTGGGCCCAGGGCTCTGCCCCATGGGGTCTAGTCTCAGGGTTGCTGTGAGGAGGAGCTGGTGCTGGTTGTTGCAATGCAGGGTCTGATTTAGTGTTCGCTGCAGGGCAGGTGTTGGTGGCTGTGCTGTGGGGTGTTGGTTTGGGGGTTGCTGTGGGGGAGTGACTGAAGGATAATGGCAGGTGGGGGTAGGTGCTGGTTGTTGCACTGTGGGGTCTGGTGGTTGCTGCAGGTGGGGAGGGAGACCACTGGTGGCTGTGCCATGGGGGCTGCTTTGGGGGTTGCTGCTGCAAGGGGACTTGGTTACTATCTTCTGGGGTCTTGTATCATCTCTTCTTGGGTTTGTTGTATGGGGATGTGGTGCGGGGGTGGGGTGTGTGTTCCTCTGGCTGCTGCCCATGGGGACATGTCTGGGTATTGCTGCTGGGCAGGTGGACCAGTTTGCTGTGCTGTGGGGTCTCTTGTGGAGCTTGCTGCTGCAAGGGGACCTGGTTACCATCTCTTAGGCTCTGGTCTAGGGGTTGCTGCTAGGGGCGTGTCTGGTGTGTGGGTTGCTATGTGGGATCTGTGTGGGTTGCTGCTACAAGGGTGCCTGGTTGCTGTCCTGTGGGGTCTAGTCTTGGGTTTGATGTTTGTGAGGCAGAGCAGGGGTTCTGCTAGTTGCTGCCCATGGGGTTTGGTGTGTGTTTTTTTGGGGGGGTGTTCTCTGGTTGTGGCCCTGTAAGGTCGGGTCTGGTTTGGGAGTTGCTGCTCAGGGGTGTTCTCTGGTTACCCCCCTGTAGGTTCTGAGTGTTGTGGGTGGGTCTGTTTGCTGTGCTTTGGGGTCTAGTATGGGGGTTACTGCTGGAGGAGGGGGGGTTGCTGCCCTTGCTGCAGTCTGAGGGCTGTTGAGAGGTGGGGGTGGTCTCTACGAGGCAGGTCTTGCCCATAAGCTCAGGGTCTGATGGCTAATCTGAATTCCTTCCCGACCCCCAAATATGGCAAAGATACTGGTGGGTTTTCACCTTCCTCTGCACCATGGGGCACAGGTCACTTGTAGGTTTACACTAGTGTAAACAGTGGATTCTCTGTAACTTGAAGTCTCTAAACCATGATTTTGAGGACTTCAGTAACTCAGCCCAAGGTTGGGTTTTTTACAGGAGTGGGTGGGTGAGGTTCTGTGGCCTGCAAAGTGCAGGAGGTCAGACTAGATGATCATAGTAGTTCCTTCTGACCTTAAGTTGAGTTTGGGGTATGTTTGGCAAGTGCGCATGGGGGGTGTTCTGCCCCTGGCTTGTTGATGGGCCAGAAAGGGGGTTCTCTCTGGTTGCTGCCCTGTGGGGTCTGGGGCTTGCTGCACTGTGTGGCAGGGGGTCTCTCTAGCTGCCATGTGGGGGTCTAGGGGTTGCTGCTGTGGGTAGGGAGGGGATTCTGTAGTGGCTCCACTGTGGGATGGGAAGGGTTTCTCTCTGGTTGCTGCCCTGTGGGGTCTGGTGGGGTTGGGGTTTGCTGCTGTGGGTAGGGAGGGGGTTCTCTATGCTCACCTATCTGTGAGGTCTGGGGCTTGTTGCTGGGGGCGTTCTCTGGTTGCTGCCTTGTAGGGTCTGGGGGTTGCTGCTGTGGGCAGTGAGGGGGTTGGGTAATTGCTCCACTGTGTGGGCTGCAGGGGTTTCTTTCTGGTTGTGGCCCTGTGGGGTCTGGTTTCTTGCAGGAGATGGAGAGGGGGAGAAGAGAGCAATCCTGGGGTTACTGCTGGGCAGGCAGGCCTGTGTACCATGCCTTGATCTCGTGTGGGGTTTGTTGTGGGGAGGTGGGACCTGGTTGATGTGCTGTGGGGTCTTTTCTGATTTGGGGTTTGCTGGGTGCAGGTTGCAGGGTGGGGGAGGAAGAATTTTGTTTCCAGTCACCACCCCCTGGTTTTGTGTGTGGTCTGGGATTGCTGCTGGGGCATAGGGTGGACTTGTGGTGGTTGCCCTGGGTGCGGGGGAACTGTCTTTTTTTGCAGTGGTATGGGGGTCTGGTGTTAGGTTTTTGTGACCAGATTGTGGGGCGGGGGGGGGGGGGGGCGTGTTCTCATTGTCATCTGGGAGTTGCTAGAGTGGTGGTGGGGATTTGGTTGCCGTACCATGGGGTCTGGTCTGTGGCTTGCTGCTGGGGGTGTGTCTTTGGTTGCTGTACTGTGGGGTCTGATGATTGCTGCTGGGGAAGGGGGTTCTCGGCTTTCTGCCTTGTGGGGTCTGGTGTTTGCAGTTGAAGGTCCTGGTTCTATAGTTGCTTCACTGTGTGGGCTGAGGGGGTCTCTGGTTGCCACCCTGTGGACTCTGGGGGTTGATGCTGGTGGGTGGGCCAGGGGGGTTCTGGCTGCTGGTCTGGGGGTTGCTACTGGCAGGGGGTTGGTTCTGCTGTGGGGTCTGGAGTACAGTTGGTTGTGGTGTGGGGAGGGGGGCGATGGGCATTTCTTCTCTGGCTGCTGCCCCATGTGGTCTGGTGTGGGGGTTTCTGCTGCAAGGGGACCTGGTTGCCAACTTCTGGGGGCCTGTATGATCTTGGGTTTGTTGTATGGGGTGGGGGGGGGGTTTCCTCTCACTGCTGCCCATGGGGATGCATCTGGGTGTTGCCGCTGAGCAGTTTGCTGTGGGGTCTCTTGTGGGGCTTGCTGCTGCAAAGCAGGGCTGGCTCTAGGCACCAGCAAATCAAGCACATGCTTGGGGGCAGCACATTTTCGGGGGCAGCATTCCGGCCATTCTTTTTTTTGGGGTGGGGGGGCAGCAAAAGGACTGGGTAAGGACTGGGACACTCGGGCTGGGGGCCACCCTGCAGGGCACACGGAGCTGCCTGCAGGTGCCACAGGGCACTGGTGGGAGGGGTGAGAGCCCAGGGCTGGGGTGGCAAGGGATGCGGGGGAGAGCCCGGGGTGGGGTGCAGCCAACATTTTTTTTGCTTGGGGTGGCAAAAAACCTAGAGCCGGCCCTGCTGCAAGGGAGCCTGGTTACTATCTCATAGGGTCGGGTCAGGTCAGGGCGTTCTTGGATTGCTGCCCTGTGGGGTTTGGGGTTTGCTGAGGGGAGAAGGGGAGGGTACTGATGTTGTTGCTGTGGAGGGCGGGGGGTTCTCTGGTTGCCCCCTGTGGGGTCTGGTATTTGGGAGGGTTGCTGAGGTGGGGGGGGGGGTTCTGTAGTTGTACCATAGTGTGGCCTGGGGCTTGTTGCTGCAGGGGTGGGGGGTGTCTGGTTGTTGCCTTGTGAGGTCTGGGGTGCATAGAATGGAACACAGAAGTAAGGTGTATTCCAATGAAGTGGGCTATAGCCTATGAAATCTTATGCTGAAATAAATTTGTTAGTCTAAGGCCTGGTCTACACTAGGAGTTTGTTGAATTTAGCAGCGTTAACTCTAATTAACCCTGCACCCGTCCACACAACGAAGCTATTTATTTCGACATAAAGGGCTCTTTAAATCGATTTCTGTACTCCTCCCTGATGAGGGGAGTAGCACTAAATTCGACATGGCCATGTCGAATTAGGGTTAGTGTGGACGGAATTTGACACTAATAGCTCCGGGAGCTATCCCACAGTGCACCACTCTGTGGACACTCTGGACAGCAGTCCAAGCTCGGATGCTCTGACCAGCCACACAGGAAAAGCCCCGGGAAAATTTGAATTCCTTTTCCTGTCTGGCCAGTTGGAATCACATTTCCTATTTGGACATCGTGGCGAGCTCAGCAGCACTGGCAACGATGCAGAGCTCTCCAGCAGAGGTGACCATGCAATCCCAGAATTGAAAGAGGGCTCCAGCATGGACTGATCGGGAAGTGTTGGATCTGATCGCTGTATGGGGCGATGAGTCTGCTTTCAGAGCTGCGATCGAAAAGACGGAATGAGAACATCTACAAGAAGATCTCCAAGGCCATGACGGAGAGAGGATACAGCCGGGATGCAACGCAGTGCCGCGTGAAAATCAAGGAGCTGAGACAAGCTTACCAGAAGACCAAGGAGTCCAACGGACGCTCCGGGTCTCAACCCCAGACATGCCATTTCTACGCGGCACTGCATGCTATCCTAGGTGGGGCCGCCACCACTACCCCACCCCTGTCTGTGGACTCCGACGATGGAGTATTGTCAACGGCCCCTTCCTCCGAGGTTTTCACGTACGGGGAAGATGATGAGGGAGATGAGGACGAGGCAGTCGACAGCGCTTTCAACGCTGATTTCCCCGACAGCCAGGATCTCCATCACCCTGATGGAGATCCCCTACCAACCCTCCAAGGCGGTAACCCGGACTGTGAATCAGGGGAAGGATCAGTGGGTGAGTGTCTTAAACATTTCTTTTGAATAGAATAGACATGGTATTTTAGAAATGGGTTTTTAATGATTACTTTGCCCTAGGCGCTTTAGCTGCATTCATGGCCAGTGCAGCTACTGGAAAATCTGTTAACATGTGTGGGGATAGAGCAGAAATCCTCCTGGGACATCTCCATGAAGCTCTCCTGGAGGTGCTGTGAAAGCCTTTGCAGAAGGTTTCTGGGGAGAACGGCCTTATTGCGTCCTCCATGGTAGGAAAGTTTTCCGCGCCAGGCTAGTAGCAGGTACTCCGGTATCATTGCCTGACAAAGCATGGCGGCATACGGCCCTGGTGTTTGCTGGCATTCACGCAGCATACGGTCTTTCTCTGTCTGTGTAATCCTCATCAGAGTGATATCCGTCATGGTGACCTGGTTTGAATTAGGTGAATTTTAGTATGGGGACTGGTTGCCTGTTCCTTTTAAAGAAATGTACCCGGCGGTTTCTAGCCATGCGGTGGGGGCGAGGAGGGGGAATGTTCCTGCTTGGCGGTTCACCGGCAGCATGCGGTGACCGTTCCTGGGGACAGCCACGTGGTTTGGGGCGGGGGGGCACGGGGAGAGTTCTTGCTGGCCGGATCGCCGGCAGCATGCGGTGACCGTTCCTGGGGACAGCCACGCGGTGGGGGGTACAGGGGGAGAGTTCATGCTGGCCGGATCGCCGGCAGCAGGAATTGGCCAACACTAGGAGCTGTGCTTGGAACGTGAAAGGAGGCCGCTGCTGTAAATTAAGCTTTCAGCAGCCAAAAGTCTACGGCTTACCATGGCTGGCTGCTAGCCGAATTCCATTGTCCGGCCCCGCTTGTGTGATCTGTACACCAAGACCCCAGGCACTCAATATAAAGATTGAAAATTCGACCATGTACTGAGTGCACATGTGATGGGTAGTGTGCATCGTCTTGTTCAGAGGGAAAGAGTATATTCATTGTTCACGAAAACGTATCTTTGTGGAATTCACCCCCTTTTTCCCATCCCACAGCTGCGAGTGTCTCCCGGGCTACCCCGGCATCTCCCTCCCAGAGGCTGGCACAAATCAGGTGGCGAAAAAAAAGGACATGGGACGATATGATCTCCGAACTTATGGTCTGTTCCCGAACTGAGGCGGCACAGCAGACCCAGTGGAGAGAGGACATGTCTCAATACCGGCGAGCATCCAGCAAACGGGAGGAGAGGACGGAAGCTCGTGAGGACAGGTGGCGGCAGGAAGACCAGCAGGCGACTCAGACACTGCTTGGGCTAATGCGGGAGCAAACGGACACGCTCCGGCGCCTTGTAGATGTTTTGCAGGACTGGAGGCAGGAGGACAGAGCCCCGCTGCATCAGATCTCTAACCGCCCTCCCCTGCCACAAAGATTAGAACCAAAAAAATCTCACCTAGATCCCTCCATGATATGACACCTTTAGGTACACAGTCTTTGCCCTTTTTGGTCCCACAACACATGGAAAATTCCTGTCTGTTCAGTCACCCTCAGCAAAAGACCAACTTCCCAGATTGCCTCTTTCCATTGGGTTCTGTGTATTAGTTATTCCCCCTCCCCGAGTTGTATTAGCTGCATTTCTCCAAGGGGAATCTCCTTGTTTCTAATCTTAAATCTTGGTCCCATTATATTTCACTGACTGTCCTGAATTGTAAATATAGCTAGCAAATGATAATGGAGCACACTGAAATATCTAGGAAGGAGAGATTTATTTCCCTGCTTGGGAAGTTAGCAAATGTTGGTGGGTGAAGGAAAGGGATTTCTTTGTTTTCCTCCCTACAAATCATTGTTACATGCAAAGCGGCTCAGACTGGGTCTCTAAATGTGAGGCCAGCCCATTTCCTGTGCTATATTTTCCAGGCAATGTGTTGATTGATGCAGCTCCTACCAGAAACTCTAGCAACATCCCTGTCTCTCATCCCTGAGCCATTTCCGTATTTTTAGTAAATCCACCTTTCAATAGCCTCCTTATTTCATCTGCTGAAGGCTCATGTTCCCCAAGTAACTATTGAGACAGTCATACAAACGGTTATCCCATCCTGTCTAGTATGTTTCAACTCCCTATTTTCACTTTAGTGGTTGCACTGGATTCAATGTGTGGTTTTCTGGTGTGATTATCAACCATTGGAATAATTGTCTAGGGACATGGTAAAGTCTCCAGCACTTGGAGACGAAATCAATATGACATGTCCTTTCTGTAGCTGGGTGAAGTTCCCTGGAATGGGTTATAAAGGAACTCCGACTAGATCAGAATGGTCCCATCTGGCACCAAGGTCTGTGAATCTATTTGGACTGTCTCTGGATCAGGATGGACAAGAAGTACAATTGGGGTCTGATCCAAAATCCAGTGAAGTCAAGGATAAGATCCCATCAATGCCCATGGGCTTTGGATCTACACTTATATTGCTTGAAAGTCTGAACATTGATCACTGTGCAACTCAGTATGGGGCTAATCACATCCAACAACTTCTGATTGGGGGATGTAGATATGAAGGTCAAGCTGGGGTCTGCCAGTAAGTCTGCAGTGACTTAAGCTTTTGGCTTTGAAATCAACTGTGGATGGATAAATGAGCTGATATATTCAAGAGGATGGTAGAAGCTCTGGTGTATTTTAAGTTTTGGAGCAAAGGCAGAAGCTATATTGCTTGTAACTGTTGCGTGTCTTTCTGTGTACTACATCTTTGTCTGAAAGGACTATGTCTTCAGAGACATGCAGCCATTTTGTGTTCAGACGGTCAGGGTCACACACTGCTCAGTCTTATGGAGACTTGACTTTTGTTAGTTTTTGTTGTGATCTCAAATACCTTGTATCCACTCACATTTTTTATGTATGGAAAAATGTGACCAGGATTCTTGCAATAACTGGATTGTAAAACAATAAAAGCCTCACACTTCCTGTCCATACCTGAATATACCACACTTCTCAGGGCCAGATTTCCAATTAGACACAATAGGCACATGCCTAAGGGCACTGGTGTTCTGGAGGCACCTAAAAGTTTCTTTGTTTTCTGTTTTAAAAAAGTTAGCTGTAGGCAGAGGGGGTGCTGGAGATGCTGTGCCTAGGGGTATGTAAGGTGTAAATCCAGCCCTGCAGCTCCTCATTTTTTCACATTTTTTGGGGGGTGGGTGAGAGGGCTTATTCTTTTCTAATAACACCTCAGCACATGATTAACACGCTTTTATAAAAAGGGATTTGCAATTTGTTCCTACGACAAGATCTTGATGCACATATACATTTTCTCATTCTTCTATCCATGTCTTACAGCATTAAATACAGGCTACATACTTCACCATGTAATATCTCCAAAGCACCAAGAAAACATTAACTAATCTTCATAATGCTGGGATTCCCTTGATTCCCTTTTATAGTTGTAGAGGACCAAAGAATGGAAAAATGAAGTGATTCCCTGAACTTAGATTAGCTTCAAAGCCAGGAATGATCCACTCTGCATCCCACTCTGGCCCTGTAGCTTCTGATAACAATGAGCAGAGAAAGTGTGTTCATATGCAATGATAGAGCAATGGCTGATTTTAGTAGTTCACTGCAGGAAGTGATGGAGAGCCCCATTTCTAGCTCAAGGGGAGATTCTGAACTGCCTGGGTTTCAACTGGCTGGTTTGGATCACTCATCACGTGCATGGCTTTCCCCCAGAAGTTGCCGATGTGTGCTCTCGGCCCTTGCCCTTGCTGTGCCAAGCCATCTATCTGGGGAATTCTTTGGCAGGATTTGTTAACGTTTGTGTTCATTTTCTTTAGCATCTTTGTGACATGCTTTGGGGTGAGAGCTAGGAACCCATACAGAGCAGATAACACCACATGGTTCAAAGGCTGGGGAGCTGCAGGGCACTGGGAGCCATGAGCAGTCAGGGAGCAAGGAGCTCTGGTGTTTACAGCTCCATCCCTCCCTGTTTTCCTTCCTGCAGATCTCTCCACATCCACAGGGCCTGCTGTGAGCAATGGCAGGAACCATGAGTCCAGCCTGGGCCTGCTTGCCCCACCTGTGGAGAGGCTGAGGAATGATTGTCTATCATGGCCTTGCTCTGGAGTGAAAAGCACTCTTGGGCCCCCAGCCCCAGAGATTTTGCTGCTGCCACACTAAGGTCTGGTCTACGCTACACAGCCAGGTTGATGCAAAACAGCCTATGTTGACCTGGCCGTGGCAGTGTCTACACTTGTTTGTCTCCTGTTGTTGTAAGTGCCCTGCTATGCCAAATTAACACCATCCCCCTAAGTGGCAGAGAATGACCATCAATACGGTTAGGTCGACAATGATAGTGTAGACACTGGATTATTTGCATCGGCTGTTACTGGCCTCCGAGAGCTGTCCTACAGTGCCCCACCCTGACTGCTCTGGTCACGGTTGTGAACTCTGCTGCCCCGGGGCCAGAAGCCCCCTCCCCCTTAAAAGCCCTGCCCATTTTTGAAATGCCTTTTCCTGGTTGCCCAGTGCAACTGCCCAGCTGACCAGGCCAGCTTCATGCTGCAGGCGTGCTCCTGCCTGGCACAGACAGGAGGTGTTGGATCTCTTGGATCTGGGAGCAGAAAAGGTTGTTCGGGCAGAGCTCTAATCCAGCTGTAGAAACAGACATCAATGAGCAGATCGCTGTGGGGCTGCAACAGCAGCAGTGCCATGTGAAAGCGAAGGACCTGCAGCAGGCGCACCAGAAGGCAAGGGAGGCCAACAATTGAGCTATCCAAACAAAAAGAAACCCAGGAAAGAAGTGGGACTGCTGAGGATGGGGTAGAGATTAGGTGTTGGCCATGCCTAGATATCGTTAAATACTCAGTCTCAGGTTTTTAATAAGGGGTAATGAGGAATTTAGGGGTAGTGGCAGGATGGCTAATGGAAATGAGGATATGGAAGTAGAAAGGACCACATATGAGTTGGAAGTCACTCAGATAATTCAGTGAACTAAATCAAGGGCCTGGATAACCTCTTCCATTCAAGAACGTTAAAGGCATTGGCGCATGAAATTGCAAGCCCAATAGCAAGGATTTTTAATGAATCTGTAAATTTAAGGTATGACTCCAGTGCCTGGAGAATTGCTGTTATAGTACCAATATTTAGGAAAGGGAGGAAAACAAGTGATCTGGGGAGACTACAAGCCTGTTAGCTTGACCTCAATTGTATGCAAGGTCTTGGAACAAATTTTGAAAGAGAAAGTAGTTAAGGATGTAGAAGTGAACAATAATTGAGCTAAAATACAACATGGTTTTACAAAAAGTAGATCGTGCCAGACCAACCTCTTGTCCTACTTTGAGAAGGGGCAGGGGGGAAATCCATTATAAGACAAAGGAAATGCAGTAGATCTAATCTACCTGGATTTTCGTAAGGCATTTGATACAGTTCCACATGGGCAATTATTAGTTAAATTGGAGAAGATGGGGATTCATAGGAGAATTGAAAGGTGGGTAAGGAACCCATTAATATGGGGGAGGGGCGGACTATGACAGGACATACTGGAAAGTGTACTGTCCGCCTGGAGGGAAGTTATTAGTGGAGTTCCTCAGGTATCAGTTTTGGAACCAGTCTGATTTAACATTTTATTTTGTGACCTTCGCCCCCAAAATGGGTGTTAATAAAGCTTGTGGATGACAAAGATGGGCGGTATTGCCAGTACGGAGGAGGACCAGAATATCATACAAGAAGATTCAGATTATTTGAAAACTGGAGTAATAGGAATGGGATGATTTAATAGTGCAAAGGGCGAGATCACTAACAACAAGAATATTTTTGTTATAAATTGTGGATTTATCAGTTGGAAACAACCGAGAAGGAGAGACTTGGGTGTACTGGTTGATCATAGGATGACTGAGCCACCAATGCAATGCAGCTGTGAAGAAGGCTAATGCAGTCATGGGATGCACTCAGTGAGGTATTTCCAGTATAGACTGGGAAGTTAGTACCTTTTTAAAACACGGCACTGGTGAGACCTCACCTAAAATACTGTGTGCAAGGTTGAGGGGAGATATGATTTAAATTCATGGAGGGGGTGGTATGATGAGACTGCCTACAACGGCACATAGCTGATCTGTGACTGTTAGCAGCAAATAGCTCCAATGGCCTGTGTGATGGGACACTACATGGGGAGTGCTCTGAGTTACTACAGAGAATTCTTTCCCAGGTGTCTGGCTGGTGGGTCTTGCCAGGGTCTAACTGATAGCCATATTTGGGGTCAGGAAGGAATTTCCCCCAGTCAGATTGGCTGAGACCCTGGGGGTTTTTTCGCTGCCTTCTGTAGCATGGGTCACTTGCAGGTTTACACTAGTGTAAATGGTGGATTCTCTGTAATTCAAAGTCTTTAAACTATGATTTGAGGACTTCAGTAACTCAGCCAGAGGTTAGGGGTCTATTACAGGAGTGGGTGGGTGAGGTTCTGTGGCCTGTGATGTACAGGAGGTCAGACTAGGTGATCACAATGGTCTCTTCTGGTCTTAAAATCTGAGAGCCACAGACCTGCTGCTTTTACAAAGAGCTGCAAGCCACTCTCGCAGGAGACTCCACCCCCATCTTCAAGAGCACTGTGGTTACTTCCAAGGAGTCAGTCACAGGCCCCTGCCATGAACAGCAAGGAGAAAGAGGAGTATGGGGGACAGGCGACTGGAGGATACAGCTGCGCGGCAAGCCAGGCCAAGTTCTTGACTCCACCGCAATGCAGCCAGTCCTGATAGCTAAGCATGTGTAAGCCTGATGCAGAGGAAGGCACCTCTGATAAGTGTGCAGTTGGGGGTTCCATCCCTGTTGTGTCAAATCAAAGTAGCAGGACACTGGTTAGTTTTACTCTTTCTTACTCGTGGTAGAAGAGGTAGTGGAACAACCAATAGAAGTAAAGTTGCTCTCTGCTTCTCCCCTTCTAGAGTTAGGGGCCACATGGAGCAGTTTATGTACAATGGGGTGTTCTGTGCAGGTGCCAGGGGCGGCCTGCCAGTCACTGTGAGGGCGGCAGTTAGGCGGCCTTCGGCGGCATGCATGCAGGAGGTCCGCCAGTCCCGCAGTTTCAGCGGCGAGCACGCCAAAGGCTCGAGAGCAGCGGATCACCCGCAGAAACACCGCCAAAAGCCGCTGTGACGAGCAGACCGCCCGCAGCTGTGCCGCCGAAAGCCATCTGACTGCCATGCTTGGGCCGGCAAAAAACAGAGCTGCCCCTGGTTCTGTGAATCATCTATGGAGAGCTCTATGAAACTTCCATGCAGGGACTCTGCAATTCTTTGCAGGTGGTTTCTGGGGTGGGATGCCTTATTTCTTCCTCTGCAGTAGGACACATTCCCATGCCACTCATTGATACCATCAGCAAGCACCACTCCAATGCACAAGCTAGCAGTATGAGCCCAGGCAGCATCGGGATGCCAGCAGCAGTTGTGCTCTCTCTGCCTCTGTTACTCCCCCGGGGGGGGAGAGAAGCTAACATCACCCCTACCTGTGGAAACTGCCAGCACTCTGTGCCATTACCCTATTACTAGAATCATGCAATTGAGCAATTCCCTCCTCATTTCCCCAACCCGCAGCAGGCCATGCTTACCACAGCTGGTGCTGTGACTGCCTGTATCAATGTGAGAATGCAGTGCTTACAAGCCAGCAGAGAGTTCAATATCTTAAGTTTTAAATGTCCATTGTGAATATACTGACAGTGGTACCTCTGTGTTGTAGCTACAGCTGCTACCATTGTGGCCTTCAGGGTCTCCCCTCCATGACCAGAGAAGGAGGAGAAAAGGCCCTGAGTGCCAGGAGATCCTGCAAGCCAGTGCTGCATCAGAACAAGACCAGGGCCTGGAGATCACCCTTGCAGATAGAGTGGAGAGGAGAAAGGCGCAGAAAAAGAAGAGCGACATGCAGCAGGAGATGCTTGCTTTTCTCAGACAGCAAACTGAGATGCTGCAGACTCTGGTGGATCTGCAGGTTTAACAATCCCATGTTTGCCATCTTCTGCAGTCCATTGAGAATTCAATATCCGGACCTCCCTATACCCCTGTGTTGTTGTATGGTTGAAACATGGCATTTATATTACTGTTGGACAACTGCAACAAATCTTGTACAGCGCATGTCATGTAAGATGTCAATGGAAAAGTTATTTGGCTGAGTGATTATTCTGTTTATATGCATGTTTTGTTTTTAAGCCAAAGTACTAAATATTGACTACATATTGGCATCCTACCTATGGGCTGTATTTCTGGGCAACACCCACAAGGTAGCTTACATACAGTCTAGCTAGCCATTGTGAATGGACTATTCAAGCTTGATGGCCCATTAAAGGCAATGAACTCTCACAATAGGCCATAGAAGAAATTCATCCCACCCAGAGAGCCTTCCTGTGGATGCTTTAGCCAGAATATGGGCAATGGCTGCATCTGTGAGTCATCAAAGCATGCAAGGGTATGTGATTTGCTCATGTGACCCTAGACTCCATCTTGTGTCTGTAATTTTCCACAAACTAAGACTGAGAGCATTCCCTCTGTCTGGGAGAAGGTATAAAAGACCTTGGAAGCATCTCCATTTTTCCTCTTTCCTGCTCCGATCTCTGGACTATGGACTTACACTAAAAGGAGCATTCCAGCCAACGGAGTGAGGACCTTCCAATCTTTTTGGAAGTTACCAGAGCCTTTACAAGCCAGCAGTCTGTAACATCACAACTTCAAACCTGATCCAAGAACTTTGCAATTGGTGTATGTATATGATCTCTCACTGTTTTAACTCATTTTTTCTTACAAAATTAATATAGAAAGTTTTGATACTAAAGGATTGACAACAGTGTGATTATTGGGCAAGATCTGAGTTTCATATTGACCTGGGCACATGACTGATCTTTTAAGATCAGAAGAACCCTTTGTTCAATGTAACTGGCTTTCAGTAGCCACTCAGTCCAGTGTCTGAGGGGTGAAACTAGAGCAGTGATGCCTAAGGAGACTGCAGTTTGGACTTGTTGTTAACCAGTGTGTTGAGACAAAAGTAAACTTGTTACGGGCTTGGTATATCTAATAATAATCACCAGTTTGGGGCAAGTCTGCCCTATTTCTCATCAGTTGGTTCTGAATCTGGCATCCTCAGCTGTGACCTACTAAGCCACAGTAACAGCCCCTCTTCAACTTTCCATCTGGCATCAAGGGTTGGTGTACTACCCCACCACTTCACCTGCGGGGGACATTAAAGACAATCACAGCTTCACATGCACTAACTTATGAAAGCCATGGTTTTGTGTATGTGTAGCTGAAATGGACATGAATGTTCCCTTAATTTCTTATGGTTTTAATTGCCTGGTTCATGTTACAGAAGAATTTTATTTTTTGAAACATCTTTATTAGTTCATCACCTAAGCTGTCTGGTGCTGAGCAGGTTCATACCTACCAATTTCCTATTACATCACTGTGTCATAGAATCTAGAACAGCATTGACGAGATGTATTGACAATGTTATAGTCCTACGTACAGAGCAATCTCTACAAGATTTTTATACTGAGTTGCAAAAGAGCAAGGCCAGGTAGAGCACACTGTGACAGACTGTCTCGCTATTAAAATATTTCAAAGCCTCCCTGAGATTTATAGCTCCACGTTGAGCTCTTCTAAAAGCCCTTGTATGTGGCTGTCCAAATTTAGCAGACCGCTCCATTCACCCTAGTGGAAACTTCCCCCGCTCTGCTGCACAGCTATTATGCAGGACATAGCTATAACCACTGGGATATTTTTCTCACTGAGGTCCAATCTTGTAAGTAAACAACACCAGCACCTTACTAACATTCAGTGGGGGTGTTTTGATTGCTAACTCCCAGTACCAACAGGGGAAGGGTTGATGGGAAATCGTGACCCTGAGACTGACAGTCCCCAGGGGCAATGGGAAGAGGCCAATGCTCTAGGTCAGCCTGATTGACAGGGCAGGCAGGCTACTCAAGGAGTTAGGAGGCCAGGGTGGGTCCTGTTCGCCAAGTGAGCTGAATTTGCCTGGGTCAGACAGAGTGGGGCCAAGCTAAGGAGAGAGCAAGGCCCAAAGGTGAGGTGGGAGAAACACTGCAGCCCCAAAGCCAAAGCACAGCCCAGAGAGATCAGACCTGCCCTGGGAGCAGAGCTGCAGCAACCAGAATCAAAGAGGCCAGAAAAGCAGCCCATGAAGCAGGTCAGTGCTGGGAGCAGGGCTTTAGCAACCAGAGCCAAACAGCCTGGGGAGCTGGAGCAGTCTGGAGCTGGGTGTAGTAAGCAGCTGGGGAGAGCGAGGGGGACCTTGGGCAGTGGGCCCAGCACAGGAAGACACCTGCCAAGAGGTTCTGCGGACCAGCCTTGGAGGGGGAAGCGTAACCCCAACAGGCCAGGGGCGACGCTGGGAAGAAGGGTCCTGCCACCTAGAGCCTGAGAGCGTGTGGCCACCGCCAGAGCAAGTGTCCAACCTGCAGCATCCCTGCAGCAGAGACAGGGCCTGAGAAGGAGGCCTGGGACCGACAAGGAACAGACTGAACTGCTCTGACATTCCAGAGACACTGTTTGTGATGTTCCCTGCCACAGAGCGGGGTGATGTTTCCTTTAACCTTTCCCATTTTTCCTTATTCCTTTTAAAATTAATTGCTGATTAAATAAATTGTATTTGCTTTAAATCATATGTAATGATCAGTGGGTCAGGGAAGTGTTCAGTGGAGAAAGAGTACCCCGAAGTGGGGATACCCTAGCCCAGGGGTCTCAAACACATGGCCCATGGCCCACATGAAGCCCACGGAGTTATTTCCTGTGGCCTGCCATAGGCACCGACTCCACTGGCAGCCAAGCTCCAAACATTACTGAGTTTATATTTTATTAAAACTCCTCTTTGCATTAGTTTTTAAAAAGTGAATACATTGACTTTTAATAGCATACTATATTACTCTTCCTTTTTTCATTTTTGACTATACTTTTGTATCGTATGAAAAGGTTTCAGTGATGCGGCCCTCGGGCCAATTTACTAGTTCTCATGTGGCCCTCATGGTCATTTGAGTTTGCCCTAGCCCCTGTCCTAGGTGACCACAGCAAGGTTGGGGGTTGAGCCCCCACAGGAATCCTGGGCCCAGCCTTGTTGGGGTTATGAGGACTTGGCCAGACAGGAGAGTGCAAGGGGAGTCCTCGAGGGCAGGGAGGCTTCTGGGTAAAAGAGGTGGGAGCGAGGACTCAGATCCTTCCGCTAGCCCATTTCACCGGGGTAGTGCAGAAGCCAGGAAAGTTCCCCACCATAGTGGGACCATCCCCCCGCTTACACAAAGGCACACTGAATTATCATTCTGCACCTGCTGAGCCTGTAGCTAAAGAGCTCCTTGATGCTGTTGGTTTGGCTTGCAAAGCGCTATGAAAATGTGTATTAATTGTTATAATGGAGCATCACTTGCCCAGCATCTTTCTTTCTGGTATTTTTATAAAACCTCTCACGCGTTCAGTATTTTTTTTTAAAAAAGAAACAATTAAGTATTTAGTACCCAACCTTATGTTACAAAAGCAGAGCAAGGTCCTTTGAATTTGATTGATCCTGGGCAGAAGAGTCAGTCCTGTGGAGAGCTGATCCTTGTTCAGTATTATTGCAAAAGGCCAAAACCAAATAGGGTTGGATTGTCAGTCATTTTGGAAAAAGAAGACGTGGTCAGAGCAAAGTGAAAAGAAGGGATCCAGCAAAACACCCCCATTTTCCCCGTGACAGGGCAGAGCAGCCCTGCACTGGTACCACAGGGGTTAACCCTTCCTTCCTGGTAGAGGAAGCCCCGCCCCAGAAGCCCTGCTGGGCATGCTCCAACTGGAGACTAGTTATAAAAGCCTGCAAAGCTGCTCAGTCTGGGCTGACCACCGGAGGAGGAGGAGGAGGAGGAGGCGGCGGCGGCGGAGGCGGCGGCGGCGGCGGCATACCGCCAGCTCCCAAGGAGAGACAGCCAACACTCCAGGATCCAGCCAAGCCAGGACACACCCTGCATCCCAGACGGAGGGTACGGCAGGAGGGGATGGACCGGAGAACGCCCTCCCCCCACACCCCTAGAGGGGAGAACACGACATTGAGGGTAGGAAGTGACCCCAGGATCTTTAGAGACAAGTGGTGTTAAAGCCACACTGATGCTCGGCGTGTTGCAGGCGGATCCCCGCCGAGCTAAGCACAAGGGGGAACCCTGCCAGTAGGCAAGCCCTGGCTCGGGACCTGGTGGAGAGGGCGGGCCTGGGTCCCCCTACTACTCCGGCCATTAGGCTGCACTCCCCCGCCTGAGAGAGGGAAGGCTATGGACTCTGGCCGTTGGGCCACACTGCCCTGATTCTCGGGGCGAGTTATATGGGCTCTGGCCATTAGGGCCTGCTACCCCGACTAAGAGGCGAGCAAGGGGAAAATGTGGCCATTAGGCCACATCGTGATGCCCTTAAAGGGACGGGCGTGAGAACTTAAGAGTGGCGAGGCCCCGACACCTCAGCCACCTCTGCCACAAAGGGGCGCTGCAGTGCCGGACCCATCACACCCCCCTACACAAAACTCTCGTGTCCCCAGCATCTTGTGGTATCTCAACATATTATGTACAGCCTACACAAAACAGGCCTAAGGCTTATTCAGCTGAATAAGTCAACCTGGTTAGTTAAACACATTGTCCTGCATAGCTTTCTCAATGGGAATCTGAGTGCTTTAATGCTGAGCATCTCAGAACAAAGTACATGGCATTTCACAATCACGTATATTAGCACTGTCACTCCTGATTCTGAACAGCCACTGCGTACCCCTTGCAGGGGGAAGAGGCAGCCTTTCTACATAGACCCTGTATCAGTCTCATCAAGGTGCTCTACTCACACTTACACGTGCACACACACACACACTCTCTCTCTCTCCAATCTGAGACGTAAAGCCAGGAGGGATGGGCCCCAGGGGAACAGCATGGAGCTTTACTGGAAAGCAAGACGACACTAGGTTGATTTATAATATTTATATTTCTAGGAAGAGAGCCCAGCCCATATGCATGTCTGTCTCTCCAGGAAGCTGTTATCCATCTCTTCATCCTCATTCTGTTCCTCCTCCATCGTTTTTCTCCTCTCAGCTCTTGTCTTGTTCCTTGGCGTCTGCCATCTTGTCTGTCTTTTCTTGCTGCTTTTTTGCCTGTTTGCTCATGCCTGTAAACAGCCAACAGTTCTGTTAGAGGGGCTATGAATGGCTGGAACTCCATTTTCTCCAGGGCTCAGAGGACATCTCCAGCATTCAAGGTTTTCCTCTTTGCCTTCATTGCAAAGCTACTTGCGCACGCACGCACACACCCCACCCCCACCTCTCTCTATATATACAGCTCAAGGCATTATGTTGTGAGCTTCTTTGGAAATGTTTGTTCTTTAATAAATCTGAGCAATGATGACATTAGGCAGGCTCAGGTCCTCTAGTTTTTCTACGGTCTTTGAAGACCTACAGCCCAACCTTATCTGTTGTGACTTGCTAATTACTGATGTAAGCAGAGTCAGGATGAGCTCCACCCTGACATCTGGTGGTGAGTCATGGCAAAGCACGCCAGGGGCTGATCCAATTTGCATAGACACACCCACCCTGCCTGGTACGAACCATAGTGACCCAAATGGGCATTTTGGGCTGCTGTAGGATCCCCAGTTTTCTGTATTGGGGCAGGAATTTCTGTTATTGGGGCAGGAAGAATAAACTGTGGTTATACTGCTTATGTAAATCATGGACAGTGGAACTGTACTTGGCCTTTTGTCATGTTAAAGGGGAACTTGCCATTAACTAAACAGCACTCACCAGCCAAGGGACATGGGTTCCAAAGCCCAGTGAATGGAGAGAGGCTGGGGACAGGTATTAATACCTGGTGGTGTAGGGCCTTTGTGAGGGTCTGAGACACCAATTGTAGCCTCTCCTCCTCTCTCTACTGTGGAATATCAGAGCTAATGTTGAGTTCCTTGAGAGTCTGGTTTCAGACTGCTGAATTACAAATGAGCACTAGGGCTCCCCTAAACTACAAGCTGAAATCACTAAAGAGCTAAAAGTATTATGAGCTGAAATCACTGAGCACTGTGTTAAGTAGTGGGGGAGCCTGAAGATAAATTGCTGAGTGGCTGGTGGAGCAGTTGGCAAGACAGCTGATGGTGTGGCGCTGCTGGCAAAGTGGAGCAGTTTGTGAGGACCGTCGGAGTGGTGCTGCTGGCAGAGCGGAGCAGTTCGTGGGGGCCGTTGGAGCGGTGCTGCTGGCAGAGCGGAGCAGTTCGTGGTTGCAGTCGGAGCAGCTTGCAGGACGACTGGTGGAGCGGCGCTGTTGGTGGGGCGGAGCAGTTCGTGGGGACAGCTGTAGCGGCTTGCGGGACAGCTGGCGGAGCAGAGCGGCCTGTGAGACGGCTGGCAGAGCAGAGTGAAGCCCCACGGAGGGTGAGGCAATCATCTTCACGCCACGTAAGGTGCCCCTTACCCCCCCTTTCCCATTGCTGCCCAGGCGGGTGGTGTGTAGCACCCTGCAGATGAACTTTTGAACTCTGGGACTGGACTTTTGGTTTCTTGGACTTTTGGGGACTTTGGTTGACTTTTGGGTTGCTGGACTCAAGAACCCAAGGGACAGGGCAAGGCCCAATTGGCTGTGGTGGGTCTTGCTCACAGTTTGGCTTATGGATCCTAGTTGCAGTGTTTTCCCAATTTAAGGCTGGTGCCGTTTACCTGCTGCTATTAAAGATTTCTGTTACACTGAGGCTCTGTGCTTGCGAGAGGGGAAGTATTGCCTCTTTGAGGCGCCCAGGGGTGTGTATAAGATTTTCCCAGGTTACTGGGTGGGGGCTCGAGCCGGTTTTGCATTGCATTGTTGAGAAGGGAACCCCTATGTACTGAACCTGGCCCTTGCTGCTGTCAACTCGTCCTGGCAGAAGGGTTACACTTAGACAGGTCAAATACCAGAAAAATAAATATATTAACTGGCTAAATTAGCCAGCTCATACTGAAGTCATAGGTGCCAACTTCTTCTGGCGCTGGTGGGTGCTTGACCTCCTTCTGCCTCTGACCCTGCCCCGACTCCACCCCTGCCCCAAAATCCCCACCCCAACTCTGACCCCCTCCCTGCCCCTATTCATCTCCTTCCCCACCTCTGCCCCTGAGCATGCCACATTCCTGCTCCTCCCCCTTCGTCCCAGAGCTTGCTACAGCTGTTTGGCAGTGGCAAGCACTGAGAGGTAGATAGAGGAGCGGGGACACGGCACGCTCAGGGGAGAAGGTGGAGGTGGGGTGAGGAGGCTGGCTGCCAGTGGGTGCAGAGCACCCACTAATTTTTTCCCCATGGGTGCTCCATCCCCAGAGCACCCACGGAGTGGTGCCTATGACTGCGGTTATTCATCCGATGAGAGAAGGAATGCTGTGCAGCCAGCTATAGGAGAAAATATCCACCAAGCACATTGCTCTGCTCCACAGAATAGTATGCAACCAGCTCCTTTAACTACCTCATCCCCAGGGCTGGCTCTGGCTTTTTTGCTGTCCCGGCTGGGGCGCTGGTGGGGAGTGTGGCACGCCCGCCCCCTGCTCTCCTGGCTGCGGCCCTGCTGCCCCGGCGGGGGAGCGTGGCATAGCTGCCCCCTGCTGCCCCGGCCGGGGAGCCGACAGGGAGGTGGCATGCCCCGCTGCCCCGGCCGGGGCGCTGGGAAGAGGTTCCCCCCCCCCAGCGCCGCCCCCCTCCAGGTGCCGCCCCAAGCTCGGTCGGCTGGTGCCTGGAGCCAGCCCTGCTCATCCCCAGCTTGGAGGCCTTTCCATCCCTTTGTCCCCCATTGCTGGAATGTCACAGAGATCAACCTATGACTCTCCTATGTTCTCCACCGGGATCAATAAGAAGTGACTGTCATGCTGTGTATTTCATCACTGTGGAGTGGTAAGTGCTAGTTGCATAGACTATATTCACACTGGGAAGAAAATTAATAAAGACAAAGGGCTAAATCTGGCCAGTTTTGCACAGTCCTTTGACCCCAGCAGCAGTTTTGAAAATGAGGGCCGTGCCAGAAGGAGGACTGCAGGGTTGGTCTAAGTTGTCAGCGAAGAAGGCAGAAGCTTTCCTGTTTCCATAGGAGTTTTGGGACCCTTTGTCTGCTCTAGAATAGGGGCTGTGTTTGGCCTTCTGTGATCTATGCAGCATCTTCGTTCAGTACAGATCTCCCCCTTCCCTGGGTTCATGCGTGATTAACCACCTCTGTGCCCTTTAGTGCTCAATTCCTTCTGAGCCCAGAGGCCAATATCTTCTTTAGCAGCATCAACATGGCTGGTTCACAAGCACCATGGAGCCCTGTTTTATGCATGGTTGGAAGCTCTCTCGTTTTAGCAGAAAGGATGGGAAACCTGGGCTTTGGGTCTCACAGGCATGGAGGCAGCAGAAGCAAAACAAACAGACCAAAATACCAGTGTTCCTACGGGGAGATGGTTGGCTTCGTGCCATCAGCTGGGCATGTGGGCTCCATTCTCCCCCTCCTCCTTCCCTGAGCAGCAACAGCGCAGGGCTCTGTGACAAGGAGCTGCAAAGGAGCCCCCGTGGCTGCTCTCTGCAGCGTAGCCAGTCTAATGCAGAGGCAATGCAGGGAAGCTGGTGCTTGCGATCCGCTCCCAGGGGCACCTACGGAGGCAGATTCTGGCTGTACTTTTGGGGTGACAGATCTTGCCTGCGCTCAGCCTTGCTCATTTGAAGGTTCGATTGCACAATGCTCCTGCCAATTCCCTAACAAAGCATGTTCCCCCAACAGGCCTCCTTCAGGCACAGGTTGTGCTGCCCACACACCCCGTTTGGAAAAAATACCACCTCTGCTACTGCCCCCATTGCACTGTTACAGGAGGGGTGCAAACCCTTTGGGGATGTGATCCCGTGAACACAACCACTCTCATGGGCTACAGTAACATTTTCGGCAACTACGTCTCTTAAGGAGTAACCCCCAGAAGGAGAGATCTAAGGAGGCATAAATGACATGCCCCTGATCCCTAGCTGGGGTCCACTGTCTGCCTTTGCTGTGGGTCGTATGACATCCCACTTCTTAGTGGCTTCTACTGGGTTTGGGCAGCATTAGTGCATGGTGGGGGCTTTCATGGAGAGGGAGTGAAGTGTCCCGGGATCTCCTGACCACCATAGGCGCTGACTCCGTGGGTGTTCCGGGGCTGGAGCACCCACGGGGAAAAATTGGTGGTACTGAGCACCCACCGGCAGCTCCCCACCGGCCCCCCCACCCGCGCCCAACTCATCTTCCAGGAGGCGCCTCCTGCCGAAAAGCCGGGGCTTTTTTTAGCCCACCGCCCGCCTCTCAGCTGTGCGGTGGGGGGCCGCGGGGGAAAGCGTCAGAGGGACGTGCAGCGTGAGGTGGCCCAGACGAGCAGAGCGAGGTCACGCAAGTGGGTGGGTCGAGGCAGCAGGGCCGGCAGCCGCCCCGCGTCCCGCCCCACGCCGGGAGCTCAGCCCTGACTGCTCTGGATGTGATCGCTGGCCGGGCGAGGGGAGAGCGCTGCCCCCTGCCTGCGCAGCGCCTAGTGCGGCCTGCGGTCTGCATCCCGGCCTGCCCGAGGAGCAGCCAGCGCCAGCTAGGCTGAGCCGAGGGCAAGCGGGGGCTGCCTCCTGGCCCAGGCCGGCGTGTCCCTGGCCCTGCCGCGCGGCGCCGCCCCAGGCATGGTAGCTGGGGCTGTGCGCTGCGCTCCGGGGCCAGGCGGCGGCCCCTGCTTGCCCTCAGCTCGCCCAGCCAGCACTGGCTGCTCCTCATGCGGGCCGGGCTCCGGACCGCACTAGGCGCTGCACAGGCAGGGGGCAGCGTTCTCCCCTCGCCCGGCCAGCGATCATATCCGGAGCGGCCAGGGCTGGGCTCCCAACTGGGGGCGGGATGGGACGCGGGGCGGCTGCCGGCCCCGCTGCCTTGGCCCACCCACTTGCGCGACCTCACTCTGCCCGCCTGGGCCACTTCACGCTGCACGTCCCTCTGACGCTTTCCCCCGCGGCCCCCCACCGCACAGCTGAGAGGCGGGCGGTGGGCTAAAAAAAGCCCCGGCTTTTCCTTGGGAGGTGCTTTCCAGAAGGTGAGTTGGGTGGGGGTCTGGCAGGGAGCTGCCGGTGGGTGCTCAGTACCCACCAACTTTTCCCTGGGGGAGGAGGTGGGAGCGGGGATTGGGGGAAGGGGCAGGGCCGGGGTGGAGTTGGGGCAGGGCCGGGGTGGAGTTGGGGCGGGGTGAGAGCACCCACCAGCACCAACGAAAGTCGGCACCTATGCTGACCACACCCCCTTTCCAGGTAGCACCACACCCTTTCTCCAGCCCCCTTATAGTGGGAAGTGGCCCCAAACTTTCACTCATAACGCATCACCTTGGTGGATGTTTTATCATAGAATCTCAGGGTTGGAAGGGACCTTGGGAGGTCATCTAGTCCAACCCCCTGCTCAAAGCAGGACCAATCCCCAATTTTTGCCCCAGATCCCTAAATGGCCCCCTCAAGGATTGAACTCACAACCCTGGGTTTTGCCAATGCAGACCCTGGGTTGACTCCAGCCTGGTACTTCTGTGCATATGTATCTGCTGCCGTAACAAGCCGAGATAGTCTGCATCTCTCAACATGACGTAGCTACCGTGCAGCAAGGTAACACCTGAGCTGTAGACTCGATAGCCTTGTGTGAAAATGGTCATCCCAGATGATATCGACACCAGATCAGCTCCACATAAATCCCTCTTCTTGCTAAACTAGGAACAGATCTGGCTGGAGTGGGGACTCTCATGTGCCTTTCAGCTGATCATCTCTTCTCCTCAGTCTTCCCACGAGGCCCCATGCCCTGGGAGAAATTGAGGAATCAGAGGCACTTCGTGGATTATGGGGAATGGAACAGATTCAATGCTTGCGTTATCTTACTGTGCATAGCACTGTGTTTTGCTGCAGTTTGGCAATTAACATTTTTCTAGGCATGGAGCTGTTTTTAAGGCAGTTAAATGGCACCACTCAGCTCATAACTTTCTCTGTGACTTGCTGGGAATAGCAGGACCTAATGCCAAGTCAGGAAAAGTGGGTCAGGATCTCTGACCTAATGTTGGGAGGTCAGGTAGATGGCAGAAGATCTAAGTTCTAGCCCCAGCTTCGCCTGTGACCACGGGCATGTCCCCATCCTCCTCTTTCCTGCCTCCAGGGCTGGTGCAACCATGAGGGGAACTAGGCGGTCGCCTAGGGTGCCAAGTGGTTGGGGGCACCAAAAAGCGGTGCCCTGGCTTGGCAGGGAGGAGCTGCCTTCCTGCCATGGAGGAGCCGGCGCAGGGGGCCGCAGCCGCCCTAAAACGCGTCCCCCGCCCTTCCTGCCCATTTGAAGAATGCAGCGAATCCTCTCCTGACTCTGAGCACTGACTCTCCAAGTACAGGATGAATTTTCAGAAAATTTACAAGTAAAAATGTTTAAATGTATTAAAGGATCCAATTTAAAATTAATAAGCTTAGAAATTAACTACCTGGTGTCCTGAATGGTCTTAACCTTGAAGTGTCTGGGTTCTGTTTCCATATAGTTGAGGCTCTCCGAAATCTGGGTGTAGTCTACCTGTGAAGAATATTTCTAGGATTAATGGTCATTTTTGTCATTATTCACCATAACTGAGGTTTTCTCTTCAGCTGGACATGGTCCAGAATGATCTTCTCCAGAGAACTGAACAAAGCACTGTCTTCTTTCAAAGTGGCTACCATCTCCCATTAATCCCAAAGGGAGTGAAGCCAAATGGCCATGAGGGCTTAAAGGTGGTTTTGGCAGGGGGTGTGCTTTAGAGTTTGGTGGGTGAGACGCACAATGATTGGAAGGGAGCTGGATGAGGGTTGTGGTGTTGGTAACTTGTTGTGTCATGTGGTGTGGCTGAGATAACTGTGCATGCCCCGAGTCACTGCATGTGTACATGTACAATCTGAACTGTTACACAAAGGTGTTGGGCCCCCCCAGATCCACCCATAGTGGAAGTTAGGAGCCTGGATACCTTTGAGGATCTGGGCCTTTGTGTTGGTGCCTCACGTTTCTCCACTGTGTGTTTCAAGAGTGCAGGTCTCCCTGCAGTTGTTTGTGGTGGGCTCGTTCCACCCATCCCCTGGAGCCCACATCTGGGAGTGAGAGAAGGTGCCGCACCCAGCGCCAGCCGGGGGAGACCAAAGCCTGCCTTAACCACTGCCCCATGGTGCTCTGGCAGTGTCGCAGTCCTACAAAGTGCTGATGGGCCTGGTTTTGTCCTATAAGGTGTGAACAAAGGACACACAATGAAACCAGAGCCTGGTAGGACAAGGAATGTAAAGGCCTCAATTCTCCTCTCCCTGTCACTGTGTTTATGCTGTGAGTTCCAAGGACCCTTTTGATGGGTGTCACCCGCAAGAAAGCAAAGCAACTTCACACTTTGTTGATTCAGCTTGTGCAGCTCCTAGCCACTTGAGCCTGTCACACTGTGTGCTGTGGGAGGGTTGTGGGAAAGATGAGCCCCGTCTTAACCTCAGTTTTGGAATTGCAAAGACGTTCTGCAGCACCTATTATCTGTGGGCCTCAGAGCCCCCTGCATGGCTGTAAAATATTGCGAAATGGTAAGGATGGGGAAACAGAGGCACAGAGAATTTTCAAGCACAAATCCGAGCCAGAGCTGGGAATGTTTGCTGGGACAGCCCTGCAGACTAATGGCTAGGCTGCAGCCAAAGACAAGCGCAGCCAAGGCTCATGCTTCAGCTGCTCCTGCAGGGGGACGGTGCACACTTGGCTAGTTGCACAGGGAGGGTTTAGCTTTCCCATCATAGCATCAGTGATTGGCTGCTGTTGGGCTGGATGGGCCAGGGGCCTGCTGGCATCCTGTTGTGCCATGGCATGTTTCAGCATGCTGATCCAGTGAGAGAGAGCTGAGAAGGCTCATGTAGCTCTGCTCTGTGCTGTCTGATCCAGGCAGCTCCTCTTCCTGCCAAGGAACAACTATCCTGGGACTTGAGTGAGAAGCAATTGCAGTCTGTCCTGTCTAATCACGGCAAACTGCATGCATCTGAAGGCACTGGGATAGTTGCATAGAATCATAGAATAGAATAGAATCATAGAATATCAGGGTTGGAAGGGACCTTAGGAGGTCATCTAGTCCAACCCCCTGCTCAAAGCAGGACCAATCCCCAATTTTTGCCCCAGATCCCTAAATGGCCCCCTCAAGGATTGAACTCACAAGCCTGGGTTTAGCAGGCCAATGCTCAACCCACTGAGCTATCCCTCCCTCCTCCCCCCTATGAGACAAGATGAATTGAAAGGATTTCAGGATGGTCTCTCAGCATAATAAGGAGAATGGGGAAAGTGAAAACCAAAACAGTCAAGGGGAGAACCAATGTCTGGGCAGGGTTATGGGGCTTGGCTGCCTTCCCCACAGGCTGGTTCCATTAGCATTTTGACATTCCCCAAGAGCTGTCTTTGCAGAAGTGAAGAGATAAGCAGAAAGGCACCGATGTTTAGTTTAAAAGTAGAGGAGCTCTAGGTTTAAAGCACTTTCTGGCCAGCTGCCCCCTCTCACTCTATGAAATACTCTGACTCCTCCATACCAAAAAATGGAACAGAGCTTGGGACAGGCCTGGACTCCGTGCGCACATGTGGCTCAGCTCTCCTCGTTTGATTTCATCCAGATGTCTCTCTCCTTTATTATCGTTAAACCGTGCTGCTATTTATAACTGGGAAATGGGCTCACCTCTCTGAACAGCAACTGGCTGCAAATCTAGTGCTGGATTTAATCTGTAGTGTTGGCGTCTGTCCACTCCTAGTTACAGTGAGGTAAGGCTGTTGAGGTGAAGATGACATCAGCTGTCTCTGTCTTGAAGAGCTTAGTCCTGTATGGTGCTGAGCACTCTGGTTCCAATCCACGTAAATATGCACTTAATTCGATGCACATGAATAGTCCCATGGAAATGAATGAGGTTATTTAGGCTTTAACTTTGCTGGATGGGATAAGAGCGCTCAGCACCTGCAGGACGGAGCCTTACCTGTCAATCAACCTTCCTTCCATTACTGCTTATGCAAATCATCTAAGGTATTAAGCTAATTTGTTGTTTGTACGTCACTCAGCTTGGACGATAGAACTAGAGAGATCCGTTTCACTTCCTGGTTCCCCGTCACTACTGTCATCTGGTCACATCTGAGTTTCCGGCACCAAAAGGGCACGTTGAATGTTTTGTTTTTTTTTAAATCAAAGCTTAACAGAATGTAAAGGGCTTGATTCTCCTCTCCCTGTCACTGGGTTTACGCTGGGAGTTCCAAGGACCCGTTTGATGGGTGTGGCCCACAAGAAGAATCAGCCCAATCCTGGCCAGGTAGGCTACAAAATAAATAGACCTGATATTTTTTCATCAAAATGAAACCTAGGTGAATCTATTATATGATATCCCTTAGGCTAGGCCTGTGATGGGGAAGTGTAGAAAGAGGAGTGCAAATAACAGCATGGTTTGGTAGACGGGGTATAGGAGTGGCACCGCTGGGGTGAAATCCTGGCTCTTCCGAAGTTGGTGCAAAAATCCAACTGATTTTTGTGGGGTCAGGATTTCTCTCCTGTGCTCAGTTTGGTCTTAGGCTAGTCATTGAGGCCAACGTTTTCAAATTTCGGAGCCTAATGTTGGAATTTGAAACCCATGTTTAGGCATCAAACATAGTGACCTGATTTTCCTACGCATTGAGCACCTGCAGCTCTCACTGACATTTGGCAGCCAAGCTTGAAAGCATTGGCCTTAGCCATCATGCCTCAGTTTCCCCATCTGTAAAATGGGGATAATGATGTGTACCCACCTTTATGAAGATCCATGGATGGAAAGTGTAGGGTAGAGTGAGTGCTAGGAATGGATTAGAGAGAAGTGGAAACCCTTTCATTCTGGCTTTAAATGATAGCACATTTTCTGAGAGACTCTTTGCACAAAAAAAGATTTTGTTTTAAAATGCCGAGGCCTAAACACTTTGCTCACCAGCAATTTAATGAGCAGAACGTTGTCCTTGCACTAGGCTGATGCGAACGATATACAGATGACTGGCTGTTTGAATACCAATTAATCAAAAGTATTTGTCATGTAAAACCCAAATCCTATTTAAACTTTTAAAAAGAACAGTGCTTATCCCAGGGGCAGGACATAAGTAGATTGATATCAAACAGACCATACTTACAAGACATTGTTTACACTGCAAGAGTCTCGAAAACATATTTAGCATAAGATGCTATAGTTGATATTGAGTGATACTTTTGGCTGGCTCGATGGATGGAAGGAAGGGCTGGCAGTGTTCCCCTGAAGCAAAAACAGGAAAACCTCAAATTTGCTGAATAAACTGTTCCCTATAAATATTTCTGAGGAGTTCAGAGTCTGCCATTGATTTGGTTCCTATTGATACAAGGCTTCGAAGATAGAAAGCCCCAAGTGCTCACTATTGGGTTAATAAAATGAGTGCTAGCTAGATTGTGACACACACTCCGTGGCTACTTAGAGAAGTCATCTCCTTACACCCCTGTCTAGGTGGTCTGGATCATGGCTCTACACTCGCCCACCTACCCCTTCTCTGGAACTGGTGGGCGGGCTTGGGCATGGCAGGGAATGGGCAAAGCATGGGCTCCATCCCCACTGGCCAGAGTAGCTGACTCAGCTAGGGGGCTGGGGATAGTGATTTACTGCTGCTTCTGGGCCTACGAGCTAGGGAGGAACTGAACTTTGGAGTGGGTCTGAGTCATGATGTTCCAGTGGCCACTCTCAGGATGGGCCAGTTTACATCCCACCCCTTCCTCTGGCCTAAATCTACTATGAATGTCTGATAATTCTCTGAGAAACTGGGCTCCTTTCCTGCACCAGGATCTGTGAGTGTGCATCTCCTTGTTCATGCGCACAGGGTCTGACTGATCACCAGGGTCAGGAGGGAATATCCCCCCCAGGTCAGAGTGGCAGTGACTTTGGTGGGGAAGGAGGGTGGGAAGGTTTGTCTTCCCCTGCAGGGTGTGGATGCAGGTCACTTGCCAGGATTATCTGAGTGTATCTCACTTAATCATTCCCCTGCCCATGCAGGGGCCTTGGGCACTGGTGCATTTTGGTAGTTCCTCTTTGTCTGTGGTCTAGTCTCATTTTGGTTGTTGGGTTAATGTGTGGGTGCTGGATAGTGGTGGTGGTCTGTGAGATACAGGGGGTCAGAATAGATATCTGGTGGGTTCTTCTGATCTTAAACTCTATGACTCTGTGTTTGGTCCCATTGACTGTATGGGCTCAGGAGTCTAGGCAGGCAGACAATCACATGAGAACGGGCAATGAGGCTAAGTAGTTGAGATTTGTGGATTGGAGGCTTTATGGAGAAATGAACAAACCAACTTAAGACAAAGCTATATGGAATGTGCACATATGCGTGTGACTGTGTGTGCAGACGAGAATGATTTGGGGTTGTGAGCTATCCGGCTCCGGACTGAGAGACCTGGAATTTTAAAGGGGCAGAATAGATTGTTCTCTGAATAGGCAAGTGTTAAAAACTGTGTAAACATCAATGTGAATTTTATGGCACAGTTTGTATGAAATAAAAGAGGCTTTATTTAGGGACTTATGTGTGAGCAGAGCCATTTGCAGAGTAACACTGCCTCTGGGAAATTATTACCTGCTCTGGTGGAATTCAACCAGTAACTAGAGAAACTTCAGGGTTGGCAGGTGGAATTTAGGTGGGGTAGGTTACATACTGGTAAATTCAGCCCTCGATTCATTAACAGACAGTGATGGTTGAGGTCAATCCAGTGACACTTGTCTGCAGAGTAATCTACCAATGAAAACACTTGGTAGGCACATGTGTACAGTCCCCCTCATGCAATCTCTTTAATTTTGTCCAGTAGAATAGCACAGACTCTTCCAACTTTCCATATAGTTAAAGTGCCTTGAAATCTTGGGCTCTGGCTGTATTTGAAGAAATTAGGTTGTTTTGAAGCGAAGATATTAACAATTGTGATAGCTAATTATTATGTTGTATAAACTGTAGACATGCCCAGATAACTCTTAGGTGGGAGCATTGTGACATCGGAGGTAACTCAACCAATGACCACCCTTTTTTTTTTTTTTTTTTTTTTTTTTTTTTAGCTTATTTGGTGGTTATGACTCAGGTGGTGTGAGGGAGGCTGCCATGTGTAAAGAGTTCTCATTGGTAGTTTCCTTGTCACTGGCTTTGCAAGGTTCCCTGACCCCATGCTGGCTTGGGCCTCAACGCCTGCAAGGCTCTCCTGGCACTGCTGCCTGAGCTCCACCACGTACTGAGGCACAGGGGGAGCCTTTATATCACAGCAACTTTGGACTTGGAGACTGGACTCCTCGGGGCCCCCCTCCTTTTACACAGGGCTGGTCTCTGTTGGAGACGGGAGTGAAAGCCTTGTGGAGTGTGTGCTAGGCTCAGCGTGGTAGGCAAGGAATGCTGGAGACTTCTCACTCAACTTCTTATCTCCGTGCTCTTAAGGGGTGGGGCAGGCGAGGTGGGTCCTGATGCCACCAGGGCGGGGTTAATTTCCTGGCTGAGGTCTCTCAGTAAGTAGCTCCCAAGAATATAAAGAGCACCCATCATATTTACCAGTGACAACAGAACCCCCTGCTGGAAAGACTCTCAGTGAAGGACAGTCTGTGTCACTCGCTTCTCCAAATACGCCACAGCCTCTCGTCTGCTTCTGGAAATTGGACACAGGCATGAGCAGCTGCAGCTGCAGGGTGCATATCTGTGCTCCACCAGCAGGTCTGCCTGTTGCACTCCCCTTTTGAGAGGTTGTCACACACCGGCCGATTGATGGGCCACTGCTCTGTGTCAGGCCCGGCAGACTCACTACACTGAACACACCAGTGTCATGATATATGCCCCAAAGGTGGAATATTACTGGAAAACTAATACCTCACTCATCATCGTTAGTCTGGGGTGGTGTATGTGAGGGGGTGTACAGAAAGTTATGTTGTGATGGGGTGTTAATGAAATTCAGAAAGGGCCTATTAGTGTGATGAGGCCACACAGGAGACGATCAGGCTGGAGAAGCAACCCCTCATGGGAAGATGAAGCTCAGTGGAGCAGCTGGGGACTGGGCAGGTATAAAGCCAGGAAATGGGCAACGGCAGTGGTGGCAGTGAGGACATTTGCAGCTGTCACCTGTGCATTGGAGAGGGAACCCAGCGATAGAGTAGGACCATGGGAGCCTGGCCCTGAGGGAAGGGTGTCCCCAGAAAAGTGAAGGATGGAGGAGAAAAGCAACCCTGGAAGCCAGCAGCAAGGGTTAGAGACTGAGCAGGCCTTGGCTGTGGCTTGTAGGGTCCCTGGACTAGAACGCAGAGTAGCCCAGGTTCCCCTACCAGCCACTGATGGGGCGGCATTGCCTGGAGTGCGGGTCCAGTGAGACTCTGTACCCTGGCAGGGGAAAACACATAGTGATCTGGCTGGAAGATCAAGTCATGAAGAGGAAGCTGAAGCTCCTGGAGCAAGAGATGGGCCCTGGAGTGAGAGAGGGCAACTTGGTGGGGGGGGGGGGGATGGAGAGGGACCACAAGAGGAGGCATCAGGCCTGGAAGAGAGCTATTCCCCAGAGCAGCCAGGAGGAGGAGGCACCAGCCGCTGTGAGGGAGAAACCTGTGACATAGGGATATGGGCTAGAATTGCACTTCTAAAATGTGTTTGGCAAGCAGTGCATCAGCCCAGCCTGCCCTAGACAAAGGAATGTGGATTTGCTTGGCTAGCTAGCCTGGTCGTCAGGCAGAGACAATGAAGGTGCATGTAAAAAAAGCCATCACCCTTGCCAGTCAGGATGATAGCCTCTGGACTAGAAAGACGGGGTGTCTGAACTGCAAATGATAAGTAATTGAATCAACTGATTATATACAAGATTACTGTATTACCTTACTTGATACACTCTTCTCTTTTCTGAAAGTGAATGACACTGGTGATTAATTTCATTGTGAAATGTCAGTGTTAACACTATAGGAGGAATTATGGCTATTTACTGATATTATGTTTTAAAATCTGTGACCAAACACAGGGAGAAACAGGGTTTTCCCCAGACAGGAAGGAAGGCAGCTAGCTACCTGTCTTCAGTGAAATTAAGCAAGATGTGACCAAAACCAATGGAAACCCCATTTCCATATGAATTATCAGGGGGAGGAGCCCTTCACAGGAAGGGAAGAATAGCATGAGGTCATCCTGAGCCTGGGGACAAAACAGTGAATTTGGGAAGATATAGGGAGAGAGACGCCATCATGGCATCTGTCACTGGACAGACACCAGAGCTCTTGTAAGGTGAGAGAGGTGGATCCTTCAACCAAGAGGATTTGAAATCTCTTGAAATTGAATAGAGATGAGACCTGCTTAGGCAAAGATCTGTCACCTAGGAAAACAAGGGAAACCAGCACCTTGTACTTCCATGGAAGGTCTTGACTGAGAGAAAGTCAGCCATGGTTGGAAAGAAAAAGATGGGTAAGAAATCTACCTTGCTCCAAGGCTGTATCTGGTTGAGTTAAGTCTTAGCCATTAGAACATGTATTTTTACTTTTATTTGCTTGTAGCCATTTTTGTCTTTATCCCTTGTACTTAAACTTAAATGCGTTATTAACAAAAGAGAGAGAGGTTTTAAGTGTGTTTGTTTTACTTTTAATCTAAACCGGCCCAGTGCTGTGTTTGAACTGGTTGTTAACTCCAGTTAAAGCAGCTAGCTGCTGTGCTTTGGCTCTTTAAAGGTGCAACAGACCTTATTATTCCCCGAGCACTCCAGGAGAGGGCTGTGCAGTTCAGGGCAGACAGTTTGGGGAAAATTGGGCCTTGGCATGTGTTGAGGTCACTTTGGCTGATAGTAACCAAGGCTGATGGAGACCAAGGGTTACTGTGGTGTAACAAGCGGGCTGCTGGAGTCAGTTGCTGAACCAGGGCTGCTCAGCACACAGCCACGCAGGGCATGCTTGTGTGCTGGCTGGGAGCATCCAGACAGGGAGATACAGAAGCGGAGCATTTTAAGGCACTCAGGGTTACAGGACAAGTCATGACACAACCTCTCACTGGTCTGGACTGAACCCCCAAAATATGACAACGTTCCCCTGTCCCCGCCAGTGCCAAGCACCCCTCACCGCCTTCACACCTGCCAGCGTGAGACACCTGCAAGCAAAAGATGTGATGCATGATCAAAAGATGACCCACTGGTGTTTTGGGGCATCACTCCATACCTTTCAGATTATCTTGTTTTTAAGGGGGTGGGGAAAGCTGTATCAAAGGATGTGAATTAAAAACCTCCTCTTTAAAAAAAGACAGTCACGCACACACATAATATCCCCTCCTATCCGCCAGAGCTGAACCTCTCAGTTCTTCAACTCAGACCCACTAGTGCTGGGACTACAGGTGTAATTGCCAACGTCTTTATGGGCCATCCGCAAGCAGGGGAGTCAAAATACACTTCCCCAGTGGGTTACATCACTACTGACTAGACAACAGTAGAAAATTGGAGATCAGGAATCCCAGATTCGCTCCTTGGTTAAGAAAAGGTTTGTGCTGTACCAGGGAGACAGAGGATAATCAAAGCACATATATGTGGAATAATCAATCTGAAAGGCAGTGTGGCTAAGAGTTGAAGTTACCATTTTAGAGTTCTGTTCCCAATTGCTCCCATAGTCACCTTATGTAACCTTTTAACTTAGAAGCAGGTGTAGTAGTTCGTACTTGGCTGCTATCTAAGATAGAGGTCATAGCATAGGTTAGTAGTAAGGGTGATGAAGTGCATGGAAATATAAAGCACAGTCAGCAGCAGGGAGACTTGACACTGACTTCCTGGCTCCTAGTTAAGGAACTTTTTTTCCTTGCTCATCAAATATCCTTTAGCAAGTCTCTCCTTCTCCGGGCTGTGTGGGAGCAGCTGGAAATATTGTGACATTCAAAGTTATTTGCAGATGGTGGGTGACTAGTGTTGACAGTGTAAAATACATCAGCAGAAAGAAGCAGTAACATTTTTCTCTTTTGTTTTAAATGTTATTGCCCTGCTTGTATGTAGTGTTGTTGTAGCCGTGTCAGTCCCAGGCTATTAGAGAAACAAGATGGGTGAAGTCATATCTTTTATTGGATCGACTGTTAGTGAGAGAGACAAGCTTGTCTCTCTCACCAACAGAAGTCGGTCCAATGAAAGATATTACCTTACTCACCTTGTTTCTCTAATTCTCCTGCTTGGCACATGGACAATGTGTGAGGCAACAATCATATCCCAGGAAATTACACGCTTCTGCCAACAAGGAGTAAAAAAAAAAAAAAGCGAAACACCTATGCAAAGCAACAGACAGACTCTACTGGCCACGTTTCCCCAGCTCTGACCCCACATTCCCCTGTATAGATGTACACCCCACCCTGCCCCTCCTGTCCTTCAAACACCCCTTGCCTCTTCCTCCATTTCCCCCCTTGTCTCCTCTCTGTTGAGTAGATCTGGTGCAATGGGTAGTTACACTCTCTTCCATTTTAGGAATACGGGGGTCATATTATGGCATTATTCTTCATAAATCAATGTTCTCCTCCCCCAGAAGTTGACGAAGAATGCTTTTCAGAGAAATCTACAAAAAGCTGCCCTCTTCCAAAGTAGTTCCTTTATTTTAAATGTGACTGAGACGACAGGTGACCTCAATTAAGGGGCCCTCTTTGGAAATGGCCATCGCCTCCCATTGTTCCCCAAGAGAATGAAGCCAAGCTGTCCTCAGAGAAGATGGTGACCCTCCATGCTGTCAGGGAAGATGGTGGCTGTTTGAGTGACAACTTTCAAAGAGTGATGCTTTGGTAAGGCACTTTTGTGCCTTTAGTCTCTATTCTATTGAGAACTACAGGACATAGTGGCCATTTTGAAAGAGGACAGTTCCTCGTGGAATCCTCTATAGAAGAAAAGTATTCCCCAGCCCCTGATGAATAAGCTATTCTTCATAACTGAAAGTAACAGCAAAACTGACCATTAATCTTTTTTAGAGTCTTAATGTAGTCAGTGCATGAGATTTCAGTGAAGTTATACTTCCCACATAGCTAAAAAGAGTCCATTCTGTTACTGCGATCATTTGGGACAAACAATGGTCTGACTCAATGTGTTACATTTTTTAAAGGACCTATTTTAAAATGAATAGTAGTTTATAATCCCAGGAATGGATTTACCTGTATATTTTCAGATAATTAATTCTGCACTCGGAGTAAGTGCTCTAAGGGGGGGGGTGGGTGGGAATGTGCTGCACTTTCCATAGAGGAAGAAAAGGAGTTGATTCCTTGCTTTCAGTCAAACTCGCTTTCAGCTGTGGAACCACAAACATGCTTCTATAATACTGTAAGCCTGACTCAATTATCCTGGCCTCAAGGCCATAAATCAAATCCTTTCAGGTCACACTGCATATCTACAGGAAGCTACAGGATCCCTTTCCAAAGAGACACACAAGCTGTGCCAGGTAAGTCGACCGCATCATTGTGGCACCCTGTACCTCAAAGCAGCACCCTGGAATCCCCATATTCACCACTGTCATATAATTATGATATGTTTTGTACAAAGTCTGCCTTGTGAGGTATAATTTTGAAAGTCTTGATCTGTTATACAATCCAACAGGATATTAGTGTTTGTGCAATCGTTGTATGTGAAGATATGAAGTTTTGCTATGTGTGTTACTGAAATATGTTGTAAAGTTGGGAACACCCACAATTTGCCTTTCAGGTACAACAATGGAAGAGCCAGATGCTCTGATGGCCCATTAAAGGTAATCCACAGTCCCAAGGACTATCCAAGGAACCGTATACAATGGAGCCTTCTCAGAGATAGCACATAGACAATGGAGACTGCTTGACTACATCATAGCAAAGGGTATTTCCAGCAAGCTGGAAGAAACTATAAAGTGGGAAAGTGACATCACCATATGGTCTCAATTCCCCCTATAACTCAACACCTGGAAATCTGTCTGGAGGACAAAAACTGAAAGCAGGGAGCGTGATCTCGGGCTGAAGGAGAGTTCCAGCCTGAGTATTGAAGAGCTGTAACCTGCTTGTACTATCCGTCAGGGTGAGACATTGCTTGATTCCAATCCTGTTTAGTTTATAGAACTTAAAATAAATTTGCAGTCTATTTCTTAGGTAACCAACTTTGAATCTCTATGCTTACTACTTAAAATCTTTCTGTAGTTAATATAAGTGATTATATTTTACCTAAAACAGTGTATTTTGGTTGAAGTACTTAGAAAATCTCAGCTCAGTTAATAAAAGCTAGTGTGTCTCACATCAAGGGTGGGGTGGACAGGGTAATGAACTTACACTGGTCAGGCTTCTGAGCAGTGCAAGATGGTACAGTTCTGGGGTGCAAGGCTGGGGAGCAGGGGGAATTGGCAGGAGCCTCCCTATTGTTAGTTCATGAGTGTCTGGGAGATCATTCATGTAACTCAGCTGGGTGTGTCCCTGCCTGTGGATGGCTGTGTAAGTGCAGCATCTGCCAGAGGTTTGTAGCTTGTCACAGCATCACAGTGTGAGAGGGAGCCCAGGTTGGTGGGACAGAGGGCTCAGGAGTCCCACACTTCAGGCTGCACCCCAGGAAAACCAGTAGATAAGAATACTAAACTGGGAATCTGGAATAGAAGGCAGGTTTCCAAGCTGACTCTCTGTGACCATGGGAAAATCAGTGAATCTCTGTGCCCCAGTTTCCCCACTTTTAAATGATCAGACTCCCCATTTTATGTGTAAAATACAAAACGGTTAAGCCAGTCATTGGACCGGTGTGTGCCAGGTCTTTGCAGGGTGTTGGTACAACACAGCTCTACAGCCTGCTCCTGCCCATTTCAATTGCTGGATCAGTAGTTTTGCAATTGTTGTCAGAGGGAGCTGGTCTGTGTTTTTATACTCTTTCACACACCCCATCTCCTGAAACACTCCAGAGTTCAGTAACACACTTACGAGTTAAACCATAAATAACAGCAGAGGCAGAGAGACATTGAGAGGTAGGGGGAAGAGGAAGAAAGAACCTATTGTATGAGAAGCAGACAGCTCTGCTGACCTGAAAATATATTATTCTATGAAAGCCCAAACCTGGGTGGTTGTGGAATTTGTTCCCAATTCACCATGAAAACCCTGGGCTGGGGTGACCGCCTATTTGATGCGGGTGGTCCTTAATGCAGGTCATAATTTACACTTAAGGCACATTGGATCCCTTGAAATGCCTTTCTTAGAACCATAAAAACAGCTTTGTACATGGATCTCACTGGAGGTTTCTGCAAAGACCCTCATGGTCAAGCATAAACACAACCTATTATTCTAACACAGGTCAATGTCCAATTGCCCCCCAAAGATCAGTCAGTGCTCGCTGGTCCCATTTACTCAGAGTCAGCAAGGAGGAGTACTGCTAATACCACTAGTCACCTTCGAGGCATTTGTTTAAATTAGGTTAAAAGGTTCATTTACTTCAGATCTGCACATTAATCAATAACATGATGTCATGGATTTATTTCCTAAGGCTCTTAAGATGCTTTACAAGCACTGATGAAGTTTTACAACACGCCTGTGAGAAAGATGCTGTGAGTATCATTAGACCCATATTAAAGAACAGGAACCTGAGGTTAAGTGACTTGCCCAAGGTCACACAGTAAATCCTTGTTAGAGCAAGAAATAATTCACAGGACTCCTGCCCTCCATCCCTCTGATCTAACCCCTAGCTCTCTACATAGTTCTCATCCTGGAAGTACTTAGCTGGTAACATTTCCCATGACATTGTAGGGGCTACAGGTCATACACAGACACGCACTCTGCTTGGTATGTAATTATATGACCAACAGTACACACTGGAAACACCTGGGGACAGATTTTGCACTCAAGTTATACACACTGCAGCCAATGGCCACTGTGACAGTGTCTAGAGGGAAGAATTCATCTCTTCCCCATTGTCTGGGAGACCGAGATGAGGGGCAGAGAGAAGGATGCATGCCAGAAGTGATGTCCAGTTGTTTTAGTGGGTCCTTTTGTGTCTCCAGCAGGGAGAGCTGTACCCTGGCCAGGTGTCGGAAATGGGCTGATCAGGAAACCGCTCCCACAGCCAAGCCCCTAGTAACTAATGGGGGAATCAGGCTGGAGATTGGTCTGCATAGCAAAGCCCATGCCCGGGTTTGGGTCTGAGCTTCCCCAGAGTCTGGAGATGTTCTGAGCTGGAGAAGGGCTGGGCTTGTTCTAGAGATCAGGGCCAGTGGCCAAGTCCGAGCCGAAACTCCCCAAAGTCTGGCCATGTGCTAAGGTGTGGTTTAGACTCAAACCTCTCTGCAGAGCCCCTGTGTGGAGATGCACAGATGGCAAGGTGATCACAGCATGGATCTGCCTGGCAAGGAGACTTTACCCAAAGCACTGACACATTCTGCATGGACGCTACATGGAGTCACCAGGAGTGTGAGGCTAGGCGGTGACTAGTCCTTGTGCTGTTGAGCTTTCTGGGAGCCTGTCCCTTATGCCCCATGTGCACGGGCCAGTCACAGCCCCTGCAATCCCCTGCATGCAGGGCCAGCCTTGTGCTAATGCCCCTTATGGCTCCCAAGCCCAGAAGGGCTAGGGGCCTGGGGAGAAGGTGAGCACATGGCCATGCTGTCCTTCTGCAGCAGCCAGGAAGAGGCGAATGTGCTGTCCAGCCTATGGGGCTGTGCCCCGCCTGCTGCCCTGGGTGGCTGTGCCCATATTAGATGCTCAGGGCTCTTCCTCGCTGACACGAATGGCCCTGCCCAGCTTTATTCTCATCACACTTCCAGTCCGAGCATACGGCTCCCAGCGAGGAACTGGAATGAGCAGATAGCACCGTGCAGTCAGAGGGTAACTGTTCATCCCATGCACCTGCAGGAGGAGGAAATGCTCTTTCCTCAGGCCTTGGGGAGAGCAACACCGCAGCTGTGGGCAGGAGGTGAAATTTCAGCCAGTGTGCACAGCTTCTGAGGGGAAAACAAGAGATGCTGCACCCAGATCTCAGAGCCAAACCATGGGGAGGAGCCAACATCCCCACTGTCTGCCCCTTCTCCCCCACATCTCTGCTGACCTTTCCCTTCCTATATCCTCACTGTGTCTCCCTCCACCCCATTGACCCTTTCCAGCCCCCCAGCCACATTAAAATGGAGTTAAGGCTGAGCGTACATATCAGTAACTTACAATGTCCCTATAATGCTTTTAATTGTAATGATCTCCCAACCCAGCGCTACAACCACAGAGCTAAGAAACAGAACAGGGATGTTGTAATTATCCCCCAAACAGCAGTTTTAAACCCAGGCAATTCAGAGCTGAGGTTACACTCAAAAGAAATCCAAACACAAAGTAAGACACACACAGTTAACCTTAACTCTGCCCTGTCATGACACTGTGAAAAGAAAAAACACCTCTGGGCTCCTAGACTGATTTGTATGGAACCATCAAACACTGCAATGTCTTAATCATAATCCTGTAGCTCTTACATAGCATCACAACAGAGCAGGGTAAAGGCTGTTTGGGTGAGTATTTTGACACATTAGGGTTACACTGAAAAGAAATCCCAACGCTGAATTTCCTAGGCTTATAACTCTTGGTTTGGAGATAATTACAGCCTTGTTGTGCTGTTTCTGTGCTGTGCGAGTATGTAGCTGAAATATCTGCTACATACTCACAACCTGTACTGCAGTTTGATGTGGATTTTGCCTGGATCTTTTATAACAGCCATTCAATTTAGTTTCTGGTTACAATTCTCCCTGTCAGTCCTACATTCATAGTTTCCCATGCTGCTTTAAAAATATCATCTTGTCTGTGTGAAACTTGACAGAGAGGTGGGTGTTGAGTGGAGCTGGTGTAATGGGGAGGTGTTTATTTTTAAAAGGTGTTGGATTTATGGTCATTGTTAGCTGCTACTCACATTAAAATATAGAACATTAACTGTGCACAGGGGCCTGGTTGGTGAATGGGGGCTGGGTGCCTTCTCCATCGGTCCCCCTCTTGAAAAAGACCCCAGGGCACCCCTCTTTCTCTCCCTGCTCATCGCATTCTCTGCACCTGAAGAAGACAAAGGAAGCATTCATTGGACTCTAGGGGAGGGGTCTTAACTTCTGAGTTTGGTCAGTTATCTGCTGAAGCATGTGGTAAGAAACATCGCTTGCATCTAATATAGTTTGTTAAGTAAGGATTAGTAAATGCCTATATTTCTTTATCTTGTAACTTTCCTGACCTTTATGCCTCATTTGTACTCACTTAATATACTTTTTTTTTACTGTTTGAATAATTAGCTACAATTTAAACACCCTGGATTACGTAAGAACCTATTTGAGATAGATCTTCTCTCTTTGAAATCTGGTATTTTAAATCTATTATTCCTTTAAGGGAATATTTTATCTGTACCGTGGGCTGGTCAGAGCAGGACATACATTTCTGGGGGAAATCTGGGACGGGAGGTGTGCTGGGGTCACCCTGCAGTACAACCAAGGCTGGTGAGAGCCAGTGTGTAACTCAAATGTGGCAGGCAGACTTCAGTTACACACAGCCTGCAAGACACTCAGGGTGTGGCTTGCAGGCTGCAAGGCTGTTTGTAAGCAGCCCAGGTGGGAGCTACTTAAGCAAGGCATTGCAAAGCACCCCAGTTTGCAGGGCAGGGGTGACACAGCCCTCCGCTGGTCTGGACTGTACCCTGGTGTGTCACACCACATGAAACCTCAATTTAAAATGTTTCATTATATGGAATTAACATGGCACACATTAGATGGATTAAAAATTGGCTTACAGAGAGATCTCAAAATATAGTTGTTAATGAGAGAACTTCTTGGTCCAGCACTGTCTAGATCTTTACCAACAAAGATTTTATATCATTGTCTAATATCGCCCCATGAATATTTTTATTAAAGTTTGCAGATGACACAAAGATCGGTGGGGTACAAAATAACAAGGAGGATAGGTTACTGTTAGAGTGATCTGAATTGCTTGGTTACATGGTCACAATCCAATAGAATGTTTTTAAATGCAGCCAGATGCAAAGTAATACTTCTGGGAACAAAGGATGCAAGTTAGAGCTACAGGATGGGAGACTCTGTGTTGGAAAGCAGTGATCAGAAAAGGATTTAGGATCATCATAGATAATTGACTCAACATGAGCTCCCCATGCGATGCTATGGCTAAAAGGGCTAATGTGGTCCTTGAATCCTTGGATTAGACAATCACTTAATCCTTCAAATAGAGGTGGGGAGGTGATTTTGCCTCTGTGCACAGCACTGGTAAGAGCTCTACTCGAACTCTGTGCAAAGTTCTGGTGTCTGCACTTCAAGAAGGTTGTGGAAATATTGGAGAGAGTTCAAGGAGATCACGGAAATGATCGAGGGGCTGGAAAACAGCCTTACAATGTGGAGCTAAAGGAGTTTGAGCTGTCAGCTTATCAAAAATTAGGTTGAGAGGTGACGTGATCACGGTGTATAGGTTCTGACCCAAGGAAAATAGCTCTCAGACCGGGTGGCTTTGCAACCTTGCTGACAAAGGCAGAGCAGGATCCAATGGCTGGAAGCTGAGGTTGCACAAATTCAATTTTGAAATCAGATGCAACTTCCTAGTCATGAGGGTCAACATTGGAGCGGTTTATTGGGGAGAATCATAGAATCTCAGGGTTGGAAGGGACCTCAGGAGGTCATCTAGTTCAACCCCCTCATCTAGTCCAACTCCAAGCAATGGCATCTTTCTAAAGAATATGCTTTAATCCAGCTTCTGGGGGAAATCCTATGGCTAGAGCTGTGTGCGGATTCGGGTATCTATGGATATAAAGTGGATATCCGCGGAGCTGCTGGGCTCTACCAGGAACTGCAGCAGCGAGAACAGCAGCATGTGGGCCACAGCTCGCAGGAGCCAGTGCCCAGCCCGGGCAGCTCCTCTGGTGTGGCTGTACCACCCCCTAGCCCCACCCACTGGAGTGGGCACCAGGCTGACCGGCAGCTGTCCCTGGTCGCACTAGTGTGTGCAAGCAGCTCGCACGCTCCCGGACAGGAGAAGCATTTGATGAACGAGGTTACACCAGCAATAAACAAAGCAATCTGCTACAGGTGAGGGTGGGAGGAAGACTTCATTTGCATTGTAAAATTTCACCAGGAAACATCCCATGGGAAGGGGACACTTGGATCAAGACGGCATTACCCTCCTGGATGAGAGTGGAGAGTGTGTCTTCCAGGAGCTCTTTTTGGCTCTGGACACCAGGACAATGAACTTCAGGTTATCTTTCACCTGAGCAGATGAAACCGAGCGCTGTGGGTTCTGTGCTGGAGCCTGGCTAAATGCTGGAAGAATGACGGAGGTGAGAGAACGACTTTGAACAAAAGACACTGGCTTGTTACGTTTGATTTTAGCCTTAAAAGTGTGTTTTTTTTTGGTTGGCCGTCGCCATTTCTATCCCGATTCCTTCTCCTTGGTATCACATAAATCTAGGTCCCATTGTTATAAATTGCTTTTGCTTTTACAAAACTGTCTCAGTGCCGTATGTTATGCTGAGGATTTTACCCTTTTCTTTTTCTCGCAGGCTGCGGTGCGTTCTGTCTCTTTGGAGGCAGCGGACTTGATCACTTCGGCGAGGGTCCGGCGAGAGGGACTGGACACTGCAGGGGAGATGGTTTGGGGGAGGACTGGGGGCTGTCGGTGTCACCCTGCAAGGAGGAACCACTCTGGTGGAAGCCAGGGTGAAGGTGTTGTGCTGTGAGCAGGCTGCAGGGGCCAGGGCTCTGAGCCAAAGCTGCACAGCACAGAAGCATTGAGGGTTACAGGGAAGGGGGTGACAGAGACCCCCTTACGGGCCTGGGTGATTCCCTAAAGCCTTATATCCGTGGCCAACATTTATGAAAAGGAAGAAATCAAATAATTTTCACAGGAAATTTTGGGGAAAAAACTTCAACATTTCCTGCAAAAAACCCCCAACTGGTGTTTTGCAACCTGTCCTAGGCCTGGCACAGATTCTAAACGTCTTCAAAATTAATTGAACCGGGGTCCTTTAAGGCCTACAGTAATTCAAAGATTTACTTGAAAATCCATTCTGTGCTCAGAGAGCCGGTGCTGTACATTTGGGGAGGATCCACTGTGCTCTCCTCAGAGAACAAAGAGCTGAGATCCCTGCTTTCGGTGCAAAATTGAACTCAACTTTAACAATGGAGCCAGGGCCTGCTCCAGGCACCAGCCGACCAAGCACGTGCTTGGGGCGGCACTTGGAGGGGGGCGGCGCTGAGGGTTTTTTTTTTTTTTTAATTTAAAAAAACCAAAAAAACCCCACCCACTCTTCTCAGTCGGGACAGCGGGCCACGGGCGAGCTCCACTCCCCACCTGTGCCCCGGCCGGGGAGCGCAGCATCGCCCCAGCTGGGGGAGCAGGACGGCGGGCATGCCGCGCTCTCCACCTGCGCCCCGGACGGGTCAGCGGGAATGCCGCCCTCTCTGCCGGCGCCCCGGCCTGGGCAGCGGGGCTGCGGGCATGCCGCCCTCCCTGCCGGCGCTCTGGCCAGGGAGTGGGGAGCGTGGCATCGCCCCAGCTGGCAGCGGGGCGAGGGCATGCTGCGCTCCACGCCGGTGCCCCCACCGGGGGAGCGGGACTGGGGGCATGCTGCACTCCCCACCCGCGCTCCGGCTGTGGGAGCGGGGCCGTGGGCATGCCACCCTCCCCGCTGGCGCCCGGCTGGAGAGGGGCAGCCAGAGCCAGCCCTGAATGGAGCCACCTCCGTAACGTTGCATTCACATGTATGGCACCTAACTGGCTGTATATTTGTGTGTGTGTGTGTATACAAGGACACGATATAATTTAAATTAATATCTTTAGGAGTGGCCAAGAAAGGGTTCCCGTGGAGAATGTGGGATGCATGACTGGGCGTGCTGCTGGACCTGGGAGACCAATACACTTCACCAGAGAAAATCCAGTTCCTAGGCACTAAAATCAATGCCCTCCCCATCACAAAAAAGCCCTGCATAGAATATTTACTGGACCTGTGGCTAGTTTGGCTTCTTGGAATTTAAGAGGCCTTTGCATTATCTGAACAGTACATCTATATAAGGTGGCTTACAGTCCTGAGGGCGTGTGTCATCTGTTAATAATAAATCTGGACCGTTATCTGCATATTGTGTGCTGATAAATGAGCCAGTGTGTATCCCCTTCACCCCTTATTTGTGGCTTTCCAGGTCCTGCCTCATTTCCATGGGCTCTCACGATGCATTTCAGCTGGAGCTTTTCACGACAAGTTCATGACTAATAGGCTGGCTTTGCTGACTGAAATATAGCCCATGTTTCCCACCAGGTCTGTCCTGTGCTGAGTGAGATCCAAAAAGGCAAAACGACATACTGGAAAGTGTTTATTTGTAGGGCTGTCCGGTCTCGCCTGATTTAGCCCCATCCTTCTGTGGAATCTCGGCTATTTCCCTAAAGAGCTGGGAAGCTTTTTATGACCCTGGTGGGAAATAAAGGGTCATTGCTGTGCCTGAGATAAGAATCAGGACTCAGCTGGGGTGTAGTGGAAGGAGCAGAGCTATTACTGTGCTGCGTGATTTAGTAGTAAACAACAGAGGCGATAAGGAAAAGCCCCTGCATGAAATCTATAGATGCTAAGTCAAAGGTGAGGCAACGCTCTGGTATTAAGCTGGTATAAACTCAGTATTTCTGGGGGGAAATACTGGCTCAGCAATTAAATATCCCTGATTAGGGTCAGATTCTAATCGCTGTAAATCTGGAGTAACTCCAGTGATGTCTATGGGTTAACTCCAGATCAAACCAGTGTCAGTGAAATCAGACTGTGCTGTGGCCAATGTCAAACTTGGCCCTAGTTGTAAGTGAAAGTAGAAGAGCAGTGTGTGTTTATGGGTACATGATCAAGTCAGTCCTCTGGACCATTGCCCCATATATCCCGCTCATTTGTGTGTCTACAAGATGCTCTCTTCTATCGAGCCTACACAGAGCAGGGAAACACAGTGCAAGCTTCTCCCACCCTTTGCCTTGCAAATGTGACTTCACCCTGACTTGGAGGGTCCGCTAATGGTGAACAAAACCACTGTCCAATCAGCAGCCTATCTGGTCACCTCAGCAGAGCAGTTCACCCCAAAGGGCCAAACCCACTCTGGGAACAATCAGACTCTGACAGGCAAGGGGCTGGTTTTTGCACTGAGGGGGAGGGACACCTGTGGCTGTGACCTCCCGCTGCAGTGAGCGGTTCAGCTATCGACTCTGGACATTTGGAGCTGTAGAGTTCCATTTCTAAGCGTCTGGATCTCAGTAGGACTAGTGATGTTCAGGGATCTAGGGGCTTGAATTGGAAGGGTGGGAGTGTGTGCAGCACCATAGATCTCCCAATATCAGCTTTAGTTAGAAAAGATTGCATCAGTTACTCTTGCTTCACATTTTGAAGGTGTTTTACAGAGACATCTGCCTGAGTCTGCACACAGCCTGAACCAACAGCCCTGGGAGTGGGGAACTGCCCTGTGAAGCGTTCTTGGAGATAATGTAAATGCCAGCGTTAACAACTACATAGTTATTGATCAAGGCACATAAGAAAAGAGAAGAAGGGTCAAATTATGAAGATCTCCAGTATCTACCCTCAGTGAGCACTCATGGCACGAGTGGGTGGGGCTTAAGACACAACACGAGCTATTTTTCCCCCTTCCGTCAAGAAGGAGCCACACCCAACGCAGCCAGGACCTTATTCTGGACATTGGCACAATCGCAGGTGGGTGATGCCTCAAGTGGGCAGAGCTTGGAAGGTTACTGCTCCTCCCTCTGCTTACCTGGCCTCTAACTGTTCTGTCTCCAGCTCCGGGAGTTGTGCAGGAATCCGACAGATCTGAGACAGAGAAGCAGAGAGGGCTGAACCTGCTGTGATCAAAATCACCGACTTCAGAGAGAGCAGCATCAGGCCCTTGAATGGGCAATTTCTCGTCATCTCAACGTTGTTGCCGGCATGGAAAGGGGCAGTCAGAGATCCCTGCCCATGATGGGTGAGATGGAGAGCTTGCTTACACTTGAAATGTAACAGCTGCAGCACTGCAATGGAGATGCTCGCTACAGTGATGGGAGGGGTTCTCCTGTTGGTGCAGGTAATCCACTTCCCCGAGAGGCGGCAGCTAGGTCGATGGAAGAATTCTTCTTCCTAGCGGTGTCTAAACCAGGGGTTAGGGCAGTTTAACTGTACCACGCAGGGTGTGTGGAGTGTTCACCCCATGAGCGACTTAGCTGGGTCGACTTGAATTTTGAGTGTAGACCTGGCCAGAGAGTAAATCCTGGGTCAGACATGTGCATCTGGTGTCGTTTAAGCAGCGTGGAGTCCTTTGTTTGATGGGAAATGGCTGTGTCAGATTTGTCTGATGTGGAGGACTCTGCTCCTGGGATCTTCACCAGGGGATGCCGGAAGGAGATAAACCCTCATGCGTCTAATAACATGTGGCAACTTGTCACTTCACAACATGGTTCTTACAGGGATCGGTCTGGGGTGAACTGTCCTGGAATGTCTGTCTGAGCGAGTACGTATCTTTCAGAAAGGCGTCTAATCCTGATTTGAAAACGCCAAGTGCTAGAAAATTCACCCCCTCCAGTTATTTTTAACACTGCGGTTATTTAACCATTGGAATGTGTCCCTTCTGGTCTGAATTTGTACGGCTTTATATTCCACCCCCTGGATCTCGTTCTGCCTTTTTCTGCGAAGGAGCTGTCTGCTATCAGAAATCTCTTCCCCGTGAAGGTATTTATAGACCACAAACAAGTCACTGCTTCTGAAGCTTCTCTTGGATAAATGAAATAGACCGAGCCCTTTAGTCTCTCGCTGAGGGGCAGCGCTGTCAGGGTCAGCACGCCCCCTAAGCGGTCGCCTGGGGCGCTGGGAGAGGGGGGGTGGCTGGCAGCGGCTGCCTCCCACCTGCCAGCTCTGCGGCCGAGCCGGAGTGGGGGGGCTGCTGGCCATGGCTTCTGCTCGCCCTCCCGGCGCCGCAGCTGAACCGGGAGCCGGCGGGGGCGGGGGGGGGCGGCTGGCCACGGTTGCCTCCCACCTGCCAGCTCCGCGGCAGAACCAGGAGCGGGGGGACCTGCCCTCCTGGCTCCATGGCTGAGCCGGAAGCTAGGGGGGGGGGCGCCGTGGGCGTGGGGAGGCTGCCGTGGGTGGGGGGGTGCTGAGCTGCCAGCGGGGGGAGCCGCCATGGCGGGGGGACTGGCTGCAGGGGGGTGGTGGTGTTAGCTGGGGTGGGGGCCGCAGGGCCTGTGCAAGGAAGTTTTGCCTAGGGTGCGAAACTTCCTTGCACCGGCCCTGAGCACTGTACTCAGCAGAGAAAGGAAACAAGCTAGTAAGTCTGGGCGGTCTTTTAAGAAACTGGCTAGGCGGTAATTAATGCCTGGCCTGGGCCCCTTTGCAGCTGTGCCCCACTCAGGAAACCAGGGTTCCCTTTAGTGCTGCTACGGGCTAGTGCCGTGGGATTCATCTCCACAGGATTCCTTTGCAGCGAGCTGCTATAGGTCCAGAGCTGTAATCACAGCCCACCATCACTATCCGTGTCAGGAGCTCCGCCGGTGTCAGCAGCTGCCTTGGCAGCATCGATTGGGGCTGGGGAGCCTCCGTGTTTATCTTGTGATGTATCCGTGCTTCCTACCACCCCAGGGGCACAGCCAAATCCTCTCGGGGGTCAGTCTGCACATTTGCTAGCCATGCTGAGAACACCTCTGTCCCACACGCATGCTGTGAGCAGGGCAGCTAAGATGCTCCTGCGGCTCTAATCTAGATGTCTCCCATCTTTCTGCATCAAAGCTAGTAAGATAGCATGTACTCAAGGCAGCTCTCTTAGTGGCGATCAGCCATTGGCCATACCACTAGCCAGGTTGCGAGCTCACAGAGTTCTTTGTCTCTGAGTGTCTGGAGAAAACACTATTTTAATATAGAGACTTTTAAAGGACAAGTTAGAGGAATAAAATCAACAGCAGAAGGAAACAACAGCAGCAACAAGACCCAAGACTGGAGGCTCATTGTGCAAGGTGCTGTTTGAACCCCAACTGAGATTGGGCCCCATTTTGGTAGGTGCCGTACAAACCCTTTCTGAGGTCAGGGTCCCAATGTGGTGGGCACTCTACAGAGTAGTGGTAATGAGGAAAAAATCATTTCCCAACTTTTGTTGAAAATGTTTTACAAAATTTTGGGGTTTTCATAAAGGTAGCGATACTCTCCCCGCTCCCCCTGAACGTTTTGTCTTTTGGCAACCAAAATCTGTACATATTCAGTTGCTAATAATCAAAATAATGTTGGTTGCTGAAAACAGGTTTTTGGGTTCTTCGATGACAACCTGAAATATTTGGACTCAAATGGAATTTCCACCAAAAAAAATTCATTTTTTCCCCCCATGGGAAACACATGCTGACCAGCTCCAGTACGTACGCATAACGTGAGATGGTCTCTGTCCCAAAGGTGCTTCCAATCTAACTAGTCAAAACAAAGGGAAGGAGTGGAAACAGGAGTGAGCAAAGAGAGAAGGCTGAATGGGAGTTTGTAAGGAGAGTATGGGGATGGATGTGGGGGTGTGTGTGTGTTTTTTTTTTCCTTCTTGACAGTAGCTTAGGCAGGAAGACTATGACAGCTACAGAGGCTGGAGTGGTAGTGACCCGAAGAATGGAAGAGACAATGAAGATGACCAGATGTGGAAGCTGTGGGATGTACATTATCCTGGAGCGGGTACCTGAAAGGTGCTTCACTTGTACAAAATGCTGCCTGATGGATCTTCTCTTCCATCATATCTGAGATTTGGAGATGCAGCTCGAAACTGGTTGAGTTTTGAAGAGGATTTGAGCAGATGATGGAGGGAAGACAAGAGGAGGCTGAAGTGAAAACTCAAGACTTGCAGATGTGAGCTGGACCAGAGAATCGTGAGGATAGACTGCTGGATGAAGGAAGTGGCCATTGGAAGCATGTGACTATGAGAACAAGACTGGCTAGCAAAGGAGATATAGAGCTGAGGAGCAGGCTTGTTGGGTTGGAAGGTGAAGGGAAGAGGCAGGCCGCAACAAAAGATGGAAGAACAAGGAAGAAGAGAAGAATGGCTAGTCCTACAAGAAGAGGGGAAGAGCCAATGGAGATATCCTCTATTCTCCTGGGGCTCTGAACTCTGGCTGACTCACAGAAGATTGCAAATGAGAACAGAAGATGGGAAGACTTGCAGCCAAAAAGAACACAAGGAGGAGGGCCAGAGAATCACACCAACAACATAAAGAGGCAGGTCTATGTGACTGGAGGAAGAACAGATGGGCCTGTCCCCAGAGCTGATCCGGAGAACAGAAGAGTGTGCTGTCTCCCAGGAGCTAAGATATGGGATGTGGACCTGAGGCTAAAGAGGATCCTAATTGGAGCAGGAAAGAATCCAGTGATTGTCCTTCATGTGGGAACAAATAATACGGCTAGATTCTTGCTGGAAAACTACGCCAGGCTGGGGAAGACGCTTAAAGAAATGGAGGCTCAGGTGATCTTCAGCTAGATTCTACCTGCCGCTAGAGGAGAAGAATGAAGGCGAGACAAGATTATGATGATCAACAGATGGTTCAGGCAGTGGTGGCATAAGGAAGGCTTTGGGGGTGTTCGACCACTGGGAGGCATTCACGGACAGAGGACTGTTCTCATGGGATGGACTCCACCTAAGTAGGGAGGGAAATAGGCTTCTGGGATGGAGGTTGGCACAACTGATTAAAAGAGCTTTAAACTAGGAATTTGGGGGAGATGGTTGGGAGATGCTCATGTAATCTCCATGCCTGATTCTAATAGTGAGCGGGAGGAAAATTAAGTAAAAGAGGTTATAGCAATGGAGAAAGGAACAATAGAGGGTAGGAAATGGATAATAAGAGAAAAGATAGTGTCATTGGTATTGGCACTAACAGTCAGGCGATACTGGCAGTAAAATGACTGTACCTAATCAGGTGAGGAATCTGGGTGAAGTTGAGGAGAAACAACTAAGATGTGTGTACACCAATGCAAGGAGCCTGGGAAATAAAATGGAGGAACTAGAACTACTGGTGCAGGAAGTGAAACCAGATATAATGGTGGTAACAGGACCATGGTGGAATAGTAGTCATGACTGGAACATAGGTGTTGAAAGGTATGGGCTGTTCAGGAAAGACAAAAAAATAAAGCTAAAGGTGGTGGTGTAGCATAGTATATTAATGAAGAGACAGACTGTAAAGAAGTTAGAAGTGATGGAATGGATAAAACAGAGTCTGCTTGGACCAAAACCAATTTGGGGAAGAAAGCTACCAGAAGCTTCATTGGGATAGTTCTTGGGGTGTGCTGACAGACACTCATGGTCCAATCTGGATATGGAGAGAGACCTCTTTAAAGTCTCCCATAATCACACCATTCCAAATAGTATTTATTTCATTAAAAACATTAATTTCCCAGGTATAGATTGTAGGACAAGTGCTGCTGATAATGGTAGGGCCCAGATATTTCTGGATGTGATAGCTGACAGATTTCTTCACCAAATAGTCACCGAACCAACAAGAGGTGATGCCATTTTAGATTTACTATTGGTAAGTAGCGAGGATAGGGTGACCAGAGGTCATAAGATTAGGGGCTTTGTCTTATATAGGACCATATTATCCATCCCATCCCACCATCCCAATTTTTCACACTTGCTATCTGGTCACCCTAAGCAAGGACCTCATAGAAGAACTGGTTGTAGAAGACAACCTTGGTTCGAGGGATTGTGAGTTAATTCAGATTAAACTAAATGGAAGTATAAACAAAAAATAGGTCTGCAACTAGGATCCTTGATTTCAAAAGGGCAAACTTTAAAAAAATAAAGGGAATTAGTTAGGGAAGTAGGCTGGACTGAAGAACTCAAGGATCTGAATATGAAGGAGTCTTGCAATTACTTTCTGCAACTGTGACTTAAAGTATCTAGAGCCTGAAAATAATTGTCGGAAGGGTGTGGAAGCACAGAAAAGAGAAGTAGAAGATTTGAGTGCAGCCATCTTAGTTTTGTTAGTAATAGAGCAACAGTCAGGCTAACCCAACCCTAATAACGCGAGACTTGCAGCAAGCAGGCCTCATGCGAGTGGGAAAGTTACAGGCGGGGCTGCTTCGGCCTTGCTGTATGATACCCCTTCTTCCACAAGGGGTATAGATCAAGCTGGGTGAACCACCAGATCAAACAAGTGATTAAGGGTATGTCTACACTATGAGACTAGTTCGATTTTTGTGTAACCGAACTTGGTAACCCGATATTGCCAGGTCGATCGTTCGAATCCACATCAGGGATCGTAATTCGAATTTCCGAGTCCACAGTAAGGGTGCAAGCGTCGACATTGCAAGCGGTGCACTGTGGGTAGCTATCCCACAGTTCCCGCAGTCCCCGCTGCCCACTGGAATTCTGGGTGTAGCCCCCAGTGCCTTGTGGGACCGATATTGTGTCAAGGGTCGTTATACGTAAATTTCGTCACTCGACCCACACTTCCGCCTTCCCTACGTGAAAGCGCCGGCTGGTAATGAATTCGCGCCCTTTTCCTGTGGCTGATAGCTCGGACGCCACAGGACAGTGAGCATGGAGCCCTCCGTGATTATCGCTGATGTTCTGTCCGTTGCCAACTCCTCGCGCTTTATAGCGCACCTTTTCCAGACTCAGATGCAGAGAAATCGGGAGAGGAGGCAACGGAAGCTCCGGGAGTACTTGAACTCTGAGAGGGGCATGGACCTCACGCAAAGCGCTGGACCCCGGCCCCTAGACATCATGGTGGCAATGGGTCACGTTGATCCTGTGGAACGGCGATTCTGGGCAAGGGAAACAAGCACTGACTGGTGGGACCGCATAGTGGTGCAGGTCTGGGATGAGTCCCAGTGGCTGCGAAACTTTTGGATGCGTAAGGGCACTTTCATTGAACTTTGTGAGTTGCTGTCCCCTGCCCTGAAGCGCCAGGACACCCGGATGCGAGCAGCCCTGACTATCCAGAAGCGAGTGGCCATAGCCCTGTGGAAGCTTGCAACCCCTGACAGCTACCGGTCAGTAGCGAACCAATTCGGAGTGGGCAAGTCTACCGTGGGGGTTGGTGTGATGCAGGTAGCCCATGCTATCGTTGACCTGCTGCTCCCCAAAGTAGTGACCCTTGGAGACGTGCAGGCGATCATAGATGGCTTCGCTGCGATGGGATTCCCAAACTGCGGTGGGGCCATAGATGGGACACACATCCCTATCCTGGGACCGGAGCACCAGGGCAGCCAGTACATTAACCGAAAGGGCTATTTTTCTATGGTACTGCAAGCATTAGTAGACCACAAAGGACGTTTTACGAACATCAATGTTGGGTGGCCAGGAAAGGTTCATGATGCTCGAGTTTTCAAAAACTCTGGTCTGTTTAGACAGCTGCAACAGGGGGTTTATTTCCCGGACCGCAAAATCACTGTTGGGGATGTGGAGATGCCAACAGTGATCCTAGGGGACCCTGCCTACCCGCTAATGCCATGGCTCATGAAGCCATACACGGGAGCCCTGGACACTGAAAAGGAGCTCTTCAATTACCGCCTGAGCAAGTGCAGAATGGTGGTGGAGTGTGCCTTTGGCCGTCTCAAAGGAAGATGGCGAAGCTTACTGACTCGCTCCGACCTCAGCCCTACAAATATCCCCATTGTGATTGCAGCGTGCTGTGTGCTCCACAATCTCTGTGAGATCAAGGGGGAGACGTTTATGGTGGGCTGGGAGGTTGAGGCAAATCGCCTGGCAGCAGATTACGCTCAGCCAGACACCAGGGCAATTAGAAGATCACAGCGGGACGCGCTGCGCATTCGGGAAGCTTTGAAAGCTCGCTTCCAGACAGAGCAGGGTAACCAGTGACTGTTACACTTCCGTAAACAGATACTGAACCTTCCCCTGTTTCTGTACACAGGTTCCGTTGCCCATCCTCTCCCATTACCAACCCCCTTCCCCCTCCTTCGATCAACGCTTTAAAGGCACAATAAAGGAAACTTTTTTATTTGACCGTCTCCTGTACTGGTTTGTCGGTTAAGGTTTTAACCGTGGACGCATACCGCGGTTGGGGAGCGGGTGGAGTGTGGGAAAGTACCCTTCAAAGGGGAATGACATGATCCTGCCCACAGAGCAGTCCTAAGTGCTGGACTGCTTGTTTAACGGGACCATTAACCTCTCCTAATCGCATGTGTGTGTGTGGTGGGGTCTCTGTGACTTTTTCGTTGTGAATATCGGCTACGGATCCCCCGGTGCATTGATCTATCCAGCAGGCTATTGCCAGCCGCTAAAGATCAGCGGCCACCCTCCCCCAGCAGACAGCGAACCACCCAACCACCAACCCCACGTAGAGAACCTGGAAACCTACACAGAGAATGAAAGGTGCGCTTACTGCATGCAATTTGAAAGTGTGCCTGTCACTTCATTTGTTACCCTGTCTGCACCCTTGGTTGTGCTTCGGTCCTCTGCACTTACAAACCCCGTTAACCAACAACCAGAGAAACAAATGGTCCCCTTTAAGACACTCTGGGAAACATCAGTGAACCAAAAAACCAGTTTTATTGAATAGAACATTAACTTAACATGGAACCTGGGAAGGGAGGTGTTGAGGGGTGCGGCTGGAGGGAGGGGAAGGAAAAATCTAAGGTTTTGGCAATGGCAGCCTTCTGCTACTGGAGCAGTCTGCAGGGGTGGAGTAAATATTTCCACGCACCCTGCCTCCCCTTGTCCTAGTGACTTTTGGAGAGTAAACCACTGGATTTTGTGGCGGGGGAGGGCGGTTGGAAAGAACATATAGAGGTGCTCTTTCCTCCTGTCTCCTGTCCTGGAGAACATCCACCAGGCGCCGGAGCATCTCGGTTTGCTCCCTCATTAGTCCCAGCATTGCTTGGGTCGCCTGCTGATCTTCCTGCCGCCACCTGTCCTCGCGCGCTTCAGCCCTCTGCTCCCGTTCCCTGGCTGCTCGCTCGTACCGTGCGAGGTCCTCTCTCCGCTGTGCCGCCTCCCTCTGTGACAACATCATTAATTCAGAGAACATGTCGTCCCGGGTTCTCTTTTTTCGCCACCTTATCTGGAGTAGCCCATGGGAGGGAGAAGCACGGGTAGGGCGGGAGACACTGGAAGCTGTGGGATGAGGGAAAGGGAGTGAATTCCTCAGAAAGATACTTTTTCCAGAACAATGACCATACTCTTTCAGCGTGAATAGGACCAAACACAGTGCCTATCACATCTAAACGTACTACAAGGTCAAATACTATGCCTTAAGGCTGAGTGTCTGGGGTCCCGGTATACGGATCCCAGAAGCCTTGCCGTACAGTGAAAATCAACTCTCTGAAGACCATGGTAAGGTGATGAGTTAGGACTGCTGAGAGATTGCTTCACAGCAGTGCTCTACTCCCATGTCTCCCTCAGTGTTCCTGGCGGCGGGCAGGAACTGCTGCTGGCCAAACCGCTAATCTACAGCGGCTTTCCTAACCCCCCCACTCCGCGTGGTCGCTCCCGGGACCGTTAAGTGGCCACGAACTGCTCATCAGGAACGGCTCGCCTACCCTTCCCCCCCCTCCGCGTGGCCGCTCCCGGTAACCTAAAGTGCCCGCAAACCGCTCATCAGGAACGGCTCGCCTACCCCTCCCCCCCCTCCGCGTGGCCGCTCCCGGGAACCAAAAATGCCTGCGAACCGCTCAGCATGAACGGCTCGCCCACCCTTTCCCACCTCCCTTCGCGTGGCAGCTCCCGGGAACCAAGATCGCCCGCGAACCGCTGTGTTTGAACGGCTGGCCTACCCCTCCCCCCCCCCCTTCCTGTGGGCGCTCCCGGGAACCAATATTGCCCGAGACCCGCTGTGTCTTAACGGCTCGCGTACCCTTTCCCCGGCCTCGCGTGGCCGGTCCCCGGCACTGTCCCTACCCGCGCACCGCTAAGTAGTAATGGTTTGGCTCCCGACTCCCTACCACCACGCGTTAACGGAAACAGCCGGGTGTCTTTCTTTAAAGGGAAAAGGAAGCATTCACTATACTAATTATACCACTCATTCAAACCAGGACCCCATGACTGATATCACTCTGATGAGGATTACAGAGACAGAGAAATACTGCATGCTGCGTCAATGCAAGCAAACCCCGGGGCCGTATGCTGCCATGCTATGCAAGGCAATGATACCAGAGTACCTGCAGCTTGCATGGCGCGGGAAAGTATCCTACCATGGAGGAGACAATAAGGCCGCTCTCCCAGTGAACGTGCTAAACAAGCTCTCACTGTACCTCCAGGAGAGCTTCGCGGAGCTCTCAGATGGTGATTACTCCTCTATCCCCATACATATTGATAGACTTTTCGAATAGTTGCACGGGAAAGCGACTCCAAGGTGAAGCGCATAAGGCCAATTAAGCCACAGTTACACAGTGCTAACACACCATAACTATTGTATTGCAAATAAATGTCTAACACACTGACCTGATGATCCTTCGCCTGATTCCTGGTCAGGAATGCTGCCTTGGGAGTGTTCGTAGGGCAGCTCAGTCAGGGTGAGGAAAAGTTCCTGGCTGTCGGGGACATCACGAGTGCGACCGCTGTGTAGTGCCTCTTCCTCCTTCCTCTTCTTCGCCGTCCGCGAAAACCTCCTCCGACGTGGCCGTAGAATGGACCCCGTCGTCGGAGTCCACGGACAGTGGTGGGGTAGTTGTTGCTGCACCACCGAGCATGGCATGCAGTGCCTCGTAAAATCGGCAAGTCTGAGGCGCTGAGCCGGAGCGTCCGTTGGACTCCTTGGTCTTTTGGTACGCCTGCCGCAGCTCCTTGATTTTCACGCGGCACTGCGTAGCATCCCGGCTGTATCCTCTCTCCGTCATAGCCTGGGAAATTTTTTCGTAAATCTTTGCATTCCGTCTTTTGGAACGGAGCTCGGCTAGGATTGATTCGTCGCCCCACACAGCGATCAGATCCAAAACTTCACGATCACTCCATGCTGGAGCCCTCTTTCTATTCTGCGATGGCATTGAAACCACTGCTGTAGAGCTCTGCATCGGTGCCAGTGCTGCTGAGCTCGCCATGATGTCCAAAGAGGAAATGGGATTCAAAATGGCCACACAGGAAAAGGGATTCAAATTTTCCCGGGGATTTCTCTGAGTGGCAGGTCAGAGCATCCGAGTACAGATTACTGCCCTGAGCGTCCACTGAGTGGTGCACTGTGGGATAGCTCCCGGAGCTATTAGCGTCGAATTCCGTCCACAGTACCTCGCTTTCGGCATGGCCATTTCGAATTTGGCGCTACTCCCCTCGTCAGGGTGGAGTACAGAAATCGATTCAAAGAGCCCTTAATGTTGAAATAAACTGCTTCCTAATGTGGACGGGTGAGGGATTAAATCGAGTTAACGCTGCTAAATTCGACATAAAGTCCTAGTGTAGACCTGGCCCAAGAGAAAGCAGAAAGGCTCCAGAGACTGGAAGAGGGGAGGGATCAGAAAGGAAAGCTGCCTCTTGGAGGTCAGACAGTGGGGATAAAGTGTGAGTTGCCAAAAGGGAATTTAAACCCAAAAGTAAAACAGTTCTTGAGCCATATAAACAAAAAGAAAACAAGGAAAGAAGAAGTGGGACCACTAAGCACTGAGGATGGGGTGAAGACTAAATACAATCTAGGTATCATCCAACACCTAAGAAAATACTTTGCCTCATTTTTTTCATGCGTAATGAGGAGCTTGGGGGCAGTGCCAGGGTGGCTAAAAGGAACAAAGACATGGACGTAGAAATAACCACATCTGAGGTGGAAACAAAACTCAAACAGCTTAATGGGAACAACAAAGCAGGAGGGGCTGGATAATCTCCATCCAAGAATATTTAAGGAACTAGCAAATGAAATTGCAAGGCCAAAAGCAAGGATTTTTAATGAACCTGTAAACCAAAGGGTTGTACCCTATGACTGGAGAATTGAAAATACAGTACCTATATTTAAGAAAGGGAAAAAAGTGATCTGGGAAACCACAAGCTTCTTAGTTTGACTTCAGTTGTATGCAAGGTTTTAGAACAAATTTTGAAAGAGAAAGTAGTTAAGGACATAGAGATTAACGGTAATTGGGATAAAATACAACATGGTTTTACAAAAGGTAGATTGTGCCAGACCAAACTGATCGCTTTCTTTGAGAAGATAACCGATTTTCTGACAAAGGAAATGCAGTAGATCTAATTTACATGGATGTCAATAAGGCATTTGATTGGACCTTTTTTAGTTCCACATGGGACATTTTTAGTTAAATTGGATTAGAGGGGGATTGATAGGAGAACTGAAAGGTGACTGGTTACGGAACTGGTTAAAGGGTGAAAGGTGAACTGTCAGGCTGGAGGGTGGTTATTAGTGGAGTTGCTCAGGGATCGGTCTTGGGACCAATCTTATTTAACTTTTTCATTAATGACTTTGGCATAAAAAGTAGGAGTTTGCTAATAAAATTTGTGGATGACACAAAGTTGGGCGGTATTGCCAATACAGAGGAGGACCAGAATATGATACAAGAAGATTTGGATGAGCTTGAAAACTGGAATAATAGAAATGGGATGAAATTTAAAAATGCAAAGTGCCAGGCCATATATTTAGGGACTAACAACAAGAATGTTTGTTATAAAGTGAGGACTTATCAGTTAGAAGTGACAGAGGAGGAGGAGAGACCTGGGTGTATTGTTTGATCATAGAATGACTGAGCCACCAGTGTGATGTGGCCATGAAAAAGGATAATGCAATTGTAGGATACATTTGGCAAGGTATTTTCTATAGCAATAGGGAAGTGTTAGTACCATTACACAAGGCACTGGCGAGACTTCATGTGGAATACTAAGTGAAAAAAACAGTTACTCACCTTCTTGTAACTTGTTCTTTGAGATGTGTTGCTCATGTCCATTCCAATTAGGCGTGTGTGCGCCGTGTCAGAAAGTTTTTCCCCTAGCAGCACGCGTTGGGTCGGCTGTGGAGCCCCCTGGAGTGGTGCCTGTATGGTGCTCAATATATGACCCTGACGACCCGGCGCCTCCTCAGTTCCTTCTTACCGGTTACTCTGACAGCGGGAAAGGCGGGTGGGTTTGGAATGGATGTGAGCAACACATCTCGAAGAACAACAGTTACGAGAAGGTGAGCAACGTTTTTCTTCTTTAGTGATTGCTTATATCGATTCCAAGTAGGTGACTCCCAAGTCCTACCTCGGCGGTGGGGTTGGAGTTATGGAATCGCTGATTGGAGCACCGCTCTGCGGAAAGCTGAATCATCTATGGCATGCTGGATGATGGCGTAATGAGAGGTGAACGTATGCACCGGTCCGAGGACCAAGTCGCTGCCCTGAAGATTTCTTGGATCGGGACTTGGGCCAGGAACGCCGCTGATGAGGCCTGGGCCCTTGTGCAGTGTGCTGTAAGTGCCAGAGCTGGGATTTTGGCTAACTCGTAGCATGTGCAGATGCATGACGTGATCCAGGAAGATATTCTTTGAGATCATACTGGGAGTCCTTTCATGTGGTCTGCCACCACTATGAACAACTGGTTCGACTTTTTGAATGGCTTAGTGCACTCGATGTCGAAGGCTAGCGCTTGCTGAACATCCAGGGAGTGCAGCCTCTGCTCACAGCTAGTGGCATGAGGCTTAGGATAAAAAACAGACAGGAAAATGTCTTGACTAGCGTGGAAGTGTGACACAATCTTAAGGAGAAAGGCTGGGTGAGGTCTGAGTTTCACCTTATCCTTGTGGAAAACCATATAAGGTGGGTTGGAGGTGAGGGCCTTTAACTCAGACACCCTCCTTGCTGATGTAATGGCGACCAGAAAGGCTACCTTCCATGACAGATAGACACGGGAGCAAGTCACCAGCAGTTCAAATGGGAGCCCCATTAGCCTGGAGAGGACCAGGTTAAGGTCCCATATGGGAACAGGCTGTCTGATCTGGGGATGTAGATGTTCCAGACCCTTGAGGAACTGGCCAACCATAGGGTTGGTCAAGACAGAGCGTCCGGATGCTCCCGGGTGGAAAGACGAGATAGCAGCGAGGTGTACCTTTACGGATGATGCTGCCAGGCCTTGCTGTTTCAGGTGCAGAAGGTACTCTAGGATGAGAGATACAGGTGCCTGAAGAGGGGGTGTATGACGCTGGTCACACCAACAAGTAAATCTTTTCCACTTTTCCAGATATGTAGCTCTAGTAGAGGGCTTCCTGCTGCTGAGTAGGACCTCCCTTACCTGTTCTGAGTACAGAAGCTCCATGGGGTTCAGCTATGAAGCTTCCAAGCCATGAGGTGGAGGGTCTGCAGGTCGGGGTGATGAAGATGACTGTGGTCCTGAGTGATCAGGTTGGGAAGGAGTGGCAACGTGATCAGGGCATCCACCGACAGCTCCAGGAGTGTGGTGTACCAGTGTTGTCGAGGCCACACTGGTGCCACCAGAATTATCTCTGCCCCGTCCCTGTGGACCTTGAGTAGGACCTTGTGCATGAGAGGGAATGGGGGAAAGGCATAGAGCAGGCGGCCTCCCCAGGGTAGCAGGAATGTGTGCGTGATTGAGCCTGGGCTATGTTTCTGGAAGGAGCAGAACATCGGGCACTTTCTGTTGCTCCGGGTGGCGAACAGATTGACCTGGGGAAACCCCCACCTCTGGAAGATGGAGTATATGACATCCGGATGGATGGACCACTCGGGACTGCGGAAGGACCTGCTGAGGTGGTCTGCCAGTGTGTTCTGATCTCCTGGTAGATGGGATGCTTGCAGGTGAGCGGCATGGGCTATGCACAGCCAGAGGGCTTTCCAGAATACAGGAGAGGACCAGGCTCCACCCTGCTTGTTGATGTAAAACATGGCGGTGGTGTTGTCCATCAGAACTGCTATGCACTGACCTTGTAGTCGGGCCTGAAAGGTTTTGAATGCTAGCCACACTGCCCTCAACTCCTTGATATTGATATGGAGAGAGAGCTCATCCTGCGACCATAGGCCCTGCGTTTGGAGATCTCCCAAATGCGCATCCCATCCCAGATCTGACGCATCCATTACCAGGGACAAGGAGGGCTGAGGGCTGTTGAAGGGGACTCCTTCGCACACCATCCGAGGGTCAAGCCACCATTGAAGGGACTCAAGTACTTGCTCCGGCACCGTGACCACTGAGCTCAGGCTGTCATGCCCCGGGCGGTAGGTTGAAGTGAGCCACACCTAGAGTGGCCTGAGCCTCAGTCTGGCATCACGTAAGTGCAGGATGCCATATGGGCGAGGAGACTCAGACATGCCCTTACTGTTGTGGTCAGGTACCGCCTGAGGCCTTGTATGATGTCTGTCGTGGCTTGGAATCGGGACTCTGGCAAAAGTGCTCTTGCAACACCACCCCAGTGAATTCTATTATTTGGGTCAGTGACAAAGTTGACTTGTTCACGTTGAGGAGGAGACCCAGTCTCTCAAAAGTGGATCTGACCAATCGGACAATTAGGGAACATGCTCATTTACAGTTGTGAAATGCTCCGTTCTAATGTTGTTTGCAGGCTATCAATGGCAGTTCAGCTGTCCCTTCCCCCACTGCCATGTGCTGCTCTCCGAGACTCCTGCCTGCTGGCTGTGTGGGGGAGGGGGGGAGAAGAGAGGGGCTAATGTCAGTGTGCCTGCTTGCTGTGTGGGGGGGGGAGGGGAAGAAGAATGTCCCCCTGCATCTCGCTTACCCCATCTTTCATAGAGCAGGGGGGACACACGAGGGAGGGAGCTGCTGCCTTAGGCAGAAGCTGCAGCTGCGGGGCTTGCTGATCTAATTAAAAAGGCAGTGTACTTCTGACCCCAGTCTTGATACCTAATTGGAAATGGGCATCTCTATCTCTCAAACAAACACACGTGTCTCTGTCTGCCCTCCCTCCTTTCCTGCTGGCTTATAGCATGTGAGAGTTAACCCTTGAGGGATCAGTGAAGTGCTAGTTCATTTAGCAGTAAGGCATTCCCTGGGAAATATCCCACCCTCTGACTCCTCCACCTCAACCAAGCTTCACTATCATCATCGCTGTGTACCAGTATTCAATTGTTTAAAACTTTGTGTGTGTGTGTGTGTGTGTATATATATATATATATATATATATATATATATATATGTATATATATATGTATATATAATATAGTCGAAAAAAATTTCCCTGGAACCTAACCCCCCTATTTACATTAATTCTTATGGGGAAATTGGATTTGTTTAGCATCGTTTCGCTTAGAGTTGCATTTTTCAGGAACATAACTACAACATTAAGTGAGGAGTTACTGTACTTGGGGTCGGGAAGGAATTCCGCCCCCAGTCAGGTTGGCAGAGACCTTAAGGGAGTTTCGCCTTCCTCCGCTGCGTGGGGGCACGGGTCACTTGCTGGTTTGAACTAGCGTAATTGGTGAATTCTCTGTAACTTCAAATCTTGATATAAAGACTTGAGGACTTCAGTAACTCAGCCAGAGATTATAGGCCAACTACAGGAGTGAATGGGTGAGATTCTGTGGACCACGATGTGCAGGAGGTCAGATGATCATGATGGTCTCTTCTGGCATGGATGTCTACGAGAGGCATAAAGCCTTGCCCCAGTTACAAGCTGATCCCTGCAATGCCAGAAATAGAATACAGATGTCCTGAGTTCTAGGCCAGGGCCTTCTGTTGCAGATCAGCATTTCACACTACTTAATGTCTCTCTCCTGTCTGGTGATGTACACAGTTACAGAGGCTCACAATACAACTGCTCAGATATTACCCTGTAACATCTGTATCCCATATTATAAGTTAGATGAACACCAGCAGCAACTTTCAAGCATTTCATAAAGTCTAAACACATTCTTATAATTCTGATATCTGTTTTAATGGTACTGACACATGTGAGCCAGGCTGATTCCACCTATGTAATTGTCAGTGTTCAGTGGAGACATGGGGACCTGGCACCTCGTCTGCCAGCATCACACCATCGGCATTACAATAGGACCTGCTATGATCTTTGCAACGCTGGCAAACCAGGTGCCAGCTCGTGCCAAGGTCCCCATGTCTCAGCTGAACACTGACAAATACAGAGCTAGGATCAGTCTGGCTGACATGTGTTAGTATGGTTAAAATAGATATTAGAATTATAAGAATGTGTGTAATGCATGCGGCAACTCACAAGCATTTGATAAAGTCTAAATACTAATCTCACTTATAACATCGGTACCCCGTACGGTAAGGTAATATTTGAGTGGTCGTATTGTGAGCCTCTGTGACTGTGCAAATCACCAGACGAGGAGAGACATTGTTATTAATTAGTGTGAAGGGCTGATCTTCAACAGAAGATGTAACACCCTTCCCAAAAGGAAAGGTCCATCACCACCAGACGGACTATTGTGGGACATTGCAACTGGAACTTCCCTACGTACAATCAACAAGGGACAAAAGACTTTCATTGTTCTGATCCCAGAGAAGATGAGTCATGCAAGTGGACTCCTCCCCTCAGCTGAGCTTGCAGCTCAGAGCATGTGGCAGGAGAGGGATAAAACCCCACACCAAAGGAACTTGGTATCTGTATGCTGCTTGGATTCTGGGGAGCAAGGTGTTTCTAGGCATAAGCAAGAGATCCCCTGCTGCCTAGCCTGGGTTAGCCCTAAAGGACATATTGAGCTTGCTGATTGTAGAAGCCTTCTATTACCTTTTGAAACTTAAGATTTTAACTCGTTTGTGTATCTGTGTTTACCTGCTTTAACCTTGTAAATAACTCTTATTTCCTTTTCCTAGTTAATAAATCTTTAGACAATTTATTATAGAATTGTCTACAAGTGTCTTTGGTGTGAGATTTAAGGTGCAATTGTCCTGGGGTAAGTGACTGGCCCTTTGGGAGTAACCTGAATTCTGCTGTGATCCTTGGTGTAAGGGACCATCTACCACAAAGGTAGGCTCATCTGGGTGGCGAGACAGACCTGGAGTACCCAAGGGGACTGTCTGTGACTGCATGCTACGGCTGGTATAGTGCTGGAGGAGTTCACACTTGGTACTTTGTTGGTGAAATCTAAGTATAGAACTCACAGCCAGTCTGGGGTAGTGCCCTGCTTCCTAACAGTCTGCCCTTTTTGGTTTTGCTTTTGGGTCTACTGACTAGAAAGACTTCGTCAGTTCATAATGCAAAATTGCTCATACCCCCTCTGGCAGCATCCAGGGGTCTTGGGCAGAGTCTTGGAGGAGAAAAGAGCCCCATGATGTCATCTCCTGGTTCCGGAGGGTCTGAAAGGCTCCCCTCATGGAAGAGCTGTCAGACAGAAGAGGTGGGGCGACCATCATCTCTTCTAGATCAGACTCTCTGTCTAGAATATGAGCAAGAAAGGACAAAGGAAACAAGGAGACCTGGGAAATACAGACATGCCCAGTCTTCATCGTCTGTTCCAGTGATGTATGGAAGTAATAGAACTGATGAATTTCCGTCGTCGGCTCCTGTGTTGGCTCTCATTCCAGCAATAGCCACGGTGCTGAACTGCAGTGTGAAATGTAACAATGATTTCCCCTTGTCTCTGGTTCAAGGCCGCGAAAGGAAACGTAACCCAGAGATGAACTCGCCATCTTGTGTCGAAACCCTATATGCTAAAGAAAATAATACGCTCACTTGCAATAATGTCGAAACCCAGGAAAGCCGCTTGGGAGGTAGGCTGCCTGCGGGGCCGTGTACATGTGATCCCAAAGCTTTGAGAGCGGGGCTGAGTTTAATAAAGCTCTTTCAGCAGCCAAGCTAAGTGAAGCTGTGGCTGTTCCGAGCCATCTGCACTGATCTGCAAAACGTGTGTACGCAGCAGTTAGGGTTCCAGCTGCCCCAACTCCGCATTACAGTCGAGATGATGCTGCGCAAATAGAATCCCCATGCAGGTGAGAGGTGGTAGATTAAGCATGTTGCTGCAGTGACCATGGAGTTTAGCAAAGAGGGTGACAGGGAAGCCAGCACACTAGCTTTACCAGCTCCAGAGATCTTCTTGTTGAGCGTGTCTGAATTCCATGCTAACTATTTTTGGCTTCGCTTGGCTTGGCTTGGTTGCTGAGGATGGTTAGGGGCATTCTGGATGACTCATGGTGAAATCCATCACCTAACTACCTTCCTCGGCCTCCTCCCTTCTCCTGTCAGAGCCATCTTATTGGGAAGGCTCTTCTGTGAGAGAAATTCCCAATGGCCATGGCTCCTCCTCGGTTCCGCTTGGATGTCGTACATGGCACCTTAGCGGTGTCCTGTCAGCTTCTTGGTCTACGTCTTCTCTTACGTTTAGTAAAGGGACAGCATTCGGCTGCTGAAAATATCAGAGCCTTCCCTCTGAGGGTCTCAATGTACTCTGCCTACACTGGGGAACTGATACTGCAGTGTGTGATTATCTCCCACTTATAAAGGGGGGGAACTGAGTTCTGGCGAGATGAAGGGAGCAGTGTCTGCAATACTCTTCTGGAAATACCATCACTGGTCTGACATGCAGGAGTGTCTGGAGTTCCCAGCTGTGATCAGGCCCCATTTGAATGAATGCATTATTAGTGAAGTCAATGAGACGACTCACATACTTAAATTAAGCACATGCTTAATTTAAGTAAGTGCTTGGCTGGATCAGGGCCTGAGAACTAAATAGGTTGCAGGCTCCAGCCCTGGAAGCTGTGTGATTACTTTCTGCCCATCTCTCCCATGGCGCAGTCACTGTTGTGTAGAGTCAGGTGCTGGTTAACTTCACTTTTGGGTTCTTTAATTAGGTGCTTGAGAGCCCCATTGGTCTGCGGTTTCACACATCCCTTCTGAGCCTCAGCCGAAGAGCATGTGGGTCTATCACAGCCCCAGCTATACAGCCTCACAGCTTTGCTTCAAGGACCCAGTAGATTCTATTGACATTTTCAAGGAGATATTTCCCTTGATTGTAGGGAATGCTCCTAAATCCGGGGCCCTGACAGCATCTCTTGAATGGACCACAGCAAGGTTTAAAGCCACTGTGCTATTAGCATCCTCTATCTTCTACAGTATCTGGGTGTTATAGGGCAGCCCCTTCTGGAGCACGCTCCTGCAGCAGGCCTGGCACACCTGCCTCAGTTTCTCCAGTAAATGCATGGCAGCTCTTGCCTTAATAATGCCCTTCCTTGGAGCCAGTTTATTACCAAAACATAGATCAAATCAAAAATTCCCAAACATAGTCCATTTCCCACACCCAGCGGATATAGACTGTAAAACCCTGCTTGTCCCACCAGCCTCTGCTGGAGCCCTTCTGGACCATACTCTGGTGTTGTCCTTATTGGTCCTTCTCTGTCCCTCTGCCAGGACAGCCTCCTACATGTCTCTGGGCACCACCTTGGGCCAATGGGTTCTGGGTTCTCAGCCCTGAGCTTGCAGGTCACTGGAACTGAAGTGGATTCTCACAGAATGGTGCCTCCCCCTAGTGGCCGGGTGAATATGTTAATATGCAGCTCTTGTGACCTCTCAGGCACTAGGATGAAAAGCACGTAGGCATGTTTAAAACAGGAACAAATGCTTTATTAGGGGAAAGGATGGAGTTTACTTACAAGGGATAAGGACCTGGGGAAAGGGAAAAAGCAGGGGAGCCAGAGGGAGCAGATAAATGAACAGGCTAAACCCCACCTCAGCAAAGAGACCCTCCCTCAAATCAAGTCCCACCCTGTAATAGCTAACTGGAGTGCAAATCCCACACAGGATATAAAAGCAGGTGGGTGCACCCTGGAGCCGGCCCGCAGGTCCTGGTGGTCGGTGTGTGTCTGTTCTGCATCTCTGGGGGGCTGATGGAGCAAAGGTAAATCGAAGCAATATAATAATCAGAGACCCTGATGGTGTGAGTGTGTGGGGTGGTGCCACACACCCTTTCAAGGCAGGATGAGCCTGCCCCAGCTGGGCACCCTCCACCCAGGGATCTCCTCACCCTAGAGCTGTGGAGGGCAAATGGTTCTCCCTGTGGTGAGCCCCACTGTGAGGCAGGTCGATCCCTCCAGGGGTGGAGCAGGTCCTGGGGCCCTCACCCCTCCCTTCGCTCCTGGAGCAAGGGGGAACCTAGCAGGTGAGGGGAGCAGCGATCATCTCTCTCCAAGTGTGGAGCCTGGGTGTCCTTCTGAGTATGGCTTGAGGCTGGCCAGCACTTGGGTGGCGGGACTGGTTTCTCCCCGTCCAATTCTCCAAGCAGCCAAAGTGTTTCGGGCACTGCCGGCTGAGGGGGCCATGCCCATACAGCTGGGGGCGTCTGGTCGGCCAAGCCCCTCCACCCTAGAGGCACAATGGGGTCTTCTCCCCTACTGCACAGAGAGCAGCTGAAAAGCTTCGTCCCCTTCCCTGTGTCCTGCCTCCCAATACTCTGTCCATGTGCAGGGCACGTCCGGGCTGTCTCAGCCATGTGCCAGCTACCAGGGCCTGCCATTGGTTGCCCTGGCATGTCAGTCAAGCCCATTAATGCCTCCTCTTCTCTGTCCCAGACAATGACACTGCTGGTGGGGTCTCAAGCAGGTGGCTTCAGTTCCTCTGTGCTGCTCTGGCTGTGGAAGCCGCATCCCCCAAATAGCCAGGGGGCCGCACTGACATGGGACAGCAGGCCCTGACCCAGCAAGCAGCGTTTGGAATGTGTGGAGCCCGACGTCAGCATGAGCTGGGTCGTCAGCCTGTCTGCATCGGTTCCGCCGGTCACTGGGCCACGCCTGCTGGGATGGATGTGCCGTCTGGCTCGGCCACCAGCTCGCAGCAAGCCAGCTGGGCCCAATCAGCAGAGAGGAAAATGGCAGGCCTGGAAAAGCTGTTCTGTATGCAGCTGTGCATTCCTCCAAATGCCTGGTCTGCCTAACGACCCACCTAGCCCTTTGGCTTCAGTGAGCGTTCCCTCCCAGCCATGGCCCAGCATGGCAGCTTTCACTCTGCAGAACATTTTATGGCTTAATTATGTCCTCCTGCAACTGGGGCTTTACAGTGGAAATCAGGCTAACACCTGGGGGATGCAGCTGCTGGGGCCACCCAGCTGGTTTTCAGCCAGAGCAGCCGGTTATCTTATAACATGGTGACCAGTTGCTGGCTGGGCCTGACATAGTCTCAAAGCCGCGTCGAGTCTCTCGTTGCCTGACGATGGAGCTTCAGTAGTAACTGCGGTGTGTTCCACTACGTAGCTTTGTGTTCTGTGCCTTTAAATCTCTATGGACTCTGCTGCCTGCAGAGAGGCTGCCACTTGGTTAACACTGCGCAGGCCAAAGAAATGCTGGAAGCTGCATGAAGCCTGCCCCATGAGCCCAGCAGGAGATGAAGAGATCCGTTGGGCTCCCCAGCCCGAGCGACCTCGCACAAAGGGGAGAAGGAAGCAGAAGGCTGGGCATTGCTCTCCCCCTGGATTTTGGAGAAGTTTTTGTTCATCCACAATACCTCAGGCCCAGCTGAGAACTCTGGTGTGGATTCAGCCAAGTCAGATTAAACCAGGCATGGGATAAGTATATCATCTCAACAGGCCATCTTCCCCCAGCCTCTTGCGTGTGTGTGGGGGTGGGGAGGGCACAAGGGCCATTGTCCATCCCAGACCCTGTGTGCTTGTCAGCATGCCTCTGTTAGCACAATCCCTTCTGGAGCTTCCCATGGAGCGGTGCATCTCTTCTCCATCCCCAACACGGGCCTGGGCTTCAGAGGCACCGTTTGGCCTAATGCCACAAGTGAGATAAGCCACATTCTTACCTGACGTGAATAATTCCAGTCTTCTTCTAGCGTTTGCAGCACTTGCCGAGCCACCCGGCAGCAGCTCCGGCAGCAGAATGAAGGGCCCTTCCGCCACCACGGAGTCTGGTTACCTGACGCTCGTTGACAACATGCGCCATTGACTGACGGAGGCCACACTGCCAAAACGGGTCATTGCACAGACCCCGTGTGTAGAGGTTGGCTGAGGATATTCCTTGGCCAGTTTGGAGCTTGTTCAGTAGAGTCTAAAGATGACGTGGCAGATCAAATCCCGGCAGTCAAATGGCCAGATCAGTGACCAGGAAACCATTCCAAGCATCTTTACCCGACCACTCAGCGTGGTGTAGGGTTGCTGCTGACAGGTTCCGATCTGGTGGTTGAGACCACAATGGATGCCTTGATATAAGTCGTGCTCTGGGGCGACTGAAGATGTCCATGTACAGTGGGAGACCTGGACTGGCACATAGCTTTTCCGCCAGTCTGGCTGTAGACTCTCTGCTACCAGTGTGTGGAGGAGTTATGTTGAATGCACTGGAGTTCCATCTATGGATGGGCACATCCAGATGAGATCACTGTGGTGGCTGAACCCAAAACCCACCACAACTGGAGGCTGGCACTGAACATGGCAGAGATCTCTAGGTTCAGTACTGGCTGCCTGCTGGTTTCTGGATGGAGGCTGAGGTGTTCCTTAGCTAACTTGGCATGAGAGAGCTGGCCAGAGAACTTGTGTGGGGAAAAAACCCCAGCTTGAAATTTCCCATTGGGAAATTCCGGTTTTCTTATGGGAAAATTTGAAAGGATTGGACAGTGTGGAAAAAGCTCCCTTTCCCACACGCTGTTACTGGACAAAGTTGGGAGGGGAAATTTTTCCATATGGGACCTGCCTATGTGAGAGACCACCCCCGGTGACAGAGCTGCATCTGGAGTTGGCCAAACTGCTCAAGTGGGGGGCAGCCCGTCGCACATAACAGAGGGGGCTGCTGAAAGGCACTCTCCAGTATGGGCCCGTCCTCACTTCTCACTGTGGTCTGAAATAGCCTGGATTTGTTGATCATCATGGCCCATGGTGCAGCCCCTCTATTTCGGGAGGGTTGAGACTTGCAGTGGGCAGGAGAGGCTGTGAATTTTTGTTTGGGGGGTGAGGGTTTGGGAGCAGACCCCTGCAGCAGGACTGGGATCCTGCGGGTTCTGCAGGGTGGGTAAAATGTACTTTGTTGTGGGCGGGATTGGGTGGGCAAAAAAAAGCAGACTGCATTAATTTGCAGGAAAACACTTTTTAAAAATTAAATATTAAAAGGTTTAAGCGAGGGATAGAAAGATATTCGATGTCTATTATAATGGAAGTTAAGTATTTTTACATGGTTTAAGCAAGATTTGTTTATTCTTTTAGTGGTAAAATTGTCTGAATTCCATTTATATTTATATACAATATATTAACCGACTTTTTTTTTGTTTTTTAGTGGCATGGAGGCCTCTGTCTCTCTTGTGGGATTTGCAGGATCTAAGGTTTTTGCGGGTTGGAGCAGGATAAAAATGCAAGAAATAATGTGGGAGCGGGTAGTAGAGGGAATTGCGGAGTGGGATGGGAGCAGGATTAAAAAAATCATCTGGCGCAGGGCTCTGTTTTAGAGTAGGTGAGGGTTGGCTATTTCACATCTGTGGATGGGTGTGTCTTGGATAGAGACAGGCTATGGATTGGCTGCTGTTGCTGTTTATATCTCAGCTGGGTCGATCTTTCAAAGCTCCATGGACAGCTGCTCTGTTGTGTGTTGCATGTTGGAATCAAAATAAATAAATATGTAGCATGCGTGCCTCTTTCTGCATCCATTACCAATCAGCCTTCACTGATGGCAGCATCACACTACAGCTGCTCTCTGGCTTTTAGCTGTCAAAGCTTCTGAGTTGTCATCAGCTCTTCATGGAGCTAACGATAGCCGAATTCTGCACAGGAGGAGAACTGGGGGAAAAATATTGCTCATGTTACCTCCTCTGATCCTCCTTCCCCCCAGCTCCTATTAGTAAGTGTCTCCAAAAAAATCAAAACTGTTCCATTGTATTGCTTGTGTATCAGGGTGATTCATTGTGAAGTGTCACATTCATTTGATAGAGGCAACATCTCTTCATTTCAATACTGGCTGCAGTTAGAGGTTGAGGTGACTTTTCCTTCCTTACTCTTATATCCCGGGAGTACAGTTTTTGTATTTCTTGCATCTGTTATATATGAGCCCGATCTGCTAAGGAAGCACTTTGTCAAAGGCCAATTCTTGTGTTGCAAGCCGGAGTGGGACGTGGGGTCAGATCAGTTGTCAAAACACGTTACATCTTAATACTCACTGTAACCCGACACCTGCAAGTGGCCATAAAAGCAGGCTCCCAACATGCCCCAGCACAAAACAGAGAGCGGAGCAGAGCTTGCCGCCTGGCTGTTCACTGGCAGGGCTCTTGGGAGCGATACATAATTCAGCATGTACTTGTGTCTAAGGAAGACAAGTGCAGGCACATGTCCTCACTGCCGTGCACACTTACCCGTGCACGTGCACAGACACAAACATACACTCACATCCAGTCATACTCATGTTCACACTTCCTCACTCTCTGTGGACCATGCATGCCTGCCCTCTCCTTCCACTGCTCACAGACCGAACACATGTGCTCCAGCTTCCAGACATACCCTCAGATTGCCAGGCACACGCGCACACCCCCTCACTGTCTCACACACACACACACATTGTTGTGCACTGCCTCACACACTTGCACAGTCACATTGACACATACATCACCCACATGTTCACACTGTGAATGCACGTGTCGGTTTTACTGTGTGTGTCTGTCTGTCTGTCTGGTTCATCCACTAGAGTACAATGGTATTGAGAATGCCCTTGAAAGTAATTGAAACTTTGCAGCATTTGCAAAGGGCAAATATTCCTGAGCAAGCAACCAGGCAAGCAGCATGGAAACAAGTGTCAATGTGCTACCAGTCTACAGGGCTTCCTCAGAACCAAGTTCGGCCCAGGTGGTCTCACCGTTTTTGTAGCAGGTAGTGGAATTAGCCAACAAGGACTCAAGTCTTGTTTGCCCACAAGCCTGTGCTGTGCCGTGTCTGCCGCCCTGCATTCAAGCTAGACTCCCTGCTATTCATGGGTGAGCTGCAGAGCAGAAAGAGCCAAGTTTGCTAAGCCAGGAGCTGCATGTTCCTTCTCCAATATGACTCTGCTTAGCAGAAACAGCCTGGTGAATGGACCAGAAGAGCCTTTTCACCCCAAACAGAGAGGTTCGGGTCTGCCAAGCGGGGAAAGAGACAGAAAGGCATCACCTGAGTCTGTGTCATGTGCTCCATGGCTCAGGCCAGTAGGGGGCATATTGTCAGCTGGGGGAAACTGCGGCTTACTGGAGGGATGACAATTCACATCTTACTATTCCCGTGTTACTTGCTGTTCAACAGCTAATGCTTTCCCTCCCCTTTCCCCTTCACCTCCCTTCGCTCCAGACTCAGAAAGGCACCTTTTGACCTGAGCCATTTCTCTTTGCTGGAAAGTGTCACTAGCAGATATTTTAAATTCCAGAAATATATAGAAGTTACACCGTGATTTATGATGATTAATCATCAGCCATCATGGTAAGCCCCCTTTGCTTGTCTCTGCTCGGTGCCTTGCACCCAGTGATCTCAAAGCACTTTCCAAAGGGGGTATGTGCCATACAGTTATCCTCTCTGTCCCTCTGTTTCCCATCTTAAAACGGGGATAAGGGAGTTTCTCTGGGTTACACTGCAAGTCAGAGGCTTGGGAGTAAGTGAAATAAGTTCTCCCATTAGAGTAAGGAGAATCATGGGGTCACTCAAGACAATCGGTTTAAGGAAAGGGTACCAGTGGTCGGATTGCATCCAAGGCTGGGAAGGAATGGGGAGTCAAAGCAATTAGCCCCCTGGATGCTTCGTTGCATCAGGCAGGAGGTACTGCAGTGAGAATCTCTTCTTCTTCTCCCCTTGCCCGGGTTCTCTCAACAAACACAACACTCTTGCCTCCTGGTCTCTCAGGGCTGCTGAAGACAGAGCTCCACTATTTGCAAAGACCTCTCTAGTTCCACGTTCTGGAAGTGCTGGGGGACAGATGTTGTCATTCATTCCCCGTTTGGCCAGTGGCGCTGGGAGCTGTGTGCACTGGGACAGGAAAGGACAGACCCAAGGAGGTGATCTCTAAGATGGGATGCCCACACCCAGCTTCCTGCCATCGCAACCGCCCATTGAGAGCTGCTCAGACAGTTGCTGCTCCCAGACATGGTGTCAAGGCCTTGTCTGAATGCTTGAAGCAGTGCGTTGAACTCGCCTCACCTTCCTGGTAAATGGATCTGGCTGGGAAATGGAATTTCCGTCCGATGGGAAATTCTGATATGTTTCGTCCCAAATCAGGAAGAAAAGCTGAAATGTCAACAAGTTTAATAGACCAAAACGTGCTGAAAAGATTCAATTTGGGAAGGTCGAAATGGAAAAATTCCCCATTTTTTGTCTGGGCACCGCAAGAGGAGAGTTTTCATATCAAGCTGTTCATTCCAAAGGAAACATTTGGGTTTCAATCGAAATTTTTGAAATGAAAGTATTTGTTTCATTGAGAAACAATGGCCCAGAATGAAAATCTTGATTTCGATTTTCCTGACAAAACATGTCCTTCAAAATGGGACCCTTTCCATTTCAATGAAACCACATTTTTCAATGGGAATTTATTTCAGCTAAAACATTCCAACCAGCTCTAATCCAGCACTAGCCCAGGGAGCTCAGCTCAGCTTTACTCCCTGCAAATGCTGTAATTATGTACAAGCCCAAGGCAGGGTGCAGCGAGGCCCTTATACAATGCTTTAAACTGGGCTTGTATATTTCGTACTACGGCAAAGATCAGGTTTTTAAGATCATGAATATGAGACTTAGCGCCTGGCTCCCTGAGATGATAATGAATGGCACCTGACTCCATGGGCTGGCCATTCGTCCTGTCTCTCCTTCTGAGGGTTTGACATTTGAGTGACTGTGTTTTTATTATTGTTGAATTCCTCCCTGCACTCTTACTGCTTTTGGCAGGGAGGAATCCGGCACCTTCCATCATTGCTCGGCAGGTTCTGAGTGGTGTTTGCAGAGGAAATAAAACCTGTGTCTGTTGGAAGCTGGGATGTTGGAGGCTGATTAGGGAACCCCGTCAAGATGATGATTAATATCACTACACAGCGCTTTCCTGCCACTGTTTATATGGAATAGGCCAAATCCAGCAGATCTAACTCATGCAAAACTCCCATTCACCCAATGGGAACCCTACTTTAAGATATGAACAAAGAATATTTAATTCTAGTTATACATTCGACTGATGCAAATAGAGAGTGTTGCGGTGTTTGATTCTGTGAATGTGGCCAGAGAAGTGAGCCCATCTGATTCCCCATATCTGCCACGTATAGGCCAGATTCAAGGCATACTTCTTTAACAGTGAGGGTAATTAACCACCACTGAAACAACGAGGGTGGTGGTGGATTCTCCCTCACTGACGGTTAGTAAATCAAGGCTGGATTGTCTTTTTGGAGGGAGCGAGAGATCTGCTCTAGTTCACACGGGAATTGCTTGGGGAGAGGTCTCTGGCCTGTGCTGGAGGTGCACTGGAGCTAGATGATCACAATGGTCCCTTTTGCCCTTGGAACTTAGGACCCTCCCAGTGAAATCAGTGGAGGACTGTAGCACTCGTTACGATGCCCCAGGCTGAGGATTGAACCTTGGACGTCAGGAGGCAGAGGTATTGCTCACTGACTTTTACACAGACTTCCCAGTCCAGCAATGGCGCCTCTGAGAGGCTGGCTGATGGCAGGGAGACGAAGTCCCCTCTTTCCGGCTGCCTGTGAGTTTTCCAAGTGAAAATCCTCTGGAGCAGGTGGGCACTGAACCAAAGCCAGACAGTGATCGAGTTGAAACCCTCTCGTGATGCTTTGTCCAGGTCGGTTAAGGCCACTAATTAAAAGATCAATAGCGACAGGGCTCAGGTTTCTAGTCTCAACACATGGAAAATGAAAACAACTGGAGAGCTCCGACAGCCGCCTTCCCCTGGGAAAAAGAGACCACGTATTATTCCCTAAAGAAAACTTCCTTCGTGGATCCCCTGCTGCAAGGTCATGTCCAATCCGCTCTCCATTAAGTCAATATTTTCCTTGCCTCTTATCATCGGGGTTCTCTGGTTCTGCTTGGTAACAGTGTCTTAGACTCAGAGCAGTCAGAGCTGGAAAGCCCTGCTTGGTGATGCAGTCTGGCCCCTACCCCATGGCATGATTGTTCCTTGCAGTGTCCCGGGTTATTGGGCGCTCCTTGAATAAATGCCCTGGAGCTTGGCAGTAAAGTAGCTATCAGCTGCAGGGCCAGTGCAAGGAAGTTTCGCTCCCTAGATGAAACTTCCTTGCACCAGCCCTGCGCCCCCCGCCCCCAGCTAACGCTGCCCCGCCCCCAGCCAGCGGGCCGCGGGAGCTGAGCATGGAGCTGGGAGGCAGGGGGGCAGCTCGCCGCGGCTGCCTCACGGCTCCACGATCAGCGGCTGATTGGGGAGGCAGGGGGGCGGCTCACCGCGGCTGCCTCCTGGCTCCATGTTCAGTGGCTGAGCATGGAGCCAGGAGGCAGGGGGGGCGGCTCGCCACGGCTGCCTCCCAGCTTCACGCTCAGCGGCTGAGTGGGGAGGCAGGGGGGCGGCTCGCTGCAGCTGCCTCTGGCTGAGCGTGGAGTCGGGAGGCAGGAGGCAGCCGTCTGCCGCCCCCCAAATCCTGGCGCCCTAGGTGACTGTATAGGGTTGCTAGCGCCGGCCCTGATCAGCTGTAACAAGCTTGCCTGGAGTAGAAGGTCTGAGCCTGGTCCCCCATTTCCCCACTACCCTTTTCTTTGCAGAGCAGAGGTGGAGGGACTCGCTGTGAAGTGTCCCCCCCCCCCGGCACACGAGGGCCCAGAAGAGTCAAAGTGTTTCTGTGTGGTTTCCCTTCCCTCTGGTTGCAATTACATAGAGGTCTGTCAGCACCAAGCAGAAATCTATTCTCTCTTCCCAGCAAGGAAACATGATCCTTCTGCAAATCCCGAAGAAGAGGCTCAGTGCCAGTCATCCTGCTGTTTGGAACTAGAAATGATTTCTAATATGAATTGTGTAAGCAGCTTGGCCTACGTTGGCGAGTCTATGAAACAATCTGAGATCAGGTCCTTATCACTCTCTGGCTTAACTCCTTACACAGCTGAGCGATCAGGAATGTATGAGCCGGTATAGTATAGAACACAATGGGAAACTGAGCCCTTCTCCTCTGTTCAGAATGTTTCCACCATCTGCTGCTGCAACTTCCTCATTGTTTCCATGTCACCATCTAGTTTGCCTGCATGGGTGGCGGGTTTCATGGGCTGGGGGAAGCTGTGCCTCCCCAAACAGCCAGGCATGGCCCCATCCATGCTCTGCCCTCAGGCCGCCACTCTGTGGCTCTCCCTGTGTGGTGGCCCCATCTTGGGCTGGGGCTGTGCAGCCTGCCCTCCCGGCACTCTGGGGCTGGGGGGTCCTAGCCTGGGCCAGGGCCGGGCTGGCGGCTCTGGTGGTGGAGGGGGGCCTCTGGTGGGGGTGGAACCACAGCGGTGAGAGAAGTAGAACCCAGGGCCCTTCCAGGCAGGGTCTCCTCCATCTGTACAGCAGCCAGCCCCGCCAGAGGATAGGGCTGGGGGCGGTACAGCTGCGCTGGAGCAGCTGCCGGTGTGGGGCTGCCCCACGTTCTGCTCCTTTTCCTGCTGCGGTTCCTGAGAGAGCCCTGAACCACAGATGTCTTCACATCTGCAGGACCTGATGAAATACATCCTAGAATACTTCAGGAACTGGCTGAAGAGATATCTGAGCCATTAGTGATTATCTTTGAGAACTTGTGGAGGACGGGAGAGATACCAGAGGACTGAAAAGGACAGATATAGTACCTAGCTATAAAGCGGGGAATAAGGACAACTCAGGGAATTGATCAGTCAGCTTAACTTCGGTACCTGAAAAGATAATGAAGCAAATAAACAATCAATTTGTAATTCCCTAGAAGAAAATAAGGTGATAAGCATCAGGCAACATAGATTTCTCAAGAACATACCATGTCAAACCAACTTAATATCATTCTTGACAAGGTAACAAGCCTTGTGGATATGGGATATATAGTGGATGTGATATATCTTGACTTTAGTAAGGCTTTTGATAGTCTCACATGACCTTCTCATAAACTAGGGAAATATAGCCTAGATGAACCTGTTATAAGGTGGGTGCACAAGTGGTTGGAAAAGTGCACTCGGCTGGAATCAAGCTGGAAGGGCCATATTGAGTGGGATCCCGCAGGGATCTGCCCTGGGTCTGATTCCGTTCAATATCGTCATCAATGATTTGGATAATGGCATAGAGAGTACCAAATTAGGAGTGGTTGCAAGCTTTTTGGAGGACAGGATTAGAATTCAAAATGATCTTGACAAACTGGAGACATGGACTGAAATAAATAGGCTAAAATTCAATAAGGACAAATGCCAAGTATTACACGTCGGAAGGAATAATTAATTTCGCAAATACAAAATGGGCAATGACTGCCTAGGAAGGAGTCCTGCAGAAAACGATCAGGGGTTATAGTGGATCACAAACTGAATATGAGCCACCATGTAACACTTGCAAAAAAAGTGAACATCATTCTGGGCTGCATTAGCAGGAGTATTGTAAGCAAGACACGAGAAGTCATTCTTCCGCTCTACTCTGCGCTGATAAGGCCTCAACTGGAGTATTGTGTCCGGTTCTGGACTCCACATTTCAGGACAGATGTGGACAAATTGGAGAAAGTCCAGAGGTGAGCACCAGAAACATAAAAGTCTAGAAAACATAACCTACAAGGAAAAATTGAAAGCAGTGGGTTTGTTTAGTTTGGAGAAGAAAAGATTGAGGGGGCAGATAATAGTCTTCAAGTATGTAACAGGCTGGTATAGAGTAGAGGGTGATAAATTGTTCTTCTTAACCACTGAGGACAGGACAAAAAGCAATGGGTTTAAATTGCAGCAAGGGAGATTTAGATTAGTTCAGAAAAACTTCCTAATTGTAGGGGTAGTTAAGCACAGGAATACATTACCTAGGGAGGCTATGGAAACTCCATCACAGAGTTTTTTAAGAACAGGTTAGATAAACACCTGGTCTAGATAATACTTAGTCCAGCCCCTGTGCAGGGAACTAGACTAGATGACCTATCAAGGTCCCTTCCAGTCCTACATTTCTATGATTCTGTGAAAGAGAGGCGGTCAGGGTGAACGGTGTATTGTCTCACACTTCAGCCAATTCCCCTATCAGCAGCTTGGCAGAGGTGGGCCCTACATGAAAAGGTGGAAAGATGTGCTGGTGAAGGGGCTGATGACAAATCTGAACCACCCACACATTCCTCCCAAGATGCGTTTGTACATCTGTTCAGCGTTTTCATGCCTGTTTTCCTGTGAGCATCGCGCAGACATCCAAGCAGGTGAGTTAGCACTTAGCCATGAAGGAGAAAAGTTTACCAGAGAGCTCGGTTTCTGACACGTGGCAGTATAAATTCAAGGGCTGACTGAGCCTGTCCAGAAACATGGGATATCAGGACTCCTTCCCCAAATCATGGGATCCCTCAAAATGTTCCTTTTACTCTCAGTCAGAGGGTATTTCTGAACCCCTCACTCAAATTTTTGCAGTGTATTTTGTTTCTCCGTAGATGCTACAATTTTTAGTGTCTAGTTCATCAGTAGCTTTAGAAAATCTGCCTGGTCTTGCATTCAGTTGAATGCTGTGTTGTATTTTAAAGGCTCCTTCACTTGCCCTGCTGTGAACGCTGTCTGTCCTATGACTTTTGGATCCACTTCTACTGGCTAATACGCAGTTTTAAGATCCAGTGTGGAAAACCAGACTGAACCTGCTATAGCATCCAGGACAGCATCTATTCATTCTTGCTCAAGTCCAGAGGTCCAATTTTCAAATCCAGTTTTCCACGTTATGGATGGGTGCACACATTCCCCAGTCACTGTCTCCACTTGAGACCAAGTAGGTGGTTCAGTTTTAGATCCCCTATTCCCAAGCCTTTTTAGCACGTCTGGGCTAATAACTGTTATGTCTGAGTCAGCGTCCACTATCCATGTGCATTTCACAGATCCGATTACACATTCAATTGTCAGATTCCCATTACTGTTGTTTAACTGCCCAGAGCTAAACAAAAAAAGTGTGGGGCCGATCCTTGAACCTCCAAGCTTTGCCCCTTCAGCTTGGTAACCCCCTGTCCCAAACTGAGGGACTTTCCCTTGGTACTGGTGATGTCCTGTGTAGTATTTACCAGAGGTGGTTTTTACCAGGTAAAATCATGGTTTTTATTGCTCTGGTTAAAACTACAGGTTGAACCTCTCAAGTCCAGCACCCTCTGGTCCAGCAACATCCGTGGTTCAGCATGATAGGTTGGATATTAGGAAAAACTTTTTCACTAGTAGGGTGGTGAAGAACTGGAATGGGTTACCTAGGGAGGTGGTAGAATCTCCTTCCTTAGAGGTTTTTAAGGTCAGGCTTGACAAAGCCCTGGCTGGGATGATTTAGTTGGGGTTGGTCCTGCTTTGAGCAGGGGGTTGAACTAGATGACCTCCTGAGGTCCCTTCCAACCCTATGATTCTATGATTTTATTTTATGTTTTTTATGCTTTATCTACTTATTTACTTGTGCCAATACAGTAAAATTGTGTAACAACACTAACACCAACACTTTGTTATGAAGAGAGTTGGTAAGCCTTGGGTCGGCGTCGTTGCAAGCATTGTTCCATTTATTCGCCTTGGTGAGATAAAAATAAAAATAGACCTGCTCGCTACAATATTGACGTCCCATGGTTCGGCAAATTCTCTGGTTCGGCACCGATCAGGTCCTCAGAGTGCCAGACTAGAAGGTTCAACCTGTAGTTAGTTCCGGTTCAAGGCATTTTCTATTCTGAAACTAAGTGTAACGTGGTGTGCATTAATGAAACAGTTTTTAGTTGCATATTCAAATTGTGGTTACATAAGGCAGTAGATTCGGAGGTTAATTTAGGGTTGTACAAATAAAAAGTAAAATTGCAGTAGGCATAATACAAATGTGAACATCAGAATGTGTACATTGTGGTGCAATGTTTTCTCCAGGAAGTTATACATGTAATGACTCATTTCGGTTTTCAATATTATATATACTGCAAAACTATGAGCAAATTGCTAAATATTTTTCAGTAATTTTCATTAGTATATTCTAATAATTTTCCCCCTAGTTTCCCAGTTTAAATTGAGTTTAACCCTGTATTTGCCAGTGCCCTGTCCTAAGCTAGGTTTTCCTGGGAAATTGCCAGGCCTGGTCGCCTTATATTTATAACAATCCTTCTTTGTGTGTCCAATTTTTACACAGTACTCACATTTAACTGAACTGCTTCCCTTAATTTTTGCATTATTGCCAATCTCCCTGGTTTCACAAAATTAATTTAACAATTGTGCCATTTGTTCAAAAATGTCATTCCGAGATAAGAAGCCCCCTCTTCCATCATGCACATTAGACACAAAGCTGTACTTTACAAGACTCATGGTGATCAGTTTGTATCTTCCTCACTTGCAGCTGCTGCTTTTTGCGGTGGGCTGCTCCAAAGATAGATTCAAGGCCCCATCATGCGGCCAATTGCCTTGGGCAGTAGCTTCGACTATTTCCAGCTGCCTAACATGAAGGGGCTTAATTGCGCCTTCCATTTCTCCTGAAAGACGGGGGTGCTTAGCTTTTACAAGTTCAGTGATTATTTTTGGATCAAAGACTCAGTGGATAGCAGCCAATAGAGACTTCCAGCATGTCAGACCTGATTCTGTCTCTGGGGGCTTGCCAGATTGCAGCTATTGCTGTGCATAATTTATGGTGCTGTCCGACTTTTGAAATGGGGCATGCCTCATGACTAGGCAAAGTCCTCATGGCGAGAAAGAAAAAGCATGAAGTGTTTGTCCTGGGGGCATAGCGGTAGACTTCTGCTCTACGTGGGCAAACATCTTCGGTTCAAATCCTAGGAAAGCCCTAGTGGAAGAGATGACAACTTTAATTTTGTCACATAATCACCATCAGGGCAAATGAACCAATGCCTTGTTCTGACCAATCAGTTGCTGTTCCTGTAGTAGCAGATGTGGATGGCTCCAGCTTGGGAGGTGGTGGGTTCTGTTCCTTACAATGGCTTGTGTGTGGTATGAAAATATAAGCATTTCCTAAGCTGTGAAAAAGTGTTTGGTCTTATTTCAGTGTACTGGGAGCAGTGCATGTCACAACCCTGTGCTGTGTTTGGCTGCTGCGGGCCTGGGTTGAGTTGATGCAGGTTCTCCTGAATGCTCAGCGAGGTTGCAAACGCAAAGGCAGCTTTCGCAAACCGACAGCCTGGCACTTTTGATGAAGACAGCAAAACGAGTGCGATTGTTGTTCTAAGGGCCCAGCAGCATTGCACAACTCAACAACTCTCCAGCTGCGTCTGGCGAGGGTCTGATCTGAGTCAATGCGCTTGCCACTGAGTGCGGGCTAGGCTGCAAACACAAAGGCCATCCTCCCCACTGGGAGATAAAACTCATGTGCAATGGGAACTCTTGTGGTGGAGAAAAAAGGGGCAAACTTGGAATTCTGTGAAGGACTCTCCCATGTGCACCTGGACCCATCTTTACGGTGAGTATAGAAAGCCACACCCACCTCACTGGGCAGAGCAGTACCTGCTTCTTAATGACTGTACCTGCTTCTTAATGACTGTATGTTTGAAACATAGATCGAATGAGCACAGGCTGTTTTACAAGGATTGCAAGAAATGGAGGTATCTCAAAATCGGATATGAAACGTTATTTAAAAAAATGGAGAGAGCAGAGCTGAACTGTAAAGGAGTAAAACTTGTCTGTGTGTTTGTGCAGGATTGAACTGAAAAGTTGTTCTATAGCACGCAGGTATATTCCCCCCCCCCCCCCCCCCCGACTATGCTGCAGCACATGGTAGATGGTCTCTGGGACAGAATGGCTCCATTGCACAAAGCTTTTACTCTGAGTAACCCACTGAGAGCTAAGAAATTGCTCCCACTGGGGCTCTTCAAAATGCCTGGATTTCTGTGCCTATTATTATTAGATGCTTTTCTGACAGACCCCTACCTCTCATTGTTCTCACTAATGAAGAGTTTATGTAATAACAGCCCAAGGACATCTGCTTTCTGGAAGCAGGGAGATTTGGGAGTTCTGTGGCTGTTGAATTCATTCTCACGATTGTTTTTCAGAGATCTTCCATTGATGGCCCTAGTGACCAAAGTGCGACAAGTTCTACAGATAGCAGTGCATGCTTGTCACTCCTGTTCTGGGGAGATCACAAGGCAGTTTAGTCTTCATACTGTTCAGTCTTTGGCCTCTGCTGAGGGCCACCAGGGGTAATTAGTGCCTGTTGAGATGTGGCCCTGTGGGTTGGGTTAATTTCAGGCTGTGATGACCCCCCTCCATACCATGCCACCCATACTTCTGCGCTGCTGCTGGTGGTAGAGCTGGGTGTCAGGCCAGCAGCTGCCGCTCTCACGAGTCCCCTACATTGGTCTTGCGGCCCTTTTTTGGGTGAGGACCCCCAGTTTGAGAAACGCTGGGTTAAACCTTGCCATAGCTGTTGGGCGTAACAGCTGCCTTCCACTCAGGATATGTGTAAAAAACAACTGAGCTCCTTTATGGAACCAGGTCGCTGAAACCCAAAGCACAGGCACATAGCAAGGCTTGAATAAAAACTGAACTGTGTGGCCCAAAGCAGTTTCCCTGAGGACTGATTTAGCAAATGCAGGGGCTAGGGCACTGACGAATGAAGCTGTGTGTATCTGTGTGCGTGAGAGGAGCAGTGAGAAAACACAAGAGAAGCAGCAGAAAGCCAAAGAGACAGCCACAGACGCACTGGTAGTGTGACCCTGAGAAAGAGCTAGGAGTTTTTGAGCAAAGTGCTGGCTGGAAAGGGGCTTGTAACTGTGAGCAAAGCCATTGATTCCTGCTGTGTTCAGGGGAACAGGGCTTTGACGCAATTCTGTTTATTTACAAGGAATACACAAAGGAATACTTGACTCCATCATCAATTTCTCCTCTGAAGAGAAACACCCATCAAGACCCAGAATTTTGGCTAATTGCTCTGGTCAAAAAGGGGCTGCAGCCTCTAAAACAGCCTCAAGGCCCTCAGCAGAGCTGAAACTTTCACTGTCAGGGAGAAGGGCTCTCCCACCTGGTATGTTATGTTCATTGCAACAGTAGGAAGTAGCCCAGGGCAGTGAATACAGACTCCTGCTGGGAGGTCCCCCACTCAGGGTAGACTTACACAGGGCCTGGGCTGGGACCCGGTGGAGTGGGAGGGCCCAGGTCACCCTACTCCCTCTGCCTTAAAGACTGAGGCACCTCAACCACAGAAGCAGGGGCAGGAAGCCAGGTACTCCAAACACTAGGCCAACTGGTCCTTCAAGCCCCCCGCTACAGGACTAAATAACCACCATGCATGCTGACCCTTGACATTGTGTTCTTGGTGTTGCAGCTCAGGAACAAAAGTCTTTATCGCCTCCCTGCTTGTGAGGCTTTCCTGCCTTGGGGCTGCTTTGATGCACATGGAGACCTTTTGCTCGTGTTGAGATGGACATCCCAGTCTCCCTGAAATTCCTCAGATGCACAGCGACTGCACTGCATTTACACCCTGGGTCATGAGAAACTTTCACAGCTGAGAGCAAGAGAAAGAACCATCTGTTCTGATTCACTGTGGGCCTGTTCCAAAGTCCAATGAGACAGAGGATTTTCTGTTTACGGTAATGGGCTTTGGATGAGATCCAGTACAACGCAGAAATAAAATGGACATTCTGCACCGCACTGAAAGTGAGGTTCCTTTGGAGGCTGTTTGCTAGCTGGGGCCTGGTGGGTGTGTCACAAGAAACCTCTTGTGCATATTTGCAATAGCATCTGGAGGAAAGTGTCAAATGTGACAGCTGGTAGGTCTGGGCTTAAGGGCTACGAATTCATGGGAGACATGGGCATGTTACTGGGATCACCAAGAGGCACTCTGGCCAGCTAACAGCTGTGCTGATGGGCTCAGAGTGATGCTCCCAACTGTCTCTTGGTCCCTCGGCTGTTCCCTCCTAGACCAGTTCTAATCCCAGGCATCTCCCCCTGTTCAGCTGTCTCTTGAACTGTGGAGAGAAGCGTGGGTCTGGAAATAAGGCCTGTTCTTTTGCTTCTTAGGCCTGGTCTACACCTACACTTAGGTCAACCTAGCTACCGTTGCAGGGCTGTGAAAGATTTTGTGCCCCGATCACCATAGTTAGGCCACCCTAGCGCCTAGTGTGTACAGGCCTCGTCAACGGAAGGATTCGTCCATTGACCTAGCTACTGCCTCTTGGAGAGGTGGATTAACTACATCGATGGAAATACCCCTTCCGTCGCTGTCGAAACTGCCTATGCTACAGCCCTAGAGCCACAGCACCACCGCTGTACTGCTGTAGAATAGACACTAGCTTTCACGCTTCCATCCTCTCCCAACATCTCTCAGAAAGGAGTCTACGCACTAGCGCCCAGCTAAAGGATATTTGATCTACGTGGAGATTTCCTACAAACTCTTAGGAAAGCAATGCTGTGAATTCTCTGTAACGTGCAGTCTTCAAACCATGATTTGAGGAGTTCAGTAACTCAGCCAGCGGTTAGGGGTCTAGCACAGGAGTGGGTGGGGAGAGGTTCTGTGGTCTGTGATATAGAGGAGGTCGGACTAGATGATCATAGTGGTCCCTTCTGGCCTGACAGTCTGAGTGTAATTTGGTTGTTGGGTTTATCTGGGTGTCGTTGGTGACCTGTGATATACAGGAGGTCAGACTAGATGATCTGGTGGTCCCATTGACCTTAAACTCTATGGGCAGATCTACACTAAAAGTGCTATATTGGCGTAGTTGCACCAATGCAGCTGTGCCATTGTAGCACATCTGGTGAAGACACTGTATGCCAACAGGAGACCGCTCCACTTCCACCTCCTCGAGAGGTGGAAGCTATGTCAGTGGGAGAGCATCTCCCACTGACAGAACGCTGGTGTGAACAGTGCTTAGGTTGCTGTAACTTGCATCGCTTGGAAGGTGTCTTTTTCACACCCCCAAGTGACGTAAGTTAGATCGACTTAAGCAGTACTGTAGACCTGCACAGGACTCTACAGTAACAGCCTGAAACACTCTAGTATTACTGTCATAAGCTTCTGTTTTAGAAATATTATCCTCTAGCCTGGTAGTGTTTTTTACATGGGATCTCCATTTCTGATAGAGTGCCCCCACCGGGATGCTGAATGGGTGTATCTGTATGGGACTGCAGCTCTCCAGCCAAGCACTGAGGCCCTTGTTTCTTTTCCTACCCGATATTTCAGTTCTGACACAGTGGGGTCTCAAGTGGTTAGCAGGTCCAGTTCCAGCACCTTGAGATGACAATGCAGAGCCTGGTGAGATCCAGTGTTTGGCAGGGGACTGGAAGTCAGGACGCCTGGATTCCATACCTGGCTGCATCATTGACTTGCTGTGTGACCTTGAATAAGTCCCTTCAGCCATTATATGCCCATTTCACCCTATCGGCAAAATGGGTTCAGTACCATTTCCTTTCCTTATAGGGCAGTTGTCTGGCTGCATTGAGACTCATAAAGGTGTTCAAAGTGCGTTGAGATCCTCAGTTAATATAGGAACACAAAGCCATTGTGCAAATTTCCTTGGCTATAACATTGCAAACCGGACAATCCCTGTGGATTTCACTAGGAATAACGATTCAGCAGAATTTCTGCATTGGAAGGTTAGTCCTCTAGTGAGGTGAGACTCGAGTCTAGCAGGCTTGGGAACAAAAGCTCTTTGGGTCCCTCTAGAGGTGAAGTGAGAGAACTGAGGAAGCGTTCTACCTGAAACAGGTTAATCTGCATACTCTTCCTCTATGGGCAAATGGGGAAGCCTCAGGGGTCTACACCTGATTAGCATATGCCCAGGAGTTGCATAATGCACCTAAAACTGAACAATCTGGAGTTTTCTTGTGTTCCAAACACCCAAACTGTGATATATTTGCTGGATAATGGCAGATACCTGAAGGAGGAGAGGCGTGTGAGAATACTTGGGGGTTGTCCAATGGGGGAAGTGGATCACCTTAATCTGGAGAGTGGTGCGTTCAGACTGGGCAGCCAGGTCACAGTAGGCATGTGATTGGATTTTTATTTGTTTGTTTGAGACTTGTCTTGGTAAATGAAATTGTATTTGAATTCTTTGCACTTCTTTTGTCAAGACAGATTTCGGCTGGCAGTGGTGAGCTTGAGTGTGGTAGATAGAAGCCAGAACAGTCCGATGTAGGAAAGTCAATAGCTTAGGATACAGCAGCAAGGAGAAGGCCTGGAACAGTTCCCCTGCTGAGAGGGCATGTCTTGTGCCCACATGAGTTATGAGGGGTGGACTGACTTGGTGAATATGTACTAAGTGGGTTTTTACCTGGGAGGCAAAATTCTCCATTGGATTGGCTGACAGCCAGGTGGCCATTTAGTTAATAATTGGTTGGTGAACTTTACTCAAGAAAAAATAATGTTGTTTAATGTAGAATCCCTGTATGTGTGCAATAAGGGAAGACAACTGGCATTAAAGGGGATCAGGTGTTTAAATCTTTAATTCCTAAAACTTGAGAGAGCAAGGTTTTAGGTAGAGGCTTGAACTTACACTAGATGGCAGCACCAGGCATTGCTTGAAACTGGCTGTGCTACTGCTGCTAACAGTGTAACTCTTCTGCCCACTGTTCTCTGCTATTTATTTGTCTCCTCTTTAAAGCATTTCAAACCTTCCAATCAGGGAACAGGCACTATGCCATGTGATTTAAGAGACCAATCACATGACACAAATAATGAAAAGGGAATGGCTGCAGCGAATGGTTTGCCAACAATCTATGGTCTGAAAATTCTTCTTCCAACTATTTGGGGAATCCTTATGAATTACAAAGACATGAAAAGGAAATCCGGATCAGATCACAAATGATTTGCTAACAACATGAGCGTCTACATTTGTCACAAGTATTATTCAGCACAGACCAGCTATACTTGTGATCATCTCAATTTCTCTCAATTACTTATTTAATTTGTTCTCTAAAGGAGTTTGAGTAGCTAAACAGAATCAGGTTGTTGGAAGGGAACCTTGTCTAGTTGTTAAAGATAGGACTTTAGGGTTCCATTACCAACTTTGCAAGTAATTCTCAAATCTTATCCAAATCACTTGGGACTTTACCTCTGTACCTGTTTGCCCAGCCATCATCTAATGGTATCACAGAACGTATTAATATCTGGGGCTTGGTTTCCAAAGCTGCTGAGCACCCACAAATCAAGGTGAAGTCCATGAGAACAGCAGGTGCTCAGTATCTCTAAAAATCAGTTCCTAGCTGGTAAAATCCGAAGGCCTGATTCTCTGTTGTCCGGCCCCTTGTGTGGGCATTTACACTGGTGTGAAGTGAAACTTCTGATTTAGTTGCATTTGCACTCCCTTCACACACTGGAGAATCATGCCCAGAGTGTGTCTGCAAGGGACTTCCAGTTCTTCAGAGGCAAGTCGCCATGTCAGTAGTACAGAATACAGTGGTTGCTGGCTTTGCCTTTTCACAAAGAGAGGATGTGAAGCTGCTAACCTCAATCCCAGGTAGGAAATTGGAGAAATGCCTTGTGCTAAACCCTTTTGCTTTGGCTCACATCCAAGGAACGCAACACTAAGAGCTGTTCTTTTAGCAGAGAAGCGACTCAAAATACAGGGGAGGGAATAAATTAAAGCTTAAAAAATAAACATCTGGCCATAAAAGAGCTCAGAGCAAGTCTGCCCTTTGCTTTTCCCGACAGCCTGGGGGTTCTCTGACAAATCGCCCTTGCTACCTACCAGCAGTGACTACTCCCGGCTTGTTAGCTTGGCTAATTGTTTTGGAGTGGGTGTAATACATCTCCTGCCAGAAGAGGTTTGCAAGGCTGCCCACGCTGTAATTGATCTTCTGTTTATCTAATCTCTTCCCTTCCTTGCTATCACTGCGGGAAGATACAAACTCCCTTTATGGCTTCTCTGCCACCGCTCTGGTTACAAGCCCAAACAAACCCTCTTCTCGGTGCTAGAGGCTTATTTAGAGAGGTGACGGGAACATGCCATATTGTTCTGTTTCTGGCTTGGCTGCCTGTTGTCTGGTTTCCACACTCAGGTAATGATTTCACACTGGAAACTCCATTCCACTGGAACAAATTATTGATGGGCAGTTACCAAGCACGGCTGCTTTTCGCTTCTTTCATGGATACATTTGATGTGTTTTTCCTGTTGATAGTGTTGTGACTGGTGTATTGGTCCCAATCCTCATTTGATCCATCCTTCAGGAATGAAGCATTTAAATAAATAAAAAGGGCCAAGTTCTGATGTCAGTTACATCATATAAATCTGGAGTAGGTCAAGTTGCTCAAGAGGGTAACTCTGAATATACAATGGTGTAACTGAGAGTAGGATTGGGCACAAGGGATTGATCCTGATCTCACTCACCCAGGGAAAAATAAGGAGCAACTCACTGGAGCTACTCTGGTGCAAAACCGGAGTAAAATGAGAATCAGGCCCTATGTGTAGCACTCTTTTCTAATGTGAACAGCTAAACCACAACAGTGCAAGAAGAATGTTCCTTACAGCATGTACTCTGACACCTCAAGTTAACTTTTCTGTGTGTTGGCAAGGAGAAATATGATAACAATGAAGGTTTTACGATTGCCTGTAATCTCCCAATCCTCTGTGCGGTGAGTGATAGGACAGGCAATTACATTTTAATTGAAAAGTTGGAGGGGGTGGGGGAAAAAAATCAGAAAAAATAAACACAAGAGTCAGAAAGTCACCTCAGTGACAGCAGCTAATTTTTCTGACACAAGCTTGAAATCCTGAGCCTGTCTCCAAAGCCAACATATGGTGCATTGTTCAGGATGGCCTTAATTGCAGAGTATTATCCATCTGAGTAGTGTAAGCGCGGTCATTTATTTGCTCAGTGGCTGGATCAATATTAATAGGCTGTCTCAGTGCGGGAATGCATTTCGCCTTCATTCCAGATGTCACCTAAGCTAAACAGTTTGAAATCTTCAGCTGGTCACTTGGCTGCCTTCTGCACAGAAGGAGCAGTGTCACACCGAGTCTGGGAAGGGCAAATATGGGGTGGATCTGTGGTGAGCCATGAATGGCGTTGTGGAATCGACGGTTATGGAGATCAGCTGATCTGACACCTGTGTAAGCAGCACCAAGTGTCTGCGGCTCCCGCTTTGCCCATAGTCTGCAACCGTGTCTACCATGGGCTGTTCTGCAGCCCCACATTGGGGCCGGGATCAGGCCCTCTCAGAGGTCCAGAGAGGCCCAGGCCACTTCCAGCTTTTGAGGCCCCTAACCATAATAAAAATAAAAAATGAGAACACATGAAAACAAAATAAGGCACCAAAAAAAGAGTGAGACATAATTTGAATGTTTTTATTTAACAAATGCTTTTCTAGCCTTTTTCTGTGCAAATGAACTAATTATTGAGGAAAAATCTAGCTTTTGTGCAATGTCACAGCTGATATTAAGCATGGTGAGCCCATTCAAAAGCTCTTGTCCCATAGTTGAATGGTGATAGTTCTTTACCTGCTTCAACATGTTGAAGGTGCGTTCACCTGAAGCCACTGATGCGGGCAAACTGATAAAAATACACAATGCAATTGTGATATTAGGAAACACCCCACAGAGTCCAAGTTCGAGTATTTCTTGAAGCAATTCCTTTGGCTTGCAATGCAATGTAAAGTTGGTGGAATATACTCGTTTGAGGAAGATGACCTCGTCACTGAGATCTTTAGAGATTTCTTTGTTGTACTGTTGCTGAAATTTTTCAGCTGCAGAAGGTAGATCTTCATTACTCAGTCTGTTGAACTGCCAAAGAAACCCCAAAAGATTACAAATTAGTTGCAGTGACTCAAATTGCTGTGTAAGACCCGATTTAATAGAGTCAATGATGACAAGGAAGACATTGACCCCATAATTCTGCTTGGCATCGGATTCAGTAGGTAAGCTGTGATTGATGGAGAACTCAGATGAAATGCCAATACTCTGTGCTATTAATTTGGACTCAATCAGGATTGCATTCCATTGTTCATGAATCTGTTCAATATCATTGATAAGACTTTCAGTGTTATCTCTCTCAACATCAAGTGTAGCATTGCGTGCTTCAATTACCAGATTAGTTTGGTGGATCATTGTAAGTAGCTTCATCCCCAAAGATGACATCAGAATACATTCAAATTTGGACATGTGCTTCTGAATAGACTGAAGTTCAGTTTGAGCCTGTGCAGTGAGATTGAGAGATTCAACTCATTTAAAGCCTTTCTCACTGAATTCAAATGCTGCATAACTGGTTGAACACCATCAATCCATGCAGACCATCTAGTTTTGGACATCCCATACAGTGAAACAGGAAGATATTGCTTCGGAATTTCCCACCTTAGTGGACTGCTACTGAAGAGATTGTACATTTGCTGAACAGTTCCAAAGTAAGTAATTGCCTCCTTGCATGATTCAGCACAGTCAACACCTACAAGGTTTAATGTGTGGTTTCCACAGCTGGAGAAAATACAGTTTGAATTATGCTCAAGGAGAACTGCTTGTACACCTTTGTACTTCCCAGCAATATTAGATCCATTGTCATAGGCTTGACCAATGCAGACTTGAAAATCTAACTTAAAACCTTCTAGAATTGCTAGCATAGGCGCTCGCACACCCGGCCCCGCCCCAACTTCACCCCCGGCCCTACCCCTATTGCACCCCTTCCCCAAATCCCCGCTCCCTCCTCCTCCCCCGGGCGCGCTGAATTTCCTCTCCACCCCCCCCTCCCAGGCTTGCAAGCCTGAGAGGGAGGGGGGAGAAGCAGCAGAGCACCCACCGGCAGCTCCCCGCCAGCCCACCCCGCACCCAGCTAACCTCCGCCTCAGCCTCCATCGCCAATCCGCTCTTCCTCCATCCCAGGCTTGCCGCGCACCAGCTGTTCGGCGTGCAGCAAGCCTGGGAGGGGGGGGGAAGCGGAGAGGCGGTACTCGTGGGAGGGGGTGGGGGGGAGGTGAGCTACAGCCCAGCTCTGCCTCTGCCTCCTCCCCGTCCCCCGAGGCGCCACCGCTCCGCTTCCCCACCCTCCCAGGCTTGCCACGCGCCGAACAGCTGGCGCGCGACAAGACTGTGAGGGAGGTAAAGCGGATTGGCGGCAGCGCCTCGGGAGGCGGAGGTTAGCTGGGCACGAGGGGGCTGGTGAGGAGCTGCCGGTGGTGCTCTGCACCCACCAATTTTTTTCCGGGGGTGCTCTAGCCCCGGAGCACCCACGGAGTCAGGGCCTATGATTGCTAGTACTTCAGCAGCAATTTCTTTTCCAGTTTTTCTCGTAACATTATCAAACAAAATAAACCTTTCTTCAATTGAAAATTTTGAGCTGTCTACAATCTTAACATATCGAATAACCATAGTAGTCTGTTCCTTGTCAGAACAATCTGGAGTGGCATCCAGCATCCAGCGACGCTGACTTCCGTCAGCATCGCTGGGTGCTGACACCCGGCGCCCCCCGCCCCCGCCACCGGGTGACGTCGCAGGGCCCCGCCCCCGACGCCGATGCAACGTCGCCTGGCATCGGGGGCAGGGCACCGCAACATTGCCCGGTGCTGCGGTAAGCTAGGCGCAGGCACCGGGGCGGGCGGAGAGCTGCCGGTGGGTGCGGAGCACCCACCAATTTTTCCTCGTGGGTGCTCCAGCCCCGGAGCACCCACGGAGTCGGCGCCTATGGTGGCATCAACAATTATTAAAAAATACTTGGCATTTCGAATCTCATCAAGAATGGTTGTTTGTACGAATGACCCATAGCTCAATAAACTTGTTTTGTATGCGTGTGGAGAGATAATGGACTTGCATGCGCTTTTGACTCTCTTGCGATTCTCAAACACGTTTAACATGCGCTGATAAAAGTGGGTCATATTTGCTGAGGAGCTCAACTATGCCTAGAAAGTTTCCATTTGCACGATCACCAATAAGTTAACTGAAACCAAAGAAAGCCAATCCCTGCTCAGAAAGAAAAAGGATGATATTCAGGATGCGCTCAAGAAGTTTTTTCCAGTTATTAGTTTCTGTAGAGAGTTCAGTCTAGAGTAAATTCTCAACTGAACTTTCAGCTGATGCTGCCCTACTGGCTGATTTCCATGCAACATAGATTTCTTTGTGTGATGTTGAACTCTCATGTGATGGTATTCAGTCTTTCAACTTCCTCCAACCTCTGTTGATGCTCTATCCTGATTGATCAGAGAGAACTGATGCATTTGCAGCACTTTTGTTCAAAATAAAGCAGGGTGCACAGTACAGAGATTGTTTTCCCGTACTCCAGCATAACCAGTCTATTGTGCAGGTCTCACCATTTGGAAGAGTTTTTGTCAGCAGACGAGTAGGGAAAGCATGATCATCAGCATCTCATGGATTGTTACTTGGAAGGTCATAGCAACTAATTTGAAGAAAAGATTGCATTTGCGAAGCCTTGCTCTTGTCAGTAATTCCAATGTTAGTCACAGTCAAACCTGTAGTATTCATGAATTGCTCTTGCTGCATAAGATCTACATCTTCCTGTTGCTGTTGAGTTTCTTGATCATACACAGGATCTTCTGCTGCATCTGTTACTGTTGGCACATTTCCTTCTTGACTACTGTCCTCATGTTCAGGTATTGGCATTGAAATATCACCTGTTGCAGTTGTGGAGTTTTCATTATCTGTAGCATTGTTTGTTGGGTAAGGGGTGTTTTCCAGTGGTTTGAGAAATGAAGTTATTGGCTTTGAGCTCTTAGCTGCTGCTTCATTCAGTTGTTTTCATCGTCTCTTGCTTGCACACTTTCAAATCTCCTCTTCATAGTGATATATCTGGTCAATATGTAGCCTAGCCACACTTGAAATCAGTAGCATAGCCTGGGGGGAGCAGGGGGAGCAGCCGCTCCCACGGTGAGGAGAAGCAGCGCTAAGGCACCGCCCGAGCCCCGCTGCGGGAGCTGGGCTCGGGGGCGCTTTAAAAGGCCTGCGGCTCCTGCCGCTGTGGGGAGCCGCGGGCCCTTTAAAGCGCCCTCCCCATCCCCGCTGCCGGAGCCGGGCTCGGGCGGGGATTTAAAAGGCCCGGGGGGCTCCGCAGCGGCTGGAGCCCTGGGCACTTTAAAGCGCCGCAGGGGTGAGTACAGGGGAGCTGGGAGGCGCCTTTTTATAGCGCCGCTCCCCCTGTGCTCTAAACCTGGCTATGCCACTGCTTGAAATATTCTGCTATAAATAAGTAGCTTATCTACATTTGAAATCTTCTACTGTAAACATGTACACAAATGCTGAATGGTACACACATGCTGAAAAGACTTAAAACGAAGGAAAACTAATTAAGAACACAAAATGAAACAGTCAGACAGGTTATTATCCTTATCACTGAATCAAAACTCAATCGCAAGGTATAATATAACAGGCTGAGCTGAAAACAAAGGGATGACATATATATATATAGTAAACACAGACACGGGTACAGACAGAGGGATAATGTCCAAAAATTTCAAATGTGTGTCCTCACAAAATTCACTCTACAAGATTGTCCACACTAATTTTCACCTTGAATCTGGGCCTGTAGACTACAAAAGCCTATGATGATGGCCAAGCTGCCAAGCTAGGGCTCAACCAACCAACCAGTCACCTCCTTTAGCTACCATATGAAGATAATAATGCGGAATTCTCACACATAAATAATTCCTAGTCAACTAGACGTAAAACTGTAAAGACACTAAAATGTAACAATTCTCTACCTTTCAACAGGCACTTGATCTAGCACCAGCCACTAGTAGTGGTTTGTTTATATAATCAGCTGATCTGAGAGAACACATTCATCACGGTCTAATCTTGTGCCATCAGAACCAATCTATTTTTATTAATATTTATGAACATTTTAAACTCTTTAATATGACAAAATCTATGTCAGTTAACAAAAAAAAGTATGTCTTTTACCAAATCACATCTCTTATTTGCTTAAATTTGCCTCTCTAAGCTGAGAGAGTGTGTCACACTTTGGTCCGATGGGAATGCGCATAAAAACAAGTTGCAAAACTTATCAAATGCTAAAATATTAACAAGTGTCTAAATTTGAGGCTCCCTTTGAGCTTGAGGCCTAGGCCAAATGCTCCTCCCGGCCCCTCCTCTGATTGGCCCTGGCTGGGGCCAGGGCCTTCACCTCCCAACTCCTCCTCACTTCACCGGCAGAAGATCTGGTTTGGTCCTAGGGATCAGAGCTCCCAGGATCCTCCGGTGCACTGACTCCCTCTGTGGCCTTGTTCCACTGATTCCTTCTGTGGCCTCAGTCTCCCCATCTGTGAACTGGGAATAATAATAGTTACCTGTGCCTGGGGTGCAATGAGAACTGATTATTGCGGGACGGACTAGGATGAAAGGTGCTACATACATGCAGAGTAGTGTTGTTATGAAAGGTGCACCTAGCAAACTGCTACAGGCTATGGGAAATTACCTTCATTTGACTAAATGGGAATTTATGCACAGAAGTTTCTAGATCCAGAGTTCCTTGTGGGAGGAGTATCACCTAATGATGAGGTGCTGTATTCACTGAAAACTAATTAACAGAAGAGCTGGACACAGAGAACTGAGATGGCTCAGGGAATTAGCATTGGGCTAGAGTCTTTTATTTCTAGTAGCTAGTTTGCATCTAGATCTGGTCATTGAATGACGGGCTGTCTAGCTCCAGCTTCCAGCCATGGGATAGTGTTTAGGGTGACCAGATGAAACCAAGAAAATATCGGGACACATGGGGGAAGCAAAAAAAAAAAAAAAGCGGCTGGAACGGCCGAAGCCGCAATATCGGGACAAATGGCATCCCCACCGCGGGACAAAGAACTAAAAATCGTGACAGTCCCGATTTTATCATGACGTCTGGTCACCCTAATAGTGTTATAACTTTCTCTGCTAGACTGAAGAGCCCATGTAGGTACTTAGACTCTAGTCACACCTTAACCTTCTCTTCGTTAAGCAAAATAGATTGTCTCAGGGACCTCCAATCACTACAGACATGTTTTCCCATTCATTCATTGTTCACGTGGCTGTTCTCTGTGTCCTTCCCCACTCCAAAGTAAAGCAAAGGAAGCTACACTGGTGTGATGTTCCGAACGGTGTCACAAGAGCATGAGTACCAACCTCAGGGCAGACTGAAAAACCAGGGCACAAACCCCAAACTGGTCGAGAGTTCTCAACTTAGATTTCACCAACCAACTGTACCAAGTGCAAACTCCTCAGGCACATTAACCGCCTTAAATGGAATCATAGGCAGCCCCCTTAGATACTCTGGTCTATCCAGTCACCCAGGTGAGCATATCTCTGTGATAGATGTCCCTTGAGACCAAGGGCTGGTCTACACTAACCCCCCCCTGTCGAACTAAGATACGCAACTTCAGCTACGTTAATAACGTAGCTGAAGTCGAAGTCTCTTAGTTCGAACTTTACCTGTGGTCCACACGTGGCGCGCAGGCTTCCCCGTTGACAGCGCTTACTCCTCACGGCGAGCTGGATTACCAGCATCGACGGGGGAGCACTTCCTGGTTCGATTTATCGCGTCTAGACAAGACGCGACAAATCGAACCCAGAAGATCGATCCAACGCCTCCAATCCAGCCGGTAAGTGTAGACTAGCCCCAAGAGTCACCGTAATGTTCAGCAATATCCTAGTCCCAAATCACCACTCACTTACCCCAGGTCAATTGCACCCTAGATCTCACACCAAGGACAACACTTGTATCCAATCCTATAATAAACTATATGAAGATTTATGAAATAGGACAAGGAAACTAGAGAATTATTTATAAGGTTAAAGGAAGTGAATCAAATGAGCTACAGTCTTAGGTTTTAAAAGGCAATAGAGGCTTCTATAATCAGGAAGTTCTATTTATCCTTTAGGGCTATACCAGGCTAAGCACTAGGGATCTCTTGCTTATGCCTTGGACACTTCTTGCCCCTCCTGAGTCCCAGCAGCATAGAGATCTGTAGTTCCTTTCGTTTGGAGTTTTTATTCCCCTCCTGCCATGTGTTCTCAACTGCAAACTCAGCTGATAAGAAGGGTCCTATTGCATGACTCATCTTCACAAGGAGGGCAGCAGAAGAACAGTAAGAGTCCTTCATCCTTTTGTTGATAATTTTTTAGTCCAGATGTAGGGAGTTTCCAGCTGTAAGATCCACCCATCCTCTTTGGGGAGAAGAACAGCTCATCACACTAATTAATTTCCCGCTCCTGTATGGTGATTCATATAGTCACCGAGGCTCACATATTACATTTCAGTATGGAACACCACTATTACAAGTCAGTTTAATGCCAGGTGCGCAACTCACAAGCTTTCAATAGACTCCAAACACTAAAACTTTCTTATAATTCTAATACCTAGCTTAGCAATATTAACCCACAAGTGAGCCAGACAGATCCTAGCTGGGTATTTGTCAGTATTCAGCTGAGACATGGGGACCTTGCCATGAGCTGGCACTAGGTCTGCCAATGTCACAGCTGCTAAATGTGCAGTTTTACCGGTATATCCGAATCTACGCTAGGGAGCTTCTTTAAGCACAGATGTTCTGGTTGGGAATCATACCTCTTCACACACACCGTGACTGACACAGCTCTGCTAGCAAAAGTCTGTAGTGTAGAGCTGGCCAGAGACTGGACTGCAACTGTCCATTGATAAACAAACATGACGGTTTCCCTTTTACGCTCCGTAGTCTGATAGTGAAGCTTTCCAAGAAATGTTGTGTTGACATCAAAGGAATCTCCAAGGCAAATAAAGAGCCAATTATTTTTTTTACCGAGCTTTATCAAAGGCTCCTTCTCTGTGTCCCCTCAACTCACAATTGCTTTTACCATTCCGGAATGCTTTCATTTAGGGTTTCATGGCTCTTCTTTTTGTACCTCCTAGGATCTTTCCTTAACCAGAGAATAAACTTCCTTTCTTTTACAGGTTCAGGGATACAGATTCATGTAACTGGGAGTTAATTTATCCAGAATTATAACTATTCTAGCCAAAGTTACACTCGTTGTTAATGAGAATTCTGGAAGGAATATCAGATTTCATGCTTCAGGGTTTAGGCCAATCGCTAAGGCCTGCTCTAGCCAAACAGATATGCTGATAAAACTCTTCAGTGTAAAGGTGTGATCTTTTGAACAAAATAGTTGTATCATTAAAAGCCATCGGATGGATGCAGTTATATCAGTATAAAGGTGCCTATACCAAGGCCAAACTGGACAGTCCTTACGCAAAAGGATAAATGGACACAAATCAGATATAAGGAATGGCAATATACAAAAGCCTGTAGGAGAACACTTCAACCTCCCAGGACACACAATAGCAAATTTAAAGGTAGCCATCCTGCAGCAAAAAAACTTCAGGACCAGACTCCAAAGATAAACACAACAGAGCTTCAGTTCATTTGCAAATTTGACACCATCAGCTCAGGATTAAACAAAGATTATGAATGGCTAGTCAACTACAAAAGCAGTTTCTCCTCCCTTGGTATTCACACCTCAGCTGCTAGAAGAGGGCCTCACCCTCCCTGATTGAGCTAACCTCGTTATCTCTAGCCTGACTCTTCCCTGCACATTCATATCTTCCCCTGGACATTTCCACTGCTTGCATCCGATGAATAACGTAGCTGAAGTCAAACTATCTTAGTTCGAATGAAAAAGCACTTACCCGGGGTCCACACGCGGCGCGCAGGCTCCCCCGTCGACTCCGCCTACTCCGTTCGTCGAGCTGGATTACCAGCGTCGACGGCGGAGCACTTCCTGGTTCGATTTATCGCGTCTAGACAAGACGCGATAAATCGAACCCAGAACATCGATCCCGCGCCCCCGACCGGACGCGTAAGTATAGACGTACTCATAGCTGAAGTTGTGTATCTTAGTTCGAATTGGGGGGTTAGTGTAGACCAGCCCTAAGTGACACACCCAAGGTCACACAGGAAGGCTAGGGCAGAGCTGGAATCAAACTGGGGTCTCTCAGCCAAGCTAACATGCTAACCACTGGGCCATCTGCAATTCAATCTCTCGCCATCGTTCAGCCCTCTGATTCTCAGACTATTTCTTGTGGCTCTTTGTAGGATGGGATAGGTCGCACTGCACAGATTCTGCTCTCTGATTGGATGGCTGAAAATTTTTGAACAGAGACGAATGTGGAACAGCAAATGGGGATCAATGGGACCACTGCTGGGAAAGGAGGGGGAATCCAGGTCTTCATTTTTTAGAGTCTGTTGAAATGCCGGCAAGGCCTCTCTTCCCCGGCAATGCTGTGGGGATTGAGGCAATGGGCCACATTCTGAGTGGGGTTCTGCTGATGCAAGCCCAGAGTAACTCTCCCGACCTAGAGGTGTGAATGTTTGGAGTGTTACACAGCTGGATATTTAAGATCTTTTCAGAAGTCCATGGTCGGCGACATGCTGGCAATGAATTCACTGTGCTTGTGCTGTTTGCAGGTGGCGTACTGGACTGCAGGCCACAGAGCCTCTCTTCAGTCCTTGGTTTCATACATAAATATCCCCAGTACTAACGTTTTCGCCTCATGTCCGGGACTGGCCAGTTGTGATCATGTCTGGGGTTGTGCGATAGGCTTGTTGAAGCCAATTCATGCTCATTGACACATGCCTGAGTCTGTTGTGACACGTGGACGCTGGGAGGTGTAGACCCCGTTCCTCGCTTGGAATGTGGGCCATTGAACCTGGTTTCAGCTGGGTGCCCCTGCAAAATGCTGGGCTGGCTTAGCACCATGGCTCACCGAAGAAAGGGATTGTCCCCGCAGCAGGGAAACGCCGTTGTTCAAGGGTAGGATTAGCAGCGACATTTTACTGACCCCTAACCAGGGTCAGAGTCAAGTCTCCTGCTTTCATCCCTCGCATTCCTGCTCCGTCCCACCGATTCCTTTGAACTCATCCTGGTCCCACAGCCCGGTCTCAGTGCTTGCCCCGCTGGAGGCTGTGCTGAGTCTGGTTCACTTGCTCGGGTTCTATTATTAAATCCATTTTTAAGTTTTCTTTCCAATGTGAAGTCTGTAGTTTCTGCCCCTGGCGGTGCATAGGGAGAATGAAATATTGGGCTACTGGAGGCAGTGCTGTCTGGATACAAGTAGAGGGTTGGGAGAGAAGAGATATGGGTTCTCCTGCTAGCCCTCTGGGGGATCGTCACCCCTCTGTGCCTCAGTTTCCCTCTCTGTGAAATGGGGATAATGATATTGCATTAACTCTGTGGCACATTTTTGGGGATTAAAATTAATGGGCCAGGTTCTTCTTCGATCCAGCTCCTATGTGGCGTCTGAGTGGCAAAATGGAGCCAGAATCCCTTCAGATGTGCATGCCCACTTGAGAATGGCACTGGGGTGTGGGAGCTCTCAGCCAGGGTAAAGACAGTGGAACTAGCCTGTGTACCAACCAGTCCCTCCCCTGGCACTGGGGGATGCTGGAGCACCAGAGCGGAGAGGGGATGGGACAGAGTACAGCTCTCCTGGCATATGACCCCTTAGGGACCATATGCAGCTGGTATAAGGTAGGGCAGCCCCTAGGCCACCCTAACTCTCTCCAGAGCTACTGCAGGCTGGCCCGCAGAATGCAGGAGCTATAGATGGCTCCCTGACAGCCCCCCTTACCTCTCAACCCCTTGGATCGAATCAGCCTCAGTGCAGAAGAAACCTGGCCAGTGTTTGTGAAGCACCTTGAAGATCTTTGGCTTATTAGTATGATGATTATTTATTATTTGTATTATTATAGCTCCCAGGAGCCTGACTCATGGCCCATTGTGCTAGGTGCTGTACAAACACAGCACATGCTGATCAGTCCTCCTTGACCGACCTCTTACAAAACCGGGAGAACATAATCCGCTTCCCACAGAAGGGCCTGATTTTGCAGAGTAGTGAGCGCCGTCACCTCCCAGCGATGCCACTAGGAGCGGAAGGTGCTCAGCACCGGGAAGGAGAGGGCCCTACAATGTAACCATTTCCTCCACCAAAGGCCTGGCTGTCAGCAAGGCAGACATGGGCCCCTCTCCAGGTGTGGGCTGAGGGATGTGCTAGTGCAATAAGAACAGTGGGCAGCCATTCACCTCCCCACATGGACATGCATAGCAGTGACTAGTGTGTGGGGGGGAGGTAGAGCTGTGAAGCTGCCAATCACCTCTGCATCCAACTACCCCTTAAAACCTCAGTAGCCCCTGGCCTGGCAGCTGCTCTGAGCATGAAGGGAACACTAATGGAACGCCTGATGATGGCCTTCAGCCCACTGTGGTTGTCCCAGCAAGACTAAAGGAAGGCCAAGCCGTTTAGATGAGCAGAGTCAGAGCTCTGATGTCGGGCTGGGCACAGATCGGATCAGCCCCATTGTCTGAGCACAGCTGAGGTGACTAGCAAACAGCTGTCCCTGGACAGCTGAGCCAGGGGCCTCCCTTTAGGGGTGTGTCTCCCTTTAGGGGTGGCTGCGGGCCAAGTCGCATCTGGGAGTGAGCCTCGCACTAAAAATAGCAGGGTGGACGTAGCAGTTCAGGGGGAAACTGGAGCTCTCAAGCCTACCCGCCCCCTGAGCTTCAGACCCCGAGCTCCTGGCTGAGCCAGCCCAGCCACACTGCTATGTTCAGTGTGAGGCTCGTTCCCAGCTGCAGTGTAGACACACCCTTGTGTGGCCTTGGGCTTTGCACCCTGTCATTGGGGAACATATGCATGAGCCAGAGGAACAGGACACCTAAAGCCTTCCCCGATGTAACATGACATCCAGCAATGTAAGCAATGTAACAGGACAATGGGATGGATGTTAATCATTTCCCTACCATCACTGGGGCCTGGGGCCTCTTGTTCTCTGCCTATGGCACATAAATCTAGTCTTCTCAGGGCTCTAATACTTTGGTCTAGTTTTGGTTATTGGGTTTAGTGTGTGGGTGCTAGGTGGTGCTGGTGGCCTGTGAGATACAGGGGGTCAGACTAGATCATTTGGTGGGTCCTTCTGCCCTGCAACTCTACTGGCTCGGAGAGACACACGCCAGAGAGTATTTTCTCTGGCCTAAACCTCCCTGTTTGGAGTCCAGCCTATTGAAGGAGCAAGTCAGCCCGGAAAAAGCTGCTCCTACCTTACAGCAATGCACACAAGAGCAAATTCAGGCCCCACGATTCTCCAGCTGCAACATCCACCAGCCCAAGGCCACACACAGGTGTGGGCTGGTGGATGGTGTAGGCCTTGGGCTGGTGGATGGTGTAGGCCTTGGGCTGGTGGATGTTGCAGCTTGAGAATCGAACTTGCTCTTGTATGCATTGCTGTAAGGTAGGAGCAGCTCCCCTAGAGTCAAAGGAATGGCACTGGGGAAAAGCTGTCCTGACTCCTGTGCCTAGAGTATCCTCAGGCAGTTTGGCAAACCTCCATCCTGAGCAATTAATAGCACTGGCTTGGAATGCTGGACTTTCAACGGGGCATTGTTCTCCGTTGGGGTCATGACTCTGGAGCATCATCAGCAGTGTTATCTCTTTACTGTCCTCAAGCCCCTGGTTCCAGAATCTCAGCAGCAGCTGTGGTTTTTTGCGGAGGGGGGGGGTGGGGGGGGAGGTAGAGGGGGGGATTGAGTTCTGTTCCCAAGAATGCAACTGGAGATCTGCAACAGCCTTTACAGCTGGGCTACTGCCTTCCTAGCGATGCTGTTATTCAAGGGGATGTTGTTTATGGCCATGTGAAGTCAGGCTAGCCACCCTTTGCTTTTATAGAGCCAGCATAGCCCCAGGTCATCCCTGAGGGTCCTGGTGTAGAAATAGCTCAGGTACCTTCCTTCCTGCTTGTGACTGATGGGAGCAATAGAGCCAAAAAACCTGGTTCGGTGGAGAACAATGCTGCTCCACGATGCTGCTGTCATTGTTGTGATCAGGAGAGAACAAATCCCACCCTCTCTGCATTCACAAAAGCTTTCCACATCCCGAGTGGCCCTCCTGTGCAATGCGGGCTTTCTGTCATGTGTAGAGTGCACATGTTGAAGTGTAGATGGAGCATGGGCTTGAAAGCCTCCATGAACCATGGGAAGTTCACATCTGGATCTGAGGTCCATCCCTGCTCTGAAGTAGAAGCTTAGAACTTCTCAGTACTTCAGTGGTTGGTACTAGCTCTTCTGGCCAGCTGGAGTTGGCCTTGGTGCCCAGAGGGGGGAAACACACAGCTATCACCCTGTTTTAGAATAAGATCCAAGCAGAACCCTGGAAGTTCCCCTAGATCTATAACCTGAGCTGATGTTAATGTGCGGCTATTACGACTCAGTGAGTCCTATCCAATCTATCTTGTAGGTCAGCATTATTATGGTGGGGCGGACGAAGGATCATAGTTAGGGTTGCATCAAGGTTTCAGTTTCATGGGATAATGATTTGTTCATCTGTTCAAAATCTTTTGAGAGTAATAAAACCTGAAATAGAGAGAGATCATAGCTTTGAAGGGGCTCTTCTCTTCTATGTGTTTGTTACACAGATGTGGCTTTTGTTTGGTAAAATTGTTATGTTTAAAAACAGGTCCAAATATAGATTTGGGTCCTGTTTTGGGAATTCTTTTTTGTAAACATGTCACAGGGAATCAGAATCAAAGTTTAACTATTACTTTATGTGTGGGGACTGATCTCCAAGGTTTATTTTGTATTTTTATGTTGTTTTGATGAAATTTTCAGGGAGGGGGGTGGTGAACTGCAAGGGTGCACGTTCTTTTATTAGAAACTGTACTTGACATTTAATCCTTAAATTGATATTTCCTAATTTTTAATGATTTGATTTCTTGATGAGAGCAACCTTAATGAACATTCAACCAAGTCATTTGCTTCTGAATTATGAACTGTCCTCTGTCACGCCTGAAGGCTCCAGACAAGTACAGAACCCCATTGTGCGAGGCACTGCATGAACATGTGTAAGAGCACTCTCAATCTAAACAGACAAGACAAACGCAACTAGCATCACCCCGTTTGCACAGATGGGGAACTGATACTCAGAGCGTCACACAGGGAGGCTGTGGCAGAGTGGAGGATTGCGCTTGGGGTCTCCTGACTGGGAGCCTAGTGCTGTAACCACAGAACTAACCTTCCTTTCTCCTGTGACTACTAACCCTGCCTCCTTTCTGCTCCCAGCCTAGATGCTCATCACCAGACCTTGAGCTGCATAGTCAGAACAGCTGCCTTTCCTTCTTGTGTTGACAGAAACCTTGTAAAGGGGAAAGTCCTAACTGACATAACACTGGGGACTGAGCTACGTACATGGTACAGGCCATGTGGTGTAATGGCTAGTTTGGGGAGCTGGTTTCCATTCCTCTCTCTGCCACTATCTCGCAGTGCGACCTTGGGTGAGTCATGTAACCTGTCTCTGCTTCAGCATCCCCACTTGCCAAATGGGGGAAATAAGGCTGACCTGGCTCAGCAGGCTGTTGAGAGGATGAAGGACGTTGGCAGGGGTAGGATCAGTACGTTACACTTGTCCTGTGTACTCCATTGCTGAAAATGAAAATTGTACTAAAGCTATTAGCTGGTCACCGCTGGACCCAAGGAGCAGAGCCCCCCACAGCTGAGCACCCCAGGGAAAGCAGGCTGCGAACCTGCAGGCATGGCCGAATGCTCCCAGGAAAGCAGGCTGTCAAGGTGCACGCACAGCAGAGCACCCCAGGGAAAGTAGGTTGTGAATGCCCAGGCATAGCGGAGGGAAAGCAGGCCACGGGCCAAGTTGCACTGAGAAGCAGCAGGCACTGGCTGGTGAGGCTCAGGGCAACCTCAGCCCACTGTTCGAGTGGTGCGAAGTTCTAGGCAATCGTGCCTATTCCAGGAGTGGGCAGAGCCGAGACTACTGCTCCGGCATTGGGTGGGTGTCACCCACATACAGAGGACACCAACCCTCTGTATGGGAACAAGGAACGGGTGTTGGGAAATAATGACAGAGATGGAGTGATGGCCCATCCCAGGGGGAGAATAATCAGTGCTGCTCAGTTCTGCATCACAGCTGTCATCCGCTGATCCCAAGCCTGTCCTGTGCCTCATGCAAACACTGTACAGCCTGGATCTGCTTGCCCTCTTCTCCTTGCTGTTGGACTGATGCTTCACTGCTGTCCTTGTCCTTCTTCTCTCTGTTTTCATCCTCTGCTACTACATGACTTCAGAGGTAGCTCAGCCAGTCTCCATTCCCAACCCTAGAGTTCATTTGCAATTCCATAATACCAATGGCTGTAATGAGCAATCAAGGGCTTTGGAGGGCAGGGGTGTCACATAGGCACTCAAATATTAAGCTACTTTTCAGGTCCTCCATTCCAAGTTGCATTTAATTATCAAGCCAAGACCTTGCTGCATGCGTGCAGGTAGGTAGCTGGCCTTTGATATTAATGTAAGCAGAGTCAGGATGAGCTCTACCCTGACATCTGGTGGTGCGTTGTGGAAAGGGACTTCAGGGGCTGATCTTGTTTGCATGGGCACACCCACCCTGCCTAGCATAGATCATAGAATATTAGGGTTGGAAGGGACCTTAGAAGGTCATCTAGTCCAACCCCCTGCTCAAAGCAGGACCAATTCCCAATTTTTGCCCCATCCCCAAATGGCCCCTCAAGGATTGAACTCACAACCCTGGGTTTAGCAGGCCAATGCTCAAACCACTGAGCTATCCCTCCCACCATGATGGATCACTTGCCCAAATGGTCACTTTGGCTGTTGTGGGATCCCCAGTTTCTCTGTTATTGGGGCAGGAAGAGTAAAGTGTTGTTACCCTGATTATGTGAATCAAGGACAGTGGAACTGTTTTATGACAGAGGGACTCGCCATCAACTAAGCAGCACTCGCTAGGCAAGGGACATGGATTCCAAAACCCAGTGAATTGAGAGAGCCTGGGGAATAGGTATTTGTGTCTGCTGGCATGGGCCTCTTCTGAGGTCCCTAAATGTCAGTTGCACCTCCTTCCTCACTGTAGAATATCACAGCTAATTTTGAGTTCCTTAGGAGTCTAGTTACAGGCTGCTGAGTTGACATCACTCTGGGCTAATGGTGCAAATGAGCACTAAAGTTCCCCTTACTACAAGCTGAAATCACTAAAGAGCTAAAATTATTATGAGCTGAAATCACTGAGCAATGTGTTAAGTAGTGGGGGAGCCTGAAGATATATTGCTGAGCAGCTGGTGGGACGGCTGGCAGAGCAGAGCTGCTGGTGGAGCAGTTTGCGGGACAGCCGGAGCGGCTTGCAGGATGGCTGGAGGAGCGGAGCTGCTGGCGGAGCGGAGCAGTTTGCGGGACAGCCGGAGCGGCTTGCGGGACGGCTGGAGGAGCGGAGCTGCTGGTGGAGCGGAGCAGTTTGCGGGACAGCCGGAGCGGCTTGCGGGACGGCTGGAGGAGCGGAGCTGCTGGCGGAGCGGAGCAGTTTGCGGGACAGCCGGAGCGGCTTGCGGGACGGCTGGAGGAGCGGGGTAGCTCGTGGGATGGCTGGCGGAGCAGAGCACAGCATAGCGAAGACCTACGAAGGGACGGGGCAGTCAGCTTCGAGCCATGTAAGGTGCCCCTTACCTTTCCCCTCCTCATTTTCACCCAGACTGGAGGGGGTGTAACACTCTGCAGATGAACTTTTGAACTCTGGGTCTGGACTTTTGGGTTATTGGACTTTTGGTACTTTGGGTGATTTTTGGGTTGCTGGACTCAAGAACCAAAGGGAAAGGACATGGTCAATTTGCTGGGGTGGATCTTTGCTCACAGTTTGGTTTACGAATCCTAGTTGTGGTGTTTCCCCCAGCATAATGCCGCATTGTTTCTCTCTGTCATTAAAAGGCTTTTGCTACACTCAGTTTATGGGTATATATTTGTCCCAGGTCACTGCGTGGGGGCTCAAGCCGGTTTTGCATTGTGTTATTGGAACGGAACCCCTGGATACTGAACTCGGCCCTTGTTGCTGCCAACTCAGACGGGCAGAAGGGTTACATCAACAACTGCTTTGCTCCCACCTGCTTAAATGGGGCAGTATCCGATATTAAGATATTCAAGACAGTCAGACACCAGTACTAGTGAGGGATTTTCTGCAGTAATTATTTTTATTATGGGAAAAGTGAAATGGAACATTGACTGACTCTGATTGGAATGTGTGGCCGTTTCCAAGTCAAACTTTTTTTTATGAACTGTTTGTTCTGTGAAAAACGTGACTATGTCAGAGTTTGCTCCCAAACTCAGGTGAAATTTCAGAATTCCCCCCAGGACAGAGATTCCAATTTTCACTCAGTTCTGTCGGACGCCTGGCCCCAGGGAGCTAGCTGATCACTGCAGCGGGCAGGAAAAAGCATTACCTTTCAGCACACACACCACTCTCAACCAACCAGGTGGTGGTCTGGGCTCTTTGGGTTGTTTTACACCTTTATTTGAATTGCTAGACACTGGCTATTGGCTAAGACAGAAGAACAGAAGGGAGGCAGCGTCAGTCAATAGCTAAAACATTTCACTGTGAGTCAGGGCAGACTTGAGACTAGAACACAGTACTCATGGCTCCCAGTTTCACTCCTTGGGTAAGTTCCTTAATCTCTATGTGCCTGTTTGCAGTTTGTAAAATGGGGATAATTAAACCTATCCACATTTTGTAAACAGCCCTTTGATATCTTTGGACAGAGAGCGCTATACAGGTACAAAGTGCTACACTATCTAGAGCTGCGTGGAAAATGGGATGGAAGGATGAGTCCTACGGAAAAAACTGACTTTTAGTCGAAAAATCAAAACTGAAAATTTTCATCCCAAACCAGCTGAAAACCAGATAATTTTCATTTTTCAGCCAATAATTTTCAGATTTGGGGTTTTAAGTTGAAAAAAAATCAAATTTTCGCTTCCTCAAAAACCCAGTTTCCTTCCAAAAGCAGTTTTGAAGAAGACGTTTCAACTAGCTCTACTCTTATCCTTATATGACAGAGGGGGAAACCGAGGCACAGGGCGGTTAAAGTGGCAGAGTTGAAACTAGAACCCAAAAGTCCTCACTGCTAAGCCTAACGCCTAGTGATTAGACCACACTTCCAATGCAAATAGCTTTCATGGCTTGGTTGGTTTCCCTTTAATCTGAGGGTGAGTTTATTTCCAATAACTGGACATGAAGTTCCGAGTGGTGATGCTTTTGGAGATGCAAGCGTGTGGGTGGGAGGTTATATTTTATGGGTTCAAGTACTAAGCATTCTCTGGAATGGTTCAGATTTATTTTCTGTATTAAATTTTTATTAAGAAAATCATGAAAAGTGAACTGCATATTTAAATGATACAATAACTGCAATGAAGTCGCGAGCTTTGGTCTTTCTCGAGCAATAACCTTTCCGGTCCAACAAGTAATTTCAGAACTGTGTGAGTGAAATAGAAAGGGAGGCTCTGAAAGGTTCAAGGAGATTTATAGAACGTTTCAGACCACAGAAACACATAAAAGCAAGTCCAGAAAGCCCCAGGAGCTGGGCAAGGGGACTGGCTGTCAGAAGCAGCTTGTCATATAGTTATGATTTACTGTCTTCTCCCAAGTGATCTGTACAATCTCTCTCAGCAGCATGGCAAACGAGCAGCATCCAGGGGCCATGAGATGAGTGTCTGGGAGAGAACGCAGTGGAGAGAATGACCACAAAGGCAGGAGTATGGGTAGTGAACTCTCTGAACAGCTCACTTGGAGGGGAAAGCAAAGAGCATTCTTTTTGCATCTTCCTTTTCACTAAGAAAAGACAAATTTGGGTCAGGTTTGGGAAACTTCCTCCAATAGCTAGAACTCGAGTTTGAGATTTGTCAAAGCCCTTTAGAGGGTTCAGACACATGCTGCAATTAATGGGAGGTGTGCTTCTAAGCCCGCTCGGTGGCTTCAACAACCCCAGCCTAAAATCTTTAATACCCTCCACTAACCCACCTGCAAGTGCCGTTTGGTTTTGCTTCCGGTCAGAGATGGGCCCGGGCTGTAACATTTGGATCAAAATTCAGGGATGTTTAGACGTAAAGTTTTGATTTTGCCTTATCACCTCCCTGTCCATAGCGGATATAATCATAACAATTAGCTACAGCAACCATTAATAATTTAGCTTAATTGTAACCTCCCTTCTTATCTCTCCTCTCTGTGATCCCTATCCTTTTCGCAAGATCTCTGTTCCCAGTCCCCCCTTATCACCTGCTCCTCAATCTCACCCCCTTTCTCAGCTCCCCTTTTCCCCTTCCCTTCTGAGACTCCCTTCATCATGACCACCTCCCCACAACTCATCTGTTCCATCCCCCCTTCTCCTCTCAACTCATCGACCTCCCCAGTAATCCCCCTGCATCACTCCCTGCACTTCCAAATTATTCCACTAGGGGGTAGATCTGAGCAAACAATGAATTTTGGCGGTGGGAGGGAGTGGCAGGGGGCGAAATGAAAAATCTGGCGATTAGATTGGTCAGTTTTGAATAGAAGCTGAATTTCTCTAGTTTTCCTCGCTGAAACGAACGGAACATTTAGATATTTCCAAACCTTTTTATTTGTTTCTGCCTAAACGATTCAACCATTTTGACCTGAATTCATGGATAATTTTGGTGGCCCTGAACAATGCGTTTTTCAGCAAATTTATCCACCCAAAAGATTCTGTCCTGCTCTACTGGGGGAGGGGGTGTTATACCTTCCCCCACACTGAAGAAAGAGCTATCCAGGGAGGCTTCCAGGTTAGGGCAGGGGGAGGAGATGGGGCTGCTTCAGGCCTGGGTCAGGAAGGCAGCGGAGGGGACAGTGAAGAGGGGTGAGGAACCAGCTGCGGGTCCAGCTGCAAGAGGAGACCTTCTCCAGCCGATGGTCCCCAGGTGGCAATACTGGGACTATGACCCAGAAGGCACTGCACTGCATTATGGACTAGAAATCCTGCATTGCTAGCTATGGGGATGTGGCCACTCTCCCAGGGTCTGTGCCTGGAAGATCATGAAGGGGCCTTTTTTTGTGTACAGTCCCTTCCTGTGTAGGGCTCTGCGTGTGCAGGCAGTCTTGCTGTGGGCTGCCCTTGAAGTGCCAGGGCCAGGCACTGCCATGAGTTTCAACATGCTTGGGATCTGCATGTGTGGATGGGGTGGTCCAGAGGAACATTTTCCCTAATGCAGCCAGTGTCTGCCAGCTCCGCCCCCGCCCCTTACCCAGGCTGTGGAGGTCTCCCATAACAGGGTTCTGTATACTCAGGGCCAGCCCTAAACCAAATGGCTCCCCCAGGCAAGAAGTGTTTTTGGCACTCCCCCTCCATTTGTTAAACTTTTGATCCCTTATTTTTTATTGCATTTGTAGCCCACTTCACGACTTTTATGCATGATTTGCATGCATGATTTATCCCTGTCATATAAGATAATCAATTTGCACGCTAGGATGTGTAAATCTATATTTATTCATGCCATTTATAGGCAAATAAAATTAAAAAAATTAAAAAGTTTCTATAAGCTTAGAGGAAATGATTTTTTTTAAGAATAACTGAAATGCACTAACATCAAGAAATCAAACTATGCACCAACATACTGTGGACCAGTATTAAATAGTCATCAAACGCTATGTGTTAAGCATCACTTAGGACGAAATCAAGAACTGACTCTCCCTTTGTGGGTTCCAGGACTAGCTGCTCCAAGAAACAGTCATTAATGGTGCTAGAAGTTTTATCTTTGCATCCCTCCTGAGGTGACATGTTCCCCCAATCACTCTGGGGAGAGTTGAAATCCCCTGTTATTGCTGGGTTTTTTGTTTTTGTAGCCTCTCTAATTTCCCTGAGCATTACATGGTCACAGTCACCATTCTGGTAATGTGATTGGTAGTATGTTCCTACTGCTATAGTCTCATTATTCAAGCATGGGATTTCTATCTGCAGGAATTTCTATCCATGTTCTATTAAACATGGTACTGTTTAAGATTTTTGCTACATTTGACTCTATGCTTTCTTTCCCATATAGTGCCACTCCCCCACCAGTGTGACCTACTCTGTCATTCCTGTATATTTTGTACCCTGGTATTACCATTTCCCATTGATTACACCATTCCATCAATTTTCTGCGATGCCTATTATATTAATATCCTTATTTAATGCCAGGCACTCAAATTCACCTATCTTAGTATCTAGACTTCTAGCATTTGTATACAAGCACTTAGAATTAAGGATCCACATTAGTCACGGAGATCGCAGGAAGTCACTTCTGCAGCGGCCAGAGTGGCTGTCCCCAGGGCCGCCCGAGAAGGTACCTCCTAGAGCAGCTCTGCAGCCAGTCGCTCAGAGAGCCCCACAACCAGCCGCACCAGCTGTAGCTCTGGCAGCCCCTGGAAGCTGGCTTCCCCCCCCCACACACACAATGGCCCCCCTACAATTCAATCAGGGGTATTTATGGTATAAGTCATGGACAGGTTACGGGCCAGTGATTTTTTGTTTCTTGCCCATGACCTGTCCATGTGTTCTACTAAAAATACCCATGGTTAAATCTTACTTATAATGATTAGCCTTACTTATAATATTTGTCAATATTTAGTTCTCTGCCTTCATGTGATGTAACTGAATGCGACTCTTTTTTGTTTGTCTGTTTCTCTTATATCATCTGCTGTCCTCTCCCCTGTACTAGGATATAGAGGATCCCCTTTAATAAATCCTCCCTTAGGGAACGTGTCTGTCCAAACCGTGGGCTCCTCCATACCTGTCGGCTTTTTGCCAGGCCTTAGTTTAAAAACTCCTCTATGACCTTTTTATTTTACCTGCCAGCAATCTGGTTCCGTTTTGGTTTAGGTGGAGCTCATCCTTCCTGGATAGGCTTCTCCTTTCCCAAAAGGTTCCCCGGTTCCTAATAAATGTAAACTCCTCCTCCCAACTCCCATCAAATCCCCAGACAGTCCTGCCTGTCTAACTGGCCCTGCGTGTGGCACTGGAAGCATTTCAGAGAATGCTACCCTGAAGCTCCTGGACTTTATTCTCTTACCTCACAGCCCAAATTTGGCTTCCAGAACCTCTCTTCTACCTTTCCCTATTTTATGTTACCTACATGTACTGTGACCCCAGGACATAAGTCTGTCTAGACATCTCAAGAGATGCACAACCTTCGCACTAGGCAGGCAAGTCACCATGTGGTTCTCCTGGTCATTGCAAACCCAGCTATCTATATTTATAATAATTGAATCCCCTTTTATTATTACCTGTCACTTCCTAATAACTGGGATTCCCTCCCCCAGAGAAGCATCCTCAGTGCGAGAGGATACCATGACATCTACTGGAAGGAGAGTCCCAACTATGGGATCATTTCCCTTTGTTCCACCTTTATGTTCTCTTTCCCTGAGACTTTCATCCTTGACAGAACAGAGGCTGTCAGACTGGGGTGTGTCCGCTCTGTTGTGTCCCTGAAAGTCTCCTCTGTGTACCTCTCTGTCTTCCTTAGCTCCTCCAGTTCAGCCACTCTGGTCTCCAGAGCCTGCACTCGGTCTCTGAGGGCCAGGAGCTGCTTGCGCCAAATGTACACATACACCACCTCCTCACAAGGCGGGTAATTGTACATGCTGCATTCAGTGCAATAAACTGGATAGCCCCACCCTGCTGCTGGACTCTGCCGGCATTCCTTTTACTCTTGCAGGGGTTTTCTATTGTTTGTTTGAGTCTAAGTTCAGAGTGTGTTTGTCAGGTGTCTCTACCTCTCACTCCCTCACAAAACTCCCTTGTGCTGCTCCTCTTTGCGGGCTCCTCTGGTCACTTAGGAGCTGGCTTTGAAACCCCCTGTTCTCCCTGAGTTAGCCCCGCCCCTTGTGGTGGAGTGGCGTAGGCAGGGTGTGAGGAGTGGGGTAGGGGCAGGGCAATGAATGAGGTAAGGGATGGATACTGTACAGACAGCGCTGCTGCTTCTCATCGCCTTGGCATGTTGGCATCTCTCCCAACACACAGATTTGCTGCCTGGATTTGCAGGTGTGAGGGAGGATGTTTCTCTGCGTAGTAGGGTCTGCTGAGGGGGAGCAGGGCCTGACCTGACTGCAGAGAACCCAGCCTCCAGTTGTGGAAGTGCATTAAGGGTGTCGAACCCTCGGGTCCTCTCCTACTGGTACTCTGAGAAGAACAGTGGCTCTCACTTTTGCAGCACCAAGGATGGGATTTTCAAAGGAGCTGAAGGGAAGGATGTGGGTGTCTAATTTCCTGAGGCACCCTGGAAACCCACTCACTCATGCTGCTGAGCACTAATGTGATGCAGCGATAACCCTTAGCGCTTTGTGAAGAGCTCCAAGAAAGAGGTGCCCTGGCTCTGTGATGTTCCAAGTGCACCTGTGCAGCTGTAGCAACGCACGGCCGCCAGGGCCGGCTCTAGGCACCAGCTAAGGAAGCAGGTGCCTGGGGCGGCAAATCTGAAGGGGCGGCACTTCAGCCGTTCTTGGGGCGACACTCTGGCCTTTTTTTTTCCTTCGGTGGCACTGATGCGGCAGGTTTTAAATTTTTTTTGCTTCGGCGGCACTTCTGTGGCAGGTTTTGGTGGGTTTTTTCGCTTCGCTTGGGGCGGCAAAAAAGGTAGAGCCGGCCTTGACGGCCGCTCAAGCACCTCCTGGTCGATGGTGTCGAATGCTGCAGAGAGGTCCAGGAAGCTGAGAATGGATGTCTGTCCTGCATTGCTGCCCAGAAACCTTTAGGGGGAGGAATAGCTCAGTGGTTTGAGCATTGGCCTGCTAAAGCCAGGGTTGTGAGTTCAATCCTTGAGGGGGCCATTTGGGGATATGGGGCAAAAATTGGGGATTGGTCCTGCTTTGAGCAGGGGGTTGGACTAGATGACCTCCTGAGGTCCCTTCCAACACTGATATTCTATGATCCACTGACAGCGGGAGACCATGCATTGGGCCACTAAGGTGGCCCACAGCCTGGCCTGAATCCCTGCTGTGCTCAGATCCTGGCTACGCTCTCCTCGATCACACCTGGCAGTGTTTCAGCCAAGGTTAAAATACAGGAGCTTCCTGACCTGCTGGGCTGAGGGACTGCGTTCGGTGCAGGGGAACTGGGTATTCAGCAGAGTGCCTTGATGCAGGGCCGGTGCAACAACTAGGTGGTCGCCTAGGGCACCAAGTGGTTTGGGGCACCAAAAAGCGGTGCCTGGCTTGGCAAGGAGGAGCTGCCTTCCAGAGGCACCGGAGAGCTATAGCGTCGGTTTGCAGAGGCAGCGAGCCCCAGCCATGGAGGATCTGGTGCAGCGCAGGGGGGGCAGCAGCCCTGCAAAGGTGGCAGTGCCTCTAGTGGGAAGCAGCCACCCCTCCTGCCCAGGCTGCGGCGCGGCGCCCCCCCAACCCCCGGGGGTCCTGCAGCAGATGCATGCAGGCAACGGCCCCCGTGCACCCCCTGGCTCCCCCCTGACTTTGCTCGGCTTCTGTGGCTCCCGGGAGTGTGAGCCGCCGCTTCCCCTCCCGGAGCAGGCTCAGGACCCCGCGCCCCGGCAGCGGCGGCTCACACTCCTGGGAACCGCAGAGTCCGAGCACGGTGAGGGCGGAGCCGGGGGGCGCACGGGGGCCGGTGCCCGCATGCATCTGCTGCAGCCTGAAGGAGCCAGAGCCCCTCTCCTGCTCCCCCATCCCGCTGCCTCAGCACTCAGCGGGGGAGGGGCTATGCACGCAGCAGCCCGGCAGCGTGTTTTGCCTCCACGTGGAGCCAGAGTCTGACTGGCCTGGGCCTGGTAAGGGGAGTCCCGGGGGGGCAGTCAGGGAGCAGGGGGGGTTGGATGGGTCAGGAGTTTGTGGGGGGGGTCTGTCAGGGGGTTGGGTGTGGAGAGGGATCGGAGCAGTCAGGGGCAGGGAGCAGGGGGGGTTGGAAGGGTCGGGGGTTCTGGGGGTCCTGTCAGGGGGTGGGGAGTGGTTGGATGGGGCGTGGGAGTCCCAGGGTCTGTCTGGGGATGTGGGTGTGGATAAGGGTTGGGGCAGTCAGGGGATAGGTAGGGGGTAGTGTCCTAGAGGGGCAGTTACGATGGGGGGGGGTCTCAGGAGGGGGCAGTCAGGGGACAAGGATCGGGGGCGGCTGGGGATTCTGAGGGGGGCAGTCAGGGGGCGGGAAGTGGGAGGGAGTGGATGGGGGCAGAGCTAGGGCGTGGCTCTCTTCCCCCCACCCCCGTCCTCTTTTTTGATTGTTGAAATAAGGCAACACTATCGGGGGGGGGGGCACCGGGGCGCAGCCTGGGCAGGAGGAGCGGGGGGGGGGGCAGCTCCTCCATGGCTGGGGCTCGCTGCCAGCGCAAGTGGGACACTCTGGCTCTCTGGTGTCTCCGTAAGGCGGCTCCTCCCTGCCGAGCTGCTGCAGTGGCCCAAGCCTGGGAAAGCCAGTGAGTGGACGCATAGACTCATAGACTATAAGGTCAGAAGGGACCATTATGATCATCTAGTCTGACCTCCTGCACAATGCAGGCCACAGCATCTCACCCACCCACTCCTGCAATAATCCTCTCACCTATGTCTCCGCTATTGAAGTCCTCAAATCGTGGTTTAAAGACTTCAAGATGCAGAGAATCAGGACGGGGGCTGCCGGGGGTGGGGTGGGGAGGGGAGGGCTTGCGGTGGGGGGGCTGTGCACCCTCCAGGGAAGTTCAGGGGGCGGGGAAGGGGGGAAACCTGGTCTGGGGAGCAGCCCCTGGGCAGGCTGGCCCCTGGGATCTGTAAAGGCTCATTGGGATTTTCCCCTCAATGAACCAATGTGCAAGGGGGGAGGCGAGGCACAAGGTGGAAGTTTCGCCTAGGGTGCAAAATATCCTTGCACCGGCCCTGTACTGATGGTAGCACCCCAAGAATTTTCACTGAGACGTCTAGCTGGGCTCTGTTGGTGGGATCAGATGATGGCATCACTGCCCTGCCAGATAAGAGCAGCCTGCTAGTAACTATAGCAACTGAGGCACTTAACTGGCCCTATTGTAGCATCCAAAGAGCCTGTAATGGGTTCCTTATGTTTGCATATCCGCTACATTTTAGGGGGATAGATCCACTCCTGGTGTAACTCCATGGAAATCAATGGGGTTTCTCCAGTAATCAGCCTGTCCCATTATCATCTTGGTATCTGGCACCAGTTCTGTGCAAAGGGGCAAAACATGGTGCTGCAGGGTGCGCCCAGGGGAGAGGGCGGGCACAGGTGCCAGCTGGTCTGCAGGCTCTGTTATCTCCCTCCCTTTGCTTTTGTGCCCCTCCCAGTTGGCTCTGCCTTAGCGCCTTAGCACTGCCATTAGTAACTGGTGCGACTGGGAATGCACTGTACGCTTTCATTTTAAACAGCTAACCCGGAGCTGGGGGAAGGTCCCAACCTGCTAGCCCTGGAGCATGGAGACCTCCCACCACAGGCTGTACAAACTCCCCCACGCTGCCCCAGCAAGGACATGGACGGAGCCTTCTCTCTGCAGAGGAGAGGGCAGCTCATTTCCCCACAGCCCCTTCATCCTTTGGCTTCTTTCGCGTCAGCCCCGGTCCCTGGGACCAACCCATTCATTTCGCAAAGGCCACTGAGCAGCTTGCAGATGGTGACAACTTCTAGTCACTCCTGCCCTGGCTGCTGCAGACTGTGATCCTCACTAAATAAGAGCAAACCTCACCTCCTCTCCCTGGGGCACAGAACCTGGCTTAGTTCTGTGGGGACTGCTCCTGAGAGGTTGTGGCTATAGGCTGGCTGCCATCTCGAGAGGCTAGTTTCCTGTGACACACCTTTGAGCAGAAGTAATTCGTGCACTTTTAGCCATTTGTGCCTTGGCCCACGTGCCACTTAAAGGCAGGTGGAGGGAGAGTTGGGCCTAGATCCCATTTTGCTCCCTGTGACCAATGGGCCGGACTCTGCTCTCAGTTACCCCCGATGAGTGCTATTAACAGAGGAGTTTCTCTGTATTTGCCCCACACCCGAGCCTTGTTTCAATGGGTACAGCTGCACATGCAGTCACTCCCTTTACACACGGTGAGGAGATGTTGTTCTGGGATTGCGGGTCTGCAGGCCTCACGTCCTCGAATTAGACAGGAAAAGTCCCAAGAGGAAGCAGTAACTCCTTTCCCACCGGCAGGTTGCCCTCTCCCCTCACCCCCAGCCCATTCTCACTCCCCTCCTCCCCCCTGTGTTCATCACCTAATCGCTAATTGGGCCAAGAAGTAAATGGGCTGCAGTTGCTCTCTAGGCTGTACATTGTTAATCACCCCCTGCGTGTTGACTGGCAATTAGAGCAACACTTTGTGTGGTGATTTAAGTGACAAACTTTTGTAGCTCTGGAGTTCAGATCCAGCCCCAGGGCGACCGGAGGTCGTTGTCATTTGAGGGCAGTTCAGTGCCCCCCGCCCCCGTTAAGGAAGTGTGCATGTGTGTGTGTGGGGGTCAGTCTCCGGAGAATTCAAGGACTCAATGGACAATGGAGACTGAATTCCTCAAGCCCTCAAAGTGGCCTTGCTGGGGCCAGATGTGGGAGCCTGCCGTGTGGCTGCTCTCCCCGCCCCTGCTCTCAGCCTCTAGGGCTCTCACTGTTTTTCCGCCAGCACCAAGGGCAAAAGGGGCTGGGCTGGATTTGGAGCAGGAAAGGCTCCTGAGGTCTTGTGCTTGTTGGGCCTGGGGCTTTGGTAGGGGGCACTAGTGAGCCCCTGTCTGAAGCTGCCCCATAGGGTGGGGTCGGAGATGGTCCCTACTGAGGGACAAGTGGGAAAGCAGGGTCTTCAGGGCCAGTGCAGGGAGGGCAAAGCAGTGAAGGCAGGAGAGGGTGTAGAGACCTTGTTCCTGAGCCAGCTGAAGGTTAAGGCCACAAGTGAGACCATCTGCTGGGATGTCTGGGAGCTAAACATCACATCACGCTTGCCACCATCATTCCCGGTGCCATCGCAGCACACGCCAGAACGGGGATGCGAATATTCACCTTGGGCTCTGGTGTGAACAGAGGAGCAAACGGCCAATGCTAGAAGAGGACACAGTTAACCTGGAGACTAAGAGCAAATTAACTCTTCAGGGTTTGGCAAGACTCTCTACTGCTAAGAACAAAATGTGGGATGCTGGCCATTTAAATATTTGACAAAGGGATATAATAAGTGACCCAAGAAGGAATAGCACCAAGAGCAGCAGAGCACGGCACCTGGGGTGATGCACAGCTCCACTGCACCACCTGGACTAAAGGAAGGGGTTGAGAGCAGTTATGCAGCTGGCTCCAATTGCCTCCCCTTTTCACAAGGGGAGACCATGGTGCATCATGGGAGATGTAGTCCAACCAGGGAATCCTGCCCATAGGGGAGAATGGGAGCATAAGGCACCTGAACTGCAACTCACAGGAGGCACCGCGGTAGCGCGTCTGAATCACACTATTTTTTGGTTTTCAATCAAATTTTTTCAGGTTTTGAATTTTTGCCAAAAATGAAATTTTCCATAGAAATATTATTTTTCCAACCAGCTTTAATGCACCCTGGGAACTGTGTGTAATGTTAAATACTAAGAAACCACTTATCTGATTGTGGTGTTAATTTGTTCTCTGTGACCCCTCAGTCCTTGGCCGTTGTTGAACAGAGGTGCGGATGAGGAAGGGAGACGTGTCCTGTAGGTACTGCACTGGGAGCATTGTACATTGTAGCAGAAGATGTTAGTGATGGTGAGACTGAGGTGTTTTCCAGCCTTTTTCCTCCTCTGATGCTGGAACCAGGCATGTACTTTCTGGTCATTTCTCTGCAGATTTCTGGCCCAATATTCAACAGTGGGTCTCTTTCACATGCAGTCCTAATCCCATATAAGGATGGTCAAATTGAGACTGAAGTACTTAGGTACCTCAAATGAGGACGCGGAGACTAAGTGCCAATGTGAGATGCCCATGGTTGATTGGCCGTCCCGTGTGGAATTCAGCCCTCAGTACAGAAGCAAGTCTTCTGACATCATCTCTGCTCTTGCTGTTTATTGTTCAGCCCGGGAACTACACGGCATTCGTGGGAGGACCAAAGGTGAGTGCAGCGTCCTACAACAGGCCTGAGTTTACTTGGGAGTACGCACAGCAGAGACCCAAACGGCTCCGTTTCCTATACACAAGATGGAAAACACGCACCCTCAGCCCAGCTGATTTATTTCAGGGGAAGGAAACCAACAAAGAAAAACCAATGTGACAGCACATCACTCGCTCCATCTTCACCTGATATACAGCACTAACCCCAGCCCCTGACGCAGGCAGGGAGATGCCCTTCGATTTAAAGGGCCAGCACAGAGAAAACAATCTTCATCTCCCCTCGGTTACAAACACCACATAAAATTTTAGCCTTCCCTAGAAACGAGAGGTGTTTGGTCAGGAGAAGAGCTCACAGGATGGAATGGGAGCATAAGGCACCTGACATGGTGTTACCCACTTGCCTAAGTGCCCTTTAAGGTATGTCTACACTGCAATTCATTAATAACACTTAAATTTGTGGACCATGGGTTTGCAAGCCCAGGACTTGAGCATCAACACTGCATATTGACCCTAAGCTTAGAATTTCAAGGCCCAGACCCAAACTCGGAGCTCCAGCTTCCACTCTGCAGTATGGAGACCCAACTCAAACTGCCATATCCTGGGCTTCCTAGCGCCCTCCCCCGAGGTGGCTGCTCTAGCCCCTGGTTCATGGTGCAGTGTGGGAAAACTGGCTATCCATCCCGCATGTTGTCGCAGCTCATCAACACATCCTGCCGAGCTGTCTTTTGGGTCTGCACTCTCCTGGCAACTGGAGCCAGCCACATGTCACTATGTGAAGAGCGTCTCTGTACTAAAAGGGAAGTCAATAAAAAGGTCTTACTTCTTTTAACAGCCTGGCACATCTCTGTAAGAATGTGTGAGTTTCTAGTAAATAAAAAACCCCAATTTTTAAATGCTCGTTTCACTGTTCTGTGCTTCCCAGTGTCCAGTTTGAGTTCCATGTGGTGGTGGGGGAGGGCGCCAGGGCCGGTGCAACCACGAGGGGAACTAGGCGGTCGCCTAGGGCGCCAAGTGGTTGGGGGCGCCAAAAAGGGGTGCCTGGCTTGGCAGGGAGGAGCGAGCCCCAGCCATGGAGGATCTGGTGCAGCGCAGGGGGGGCAGCAGCCCTGCAATGGCAGCAGCACCGCTAGTGGGAAGCAGCCGCGCCCCCCACCCCTCCTGACTGGGCTGCGGCTCAGTGCTCCCCCCGCACCCCGGGGGTCCTGCAGCAGATGCATAGAATCTCAGGGTTGGAAGGGACCTCAGGAGGTCATCTAGTCCAACCCCCTGCTCAAAGCAGGACCAACCCCAACTAGATCATCCCAGCCAGGGCTTTGTCAAGCCTGACCTTAAAAACCTCTAAGGAAGGAGATTCCACCACCTCCCTAGGTAACCCATTCCAGTGCTTCACCACCCTACTAGTGAAAAAGTTTTTCCTAATATCCAACCTAAACCTCCCCCTCTGCAACTTGAGACCATTACTCCTTGTTCTGTCATCTTCTACCACTGAGAACAGTCTAGATCCATCCTCTTTGGAACCCCCTTTTAGGTAGTTGAAAGCAGCTATCAAATCCCCCCTCACTCTTCTCTTCTGCAGGCTAAACAATCTCAGTTCCCTCAGCCTCTCCTCATAAGTCATGTGCTCCAGCCCCCTAATCATTTTTGTTGCCCTCCGTTGGACTCTTTCCAATTTATCCACATCCTTCTTGTAGTGTGGGGCCCAAAACTGGACACAGTACTCCAAATGAGGCCTCACCAGTGCCGAATAGAGGGGAATAATCACGTCCCTCGATCTGCTGGAAATGCCCCTACTTATACAGCCCAAAATGCCGTTAGCCTTCTTGGCAACAAGGGCACACTGTTGACTCATCTTCAGCTTTTCGTCCACTGTAACCCCTAGGTCCTTTTCTGCAGAACTGCTGCCCAGCCATTCGGTCCCTAGTCTGTAGCAGTGCATGGGATTCTTCCGTCCTAAGTGCAGGACTCTGCACTTGTCCTTGTTGAACCTCATCAGATTTCTTTTGGCCCAATCCTCTAATTTGTCTAGGTCCCTCTGTATCCTATCCCTACCCTCCAGCGTATCAACCACTCCTCCCAGTTTAGTGTCATCTGCAAACTTGCTAAGGGTGCAGTCCACACCATCCTCCAGGTCGTTGATGAAGATATTGAACAAAACCGGCCCCAGCACCGACCCTTGGGGCACTCCACTTGATACCGGCTGCCAACTAGACATGGAGCCATTGATCACTACCCGTTGAGCACGACCATCCAGCCAGTTTTCTATCCACCTTACCGTCCATTCATCCAGCCCATACTTCTTTAACTTGCTGGCAAGAACACTGTGGGAGACTGTATCAAAAGCTTTGCTAAAGTCAAGAAATAGCACATCCACTGCTTTCCCCTCATCCACAGAGCCAGTTATCTCATCATAGAAGGCAATTAGGTTAGTCAGGCATGACTTGCCCTTGGTGAATCCATGCTGACTGTTCCTGATCACTTTCCCCTCCTTTAAGTGGTTCAGAATTGATTCCTTGAGGACCTGTTCCATGATTTTTCCAGGGATTGAGGTGAGACTGACTGGCCTGTAGTTCCCCGGATCTTCCTTCTTCCCTTTTTTAAAGATGGGCACTACATTAGCTTTTTTCCAGTCATCCGGGACCTCCCCCGATTGCCATGATTTGTCAAAGATAATGGCCAATGGCTCTGCAATCACATCGGCCAACTCCTTTAGCACCCTCGGATGCAGTGCATCCGGCCCCATGGACTTGTGTTCGTCCAGCTTTTCTAAATAGTCCCGAACTACTTCTTTCTCCACAGAGGGCTGGTCACCTCCTCCCCATACCGTGCTGCGGAGTGCAGCTGTCTGGGAGCTGCCCTTGTCTGTGAAGACAGAGGCAAAAAAAGCATTGAGTACACTAGCTTTCTCCACATCCTCTGTCACAAGGTTCCCTCCCTCATTCAGCAAGGGGCCCACACTTTCCTTGACTTTCTTCTTGTTGCTAACATACCTGAAGAAACCCTTCTTGTTACTCCTAACATCTCCAGCTAGCTGCAACTCCAAGTGTGATTTGGCCTTCCTAATTTCACTCCTGCATGCCTGAGCAATATTTTTATACTCCTCCCTGGTCATTTGTCCAATCTTCCACTTCTTGTAAGCTGCTTTTTTGTGTTTAAGACGAGCAAGGATTTCACTGTTAAGCCAAGCTGGTCACCTGCCATATTTACTTTTCTTTCTACACATCGGGATGGTTTGTTCCTGCAACCTCAATAAGGTTTCTTTAAAATACAGCCAGCTTTCCTCGACTCCTTTCCCCCTCATGTTATTCTCCCAGGGGACCTTGCCCATCAGTTCCCTGAGGGAGTCAAAGTCTGCTTTTCTGAAGTCCAGGCTCTGTATTCTACTGCTCTCCTTTCTTCCTTGTGTCAGGATCCTGAACTCGACCATCTCATGGTCACTGCCTCCCAGGTTCCCATCCACTATTGCTTCCTCTACTATTTCTTCCCTGTTTGTGAGCAGCAGGTCAAGAAGAGCTTTTCCCCTAGTTGGTTCCTCCAGCACTTGCACCAGGAAATTGTCCCCTACACTTTCCAAAAACTTCCTGGATTGTCTGTGGACCGCTGTATTGCTCTCCCAGCAGATGTCGGGGTGATTAAAGTCACCCATGAGAACCAGGGCCTGTGATCTAGTAACTTCTGTTAGTTGCTGGAAGAAAGCCTCGTCCACCTCATCCCCCTGGTCTGGTGGTCTGTAGCAGACTCCCACCACGACATTACCCTTGTTGCTCACACTTCTCAATTTAATCCAGAGACTCAGGTTTTTCTGCAGTTTCATACTGGAGCTCTGAGCAGTCATACTGCCCTCTTACATACAACGCAACTCCCCCACCTTTTCTGCCCTGCCTATCCTTCCTGAACAGTTTATATCCATCCATGACAGTACTCCAATCGTGTGAGTTATCCCACCAAGTCTCTGTTATTCCAATTACGTCATAATTCCTTGACTGTGCCAGGACTTCCAGTTCTCCCTGCTTGTTCCCCAGGCTTCTTGCATTTGTGTATAGGCATTTAAGATAACTCACCGATCGTCCTGCTGTCCCAGTATGGGGCAGGAGCCCTCCCCTCTTGCACTCACTTACTTGTGCTTCCTCCCGGTATCCCACTTCCCCACTTACCTCGGGGCTTTGGTCTCCTTCCCCCGGTGAACCTAGTTTAAAGCCCTCCTCACTAGGTTGGCCAGCCTGCTTCCAAAGATGCTCTTCCCTCTCTTCGTCAGGTGGAGCCCGTCTCTGCCTAGCACTCCTTCTTCTTGGAACACCATCCCATGGTCAAAGAATCCAAACCCTTCTCTCCGACACCATCTGCGTAGCCATTCGTTGACTTCCACGATTCGACGGTCTCTATCCCGGCCTTTTCCTGCCACAGGGAGAATGGACGAGAACACCACTTGCGCCTCAAACGCCTTTATCCTTCTTCCCAGAGCCACGTAGTCTGCAGTAATACGCTCAAGGTCATTCTTGGCAGTATCATTGGTGCCCACGTGGAGAAGCAGGAAGGGGTAGCGATCTGAGGGCTTGATGAGTCTCGGCAGTCTCTCCGTCACATCACGAATCCTAGCCCCTGGCAAGCAGCACACCTCTCGGTTTTCCCGGTCAGGGCGGCAGATAGATGACTCAGTCCCCCTGAGGAGAGAGTCCCCGACCACCACCACCCTCCTCCTCCTCTTGGGAGTGGTGGTCGTGGGACCCCCATCCCTAGGACTGTGCATCTCATGCCTTCCAATCAGTGGAGTCTCCTTCTGCTCTGTTCCCTCAGATGCATCATTCACTCCACTCTCTGCACTAGTGCCTGTGGAGAGAACATGAAAACGGTTGCTCATCTGAATATGCGTTTCTGGTACATGGACTTGTCTCATACTCTTTCCTCTTCTGGAGGTCACATGCCGCCAATTATCCTCGCAGGTCTTCTGTCCCCGCTGTGCAGCCTGCTCTGAATCCTCACAACACTGCGCCCGCTGAAGCCTATCCTGACGTCTATCCAGGAACTCCTCATTTTCTTTTATGGAACGCAGGGTTGATACTCGTTTCTCCAGACCTTGAATCTTCTCCTCCAATATGGAGATCAGCTTGCACTTTGTACAGACAAAGTCGCTTCTATCCTGTGGAAGAAAGACAAACATGGCACATCCTGTGCAGGTCACGACAGCGGATCGCTCAGCATCCATAGTTCCTTCCTTCGAAGAGTTTCCTCACTTGTGGCACTTGTGTGCATGCAGGCGATGGCCCCCGTGCGCCCCCCAGCTCTCCCCTGACTGCTCGACTTCTGTGGCTCCCGGGAGTGTGAGCCGCCGCTGCCCCTCCCGGAGCAGGCTCAGGGCCCCGTGCCGGGGCAGGGGCAGCAGCGGCTCACACTCCCGGGAACCGCAGAGCCCGAGCGCGGTGAGGGGGGAGCCGGGGGGCGCACGGGGGCCAACGCCCGCATGCATCTGCTGCAGCTACAGGAGCCAGAGCCCCTCCCCCACTCCCCCATCCCACTGCCTCAGCACTCAGCGGGGGAGGGGCTATGCACGCAGCAGCCCGGCAGCGTATTTTGCCTCCACGTGGAGCCAGAGTCTGACCGGCCTGGGCCTGGTAAGGGGAGTCCCGGGGGGGCAGTCAGGGAGCAGGGGGGGTTGGATGGGTCGGGGGTTCTGGGGGTCCTGTCAGGGGGTGGGGAGTGGTTGGATGGGGCGTGGGAGTCCCAGGGTCTGTCAGGGGGAGGGGGTGTGGATAAGGGTTGGGGCAGTCAGGGGACAGGTAGGGGGTAGTGTCCTAGAGGGGCAGTTACGATGGGGGGGTCTCAGGAGGGGGCAGTCAGGGGACAAGGATCGGGGGGGTTGGGGATTCTGAGAGGGGCAGTCAGGTGGATGGGGGCGGAGCTAAGGCGTGACTCTCTTCTCCCCCCCCCCCGTCCTCTTTTTTGATTGTTGAAATAAGGCAACACTATCGGGGGGGGGGGCACCGGGGCGCACCCTAGGCAGGAGGAGCGGGGGGGGAAGCTCCTCCATGTCTGGGGCTCGCTGCCAGTGCAAGCGGGACACTCTGGCTCTCCGGTGTCTCCGTAAGGCGGCTCCTCCCTGCCGAGCTGCTGCAGTGGCCGAAGCCCAGCGAAGCCAGTGAGTGGACTCAGGACGGGGGCCGCCGGGGGTGGGGTGGGGAGGGCTCACAGGGGGGCTGTGCACCGTCAAGGGGAGTTCAGGGGGCGGGGAGGGGGGAACCTGTTCTGGGGAGCAGCCCCTGGGCAGGCTGGCCCCTGGGGTCTATAAAGGCTCATTGGGATTTTCCCCTCAATGAACCAATGTGCAAGTGGGGGGTGGGGCACAAGGTGGAAGTTTTGCCTAGGGCGCAAAATATCCTTGCACCGGTCCTGGAGGGCACCATGTGCCTCGAATGAAAACATGTTGCTGCCCATGGTTTGTAATACATTTTGCATTGGGTTGTAACCCACAAATGCCGATGTTCCTGGCTAGTTATCTCTTGTATTTCTAATGCCGGTTCCATGGTGGGCAGTACCTCTTGAGTGACAGAAGACAGCTCCTCGGAGTCGGGACCTGGAATGTGCTGCAGCTTTTCTGGCAGGAAAGCCGCCTTGATCACCAGTGCGCGTATGAGAGTCACTGTGGCAGCTTGACCCGGTGCTTGTTGGCTCCAGTCCAGAGCTATGCTGGGTTCAGCGGGGTGTGTGGAGTGATGGAGGGAGGTCCTGGTCCTGGTTGACTGGGCTGTTGTGAAAGGCTGGTGGCTTGGTGCAGTACCCAGCACCCAGCCAAACTCCTCATAAAAGGGGCAGGATGGGGGTAAATTCCCAGAGTTTCTCTTCCCTGGCTTTCCGGTAGGCAGTTGGGAGCCCTGTAATGCTCTCCCCGCACTGGTTGCTGGTCTGGTGAATCCGCCACGCTGCCAACTGCTTCACTGTTTCCTGGTTCGCCTGGTCATTCCTGGAACTCTTAGCTAAAGTGGACTTGTTTGCTCGCTTCACCCCAGAGATTAACCAAAATCTGGCGGTGCTCCCGTGACCAGCCAGCAGCGCACTTGGCAGGGGTTCCACCAGCTGAGGCCCTTTGCGTCGCTGCCCATTACAAACGCAGGAGGAGAGTCGCTGCACTTGCAGCTCAACGGGCGAAACAAAATGGAAGGGTTACATGCTGAGCAGCTAGGGCAGAGGGGGGCATTGCTTCAGTTTACTGGGAGTTGATTGGCTAATCTTGGGATAGCAAGGACAAAAGACTCTATCCTAAGGGATTGTGGGATAGTTTTGGTGGACTCTCAGGTCCTGAGTCTAGGGGCCTGGGCCCAAGTTGCGGCCACATGCTAAACAATTGTGTCCAAGCCCCTGCAGGATTTGGGCTTGAATCTTCCACTCCTGGGACCCAGGTGCAAGTGAGACAGAATTGTGTGTAGACAGAACCGGGGGTTGGCCCAAGCCTGTGTTCGAGCCCGGGCTTGCTTTATACTGTAGACACACCATAAGGGTGGCCACTCACCCATTCCTGGAACTCCAGCTATTCTGTAATACCAGGAATGGTGTGGGTCTACCCACTCTGATGTGTCCCTGCCGATGACCTTGTGTGCAAGGTCATGCTGGTGGGGGGCAGAGCAGCACGCACTTCCAATGGTGTCTCCTGTCTGATGCCAGAGAGGCCACAGCTGGTTTTGTTTCCATACTGAATGGGGCACAAAAAGAGGACTGTCCAGTTTATAACCAGACCAGTGGCCTCCCTACACACATTGAGTGGTTTCTTGTCGTGCACCGTGGGGCAGAAGAGGGCAATCAAAGGAGGACTGCTGGCCTTTGTACTTTTGTTTTGACTAGTGGATGAGAGCTTCACGTTGAAGGAGAGGTAAAAAATGAGGCCTCCAACAGCAAACTCCACAACTCTCTGGAAACTGGACCCTTGAATTTCTCATTTTCCAAATAAACCCACCCTGAGCTCAAGTGCAGGGGGATGCCTCCACCTCAGCTCATTTTGCTGGGAGGGTAAGATCAGAGGCTCTGTATTCTCAGCCACAGCGCCTGCTGCTTTGAAGTGAATCCCAAAGGAAACACTCCTTCTTTGCCCCAATTAAAAAGCAATAACGTTTATTTTCATGTTTAAAAACCCAGGTTAGGAAATATGTCACCGAATCCCCCGCCTTCCCACTGGGGAAGATGCTTAATACCTCTGGGCCAGATCCTTTGCTTGTGTACATCAGTGTAGCTCCCTTGATATCAATAGAGCTCTGCTGATTTACACCAATTGAGGATCTGGCCCCTATTCTTGCCAGGCAGCTCAAGGAAATCCAGCACATTAAGGTCCAACTGACATCAATATCATGTGGATATTTGGAGATGAGAAGCCCAAACCCACCTCTGGAATTCCCCACTGTGATCCCAACAATTAATTCTGCCCAATGTTTTGGGCAATTCTGTAGTGTTTTTCTAGTGTTTGAAAGAGCCAGAAGCCCTTTATGGACATGACCTGCTGTGCAGGAATCCCTTCGCTCCCTAGTGAAGTGCAGCCATCTCTGGGGTGGAACACAGCCGCTCTTTGACAGTGTGCAGCACAGTTTGAGGACAACAGAGCAGTTTAGGATAGGAAGTGGAGAATCTTGGATCCAACTGAAATGAGATGGGGAGTTAAGGAGGCAGAAAATAATTGTCCCAATTGGGATCTGGTTGATTCCTGAATTCCCAAAAACTTTCTCATGTGATCAGGATTTCAATGACACCCAGAAGACAATGGGTCAAAGTCACCGCTGACACCAGTGGACTCACTCCTGCTTGTCCCACCTGTGAATCCAGGTTTTCAAGCTGCCCTGTCTTTCCTATTGCAGATCTTGGACTCTCAAGGGAAGGGATGCACGTCCCATTGCTTGACTTCTATAAACCTCACCCTGGATAAAGCGCTAGAGAACAGAGCATGTGGTACGAACGATCTGCCCCTGGTCCCTCGGGGAAGATCTAGAGGAGATGATCAACCGTTTCCATTTCTAGCTTCTCAGGCTCAATGACTTAGTAAGAGAGGAACCTGAACACCAGCCTCAGGGATAAGAGAATAGGACTAGGGGAAACTGCAAACTTCATCACACAGCTTCATTCCCTAGCATTCTGTCGTACATTAAATTGAGTCTTTTCTTTTTCCTGCTCGGTCTTATACAGTCCTTCCTGTTCAGAGTGAGGTGCATTGGTGGTGGTAGTCCAGTGAAGTTGCCAGTACCTTACCTGTTCTCTGGACAGAAGTTTGTAGATTCATAGATTCATAGATTCTAGGGCTGGAAGGGACCTCGAGAGGTCATCGAGTCCAGCCCCCTGCCCTCATGGCAGGACCAATTACTGTCTAGACCATCCCTGATAGACATTTATCTAACCTACTCTTAAATATCTCCAGAGATGGAGATTCCACAACCGCCCTGGGCAGTTTATTCCAGTGTTTAACCACCCTGACAGTTAGGAACTTTTTCCTAATGTCCAACTTAAACCTTCCTTGCTGCAGTTTAAGCCCATTGCTTCTTGTTCTATCCTCAGATGCTAAGATGAACAAGTTTTCTCCCTCCTCCTTATGACACCCTTTTAGATACCTGAAGACCGCTATCATGTCCCCTCTCAGTCTTCTCTTTTCCAAACTAAACAAACCCAATTCCTTCAGCCTTCCTTCATAGGTCATGTTCTCTAGACCCTTAATCATTCTTGTTGCTCTTCTCTGGACCCTCTCCAATTTCTCCACATCTTTCTTGAAATGTGGTGCCCAGAACTGGACACAATACTCCAGTTGAGGCCTAACCAGCGCAGAGTAGAGCGGAAGAATGACTTCTCGTGTCTTGCTCACCACACACCTGTTAATGCAGCCCAGAATCAAGTTTGCTTTTTTTGCAACAGCATCACACTGTTGACTCATATTGCTCCTCCCACTTACCCTGGTGTTTATCAGCGGTAACTCCATCAAACTCAATGGCAGTGCACTGGAGGAAAGTCAGTGTAAAAGAAAAATCAGGCCACAGGATCGCGGAGACATATTTATATACAGCTCTAAAATAAAATTACAAGAACCAGCCTGAATCTTAGCATGAAGCTTGAAATGAACCTGAACTGGAAACATTCCTGAGGTGTAATAGGCAGTGATCCCAACAGACCACTAGAAAGGCCGCTCTGAGGGTATTCTTGATCAGACGGAATCAAGAAGTGCTGGAAATATCACAAAAGAGCCTGTTCCCAGGAGATCTTAGGGCAGAGGAACTTGGTTTATGATCCGATGGTTTTTCAAACTGTTTGAGGCTTGCTCATCGCTATAGAGAGTCCAGTACTAAATATTGCAAAGTATGTGCTTGGAGTCACAGCTGGGCTTGTATACAAGGATGGACAAATTGGAACCTTCTCAAAGCTTTTCCCACTTCTGGAACCCAACTTGTATGTTTGACAAGACTCCAGAGGGGGTCAGACTGAGAAGAACTGGCAAAATACCACAAAGAATGCCTGTTTCCATGACATTTCCAGCCCAGTTCTGCTGGCTCTAGTGCAGGGCCGGTGCAAGGATATTTTGCGCCCTAGGCAAAAATTCCATTTTGCACACACACCCCCCCGCCCCCCGCACATTGGTTCATTCAGGGGCAAATCCCAACGAGCCTTTGTAGACCCCAGGGGCCAGCTGTGCCCAGGGGCCGCTCCCCAGACCACATTCCCCGCTCCCCGACCCCATCCACTCCCTCCCACGTCCCACCCCCTGACTTCCCCCCTCAGAACTCCCAACCCCCCCTGCTCCTTGTCCCCTGACAGCCCCCTCTTGGGATCCCTGCCCCTAACTGCCCCCCAGAACCCCACCCCCTACCTAAGCCTCCATGTTCCTTGTCCCCTGACTGCCCCCTCCTGAGACCTCCCCACCCTAACTGCCCCCCTAGGACCCTACCCCCTACCTGGCCCCTGACTGCCCCAACCTTCTCCACACCCCCACCGCCTGACAGCCCCCCCCCCCAGAACTCCCGACCCATCCAACCCCCCATGCTCCCTGCCCCTGACTTCCTGGACCACGCTGCCGGGCGCACAGCCCCTCCCCTGCAGAGTGCTGAGGCAGCGGGAGGGGAGGCAGCGGCTCACACTCTGGCCTGGGACCCGCAGAACCCGAGCGCGGTGAGGGGGGAGCCATGGGCGTGCCTGCCCGGGCTGCGGCCCAGCGCCCCCCCCCCCCCCGGGGGTTCCTGCATCTGATGCATGCGGGCAGCAGCCTCCGTGCGCCCGAAGCTCCCTGCTTGCTGCACTTGGGCTCTGCGCCTCCCAGGAGTGTGAGCCACCGCTGCTGCACCTCCCGTGGAGCCGCAGAGCCTGAGCGCGGCAAGGGGGGAGCCGGGGGGGGCGCACGGGGGCTGGCGCCCGCATGCATCTGCTGCAGGAGCCCGGGGGGGGGGGGCACCGGGCCGCAGCCTGTGCAGGAGGAGCGGGGGGCGCGGCTGCTCCCCGCTAGTGGTGCTGCCGCCTTTGCAGGGCTGCTGCCCCCCAAGCACCGCGCCGGTTCCTCCATGGCTGGGGCTGCCCCCCCCAGCCGATGCTTTTTGGCGCCCCCAACCACTAGGCGCCCTAGGCGACCGCCTAGTTCACCTAGTGGTTGCACCGGCCTTGCTCAAGTCGTGCAGAGAGCTTGGATAAACTTCAGATCAATATCCAGACAAAACTAACTCCGAGCCTTTAGAGGTTCGCCGATCACCCGTTGAATATGGTTCTCTGTCTGTCCACACCCCTTCCTTTTGTCCTTTTCCATGTGTAGTTTGGAGAAGAAAGTTTTGAGGAAACACAAGACAGATAGATCCATGGGATTTCAAGCCAGAGACAACGTCTTCAGTGAAAGCCCTCTACCATGTATGTCCTTATCTAGTGGGATATGAGCCCTGGTGTTGCCTTGAGATAAGCAGAAAGAGAGGCAAACACATAAACCACACATGAGATCAGGAAGCTATTTGGTCCTCACATTCCTCTTCCCCCTAGGATACTTTTCCTTAAGGTAGCCATTGATCTTTGGCAGGCGGACACCATTGGACAGTCAGTCAATCCATTCATCAATGACAGACTGACATAAAACAGTGGTAAACAGCCTCCAGCATGTTTTAGGACAAGCTCCCTGGATTGGGGAAATGCAGATTGTGCATTCATTCCAATGAACCTTTTAGGAATTTTTTTTTTATTACAGACAATATAATAATCTGGGAAAGCGTTTCAGGGAAGGAGCCTGGGGAAATTCTCCTTCCGACAAAATTCTGGCAGGAAGATCCCCATGTTTTATTCATGTAACGAGACTGTACCGGCCTCCAGAAAATCTTGCCAATTTTTTCGATGAGCTGTAGGCTGGGCTGTACAGTAGTAGAAAAAAGATCATTGAATTCAAATCCACGTGTATTTGAATGAACATTTCCGGATGAGTTTCAATTTTATAGACATTATAACAAGAAAAGCTTTACTAAGCTATCTGAGCTCTTCCTCGGGGGCTGGTGCTGTGTTACTGCTTATCCTATATATTGCTAGTCATTTGTGCAGTCCAAGTAATGGGGAGATTATATCACAGATCTCAGTCAGCAAATTCCTCCTGGTACTCACCCAGATTTCGATGGTGTTAATTCACTCCTGCTTTTCTATTTATCTCCCCCCATCAGTCCCACTGCCAGCACCCTGGCTCATTCCTCTCTTACCTATGGTATTTGCATATAACCGTCAAATAGCTGTACACAATGACGATGTTCTCCCACCTCCCCCAAATCACATAGCCAAGCAGTCCATAGTGAGGCCCTGATTCTACAACTGCTAATGGATGGGAGCAACTTTGCACATTTCGTAGTTCAATGGGGTTCAAAGTTTTACTGATGTGCCTATGTGTTTGCAGGCTCAGGGCCCTGGTGATTAATCTTTCCTCACAAGCCAACTCCTTCAGGCTCCTGCTTTGGACCCATCCTGGAGAAGAAACTTGTGTCATTCAACAAACTTGTTGACCTACTCAGAGCAGAGGCGACTCGTATCTGACAAATGGGGGAGCTGAGTGAAGGCAGTGGCTTGAGCAGATGTTACTGAGCATGCTCAGTCTGTGTGAGCATGCTCAGTATAAGGTAAGCAGCAAATCTGGGGACAGAGGCGCCGACTTTCTGAGTTCCCAGGGGATGCTCGACCCCTGCTCTGCCCCAGGCCACACCCCCACTCCACCCCTTCCCCCAAGCCCCTGCCCTGCCTCTTCCTGCCCCATTCTGCCCCTCCCGCGCCTCTTGCTGCCTCCGCTCCTCCCCCTCCCCCCCAGCACCTCCTGCACACCACTGAACAGCTGATTGTAGCGGGCAGGAGCAGGGCCGGTGCAACCACGAGGGGAACTAGGCGGTCGCCTAGGGCGCCAAGTGGTTGGGGGCGCCAAAAAGCGGTGCCTGGCTTGGAAGGGAGGAGCTGCCTTCCGGAGGCACCGGAGAGCTAGAGCGTCGGCTTGCGGGGGCAGCGAGCCCCAGCCATGGAGTAGCTGGTGCAGCTCACGGGGGCAGCAACCTTGCAAAGGTGACAGTGCCGCTAGTGGGAAGCAGCCGCACCCCCAGCCCCTCCTGCCCGGGCTGCAGCCTGGCGCCCCCCCCTCCAGGGGGGCATCCTGAAGCTGGTGCATGTGGGTGCTGGCCCCCATGTGCCCCCCGGCTTCCCCCCTCACCGTGCTCGGACTCTGCGGCCCCCGGGAGTGTGAGCCGCTACTGCCCCTCCTGGAGCAGGCTCAGGGCCCCACGCCCTGGCAGCGGCAGCGGCAGCTCACACTCCCGGGAGCCGCAGAGCCCGAGCGCGGTGAGAGGGGAGCCGGGGGGGGGGGGGCACACGGGGGCCAGTGCCTGCATGCATCCGCTGCAGCCTGCAGAAGCCAGGGCCCCTCCCCCGCTGCCCTCTCCTGCTGCCTCAGCATTCTGCGGCGGAGGGGCTAAGGTTTGTTCCCCCCCCATCCTCTTTTTTGATTGTTGAAAGAAGGCAACACTATCGGGGGGGGCCACCGGGGCGCAGCCTGGGCAGGAGGAGCGGGGGGGGGGCAGCTCCTCCATGTCTGGGGCTCGCTGCCAGTGCAAGCGGGACACTCTGGCTCTCCGGTGTGTCCGGAAGGCGGCTCCTCCCTGCCGAGCTGCTGCAGTGGCCCAAGCCCGGCGAAGCCAGTGAGTGGACTCAGGACGGGGGCCGCCGGGGGTGGGGTGGTGTGGTGTAAAAGTCATAAGGTACAATAAACCCCCCTTAACAACCAGCAGCTATGGCAACCAGAGGCCACTAGGGGGAAGTAGATGCCTCGCCTACGCAAGACCCTGAGCTTTTACATTGGCCTTCGCTAAAACAAAAACCACTGTCCCAGACCAGTTTTTACTGACCAGATAGCAAACATCCGAGGTTTGGCTACCACCAATCAAATGTTAACACAACCAGAGCTTTAGCTAAATAGATATAAAAACCTATAATTTCTGTATAAATTAGAGCTCTGTACCAAGGTACAGCCTCTCCTTTTTTCTGCAAAATAAAGTAACCCTCTTTCCTTATCCCTGTCTGGCTCTTATTGGCTCTCAGCTAGGTGGACCGGATATTTTGGTAACAGTGGGGAGGGCTCGCGGGGGGGTTGTGCACCCTCCAGGGGAGTTCAGGGGGCAGGGAGGGGGGAACCTGGTCTGGGGAGCAGCCCCTGGGCACGCTGGCCCCTGGGGTCTATAAAGGCTCGTTGGGATTTTCCCCTCAATGAACCAATGTGCGGAGGTGGGGCGAGGCACAAGGTGGAAGTTTTGCCTAGGGCGCAAAATATCCTTGCACCGGCCCTGGGCAGGAGGCGCTGGGAAGGAGGGGGACGAGCTGATTGGTGGGGCTGGCTGGCAGGCGGGCGGACTCGGGGGGGAGAGGAGCTGGTCTGCGGGGCTGCTGGTGGGTGCTGAGATCCCACTATTTTTTTATGTGGGTGCTCAGCACATTCCCCCCAGCCATGCATTGCCTCTGACTTAGGAGGTGCATCCTGGCCTCAGATGCATGTGCATGGCTTCTCTTGTCTTCAAAGGGAGCACTGGGTGAGCAAGGGAAGGCAGAATCCTGCCCTTAGCGGAACTGTTTCTTGGTCTCAGCTAACACTGATGCACTCAGAGGTGAGATTCTGTGTTACGCCTCTAACAGACACAGCACGTGACTCACAGCCCAGGGGAAGGTGGGTCTGTGGTGGCTGTAAAGCCCCCTTTGTGCCTTCCCACTCCTGCGCAGCTCCAGGGCTCTAGTTCAAGCCGCGCTAGCGTGATCCTGTCTACCCAGTGCAGTGTAGCCAGACCCCACAGTGCCAGCCAGAGACTGGAAAATGTGATTGTGCAGCCTGCTTTCGTGCAGGCTGACTGAAACTGACCCGGTGACCCCCAGGGAAGGGTCAGACCCAAGAATTCGTTTTCTTTCATCCCGTTGAACTCTCCTCAGCTCCTGAGTCTGGAACAGGGTCACAGCAACTGCAGTTACACTGAGAATGGGGAGTGAAGCAGAGATGGGCAAAGGAAACACCATGACTCCAGCCTCCCTGAGCCCTGCCTTATTTCTAGCAGCTCCAATCACGTGTGCACTGTCCCGGGGAGCAAGGGATGCTGGTTTACCTTGGCTATGGGAAAAGAGCAGAAGACCTTTCCTTGTGTCTCCCATCAGCCAGCATTGCACTGCCAGCAGGAGCTGGGGGAAAGAGAGTGGTTGGATGGAAATTCTTGGGAGGGCTGAGGTGGGTGGTGTGAGTGTTGGAATGGGGCTTAGAGTGGGAAGGGTTGGGGCCAGTTCCTCTCTCACGTGGAGTTCTCTAGCCAGAATGATTTCCTCCGATGAAGGACAGGGACCTTTTTGTAAAGATGCAGATGATGTCTCTTGTAAGTAAAGGATACACTAGGGTATGTCAGAAGGTGGTCCCCAGAAAGTCCCTTCAGGCCTTAATCACAGACCACAACCATTCCAGGTCTCCTTCACCACCCCATGTTTTATTGTAATTTTACAGTGAGTCACCAGCGTTCCCATTTACTTCAGGGGAAGGGGACAGTAGCAGCAGTCAATCCTGCCCACTTCTGCCTTCCTTCAGGCTCCCCTCTCTTCCTGACAACTCCTATAATCCCAGCTGCGTGGGGCTGGCTTCCAATTAATCCTTCAACTGTAGCTCCACTCTGTTAATTGATGCCCTCTGTCAACTACCTGTCTCCCAGTAAGGTCCCAATTCATACAGAGTGGTGGGTATTAGCGTGAGAAGGTGCTGAAAGCATAGGTGCCGACTCCATGGGTGATCCGGGGCTGGCGCACACACAGGGAAAAATTGGTGGGTGCAAAGCACCCACCGGCGGCTCCCCGCCAGCCCCCCCGCGCCTAGCTCATCTCAGCTTCCGGGTTCTGCCTCTTCCCCATACTCCTCCCCCGAGGGGCTGCCGCTGCGCGTTCCCCCGCCCACCCCCCCAGGCTTGCCGCCGGCCGAACAGCTGACAGGTGGCAGGCCTGTGAGCTAAAAAAAGCAGCTTCGCGGGCCACGCCTCCAGAGGCGGAACCCGGAAGCTGAGGTGAGCTGGGCGCGGGGGGGCTGGCGGGGACCTGCCAGTGGACGAGCTGCATTTCCCCTCCTCCCCTGAGGTGAGCTGGGTGTGGGGGGGGGGCAGGGTGGAGGGGAAATGCAGTGCGCCCAGGGGAGGAGGCGGGGGCAGAGATTTGGGGAAGGGGTGGAATGGGGGCGGGGGTGGAGTTGGGGCGGGGCCAGGGGCACGAGCACCCTGTCACAGGGTGCTTGTTCATTTTGTCTATGTCAGGTCTCAGGAGGGATTTTCACTGATCACACGTTGTCCTCTGTTTGGATCTGAAGTGCATTGATGGCAGTGAGTTTAGCTTCTTCCGGCATGAATTTTAAACACCATTTAAAAATCAAACAAGCAAACTGTGACGAACTAGGACTGTTGTTAAGGTTTCCCTGAGTACTCTGTCTCTCAGCAACTGATGACCCCGGCCCCTCCCCTGCAAAGGTGCGAGCTGAAGGTGTTGGAACAAAGGGATCAGGTGACCTCCTGGCCCGGGAAAGAGACAAAGGGGAAGGCGGGGCTAGACAGTTTCAGTTTGGAGCTGGCCTGGGAAGAGGAGGGGAGAGGGGCAGACAGGGTCTGGCCTCCCTGCCCCGTTTGGAGCTGTGGGGTGAAATGCAGGGAGCCCCGAGCTGGGATCTAAGCTCCCTGCCCCCCGGAAGGGCCCGACTGAGGGGTCCTGGATGTACTGACAAGCTCTGGTTGGATTGTGTTCCTGGCATCTCTAATAAACCTTCTGTTCTACTGGCTGGCTGAGACTCCCAGTGAATCCGGGGAAGAGGGGTGCAGGGCCGGACTCCCCCACACTCTGTGACAACTGGTGGCAGCGGTGGGATGTTCTGCACCCCAGGAACGGCGCTTCCTGCAGTAAGTAACTGGGGAGCAGTAGAACGAAGGGGGGCTAACGAAGACCAGGCGTGCTGAAGGCTCACAGAGGAGCGGTTTCAGGGAGCGGAGGAGCTACGCTTAACCCCTGGGAGTGTGTGACCAGCAAGAAGGACTGTGCAATGATGGGGTCCCCCTGGGGGCTGCGGTGAGCAGTCCCAGGGGCGGAGGAGCCTGCGGCTTGGCCCTGGGAGAGAGAAGGATTTTTGCAGTGACAGGGTTCCCCTGGGGGTGCCGTGAGTGGACCCAGGGGCGGAGGAGCTGCAGCTCGACCCTGGCAAAGAGGCGGTGACCTGGAGAAGGGCTGGCACACTTGGGGTTCTTCCTGGAAACCGTGGGGAGCTAAGAGCACACAGGCCTGCGAATCCACCGCAACTTGGGAGCAGTGACATGATGGCGTATCGCTTTCTCCTTAAAAGAAGCATCGTAACCCTGTGCAAAAAGCGAGGGATACGCATTGGGAAGCTCACTAAAGCCCAGCTAATTGTGCAGCTGGAGGAGGATGACCACTCTAAGGAGTAGTTTCCTGACCCCGATGGGGCTACAGCAGGATCTGGGAGCAGCTGGAGCGGTAGCATGGCATCCCCAAGAGTCTGGTCCCCAACCAGACGGGGGTCTTCACGATCAGGTTCCCCAGCAGGGGATTGGAGACGGATGGGACTAGAGCTGAGTCCCAGAGAGCAAGAGGACTGTGAGAGACAGCGAGAGCCCGAGAGAGACCTACAGGAGAAGCAGCAGCAGCAGCGTGAACTGGCGGTGGTGGAACGGAGAGGCATAGGGGACTTCCCAGTGGTGAGTGGGAATAGACCCCTGGGTGCCAGTTCCGCAGGGAACCTCGATCCTAAATTGCTGCCCCTGGTTAAGGAGGGTGGGGATGTGGAGGCCCACCTCACTGCCTTGGAGCAGGCTGGCGATTTGAACCAGGGAGACCCTGTGGAAAGGCTCCGGGATCTAGCTCCCTTGCTGGGGCCCAAGGCCGTAAACTCCGTCAGCCAGATGGGTGGGATGGTGGACGGATTTCCACTCCTGGCCCCAACCTGTATATCTGCGTGGAATCTCCTGGACTCAAGCCCTACGGACCCCCAGTGGGAGCGGAAGGTGATGGTCGATGGAGAGACATTCTTAGGGGGGTGAGACCCCGGGACAGAGAGAACTGTGGTCAGGCCCCGGGTGGTGCACCCCCACCAGATGCTATGGGGCTGTGTAACCTGGGTGAGGGTCCCAGGGATGGAACCATTCGCCCTACCTATGGCCCAGATCCCTGTGCAGACCCAGGAGGGGTCAGGCTGGCTGGTGGTTGGGATTCTCCAGGATATCAGCTGTAAGGTGCTGTTGGGGGGTGACTGTGTGTCTTTGGGACAGGATCCAGGCCCTGGCCCTGTAACGGCCGAGGATTTGAATTTGAACTCAGGGAACCAATTGGCTAAGAGGGAAATGGTCAGTGAAAATGCAAATGACCTGGCTGGCATGGGGGAGGAGCTGCCAGACCCCGGTTACCTGCCTGCCTGTAACCAGACCCCTAGGACGGGGTGGGACAGAGAGATGCTCCCCGCCCCCCTGCATGATGGAGAGAGGGCTCAGGCTGGCTCTGATGCTGTTACCAAAGCAGCGAGCTCGCTGCCTGGCCCAACAGGGACAGCCTGGGCAGCACTGAGCACGGGGGGAGCAGAAACCCCAGCTGAGTGGGGGGACACACAGGCAGGGCAGGACGGCTGCCAACCAGGCTGGCCTGGTCCAGAGGTGCTGCCGGGAAGTGATTCCACGGCAGGGAGGGAGCCACCAGGGACAGGGCTCAGTGGGGTGGAGACCCCAGGCCCAGCCAGTGAGCTGCAGAAGGATCACGCCTTGGAGAAGCTGAGGGAGCTTGCTGGCCACAGCGCTGCAAACCCCCTTGGAGAAGGCTGCAGGGACAGATCCCTGTGGGAGAAGGGATTCCTGTGCCGGGAGTGGGCTTCCCAAGGGGAAGTGGAACTGTGGGGAATCAGGAGGCAGCGGGTGGGGCCCCAGAAGTATCATCCCCGGCTATTGTACCTGGCCTGGGGTAAGGGAGAAGATCCTTGGAGGTCCCTGCCCATCAGAGAGGAACCTTTCCAGAAGGGGGCTATGTATAGAGTGGGGGTCCCCAGCAAGGCCCTTACAGATGAGGGATCTGAGGTCATGTCAGCCCTGCTCCGGGGCGTGTGGGAGAAAGGTGGGGTCTGGCCCACCTGGGCCTCTGCATATCACCCTCAGTCCAATGGGCTGGTGGAGAGATGTCAGGGGACCGTGAGGCTGATGCTGAGGACTTGTATAAATCGGCATCTGCAGGACTGGGACGAGTACCTGCCCCACTTGTGGCACAGGGAAGTGCCCCAGGAATCCCCAGGGTGCTGCCCTGTCGAGCTGTTGTATTGGAGGAGAGTAAGGGGACCCCTAGAACCGGTAAGGGACGAGTGGGAGGAGAAGGGGGAAGAGCCCCGGATGGATCTCTCCCCTGAGATGGGAGCCAATCCTCCCATCCGATGTTCCCCATTCAGAGTAACTGGGAAAACAGCCCAGAACCTGGAGAGAGAGGCCAAGGACATGCTGGCTTTAGAGGTGATCCAGTCATTCAACGGCCCAGGGCTGGCCAAGGTGGAGGCGATCAGAGATTGGCCTGTTCCCCAGACCAAGAAACAGGTCCAGGCCTGTATCAGGATGGCGGGGTACTACCAGAGGTTTGTACCCCACTTTAGCTCCCTAGCTGCCCCCATCACTAAGCTATGTAAGAAGGGGAAGCCAGACAAGGCAGTCTGGACCAAGCAGTGCTGGAGGGCTCTCTGTGCGCTGAAGGAGGCTCTAATCCAGGGCCCAATAGATCGAGTAAACCCAGACCGGGCCAAGCCCTATACAGTGTTCACCGAAGCCTCAGACACAGGGCTGGGCACAGTGCTGAGGCAGGCCCATGCTAAGGGGGAGCGACACCCCATCGGGTATCTGAGCAAGGAGCTGCTGCCCTGGAGGCAGAATGGTCAGGCCATAGAGAGGGAATGCCCGGCCATGGTGCAGGCCCTTAAGAAGCAGCAGCCGGATCTATTTGGGTGGCGCTTTACGGGGTATAGTCACCACTCTGCCCTGATGAGGCTGCAGCCAGGAAAAGGGGCCGATGCCGAGCGGCTGGTGACAGAGACACGTGGTCAGAGAGGGGGCCAGATCAAGAGGGAGTCTCTTAACCAAGAGAGCCCGAATTACAGCCCTCCAGACTGGAGCGCTGGGAGAAGACCTGATCTCAGCTTGAACCCCAGGGGTTTTGGGATGGGAAAAGGGCACGGGCCGCATAAACCTTCCCACATGCGGCCTGCGGGTGCCATCAAGCACACCCGACCTAAGGGAGGACGTGGAACTGGAACGCCCTGGTGTGACCAGGTTCGAACTTCCCCAGGTCACTGGCTAAAGTGACCCCGCTCAGTTCGGTCTCCAAGGGGGGAGAGATGTGACGAACTAGGACTGTTGTTAAGGTTTCCCTGAGTACTCTGTCTCTCAGCAACTGATGACCCCGGCCCCTCCTCTGCAAAGGTGCGAGCTGAAGGTGTTGGAACAAAGGGATCAGGTGACCTCCTGGCCCGGGAAAGAGACAAAGGGGAAGGCGGGGCTAGACAGTTTCAGTTTGGAGCTGGCCTGGGAAGAGGAGGGGAGAGGGGCAGACAGGGTCTGGCCTCCCTGCCCCGTTTGGAGCTGTGGGGTGAAATGCAGGGAGCCCCGAGCTGGGATCTAAGCTCCCTGCCCCCCGGAAGGGCCCGACTGAGGGGTCCTGGATGTACTGACAAGCTCTGGTTGGATTGTGTTCCTGGCATCTCTAATAAACCTTCTGTTCTACTGGCTGGCTGAGACTCCCAGTGAATCCGGGGAAGAGGGGTGCAGGGCCGGACTCCCCCACACTCCGTGACACAAACCCAGATAAGGGATCTGCCTGGAGAGCTGTTCTGCAAGGATGGATGAATTTCAGAGGGTTTGCATGGAAGGGTTCTGGTATTTCTTGGGCTGCTTTGGGGATGGATTGACACAGGAGTCATGCTGCACCCTTTGTGTCAGTAGGTGGGGCTGGCTGATTAGCCTAGTCAACCTCTGCTCCCCTGTGAGTGTACATATCACAGCATATACACACCCATTTGTGCATGTACATGGATGCACACAGGTATACACATCTCTCTCTGTATGATTTCTGTGTGTGATGATTTGTGTGTGGGGGGAGCCAGTGGCTTGTGCTTGTGGCATATATAGCACATGTGGCCTATGACCCAGCTCGTCAGACAGAAAATGATGTCATGGTCTTATTCCATGTTTGTAGCGGAGGAAGCAGGTCCCATTACTGAGACCTCTGGGACTTGTACTCCTTGGAACGTCAGATGTGAGTGGGAGACCTTGGCCAACACATCGGCCAAGTGGACAATTTACTAGCCCACCCCCAATGAACCAGATAGGACCCAGGAGGATGGAATCAGGGGGGTCTTAGAAATAGAGACGCTATTAACTTTTTTGCCTATAAGCATATGGATTTAAGGCTTCGTGTTAATTGGTCTTCAGTGGGGAGAGTCTTGCTATGGAAAACCAATTCCATGTGTGGTGGCAGTTTTCTCTCCTCTCATCTGAAGAGGTAGGAGTGCTGAAACTTTAATAAAGACCTGTTTTCCCCCAAGTGTTTCTCAGGTGTTTAACTGAAATAAATCAATGCTACCCAAATAAAGGCAATCAATCAAACAAACAAATAGCCAAAAACAAAAATCCACATGTTCTAGATAACATGACTAAAGCCCAGTGTTCAGTGTCTTATGATGTCACCTGTCCTCAAAACATCCATGGAGTTCTAGGAGAGACAAGGGATGACATTTTCTTAAGCACCTGAGTGACTTTCAACAAGACTTAGGACTTTCAACAAGTGATTAGTCACTTGAAAATGGGACTTAGCTGTCTAAGTCACTTATGCCTTTCAACCCTGGGTGGAGCAACACCTGAATACTTGGTTCCTAAATCATTTAGATGCTTTGGAAATTTTTACCCTAGACCTATATTTCTGGGGGGAAATTCTGGCTCCACTGAAGTCAACGGAAGTTTTGTCTGTGGAAATATTTGATTCTGGATTCGGTTTGATGCTGAATCAGATACAGGAATTGGGGTCAGTGGTGCTGAAATCTTGTAATTTTTTCTCATGAGATCTTGGACCTGAAATCACTTAAATTTCACAAGAAAGATCAGCTGCATCTAAATTGAAACAGAAAATTAGGTACTTCCTAGTTTTGGAATGAACCCTGAGTTAAAACTATAGGGACAGATTTGGAATAAGGGGATTCAAATTACACACACACACACACACACACACAATTCAATGGCATTCAGATGTGAGGTTCCTTTTTTATCTTATCCCTATTCCTTTAGCCTAAATGATGATCCCTTCAATGTAAGGGTAGAGGAAATATCTTTAACAAACATATTTTCACTCTCCCGTAACCACTTTGCATTGAGTGCCTTAGGATTTTGCCATATCAGACAAAATTATTGGTCCAATAAATCCATTTACCCACCTCTGGAGGCAGCCAATACCTGGAGGCCTCAGAGGACAGGAAAATTCCACAATTGCACCTGGTCAACTGGCTACATATGAGGGAAATGATCCTTCCTGACCCCTTCAAGTTATCAGCTGATGCCCTGAAGCATCAGACTTGTTTACCTGCACCGCTACCGACATAATAATCATTCATAAATCTATGCAAGGCAGAGTCTAGCTACAGTATTTGATTGAGCTTCAGCAGCAGTTTTGGGAGATACATGAAGTAAAAATTATTTAGATTGTAAGATTTATGGGGCAGGGACTGTCTTTTCATTCTGTGTTTGTACAGCACCCAGCAGTACGGTCCTGGTCTGTGACTCCTAAACTTGCCACAAGACAGATTAAAATGAAAATCCTGCCTTCTTTCTCTTTACTGTTGTGAAAAACAAACCGTGCGGTGCTGTCTGGATAGTTCTGTCCTAATTAGCTAGTCTCTGATGTTTGAAGTCAACCGGTGAGTTCATTCCTGTGCTCTGCTTTGAATAATATGGGCAAAACTTTTTGACATATATATGTGGCTAGACTGAAACTATAGAGATTGCTAACACCATGTCCTAATATGAGACAATATATTGGCCTTTCTACATCTAGTGTGAAATTGCACAAGGAGCCAAACTCAAGGTAGGTCTGGGTGTAGCGTGTGTCTAAATTGGTATAAGTTACCCCATCCTCCAGCCCCCCTCACTCATCCATAATGAGACAGAGCAGGTTCCATCTAGCCTCACACCAATGTAACCCCCCACACCCATGTCACCTCTGAGGTTACCGGGGTATATGCTGGTGTCACTTACACAACAAGGGGCCAAAGGAGAAGAACTCAGCAAATAAAGCTGCTAATGGGGTGCAAGGAGGCATAAATCAGACTCTCCCTTTCTAATCTAATTGACACCTTCTTACCGTTCCTAGTCAGGACACCACAGCAGCCTCCTTTCATATCCACCCCATCCTGGATACGGGCATCAGCTTGCACATCAGCTTTGAAGTTTGGCCTAAGGGGGTTTATGAAGGGCTGGAAACTCTGCCTGCTCTGTCTATGAGGGACAGATTGCCTGGAAAAGCAGTTTTCCCTCATCCAGCCAAGAGATAGACCTCTGAATAGCTATTAATAATGGGGTCAGAGCATACAGCAGTCAGGCGGGAGAACTGAGAGATGTGCCATGCGATCACAGCCCATCCATTACATGGGGCGCTCTCACATAGAGGTGACCAGGTCTGTAGTTTCCCAGGAGACATGCTGTGCTCTCATGTTCTAAGAGGAGGGTCCGTCGTTCACCCAGCACCAGTCCCGCTGCTAGAGGAAGGTGCCGTCAGTGTTTTCACTGCACACCTCTATTTCAGGGCATTCCAAGTCTGCTGACAGAATTGTGGCTAGCAGGAAAGGTCTCGAGGCAGCGCAAAACTTTCCCCCAATGGAAGTGACACTGGAATGGATGTGTTCTATACTGGAAAGCCATTCCCATTCGCCTCCAAGGACACAGGCCCCAGTACAAGGGTGGGCAAACTTTTTGGCCCGAGGGCCACATCAGTGTTGCGAAACTGTATGGAGGGCCGGGTAGGGAAGGCTGTGCCTCATCAAATAGCCTGGCGCCTGCCCTCTCCCACTTCCCGCCCCCTGACTGCCTCATGGCGGGCCATGAACACTCACGAAATTGGAGATCAATGAGCTCCAGTTGTAATTCTTGTGGGGCTTTCTTGTAGTCAAATGACAGTGGGCATGACACCAGCTCCAGTGTCTTCTCTATCTTCTCAAAGTCAGAGAATCGACGAGAAAATTCTCCGTGCAAGTCACTCAAAATTTTGTTGTACTTTTTCTCTGCTCTGGTGACACTTCCAAGTATTTCAGTGTTGGAAAGTGAGCCAACACTTTGTCCTTAATTTGTTTTGAAAACAAGATTAAGTTGGCTTTGAAAGCTGTCACACTAGAATACAATTTGTGTACAAACACACATTCTTTCCTTGCAGGTTTACATTAAGTTCATTTAAATGTGCCAAGATATCCACACCAAAAGCAAGGTCGCACACTCAGTTTGAATTCCTTAATTCAGGGAAATCATTTTCTTTCCCCTGCATCTCCAGAAAAGTGTGAATTTCATCTCTGAGCTCCCTCACTCACTCACTGCAATACCTTTCCTAGGCTGAGCCAGCACACATTTGTATGATAAAGTAAGTCCTGGTGTTTGGCGTCAGTGTCTTCAAGAAGGGAAATGAATTGCAGATGATTAAGTCCCCTCGCTCTTACGTAGTTCACTATTTTCACTACTGTGCGAACAACAAGATCAATGTCCAGGACATTTTTGCAGAGGGCCTCCTGGTGTATAATACAATGCCGAAAAATCACCTCTTTATCAGGGTCGTCTTCTTTTACTTTGTCCTGAATTCTTTTAAAAGTCCTACGTTATGTTTGCCAGTTTACTCCAGGGGAGCTTCAGATGTTCAAGGCAGCCAGACACCCTCTGGTATGAATCCGATTCCTTAGTTGTGCCTTTCATTGATAAAAAATCATCTGTGATTTCAAATTTGTCGTCAATTCCTCTGACAAAAATCAGTAACTGTGCTGTGTCCTTGATGTCAGTGCTATCATCGAGAGCTAATGAAAACAACGTAAAGTCCTGTGCTTTCTTGTTCAATTCAGGAGCCAAATGTTCATCAATCACTTCTACACGGTGAGCAACAGTTCTTTGTGACAAACTAATGTTCTCACATTTGTTTTGGTATTTCGGGCACAGTACGTCAGAAATATCAACCATGCATTCTTTCAAAAACTCACCTTCAGCAAAAGGCTTAATTTGTGTAGTGATTTTAAGTGCCACAATGTAACTTGCCTTTGTAGTGGCTTCCTGAATTGCAGACTGTCGCACATAAATATTTTGCTGAGTTTTTACGTGTATGGCGAGTGGCTCAGCTTTTCTTGCCCTTTCCTTAGTTGTTACATTGCTACCAGAATTAGGATGTTTCGTTGAAAAATGGCGATTCAAGTTGTACTGCTTGAACACCACGATGCTCTCCTGACAAATCAGGCGTACAGCCTTCGAGTTCACGTTTGTGAACAAATATTTTGTATTCCATTCTTTGTTGAAAACCCGACACTCATTGTGCACTTCCCTGAAGATGGTGCTGAAAATGACAGCTCATTACTAAGGAGCGCCGGGCGGAGTGCGACATGCCCGGTGCCCCGCACTCCCCGCCCGAGGGCAGCATGCCCGGCCCGCTGTCCCCCTCTCCCGCCGGATTGCCGGGTACAGCGCGACATGCCCGCGGACCCGCTCTTCTGGCCGGAGCCGGATTCTACAGCCCTGAGTTTGCAAAAGGAGTCACAAAGTGGCTCCCCAACTGCTCTGTGGCTCTCCGGAGAGGATCTCTCCACCCCAGCCTCCGCCAAGAGCCCTGGCAGCACACAGATCGTGCCTCAGGGAAACTTCTTCATTCCAGTCTGGACCACTCAATGGCACCCAGATGCCACAAACATCCACACCCCACCTCCCCGGACTAGCTCTTCGGGTGCGGGGTGCGCCAGCATGGACTTGGGAAGAGGAGGGGTGTGCATGTCTCTTTACACTAGGGAGCACGCCTGTGCTTGGGGTATAACACGTGGACCTGTCTGCAGGGCCTCCATGTGCCCACAGCAGCAAACACGTGCAGAGAAGGGCGCAGTTGGCTGTGTGCAGACTTGCAGTATCGGCAGGTTGGTGGCAGAGGCAGAATCTGCCCTGGCAAATGCTGCCACCATGTTTAAGGAGCCTCTTGGCGAATTTGGTTTTGGCAGCGCCCCTTCAAGGCACATGTTGTTCTCGACTATTAGGGCAGAGGTGGGAAAAATTCGGCCCGCGGGCTGGTAGTATTTATCCGGCCGGCGAAATCCGGGCGGGAGAGAGGCTTGCCGCTCTTTGCCCGGCGTTTCGGGGCCGCGGGCACGCCGCGCTCCGCCCGAAGTTTGGGGTCGCCTGGGGCTCGCCTCGCTCTTTTGTCCGGAGCCACGGGCGAAGCGCGGCTTGCTTGGTGCTCCGCTCTCCCGGCCGAGCGCGGCATCCCCGGTGCTCCACTATCCTGGCCGGAGCGCCGGGCGGAGCGCAGCATGCCCAGGGTTCCGCTCTCCCGGCCGGAGCCGTGGGTGGACCGCGGCATCCCCGCAGCCCCGCTATCCCGGCATGTCGCGCTCTGGCCGGCTGAGCGGAGCACCGGGCATGCTGCACTGCGGCTGAAGAGCGGGGCCTCGGGGATGTGGCTCTCAGGCCAGGACAGCGGGAACCTAGGCATGCTGCGCTCTGCCATACGCTCCTTCCGGGACAGCGGGGCATCGGGCATGCCGCGCTCCACCTGGTGCTCGGGCTGGGAAAGCGGGACCGCGGGTATGTGGCGCTCAGGCCCCGCTCTCCCGCCGGAGCGCGAAATGCCCGGTGACCACTGTCCCGGTCGGAGCGCGGCATGCCCGGTGCCCCGGTCGGAGCGCGCGTGCTGGCGCGGCATAGAATCATAGAATATCAGGGTTGGAAGGGACCTTAGTAGGTCATCTAGTCCAACCCCCTGCTTAAAGCAGGACCAATCCCCAATTTTTGCCCCAGATCCCCAAATGGCCCCCTCAAGGATTGAACTCTCAACCCTGGGTTTAGCAGGCCAATGCTCAAACCACTGAGCTATCCCTCCCACCCACTGAGCTATCCCTCCTCCCTCCCTCTCCCGGCTCAGCGCGGCATGCCCAGTGCTTCCCTCTCCCGCCCGGGATGATACGCTGCTGTTTCCCCTCCCTCCCAGCTTGAGAGCCTGGGGGGAGGAGGCAGGGCTGGGGATTTGGGGAAGGGGCGGTTTTGAGGCGGGGCGTGGGGTAAAAAAAGAACAGGGGGGGGGGGCGGCCAAATTTGTTTTTGCTTGGGGCGGCAAAAATCCTAGAGCCGGCCCTGTTCTTCAGATGCACCAGTAGGAAGGAAAAGGTCCTAGAGGTTGGCATTCCATGCATGTCTGCCTGATGCATCTCAGCCCTGAGATCCTGCTCTGCCTTGGAGGGGGGAAGAGATTGCAGAATGTTGAATCTGTCTTATCAATGCTGCACAGTTCACTGCCATGAATGATTGTGAGACTCACAGTCCATCTTAAACAGGAGGCGTTTAGAAAATGGCTACGGCTACAGAGACAAACAAACAGGTTCCATTTCCACCCAGCTCCAGCCCCAGCTTTGTCTCCCTTGTTTACCAGGGACCACACCCTGCCTGGAGCTCTATACAGCACACAGTGACACAATACGGCTGAATAACGCTCTACAAGTAAACACATCGTTTCATACATGTGCTATCTCCGTGCCTTCCAAATACAAACGAGTGCTCTACATCCACAAGTGAGTTTTCTCTCCCCTCCCTCTTTCCAGGAGCAGGAGGGACTTTCTAGCTCTGCATTGCACTCTCCTTAGCCATATGTTTGTATTCTTCTCTCCCCATTCAGAGCACAAGCCAAGGAGCATATCTGGCGCAGTGTAAGAATCTTCATTGTTCTGAGAAAGCTGAGAGAAGGTCAAAAACTCCCCACCAGACTCTTCACTGCCAATATCAGATGAGATGGTTAAGTTTAGTTCCCATGCAAATGGGAGTCCATCAGAGCCCAGGGACAGGCACAGGGTGAGCCTCCTTGCTCAGAAGGACCAATTCACTTCAGTCCTGGCCTTCGTTCTTAGCAAGTGATACCACCTGTTGCTTTTGGCTGCTGGCTGACTAGTCCAGGAGCCAGGCTTTTGGAGGAACAAGACAGCAGAGCTTCAGGGATTCTGGTCTGTATCAGCTCCTGAAACATTAGTGTCTCCCTGAAAACATTTCAACCCTGAGTTGCAGACAGTTTCCTGTGATGTCCGGGAAGGAACCGTTCACGGTCTTTGGGCACTGCCCCCTCTGGAATGCACCGGGCCAAACACTCCTCCCAGTGGACTTCCCCGAGCCAGCTGGGATGAGAAACTGGCCCAGCTCATTCAAAGTGAGGCACCTTGTCTGAGCGCTCTTTTCCTGGGCTAATGGTTTCTGTCCTACAAAGTGTTCAGCGGATCTTCCGCTCCCCTTTCTGCCCCGCCCTCCCCTCCTGACCCTGTCTGGAGAACCAGGGCAAAGCTGAGCGCATCGATTTTGTCATTCTGGATTTTCTGGGCCAATTTTCATTTTTGTGCCCCCCAGAATTAAAATCCCACGCGCCTCTGTCACCCAGCCCTGACTGGGATGCTGCACATGAAAGATGTGTAGCATCAAACCCTTGAAGGAAAAGCCCCTAATTACCCCCCCTCCCCAAAATTCCCATTTGAGTCAGATCCTGCAGGCTGAGGAAGTCAGGCTGAACACCTGACGTGGGCTGAACCCATTGCTAATCTCAAGGTGGCCCCTGTATGCCCTGCAGGGCCATAAAAGCCCCTTATCCAGCTGTGAGACAATCCTCCTGGTGTGGCCATTGCATGGGGCAGTCCTGACTGCCCTGCCCAGGCCTCCTCTCTCATCCTGGAGATGTTAGGAACAGGGTGTTCCTGTAGCACACCCAGCCGTGAGGATTCCTGGCTGCTGCAGCCGGAGGCCCATGTGCGACTGGGGCAGGGGAGCATCCTAAATTAGAGCCACTCTTAGCAACACCTGGGGCTGCACTGGCCCATAGCACCTTAAAGCTGATGGAGACACAGCACACAATCTCAGCCAGTGGCTTTGACGGAGTGTCTCCTGATGTGTGCTGGTGTACAGGGGATGAGGATCGGGCCCTCTGTGTGGCTTCAGTGAGTGCCCAATGACAGGCTGCCATCGCAGTGCCACATGAACAAATACAAATGGAGAAAGACGTCTGCAATGGACATGCCCTGATCCCCTAGCTCAGACCCCAGAGGTGGTGTAACCCAGATAGAAGCCACCACAGCTGGGAACAGTGGTGCTTGGAGTCTGGCTAATGTTCACAGCAACTTCTACGTGCGCGTCGTGGCAGATGCTTTCCTTCCTGAACAAGTGCCCGCGTCAGGGTGGCCAACCTCCTGGGTCACAGCAGTTTATCCCAAACATTAGAGGCCAAATTCTGTTCTCAGTTACGCTGGTGTGCAAATTCAGCGTTAACGCCCTTGAGTTCAAGCCAGCTATTCTGGATTTACACCGCTGTAACACCGCAGGATTTCCCCCAGTGGCCCTGCTTCTGCTCTCACCCTGGTGTAAATCAGGAGGGACACCAAAGAAATTGGTGGAGCTTCCCCGGTGTAAAACAGTTGCAAGTGAGATCAAAGTTGGTCCCTCAAACTTTTTCCTTGCACCACCGCAGATCATAGACGGGAGAGGTTGGAAGCAGACAACATCTGACCGGAGGTTACGGGAACATCTGGAGTAAAAACAAATGCTTCTTATATAAAATAACACTTAGCGAAGATGCCAAGGGAATGTAAAAACAGGCCTGCTCCTGCTCCATGGAAATCAGTGACAGTCTTCCCACTGCACGTCAGTAGGAGCCGGATTGTTCCCATCTGATGATGATACAGTACAAATGTTGTATCTCAATTATATCCCACAGCCATTCGAATTGTAAAAGCTTTCTCTGCATCTTCCTGCTGGGACAGCTTTGCCAAGCGCTTGAAAATGGTTTTCAAACAGGCAGAGTCAGATGTTCTCCAATGCGGATTATTTAGGGGTCAGTTTTCAAAGGGACAGACAGCGGTTATGGCAGTCAGTGGGCGTTCAGCTCCTAACGTTCTGTCGTGCGTTTGAAAATCTCCCCCTTGCAGCTTGTAACGGGTACTGTACTACCCTTTAGGCGTGTCCACCCTGCTGCAGATCAGTTCATCAGTGAATGCTGCGCAGGAGGGTAGGGAGGCCAACTTGCACAAGGGCAGAAGCCACGCCCACTCCATGTGGTGCTCTGTATCCCTCTAGTGGCGGTGAGCCACCCCTAGCAGGGAGCCTGCTGCAGCCTGGGTGAACAGAGGTGGGTCTCTTAACTCAGGCAGTAGTGACTTGTGCCCAGAGATCCAGGGACGGTGCTAGGAACTTTCGTGCCCTAGGCGAAACTTCCTTGCACCAGCTCTGCACCGCCCCCAGCTAACTCTGCCCCCCATGCGGCAGACAGTTCTCCCCCTGTTGCTCCCCCCCCCCGTGGGAAGCTCGGCCCCCCGCCCATGGCGCCCCCCAGCTCCTGGCTCAGCCACGGAGGCAGGAGGCAGCTGCCAGCGAGCCGCCCCTCCCCCAGCTCCCGGCTCAGCCACGGATCTGGGAGGCAGGAGGCAGCTGCGGCGAGCCACCCTCCTGGCTCCCAGCTGAGCCGTGGAGCCGGGAGGTGGGAAGCAGCTGCGGCTAGCTGCCCCCCCGGCTCCCAGCTCCACGTGGAGCCGGGAGGCGGGAGGCAGCTGCCCACCGCCCCCCAAATCCTGGCACCCTAGGCAACTGCCTAGGGTTGCCTAGTGGGTGTGCCGGCCCTGCAGAGGTCCCAGGGTCAGTGTCTGCTACCAGTGAGGGACTCAGGGTGAGCTGTACACTAATGATACACAGAAGTTCTTGCACAGAAACACAGCATCTGGATTGGAGACACCCAAAGAAGCCCCAAGGATCTTGGAGCCACTGAACGCTAAATCTGGGCAAGTTGGACTGCTTTGGTGCTCACAAGGGCTTTCTGGCCAGTTGACATCCCACTGTGCAGGGCCGGGGCGCCCACTAGGAGACCCTAGGCGGTTGCCTAGGGTGCCAGCATTTGGGGGGCGGTGGGCGGCTGCCTTCCACCTCCCAGCTCCACGTGGAGCTGGGAGCCGGGGGAGCGGCTGGCCGCGGATGCCTCCTGGCTCTGCGGCTGAGCCAGGATCTGGGGGGGCACAGCGGGCGGGGGAGAGGCTGCCATGGGCGGGGGGCCGAGCTGCTGCAGCCTGCATGGGAGTGGGAAGCCAGGGGGGGGGATCTGGCTGCTGCAGGGGGGGCAGCATTAGCTGGGGGGGGGGTGCAGGGCTGGTGCAAGGAAGTTTTGCCTAGGGCGCGAAACTTCCTTGCACCGGGCCTGCCACTATGGCTTTCCCTGCTGCTCACATCTCTGCTGAATTTGGCCCTACCCCTGGGTGCTTTAAGGAGGTTTCTATAATCCCATGGCTTGTTGGCTTGAGACAAGCAGCCATCATCCCCATGCGGCTGTGGTTGGTTCATGCTAGAAGCCACGTGCGGAGGCCGATAATCACAAATATATTTTCATTTTTGCTCCTTTTGACCGTGTTACCATTCATTGTGAAGCACCTTACAAATTCCCTCTGTGGGAATCATCTGATGTGGAAATGCAGCCATCTCTGGGGTGGAGGGCAGTAGCAAGACAAACAGTGCAGAGCACATCATGCAATGGTGGGGAAGAGTAAATATGGCGAGGTTATTGGGAAAGACCCCCCTCCTACAAAAGCTGCTAAGTGACCTTTTAACGTCCATGTAGAGCAGGGAAAACCTCGGTTTGAAGGTGCAAACTGCACACAGACAGTAAACTCCATGCAATACAGTTGATCTACCTCAGAGGGGTAAAGGGTATTGTTCATTCTGCTGGAATTCATAGCAGAGATTGTGGGGAGAATGGCTATTTCTAACCACCTCACTGGCCCTTAATCCAGTCCACTTTGCGACACCCGTTTAGGTGCACAGAAAATTACAAAACAGAGACATGCTCCAGTTATGAAATTTGGGGTGAGTTGAAGAGTGTTCACAACTGCGATGTTCATTCAGCCCATTATTGTGGTGTGTGCATCTGTTACGACCCGTTTTCTGAGTACGGGCTCTTTCATGGGAAGGAAGTCCCTACTTCTGCCCCAGTTTGTGTTCAGAGGCAGCCTTCTCCAGAAGGGCCATACACACAGTGCTCTCTCTCTCACTGGGCAAGAGCTTTGCTTCAAAATTTGCTGATTGCTAATCCCACAGAGAAGGGCCGTTTGCCAACTTTGGCTCTGGATGGGTCCAGACTGGGCTCTGGAATAGCTGGACCTTGCACGTGGGGTTACAGCTCCTCTCTGTTTACATGACTGGCAATTTTAAAGCAAAGATTGGATGTTTTCTAAAAGATCTGCTCTGGTTCAAAGAGAAAGTATATTGGGGCAGTTCTCTGGCCTGTGCTATACAGGTCAGACTAGATGATCACAGTGAGCCCTTGTGGCCTTAGAAGCTATGAAAACATCTACAATTAAAGCCTAAGTAGGCTGAATAGGGAGTCGGCAGGATACACATGTTTTATACAATATGTGTCAGTCACTAAGTGCTATTAAGTGCCTTGAATGGACACCGTGTAGCTCTCTGGTAGGTCTGTGCTGATAGCTCAGAATTTGTTTCCCCTTTGCATCGGAGATATTTCTCTGTTATTTATTTTTGCGTGAGAAAACATGTTTCCATTCCAATCCTCTAGCTATCGCCTGAGCGACCCTTGACCTCTCCCTGCCGGCCCTGCCCCCGTGACTGACCAGACGAAGGAATGTGAACGAAGGAAGTGCTATAAAGGAGAAATATTGCTGCCTTGTAAATTCCCTGTAGCACAGAAAGAGATTTCAAAATAAACAGCTGCAGCCTAGGAAAGCATAACTCAGCCATGCAAAATTCATCACCAGCAAATGCAAAGGAGAGAGGTTTGAAACTGACATGAGAGCTCCTAATTACTCCTTTTCTGCAGAGGCTCCTGTCAGAAAGCATCGCAATTGCTGCTGCCCAATTCCTGGTGGCTGAGCTATTTTACACCCCAAAGTATGTTTCCTTTGGGCTCTTTTGATACCTGTTTTCCAACACTAGTGACCTGTTATTGACACCAGTGCTGTGTTGCCCCTCTGCTGCGTGGGAGAAGATATCCAGGGTCTTGCAGGTCAGTTTCCCAGTGGAGAAGAAATCAATGATATAGAGTCTAAGAATATTCCTGGGGTAACTTGCTTAATTTACAGTGTAGACACCAGTCCTGGAACAGACAGGATCATAAACAACAGGCAGGAAATCCCATCGCTCAGGAATCTCAGGCCACCACTGCTGCCCAATTCCCAGCAAGCAACTCTGCCTCAAGAGCTGACTCTAATTCAGAGAGACAAAGGCAGAGTGCAAACCCTCCCACTGATGACCACAGTTCCCCCAAAAGAATGTGCAACAACCAGGGACGGTGCAAGGAAGTTTCGCGCCCTAGGCGAAACTTCCTTGCACCAGCCCTGCGCCGCCCCCCATCCGCAACGCCGCCCCCCACAGCCAGCTCCCCCACGCCCAAGATCTCAGCCACCCGCGGGAGCTCAGCTCCCTCCCCACCCCACCGGGGGACGGCTTGCCACGGCTGCCTCCCGGCTCCACGCTCAGCGGCCGAGCGTGGAGCCAGGAGGCGGCCCTGCTGTCGTGAGGTCTGTTGCTAGTGGGGAGGGGGGTCAGTGAATGCGCTCTGCATGCCCCCCGCTGGGGCTCAGCGTGGAGCCAGGAGGCAGCCGCGGGAAGGCAAGGGGTGGCTCGCCGCGGCTGCCTTCTGCCTCCTCGCTCAGCAGCAGGCAGCCGCGGTGAGCTGCCCCTTGTCTCCCCACTCAGCAGCTCAGTCGCTCAGCGGGGAGGCAGGGGGCAGCCGCGGCGAGCTGCCCCTTGCTTCCCGGCTCCACGCTCAGCAGCTGAGCGGGGAGCCGGGAGGCAGCCGCCCGCCGCCCCCCAAATCTTGGCACCCTAGGCGACCTCCTAGGGTCGCCTAGTGCAAGTGCCGGCCCTGGCAACAACATAACTAACAACAGAATGTGAGCAAGTTTTTAGTCTTTGAAGAAACACTAAGAAAAAGAACTTGTGAGCTTGTGTAAAAGCACCATCAGCTCACACCTGTCATAATAACATGATGCATGCTGTAGCCAAGCCTAACTTCTGCACCAAGACCCTTGGGTTTCGTGGCACCCTGATTACATGGCTTGTAACTTGACAATGTCCCTCCAAACTGAAGCTTGTAAATGTAAAGATCTGCCCCATCTATGCGTGTGAATGTGATTTCCATAGCCAGCTGCAGAGCTTTGGGATCCCCCCAACTCAGTTCAGCTTCACCTTAGCACTGGAACCAGAGAGACTGAGCAATGGCTCCTGATCAGAGGCCATTTCTGTCCCTTCCTGTGGGTGGTTAAAGGCCATCGCTTCACACTCTGGCTTACCTGTATGGAGCAGGACAGGTTAGGAGGCCTTCCAGAGACCTGAGAAAGAGTGGGGGGTTGGCGCACAGCAATGCATCTGGCTTGCTCCAGGCTCCATGCCACTGTCAGACCCTCCACGCAGCCTTCTCGCAGGAGGCATTCTTTGGAGAGCCAGGGGGCTTTCTCCTAGCCTCAGACCATGGAGGGGTCAGGCAATAAGGAGCCCTCTCCTTGTGCAGTCTCAGGCACTGAGTGAGGCGTGAGGCCCCTCTTGTGTGAAGCGACCGCATGGAGAGAGGCGGGTTTCATTGGGTCAACAGTCAGGTTTTATGACATGGCCTGCGGGGCCATTTTCCCCACCCCAAAAATGTTGCCGATTTACACTGGCAAAGGCACGGCTGGAGTATCCCCACTGGAGTCCTCGGGAGGAGAAAACCCTTCCTGTGCTTTCTGTCAGCAGGGCTATCTGCAAGCAAGGCCTGGGCCTCTAATCAATCAGACCCTCTCCCTGGCTCTTGTGCTTAGGCATGCAATTAGCTTCCCTGGCTTGTGGGGAGAGGGAGGGTGAGAACGGAGCAGAGGCACAGCTGAGTACCCCGATGCTTTCAAAGAAGGCAGACACGGCCTCTGTGATCTCTCCTCCTAATTTCCTCAGCTGGTCCCTTGTTCAGACCACAAGCAACCACCAAAGAACTTGGGTGACACAAAGAAGGGGGATCAATAGGGTATTTTAATCCCAAACGTCTCTTCCATACCACACACATCACATGTATCTCTTCTATACAATGGTTTGAGCATTGGCCTGCTAAACCCAGGGTTGTGAGTTCAGTCCTTGAGGGGGCCATTTAGGGATCTGGGGCAAAAATTGGGGATTGGTCCTGCTTTGAGCAGGGGGTTGGACTAGATGACCTCCTAAGGTCCCTTCCAACCCTGATATTCTATGATTCTATATAACATGCAGCGCCTAGCATGACTGGGCACAGAGCCCTGATTGCAGCCGGTAGGTATAGTAATATTATTAATAGTATTAATCATAAATATTTGGTTGAAAAATAGGAGCAAATTTGAGTTTTTGGTTGAAATTTGAGGTTTAGAAATAGTGTTGACATTCAAAAAATATAATGAGCTCTAGAACTGTGTGGCAAATGGGGGTGGGGTGGGAATTCATGGAACATTTTCCTGTTTGTTGATAATCTGTAAAACTATTATTATTATTATTTTATTTTATTATTTTGGTTTTGGGCTGAAAATGTTTGAATTTTGGCTTTTCAATGAAAAATCAAAAATGTTCAGGAAAGCTGACACGTTTCACACAAATGTTTGGTTTGTCAAAGCCCCCATTTTCCACTGAAAAAAAGTTGTAATGGATTTTTTTTTACCAGCCCTGTTGAAAAACAGGGCGGTGGGGAGCGGGGGGAATCACTAAAATGTGTCATTGAAATTCACACAGCAGAATACCCTTGATATCAGGGATATCAGGTAGAAGTTGTGGACATGAAAAAATATCCCTTAATGTGAGTGCCTGTGCCTTCCTCTCATTACTCCTGAATTCTGCCAACCACTGCAAATGCTGAGCGTCCACTGAAACAAAAAGGATTTTTCCAATGTGAAGACAATGTAAATAAATATATTGCTGTCGTCCTGTTAGCCCTGCTTTGCAGAAAATGAAGCAGCAATGAGGATGGGGGCTCATTCCATACACCTAAATGAAGTGTAACCTTCCAAAGTTTCATTGGGATCATCTGGATGACCCCATAAGTGTGGTTGGACAATGAAGATGGACTGTGAAAATCGCATTGTGAGGTCTTAGCTATATTGCCCCTCTGCGACGTCTAAATTAGATGTGCCTTTTTTACAAGAACAAAGCTGTTTGTAACCACTAACCCTGCAAAATCTCTTTGGGCTCTAAAACACCAGCTATGTTTTTTTCTGGCTCCCATATCACCACCAGGGTCCTAACTCAGCAGGGCACATTAGCATAGGCCTAAATTTAAGCACCCCGAACAGCTACGCTTAAATTATGCTCAAAGTTAAGCACGTGTTTAGAATCGCTATCTCAAAGTACAAGCAATTTCCCTTTTTTCCTTCATTTCTTTAAATGAAATGATATAAAACACTCAGAAGTGATGATTTTTACAATAATGTCAACTTGCCCGTATTTTGCATCCTATATATTTTATGCTGGACGTTTAGCCTCCTCAGCAAAAATACCTAAAGCTGCACATTTAGTAAGAAAAAGCCAGGTCCCGTGGTGCAGTGCGGCCAATGGAACCGTGTTCCAGGTGCTTTATCTTTGATGACTCTTGACATGTATTTATCTGCACAGTCTTAATGCTGGATTGGCATAGGAGGGTTTAAAAATCTTTTTCTCACGGGTACTGTGAGCGCGCCATGGAAACGCTGAGGAGGTCTGATGGTCAAGCTGTAAATAGAACGATGCTCTGGTAGGATGGGGAGGCCCCCAAAGATTGGACGGCACAGTGGGTGGAAAAGGCCTCCTTCCCAACAGGAGTTGGCCATGTAGACAGATTCCTGGGCCCATGCCGTATGGGTGCAGGGTCATTGTGCGGCGCCAAATGGGATGTAGTTGGCAGAATCCCATCAGGGGTCAGACTGTTCTTGGCCAAGGACAGCAATGCTACCTGCATGTGCGTGCCATGCCGTGAAGGGCCCAGTCTACTGGCAGACGCCACCAGAGGAGTTTGGGTCATTGGGGGAAGAGGGACAATGTGGTGGGCGGTGTCTGACAGACTCCAGGATGGGGAGGTGCAGAAGAGGAGTGAGAGGCACAGGACATGGCGAAAGAGGGGAAGAGAGCAATAGAGCAGGGCAGGGAGGAGATGGCAAGGGAGAAAGGAGTGAAGGGGAGAACGGAGAGGTGTACAGGGCAGAAGAGGTGAAGGGAGGAGGAGAAGCAAAACAGGGGGCATTTGAGTGAATGGGAGATGGGGAGAGACTGTGAGGAGGCAAGAGGCAAAGCGGGGGGAGGAGGTGGAGAGAGATGGTGGGAGGGTGGGTCAGGACAGCGTCAGTGAGGGCCTGACCCTGTGAGGTGCTGAGCATCTCCTGTGAGACGCGGCGGGCTCTCAAACCCCACTGCAGTTGGTGGAAGTCGAGGATCTCAGCACCTCGCAGGACCAAGTGGCACCTGATGGCTCTGCTGCCCCATTTGTGTCCCTGCCCCGCAGCAGGGCCTTGTGTCACTGCTCTGGGCTGTTTCCCCCACTGAACCTGGCATTACCCTCACAGCCTGAGGAGCGTACATGTCTGGAAAACTCCTATTCCTCTGACTCTGCAGCATCTGGTGTTAAGGCTGAGGACAGCCCCTCTGACTGGGAGGTTTTGGAAAGAAGTCCTGTTTTCACTGGGCCTTTAGCCAGTGAAATAATCCTTTTAACACTGACCCTGCTAGAGATGCTGGTCCCAGGCCATGAAGAATCTTCTAGCCTTGAACTCTTAATAGCCAGAGTTACACTCGATGCTTTAGAATTTTGATTCCTTCCCAGCATTTCCTCCCTAGACACCAGTGCACCCTGGGCAGTACAGACCCTGCAGTACAGCTATCTAGAAATAAAAAAGCAATATGCAACCACTGGAAATAGATATTAATCAATATAAATTAGAAGTTATGAAGTGCAGAAAACTGATAAGGGACGCAAAAGACATCTGGGAACAATCCAAGCCTGGGAGGACTAAGGACAATAAGGAGTTTTTTTAAGTACATGAAGAAAAAAAGAAATCCTAGCAATGATATAGGTCCATTACTACATGGTAAAATTATGAATAATGATGCAGGAGTGTTCAATAAATATTGCTTGTCTGTATTTGGAAAGAAGTAGGATGATGTTCTTATAGTATATAAGGATAATGAAATATTTTCCAGGTCATTAGTAACTGAAGAGGATATAAGAGAAAGGGATAATCATTTTTAAATCATCAAGCTCAGATAACTTGCACTCAAGAGTCCTAAAAGAGTTGGCTGAGGAGATCGTTGGCCTAGTGATGTTAGTTTTTAATAAATATTGGAACACCAGGGAAATTGCAGAAGACTGGAAGAGTGCTAATGTGCCACTCTTCAAAAAGGGCAAGCAAGATGACTTGGGTCAGTTAGCCTGACATGAATCCTGGGCAAAATAACAAGAACTAATATGGGATTCAGTGGATAAAGAATTAAAGGCTGGGGATATAATGAATGCCAGCCAACATGGCTTTATGGAAAATAGGTCTTGTCAAAGAAACCTAGGGGAGTTCCTCACAGATTGGTCTTGGGACCAATCTTATTCTATCTTCTTATTAATGCCCTTCGCACAAAGTAGGAGTGTGCTAATGAAATTTGCTGATGATGCAAAGTTGGGAGGCATCGTCAATACAAGGGAGAGGATCAGAATGTTACACCGGAAGATCTGGCTGATCTTGAAGACTGGAATGACAGAAATGAGATGAAACGCAATAGTACAAAGCGCAAGGTCATACATCTAGAGTCTAATAATAAGAATTTCTGCTATAAGCTTGGGGCTCTATTGGTTGGAAGTGACAGAGGAGGAGTGAGACCTCAGTGTGTGGGTCATCACACAATGATGATGAGCCACCAATGTGATGTGGCTGCGAAAAAGGCAAGAGCAATTGTTAAGACTGGAATACTGTATCCAGTTTTGGTGTCCACATTTTTAAAAGGGTGTTGAAAAATGGTTCAAGGGGTGAATAACATACCTGAGAGTGAGAGATTTAAGGAGCTCAATCTCTTTAGCTCATCCAAAAGAAGACTAAGGGGTGACTAGGGTTGCCAGGCGTCCAGTTTTCGACCAGAACGCCCAGTTGAAAAGGACCCTGGTGGCTCCGGTTAGCACGGCTGACTGGGCCATTAAAAGTCTGGTCATCATTGCAGCAGGGCTAAGGCAGGGTCCCTGCCTGCCTTGGCTGCGTGCAGCTCTGAAGCAGCCGGCATGTCCAGCTCCTAGGCACAGGGGCAGCCAGGGAAGCTCTATACACTGCTGTCACCCCAAGTGCTGGCTTTGCAGCTCCCATTGGCTGGGAACCACAGCCAATGGGAGCTGCGGGAGTGGCACCTGCAGGCACGGAGCTGCCTGGCTGCCTCTGCGCCTAGGAGCCAGGTCGGACATGCCAACCGCTTCTGGGAGCTGTGCAGAGCCAGGGCAGGCAGGGGGCCGGGAGCCACCTAAGGTAAGCACTGCCTGTCTGGAGCCCGCATCCCAAACCCTGTCCCACACCCCGGCTCCAGGTCTGAACCTCCTCCCACACCCTAACTCCCTGAACCCCAACCCCCTACCCCAGCCCTGAGCCCCCTCCCAGAACCTGAATCCTGTACCCCCTCCTGCACCCCAACCCCCTGCCCCAGCCCTGAGCCCCCTCCCAGAACCTGAATCCTATACCCCCTCCTGCACCCCAACCCCCTGCCCCAGCCCTGAGCCCCCTCCCAGAACCTGAACCCTGTACCCCCTCCTGCACCCCAACCCCCTGCCCCAGCCCTGAGCCCTCTCCCGGAGCCTGTTCTCTGCACCCCACACCCCCTCCTGCACCCCAACACCCTTCCCCAGCCCTGAGCCCTCTCCTGCACCCAAACTCCCTCCTGGAGCCCGGACCTTGAACCACCTCCTGCTTCCCAACACCTCGGCTCCATCCCAGAGCCTGCACCCCTAAACGGAGCCCTCCACCCCTTCTGCACCCCAACCCCCTACCCCAGCCCCAGCCCAGTGACAGTGAGTGAGGGTGGGGGAGAGCGAGTGATTGAGGGAGGGGGGATGGAGTGAGTGGGGGCAGGGTCTCTGAGAAGGGGCGTGGCAGGGCAGGGGTCTTGGGGAAGGGGCGGGGCAAGGGTGTTCAGTTTTGTGCGATTAGAAAGTTGGCAACCCTAGGGGTGACTGGATTACAGTGTGAGTAACTTCATAGGAGAAAATCCTGGGTACTAACGGGCTCTTTAATCTAGCACAGAAAGGCAGAACACATGGCTGGAAACTGAAGCCAGACATACAAATTAGAAATAAGGCACAAGTGTTTACCAGTGAGGGTGATTAACCACTGGAACAAACCCCCTCGGGAACTGGTGGAGTCTCCATCTCTTGATGGCTTGAGATCCAGACTGGAGTCTTTCTGGAAGATGCTTTAGCCAAACACAAGTTACTGGGCTCAATACCGGGGGTGCTGGGTGAAATCCTCTGGCCTGTGCTAACCAGGGGTTCAGACTAGAGGATCGAACGGACCCTTCTGGCCTTGAATTCTATGACTCCATATGTATTTGTCCTTATTTTCTCAGTTAAAAGTATCATACCATTGTAATTGTGTCATTCAAGACACGTAATACTGTGCTGTGCGGTTCAGCTACCATGAGTAATTCAGTCACTGACTCGCCTAGTACTATCAGAATTTTAGCTCAGCACTATGCAGCCAGGAGGAAAGTGTAAGTGTGTGCAATGTCTAAAGCACACTGCTGTTAAAGATTGTTTGCTGTGCTGTGTTGTATGTGTGTGTGCAGTGTGCACTGCACTTAAAGGCATAGTGCAGCATGTGTGTATGTGTGCATGCTTGTACTGTACAGTGTATGTGTGTGTGTGCATGTACTGTGCAGTGTGTGTATTTGTGCAATGTGCTGAGTGCGTGTGCATGCATTTACTGTGCAGTGTGTGTGTGTAATGTGTTGAGTGTGTGTCCATGCATGCATGTACTGTGCAGTGTGTGTGTGTGTAATGTGCTGAGTGTGTGTCCGTGCATGCATGTACCGTGCAGTGTGTGTGTGTGTGTAATGTGCTGAGTGTGTGTCCGTGCATGCATGTGTGTGTGTAATGTGCTGAGTGTGTGTCCGTGCATGCATGTACCGTGCAGTGTGTGTGTGTGTGTAATGTGCTGAGTGTGTGTCCGTGCATGCATGTGTGTGTGTGTGTGTAATGTGCTGAGTGTGTGTCCGTGCATGCATGTACTGTGCAGTGTGTGTGTGTGTAATGTGCGCAGATCACGCGCCTGTGTGTGTATGTATGCACTGTGTGTGTGAATGTGCAGTGTCATCTGAAGTATCCCAAGCCCTGGACCCTCACAAGGGGTAAGTTCCATACTGGAGCGGGTGTGGAGATGGTCTAGTCTGGTGGTTTTCAACCTTTTTTAATTTGCAGACACCTACAATTGTCGAATGGAGGTGTGGACCCCTTTGGAAATCTAAGACATAGCCTGCGAGCCCCCAGGAGTCCGTAGACCACAGGCTGAAAACCACAGGTCTCGTGGCAAAGGCGGTGGGCTCCCATGCCATGGAACTGAGTCTAGCCCTGCCTTTGCCACAGACTTTCCGGATAACACTGGGTGAGTCACTTAAACCAAAACTTCCACAAGTGGCCAGTAGTGCTGTGTTCCTTGTTTCCTTGAGAGTCCTGGAGCCTGTTTTCATTCACACCTGGAATGAGGTCAGTGGGAGCTATGGGTGCTCAGCATCTCTAGAAAGTCAGGCCCTGGGTCACTTAAGTTGGGCACCCAGAATTAGTGGACAGTTTTGCAAATGTTGTCCTCAATGTCTCTGTGCCTCAGTTGCCCATCTGTACAATGGGGAATAATAGCCCTGCCCTGCCCTGCCTCCCAGGGGTGTGTGAGGATAAATACATGGATATCCATGAAGAGCTCAGACCCTGCAGGTACAAGCCCCATAGAACCAGCCAGGTGGACATGAATAATTACGTTTTTTGTGGCCACGTGCAGATGGTGGGTGGTGAATGAGGCAGGGGCTGCACAATGGAGGAGGAGGATATAAAAAGCAACACTGAGCAGCTGCTGTATCCCTGAGCACCGTCCATTCTGTGCATTGAATGAAGCAAGGCCCCGTGGAGTGAATAGTAGGTGATCAGGCTATTAAACACGGGGTATGTGCACAGATTGAAGGTTGTACGGTGGTGGTTGCCATGTAAGCATCTAACCAGATATCCAAGAATGAACCCACTGATTAGCCACACATTAAAACGGGGCTCGGGCTCTTTTGCTGCCATGTTATATCAACCTTCGCTGGGCCCAGGCTACTCGACTTCTCCCACCTCTGGAGTTGCCCACGCGAAGCACTGTTCATCTGGTATTTTGCTAGTGTAGACAAGCCCTGAGTGGGTTTGATTCGGCTCTCACTTACATGCATCAGTGGGGAAAGCATCTGCCACCTGCTTCGTCTGCAAGTGAAGACGGGACCTGAGGGATTTTTATGACCTTTAAAACAATGATTCTATACCCTGCATCCCAGCTGCAGGCAGTCCACCTGGCCGGGGCATTTGCATTAGAGGAACAAGCTATCTTCCGAGGGAGATCTAAAAGGCTTTTGTTTCACTGCTTCCACTTAAGATCACCTGTTTGACAGCCTCTGAGAACTGGCAAAGAGAACGATATGTCCCTACAGACCCGACGAGGCTGTAAATCATGCCAACAAAGACCTTACTCTGGCGTTTATGAGCCCATCATATACCGGCCTCCCTTGTGCAAAACGGACCAGTACAAACACATCCCTAACAACACCGGAGCGTGGAGCTTTGGCAGTGTGGCTGCTCTGAGACCAGAGCACAAGGGTGACTTTCTGGTGAGACCCAGTGCATTCTTCTTCTTGACAGAGGAGTGGGAAAGGGCAGCTCAGCTACACTCTGTCATGGGCACAGAGCAAGGGATTTGGGCTAAAACAGATTTTGCATTCTGGGTCCGATCCTGCAAACCAGCCTTTCCAGGCTGTCACACATTTGGCTGTCTATTAAATTTTAACCTTTATTCTGGATTTAATACGTTTCTGACATTTGCCTTTTTAATAATGACCACCAGCATGCAAGGGTCTATACCCAGAAGTGACTCATATGCACTCTCAGCCTTACCTCTGGCTTAGCAAAGGTTGTGTTTTGTTTTGTTTTTCCTGGGGCTATTATAGCAGGCTCCTGTTATAACTAAGGTTGCAAATCAGGTTCCATTGTAATGCTAGACCATCCTAGTTTTCAGAAGCCCCTAACTTTCCAAGCTGTTCATCCTTGGGGCTGAAATGTTCAGTGCTCCATTTCTGCCTAGCTTCCTTTCGCTGAAGTCTGAGCCTTCTGCTGTTTTGGAGCTGGGAGGGTGGGAAAAGGGGCTTCTCACACTGGGGCAAACACCTCCGAGGTGTTTCTTTTCCCAGGGGGATAGCACAGAAACAGAGGGAGCTTTAAGGGCTAGATTCTCTGCCTCGTGCAACTTCTGTTGGGGGAAGGGGGTGCAAGAGAGGCAATCACGGCTCCCAGCGCATGGGAGTTGCTGTTGTGTATGTTGGCGGGTTACAGTCCCCAAATGGCCATCCACCAGCCTGGAACAGCCAGAGCATGGCATACTCCAGCCACACCCTCTCCCTGCCCCTGACACACACCCTATCCTGGGAATCACAACAGGGTCATATAGACCCTAGCCACCCTGCCTCTATGCTTGCCATGTACTCCTCCACCCTTGGGCATTCCCAGCTGCAGAGATCTAAGAAACATCTACCCTCTTTGTGCTTCTGGAACTGCACAAAGGGGCTGGAGCGGGCCAAGCAGCTGGCCCTAAATGTTCACAGTCCTTTGTGTACAGCATGTGCTTCACTAAGTATTAAAAAATCAATTGTAAATCAACTGAGATATAAATGTTGGGAAAAGTGCTGATAATTGTATACAATGGAAAATTGTGTCCCTTTTCTGAATGGGACACAGCTGGGAAATATGCCAGTTTTAAACACCTACTCCACTAATTCACTACCACTGGGTTGATGTTCTTTAAACATGACTTAATGTTTAGATCAAGAAACGAGATGAGTTTAAAGTTTCTAGCCGGAGCAGGTCTGCAGTTTTTTGACTGCAAACATTCTGAGTTAAGTACCTTTTCTGAGAACACGCCAAAGAAATGTAAACTTGCAGAACTTTAAAAAACCAACAGCCAATATTCTTCAAACACGCTTCATGTTTAGATCTCAACAAGTTCTACAAAACAAGCTAAGTCTGAGTTTCTAGTACAGCAGGCATGTCATAATGTCAATGCAGATTTTCTGAGAGAAACAACTTTCAATTGACCAAAGCCCCTAAAATTAAGCTTGCAAAGCAGATTCCATTCTTTTCAGATGTTCATAAATTCCTAAAACTTTAATCTTTGGGGATGCATTTTCCATGCTTGTTTTGCTGCCCAAAGGTGATTTTTTTCAAGCAAACTTTGAACAAAATCCCTCTGTCAGTTTTGGAATTTTACATGGTGGGGAAAAAAAAAAACACTTTTCCCACTGAAAAAAAAAAAAGACCCCAAAAAGCTGCATGGTCATATTTCATTCTGGATTCTTAACATGAAATTTTCCATGGATTAGTCCTTCATGTGCAGTATGTGCTTTGCCAAATTAAAAAGTAAAACCAACAAAAACCTGATGGGTGGGGTAATATTTTTTATAGGCCCAACTTCTGTGGGTGAGAGAGAGACGCTTTTGAGCTTCACAGGGCTCTTCTTCAGGTCTGGGAAAGAGTGTCACAGCTAAGGCTTTGTTTACGCTAGCACTGATCAATGTAAGTTTCACCGACAAAAGTGCTGGAGCAGACAGCGCTATGACGGCAGGAGACGCTCTCCTGCCAACATAGCTACTGCTGCGCATTGGGAGTAATTTAATTATGTCAGTGGGAGAGCTCTCTCCTGCTGGCATAGAACGGCTACATGGGAGACCTTGCAGTGTACAGCGGTGCCACTCTAAGATCCGTAGTGTAGACAGAGCCTAAATACAAGGTCGAACAGATAGTTTAGCATAAGTAGTTAGCACATATTCTAAAGGACCATTGAAGGTGAAGTGACTCATTAACTCCTCTGCAGTCATAGGACAAAAAGGGGCGTTAGTGGGTTACACATTGTTGTAATGAGCCATCAATCCAATGTCTTTATTAAGACCAGGATTTTTAGCATCTAGGAAAGTTATGAATCCACTGCACTAAATGCCCCAATAGCATCTACATGGGTGAAACCAGACAATCCCTACGCTCTCAAATGAACTCACACAAGGAAATGATAAAAGATAAAAACACCTCATCACCTGTGGGTGAACACTTCTCACAAAGCAACCACTCTAGATCATAGAATCATTGGACTAGAAGGGACCCCGAGAGATCTTCTAGTCCAGTCCCCTGCACTCATGGCAGGACTAAATATGATCTAGACCATCCCTGACAGGTGTTAGTGGGATAGACAATCAGTCCTCATCCTCAAAGGAAACCTGCACAGCGCTTTCAAAAGACAAGCTTGGGAGCTTCAAGTCATAACTTTGCTAAACACTAAAACTCATGAACTGAACGGAGACACTGGATTTATGGCTTATTACAACAATCTGTAACCCACTAACCCCCTTTTTGTCCTATGACTACTTAGGTCTTAACAGGCCACTTTGCCTTGAATGGTCCCTTAGAATATGGGCTAACTCCTTATGCTAAACGATCTATTAAACCTTGTATTTAGCTGTGACACTCTGGGTACCTTTCCCAGACCAGAAGAAGAGCTCTGTGTAGCTCAAAAGCATCTCTCTTTCATCAACAGCACGTTAGGTGAGGTAATATCTTTTATTGGCCCATCTTGTCGCTCTCATATTCTGGGACTGACATCCAACTACAACAACACTGCAAACTAAAACCTGATGATCAGATAACCTCGTTATTAACGCTAGAGATGGTCTGTTCGTGTTTGTACACTGAGATACAGCAGGAACAATACCAATTATTGGGGGCTGTCTGGAGGGAGTGACCTAAGCGGGGAAATGAAAGGACCTATACATCTATAGCTCGGCTGAGTGATTTCTAAGGGGAAATATAAAAGTCCAGGGAGAGGAATTTTTAGGGTAGCATATGGGGGCATAGTTAGGTGTAACAGGATCAAATGAAGAGGCAGGGAAATTAGGCTGAGTATAAGGACAAACTTCTTGACGGTGAGCTCTATTGGATTATGGAATAGCATTGCATGGAAGAGGGAGAAGCTAAGTGTCCCGAGACATTTTAAACCAGGCTGGACAAAATAGTACTGAATCTTCAATAGGGGACTAACCTGTATGCCAAAGAAATGCACGAGATGACCTCACCATTCTTCTCCATCTCCAGTGTCTGTGTGTCTCTTTGGGATACTTTTCTGTTGGTTGAAGTTCTGTAAGCAGTTTGAGTGCAGAGGGTTAAAAGATGCTGTATAACTATACGATGTATTTGAATTTGTAACCATTAGTATGAATATACAGTATGAGTAGAGTGCCCGAAGGTGTATCATCAAATGCAAATTTTGGAGAAATTAGGAAGAGATGCTACAGCATAAAGGAAAGATGCTCAGTGCTGTGATCATTGTAGCTCTATTGACAGAGCTACACACTGATCTACCCCAGATGAGGAGTTGGCCTTCTGTTTTCATGCCCTTTGGAATAATGTATTCCCGTCTGTGTGCTTCTTAGCCTTATCTCTATGCAGAATTCCCCCCGGGGCCATGCAAAGTTTCAGGAGCTGACGCTGACCTAACTCATGCAAATAGTCATTAGTTACATGAGCAAGTCAACTGGGTTACTAATGTGAGTAGAGATTACTTTTGTGTGTAAGAAGGTGGCAGGCTTTGGCCCTTGCTACTCCCTACCCAGTGAACTCAATGCTATCCTTCGGCTAACCCTCGATGCGAGGATGAGGTCTGCCAAGGGGGTTCACTGGTGGCAATGCTATAAGACACGTATGTAACTAGTGTATGACTGACTCGAATGTTAAGTGGCGTTAATGAGTGTTTATTGCAAAGGAAACATTTCTACCATCTGGCAACTTCGGCTGACGCATGTCAGAACATTTCCAGCAGATGAAATATTTCCACCCCAGTAAACAAACTATTGTCCTGATCCTGTGTCAGTCTGAGATTTATACAGCTGTTTGCAGCCTTGACCACAAGTTTTGCTGAAAGTGATTTGAAAAATAGATCATATTGACATTATCTGTCTCATTGGTCCCTCTGGTACTTAGTGTATACAATACATGGGTGCTAATTCCTTTCCGCTGGCATATAATATATGTATCACAGCCCTGTACTTAGATTTAGCTGATGTGAAAATAGGAGCAACCTCTGGAAGTAATAATGCTTTTCCTCTCCCCAGAGATGTGATCCCCAACTTTGCTTGCCCTATGGCTAGTGGGAGGAGAAAGAGAAAGCGGTCTTCTCTCTTTTCCAATGCCAAGCCCTCCTCATGTTCTCCGTTCTGTGCTGCTCTGGGCTAGAGCTGGGGGAATCACAGAATTTTTCGGTTCTTTGGGAGTTTTGAAAAGTTGGAAAAAAACCTGGACAGAAACAAAAAATGTGGACATTTTCAGTGAACCAAAAACTTGGGAGGGGTGGTGGAATTCATTCCAGGTGGAACGACCTGTTTCATTTTGACAAAATGGAAGCATTATCTTTCCAATGTCGGTGGGTTTTAATGGTTTTGAATTTTTTTTTTAAATAAAATTCCAGGAAATTTTGAACCAAAAGGTCATTTCAAACACCCCCCCCCCCCCCCCCAGATGGAAACATTTCATTGTGGAAATGTTGAAGCGAAACGTTCCAGTATTTCCCCCCCACAATGAACAAATTGGTGAAATCAACATGGATCTGTGAAGGGTTCTGATGTCGCTGAAGCTGCTTTGTTTTGCTTAAAAATCCCACCCCGCTCTATTCTGGCCCGAACCATTCTTTGTCTCTGCCCTGCCTAGCTCCTGTTGGTGCCAGCTGGCTCTGGGCTGCTGCACCTGGCAGAGACTGTGGTCCAGGGAGGGCCCAGACAATGCAGCATTTCCTCCCACCCTGCAACAGGCTCCACTCCCCACCAGGGGGATACGGGGTACACCGAGCGCAGGCTGGCTATGAGGGACCCAAGGACTCCCTGCTAAGGAGGACACTGGCAGGAGGCAGAGCACAGGGGAGACAAGGTGACACTGAGCAAACACTCGCAAACTCACCTTGCTTGGACATTAATCAAATATTGAAATTCAGCCCAGGTTAGTCACAGGTCCGGGGAGGTTTGGGGCCTTGTGAATGAACCTGGGCTGCTGCCAGGCCCATCCCAGGCTGGGGGATCTGCACGGCATCAACTAGAGATGGGCTCCAACCAAAGCCCTGGATCCAAGCCACCGCTCCTAAGCTGCAGGGAAGGTCACACCCATGGCCAAACTTTGCAGCTGGAACCCTGTGCCCCTAACCGGTGCGTCTGAGTTACCAGAGCTGAACACCCCGGTGTCTGGGAAAGCTCAGAGCTAGGTCTGCACTTTGTGGCTCTGGCCAACCTCTGGATTCATGAGTTTTGTTCGGAATTTGGGGCCCCTGGCTCTAGGAGTGGGATAAGTGTCTGTGTGGCCCTCTGTGAATTGAAACGCCGAGTCTGACACACACGGCGCTGCAGGAAATGGGCCCCTCAACCACAAGCTCTCAACTCCCCAGAAATGAGAAGCAGGAAGTGTCCCCTATCCTGCCTCTAGGGGGAGCCAACAACTCCCCTCATTCCCTCTGCCTCTCTCATGTATTTGTGACTGCCTTGTGCAGACACCCTGGTCACTGGCTACAGTGCATGCAGGCAGCACTGGGAACTGACTCAGGCCTTCTGGCTCTAGGAACATGTCTCCAGCACTAGAGCTGAAGGGAAATCTCTATTAGCTTTTAACTGCTGATGGCCTCCAGTAGAAATCTCCCAGAGGGATCAGTTCTTGTCCCTACGCCAGTCAACGCTTTATCCGTGACCTGAAAGAAAACATAAAATCATCACTGATCCAGTTTACAGATGACACAAAAATTGGAGGAGTGGTCAATAATGAAGAGGAGAGGGCACTGATACAGAGCGATCTGGGTGGTTTGGTAAACTGGGCGCAAGCAAACAATACGGCTAAATGTAAATGTGCACATCTGGGAACAAAGAACATAGGCCAAACTTACAGGCTGGAGGACTCTATCCTGGGAAGCAGTGACTCTGACAAAGATTTGGGGGTCGTGGTGGATAATCAGCTGCACATGAGCTCCCAGCATGACACTGTGGCCAAAGGGGCTAATGCGATCCTGGGATGCACAAACAGGGGAATCTCGAGTAGGAGTAAAGAAGTGATTTTACCTCTGTATTTGGCACTGGGGCCACTGCTACTAGAATCCTGTGGCCAGTTCTGGTGCCCACAGTTCAAGAAGGATGATGATCAGTTGTAGAGGGTTCAGAGAAGAGCCATGAGAATGACTAGAGGATTAGAAAACCTGTCTGATCATGATAGTCTCAAAGAGCTTAATCTGTTTAGTTTAACAAAGAGAAGGAGTGACTTGATTACAGTCTATAAGTAGATACATGGGGAACAAATATTTAATAATGGGCTCTTTTATCTAGCAGAGAAAGGTCTAACATGATCCAATGGCTGGAAACTGAATCTAGACAAATTCAGAGTGGAAAAAAGATGTAAATTTATAACAGCGAGAGTAATTAAGCACTGGAACAATTTACGAAACGTCGTGGTGGGTTCTCCATTGCTGACAATTTTAAAATCAAGATTGGATGTTTTTTCTAAAAGATCTGTTCCAGGAATTATTGTGGGGAAGTTCTCTGGCCTGTGTTAGACAGCAGGTCAGACTAGAAGCTCCAACTAGATGATCACAGTGGTCCCCTCTGGCCTTGGAATCTATGAAATGGTCAAACATTTTCATTTGAAAACCATTTTTACTGAACGTGGGCCATTTATTTTTAACAGAGACATTTTCATGAATGATTTTCTCAATTGTTTCCGTTTTTTGACAAAAATGTCTTTTCTTCTCTGGTTGTTTTCCCATTTTCAGTTGTTGCACTGCAGGTGTTTTTGTTTTATTTGTTTGTTTGTTTCGGCTGGGCAGCTTAGTTACGTGGATTTTTTCAAAAGCTAATTTAAAAAATGAACACTTTTTATTTCAAAATGTTAATAATATTCTTAAAACATTTCAATTTTCAGAAGTAAAACAAAGCCCTGAAAACTTCCGAGAAACAAAAATGAGAAACCTTTTAAAACCCCAGTGGAATGGGCTGGTTGCCTCTCCAGAATTATACATACTTTTGTGAGCAGCGAGGTGGGTGAGTTAATATTTTTTCCTGGACCAACGTCTGTCGGAGGAAGGGACAGGCTTTCAAGCTTCATGGAGCTCCTACTCAGGTCTGGGGAAGACAACCAGAGCAATTTGCCCCTGCCCCCAACAGAAGTTGGTCCAATAAAATATATTACCTCCTCCACCTTGTCTCGCATATCCAGGGACTGATACGGCTTCAACAACACTGCAAATACTGGAATATATTTTTTTGACATTTTTTCAAACATAAGTTCAAGCTTCTCTAGTCTCCGGTCACTAGAGGGCAGTAGGAGCCGTACAGACTGGACAGTGTATTACACCTTCACTTGCTGGTCTGCTGATTATACATCTGGAAGATGGCTGGGAAGTTTGTTTCTGGGTCTGAATCTCGCTACGATTTGCAGGGGTTTGAGCTGCAGCTTTGGTGCAAGCCCATTTCCAGACTCCATAGGAGGCAGCGCCGCCACCAGCCGTGAGCTTGACAAGAGACCAAAGAAAAAGTGTGCATCAGATGACATGGAACAAGCCAGAGTACTCTGCAGCTCCATCTTCTTGTCTCAGACACAGGCTGCCAGATTGCCAGTCCAATACTTTGCTCTCCTTCCATGCCTGGCTCTCCTCTGGGGGGCACTGAGCTTAGCACTGTGGCCTTTACTGATGGGCAGGCTTCCACCCGCTGGCCCCAGTACTACAAATAGTACACACCTTCCCACTGCTGTAACAAAGGAAGCAGAGGTCCTGGAAACAGTCTCCTTCACAACACAGCCTTGATTATCCCCAGAGCCCATCTGTCCTGTGCACTGAATGAGGGAGGGGTCCTGTCGGGGGGAAAATATAGTACGTGCAAACCTGGCTGGTTTCTGTTTGCATGGAGGATAATCAACCTTTCTTTTTTTTTCTAGTTTTGGTCCATTGAAGAAGCCTGAAAACTCAATAACCCTGAAACCCCAAAGCGAAACCCACGCAGCGCCAAAGCCAAGGGTTTGCACGGTCTGGGCTCACAGCTATAAATCCTTCCTGGACGTCGGCTTTCTGGGGGAAATAAGCCGCTGGGGCATACTTGGCTGGGGTTCACTGAGAAGCTTTCCTTAAGTCTGGGCCAGGAATTGGATCTAGGTGTTGAGCAAAACTTGAAAGCAGGCAAGTTTTACCTAGTTGGGGGGTTTTTTGCAAAAGGTTAGCTCAGCTGGGGAGGAGAGTCTCTGTGAATTAAGGGGAATTCAGCCCTATAGAACCCGTCTTGCCCCCACTGAAGTCAGTTGCAAACCTCCCAGCGAAGCAAGATTAAACCTTAAAATATTGTACTGAAAAACCACAACCATCATTCTCTGTCGCTCTAATTAACCATCTACAAACAGTTACGCACTTGACCTCTGGTTGATCTCTTGCCCTGCCCCCTCTAAGGAATCTCGATATATACATGAAAACAGGAATCTATTTTGCTGCAATGGGAACAGACTTCTTGGAACAGCATCTGAAACCCGGTTGTTTTGTGCAACGTAAGGCAGGCAAATAAAAAAAACATGCTTTTGTTAGGGTGTATTGCTATCATGACAAATACGTAATATTGAATATTGGGCTTGCTACCTTTTCCAAAGGCCATTAGGCAGAAAGCCAGACACGGTAATAAAGAAGGAGGCTAGAGGGTTGTTTTAAAATTTTTAAGTACAAAAATATATAAAGAAAGGAAGGGTGGAAAGGAAATTTAGCCCAATAATAATTAAAACATATTTTGGGTTGCTTCCCCCTTTGTCAGTATGTTGCTCAGTTCTCCAGGGCAGGACCTGTCTATTTCATTTGGCTTTAAAATGTACAGACTTGTGTGTATGTAAATAATAACAACAATGAATATACAATTCTTAGAAAAAATGCATTAAGATGGATTTAAGTATGATAGTATGTGTCAGTACCCTAAGGGTAAAAAACATTACAGGGATGTTGTAATTATATCCAAAACAAACATTATAAATCAAAGAAATTCAGAGTCAAGGTTAAATTGCGAAGGAATCCAAACATGTCAAGGTATGGAAATGCACAGATAAGGCACCTAAACAACCTAAACTTTGCCCTGTAATGATGCCATTCAAAATTTACCTAATTATGATTATGATATATTAGTGTGTGGTCCCAGTTTAGATTAATCTGATTTTTAAAGAGAAAGGAGTTTTTCATTTATTTCACATGGAGGCATCATAAGGGATGGAAAGATACAGCTGAGGCATGCAAACAACCTTAACTCTATCCTGTAGTGATGTCACTAGAGAGGGAAAAAAGAACATCTTTAAAAATCACTTTAATCTAACCTGAAAACAGATACATAAAAATGCTTTAATCATAATGGTCTGGTTATTTCATGGTGTCACTACAGGGCAGAGTTAAGGTTGTTTGTAAGCCTTAACGGTGCATTTCCATCCCACAGAATGTTTGGATTTCTTAAATTTTATTAACCTTAACTCTGAATTTCCTGGGATTATAACACTTAGTTTGGAGATAATTATAATTTTCCTGCAATGTATTTACTCTAGATTGGATTTAAGATTAACATTTAATAGCAGTAGTTTAACATAGTTTTTATTTGTCAGTTTTAATGGCTGAGTACATGTCCCTGACATTAGCACATGGATGATAAAGCCATGAAATATTGGGAACTATTATAGAATTAATTAAAACAATATGAAATCAGGGCTAAAATTTTCCCCGTCTGAGAAAAGAGCTTTTTAAAAATTCTTACCTCACATAATTAATGGAGACATGCAGGTTTCTGATTTTGCTTCATTTAGGCAAAATCTATGGAGTATTTTTTTAAAAAAAACTTTACATAATAAAATGTTTAAGGTTTAGATGATGGCAGGCTTGTCATCTAAAGATCCACAAAATAGATTTTTTTTTCATGTCGAATAAATCTAGTATATGTAAAAATTAATGTGATCCAAATATTATTCTATGACAGAAACTGCAGCACGTAACGATATTTGTCAGAAATACTGATCATAATATAACAATCCACTATAAAAAGTAGGCTGCCTTAAATTTTGTTAGAAACTAGGAGTGAGTCAATTTCCACCTCTCACACTTCAGCCTTGCTTTCTCAGTGCTCTGAAAAAAACTTAAAATCTCCAAAACACAGTGGAAAATCCAATTGCAGTTTCATAGCTATGTTGAGTTTTGCATTTAAAGTAGGGATTGAACCATTCTGTTACATTTGAAAAATACACTTTATCATCCCTAGAATGACCACACTTCTTGTAGTACAGAATAGATTACTTAGTTGGGAATTAAAATGAATTAAGAATGAGCTTTTTTAAGAAATGTAACACCTACGGTCAGTTAATTTAGATTGTTTTAAAGATGAACTATAACTCTGAGTGTCCTAGGTTTGTAATACTAGGGTTTGGGAGTAATTAAACACCCCTCTGATGTTTTTAAAATCTCAACCTTAACTTCTGTTTAACAGGTTTTTAGCTGAGCATGATCTACTTTTCTTGTTTAGCTACTGTAAGAAAACATTTAAATGTTGGCAAAATGCAGTTTTCTTCTTGCTGACTTTTCTGTCCTAATGTTATTATAAGGAAGTACTTGCAAAGTAGTTAGTTCAACACAGTAGATAAAAAACATGGTTTTCTGTAGATTACATCTTTATGGTATTTATAAAATCCTCCTTTTCTGTCTACTAAATCTTTAACAAATTCTTCTAACCATCTTCTTCTAATTGCAGGTTGTTTTAGATCTGTGCAGAGGATAGAAGTTCCATACTGGGAAAGATCTCAAACAGAGATGTTGCCATTTGACTGGGTTCTGAACTGAAAGGTAACACAAAACTTTCAAAAGTCCCTAGAAAGGAAACTTAAAAAATATATAGTTTGGTTTTGAACAAAACATTTATTGAGACAAAAATGTACTGAAACATTTTGCTTTGATTTTGTTAACTTTACATTTTCGATTCCATTATTATGCAAAATAAATATTTCCAAAAGGAAAAGTTAATTCAAACTGTACAATGGACATGTTTCATTCTGAACATGATGACATGGGATCTTTAGACATTTTCAGAAAGTTGGGTTTTTTTCCTGGTTTTCTCTTAAATGAAATTCCAGTGACACCAACATAATTCCCTGAGCCTTTCAGCACTTCATTCTCTGATGGCAAATAGTTCTGTCCCAGTGACCAGGTCCGAGTATAGGACACAGTTAAAACATTGTTCTTGTATCTAAAGAAACAACCCACCCATCTTCACATGCTCAGAGCCATCCGCAGATGTACTGGGGGGCGATGCTCGAGGTCTGGACTGAAGGATGCACCTCAGCCAGTTTCTCACACGGGGGAGCCAGTGTGCTCATACCAGAGTAGCCAGCTGAGGGATGATTGACATTAGAGTAGGCTTGGACAGAGGAGACAGCGAGAAAGAGACAATGTAGTGTTATGTGAGGTGCAGTAGTGCAGAGTTTTATAACCTGACCTACTTTCGCTCTCTCTTGTTCTCCATACTTGGTTCTTAGTCACACTCCCAGGAGCTGCTGTTCAGACGATTTATTTTATTGCATTACTTTTCTTATGGTGAATGACATTTGAATATCTCTAGAGGTTGTGCTAAGGGCTGGACTGCATACAAAGGAGCAATCAACAAAAACTGCATCTGTTTTAATTGACACCTTCATTCCCCTGGTGCAAGTCTGTGTCTGGACTCTCTAATTTCAGATGCTAATGATTATGGTAGCACCCAGGAGCCCCAGTCATGGCCCAGTGCCCCGTGGTGCTGGGCGCTGTACAAACCCAGAACACAAAGGCAGTCCCACCCTATCCCAAAGAGTTTACAATCTCAGGGTCCCATTTTCCTCCTGCTGATGTCAATTATGCAAAACTGAAATAGGATTCTGTTATTCAGAAATAAGTGTCCTCACAGAGAACTAACAAGAGCTGTGAATTAAAACCGATTTAATTATTTCCATGCAAATTTGTGTCCACATCTGCCCTGGAAACAGATTCACCAGCAGCTTCACTAGGGTTTGACACATTTCTTTTCCTTTGTTTACTGTGTAGAATGCAGTACTGTTCATCCTTACTGGACTTACTACTGGAACATTAGTAAGGAGTGAAATCGTTATTGTTATGTTAAGTATCAGGGGGTAGCTGCGTTAGTCTGTATCCACAAAAACAACAAGGAGTCTGGTGGCACCTTAAAGACTAACAGATTATTATTGTTATGTTGTCTCATTGTTGTTTTCTGTGTGAGTAGTAAAGGAAAAATAAAGACAACTTTTTTTAAGCTGTACAAATTGCCATATGATGTCAGAGGAAATTTATTTTAATTTCCCAAGGGCCTAATTGACTTAGGAGCCCAAGTTGTGTTGACTTTCAATGGGACTTGGGCTCCAAAAACTCTCATGGGTCCTTTTGAAAATATAATAAGAATAGTGAATGTGGATTATACTAGTGCTCAGATACCCCAGTGCTGGGAGATTAGCTAGATAGAATGGTGTGTACGGAATAGAGCGATGGATCCCTCTATCTGTCTCGTCTCACTGGTCTCCAGATCCACGGCCCCATTGTGCTGAGCACTGGTGGGGTCTTTCCATTGACTTCAGGGGAGCGTGGGTGAGGCCCTGAGGCAGACCTGCCCACTGCATTGGTAGGGGAGTTGGCATCTTCGGCCCTTTATTACCAGCTCAAAGGTGTCTAACAGTCCCATGGTCTGTGAGCACGTAAAGAAAAGGCTCCTGGAGCTAGAGAAATGAGCTAGCTCGGTGTAGCTGCTTCGGTGTGTCTGGCAGCGAAAGCCCCGTCCTGTATCACCCCGACCAGCACCTGCATTGCCCACCACCGCCAGCCCGGCATTGCCGTAATAAACCGGCTCCCGTGCGGGCGCCTCCCAAACGCGGCCCCTGAGTTTGACTCAAAGCCTCAATGTTTATGTAAAGGACCGAATGGCAACAAACAGGCCCCGTGGGCTTGGATCGGAGACAGTGAAGCCAGGCTCAAGTCAATTACACTGGACAATGCTGTAATGGCCCGTGGTAAGTGGCCCCATTAGCCCGCCCGGCTCTGCAAGGCTCTGGGGCCTTTGCGCGGGAGGTGCCGGCCAACCCAGCGGCATCTGCAAGACAAAGGAGCAGAGACGGGCCCGAAGATGTAGATCTGGGCTCAGCTCACGAGGGAACGGTGCTGTTTCGACGCAAGGAAAAGCATCCCCGATGCCAAGCCATTGAGGGCCTGCTGCTGCCGGCCGGCCGGCGTACATGCGCTGGAGGGAAGCGGGCGCTGGGTTACCCCAGTGTCAGTGCATGGCAGCCGGAGGAATTACCCACAGCAGACTCTGGCCTGGCGCGAAGTGGGCTCCGGATCAGTGTGATCAGTGCCCGGAAGCGCTCCACATCCCGCGTGGGCAGCCCGCCCCGTTTAGAGCGGGCCGCTTTCATCTTAATTTCTGCCCGCTTGTTTTACCCGGGTTAGGCCAACCCCTCGGTGCTGCCCGGGGGTGAGAGGCTCTGGTCCCTCCCCCCTCGCCTGACAAGTGCGTTGGGGGGACACGGCCTGTCCAGCCCCTTCTCCTGCAGCCTCCCCGGGGTTGCAAGGCGTCGATTCTGCCGCTGGAGACCCTCTCGGGTCCCCGGGCTCCGCAGCTCGCTCCGAGCCCGGCCTGGCCGGGCGCAGGGAGCGAGCGACTCGCTGCCTGGTCGGGTTCCAGCGATGGGAGCAGAGGAAGGATGTAATAACATGCCACGGGCAATAAATCATCGCTGGCTACTCCCCTCCCCCTCGCCCGCATTGCCGCCCCCTCTATAGAGGGGAGGGGACCAGGCATTTCAGCAGAGCTCAGCCGGCAGCAGCAGCCTCCGGACTTTCACTCCCAGCTCGCCCCCCTCGCCAGCATGGACGGGAAAGCCCTGGCGCTGGTCACTTGTCTGCTGCTCGCTCTCTCCCCCTCGGACGGTGAGTGCGATGGCTCCACTCCAGCCGCCCGGGTCGCGGCGGCCTTTCCCTCCCGTGCGTTGCAGCCGCCTGCCCAGGCACGGTGGGGCTGGGGCTGGAGCTGGGATCGGGGCACGGGGAGCGGGAGGGCGCTGTCAGCCCCGGGAGGGGAACTTTGCAGAAGTCCCGGCCCGCTTGCAGCTCGTCTCCCCGTGCGTGCGTGTCCGTGGAGCTGGCCGGTCCCCAGCGGCTGCCGAGCCACGTTTCCTTTGGAGAGGAGGAACCAGCAACGCGAGGTTTGGGAGCGATCCCCACCCACGGGCGGATCTCCCCACGGCTGGGACTTAGCGTCCGCCCCGCGTGGGCATTTGCCCGAGTGTCCTTGCCCAGCGGTGCCCAGTTCTGTAGAAAGCTCCCCGGCCCCGCCGTGCGCCTTCTCTCTGCCCCGTGCGCCGCCGGCCGCGATCTCTGAGCAGGGGCCGGCAGCCCCAGGCTGGGCTCGGGGAGCAGGGGGGCAGCGGGGCGCTCTCCCGGGCAGGGTGCCGAGGGGTTTCTGGGCGCCACGCGAGAGCCGCCCTCGCTGTGTTTGTAATGACAAAACAGCGACACCTCCTCCCGCAGCTAACGGAGCGCAGCTCCAGGCTTCCCCTTAGCAGCTGCGGAGCTCTGGGTCTGCTCCCAGCCAGCCCCGGGCGGCCACTTGTCCGTGGGACTCCTTCCCCTGCAGCCGAGAGACCAAACCTCCCTCCTTTGCAGAGCGGCGGGAGGAAAAGAAAACGACTCGGCGCTTGGCCGCTCCAGCCCGGGCAGCGGGCGGCCCCCGGAGCTGCTGTGGGTCGGATCTTGGGGGCACCGGGTAGCTTTGCTAGTAGTCCGCAAGGCTGGCAGGCGCTGCCGGCCTGAGCCGGGGCAGCTGGAGGGTGGCCCGTGTGTTGAGTGTCTCTGGGTCTGGGTGTGCAGCGGCGGAGTTTACACCTGTGTCTTGTGGCGCTCCGGAGAGCCCTGAGACCTGGCGCCTGCGAACCTATGTCGATCCTGGTGCGCCCCCCGGGGCCGTCCGCGCGCCCGGACCAGATGCGTGTAGGCTGCAAATGCGAACTAATCGCTGCTGCTAAGTTCATCGGACGTTTTCCATGACAAAAGCCCTCCTAGAAAGAGCCCCTGCCCTTGGGAAACACGCAAAACACCGGCCTCCCTGAGACTCCCTGCCCACCCACCCCCAACAAAAGTGCACCGCTCCCCTGGCTCGCACGGGGCTGGCTTGTGGGGAGCGGGTCCTTCGAGCGGTCAGATCCTTTCAGAAATAAATCCGTGAATATTTGTACTGACGTGAGAGAGAAAAACTCCTAAGCGCAACCGTGGCAGGTATCTCTGTGCATGATACATCGGGAATGTGCTTTTTACAAAATCTGTCTGGCGTGCAAATGAATCCGATGTATAAAGATAACACCCTACCCGGGATCAATTCGGATTCTCTTAACTGGATTCTTTTAAATTCGGATAACTCTTAACGCACCAGGGGCATTTAGACACTGGCTGATCAACATTTTGAAGGCGCAAAATTGTATTTAAGAGGGAGAAAAATGTAAACCCGAACTGGTCTCGAATGCAGATGAATAAAATCAATCCCCGTCTCCCCAGGGCAGAGCGTGAAGGGAGTTTTTGCTACCCCGTGGGGTCTCTCTGGAGGTAGATGGATTGCTGATCACACCCGCGTTTCTGGCCATGAAGTCTCTTCTCTGGGCTGGGATATGTTCCAGCAAACGGCTCTTTGTAACTTGCACGATCCCTGCCCAAGGTCTCCCTGCAGGAAATCACCCCCATCGGTTTCCTCCGCGGAACTAGAAAGAAAACCCAAAGGGAGGCGGGAGATTTCGCTGTGTTAGTTTCACTCCCAAGATCTTGACAAGGGGCCCGATCCGGTTGTCTCCGATGGCAAAAATCCCACTGCCTCGAAGGGTGCAGGACTGAGCCCTAGCAGCCCCTGGACTCGCTTACATGTGCGTGCCCCCCTCTGTTTAGGCATTGGGCGGCAGAGAGTCCAGCTCTCCCACTATTTCACCTCTCCTGCCCCAACCCCCAATCTGGACTGTAACCCCTGGGCAGACTGTCACTGGCTGCAGCCTCTGTAAACTGAGCAAAGGGTGGTAGTGCCCATCTGAACCCACCTCACTGTTCCTGTGGGCATGGCTTCCCAGTGGCACAGCCCTGCCCACAGTCCAGCTGCCCTGGCTGCGGTGGGCTCCTGCAGCCCCTGGCACACCTGGGGAGGAGGGGCTGCTGCTTTCCTTTAGGGGCCTCACTCTGCTCCGGCAGCAGCTCCAGGCAGGCTCCTTGTAGGGGCTGTGTTTGTGGGTTTAGAGAGGAAGGGGTGTGTGTGTCAGGGATTGCATTAATAAATAAAGGAAACACTGAGCTAGGATCAGACCTCCTTCCCCCCACCGCATCTCACTTTATTAAAAGTGGAGCAATTTCACCATGGTGTGAAACTGGTGAATGCAGCAATATTCAACCACCCTCCACCCCCACAACCCCTTTATATAGGAGGGATGTCCCAAGCCCCCGGGGACCTGCGGGAGCCCAGGGAAGCACTTGTGCATGGTGCTACTGGAGGGGGGATGCCCGATAAAGGGGTCTCAGGGGCTGCTCCTTGCAGTGAGAGTGAAGGGTGATTGCCCCCTCCGCACTCAGCCTGCCGTGATGGCTTTCTCGGTTGGTTTCTGATCCGCAATGGAAAGCCGGCTACAGCAGATGAGTCAGTGTCCTGGTAAAATAGCCCACCCCTGCCATCCTTACCCAGGCAAAACTCCCCGTCATCCATTGCTTAAGCAGACATGGTGGGCTCGCCGGGTGCTGTTGGCCTCTTCTCTCCTGTGTCTCCCCCTACACAGAGGTGTGTTTGTAGGGCAGGACACATAAGGTGTCAGGGCTTGTCTACATGGGGAAATGATTGACTCAGGTGGGAATTTAAACCACTGTAACCCCCATGTGGACACACTCATTCTGTTATAAGAGGCCTTTTTTGGGATGTTATCTTGTACCTGTTTGGAAGGGGTTTAAGCCAAAGGGGAAAAAGCCACCCTATCCTGGAATAAGAGTATCCACATGGAGGGCTAGATGGGTTTAACTATATGTGTGTGATTATGCCGGTGTAACTGGTCCAGCTGTCCCATGTAGACAAGCCTTTGGCTTTCCTGATGTAAAAACACAGTGGAGTGGAGGCTCTGTTTTACTGCGGGATACGCCAGGTGCGGCCAGCCCCAGGGGTATCACCCTAGACTCACCTGGCCACCTGAGGGTCTTGCTTCCACTCAGGATTTTACAGGGAGATAACAAGGGGTGGAGCTGGAAGGGGTAAATTTCAGCCCCAGTGAGACACCCGCACCAGCTCTGATCCGCTAGCGGGCTTAGAACAGAGAGGCACCCTGACTGTGGGCTTGGTGTCTTGTGCTGCTCCACCTCCATCCTGCTTTTAGCCTGCTAGCTGGATCAGAGCAGATGTGGGAGCAGGGAGTTACACCTCCAGCCCCAGGTGGAGAGACACCCTGTGGGTCAGAGCCTGGTGCTGGCATTTTACTGCGATTGCTGAAGCACTGTAGCTATGCTGGTAAAATGCGACCCGCCTCAGTGACCACCTGGGAGAGACCTGCCTTCTTCTCAGTGGAGACATCGCCCTAGTGTGTGTCTATCTGAACTGGGGGAGGGGAGCTCTGGGGAAGTCATTGCCTCCCTAGGCCGGGGCACTTTGCAGGGCAGCTACAAGCAGAGTCCCCTGGCTTCCCAGGGCTGATGCGGAGATCTGACCTGATGCGCATGCTGGCCACTCTCTGGTCCCTGGTGCTCTTTGCAATGCCCACTGTAATGAGATGCTGCCTTTTCAAAAAGAGCATGGGTTTAACGCTTGTGCAGCCTCACTTTGATATATATGTTCCCTGGGTTATACAATTACTAGTCAGTAGATATTCACGTCTAGCCCAGGAGAATATCCCGATTCACGCTATGGGGCAAACGTTATGGATACTGACCAACAGTCCTTACACACCCACCTCCACAGTTGTTACGCACCGGCCCAGATTCTAATCGCCAGAGTAAAGTGGAGGATTCTGCTGAGGTCAGTGGAGTGACTCTGCGTTTCTTCCCGGCAATTGCAATTGCTCTGCAGTGGGGATCAGACACTGGCTCACACAATCTTTCATAAAGGTTGCTTGTGATAAGGATTTTCCTGTAATTTCCTTCTTGAAGAAACGGTGGCATCCCCCGGAGTTGTGCCCCAGGGTATGTTTGCGGGTAACTGGAGCCAAACATCAGTCAGTGTCTAGCAGATCAGGTGCAGTTTTACTGGCTGCCTCTTTTTTGACCTTCCCAGACAGCAGTTTAAGGAACTTGCAGCTTGCAGGGGATTCAAAGCCCCTTTCTGTTCCATAGCCTTTGAGGGCAGCTTTGTTTGGGTACTGAGCTTTGCTGTGTAGCAAAACAAACAGAGATGTGGAAGGCAACACTGGATCCAAAACTCCTTCAGACGCTGGGGAATTTGGATCTGAACCCAGATCCTGGGCCAAAGTTCATGGATCAGGTCCCTCCCTCTTTATAAACAAGCTTCCCTCAAAGAGCTCACAACCAGCAACTGAACAACTGTCCAACGGGAAATGGTTTGAAATCCTATGAAAGTCCCAAGGCGAGTCCTGCAGGCCCCAGAGATGCTGCCCCCGACTCTGTTCTAGTGTGCAGACATTTCAGGAAAGAGTCACAATTTCAGCTGTGTACACGCTGAGGGCTGGATAATGCAGTCCCTCCAGACCTCAGTGGGGGCTCAGCCTGGGGACAGAGGTCAGGATCAGGCCCCAGAGTGAGCCGGGCTGTCCTGCATACACATCCCCTGCAGAATTTTAAGCTCAGGGGCTAGATATGGTCCTGCTCCCATTGAAGTTGATGGCAAACTACCCATTGATTTTAGCAGTAGGGAATCCATGTAGAGCATGGAATGACTCACGACCAGGTGTCGTGAATGGCTGGGATTGTGTCATGTGAAGGAAGTTCAGAAGGATCCGAATCCACACTGTTGATGCCCTGTCTCCCTCTGCGGAGCGCCTACTCTGGGAGCAGCCTCCTGCCAGCAGGCGCTCGGCAGTGTGAGTACAGGCCAGGCCCTACGGCAGGGCCCTGGGAAAGCTCCCAAAGGCCCTGGCATACGCTGCCTCAGATCAGTTCCCAGCCAGGAGCTTGCACCTGGGCAGAGCCGCTTGTTTTGATTTGGACTCCTTGGAATTCCTGGCTTTTTGCTGCCTACCTTCTAATCTGGCCTCAGGTCAAAATCATTTGGCAAGAATAACAGAGCAGACAAGTGCCTCACTCTTCTAGCCTTTATCTCATCTAATTACCAGCAGCAACTCAGGACAATTGAGTGGCTCCTTATTCTAATCTCTTCTCCATTTCTTAGGGTCCAGTTTCTCACCCCTTCCTTTGTCTTCTAAAATCACAAGCAGCAGGATTAGAAGGCCCCAGTGGGAACTGGAGAGGGTTTTGACACACTGCTCCAAGGCCACAGCTGTTCCATGGCTCTCTTCATCTATATGTTTTCTTCATGCCTACCTAGGAGAGGAACTGTAGGAGCCACTGGGCTGCAGGTTGGCACCACTGCCAAGGAGGAACGAGTAACGTGTGTCCTCTCTATTTCTGCATCCCACAGAGAAACCCGTCAGCCTGACCTACCGATGCCCCTGCAGGTTCTACGAGAGCAACGTGGCTAAAGCCAACATCAAGCACCTCAAAATCCTGACCACCCCGAATTGCTCGGTGCAGATTGTGTAAGTCTCCGGGTGCTTTTTAAGGCTTTCCTTGGCCTCAGACGTTAAGCTGGGCAAGGAAGGGAGCTGAAGGGTTTCGCCAACCTCTGTAAAAGGTGCCGCAGTCTCCATGCACTGCCCCAGCCTGGGTTTGAATGTGCATGGGCCCAGCGCCTTCTGCAAGAGCAAGTAGAACAGCTTCACTCAGCACATTTCCTCGGTGGAAAACGGCTTCTTGACTGTTTTCAGAAAAAAATAATCCATTTTTATTAATGGGGGGAGGGGTGTTTTCAGAAAAAACAACAACAATGGGAATTTGAAGGTTTTTATCAAAAACCCAAAATCCAAAAAAGAACAAAGACAAGTTTAGATTATAAAAACGTAAACATTAAAAAAATCATAATTTTTCTTGAAAATTTTCATGGGAAAAAATCATTTTCCCAGCAGCCCTAGTGCTGAGTAGCCTCAGCTCTTGTGGGAGGTAGGATTATCAGGTCCTCTTTGCATGGTCCGAGCCTCTGTGCTCAGTTCCTGCTACTGTCCACAGTTCTAGATCTAGATCAGTGGTTCCCAAATGGGGGTTCGTGAACCCCTGGGGGTTCACGAAATGTTACAGGGGGTTCTCGGGAAAAATGTCCCTAATGGTGGACAGAGCTGCCCTTAGGGACCCCGGGCAGCGCAGGGCCGGCAGCCTGGAGCCCCTGGACTTCCAAGAGCTAAGCAGATCAAAGCCAGCATCGCTATCACACTGAGAAGATTTAAACTTCAAGACTCATTATAAGAAATGGAAAGGGAGGTGGATATTTTTTGCTGTTTTTAAAATTAAATAGGCAGCTAATATTGTTTTTAAAATTATTAAGAAGAACAAGTTTAAGCTTTATTGTAACGTGTGTTGTTTGCCTGGACTGCTCAAGGTCTGAATGCTTGTGTAGGAGGAACTCTTTGAGTTGGCTTCTTAAATACGTTCATGCTGTTTCACATCTGATACTCCTTGCTGAAACATAGGAGCCTTATCTTATAACAGGCTTATTCAAAGTGATACAAGTACAAAAGTGAGATCTTGGAAGTGTGTTGCCATTTTCATAATGTAATACAAATACTGTAATGATAAATAATAATTAATAATAAATAGTGTGTAATAAGCACATCATTAAAAGAAGCTTGATATTTCCAAGATCACTGCTTTTATAATTTAGACTCAGGTAAAGGAGAAAAATCCCTGGAAATATTCATTTTTAGGAGAGGGTTCATGAGACTTGACATTTTAGTGAAAGTGGTTCAAAGTTTGGGAACCACTGATCTAGATCTTTGTATGGCCCTTTAGATTGCACCATCAGAGCTGTTAAAAAAACTCTCCATTTTTGCATGCCAAAAACCTGTGAGGTTTCATGCGATTTCTCAAAAATCCACATATTTAGTCCGATTTATTTTCAAGTAAAAATATATATATTTTAAAAAATATCCGACCCACAGTTTCCTGCATGTACCCTGCCTTTCATTTTGGTGGAGGACAATGAACAATTCAGTTCAAACTGAGAAATAATTTGCTCTTCCTGAAAATGGCATAAACATGATGCGTTGTGTGTTTCGCCAGCTCTGATTGCTACTTGAAGGAATGGAGAGGAATGCATCTAAACAGCTATAATACATGGATTTGTGCTCTCCTGGGAATGCCTAATACACATCGTGAGAGTCAAGAGAAACCCACTGGGAAGGCTTTGGGGGGATTTGGAATGATCTGAAGTCGTTTCAACATAATGACAGAAATTTGAGATTTGATGTGATATGCATTTTTCTCTTGATTAACATGAGAGCGGAGTAATTAGAGATGGCAAAGACCATGACGTATTGAAATGGAAAAAACCTGTTTTCTTTCCCCTGACATGGTCTGAAAATGTTTATCGTTTGCAGTGTATTATAGTATCTACAGAACAGATGATCCAAACCTCCCCCGCCCCCATTGTTTAAAATTTGACATAAAAGAGATGTACCTGAAATGGAACCCTAAATCCAAATGCCCCAGGAATGTTGGGGAATTCTGCCCCTTGGACCCAACAGAAATTAAAAAACAAAATAAATGCTAACTTCTAAAAATCCCATTTTAGCAGATTTTATCCAAACACTGAATTCAGTTGCTATGTGGTATGATGTGTTCTGGATGGTGGATGTGAGTAATTTAAATAAGTAATCAAAGCTGTTTACTTTGGAATCCATCATTTTTTAGGACTGAAACATCTAATTGGAACCCCGTTTTATGGATTTATGGAGTGATCCTGTGGGTTTTTTACCCAAGCCAAATTCCCTTTGAAGTCAAGGGCAATTTTGCCTGAGCAAATTGTATAGGAGCTGGTCTTTATCTTTAAATACTCTGTGCATGGAGAGTGGTTGGTTGTGCTTTCAGTTTGTTACTCTCCTGTCTAAGGCCAGTTCTGCAGTTCCCATCTGAAGACAATGAGTCTGACTCTGCTCACACTTTGCACTGCTATAACTGCACTGAATTTGGCGGAGAGACTCCTGATTTACACTGGCATAAATGAGATCAGAACCAGGCCCAATGGAAACCCTGCTGGCGGAAGGACTGCAGGATCGGGTCCACAGCAGTACGACCAGTACATGAGTATTCACACAACTTCAGAACTGGTAACATTTTAGATCCCCTTGCTTCTTTCATTGGCTTACTTTTTATTAGACTTTAAGGGCTCAGTCTTGCAGGTGTGGAGCACGCTGGCTTCAATCCAAGATAGTTCTTAAGCATGTGCTTTACTTAAGCAGCTAAGGAGTCTGGCCCAAGTCAATGAGATCAGATGCTTAACGTTAAGCATGTGCTTAAGTGCTTTGTTGGATCAAGGCCAAAGTGCTCAGTACCTGGCAGGATTGAGTCCTTAATGAAGAGGAGAATCTGGCCTGTCTACATCAATGCAGGGTAATAGGTGCTGATGCCTCTACCACATATTGCCAGTGCTGTTAGTGTGGCATTGATGGGCCTGATCCTGCAAGATACTGAGCAACTCCTGCAGATGCCAGGTGCCCTCAATGCCCATTGTGCTCAGCTGGAGGTGAGGGATCTCAGCACTCGGAACAAGTACTCAGCACCCTGAAGGATCAGTGCCTGGCTTTACATGCTCTGGATACCGTGCTATATATCTTGTTTCTACCTGACACATCCCATTGAATCCAGAAGCCAGTGACAGATGAATTTCCAAAGGCTCGGAGATGATGTTTGGTTCAGATAAGCATCCAGAAGATTGGATCTTTATCTGTAACGTATATAATCTAAACCTCCTGAGTCTGCAAATCCAGGCTGGAAATTTCATGTGAACAGGCTTTCTCAAGAGATTTCTGGAACTTCCATTTCTGGTGCTGATTGGAAAACACATGAGAGCATGCTCCTCTCTGGTAACTTGGCATTTCCAATTCTTTCCCGGCCTGGAGTCCAGAAGTTCAAACCCATGTGAGAATTAAAAAAAAAAAAATGAACAGAAGAACCTTTTGGATCCTCCCGAAAATCCAATTTGGTTTCTGTTCTAAAACTGGGTGAAAGTTCAGAGTCGGGCTGAGCATCGGGCAACGTTCAGAGGTGTTTGTTAATTCATCTGTTGCAGAGACTGCGTATGCTCATCAGTTCTTTCCAGATGAAATGCAGCTCCCACGTGCCCTGCACTGACAGCAACGGGGATGCTAATAATAACATTCGGAGAATCAATTTCTTTCCTCATTCATACCCATGCAACCCAACAGCTTCCAACAAATGAGATTCAGATGAGGGGCTGAATTCTGCTAGCCCTTAAAACTGGTGTAAATCCAGAGCATTTCCTGTGAAGTCAGTGGGGTTACCCCAGACACACCCTTGTGAAGCTGAGAGCAGAATTTGACCCCTGGTGTAAGCAGGTGCAGTTCCATTGTCTTCACTAGAAGTGTGCAGGTAGAACGGAGGGCAGACTTTGGCCCAGGAGGCCTTTTGTGCAATGTTAACCCTTGTCTTCACATCACAACTCTTCTCTTTCTTTTGACAGCGCAAGGCTGAAGAACAACAGTAAGCAAGTGTGCATTGATCCCAAGTTAAAGTGGATTCAGGAATATCTGGAGAAAGCTTTAAACAAGTAAGGCAAGAAACATATGGACTTACAGATAACACACCCTGAGAGCTTAAAGGGTAGGACTTTAAGGGCTGGCTTTAATCATACGGACCAAGTACTCAGTGAAATCAGGCATTGCTATGAAGATGGGGTCTGAGTTTACCCAGTGTATATTAAAACAGTGGCTTACAGTATTTTCTATACTTTATATTAAGAGATTTGTCAGTATTTGGGGCAAGAGGTATCCTAGCAAGTCAAAAATGGGCTTCCCTCTTTCTAAAAGAGCAGTTCTCCCAAGGAAAATGCTTCCTTTATTCCCCTCCCCCACCCAATCCACAATTATCCCCGAATCTTTGTTAGTAAAGTATCTCTGGAGCCCCTTCTCTTTATGCTGGGAGTCCGTGTGCACCGGCAGCTGACGGCTAGTGGGGATTGGCAGGCAGAAATCACGCTTTTGCCATTAAAATTTGCCAAGGCAACATCCATTGCTAAGAACAAACCTCCATTCCTGCCAGATGGTATTCAGCCACACCTGGCGAATTAGCAGGCCTGTTTTTCCTCCCGGCCCGGCAATGTGGCTCTCCTGCTGAGGGTCCCACACCAGTCTGCCTGGCTCATTAGAGGCCAGGTCAATTGGCTGCTGTTGTGAGTGAGTGCAGAACAGAGACTGTCAGTCATTTCTGTGCAAACAGGTCTTTGCAGCCTGCCTCAGATGGGAAATGAATCAAGGGAAGAGAGGAGGGAGCTCCCTGCTTGGGAAGGGCTTAGCCAAGGGACCAGCCAGCAGCGGCCTTCAGAGCAGCGAGGCCCCCTGTGCACACAGAACCCCTCACCCCATTCTGCACCTCATTCAACCATGCTGAATCCTATCCCTGCTGCTGCTTTTCCCCCTGTTTGAGGCAGGGCTGGAATCCAGACATTTGCAGAGGGGAAGAGGCACCTCAAGGAGGGAGGAGTCAGGCGCATCAGAGGGGAATAGGAGGTTCAGTAGGTTGGTGTATTGCAGAGACGCCATCCTCTGCTTTTCTGAAGCACTTTCAGGAGCCAGGGATAAGAATTCTTCCTGGCAGGGGGGGCTTCAGCAATAGCCAGGGATGGGGGCACCCTCCCCCAGAGGCAGTCAAACCCCCTTGGGACTGGGGTGAGGCTACAGAGAGTGGGGCACATGGAAACCACTACGCAAATCACTCGCGATTCCAGCCCTGGCCCGCTCTGTGCCCACGGTGTGCCGTCCCTTGGGCCGACTTCAGTCCACGTGGACAGAGCTTGTCTGCACTGGAGCAGCACTGGAGTTCGGCACAGGAGATGCTAAGAGCAGAATGTGGCCTTTCATATACAGGTAGCTCCTCCTGCTGTCAAGCGGCCTTGTGCTGCATTCAAGCCCGAGTTCAGCACAGCACTCAAGCATCTGTCTAATTTGGAACACCTGAGTAGCCCCCTTCAAGACAGACAAGAGCTTAAGTACCTTGCTGAACCTGCAGAGTAATGGCCCTGGGTCACCTTCTGCTCTCACATTAGTGGAGACCTGGGCCATTGAGAACAAAGGGTCTAGTTCTGGTCTCAGGTCAAATTCTGATCTTACTTACCCTACTGTAATCCTGAAGCTGCTCTATTGAATTCAGTAGAATTACTCCAGATTTACACCAGGGTAACAGATGACAATTCGGTTCCGTTAAAGCATATGTTTGTGTCCACTAAGCCTACAATTGTGGCATGATCTTCATGTTCCAACCAGGAATGCTGGTACCCATGACATTTCCATGCTCCAAGATCATCCATAGATGATCTGATCTCTCTCTTTAATACTTCCTGGGGCATGTTTTTGATATATTTTAGTGCACAGCTTTGACTTTTTCGATTACATGTATTTCAGAATATATTTATAGTTCATTAAACAAGTCATATATTTGACTTGGAGCCATACCAACGTTGGTAGTTCAAAAACTGATATCCCTATAAACTACTAACAGCTTGTAAAATAAATAATTATAGATCTATAAATGTTAATGTAGCTTATCAATTTCAATCAGCCATATATTATATTTTTTCACTTGTATTGAAATTGTATCAAATGTGACATTACCCTCTATGCACCAGCAATAAAAATGGCTAATTGTTTCATGATACAACCCCCCAACTGTATGTGGGAATTTATTTTTCTGGGAAAAAATTAATACATTTTATAGAAGGGTTTCTGGCAAATTGCTTAAAGTTTACTTAGTTTATTTAAGTGTCAAGCTTACTCTATGCCGGGGCTTAAATGCTTAGATCTCTTCTATGCTATGATCCTGCAGCTATGGGGGACGGAAGGTGTTCAGAATACAGTAGTCTAATACTTGATTTGAAAAATGAATGGGTTTGATTTGATAGTGAAATATCAAGTATGGTTTTCAGTAGAAAAGCATTTTGCTCACTAATTCTGCTTACCCTTTATTACTGCTTTACATTCATCGCACCTTCATGTAATATACATAATTATGTGACATCAATAGAATATATTAACATTAGGGCTGTCAAGCGATTAAAAAAAGTAATCGCGATTAATCGCACTGTTAAACAATAATAGAATATCATTTATTTAAATATTTTCGGATGTTCTCTACATTTTCAAATATATTGATTTCAACTGCAACACAGAATACAAAGTGTACAGTGCCCACTTTATATTTATTTTTGATTACACGTATTTACGCTGTAAAAAAACAAAAGAAATAATATTTTTCAATTCACCTGATACAAGTACTGTGGTGCAATCTCTTTATCATGAAAGTCAAACTTACAAATGTAGAGTTACGTACAAAAAAACTGCATTTAAAAATAAACAATGTAAAATTTTAGCGCCTACAAGTCTACTCAGTCCTACTTCTTGTTCAGCCAATTGCTCAGCCAAACAAGTTTGTTTACATTTGCAGGAATTAATGCTGCCCGCTTCTTGTCTACAATGTCACTTAAAAGTGAGGACAGGCGTTCTCATGGCACTGTTGTAGCCGGCATCACAAGATATTTACGTGCCAGATGTGCTAAAGATTCATATGTCCCTTCATGCTTCAACCACCATTCCAGGGGACATGTGTCCATGCTGATGACAGGTTCTGCTCGATAACAATCCAAAGCAGTGCGGACCGATGCATGCTCATTTTCATTATCTGAGTTAGATGCCACCAGCGGCAGGTTGATTTTCTTTTTTGGTGGCTCAGGTTCTGTAGTTTCCGCATTGGAGTGTTGCTCTTTTAAGACTTCTGAAAGAATGCTCCACACCTCATCCTGCTTCAGATTCTTAAACCTTAGGTCGAGTGCTGTAGCTATCTTTAGAAATCTCACATTGGTACCTTCTTTGTGTTTTATCAAATCTCCAGTGAAAGTGTTCTTAAAATGAACATGTGTTAGGTCACCATCTGAGACTGCTATAATATGAAATATATGGCAGAATGTGGTTAAAACACAGAGCAGGAGACGTACAATTCTCCCCCAAGGTGTTCAGTCACAAATGTAATTAACACATTATTTTTTTAACGAGCGTCATCAGCATGGAAGCATGTCCTATGGAATGGCGGCCAAAGCATGAAGGGGCATACAAATGTTTAGCATATCTGGCATGTAAACACCTTGCAATGCCGGCTACAAAAGTTCCATGCAAATGCCTGTTGTCACTTTCTGGTGACACCGTAAATAAGAAGCGGGCAGCATTATCTCCTGTAAATGTAAACAAACGTGTTTGTCTTAGCGATTGGCTGAACAAGAAGTAGGACTGAGTGGAATTGCAGGCACTGACATTTTACATTGTTTTGTTTTTAAGTGCAGTTATGCAACAAAAAAATAATAATAAGTCTACATTTGTAAGTTGCACTTTCATGACAAAGAGATTGCTCTACAGTACTTATATGAGGTGAATTGAAAAAAACTATTTCTTTTGTTTATCATTTTTACAGTGCAAATATTTGTAATAAGAAATAATATACACTGCCCCCCTTCTCCAGCCTTTCACTGACACATGCAGCTACACACCGCAGTGTGGACGTAGTCTACTTTTCACTGCGGCATGTAGCTGCACGTACCCTACACACTGCCGAACGAGGTGTGTAGTGTAGCCAGCTGCATTAATTGGTACTTGTACATTGCTTTGAGATCCTTATATGCCAGATGCTGTAGAAATATTCTGATGGTGATTATTTAGCATGTGGAAATGGCTTATCACCAGGACACTTTGGGCCTGGTCCTTGTTTACACTAAGGCGCCTTTACACCACTTTGGCAGTGAGTGCCAGGAAGTGGGTGTTACTGTAATTTATACCCACTTGAAGGCCACTTTACCTTGCCAGAGCGGTGTAAAGGGGTCTTGGCATCAATGCAAATCAGTTCCTTTGTATTTAGCCAATTTCTATGGCCGTTTCTCTCTATATTTCTTTGGCATTAGATCACTTCATGACCCTTATAAAATAAATAGCAGCACCAAGAGACACATAGAATAGGAAGGGACCTTAGGAGGTCATCTAGTCCAACCCCCTGCTCAAAGCAGGACCAATCCCCAATTTTTGCCCCAGATCCCTAAATGGCCCCCTCAAGGATTGAACTCACAACCCTGGGTTTAGCAGGCCAGTGCTCAAACCACTGAGCTATCCCCATGGCCCAATTCTACTGTGTGGTGCAAGTTCCCAGAGGGCAAGGATGGCCCAGTGGGTAGGGTGTTAGTCTGGGAGAGAGCCAGGTTCAATTCCTGCTCCATCGCAGTCTTCCTCTGTGACCTTGTGCAAGTCACTGAGTCTGTTGAGCCCCAGCCAATGGGGATAATAGCACTGCCCTGCCTGCCAGCAGGGTTGCAAGGGTACATACAGTAAAAGATTGTCAGTGTCTCAGAAATTATGGTAATGTTGGGGCGGGTCAGTGGCATTACACCAGAGATGGATTTGGGCCGACAGGCTTGATTTTAGAGACTGTGAGAGCATGGTCAAAGAGGGCTAATTTTCACACTCTTAAAATGACCTTGTTGCATTTACACTGATTAAAGTCATACATTTTCTTCAGTTCAAAAACCGCTTAAAGAACCCAGCTTGAAAGTCACAAAGGCAGATTTGTCTGACTATTCCCCACTCTGCCGTGGGTGCTAAGAAAGGCCTGTGCATGCTGTGTATTAGCACCGACTTATTGATAGCACTCACCAGCAGGAGGGTGTTGGGATTTCACACTGTTAAAAAGAGACCCACCTTTATGTAACGGCGTATTCTAAAAACACAGGCCCTTTGTTGGTGAAATAACAGCACCACTAGTGAGCCTTCAATGGGCATTCACACAGTCTGGACTTGCTAATTAACGCTGTACACAAAGACATGAAATACCATATTTCAGCTTTGTTATTTAAAAAGTGCAAAACCTTTTAATGTCCTATAGAGTGTTTCATCCCACTTAAAACACCTGACAGAGGAAAATACTTAGTACCTCACCAGTGCTTCATATTTCCAAGCCACCCTATGGACATTAGCTGCTTCATTCCCGGGATAAGTGTGTGAGGTCGTTAGGTGGAGAAAGTATTATCATCCCATTTCACAGGTGGGGAAATTGAGGCACAGCGAGCCCTACAGCAAGCCAGAGTCGGAGGCAGGATAAGGATTCAGCTGCTTGTGGCTCCCTGTCTTGAGCTTAGTTTTGTCCTTCTGGTAACTAAGTGATAGAGATAAATAACAAGCAACTTCTGTGGATTTGTTATTGATGTTTTAAATGACAAAAACAGAATGTAGGTGTGCAGCACAGACTGTTACATTGGCCATCATTTCTGGGTATTAAGGAAAGCCGCTTGTTTTCTTGGGTCTATTAGATTAGACCGAGTGTTTAGCTATATTTTGGCAGAGCATTGTACATGTCGTGATGCAGATGGGCAACATTCTCCTCTCCCTTGTGGATGGTGGATCTTGGCTCCCTTATTTTGCTCTCTCCGCATGCACAGACCTGAGATCTCCAGCACTAAGGAGAGCAGGGTATGGGAATTGAGATCTTCTGTGTCTTTCTGAGAGAAGAAAATTGCTTAACATTTAGTAAGTGTCATGGTTCAAATGAGTGTCCGAGGTTACTGATCGCAGTGAGCTGAGAGCAGCTCTTGTCATTGGGTCTCATCACACAACTCATCACACACGGCTGGGTCACAGGCTGCTCAGATAGGTAACAGCAAGGGACAGAATGTGTTTCTGCACAGCTGGCTGGGGTGGGGTTGGGTCTGAAGCTTTTTTAATAGCCTGATATTAACCCACAGCCATTTGCAAAGCTAATTCTCCTCAGACGCACCAAAGAAAGAGCACAGTGAGCTCCTGGGATCTGAGGGACCAGGCCGTAACAGACCATCTCTGCTTGAGCAAATGACCCCAAGCAAATGGTCACTCCCAGCTAACTCCAGGGGAAGGCAGACACCTGCCTGCCACCCTACTCTGACGTCCAAGAGGAGCTGAACAGAGCAGGACTTGGCCTGTCCCCTTTCAGAGCTAGATTCCGCCCAGCGGCTCAAAGACGAGGGAATGGTGGTGTACGTCTGTGCAGCACAAGAGCAGCGTGACTTGGCTGTACTGCCTTTGCTCCTTGCTCTCCGCACCATCCCCCTGTGCAGAGCTGTCCTAGTGCCATGCATTTTGCTCCCTGGGCCAGTTCTGATCATGTTTTAATCCCGTACTATCCCCACTTCCCCCATTCATTTTTGCTGCATCTCTGTGCGCAGCAGCGTTCCTTGCTCTGGCTTCAAGGTCCAGAATCAACCTCCTAGCCAGCCCTTCTCCTGCTTAGTGCTGGACACCTTACTAACTATGATCAGCGTTACCTGCAAAAATAACCACCAATGCTGGGTTCAGGCTTCAGGGCCCCAACAGCTCCTCCTTCAGGCACCATGCAGCAGAACTGCCTTTGCTTTTGTCTTGACACACAATGTAGTGGCAACCCTTATGTGACTAGGCCTGATAACTAAGCTCTTTTCTACTGAAAGAAACCTTAATAGTATTTCACTTTGTTCTTCATCAACAGGAGGTTCAAGATGTAAGAGGCAAGCATTGTAAGCCGTCTACAGGATTTCTTACTGTAGGACCCAGAGAGCAGATAACCAGTATTAGGGAATGAATGCATTTCACTGTTATCATGCAGCACAAAGGCAAGGCTTCATGCATTTCCAAAGGCTTTTCTCTCTTTTTTGCACAAATTGGCTTGCTTTCACAGTACGATTTTATGGAGTAATGTGTTTGTTTTTTTAAAAAACAATCTTTTCGTAGTTTGGTTTATCATCCAGCACTGGTGGCAGCGATGAATTTAGACTAACCCTACATTATAATATCGTTTTCCTTGCCTGTATTATTTAGCAATCGCTGTTAAGTTCATGCCAGCATCCAAGAGTTTTTACCTAGCAGGACATGAGCTGTGAGGTGCAATTCAATCGTGTAATTCCTATGTTCCTATGCGCCCAATGACTCAGCATAAAAAGCAATGCATTTTCCCAATCCTGTAAGCAGAGCTTGTCTGCAGCCCTACTTGAGACAGGACACAGGGTAGGAGAGTAACACTGGTGCTGGCCCAAGTTTGCACAGTAGAATGTGATTTTGCGAGTGCGCGTGCAGGCAAATGTTCCCCGTTCCCAGGCGGAGATGCCTCTGTCTGCTGGTGAAATGATCTAGCGTCCAGAGCTCCATTTGCAACAAGGTGCCACTCAGGAGAGGCATGCCACATCCGGCAACCCCACAGGCCTGTTATTTCTTCCTCTTGATTCCCAGCTCTGTAACCACGTATAAAAATGTATACAATATGAAATGTAGAGGAAAGGTATCTCAGCGGCAGGGCAATGTCCTTGTTACGCTGGGCACTGAGAAATGGGGAAAACATGTCTTGTCCAAACCATGAGCAGCAAAATACAATGTGATGCCCAACATTGTGTATTGGGTGGGTTTCTTCAGACAGAATCTTCTCCTTTATGTGACGCTTGTATTCTGGGCATGCAGAAGCTGTTATACTAAGCACTCTCTTCTGTTGCAAGTAACTTACATACCAAGGGACCATTCTGTCTATCCCAGGGATGTCTTATTTTCCACTTTGGTCACTGTGGCAAACTAAGGGTACGTCTATACTTACGCGTCCGGTCGGAGGCGCGGGATCGATGTTCTGGGTTCGATTTATCGCGTCTTGTCCAGACGCGATAAATCGAACCAGGAAGTGCTCCGCCGTCGACGCTGGTAATCCAGCTCGACGAACGGAGTAGGCGGAGTCGACGGGGGAGCCTGCGCGCCGCGTGTGGACCCCGGGTAAGTGCTTTTTCATTCTAACTAAGGTACTTCGACTTCAGCTACGTTATTCACGTAGCTGAAGTTGCGTATCTTAGTTCGAATTATGGGGTTAGTGTAGACCAGCCCTCAGTATTCTCCTCCCTACAAAATGACCATGCTAGCACAGGCTGTGCTTCTGTGGGCACCATGTCGCCCCATCAGCTTTGAAGCAGAAACCAAGCAGGAGCTCTGCCTGAAAACAGTGCGGGTGATTTGGCCCATCATTTTTTCCTACTACGTTGGTGCTTTTGTGTCTTGTGCACCCTCATTTGTAGGCATTTGGGGAGTAGGGATCCAGCACCACTGACATCAATGGCAGTTTTACAGCTGATTTCAATCGGAGCAAGCTCAGACCCTCTGTCATTTGTGTAAAGGCAAAAAGAGCTTATGTGACCAAGAAAACCATAGACTAGTGCATCTTCCATATTGTGTGTTTTATCACCTAGGGGCCAGACTCCCTCTGATATAGGCATCTGCAGTTGCCAGTGACTTGCCTGGAGAGTACATACCTGCACCAGAGGCAGGAGTTACCCCCAGGTTTTTAAAGAAGCCCTGGAGAAAGTGCATAAGAATTTCTCTTCTAACACTGAATTATAATCTCTCTCTCCTACCTGCTGGACAGTCACTCCTCACACACGCTGTCTGACCTGGGCACCAGCTCAGATCCTGCTCCCATTGAAGCCAGTTTAGATTGCAATCTCACTCTCTGACTCAGGGGTGCATTTACCACAACAGCGGCCCTTTAAAACCCCAAACCATGTTCTGCCTTCCATGAGGAACCCTTTTAAACAGCCTTCGGCGTGAGGACTGACCTCCTGGGTGACAGAGCCAGCCTGAGTGGGTCAGTGCTTGGAGCGCTGCATTTAGCCCTCCCCCATGCAGTCTCCCTGCCTTCAGCCATCATAACTGGTGCAAACCTTAGTGTAGACAGGCCAAGCCACTGTAAGCCAGGCCTGGCACTGGTGCAATTTCACCCTACTGGAGACAAAAACAGCCAACAAGGCTGGTGCAGCAGCACCGATCACGCTGACGGAAGGAAGGGCATTCGTCATTTGGAGGGCTGTCCCAGTCACGTAGGGAAGTAGATGCTTTGTGGGAGAAAGGAACATTAATGACCTATTTTATGGGCTATGGGCAAGTGACTTGCTGGGGTCTCTGAGGGCCCTGTTGTTTGCCCTCTAGTATTTGCATCAGAAGTGGTCATCAGGAAACAGAAACGACAGACAGGCAATTTACACTAGAGAAATCAATCCCTGTACAATGAAAGCTTCTTGCACTAATACTTGAATTGTGCTCCACTTCTAGATAAGACTTAGCCCGGCCATGAGTGCAGGGGACTGGACTAGATGACCTCTCGAGGTCCTTTCCAGGCCTACGATTCTCTGATTTTAGGATTCCTGTGGCCCGCTGCGATGCTAGCAAGCTGCGGTGCATCGGTTTCATGAATCTGGTTCCACGGAGATGGATCCGTAGTAAGTTTTGCTTTCCACGTTTGGCTGTTGACCAAAGACAAATTCAGGGGAAGGAAGCAGGGGCAGACAGGAATAATGCCATGGCTGGCCACACGTGAATGTGAAGAGGAAGGGGGAAAAATTACACTGAAACGGTGCCAAAAGAGCATTTTCCACAAATGTGAAATGTTCACAAGTGGCTGTTTTCTAAGTAGCAGCCATAGAATCCCAGGTTTAAAAACGAGAAAGGAAAGAAAACATGGTATTTATCACTGTGCCAATACTCATGTTTAGATGAGCTTTACAACTGTAGTAGCTTTAGATGTTGATGTCTTATTTGAATCCTGCTTGAGAAAGCGTGAAGGGTGAATTTTCAATGTGTTATTAACCGGTGTGGTGTTTGAGCAAGGGTGACTGTGGTTGGTCTTTTCCTACGGAGGCTGTATTCCGAGTTGAATGTACACATTTGATAGAATATGCAGTTCCTATATAATTTCTTGTTGCTATTTTGCCTTTATTGGGATCTTGACGATCCCCTCTTCTCTGAAAACCTGTACTGATCTATGTCAATTACAGCATATAGGCACTTGACAGTGCTCATATCCAAAATACAAACTTAACCTTTACCACATTCCAATCACATAATAGCCTTGTTTGCAAATCCAGATCTTCATTGACCCCAGAGAAGAAGGCATATACATCACCATGGAAGGGCTGCATGCATCCTCCAACCTCTGATAATTGAGAACTCAGTGTTGTAAGAATGTGGTGAATACTGTATTTTGTATTGTTATTGAGGAAAAAAAAACACTTCCCAGATAATGTGAAAAAGTTTTTCTGAAAGGCAGCTTTATGGAAATATTATATACATTTTTGCTTTTTAAAATAATTCCTTTTCATATAGTATTTTGAAAATAAACACTTTTTATATCTATATCATGTCTTTGGTAAATGTGTATGCACTTATAATTTTCTTAATAAAATTTATACCCAAATGAAATTTGCACTCATTTCAAATTAGTAAATGGTATGGTTTCCCCTGCACACAAACAGTCAGAAGGACATTTACATTGGTTCTTTCTTGTTCTGCTAATTTCCCAGTCTCAAATGAAGTTTCCCTGAGCTCACACAGACTCAGACTGAACTCAACACAATATAGCTGCCTGACTCTGCAGACAGCAGAACGCTGAGAGATTTTAAAGCATCATTATCTTTCTGGATCTGCACTTCTCTAGTGTGGAGAGCTTAGATCTGGGGCGAGGCCCCTCTCAATCCAGGTCCCTTTACTTTTATTCATTCACAAGATGTTTAAAAGAACAACAAACATATACAGGCAAATTATACTCTGCCTGGGAAACATGCTGTCTAGTGTTAGGGTGCCAGATACCTGACATGCTATCAGCACATGGGAAGGCCGAGGGCCAGGACAACATTCACTGCTGTCTGGACATGGAGGTAATGCCTGCTGTTCCAATGGAGTCAGTTAAGGCATCAAAATCAGTGTCTCCACACACCCAATGTCTCCTGGCAGTGCCGCTATGTGGACTGGACCGGGAGGGATTCGTCTTGCAATGTAGGCGGGGATTTTTAAAGGCCTTGAGGGAGTTAGACACGCAACTCCCTTGGGCCCCCTTGAAAAGCCTAGCTGCTACCTTTTGCTGCTGTATGTATGGGTGGGATGTAAGCTGCCGCCTGGATACACCTAGACCAGGTGCGCCGCAGAGTCACGATGAGCCGTCTGCAGGTAAATTCATTGAAAGTGCTGCAGGCCTGGCCCAGCTCCCACACTAAGCTGACCAGACAGCAAGTATGAAAAAAAGGAACAGAGGGTGTGGGGGGGGGGGGTAATAGGAGCCTATATAAGACAAAGCCCCAAATATCGGGACTGTCCCTATAAAATCGGGACATCTGGTCGCCCTATGCCATGCTGTGTGGCATGTTTGATGTGTCCAACAGATCCCCATAGTCAGTGAGTATCGTTCCGCAAGCCGGCTGTGCATGGAAATCCTGTTCGTAGCGGTGGGAGCGTTGGCAGAGTTGGGCTTATAGGATCAGACCCGGGGAGACACTGGGCGAAATCCTATCTCCAGCCAAGTCAATGGGAGATTTGCCATTGACTTCAATAGAGTCAGGGTTCCACAGGTGTTCCATAGGTGTTTACAATCTGGGCCTGGCATTAAGGGAGCATCCATGTTATTTTACCATTTGTAAAGAGAGAACCAACCAGCCACTTGTTGGATAAATCACTTCCCCACTCAGCTGTCCTTTCAGCAGACACAGCTCAGCTTCCCCAGCAGAGATGCAGATACAGTACAACACGAGTAGTCACAGGCAGAAGGGTCCTGACAACGTCAAAATCCAGATGAGGGCACATCCCCCAGTGTTTATCAGACCAGATAGTGACCAGGCTCCTTAACACACATTGCCCCCAGCTACAGCAAGAAGCTGCCTTAGGGCTGGACAGTTAAGCAGCCTTTGTTTGCCCCCACTATGGGAGATGCTTCTCAGTTATCATGATCACATTATCCCCTGAGCACTCCTCCATCCCTGCCTCCCTTGCTATTCAAGGCCGTGGTCCAGATCTTTAAAGGCCGCAGAGGATCAGGAGATGGACCCAGATATATCAGTAGCCCCACCAAAGAGCTACCAAGACAGAGGTTCAGCTCTGGGACTTGGCTGCTCTCAGAGCCCAAGACACAGCGTGGGAGGGCAGTATTTCTGGTTTGGGAGGCTTGGCTGCAGATTGACCTGCCTCCAAAGGAGAGATGAGGCTAATCCTGAGCCTGACTGCTCCTAAGGACGCTGCAAGGCCTGGCGTTGTAAGAAAGCTCTTCCAACAGAACTCGGGTGATCAGAAGAAACAGAAGATCAACACCTCGCAGAGAGAGCTTCTCAGACCCTGGGCTGGTTGCTGAACAGAGTGCTTCACAGAGCCCACTAGAACATTGCTGTCCAGCTCTATAGACACCATAGTGCAGGCTGGAGGCTACGGAAAACCCTAGGACAGGTAGAGAGATCCAGTGATGCAGCTTAGTCTCACGGCCGGTCTACACTACAAGGTTAGGTCGGCTTAACTACATCGCTCAGGGCAGTGAAGAATTTCACACCCCTGCGATGTAAGTAAGCCAGTGTCAGCCCTGGTGTAGACACTGCTAAGTGGAGAGAAGAATTCTTCCATTGACCAAGCTATTGCCTCTCAGAAAAGTGGATTTACTAGAGCGATGGAAGAACTTTTCTGTCACTGTAGGAAGTGTCTACACTTCCGTGGTGCAGTTGCAGTGTTTCTAATGTCGACTTTCCCTCAGTGCAGCATGAGAAGCAGTGACCATGGCATTACAGGCTGGGGGAAGAGACGTCATTACAGAGACTGCCCCCTTCCTGCCTTGGAGAAGTCCCTCAGAGGAATTTGGCCCCATGGGCATTGGACGCTCTCTCTCTCTCTCTGTAACTCTTTGAAAGCTCTGGGGTCGGTGATGGGAAATAGAACCTCCCCTCCACAGCTCCCTTGTCTGTGTCCAGCCCAACCCGGGAGTGACCCGTCATGGTGTCTGGGCCATGTCTCTGAAGGGGGTTTGTGGATCTCAGTGAGTTTCCCCAGTGCACAGGTGTCCACAACACAAAAAACGATTGGGCCGCTTGCCGAATGGGCCATAGAGACTGAACTCTCTCTCACCGCTAGCAGGGTCTTTGCAGGCTGGAAATGGGCAAGGACCCATGCGGGAGGGACCCTGCAGTGCTGATGTCCAGGCCGTACCTCTGCTGAGATTCACTGCCCTGCCAGTCTGGCTCCCATTGCCAGCAGGCAGTTTGCTAAGTGGGAAGCTCATATGCCACACGTGAAGCCTGAGTGATCGCACTGTGGGCAGAGGGAGCGTGGGGTGGCACCGGGGCGATGAAATCTAACCTCAGGCCAGCCACAGGCCTGCAGCAAATCCCCCCAAACTGCTGCAGTCACAAGCAGAACGTTGTGAGCAGCGCGGCAGCTGCATAGCACGTTGGAGTCGCTGGACCCGCCTGGATGTCATCTGTAGCTGTCCCAATGACTGCCCTCCGCAGCCAGCTGTGCCAGGACAGGACAAAGACCTCTGCTGCAGACACATGGGATCCTTGTGCTCCCCGGCACCCCTCAGTGGCGGTGGTGGTCCTGAGCTGGCCTTCTGTAACCCCGGTGAATTTTATCCTAGTAACATTTCAAACAACGCTCTGAAGTTTGCTAGATAAGTTAGCCATCAAATATTACTCAACCGAAACAATGTAAAGCAAAAGAACTGCAGAGAAAAGAGAAAGAAGAAAAAAAGAAATAGAGCAAGATTAACAATCCCTTTGCAAATCTGACAATTATTTAGGACCTGATTATGAAAAATGACCACGTGGATGTGTGATTGTTTTGCGTATTCAAAGTGGATATTTGCATACGTACAGAACCAGTTAGATTAGGGTGGGGCGGAAGGATAGCGACATGATCACTAAGATTATGTGGTTACTAGTGTCATGCGTCGCTGGTGCAGAATTGCAGAAAGATTCAGTTTCTCCTAACCGTGTGTGCATGGCTGAACATCAGTGTGTGCATGGCTGAACAGTGTGTGCATGGCTGAACATGGCCTGGAGCCCCTCGCAGACTTTCCTGTACAGAAACCACGCCCATCCCAGTCAGGTGTCTGAATTCGGCAGGTCAGGGTCTGGGAATGTGGCTCTGACACTGAAATCTAGGGACTGATAGCCCAAGTGCTTCTTCCCCCAGCTGCCACAGCCCGAGCATGGGAAAAGAGCAAGTTTTGCAGGCAGCATGGCCTAGTGGGCATAGCAGCAGACTGGGCCTGCAGGAGTCCCAGCTCTGCATTGGCCTGCTGGCTGACCTTGGGTAAGTCACTTCCCTTCTCTGTGCCTCAGTTTCTCTAGCTGTAAAATGGGATAATGATACTGACTTCCCTTGTAAAGTGTTGGGAATGTACTGATATGAGCTAGGTATTATTAATATTAATCACTGAACAAGGCGCTTTATTAGAAGGACAACAGTTTTATCCCTAAACTTCTCTGTCTCTGCTTTACTGTACGGCTTTCCAGCCCTCCCAGCCCCCAACCAGGCTTCCTGCAACAGATTTAAACACACAGTACATGTATCCTCACAGAGTGATGGTGCAAACAGGGCCCGCCTTTTAAATCAATGAGCTAAATCAATAAGATGACAAATAGCAAGTTTGCTGCAGGTATCCTGAGGTGGTGGAGGAGGGGGTTGAAAGAGAAACAGGTTGCATTTGGGACCAGGTAAGGAGGGGGAGGGTTTCCCTGCATAAGGGGTGCCGTGGGAGGAGGTGGCGGAGGGAGAAGCAGACACATGGGGTGGTGAGGCTGGCGTCCCTGGTGGAGTGAAGAGGGTAGGGGGAGGAGAGGAAGAGGGAGATAGGGTGGGGAGGGGGGGCTGAAGAGAGCCCTGTGGAACCACCATGAAAGCAGGGTGGTGGACGCCTCTCCAAAAGAGACCCCGAAGGAGCAGCCGGAGCGGTCGCAGGAGAGCTAGGAGGGTCAGTGTTGTGAAAGCCCAGGGAGGACAGGATGTTGAGCAGGGTCATAAGAACATGAGAATGGCCATACTGTGTCACACCCATGGTCCATCTAGCCAGTATCCTGTCTTCTGATAGTGGCTGGTGCCAGCGGCTTCAGAGGGAGTGGACAAAACGGGAATTTCAAGTGATCCATCCCCTGTTGTCCAGTCCCAGCTTCTGGCAGTTGGCGGTTTAGGGATACTCATAGCATGGGGTTGTGCCCCAACCATCTTGGCAAATAGCCATTGATGGACCTGTCCTCCATGAACTTATCGAGATCTTTTTTGAACCCAGTTATACTTTTGGCCTTCACAACACCCCCTGGCAACAAGTTCCATAGGCTGACTGTGCACTGTGTGAAGAAGTACTTCCTTGGGTTTGTTTTAAACCTGTTGCCTATTAATTTCATTGGGTGGCCCCCTGGTTTGTGTGTTATGTGAAGGGGTAAATAACAGTTCCCTATTCACTGTCTCCACCCATTCATGATTTTATAGACCGCTATCATATTCCCTCTTAGACACCTCTTTTCCAAGATGAACAGTCACACTCTTTTTAATCTCTCCTCATATGGAAGCTGTTCCATACCCCTAATCATGTTTATTGTTCCCTGTATTTTTTCCAATTCTAATATATCTTTTTTTTTTAGATGGGGCGACTACATCTGCTCGCAGTATTCAAGGTGTGGGCGTACCATGGGTTCATTTAGTGGCATTATGATAGTTTCTGTCTTATTATCTATCTTTTTCCTAATGGGTCTTAACATTCTCTTTGCTTTTTTGACCACTGCCACACATTCATAGAATCATAGAATCGTAGCATCTCAGGGTTGGAAGGGACCTCAGGAGGTCATCTAGTCCAACCCCCTGCTCAAAGCAGGACCAAACCCAACTAAATCATCCCAGCCAGGGCTTTGTCAAGCCTGACCTTAAAAAACTCTAAGGAAGGAGATTCCACCACCTCCCTAGGTAACCCATTCCAGTTCTTCACCACCCTACTAGTGAAAAAGTTTTTCCTAACGTCCAACCTAAACCTCCCCCTCTGCAACTTGAGACCATTACTCCTTGTTCTGTCATCTTCTACCACTGAGAATAGTCTAGATCCATCCTCTTTGGAACCCCCTTTCAGGTAGTTGAAAGCAGCTATCAAATCTCCCCTCATTCTTCTCTTCTGCAGGCTAAACAATCCCAGTTCCCTCAGCCTCTCCTCATAAGTCATGTGCTCCAGCCCCCTAATCATTTTTGTTGCCCTCCGCTGGACTCTTTCCAATTTATCCACATCTTTCTTGTAGTGTGGGGCCCAAACCTGGACACAGTACTCCAAATGAGGCCTCACCAGTGCCGAATAGAGGGGAATGATCACGTCCCTCGATCTGCTGGAAATGCCCCTACTTATACAACCCAAAATGCCATTAGCCTTCTTGGCAACAAGGGCACACTGTTGACTCATATTCAGCTTTTTGTCCACCGTAACCCCTAGGTCCTTTTCTGCAGAACTGCTGCCCAGCCATTCGGTCCCTAGTCTGTAGCAGTGCATGGGATTCTTCCGTCCTAAGTGCAGGACTCTGCACTTGTCCTTGTTGAACCTCATCATATTTCTTTTGGCCCAATCCTCTAATTTGTCTAGGTCCCTCTGTATCCTATCCCTACCCTCCAGCGTATCAACCACTCCTCCCAGGTTAGTGTCATCTGCAAACTTGCTAAGGGTGCAGTCCACACCATCCTCCAGATCGTTAATGAAGCTATTGAACAAAACCGGCCCCAGCACCGACCCTTGGGGCACTCCACTTGATACCGGCTGCCAACTAGACATGGAACCATTGATCACTATCAGTTGAGCCCGACCATCTAGCCAGTTTTCTGTCCACGTTACCGTCCATTCATCCAGCCCATACTTCTTTAACTTGCTGGCAAGACTGGATGTTTTCATCAAACTATCCGCAATGGCTCCAAGATCTCTTTCTTGAGTGGTAACGGCTAATCTACACCCCCATCATATTGTATGTATAGTTGGGATTATGTTTTCCAATGAGCGATACTCTGCAATTATCAACTCTGAATTTCATCTGCCATTTTGTTGCCCTGTCACCCAGCTTTGTGAGATCCCTTTGGAACTCTTCGCAGTCAGCTTTGGACTTAACTATCTTGAATAATTTTGTACCATATGCAAACCTTGCCACCTCACTGTTTGCCCCTTTTTCCAAATCATTTATGATGGTCCAAAGCAGTGGAGAGGTCCTGGAGGGTGGGGACAAGGTACAAGCTCTGAGGGGGAGGAGATCTTTAGAGACCTGTGTGAAAGGGTTAATAAGACGTGGAGGGAAGATGTCATCCTGGACGCAGTGTCTAAGCCGGTCACTAAGTGGGGAGAATGTGGTGAGGAATGGGAAGGGGAGGTGAAAGAGACAGATAAGGAAGGGACCAAGCCTTAGCCTCTGGGGGCCGGGGCTGGGGCTGGAGGGGGGGGTTGGAAATTCCAGTCAGGACCCACAGCCCAGCTCTGCAGCTGAGCCCATCTCAAAACCTGGGAACTTTCCCAGAATTTATACTATTCCCTTATTTCACCTCCCCCGCCTGTGAGCCGCTCCAGATTTTACATAACACCCAGTGCATGCTGGGAGTCTTAGTTAATGCTCTGCAGACATGTGGATGGATGGCATGTGTCCTATAAAGCTGCTATCTATTTATTTGACTGGTGCGCCTTAATGCACTGAGGCAGCACTGCCATGAGCGACTACAAATCACACGAGCCCCGATATAAATTACTGCACAAATTTCATGCGTTTCCCTTCCAGCCTTCAGGAGGTCAGCACCCAGCGCTGGAGGGACGATGGGGTCGTTCAGGGGACGCTCCCCATGTCTGGCCAAGCTGTGCAGGAACAAAGCACCCAGTGCAGGGACAGGACTGAGAGCGGAAGGGAGCCAGAGCCATGGGCGAACGGGCGCTGTTGTCTGTGGGCGGCGAATCGGCCCAGTCCCCTCCAGCACTGCAGTCCTGCTCGCTCCAGGAGGGCGGTAATGTGTGCTGGTCTGTGCCAAAGGGGGCGTTTCCCCTTGCACACTGGTAACACGGACAGCTGGCAAAGCCTCACAGAACTGTACAGAGCTTGGCCCATCCCACAGAGGGAGCCTAGTCACTCGCTCTCATACAGGTGCTGGGTTTAATACCCCTCCCCCGACATAGAGGTTGTAACTCCCCCCCCCCCCCCCCCGCACACACACCTCATATCAAATACAAATCTTCCCTGGCCCCCATTACTTCAGTATCTCAGCTCTCCCCGATGCTCAGAGCACTGATCCGCACACACTTCAGGGAGGTAGGACAGTGCAATTACCCGCATTGTACAGAGGGGAAACTGAGGCCCAGATCCTCAACGGTAGGTAGGTGCCTAACTCCCATTGACATCATGGGAGTAAGGTGCCTAAATCTCTCGGAGAAGCTGGACCAGAGAGACTAAGTGCTTGTCCCAGGTCACTGGGAGTCTGGGAGAAAGCAGGGATTCAGACCCGAGTCTCCGGCTAGTACCTTAACCACTGAGCTGTCCTGTCTATCCCTGGTGTCTTGGTTAGTTTCTCCAGTCCAGGACTGCTTTTACGTACCCACCCACATACTTAGATATTTGTACACGCACCCCGGACACCAGTTCAGGGTATTACACTCCCTCCCATATAGGTAGGCTTTCTGTACTCCTCCTCCCCTCATACTGGGATTTTGTCACTTACCCCCATATATGGGTTCCCCTCCATACCTGGAGGGTTATTTTAAACAACCCAAACTAAGCCCTATATTTTCACACTCCATAAATATGGGTTTTTAATAAACTCCCACTCATTTCTGGTTTTTGGTTTTCTTTTTATTCTCCTTCCCCCCCTTATTACGATTTTTTTCAAACTCCCTCTGTCACACAGGAGGTGGGAGAATGCCTCCCCCCCCCCCCCCGCGGTAGTCCCTCATATTCAGGGAGGATTTAAACACCCCCATATGGAGGAGAGTAAAATACACCTGTAACAGGAGGGGAGAAAATGACAACCAATACAGGGTAGAGTGAAAAACCCATCAGGGAGTAACAGATCAAGAACCAATGATTCTTCTCCACTCTCCCAGGAACGCGGGACTGTGACAGAGAATGCCTCAACCTATCCAGGCTCCTAGAATATGTCTCATCAATGAGGAGAAAGTGTGCCGGACACTGGGGGAAAGAAAAGAGATGTCAGAGATGGCATCACATCGTGGAGCAACCTGCCGCCAGGTCCGAAACAGACAAAGGGACCCAGGGCCCATACACAGTGTGTGATCTTACTCTGGGTGGGTCATATCTGCCTCTGACACCAGCATCACCAACTCCAGATGTTCCAAAACCCTTAGTTAGGCCTCAGAATATCATGAGATTGCCTTGAGGATCATGTGTTTTTTAAAACAATGATAAATGTTGGTTGTTCCTTTGTTTCTTTTTTAAAAATGTTTTGCCTTCTAAGTCCCTGTTTATACCTGTTTCCCTCCCCCCTCCCCTCCCCCCAGGCTTGTCTCTAAAATCTTGAGGGAGAGAAACTTATGAGGGAAACTAATGAAAGCTGAGATTTTTCACTTAATCATGTGACTCCCAGAGCTGGGGATTTAAGAAAAACACTGAATATTGCAAGGCTCATGATAAAACCGGCAGCACTGTGACAGACACCGGAGGGGAGTCCGTCTTTTTCTCACTTGTATATCTCATTGAATTGAATAACTGAAATACTTCCCCCTCTGTGCTGACTCAGCTGTGCTAGGCTGTACATTGTGATTCAGCCCACTCCCCTCTCTTGGTACCCCTGGGTGGCTGTGTAGCATAATCTATGGGAAATGGGACTACACAGGTGTCAATAAGTGCAGAATTAGGCCTGCAGAACCTTTTTTACTAGCAATGACAGAGGCGAAGGAATGAACCCAGCTTGACTCTGAGGCCAGGTCTACACTAGGACTTTATGTCGAATTTATCAGCATTAACTCGATTTAATCCCTCACCCGTCCACATTAGGAAGCAGTATATTTCGACATTAAGGGCTCCTTGAATCGATTTCGGTACTCCACCCTGACGAGGGGAGTAGCGCCAAATTCGAAATGGGCATGTCGAATGCGAGGTACTGTGGACGGAATTCGACGCTAATAGCTCCGGGAGCTATCCCACAGTGCACCACTCGGTGGACGCTCAGGGCAGTGTTGTGTACTCGGATGCTCTGACCTGCCACTCAGAGAAATCCCCGCGAAAATTTGAATGCTTTTTCCTCTGTGGCCATTTTGAATCCCATTGCCTCTTTGGACATAGTGGCGAGCTCAGCAGCACTGGCAATGATGCAGAGCTCTACAGCGGTGGTTTCGATGCCATCACTGAATAGAAAGAGGGCTCCAACATGGAGTGATCGTGAGGTTTTGGATCTGATCGCTGTGTGGGGCGATGAATCGATCCTAGCCGAGCTCCGTTCAAAAAGACGGAATGCCAAAATTTACGAGAAGATTTCACAGGCTATGACGGAGAGAGGGTACAGCCGGGATGCTACGCAGTGCCGCGTCAAAATCAAGGAGCTACGTCAGGCGTACCAAAAGACCAAAGAGTCCAACGGACGCTCCGGCTCAGCGCCTCAGACTTGCCGATTTTACGAGGCACTGCACGCCATGCTCGGTGGTGCGGCAACAACTACCCCACCAGTGTCCGTGGACACCGATGATGGGGTCCATTCTACGGACACATCGGAGGAGGTTTTCGCTGACGGCGAAGAAGAGGAAGGAGGGCAGGGGGACGAGGCAATCGAAAGCGGTCACCCTGGAGATTTCCCCGACAGCCAGGAACTATTCCTGACCCTGACTGCGCTGCCCTTCGAACACTCCCAAGGCAGCATTCCTGACCAGGAATCAGGAGAGGGATCATCAGGTCAGTGTTTTAGACATTTATTTTCAATACAATAGTTATGGTGTGTTAGCGCTCTGTAACTGTGGCTTCATTGGCCTTATGCGCTTCACCTTGGAGTCACTTTCCCGTGCAACTATTCGAAAAGTCTGTCAATATGTATGGGGATAGAGGTGTAATCACCAGCAGAGATCTCAGAGAAGCTGTCTTGAAGGTACAGCGATAGCTTGTTTAGCACGTTCACTGGGAGAGCTGCCTTATTGTCTCCTCCATGGTAGGATACTTTCCCGCGCCATGCGAGCAGCAGGTACTCTGGTATCATTGCCTTGCATAGCATGGCAGCATACGGCCCCGGGGTTTGCTTGCATTGACTCAGCATGCAGATTTTCTCTGTCTCCGTAATCCTCATCAGAGTGATATCAGTCATGGGGTCCTGGTTCGAATGAGTGGTATAATTAGTATACTGCATGCTTCCTTTTCCCCTTACAGACAGACACCCGGCTGTTTACGTTAACGCGTGGTGGTAGGGGGTCGGGAGCAAAACCAGTAGTACATATCGGTGCGCGGGTAGGGACAGTCCCGGGGACCGGCAATGCTAAACCGGGGATAGGATAGGTGAGCCGTTCACGCTGAGCGGTTCGCGGGCATATTTGGTTCCCTGGAGCGGCCACGCTGAGGGGGGGGAAGGGTAGGCGAGCCGTTCACGCTGAGAGGTTCGCGGGCATTTTTGGTTCCCTGGAGCGGCCACGCTGAGGGGGGGGAAGGGTAGGCGAGCCGTTCACGCTGAGCGGTTCGCGGGCATTTTTGGTTCCCTGGAGCGGCCACGCTGACGGGGGGGAAGGGTAGGCGAGCCGTTCACGCTGAGCGGTTCGCGGGCATTTTTGGTTCCCTGGAGCGGCAACGCGGACGGGGGGAGGGGGGGTTTAGGACAGCCGCCGTAGATTATCGGTTTGGCCAGGAGCAGTTACTGACCGCCGCCAGGAACACTGAGGGAGACATGGGAGTAGAGCAGTGCTGTGAAGCAATCTCGCAGCAGTCCAAAGTAAGCACCTTACCATGGTTGTCAGAGAGGTGATTTTCTGTGTACGGCAAGGCTTCTGGGATCCGTATACCGGGACCCCAGACACTCACTCAGCCTTAAGGCATAGTATTTGACCTTGTAGTACGTGTACATGTGATAGGCACTGTCTTTGGTCCTATTCACGGTGAAAGAGTATGGTCATTGTTCTTGAAAAAGTATCATTCTGAGGAATTCACTCCCTTTCATTTATCCCACAGCTGTGAGTGTCTCCCACCCAACCCGTGCTTCTCCCACCCATGGCCTAGTCCAGATAAGGCGGCGCAAAAAGAGAACCAGGGACGACATGTTCTCGGAATTAGTGATGCTGTCACAGAGGGAGGCGGCACAGCGCAGAGAGGACTTCGCACGGTACGAGCGAGCAGCCAGGGAACGGGAGCAGAGGGCTGAAGCGCGCGAGGACAGGTGGCGGCAGGAGGATCAGCAGGCGACCCAAACAATGCTGGGAATAATGAGGGAGCAAACAGACACGCTCCGGCGCCTAGTGGATATTCTCCAGGACAGGAGACATGAAGAAAGAGCGCCTCTGTATGTTCTTTCAAGCCGCCCTCCCCCGCCACCAAGTCCAGTGGCTTCCTCCCCAAAAGTCACTAGGACAAGGGGAGCCAGGGTGCGTGGAAATACTCAATCCACCCCTGCAGACCGCTGCAGTAGCAGAAGGCTGTCATTCCCAAAACCATAGACTTTTCCCTCCTCTCCATGTAGCAGCACCCCTGAGCACCTCCCTTCCCAGGTTCCATGTTAAGTTTCTGTTTTGTTGAATAAATCTTGTTTTTTGGTTCACCAATGTTTCCCTGAGTGTTTTAAATAGGACCGTTTGTATCTCTGGTTAGTGGTTAACATGGTTTTTAAGTGCAGAGAATGGGAGCACAAACGAGGGTGCAGACAGGTTAACTGCTGAAGTGACAAGCACAGTACACATTGCATGCAGTAAGCACACCTTTCCTTCGTTGTGCTGGTTTCTACGTTCTAAACGTAGGGTTGGGGGTTGGGTGGTGCACTGAATGTTTGGGGAGGGTGGTCGCTGATCTTTTGCGGCTAACAGTAGCCTGCTGTATAGATCAATGCACTGTGTGATCCGTTGGCGATACTCAATACGTACAAGGCACATAGACACCACCACACACACATGGGATTAGGAGAGGTTGATGGTCCCTTTAAGCAAGCGGAACACCTCTTGGCACTGCGCTTTGGGCAGGATCTACAGCTTCCCCTTTGAAGGGAAGTGTCCCCCAACCAAACCGCCCCCCAACCGCCGTATGCCTACACAGTGATAATCATTACCCAAGAAGAAGTACAGGAACAGGTTCAAACAAAAGATTCTTTCCTTTATTGTGACTTTGCAGCGTTGATCCAAGTAGGGGGAAGGCGGTTGGTAATGGAAGGATGGGCAACGGGACATGTGTAAAGGGACAGGGGAAGGTCCAGTATCTGTTTACGGAAGTGTAGCAGTCACTGGTTAACCCGCTCTGTCTGGAAGCGAGCTTTCAAAGCTTCCCGGATGCGGACCGCCTCCCGCTGTGATCTTCGAATGGCTCTGGTGTCTGGCTGAGCATAATCTGCTGATAGTCGATTTGCCTCAACCTCCCAGCCCTGCATAAATGTCTCCCCCTTGATCTCACAGAGATTGTGGAGCACACAGCACGCCGCAATCACAATGGGGATATTTTTGGGGCTGAGGTCGGAGCGAGTAAGTAAGCTTCGCCATCTTGCCTTCAGACGGCCAAAGGCACACTCCACCACCATTCTGCACTTGCTGAGGCGGTAATTAAAGAGCTCCTTTTCAGTGTCCAGGGCTCCCGTGTATGGCTTCATGAGCCATGGCATTAGCGGGTAGGCAGGGTCCCCCAGGATCACTGTTGGCATCTCCACCTCCCCAACAGTGATTTTGTGGTCGGGGAAATAAACCCCCTGTTGCAGGCGTCTAAACAGACCAGAGTTCTTGAAAACACGAGCATCATGAACCTTTCCTGGCCACCCAACATTGATGTTTGTAAAACGTCCTTTGTGGTCCACTAGTGCTTGCAGAACCATAGAAAAATAGCCCTTTCGGTTAATATACTGGCCGCCCTGGTGCTCCGGTCCCAGGATAGGGATGTGTGTCCCATCTATGGCCCCACCACAGTTTGGGAATCCCATTGCAGCGAAGCCATCTATGATCGCCTGCACGTCTCCCAGGGTCACTACTTTGTGGAGCAGAAGGTCAACGATTGCACGGGCTACCTGCATCACAGCAACCCCCACGGTAGACTTGCCCACTCCAAATTGGTTCGCTACTGACCGGTAGCTGTCAGGGGTTGCAAGCTTCCAGAGGGCTATGGCCACTCGCTTCTGGATAGTGAGGGCAGCTCGCATCCGGGTGTCCTGGCGCTTCAGGGCAGGGGACAGCAACTCACAAAGTTCCATAAAAGTGCACTTACGCATCCGAAAGTTTCGCAGCCACTGGGACTCATCCCATACCTGCAGCACTATGCGGTCCCACCAGTCAGTGCTTGTATCTCTTGCCCAGCATCGCCGTTCCACGGGATCAACATGACCCATTGCCACCATGATGTCTAGGGTCCGGGGTCCAGCGCTTTGCAAGAGATCAATGCCCCTTTCACAGTTTAAGTACTCCCGGAGATTACGTTGTCTCCTCTCCCGATTTCTCTGCATCAGAGTCTGGAAAAGGTGCGGTATAAGGCGCGAGTTGTTGGCTACGGACAGAACATCTGCGATAATCGCGGAGGGCTCCATGCTCACTGTCCAGTGGCGTCCGAGCTATCAGCCACAGGAAAAGGGCGCGAATTCATTCCCCGCCGGCGCTTTCACGTAGGGAAGGCGGAAGTGTGGGTCGAGTGACGAAATTTACGTATACCGACCCTTGACACAATTTCGTTCCCACAAGGCACTGGGGGCTACACCCAGAATTCCAGTGGGCAGGCGGGACTGCGGGAACTGTGGGATAGCTACCCACAGTGCACCGCTTGCAATGTCGACGCTTGCCCCCCTACTGTGGACTCGGACATTCGAATAAACATCCCTGGTGTGGATTCGAACAATCGACCTGGAAATATCGGGTTCACAAGTTCGGTTTCACAGAAATCGAACTAGTACCGTAGTGTAGACATACCCTCAGATCCTTGTCTAACCCCACCCCCAACTAACAATGTGGCTCTTGGTTCCCCTCTAGTGGCTAGTCCATGTATAGCCATTTATGAGTCTGCCTTACAGCTATGGAAGCCGATTGCTCAGCTCAGGAAGTAAAGACTCACACTTTCAGATGCAGAGATCCTGCAGTCGGTCCCTGCTGCTGTACAAGTGATAAGTGAGTTTGCTAGACTGGCAGCTAACAAACAAACATTTTTCTTCTTGTCCACTAGCACATTTGCTCTGGAGAGGCAATAATGGTGGCATTTTCACGGTAAGGTGTGCCAGCGTTATGTGTAATGCAGGATGATGATCATAATACCCCACTGGCATGTAGCTGAGAAAGCAAACGCCAGCTGCTTCAATTCTCTGGGTCCTTATCCTTTTTGCTTACTCCATACCCAGGGGCTGGCTTTCCCCCCAAACTGGTTTCCATTACAACCACAATTTAAACATGATTCACAATAATCAAAGTGCAAACAAAACAACCTCTGGAAGCTTGAAAGGCTCCGAAGTTTGCTGCTCTCCTGGGTTCCATGGCAGCCTTTCACTCAGCTCAGGGAATTCTTCATTAATATTGATACCAAACACGAATAGGCCAATAGGCTCCATCGCACTGAAACTATTCAGCCCAGTTCCAAGCAAAGCATGTTCTCCTTCCAAGGGAAAATGCTCAGGGCCCCAGGGCAGCAGTCACTCAGCTAGATCCTTGCAGAAGCACTCACTCTGCTGATAGTAATGTAGGTTCTGCCCAGCCGCGGTTTCTCTTTTTTCAAAGGGACATGCACAAAACAGCATGTTCAAAATTGGCTGCTACTAACATGAGCGTGGGTTTGGGCTCAGAACATCTGCAGGATCATGGGTGTCTTTATCCAGAGAGTTGCTTTGGCTCTGAGATCAGAAAGTAAGTTGGAAGCAAAAAGCTTTAACACAATGTTAATTTGTCTTCGGTGGCTCTGTTCATTGGAAGGTCTAAAAAGAACTTTACAAATATTGAGGAATTCAGTCTATGCTGAAGCTGTTATGTCCATATTATGGTCAGGGAAAATGAGGCATGGAGATGTTAGGAGACTTGCACGAACAGGGGTAGAACTGAGAATAGAACCCAGGCGCCACCACCCTCTGAGCCAGGAATTAAACTGATGAGTTCTGACTCCCATGCTCCCTGCTCTAACAACTAGAGTAGAACTACATGCTAACCACCCCAATAGAACCCAGGCATCCAAGCCCAAGTCCTCCTTGTGCTAATCACTATATTCCACTCCTCTTCCAGAGCTGGGAAACCTGCTTCCTACCTTCCTCTGCTCTAGCCACAGTATCCCGCAATCTTCCCAGAGTCAGGAACGGAACCCAGGAATCCCAACTCCCAGCCCCCTTCATCTAATCTCTTTTCATGGAAAAACAATTCTACAGTGCAGCTGTTTTCTCTTTGTGGTGTATGCCCCATCCTATGTCCACTGAAGTCAACAGAAAGTCTCCCTTTGACTTCAATGGGTGCTGCATCAGGGCCTTTGCTTAGACATCATTTATGGCCTGTATCCATCATGCCATCTTGTTTTGCATTCTGGCCAAATCTGACAAGCTCATGGGGCACGGATGGGTCGGTTCTTGAATGGGAGGCCTCCAGCAAATTCTTCTGCAAGTCAGGAAGTCATGCTGGTGATTCGCTATCAGGCAGACCCCCAGCCTAGTGCTTTACTAAATTTCTGTTGCTTTGTATCATTGCTAAACAGACGCCCTAGACAGGCTGCCGGGTTTCCTTGGGGGATTAAATCATTCAACAAGGCTTAAGTTATGTTTGTAAAGTGCTGCAGGATCCTAAAATGAAGGGTGCCATGGGAGTGGCTTACTCTATAGGGGGAGGTGAGAATCCTTGACTTTTGTCTGCCCAGGAGAAACTGACTGTGCTAAGAACTCTTTGATCTCCCTGATCCAGCCATACACAGAAGTCCTCCAGCTGGTTTGCATGCATTCTCTGAGTAAAGAGGCTTCCAGCCAATACGGAGGGCAAAAGATGCCAAGCAGGCCACTCTTTACCTGTACAAATAGCAGCAGCACCCCGCAGTGTACTCCAGCCACAAGCTACGTCCACAGCAGCCAACCTCTGCTTTGTGTTCTTTGATCTCTCCACTGTCCATCAGAGAGAACCACATTGCCAGTTAGCCACAGGCTGATGGCTGGGGCCTGGTCTCAACTGGGGCCAGGGCAGAGATCCAGAGCCAGTTGGGAACCACAGTATGAAACAACAGGTGACGGGTCCATGTCCAGAGGTCAGAGAGCCTGGCAGAGCTCAGCATAACCCAGGCCCCCATCCATGCTGGGCTGAAATTAGAAACCTCCATGTGCGACATAACAAAGGCAAGGAAAACAGCAAGCTGTCTGGGCATGGAGGGAAGAGCTGAGAGCCTGGTAGGATCCTGCAGTGTTATGCCCCATAGGCGCCGACGGGTGCTCATGCCTCCGGCCCCGCCCCAACTCCACGCTGGCCCCGCCCCTCCTTCCTCCGGGCGCGCTGCATTCCCCCCCAGGCTTGCAAGCCTGGGAGGGAGGGGGAGGGGAAATGCAGCGCGCCCACGGGCAGCTCCCCGCCGGCCCCCCCTCCACGCCCAACTCACCTCGGCCTCGGCCTCGGCGTCCGCAGGCTCCGCCCCGCCAAGCTGCTTTTCCTCACTCACAGGCTTGCCACACACCAGCTGTTCGGCACGCGGCAAGCCTGGGAGGGAGGGGGGAAGCGCAGCAGTGGCAGCTCGGGGGAGGGGTATGGGGAGGTGGCAAAGGTGGGCTCCGCCTCCTCCCCCTCCCTCTCCCCCGAGGCGCCGTGGCTGCGCTTTCCTCCCTCCCAGGCTTGCCACGCGCCGAACAGCTGGCGCGTGACAAGCCTGTGAGTGAGGAAAAGCGGATTGGCGGCGGCACCTGTGGAGGCCGAGGTTAGCTGAGCACGGGGGGGCCGGCGGGGAGCTGCCGGTGGATGCTCTGCACCCACCAATTTTTCCCCGTGGGTGCTCCAGCCCCGGAGCACCCATGGAGTCGGTGCCTATGCTCTGCCCAAGGTGCTCTGGCACAGAAGTAAAGGACAGGGCAACAAGATTTGCCAAAGAGGAGTAGGACAACATCACTTCCAACTGGAAAGACCAGGTGGTGAGAATCTGGATTAGAGCTGCTGTGATCAGAGGTCTATTTGGGCCATCCCAGGACCGCAGTGAAGACTCCTCTATTGATAAAACTATAGCCCTCAAGTCATCTATAGGGTCTTCCAGACAAAAAACCAGGGTATTTCCAGTCTTTAACCTAGCAGAGAAAAGCAAAACAAGAACCAACACCTGGAAGTTCAAGCCAGACCATTCAAACTGGACATAAGGTATAGATTATTCCTAGTGAGGGTGATTAATCACTGTAACAAGGGAATTGGTGGATTCACCATCTTTTGGTGTCTTCAGAGCCTATCTGGAAGATGCTCTAGTCAAAGACAGGTTATTGAGCTCATTGTAGGAGTAACTGGGTGAAGTTCTCTGGCCTGTGTTATACAGGAGGTCAGACTAGATGACTTAAGTGGTACCACCTGGCCTTAAAATCTGTGACTCAATGTAAAATCAAGTAGAATTAAACAAATACATTTAAAAAAACACACCCATCAGTGCTTCCTCGCGCAGGAGAAAAGAGAATCAAACTTTTCTTACTCCTTTGCAGATCACCTTTGAGAAAAAATAGTGCCACTTCCAGATGAGCATTCCTCCTCTTGCCCAGGATTACTACCATGAGCAGGTCAAAGGGCCCAGCGAGGCTTGGCATGAGGCTGTTGCTGCTGCTTCTGTGTGGCTGGAGACAGTTCTCGGTGGGGCTGAGCTAAAAGGGCCCTGGCACATGGTTAGCCAGATGAGGAAGGCTGAGGTCATCTTGGAAAGGGAGAGACATGGCAGAGAGCTGCGGAAGGATTAAAATCCCGGCCCCGTCATTCCCCCGTGTCTCTTGGAGACGGCAGAATCTCTTCAGAGCTTGGCTCAGCCCGAGTGCTCACCTGATGATGTCGACTTCCTTTGTATGAACATCCTGAGCTCCTTCTTCCTCCTTTTCTGGCCACGTCCCAGATTTGTCCCACATTCTTTCCTCCAAACCCAAATACCTACCTCCTCTCCTCAGTCCCTTTCTTCTCTCCATGAGCTGACTCAGACAGACCTCAGCACCCCCACACAACTTGGGGCGATCTCAAGGCTCATCACAAGTCTTAGAAGTTCATAGCTGTGTCTCGCTGTGGGCCATTTCCCTATTTTCCCATTGCGGTCTGTGTTCGTTAGTTAGGGCCACTTCATTTGTGGTCCCTGAGGGGAACGGGCTCTCTAGGGGGATTGTGAAAAAGCAAAGGGAGACAGAGGACACAGTGGCATAGCCAGGTTTAGAACACAGGGGGAGCAGAGCTCAAAAAAGGCGCCACCCCTGGTACTCACCCGGCGGCGCTCCAGCTGTTTGGCGGCACTTCGGTGGCGGGTCCTTCACTCGCTCTGGGTCTTCGGTGGTACCCACCGCCGAAGTGCCGCCGAAGACCTGGAGCGAGTGAAGGACCCACCACCGAAGTGCCGCCGAAGACCTGGAGCGAGTGAAGGATCTGCCGCCGAAGTGCCGCCGAAGACCTGGAGCGAGTGAAGGACCCGCCACCGAAGTGCCGCCGAAGACCTGGAGCAAGTGAAGGACCCACCGCCGAAGTGCCGCCGAAGACCTGGAGCGAGTGAAGGACCCGCCACCGAAGTGCCGCCGAACAGCTGGAGCGCTGGCGGGTGAGTGCTTTTTTTAGCCCCGCTGGTAGCACCTGAGCAAAAGGCGCCGGGAGCAAAAAGCGCCGGGAGCACAAAAAAGGCGCCGCTTCTGCTCAGTGGGGGAGTGGCCGCTCCCCCTGCTCCCCCCCTTGCTACGCTACTGAGAGGTCATGAGGGAGCTGTCTGTAGGAGACTCGAAGTATGGAGCAGGCTTGCTAAATGAGCTAACCAGAGACACTTGCTGTGGGGAGGTTCCCTAGCTCCAGCAGCTGGTTCCTTATAAGAGAGCTGAAGCAGTTGTTTGACAGGGCTGACTCTAGGGAGTCAGCTCTGAGCAGGACAGCTGCAAGTCAACCCCAGGGTGGGTCACCTATTGGGAAGTCATTTCTGAACGGGACTCTGGGAAGGAACCCTTTTGCTCACCCAGGCTCTGAGGGGAAAGCCATGCCTGGGGATGGATTTTTAGGACTTTGAGTTTTCCTTTTGAGTTATTTGTCTGAATAAACTCAGACCCAAGTCAGCATGGTGACTGGACAAGCAAGTGTGTGGAGTCTCTGTAAACGGGCCTGGAAGAGGGAGAATGAAGGGCAAGGCACCCCAGCCACAAGAGTGCACCCAGGGGCGGCCAACTCCTTTACATTTGGCACCTGAACAGGGATGTGAACCTCCCTGCCTCTAAGAGGGGCCCGTGGAGGAAATCTTCAGCTCCAGGAGGCCTTCTTAGCCACCCAGCAGCACGTGTGGGAGGCCCAGTTGGCCGAACATGGATGGAATCAGCAGTTCCAGGCCGAGGCGGCCACGGAGTTCACTGAGCACTCCCATGAGGATGTTCCTGGGCCCACCCTAACCGAACTGACTCACTCTGATAACCCCAAAGCCTTCCTACAACGTTTGAGTGGGCGGTGGTCACACCGGCTGGAAGAGGAGCTCCTGGGCCAGCTGGTAATTCAAAGCTCGTTGGAGCTGGGCTGGGTTTTGGGGCCCCCAGAACAAGAAGGCACCCATAGTACTGGGCCCCCTTGAGGGACATAACCCCTATCTCCCCAGGGATATCAAGGGCCCAGCACCCCAAGGCATCAGGCTCCGTGGGAGCCTTTGTCAACTGTGCAAGAGGGCTCAATCCTATGTTATCACTGTGGTCAGCCAGGACACATGTGTCAAGAGTGCCCCATGATGGAGTGTGATTGTCTTGGGTCTCGCTTCATCCAATGGGGTAAGTCCTCAAACCTACTAAGGAAGGAGTCCATAAGACCCTTCCTGGTTCCCATCAAGACAGGACCACACCAGGTAGTAGGATTAATGGACTCTGGCTGTGGCCAAAAACTCCTATACCGAGGCCTGCTCCCACCCAAAGTCCTTGCACCCAACTGAATGGTCCAAATTTCCTGCATACATGGGGAAAGACGTACTTACCCAGCCACCTCTATTATTTTACAAGTAACCAACCAGGTGGGGAGTCTCAAGGTTGGGGTATCAGAGCACCTTCCTTGGTCCATTATCCTGTCCAGGATTGGAAGCACTTCCCCATGCTCCTGAATAGACACTCTGTGCCTGCCACCCCAGGCAACTCAAGGGCTGAGTCGGTCTTGGGCCTGTGCTGGGGCTCCCCCATTGTGTCTGGAAAGAGTCTGTCCTGAGAAGCAGACTCCCGGGAAGGCATCTCCTGAAAGGCCTCTGTGACGGGTTGGGGCCACAGAGACCTGCTTGGTGCTGCCACCTGGTGTGCCAAGGCTACTTCTGCCCCTGCTTCCAGGCCTTTTCCAGCTTGGGACTCCCGAATCCTGTCTGTTTTGAGCCAGATTCCACTGATCTGCTACAAACACAGACCCAGGTCCGAACCAAGTCCACTCACCACTGTAAGGCCCCTGGAAGCGCTCTTGCCTTTGACACCCAGCTGCTCAACTCCAAGGAGGTTCAAACCCTTAATAAATCCATTTTACCCTGTATAAAGCTTATACAGGATAAACTCATAGATAGTTCGCTTTCTATTTCAAAGATAGAAAGGTATGCACACCTGATCGCTTTCCCAAGGCACTAACTCGTACACAAGGAAACTTAATAAGTAAAAAGTGATTTTAATAAGTACAGAAAATAGGATTTAAGTGAGTTCAATTAGTGACAGACAGAACAAAGCAAGTTACTTAGTAAAATAAAATAAAACACGCACGTCTATGTCTATTCAAAGTTAACACAGATAAAAGCCTCACCAGATTCGGATATTTTCCTTTTTACAGGCTGTAGAATTAGCCTAGGTCCAGTAGCCGCACACACCCCCTAGTGTCTTTGTCCTTTGTTCAGTTCCCCTCAGGAATGTCCTTGGGGGGGTGGAGAGCCTCTCCCTTTAGCCAGCTGAAGACAAAATGGAAGGGTCTTGCAAGGGCTTTTATAGCCTTTCTTCCTCTCCCTGCGTAGGATCCAGTAGCCCTGGAGTTTTGGGATCACATGGGCAAGTCACCTGTCCATGCGCCCTAACCAGTCTAACCAGTTGCATCCTTGACTGGGGCCCCGATGTGGATTGGGGTCTGCACCTTCTTTTGTCTGTTAAGTACTTGTACTCAACTTGCACATTCCTTCCTCTGGACCTGGTCCCATGTTCTTACAAAAGCTATGCATAAAACCAGCAAATATAAAACCAATGTTCATAACTTCAACCACAACAATGATACATGCCTACAAACAGGAGGAATAAATTCAGTAGGTCATAACTTTCACAGAGATATGTTACATGGCACATGTAGCATAAAACGTTACACATATATAGTTATAAGCATCTCCCCATAAAGTTTTATGGGGACACTGTCACAGCCTCTTATCAACCTCCACTCACGAGAGATGGAGACCCTTCCTGCCCTGGGCTACCATCCTCTAGATGACACCTTTGATCTCATCACTCCCCAGCATGAGGATCAGACCATCCAAGACTGTTTTAACCAGGTAGCCATAATTTGGGAACCCCTTTGCTGCAAATCCATCCATTCTGTCCTGCATAGTGTAGGACTGTGATTCTCAGCATAGCAGGGGATTTTCCAACTTCAAAGTGATTTCCCACTGACGGATAGCGATCTGGTGTTGCAATTTTCCACAGTGGGTCGCCACTCGCTTCTCCGCTGTCAGTGCTACTCTCATTTTGGTATTTCTGCACTAGAGGGTGGGGATGAGCTTGGCACACAGACCCAGGAACTTAACCTTGTGGATCCAAAAGTTCTGCAACAACTGTTTGTCATCCCAAGCCTGCATTGCAACGTGATCCCATCAGTCAGCGCTTGTTTCTCGGGCCCAGAAATGGGGCTCCCCCATCTGCAGCGGCTCTGTAAACGTCAAAAACAATCCTGAATTGGCTCTCGCTATGTCCCACAGCAACCTGCCCACCAGGAAGTCATCATGCTGCACTTGACTCTTCGTGAGGCTCTACCAGTACCAGAGGATCGGACTTTCCTGTGCTTGCAATGCTTGTGACAATAGCACAGAGCTGTGCAGGCTCCATGCTTCTGTCAGAGAAAGTGGATGGCACCAAGTCCCACACGGGTTCATGGGATTTTCAAAATAGGTGCAAAAATGATGGGCTAGAAATGGCGTCATAGGGAGGAGAAAGTAGCATAAGAGTAGTCACCCCTGCTTGACTCATTTCTGCCCCACCGTGAATTGCCCAAACTTCCCAAATAGTGCGCTGGATGGTGGCCAATTGCACACTGGGAGACCTACCCATGGTGCACAGCGCTGTGCATTGAAACACGCACTCCTGGTGAGTATGCGCAGCGCTGATGGAAGGAGCTGAGCATGCACATGCACAAGTGATATATTAACTGCGGCTGCTTGTTGCCGATGTGATTTGTGTCCATTTGTAGTGTAGGCATGGCCTAAGGAGAAATTCTCTGGCTACTGGCTGGTGTGAGTAACCCATACCCTCTGGCCCCTGCCACACCCAGGAAAATGATTTCTAAGCTCCTCTACATCTGGAACTGCTCCTGTCCATAAAACTGATGTAAATGTCATTTCCAGCACTGTCTGATTTTGACAAAAGTTTCTTGGGTTCCACTGAAAAGCAAAAACTTTTGAAGAAAAATGTAAACTAAAACTTTTTAGTTTTTGTCAAAAATTTTCACAAAAACAAAAAATATTGACTACTACTGAGATTACAAAACCCTTTTTTCTCCTGGATGGCACATAGAGAGGGTCTGAAAGGTGGATTTTCTTTTTGTGGTCTTTTTACAGTAGATATTCACATCCAGCCTAACACTGCTTAACCTAAAAGACTCCATGGTCTACTGGAGCCCTAGTGGGCATATGACATCACAGATACCAAGGAAGTGAAACCTGAGCAATTGAGAAGGGACAGGCGTATGGAACTGTTTGTTTTTCTTAACACCTGTTTCACACAAAGGTCTGAATAAGCAAATTCAGAAAGTGTTGTCTTTTAATGGTTAAGAACCCCTCCCTCTTTAAATCAGAAACCCAGACCTGTCCAGATCTGGAAATATACCAAAACAACCTTTACTCTGCCCTGTAGTAATGTCATGAGGAGAAAACTATTAAAAGGTGTTTTAAAATCAGTTTGAACTGAAGTGGGAGTCATAACTTTAAGGTTATTGCATGGCACCACATAGGGCACAGTATGGATTAACTGTGTGTTTCCATCTCTTAACATGCCTGGATTACTTTTAAATTTAATTTTAACTCTGGATTTTCTGCTTATATAATCATTGGCTTGGGGATAATTACAACATATAGTGTTTTAAATCCTGAAGTTACTGACGTACTAGTCTGTACCTTAACTCTATTTATTTATTTTTTCCTCTGAAAATTTAAATGCTAAGTGTTCCTGCTATTCTCATAGCTCAGTGCAGACTGTTAGAGGAGACACACACACTGTGCTCTCTCTCTCTCTCTCTCGCAGAGAGCTGACTTTTGTTCATTATTATTGTTAAGTATGTATATTGTGGTGGCGCTTAAGAGCCCTATTCATGAACCAGGACCCCCATGGTGCTAGGTGCTGTACAAACACAACCAAAAAGATGGTCTCTGCCCAAAGATCTTGCAGTCTGACTAAATTCATTCTTGTTGTGCTAGTCTCTGAATCTAAAATCAAGGTTACAGTGAGTGTAACTATTTGTCTGGTCTCTGTGCCTGAGAAGGATAACACTAGACATGGTACCATTTGCCAAGCTAGTAAAAAATATGAATCATCTTATTTTACTTTCCCCCGTTTTCCCATATGCAGATTTTGGTTGAGGGGAAATATTTCAGTCTCAGATGGACTAAGGGATTGGAGAACTAATGAGCTACCAGAAGAGACTGTGGAGCAGTGATGAGGTAGGTGGTGTCTTGGCCACCTGACAGCAGGGGATGTATCAGAAGAATAGGAGGTGCTGCATCTGGGAGGTCTTGCTTCGTTGCAGCTTGCTGACTGCCATTCCCATGTGGCATGCTCTCCCCTTGACCTAGCTCATCCTCTGTATCAGTAATCCCAAGCGCCTGGCCATTCTGGCTCCTCTTCTCCACCACTTTTCCTGATCTAGGACTTCTCTCTTTGTTGCTGCCATGTTATTTGTTGCTGACTTTGGAATTCTTTATCGCCTTTCTCCAGGCTTTCCAAAATTGACATGCTGGATGCCTGTTTGGACAGCCTTTCCCTTTGTCAGTACAAAACCAAAAGAATTATGTTCTCTGAGAAAAGTGTGACCTAAGGTCTTTCCGAGTGCCAGAATCTAATCGCAACACATGGAAGGGCCCAGATCAGTACCTGTCACTGCTTTGATAGCCTGATCCTGGGTCTCACAGCACCTTGACACCAGTGTAATTCAGTGGAGTTACTCCTGATTTATTCCAAGGTAACTGAGAACGCAGTCTGGCCCTCAGCAAAATAACTGCTTTAGAAAAGAAGATGTAAAAGCAGCATAACACTCAAGGCTCTGTCATGATCTGGTTTCTCTCAAACGTAATGAATAAGGGGTCAGCTGACTGCCAACTACACCTGTGCAGTCTTTTGGAAACCCATGAGAAGCAGGGAAGCATCTGGTGGAACTTTTCCACCCTCATTTTGGCTCTCCTCAAACCCCATAGAGATGTAAGAGAAACCACAGAGTGGTTTATGGATCGGGGCGTAGGGGTCAGGGAGAAGGGCTTACGTGTCTGTGTATGTCTGCACCCAAGCCAAGGAAATAATTAGAGATGGCTGGAAATTACGATTTCATCCTGCAGGAAATCCCAGTATTTCAATATTTGTTTTCATCCCAAAGCAGGATAGCAAAACGTTTTATGGAATGGAAGTTTCCAAAATATTTCAATTTGGAAATGACAAAACATTTTTGTTCAGCTCCGTTTCACATTGAACTGCATCTGCCTGATCTATCAGGCTGTAGTTGTAGGACAGCCTCATGCCTTTTATGGGCCAGGCTCTCAGTCTGAAATACATTTCCCATGATGCATCAGTGTCATTGATTAACAGCTGCGGTTTAATTAGAGAGAAGACCACAGTGCATCATGGGAGATGGAGTCCTGCCAAGGAGTCTAGTCCACAGAAGAGAATGGGGGAAATGAAACACCTGAGCTACAACTCCCATGAGCTGTGTGGCAGCTCAGGCAGATACAGATTTATGTCAGACTGACCTGAAATGAAATATTGCAATTTTCCCAATGGTCATTTCAAAACTTTCTGCAAAATCAGAATTTTTGAGGGGAAAATTTCAAATTTTCAGAAGCTGCATTTTTTGTTGAATAAACATTTTGACAGAAAATTCTCAACCAGCTGTAAGTATATCACACAGTGCAACAGGGGTGTTCCCATGGCTGGTATTTAATTCCATACATCCCACCCATTGCCCTTAGGGTAGAGATCCTTCCTACAGCCTTTGCAGGGGACAGGAATTTACCCAAGAATCACTCTGTCAGGACCAGGATGTGGGTGGTGTGACCTAGTTGTTAGAGCTGGATACAAGCACTGAGAGCCAGGGCCATGGGCTGAACCAGGAATCCAACCAAGGGTCAGAGCTGAAGTCAGAAGCAGGTGAGGGAGCAGGGTTGGATCAGGACAGGAGCTGAAGTTGCGTATCTTAGGTCGATCCCCCCGCCTAGTGTAGACCAGGGATTAGACTTTGGCTGGAATCCTGTTGAAAAGGATTTGCCATTCGGGCCCAAGACACATCTCACCAAAGGCTTTCCTGCTCAGGGACACAGAGAAAAGATTCCTTCTCAGGCCAACCATATGTTCAATGTTTGTTAACAAATAAAACACAAGAGAGAGCATTACACCATGCAGAGATTGTCACTTGTAACTAAACAAGCCTTTAGAGCTGGAAATCATATAGCTTCCCAAAGATACATGTGAGGGATGCAGCAGCATCAACTGGGTGGCAATCACTGGGCTAAGGATGTAATTGGGACTCCTGGGAGGATATAAGTGAAAGGAACAGGAAGCAAGGGGAGCTCAGAAGGAAAGCTCAGAGAGTGAGCCTGGGCTGAGGCTGCAGGGAAGTCTCCTCTTGCGCCAAGCCCGTATTACACTGCTACGCTTTGCAAGGAAATACACACAAGCTGATAACCTGGTGTGTGTTTGTGACTGTGAGGCCCACAAACTGGCCAGGCAGTGAAGTACACTGGGTAGTGACAGAGGTGCCCTGTGACATCTGCAACCCCTTATGCCAGATCACAATGCCCACAGCAGGGAGCCAGGCCCAGCCCCGGGGACAGGAGCCGCAGAAGTGGGCGCTGCGGGATGAGTGTTTCATTTTGATGTCATTTTAACTGTGTTTTGTTTTGTGTCACTGTATTTCACATTTGCAAAAAGTCCGGGGCTCAAGCTGGTGGCTCTTCAGGGGCAGGTCTCTCTTCCTCTGGAGTGTTGACCAGAAGTGCCAGTCTGCTCCTCAAAAATTATATTTGTAATGGGAAGGGGTGTTGTGCAACATGGACGCCAGGAACTCATGAGTTCTGGAGAGGAAGGATAGTTCAGTACTTATGGTGCTAACCTCAATTCAAGAGCCCCTCCTTCAGTTCTCTGCTCTGCCACTGCCTTCCTGCATGACCCTGGAGAAGTCACTTTCTCTGTGCCTCAGTTTCCCCCTCTGTACAACAGGGATTGTAGCCCTTCCTTACAGCATGGGGGTGTTGTGAGGATAGATACAGGGAAGACTGTGAGGTGCTAGATACTCCACTGGCGGGGCCAGCTAAGTACCAGATGGAAGGTTCTGTTCCTAGCTCTGTCGCTGATGTGATTGATAAAAGTTCTGCGCTTGTGCACAGGGCAGTTTTTAATATGCAAAGTGATCCATCTGCATTATGGATCATCCACTTGGCAAACTTAATTCTCTGGCACAAAGCTGCTTTTTTACTATCACAGATGCAGAAAAGCAGCAGCCCTTTCTTTCGGTCACATGTTTATGGCTTAACAATGGTTAAATTCAGCCTCCCCCATTGTGCTCCTTATGTGCTACCTCCGATGTCAAGACAGAATCTTTATTGCAGTTAAAAGCTGTTTACAGTGGAAATCCCACCTCACAGGTAACAAGCAAGGCAGTAGCAGGTGGCCATCTGATCCCACAAATCACCAGGAGCACTCCCCGGTCCTAGCTGGGTGTAACAGCCACGGAAGCTGGCAGATGCTGAGCCCAGCCATGTGACAGCGGGTATAACCCTTTCTAAAACTGACATCCCCTTCATTTCATGAGGGCCAAAATTAAAGGCCAGTCTCGGTCCGGTGCTCCTGTAAGTCACCCTTTATTCAAGGTGTGAGAAGAAGGAAAATAATCTTTGCCCACAGTGGAAAATCCCCGAATGGCTCAGTCTGGAAGGGAGGCTGGCAGAGAACTGGGGGAGGAAGGTGCAGGGCTTCCCAGGCTGCCTGGAAGCAAGTGGCATTGCAGAGAAACAGGAGAGTCCAACCCTCCCAGCTGCTGCACAGCACAGGCACTGAGGAGCACCGAGGGGACTACACACTGCCAGGCAAAGCCACTCCTAGGGCTGGCCGGGAAAAGTCACATGGCACATCTTCCCATTGGAAATCAAAACTTTCTGTGGAAAAAGGTCAATTTTGGTCAAATATGCCATCAGGAAAATTAATAGATGTATAGATTCCAAGGGACCACTGTGATCATCTAACCTGGCCTCCTGTATAACACAGGCCACCGAGTTCCCCAAAACAATTCCTCTCCGATCGAGAGCAGCTTGTTTAGAAAAACTAATGCAAAGCAACCAGGAAGGGATGAAATGGAAACACAAAGCATTAATCTCTCAATCTACTTGAGCTGCTGCAATGACTCATGGGAGTTACAGTTTCCTTTCCCATAAGGCATTGCTGCAGTTCAGCCATAGGGAGCGACAGCAGGGTATAGTGTGAGATGGAGTCCAGTCAGCTTGCAGGGCCCATCACTTAGAATGAGGAGAGACAAAAAACTGCAACTCCTATGCGGCACTCAGGTGGCTCAGGCAGGTGGCAAGATGAATGTCAAGCCAAAACAAAGCATTTCTGTTCCAACCTGTGTGGAACTTGTAGGGAGGAGCACAGGTGGCAAGAGGGCAGAATTTGGAGGAGGCACCAGGAAGCCAGTCTGTGTGCAGCATCTCAATAAATATTTCTTGTAATAAAGAGCCAGTTTAGTTTTAGAAACATGGAGTCCTCCATATTATTACCCAGCACATGTTACATGAATCTTGGTACACCAATCTACTAGAATTCTTTGAGGGAGTCAACAAGCATGTGGTCAAGGGGGATCGAGTGGATATCATGTACTTAGATTTTCAGAATGCCTTTGACAAGGTCCATCACCAAAAGCTCTTAAACATAGTAAGCTGCCATGGGATAAGAGGTAAGGTCCTCTCATGGATCAGTAACTGGTTAAATGATAGGATACAAAGGGTAGGAATAAATGGTCAGTTTTCAAAATGGAGAGAGGTAAATAGCAGAGTTCCCCAGGGATCTGTACTGCGACCAGTCCAATTCAACATATTTATACATGATCTGGAAAAAGGGGTAAACAGTGAGAAAGCAAAATTTGCAGATGATACAAAAGTACTCAAGATAGTTAAGTCCAAAGCAGATTACAAAAAGTTAGAAAAGGACCTCACAAAACTGGGTGACTGGGCAACAAAATGACAGATGAAATTCAATGTTGATAAATGTAACGTAATGCACATTGGAAAACAAAATCCCAACATTATGTAAGCGGGGGAATAGTCCCGCTATTGTGGGGAACTTTCCTAGCTTCTGCACTACCCCGGTGAAATGGGCTAGTGAAAGGATCTAAGTCCTCGCTCCCACTTCCTTTACCAAGAGGCCTCCCTGGCCTCGAGGACTCACCTTCCACTCTCCTGTCTGGCAGAGTCCTCGTAACCCCGACAAGGCTGGGCCCAGGATTCCAGGGGGGGACTCGACCCCCAACCTTGCTGTGGTCACCTAGAACAGGGGCTAGGGTGTCCCCACTCCGGGGTGCTCTCTCTGCACTGGATGCTTCCCTGACCCACTGATCATTGCATACAATTTAAAGCAAATGCAAATTATTTAATCAACAATTAATTCTACAATGAATAAGGAAGAATGGGAAAGGTTAAAGAAAACACATCACCCCGCTCTGAGCAGGGAACATCACAAACAGTGTCTCTGCAATGTCAGGGCAGTTCACAGTCTGATCCTTGTAGGTCCCAGGCTCCTTCTCAGGCCCTGGCCGTGCTGCAGGGACGCTGTGGCTTGGACACTTGCTCTGGCAGTGGCCACACGCTTGCAGGCTCTGGGTGGCAGGACCCTTCTTCCCAGCGTCGCCCCTGCCCTGTCGGGGTTTAGATCCCCCTCCAAGTCTGGCCCGCAGAGCCTCTTGGCTGAGGCGTCTCCCTGTGCTGGGCCCACTGCCCAGGGTCCCCCCTCGCTCTCCCCAGCTGCTCCCCGCACCCAGCTCCGGACTGCTCCAGCCCCAGCTCCACCCTCTGCCTCAGCTCCAGCTCCTCTGCCTCAGCACGGCTGCTGCTGCTCTGCCTCCAGCTCCCTGGGCTGCTGCCCTGGCCCCTCTGGCTCTGGTTGTTACAGCTCTACTCCCAGGGCAGGTCTGCTCTCCCTGGGCTGTGCTCTGGCTTTGCAGCTTCAACTCTGCTCCCAGTACAGGGTCTTCTCTCTCTGGGCTGCCTTTCTGGCCCCTCTGGATCTGGCCCAGCTCTTCTCCCCAGCTCAGCTCTGGCCTCTGCTCTCTCCTTAGCTCGGCCCCACTCTGTCTGACTCAGGCAACTCCAGCTCACACAGAGGACGGGACCCACCCTGGCCTCCTGACTCCTTGATTCACCTGCCCGCCCTGTCAATCAGGCTGACCTAGACATTGGCCTCTCCCCATTTTCCTGGGGACTGTCAGTGTCAGGGTCCTGATTTCCCATCGACCCTCCCCCTGTTGGTACTGGGAGCTAGCAATCAAAACACCCCCACTGAATGTTAGTAAGGGGATAACAGTCCCCTTACATATACATATCAAACGATGGGGTCTAAATTAGCTGTTATCACTCAAGAAAGAGATCTTGAAGTCGTTGTGGGTAGCTCTCTAAAAACATCCACTCAGTGCGCAGCGGCAGTCAAAAAAGCTAACAGAATGTTGGGAATCATTCAGAAAGGGACAGATTATAAGAGAAAATATCATATTGCCTCTATATAAATCCATGGTGTGTCCACATCCTGAATACTGCATGCAGATGTGGTCGTCCCATCTCAAAAAAGATATATTGGAATTGGAAACGGGCAACAAAAATGATTAAGGGTATGGAACGGCTTCCACATGAGGAGAGATTAATAAGACTAGGACTTTTCAGCTTGGAAAAGAGACGACTAAGGAGGGATATGATAGAGGTCTATACAATCATGACTGGTGTGGAGAAAGTAAATAAGGAAGTGTTATTTACTCCTTCTCATAACACAAAAACTAGGGGGTCACCAAATGAAATTAATAGGCAGCAGGTTTAAAACAAACAAAAGGCAGTATTTCTTCACACCACACATAGTCAACCTATGGAACTTTTTGTCAGAGGATGTTGTGAAGGCCAAGACTATAACAGAATTAAAAAAAGAACTAGGTTAGTTCATGGAGGATTGGTCCATCAATGGCTATTAGCCAGGATGGGCATGGATGGTGTCCCTAGCCTCTGTTTGCCAGAAGCTGGGAATGGGCAACAGGGGATGGATCACTTGATGATTGCCTGTTCGGTTCATTCCCTCGGGGGGACCCGGCATTGGCCACTGTCAGAAGATAGGATACTGGGCTAGACATACTTTGGTCTGACCCAGTATGGCCATTCTTATGTTCTTATGAAACAATTTAGACAGTTCCAAACCAAAACATTGTTGGAACTTTTTGTTCCATGCCAAGTTTAGATATTTTATCCTGATTCAAACTGAAAACAAATATTTCAGTATCTGAATTTCCCGCATCAGAGAAATTCCATTTTCAATCCGCTCTAGTCATTCAGACGTTTCAAGAATACTGTTATCCACACAAGAATATTATTTGGGAAAAGCACATTTTCTTTGCAAGAAACCATATGTCAGATGAGCCCATTATGCTACAGATTCATGTAATAAACATAAATCATGTGAATTTGAAGTTAGCAGATGGACTAATTAGAGACCAATTATTGGTGTAATAGATAACCAGGTCAAAGCAAGTTTACTGCAAGAAATAGACGGGACTTTGTATATAAATATTAAAAACAAACGATTGATGCCCAGACACCCCCCACCCCCATGTCCCTTCAGCCAGAGGCTGGTAGCACATAGCCAGCTGAAGTATCATCTTTTCCACAGACACAGCTGGTTACATAGTCTTTGTAGTTTGGTCTCCTCAACGGGTGACTGCGCCAGATGGAACCTCTCTCTGTCTCCGGTCCAGCAAACTCTCTCTGTGGAATCTCGTCCCATCTTATGGGATTGGCCCCTGCATGGTTCTGTCTGGTCTGTGATGATCTTTGTAGGCTCTCTCTGGGTGTTGTGTCTGCTGGCTTGTAAGTGCCCCCTGTTCTTTTGGGTCACTTGTCCTTCTTGCAGTCACCTTGTATGACCTGTGTGCCACTGCACCCCTAATGACTCCTTTAGTCCATTCCTTCACAAGTCCCTCTAATGTCTGGATCCTCACAGCAGTGCCTGGCCAAGGCTGGTATGTCCTTGGATATCCTGTTGTACTCTGATGCCTGCTTTCTCTGACTGTTTGGCCATTTCCTCACGATGGTGTCCCCCTTCTTCTGGCTGCAACAGGTCTCCCCTCATGGGTAATAGTGTTTTGGTTCTTGGCCCTATTAGTTTTGGCACCCAGTGATGGGGAATTCCTATGTGCCAAAAATGCTCAGAAGGGATCCGAAGCAGAAGAAACAACCTTGTGTAACAGTCTCTTAGCTGTTTTCATAGCTGATACAATTACGCTGTGGGTAAGGTGAAATGCTGGGGAGGCGGTGTGGTGTCAAACTCCCATTTTCACGCAAATTCCTTCAATTTTCCCGAGGCAAATTGGGGTCCATTGTCAGTGAATACAGTGTCCGGAGTGCCATGTCTTGCAAAGGGAGCCTTCAGTTTGCCAATCACAGACTTGCTTCTTGTATCACGCAGGACATGGATCTCCCAAAAGTTTGATTAGTGGTCAATGGTAATTGAGTAATACTTTCCCTTGAAGGTCAATGAGTCAACCTCCACCTTTTCCCATGGTCGGGGGGGCAGTTCAGGTGGCAGCAGAGACTCCTTCTGCTGGCACCTATCCCACAGGCGGCAGGTGTCACGCCCTTTTGTCACAGAGCAGAGTTGTGTCTTCATTCCCAACCAGGAGACACATTGTCAAGCTTGTCTTGGACAGCTGTCAATGCCCACGTGTGAGGCAGGTTGTTGGTGGGGGTTTTTTGGCATGACATCCTTATGTAATGAGTTGGGGACAAGAGCTCTCTGGCCTACGATTCCAGCCTGCACACTCCACTCATCTTTAATTTGAGAATATGGTTCTGCTCCTACCGGCACTTGGCTGCTGTCTTTTGGCCACCCTGCTAGTATTGCTGTCTTGACTGCTTGTGATTGGATGCCCTTTTCCGCAGCCTCTTTGATTTCCATCAGCCTCACTGCTGAAACCCGGAGATAAACCCATTGACATGCCTCATTAAATCCTGATCCTCTTCCCCCCAGCTCACTGATGCTGGGTGAACAGGCCCTGCTCAGGGTGCCCGTGAACACCACTAATTGTTCTGGACAGTACCTGAGCTCTCCCTGGCAGTGCCTGCAGGGCATTGACGTGCTGAAATCTCTCTAGAGCACTTAGAAGGGACTTTGCCGTGACTGTCTCCAAGGATTTATGGTCTGATTTCACTATTGCTGGGTGGCCATATGTGTACTGATGGAATTGCTCCACTCCAAAGACCACTGCCAGAAGCTCTTTTTCTACTGGGGCATCTGTGACAGGCCACTGCTGGCAGAGATGATCATCAACTCCTCAAAAGAGCTACACCCAGTCCTTTCTCCAAAGCATCACACTGGAGTGTCAGTGGCTCTCCTGGCTGATTGTACTTCAGGACAGGGGCATCTGTTATCATTTCTTTCGGCATTTCAGTACTTGCTGCTGAGGACCCACCTAGCCCCATTCAACATCCTGCCTTGTGAGTTGCTGTCTGGGTTCTGCTACTGCAGCCAGATTTCAGAAAACGTGTCATTCCTAGGACGTGCGGTACCCCTTTCACATCCACTGGAGCTGGCATATCCCTGATTGTCTTGATCTTGTTGGATCTGCTTGCAGTCCCTCTGCTGGGGGCCTGGAATCCTGGCCACCTGCTCTGCTTTGGTGTTGTCTCACAGCATGTATCTCGGGGGGCGTTGTGCCTCTGGGGACTTCCATCCTTTCTCTTGAGGCTTCCACTGAACGCCTCACATCTAAGCAGGTGTCCGATGTGAGATCGCTTGCTGGGAGCAGTCGCTCCCATGGATGGTGATCCCACATGCCACAGTCTGCTGAATGGCCAGCTCGCATTTGCTACCCAGCCAGCAGCTGGAGGTAGGGAGAAGCCATGATCCTTGGCTAACACAAATTAACACGCATCACTGAAATCAGTGGAGCAGGCAAATTTACACTTGCTGAGGAACTGACCCTTATGCTTTAAGAGGGTGCAGGACTCTACTCTGGCTCCACTGGGATGGGTTCCTTCCCTCTACCTGTCACCATGCTCCCAGTGGCAGTGGAGACAAACAGCACAGTTGTTCATGAGACCACATGAGACCATAGCCAGCCTCTGGGGCCCCAAAATCCTAAAACTGTGGGTTCCTCAATTGCTTTTTGTGGGGCTAACTGAATTACAGCTGTAAGGCACCCCTGGGCTCCCACTGAATCTTCTGGGGCTGCAGTGACCTCGCACCTGGCTGCTGCTGGGTCTCCCCTTCACTGAGCATCTTATTCCTAGATTATAAAGCCAGATGGGACCTCTGTGATCATCTAGTCTGACCTCCAGTAGAATCCAGGTGATAGGACTTCCCGGAATTGGATCTTTAGAAAAACATCCAATCTTGATTTTAAAATGGTCAATTTATGAAGAGTTGTGGTGGATTTTCCATCATTGTTCCCGTGGTTAATTACCCTCACTGGTAAAAATGTACACCTTATTTCCAGTCTGAATTTGTCTAGCTTCAACTTCCAGCCATTGGATTAGGTTACACTTTTAGGTTGAAAAGCCCACTGTTGAATATTTGTTCCACATGTAGGTACTTAGAGGCTATAATCAAGTCACCTCATAACCGTCTCATTGTTAAGCTAAAGAGATTGAACTCTTGGAGTCTGTTACTATAAGGCATGTTTTCCAACCCTTTAATCATTTAATCCTTTAACCTTCTCCAGTTTGAGTGCAACCCTTCTACCAGGTGTTGTTTGCAGTAAAAAGGGCTGAGTTCACTTTTCTTGGGGCTCCTTTGGAAAATGTAAATTACACCAGCTCAACCCTCCCCACTCCAAAACTGGGAAACTATATAAGCCACCCTGCAAGCCCTTGATCGTCAATACCTCCACACTCACAACCACTGAGTCCAGGGGTTTAGAACCAAGAAATGTATTGGGGGAAGGACAAGAGAATGAATTTAGGAAAGCCGGCAATTAATAACTAAACAATAGTCAGTTAGACTCTCCCCCCTGCCCCAAGAGCTCTGAACAACAGTCCCATCCTAAGTCCTTCTCTGGCAGTGGTGAGTGGCTGGTGCTCTACACTACCAGTTTGTTTCCCAAGGTTGAGAAGTCCAAGGATTTGGGCAGGTCAATGCTACTTGGTTGGCTCCAGGTGTTCTACGACCTGACCCACCTGAAGAGATTTCAGCTTTGATTGCTTAGGCAGGAGGGCCACACCAGAGTGCCTCAGGTAGGCTTCAGTTCTCTGCAGCTTCAGGCCAAGCTACCTCAGTCTTATCACCTGTGTCAGCGCTGCCTCAGCTCTTTACTGTCTGGTACTTAAGAGGCAGCTAAACTCTGCAACATCTACTGTGTTGTATTTACCTCAGCTTCTCTCTCTAGAGAGGACTCAATGGTATGTGGAGTCCTTATCACCACAGAGGCCCTCCCAGCAGAAGATAGCCCCCCTCTTTCACCTGTGTCCAAACTCCCTTATTTAATTTTGCCTGACTGTGGCCCTGGTCAGGGTGACTCCTCACCCAAAGCACATATGGTGTCTATCACTTATCCTTTCATTTCCCAGCAGGAACAGTAGCATTTTATTGTCCCCAAACTCAAAATGTAACTGTGTTTTAATTCAAATGTGTCAGACTGTTGCACAACTGAAATGCAAATGAGGCCTGGCCCATTCAGTCTTTCCCCTTGCTCACCAAGAGATGGCGGCAGAGAGCTCCCTCCCCTATGGCATCCCTTCACATCTGGCGTTCTTGAGCAGCTCTAGGCTGCTCTTCTCCCTGTTCACCAACAGGTGTCAGTAGTAAGCGCCCTCAGGCCACAAGGCTTACAACCTTCCTGACGTAGAGACACCAGGACTGGATGCAGTACTCCAGCAGCAGTGACACCAGTGCAAAACACAGAGGTAAACGGATGGTCTGTTCATTAGTGGAGCCATCTCAGCTGCACATGCCTGGCGTGAGAGGGAATAGAAGGATATTGGACCCAGCCTTACCCCAAACCTTTAAGCTTTTGCAGCAGCCTTCTCATTCCCTTACCAGCACATGGAAGCAGAAGGACATCATGAGCATCAGCCCCCACCTTTAGATCCTTTCACAGGTTCCTGCCTATGACACTAGTGCCTGGTTCTGTTTGCTCTCCCATCACATGTCTTTGTTCCCACATGGAGCACAATTAGTGGCAATTCCCTGCTGGAACTTTTCTTGCCAAGTCTCTTCTGCTCTCCCAGGGGCACCTTCCCACCTGTTCTTTGTCTTTGTTCCTTGAGTCTCCAGTTACTGTTGTTTGCCTCTTCTCCACTCAGGTGGCTTCCACTCACCGACAGCTTCCTTCTCCTCTCCCCAGCATCTTCTCAGTTATCAAGGGCAGAGCAGTTATGGCTGGTGTGTGGGGTGAATTACTCTGTTTTCCCCTTCTTCCCTTTCTTGTCACCATGATTCTTTCTTCTTTTCCATCTGTGATGTTTTTTAGCCTATCATCTGTCTCCTGCCCATGCATCCCTTCTATCCAATTCAACTTACTCAGTGTAAGCAGAGTCAGGATGAGCTCCACCCTGACATCTGGTGGTGAGTCATGGCAAAGCACTCCAGGGGCTGATTTCATTTGCATAAGCACACCCACCCCACTTAGTACGAACCCATAATAGCCTAAATGGGCACTTTGGGCTGCTGTAGGTTCCCCAGTTTCTGTATTGGGGCAGGAATTTCTGTTATTGGTGCAGGAAGAATAAACTGTTGTTATACTGATTATGTAAATCAAGGACAGTGGAACGGTACTTGGCCTTTTGTCATGATGAAGGGGAACTCGCCATCAACCGTGTAGCACTTGCCAGCCAAGGGACATGGGTTCCAAAACCCAGTGAATCAAGAGAGGCTGGGGATAGGTATTAGTACCTGGTGGTGTAGGCATGTTCTGAGATACTAATTGCACTTTCTCCATTGTAGAGTATCAGCGCTAATGTTGAGTTCATTGGGAGTCTGGTTCAGACTGCTGAACTGAAATCACTCTGGGCTAAGGGTGCCCTAACTACATGCTGAAATCACTGAGCACTGTGTTAAGTAGGGAGGGAGCCTGAAGATCTATTGCTGAGTGGCTAGTAGAACAGAGCTGCTGGCAGAGCGGAGCAGTTTGTGGGGACAGCTGTAGCAGCTTGTGGGACGGCTGGCAGAGCAGAGCGAAGCCCCATGGAGGGATGAGGCAATCATCTTCAAGCCATGTAAGGTGCCCCTTACCTCTCCCCTCCCCATTTCTGCCCAGACTGATGAACTTTTGAACTCTGGGACGGGACTTTGGGTGATTTCTAGGTTGCTGGACTCAAGAACGAAAGGGACAGGACATGGCCTAACTGGCTGGGATGGGTCTTGCTCACAGTTTGGTTTATAAATCCTAGTTGCGGTGTTTTCCCAATTTAATGCTGGTGTTGTTTACCTGCTGGTATTAAAGATTTTCTGTTACACTGAGGCTCTGTGCTTGCGAGAGGGGAAGTACTGCCTCTTTGAGGCACCCAAGGGTGTGTGTAAAGATTTTCCCAGGTTACTGGGTGGGGGCTCGAGCCGGTTTTATATTGTGTTGTTGAAAAGGGAACCCCTATGTACTGAACCCAGCCCTTGCTGCTGCCAACTCGTCCTGGCAGAAGGGTTACATCAGTTTCCATCAATGACTTCAGCCGCAGTTCAAACCCTCCCGACATCTCCAAGCTGAATTCCTGCTTGCACGTAAAGCGTATCTAGATTCACCATAGAGAAATCGGAACATTGTATGTCTTCAGCATTGGCTGTCTGTGGATGGTCCTCTGGTAGTTAGTCTAATTCCCACTTGATGTTTCTTACAATCATGACCCCTCATGGGCCAGATCCTCAGCTGGTGTTTTACAGCACCACTGATTTCAAAGAGGTCTAATCTGATTTACACCTGCCAAGAACATGGCCCATCCAATCATCCTGAAAAATCACAGAACGCTCTAACGTGGGGTGGCTACGGGTCCCTTCACCCGCCACCAACATGTGGCCATCTCAGTTCCATTATGGCAGTCATTTTTGCTACACATGGCTTCCATATAGGGTATCCTTCATAAGTCTCCTAGCTGGATAAGCTGCAATGCATCAATCATGCGCATTTTAATCCAGATATTCGTACAATGGGGGCTATACACAGACTAACATCTGTACTCCCATACTGGAACATATTTCACTTGTAGGCTGTGAGGAATCATTAAAAACATGGGGAACAAATGCCCTCAAAAGTATACCTTTATCTTGCCTGCAGTAGTACAGATTATGCATTAGGCCTCTGCTTTCTCCAGGTACTTGGAAACTCACCTACTGTATGGGATACAATATGCATTGTCCTGTGAAAGACTAAACACAGCTGTGCTCATTGAGCAAAGAGATTCAAGTCCTGAAAATGGCCAGGGGTAATAAGTGTTTTTGCCTGTTAGCCTTAATGACACAGTGAAACACTCAATACACAGTATATGCTGAGAGAGGACAGGACTAGGTTAATGATATAGCCAGCTAGGTAGAGGATGCACATGATACCGAGTGACAGCAAGGTGACATTCTAGCATGCCTTGATGCTGTTTCACTTTCAGCACAAATACACAACTGTGGCCTAACAGAGCACCATCTGTAGTCCCTCTCAGTGACACACCAACTCCGAGTTCACAAAGCGAAATAAAATTTTTCCAGTGGCCAAAACTCCACTTGCCTCCACTTGGCAGGGTGAACCCGCTCTCACTGCAGTGGCTGCTCTTAAGTCACACTCACTGGAGAGCCAGCATGGCCCATTGGTTAGGGCATTAGTCAAAGACACAGAAACCTAGATTCAGCTCCCTGCTCCTCCATGGGTTTTCTGTGTGACCTTGGGCAAGTCCCTTAGCTGCTCAATGCCTCAGTTTCCCCATCTGTACAGTGGGGATAAGAGTCCTGCCCTACCTCACAGGCGTGTGAGGCCAAACACAGAGAAGAATCTGAGGTGCTCAGATGCTGTGTTAATGAGGGTCATATAAGTATCCCAAGATACAATTTACATTTGGGTTACAGAGCAGAGTACTTGTGCAGTGTGAACATTTTCAATTAAAAAAAAATTGTTCCATATGAAATTTTTTCTGAGGTGTTTTTATTTTTTGTTGGTTTTTTTCCATTTCGCTTTGAGTAAAACCCAACTCTAGTCTTTTAAAATATTTCCCCTTTCTTACCATGGCAAAAACAAGGGAGTGGGGAAGTGCTTAAAAACAAAGTGAAAGTGGATTTCCCCCTGCCACTTTCTGTTTTTCTTTAGACCCCACCTCCCTTTTCCCAATAGAAAAACTGAGGGGAGGGGGGAAAGAAACAAAAAATAAGAGCATAATTTCCCCCCCTCACAATTTCAAAATAAGAGCCTCTCTGAGCAGAGCCTTGCATTGACACCTGTATCGCTCTCCACCCATGTCTTGCACCTCCAGCCTTCTCATTCTAGCCCATTTTAAGGGATAAAAAGGTGCTTGGGAGGGACTTTAAAGCCAACAATGAGGAGTTCAGATGGGGTGGCCCTCAATTTCCTAGTGGTAACTGAAATCCAAGCCCCCTCTCCCCTGCATTTATTGCCCTATTAAAAGGCTGTTCCTGTTTTGTATCAGCTCGCGGATGTCAATAAGTCCCTTTTAAAAGGAAGACATCTGAGGCGACCAGGAGAGTTTGATTAGACTAAATGTAAATGCAGGGCTCAGTACTGACCCAAACCTCTGCCACCAGGCTGTACTAGAACCGCACTAAATCTAAAGCCCTGGATACAAATACCCTAGACCTTTGACCCATCTCTGACTCAAACTAAACCCAGGCCCTGATCCTGGAGAAAGCACCATTAGCTTTTATTTTCATTTTCATACACTGCTGAGCTTCTGTCTTCATGCCAGGTCTGAAAGATGAAATGCAAATATACAGCAAAGGAGGCCATGTTGGTGACAGTTCCAGTCTGCCTGGAAACGGGAATGGCTGAAATCTCTTGAGAAAGCATGTTAGCCAGATTTCCAGCATCAATTTGCAGACTCCTGAAATCTGGGTAAATTCCTGATTAATATCCTGTGGGTCCTTCATGCAAACTGATCTTCATGAGGTTATCCCATCACACAAAAAGCTACACTATCCTTTCAGTCTGCATGATGCATTTTAGAGATGAAACACAAAAGAACAGAAGTAAAGGCTTCATGGTAGATCAAGCTGTGTGTATCTTCTTTGCAACATGCTGCATCTGAGCAGAACTCAAATTGGAAGCAGCCTTCGGCAGACATGCTAAAGTTTAAAAGTGCAGTTCGAGCTGGGTGGGAACAGGGTATTCCACTTCACAGTAAATTCCATTGTTTTGAAATTGTTTCTGTTCCAAAACAAAATACATTGAAATGTCCCACAAAACAACATTCGGGGGGGAAAATTGCTTAGGGTTGATTGAAACATTTTCTTTCAATAAAATTGAAAAATGTTGTTCCAATTTTGACTTGTATGAATATTTTTTAAAAAACATATTTTTAAATGGAAATGAAAAGTCATTCAGAAAAGGAAAATCAAAAGATTTTGTTTCCAAAAAGCCAAGGGAGCATCTTTTGACCCTATCAGAATGTTCTGCTCCATTTTTTCCCTAATCAAACTTTCATTGAAATCCACATGTTCCCACAAAGTTTTGTGTGTTCAATGAATTGGCATTTTCAGACAGAAAAATGTTCTATTTTTAATTTTTCTCTCATTAAGCAGTTTCAATTATCTTTACTCTCGTAGTTTTTCCTTTCATTTCTGATATCATTCCTCTACCTCCCTACACATCAATTTCCATCTTTGGACAAGTCTTACTCTGCATTTCTGGAGCATTTAAAATTCCCATTGATGTCAAAACTCCCACATAAGCCAATCGGCAAAATTCAGAGCTGGAACATCTGGATTACATCTCTGCTCTTTGGAGGGCAATGGGACTTTTCGATGTGCAAGGAATGCAGGACTGGGCCTGAAGTTTACAGCTGTTAGAACCACATTATAATGATCTCTTGTATTGATCTTAAAGGTCAAAAGAATGGAAGGTGTTGATAAACTCTTTCATTGGGCAACATTAAAGCGATAGTACTTAGTGTCTGGGTTATTTTCTACAGAGGCCTTGGGTTTCACTCTGTTCCTTGGCAAACATGCAAAAGCATTCATTCTAAAAATGAAAGTTGATTGATTTAAGCACAAGAAAGAACAAAAAACTAAAACAGGCATTTGTGTTGAAACTGAAAGTAAGTGATTATGCAAAACAAACATAATTAAAACCTTTATAGCTTCTCTCCTTTTGGAGGCAAGATATTAGACTTATTTTTAGAACAACTAGCTGTTTGATGAAAAGGAAAGGGTTATCTTTGCTTTCCATCCTGATGTGCAAAGGGCATTCACTTTTCCTGTTTCTAAGGGTACGTCTATACTTACGCGTCCGGTCGGAGGCGCACGATCGATGTTCTGGGTTCGATTTATCGCGTCTTGTCAAGACGCGATAAATCGAACCAGGAAGTGCTCCGTCGTCGACGCTGGTAATCCAGCTCGACGAACGGAGTAGGCGGAGTCGACGGGGGAGCCTGCGCGCCGCGTGTGGACCCCGGGTAAGTGCTTTTTCATTCTAACTAAGGTACTTCGACTTCAGCTACGTTATTCACGTAGCTGAAGTTGCGTATCTTAGTTCGAAAGGGGGGGTTAGTGTAGACCTGGGCTAACAAACAAACAGGTTTGAGGTTGAGGAGAGAGAGGATAGAAAAGGTGTGGGAAATATGGCTTTTGTTGTCTCTGGAACACTGAATGGCTGGTGAGTCATGGCAGGTTGGTGGGCAGGCACCTATTTCTTAGACTCTGATTCATACTCTGGTCAGGGCTATCATCTGGTTGCATATTTTCTTAGACAGGGCAGGACTGTGGTCCTCTCATCTCACTGTGCTGATGCAGTGCAGTTAATTTTAGGATTTGTTGAAAAGCCGAGAGAATAGGAGATAGGCTAGGAGGAAGGAAGGAGAGGAAAAGCAGCAGAACAGGTTATGTGTGTGACGGGTTGGTATCACAGAAACCCCCTTGGAGCTGCCACCTGGTGTGCCAAGGCTACTTCTGCCCCTGCTTTCCTGCCTTTTCCAGCTTGGGACTCCAGAATCCTGTCGGTTTTGAGCCAGATACCGTTGATCTGCTGCAAACCCAGACCCAGGTCTGAACCACGTCCCCTAACCGCTGTAGGCCTGCCTGGAAGCAGCTCAGGAAGTACCCTTGCCTTTGACACCCAGGTGCCCAACTTCCAATGGGATTCAAACCCTGAATAAATCCATTTTACCCTGTATAAAGCTTATACAGGGTAAACTCATAATTAGTTCGCCTTCTATTTCAAAGATAGAAAGATATGCACAGCTGTTTGCCCACCCCCCCAGGTACTAACATATACTCCAGGTAACTTAATAAGTAAAAAGGGATTTTAATAAGTACAGAAAGTAGGATTTAAGTGATTCCAAGTAGTGACAGACAGAACAAAGTGAATTACTAAGTAAAATAAAATAAAACACGCACGTCTAGGTCTAATCAAACTCAACACAGATAAAAACCTCACCAGTTCCAGTCTCTTTCTTTTACAGGCTGTAGAACTCCTAGCCTGGGTCCAGCAATCGCTCACACCCTCTATTGTCTTTGTCCTTTGTTCAATCTCTTTCAGGTATGTCCTTGGGCAGTGGAGAGCCTCTCTCTTTAGCCAGCTGAAGACAACATGGAGGGGTCTCCCAGGGATTTAAATAGACTTTCTCTCCTGGATGGATACTCCTCTCCATTCCTTGTGTAGCATCATGTTACCCTGGAGTTTTGGGATCACATGGGCAAGTCACATGTCCATCTCAATAACCAGCCCAGCCAGTCACATTCCTGGCCAAGCTCAGATGTGGATTGGGGTCTGCCACTTCTTTTGTCTGTTAAATGCTTGCACTTAACTTGCACATTCTTTTCTCCAGACATGATCCCATGCTCTTACCAAAGCTATGTATAAAACCAGCAAATATAAAACCAATATTCATAACTTCAACTACAACAATGATACATGCATACAAACAGGAGGAATAGATTCAGTAGATCATAACTTTTACAGAGATATGTTACATGGCACATGTAGCATAAAACATATTCCAGTTACATCATATATGCATTTATAAGCATCTTCCCATAAAGTTTCATTGGGGACACCGTCACAATGTGCCTTTGTGGTGCTGGCAGTTAGGTACCCTCAATGATGGGCTGAGGACTGGATGTCCTGATAGGACAATGATTTCCAGGACTTATGAGTGAAAAACAAAGTTCTATGAAGATGACCAAGACCCACTGGGCTTCCTCTCGGGAAGAAAGTCTTTCAGTCAGGTTTCTTCCTTCTGTCCTGGGGTGAGGGGAGATGAGACAGGCTGGGATGCAAGTGGGGCTGAGAGATGAAATGTTTTTTCAGTCTCTTTTTAAGAAACCCCAAAAGGGGAAAAGTGGATATCATAGTTCGTCCCCTCACTATTTTGTCCGCCAATTAAGTGTAACGTTCGTTGTGCCAATTTTGGTTCTTTAATGTTCCACAGCTTCTGTTTTTAAGCATGATTTCCACAGTTCGTGAATTAAATCATTAGCCTCTTTTTGGTTGGGCTAATCCATTTCTCTTTCGGTTTTCTTCTATTTATTCATAACATTCATTGACTGAACACAACTTGACCTATTTTCCATGGTTAATTTCCACGCAGGAAAAAAGTCATAGGTTATTTTGACGTTGTATCTGCTTTTGCTCACTTTCTACATTTGAGCTTACAATTGGGGCACATTTTAGGTCCAATAATTGCAAGAAATCTCTGCCTAACACTGCCCTCCATAAAGGAACTCTATAGCCCTGGTTAAATGAATGCCTTGTGCTTCAAGAAACAGGTTCTTTCTAAAAGCAGTACACAGTGCATCCATCTGTACATATCCTTCCTATTCCCAGTCCCCATTATTCCTCGTGGCTGGTTGCCAGTGCAGGATTTACTAGTGAAATTCACATGAGAGCAGTTTGAGAGTAGAAGAATCAATCAGCCATTATTTTTTCTTCAGGAGTAACCCACCGATGCATGGCTCGGCTGCGTTATTTATTAAATAAAAATTCCTCAGCCTCCACATAATTGGATTGCTGGGTAAGCCCTCAAACTGATCCATCCCCAGGATTCAACTCATTTGGGCTGCAATGAAAAGTAAGAGGCTGACAATAAGCTCAATGGAGAGTTAGCACCTCCAGCTTCATGCTCGTTTTCATTGCTTAATTCAGAGTGGCTTTTTTGCCTGGAAAGAAGCAGGTGGGAAAAAACGTGTTCGCTTTTTTTTTAAAGCAGCTGATTCTGATGTTGTCCTGCTGCTGCTCTTTGGAATGCCAGCAAAATGCAATCTTAGGTACTGGCCTTGTGAATGTATTTTAAAAGGGTATTTCACTGTAGAGTGAGGGCTCAACTTTCCAGACTAATTTGGGGACTGTCTACTTAAGGGTCCCTATGATCTGGGTAATTATGACCTGGGTGGAGAAGCAATGTGAGTTTAGGGAGGTTGGGGGCAGGAATACTTTGGGATTTTATACCCCCGGACTGTGTCATTCACCTTTCTGTGTGCCTCAGGACCCCATCTGTAACACTAATTAATAACAATAATGCCGTCCTGTAGGCATTCTATTAAAAAACCAAGTCTGCGGAAGGACAGTATATCCTTGCATCCACTGGTCATATAGGTTCTGTGTGTGTTTGCCAAATACATACATAAGCACAGCATTACGTTCAGTTTAGATGTGTCAAATCTGGATCACACATTTCTTAAGAAAGGTACCTTGGGCCTGATTTTGCACCAATTCCCCCTGGTGTAAATCAGGAGTAGCGCCGTTAAGGTAGAGTGGCTGTGTGGTCTTATGGAGAAGGCACTGACCTGAGCTATAGATGTGGGTTCTAGTCTTGGTTCTGTCATGGACCTGCTGGGGGACCTTGGGCAAGTCCCTTCCCACCATTTGTCTGTCCTGTCGATTTAGACTGTAAGTTCCTAGGGGCAGGGGCTGTCTCTCGTTATGGGTTTATGCAGCACATGAGGCCCCGATCTTAGTTGGGATCTCTAGATACTACTGGAGGGCAAATAACAATAATGCCTTGAGACAAAGGTCTGTCCAGATGGAATTAAGGCTCAGAGTGTGTATGAACACATTCAGGGTGAAAAACACTACAAGGATTTTTAAAGACCCTAGACACATTAGGGTTTAGATTATAGGGCATCTAAAAATGTAAAGTGCCTTCATCATAGCCCTATTGTTGTGGCATGGCATCACTACAGGGCGGAGTTAAACCAACACACCCCACAAAACATGTCCTACAAACAAATCAACCCAGTCGCTTTAAAGTTGCCATGTTAATATTTTTTGACTGCATCATTGCAAACGTGACACCAGTGCAGGGATGAGACAGTGGCACCGCTGGGTCAGCCTTTTTAAACTTTCCATCAGGTTGAGCCAGGCTGGTTTGGGGTGTTTGGCAGTGGGGAGGGATGCATCTTACCTGTCTATCCACCCACATCTGGCCCTGTTCATTCAGCCCTCTTTGGCTATCAGAGGTTGTCCATAGGTCTATAGATCTGTCAGTGGTCCCAGTGTCCCACCTGGAATGTCCTGCTCTCCGTGCTTGGAGGTGAGGCACCCTGCTTGCTGCTGGGGGTTGTTCTTCCCAACTGCCACCTTCCTCAAGCACCGGTGCATTAGCCCTGGCTGGGAGGGCCCAGCTGCTGTAACGCCCAAGTCCTGTGGGCTGGAGCGGGAGACATGGGATGGAGTCACTCAGCCAGGAGCTTGGGTCATGCCACAGCGGGTGTCACTGGCCTCCATCTCTGTCCCCTGGAGACCCTGTGCCATGTCCCCCTCTGCCTGCTTGCACCTCCCTCTAGAGGGGTGTTCTCTAGCCAGCCCCCTGCTCCCCGGCAAGAGGCCTAAGCATCCAGCACCAGGCCAGGAAGGGGTGAGGTGGGGATTTCCCATGATGTCTGGGGCCTGAACTCAGACCCACTCTGGCGCCCCATCCTAATGCACCGGTATAAAAGTGTATAACCTAGCTCAGAATGGCAACGGTTGTTTTCTTCTGCATTTACATAGCACTGAGCTAATAGACAGCGGGAACCCACTTCATACAAATAAATGATGGCATAACTGTCTCGCAGGGATGTTATGGCAGGAGATCAGCTGCTGTAAAGTGTGACTGTACTGGGGAAAGTGATGATGGCGCCTCCTGCGAGTATTCAGACTAATATCCGCTAACTTTTAACAATTATAATAGCACGGAACCCTATTTACTCCAGTTAGCCCCACATCCCCAATACAGCACTGGGGGGAGGAGCTGGGTGCTACTTTAGCCCATGCATCATCACAGTTCTGACTACAGGATCTGTATTGTTGGGGACAATTCTTGAGCTAGGGTGAGCCTGGCTTGACTGTCAGCACTCAGGATGAGTTTGCAAGGCTTGTAGCCTGAGTACATTTGGTCTGGCATCACTGAGAGGCAATAAATAGAGAGCCCCATGATGCTACTTTTTTAAGGCTCCTTTTTCAGAACAGCGCTGTGCTTGAAGGTGACTGTGCAGCTGAGAAAGGGTCAGTCTTGGATCTCCTTGCCCAGAGTGAGTAGCATGTTGCCTCCTTCATAAGCATTGCCATTGCTTTCCATGGCACCACTACTCCTGGTGTCAGGCACTATTGCACTGTTCCGTGTGGGCAAGGGTTTCACAACAGGCCCCAAAGTGACTGGTGACAGCTAAGGAGTTAATTTCAAAGAGTTCAATGTATTCCCCTCTGTGCACATTGGACCTTGGCTCTCGTATTCTGCTCACCATCTGTGGCCAGATCTCGCAACAGGGCCAGACTATTGGCACAGGGATTTCCCATGTGGATCCAAGGGGGATTTTGCCTTTATATTCCATATGAATCAGCATCACTACTTTGCCTCAGTGACTGAGCAAAGTTCTTGGCCTTTCCCTTTCCCCTCTCCTTTTTCCATTGCTTTTCTGAGTCAGGAATGAAAGTCCTAGAACTCTCCCCATCAGCAGGTGGCTTTTCCACATCCCCAAAGCGTCTGTTCTGCCCTGTCAGTGTCCTCGACCCCACGTCCTTCTCTCTTTCATGTCTCACAAATGTAATTCCATTAATTGTCCCTGAAGTCCTGACAAGAACTGGGCCTGGGTTTGATTTCCTGATTGGCACCTGATAGTTTTATATTGCCTTTGGGCTGCGGGAACTTGGAGACATTTCTGATGAAGCAGACAGAGGTTTGACGTTACATATTACACATGGGCCTGAATCAAAATCTCTGCTCCAAACACCACTGAGACTCAGGCTGGGATCTGAATCTGAATCAAAATTTTGAAGTTGGCTTTTATCTTTATAATGGTTCAGACCAGAACAACCCCACATAGTGTGACTTGGGCCATTTGCCGTCCTTGAAATCCTCAAATGAAATTTGCTATTTATTTTTTATTGTCGTTTTAGTGTTTTATCATTATTTTATATATTCATACCCCAAACTGAGATTAGGGGCCCATTGTGCTAAACACCACAGATTAAGGCTGCCAATCCTCCAGGATTGGCCTGGAATCTCCAGGAATGAAAGATTAATCTTTAATTAAAGATTATGTTGTGTGATGAGACCTCCAGGAATACATGCAACCAAAATTGGCAACCCTACCACAGATTGGTGGACAGAGTTAAGACCAGAAACCCCAGTGTGCTGACACCTAGACCACTTAACCACTCTATGGTGGCTTTTCCTGACCTAGCCCTGGTTAGGAAGCAAGGAGTATATCCAAGGGTGGATTAAGGCAGAACCCAGAGCTCAGGTTCAGGACCCAGGAAGTAGTATTGGTAGGGCAGTAAGTCAGGAGCGTAGCAATCACTTATTGAGAGCTAGGCCCTTTTCCTTTGATGGGGGGCGGAGCCCTCTCACAGGCCTGGACCCAGGTCTCCTTTCATCTCACTCTATCACTGATCATTGCCTCGTTGTTAGAGCTGGTTAAACATGAATTATCATTGTACAGGAAATCTAGTCCCTTCCAAACACATTTCCTCCCTGAATTGAAAAGGAAAGTTGAAATTAGGGTGACCAGATGTTCTGATTTTATAGGGACAGTCCCAATTTCTGGGTCTTTTTTTTTATATAGGCTTCTATTACCCCCCACCTCCTGTCCCGATTTTTCACATTTGCTGTCTGGTCACCCTAGTTGAAACATAGAGACATTTCATGGAGCACAAATTTCTGAAGAGGTTTGAATTGGATATGTCGAAATGGAAAATGTTGGCATTTTCTATCGAATGAAAATGACCCGACATGCTGAGGCAACATTTTTCATCTCAAATCAGCATTTCAAAGTAAAAAATGTCCGGTTGTTTCAAAAGATCAACCTGAAACAAAAATTTCCTTTTGAATCTCTGTGTGACAGGTTCAGTCACAGAGACCCCCTTGGGACTGTCACCGGATGTGCTGAAATTACCTCTGAGCCCATTTTCCCTGCCAGCTTGGGAGTTCCAGAACCCTGCCTTGTTGAACCAGACACGCTAGCCTGCTGCAACACAGACCCAGGGTCTGGGCCATGCCCCCAAAGCTGCAGGCTTTAAGTGAAAACAGCTCTGCAGGTTACCTGACTCCAGCACCCAGACACACAGCTCCCAATGGGATCCAAACCCCAAATAACTCAGTTTTACTCTGTATAAAGCTTATACAGGGTAAACTCATAAATTGTTCACTCTCTATAACACTGATAGAGAGATATGCACAGCTGTTTGTCCCCAAAGTATTAATCACTTACTCTGGGTTCTTTAATAAACAAAAGTGATTTTATTAAGTATAAAAAGTAGGATTTAAGTGGTTTCAAGTAATAACAGACAGAACAAAGTAAGTCACCAAGCAAAATAAAGCAAAAACATGTAAGTCTAAGCCTAATACATTAAGAAACTGAATACAGGTAATATCTCACCCTCAGAGATGTTGCAATAAGCTTCTTTCACAGACTAGACTCCTTCCTAGTCTGGGCCCAATCCTTTCCCCTGGTACAGTCCTTGTTAGTTCCAGCAGCCATCTCAGGTGGTAACTAGGGGTTTTCTTATGACTGGCAGCCACTTTGTCCTTCTCCACCCCCCTTTTATAGCTTTGGGAATCTTTTGTCTCTCTGGGTCCCCACCCCTCCTTCTAAATGAAAAAGTACCAGATTTAAGTTGGATTCCAGCATCATGTGACATGGTCACATGTCCTGTGAGACCCCAGCCTCCATTCTTCCTGGGCTGGCCCACACGTACACAGGAAGGTTTGTAAGTCAACAGAGCCATTTACAGTTCATTTATTCTGAAGCACCCTTAATGGCTTCCACTTAATATGTTTGCATCAGTAATACAAGTTTATATCTTATTCTCCTAACTCCAGATATAGAAATAATACATGCAAACAAATAGGATGAACACACTTAGTAGATTACAAGCTTTCTAATGATGCCATACAAGGGGTATTTAGCATAAATCATATTCCAGTTAGGTCATATTCATAAGCATATTTCCATAAAGCATATGGAGTGCGACATCATACTCCCCATTGGAAAACCAATTTTTTTGGTCAAAATCGGCAATTTTCATGTGCATTTCCTGAAACCGTTTTCTGATGGGAAAATTGTTCATGTGAAAAACAGTGACTGGGTCTCCTCTTTGTGATCATAGATGCTGCAATGTTTAGGGAAGAACTGTCTCTGAACACAGCGTCTCCTTGCATAGGGAGACATATCCTGCCTGCTTGGTTTTCCTCAGAACACAGGCTTGTAAATAAAACTTAAAGGGATCCTCCTGTCCCCTCTAGCCCCAGCAGATGGAAATGATCTACGCTGTTTGCATATCGGTTTACACCCTGGGGAAATCAAGCAGGTGGTGATGCAGTTACCTTTAACCAACACTTTAAAGCAGTCGTATTACACTTTATTGCCAGCGACGGCTTTGCCTCTTAGCTGGCAGAGTCAGAAGAAAGTAAATGAATGGTTGATGATATATTTCCACCCCCAGTCCCTTTTCCTCTTCTGGTGCTCTGACTCCTCACCCTAGTGACCCCAAGTATTTGTGAAGTGGCACCTGGGTTGCAGTACGTTCCAAACAGCATGGACTGAAATGAGATACCTTGAGCAGTGGAGTGCTGAAATTCCTCCTGCCTTTACTTTGTCTTCTTTTGGCTTAGGAATAGTCATTCCTAGGAGGAAATATACCTGCCAGAGAGACACTAGTGTTAAGGCCAAGTTGCAGATTTCGTTCTAAGCTTCTTCCCTCACTTCACATTTTTTTCTGGACTCAAGCTTGAGACACAAGTTCTGGTGCAGATTATATATATATTAGCTTGAAAAGGATTTTTGTGTCTTGTTTGGGGGGGGGCGGGGAGGTGTTGTCCCCACACAAATCCATTTATGAATTTTCTAGAAAGGAGCAAAGGAGTTAAATTAGGCAGCCATTTGTAAGTGAGTTCATTTCATCCTTGGTGCATAGAGGCTGCGGCAGACTATGGGGCATGGAGAAGAAAATTAAATACCTGTCTTTCCTCTCTGCTTGGCCCGTCACACTGTGGTTGTGCTTCCCTCTGTCCTCACCCAGTAAAGGCTGCTCAGGGCCCTCGGTTTTTGGTCCCTGCTGTTGCCTTAAAAATATCCTTCTGGAGCTGGCTGAAAAACACTCTTTTACAAATAAAAATCTCATGGAGAATAATGGGCTTTTAAAAAAAAAAAATTTTCCTAAATAAATAAAAACCATGTTTTCAATGAAAAACTGAACCCCAAAGCAGGAAAATGTTCAGTTTTTTTGAAAACCATTTTTGGTCATAATTTTCAGTTTCTAGTTTTTCATTGAAAAACTGGAACATTACGATGAGAAGAAAAAAATACACATCTTGGTCAAGAAGCCAATTAGAAAGAAAGCAAGGTTTAGACCAACCCCCCCCCCCCCAAATATCTTTATTCACTTAGGCCATGTCTACACTACGGAGACTACACTGGCATAGCTCTGTTAGCATAGCCCTATAGTGAAGGCGGCCTACACCAATGGAAGAGGCCTTTTCTGTCAGGGTACGAACAGCACTTCCCCAAATAACAGCAGCTCTGTTGATGGAGGCATTCTTCCACTGACATAGTTGCATTTACACCCCAGACAGAGCTATGTTGGTCAGGAGTGTGGATTTTTCACACCTCTGATGGACATTACTCTGTCAAACTAACTTTAAGTGAAGACTAGGTTTGTCTACCCCCAAAAATGTCCCTGTTTTAACTATTCCATTATAATTCAAGAAGTACAGCCCCTCAGTGTGGATGCAGCTAGACTGGTATATGTTTGCTTTATACCGGAAAATAGTTCATTCCCATAGGGAAGGGGGATAAATGTTACCAGTATAAAGCACCTTCAATCTGATATAGCTGCATCCACACTAGAGGCTGTATCTGTTTAACAAAATCGGTATACAAGCACACCTCAGCTGAAATAGTTCAACTGCTACAACAGCTTTGTGGAGGCTAGGGCTCAAGTGGCCGAAGGGGATGTCTACGCTGCAGCTGGCACAATGGCAGGGGTATGGCACTGCACCTGTGCCTGGTAGCCCCGTAATGTCAACCCTTTTTTTCATTGAGGTATTAATCCATCTCTCTGAGAGGTGGCCACGTCTACACCAGGCGTTAGGTCAAACTAACTACCGTGCTCAGGGGGTGAATTTTTTCACAGCTCTGAGTGCTGTAGCTAGGTTGATCTAATGTCTAAGGGTAGCCCAGGCCTAAGTGGTACAAACACTACAAAACAGTCACATCTAAGACAAAACCAAGTGAAGCTAATTTAACCTGGTTAGCCTAATTGATTGCTCCTTCCAATGAGACTGATGGGATGGAGAAAAATATGGAACATATTGTAATGCCATCATATAAATGAATGGGATGCTCTCACCCCAAGCACTGTATTCAATTGTTGTCACTTTACCTCAAAAACGATATATCAGACTTAGAAGTGGGCTCAGGCAAGAGGAGAGATTAGGGGCCTAGAAAAATTCAGTATGAGGAGATATTGAAAAGACTGGTACTCTGCTAATTCTAGAAAGGAGACAATTAAGAAGGGACATTATTCTGCATACCTCTATATGATTGGTGTAGAAAAGGGAGATCGGGAACTTCTATTTGTGCTGTTTCACACACGCACAAGAGGACATTTGATGAAACTGAGAGACAACAAAAATAAAAGTGCTGAAAGGAAATACTTTTTTCACACACTGCAAAATTAGCCTGTGGAACTCACTGCCACAAGATATTTGTGAGGTCGTGAAATTAGCAGAACTCAGAGGAAGATTGGATATGGATAATGAGACCATCCAGAATGATGATGATGAGGATTCTAAGATCAAGAGCTTGGTAAAGGCGATAAACCCTTCTGCATAGATAGACTGACCTCTAATGAATGTAAGTAGGAGGAAACTTCCCTCTGTGGACAGGATACCTCAGAATTGCCAGCTGCAGGGTTTCGTTCACCCTCCACTGAAGCAGCTGCTTCGGGCCACTATTGAAGACTAAATAGTGGACCAGGTATCTGATCCGATCTGGCAGTTCTGATATTCTCACCCCTGATTTTTCTCCTAAAATTCAACCAAGGTTCAAAATATTCAAATACATTTATAATTTCTCTCCCAGAGTTTGGCAATGCAAGCTGAAAATTTCCTTATTAAACAAACAAACCCGTACAAAATGCTACAGGAATGGTCCTAAACATGGCCATAGCTCTGTTGTAGAGTAGAAGGGGGAATATATTTTTATAAGTATTTGTGGTCTTGGCCAAGACTGGCAACAGAAGTACTTAAACACTGTAAGGAAGGTTGTGTTGGTGATGTTTCCAGACCACTCAGAAATCTCTGGAGAAAGTCTGTTCTCAAGAGATTTGCAGCCCTGTTTTGGTCACTGCAAAAATTTGGATAAACTTTGCTGAATCAGCCCAACTCCTGAGGGCTTATCTGCAGCAAAACCAGATGCAGCCCGCTTTGACATCCTCCCAACAGTCGTTTTTTCTAGACATAATCACAAACAGTCCCATTTCCTGATAACGCACAGAGAGGGCAAAACTGACTCAGAAAAATTCTCTAGTATGAGCGCCAGGCAGCTGGCGACTGCATCTCTGTCCAATGGCCAGGACTGAATCAGGGCTGAGCTGACATGGCACGTAAATCCAGTTGCAGCAGGAAAAATGTTGCGACTCACTTAAGAGCATATTTAGCCTAGAATAAAGTCTCCTTGTCAACCAGTGAAATGGGTCTCCTGGATTCCTTTTCCCATTAGCACTACAAGTCAAGGTGGTGCTCCTGGGAGTGAGGAAAGCAAACAGCATTCTCATCTGATTAAACCGCCACTGATTGATGAGCTGGCAGCTAGTGAGGTCAACAGCTCCCTTAGGGTCCATAATAACTCCTCCCAAATGACGGCCCTGATGACCCAGAGAAAAATGGAATTACGTTTGAGAGTCCATATTAGCAATTTAGGACCAAATCCATTACGGGGATGTTGTAATTATTAAAACAATGCACTGGTCTAGACCACCTAACCATGAAGAAGAGATGGATGAGACTTTTTTTAAACAATTAACAAAAGCATCCAAAATACAGGAGTTGGTGGTAATGAGGGACTTCAACTACCCAGACATCTGTTGGGAAAATAACACAGCAGGACCCAGATTATCCAACAAGTTCTTGGAATGCATTAAAAACAACTTTTTTAATACAGAAGGTGGAGAAAGTGACTAGGGGAGAGGCTGTTTTAGATTTGATTCTGACAAACAGGGAGAAACTGGTTGAGAATTTGAAGATGGAAGGTGGCTTGGGTGAACATGATCATGAAATGGTAAGAGTTCATGATAGGAGGGAAAATAGTGGAATAAAGACAATGGACTTCAAGAAGGGAGACTTTAGCAAACTCAGAAGTGGTAGGCAAGATACTGTGGGAAGCAAGTCTAAGGGGAAAAAGAGTTCAGGAGAGTTGGCAGTATTTTAAAGAGACATTATTAAGGGCACAAGAGCAAGCTATCCCAATGCATAGGAAAGATATGAGGTGTGGTAAGAGACCACCCTGGCTTAACAGGAGCTCTTCAATGACCTGAAACTCAAAAAGAGTCACGCAAGAAGTGGAAACTAGGTCAAATTATGAAGCATGAATATAAAAAACCTATAGGGACAAAATTTGAAAGGCCAAGGCAAAAAAAAGAAAAAGAAAAAAAGAAAAAGAAAGATGAGAGATTAAACTAGCAAGGGTCATAAAGGGTAACAAGAAAACTTTTTGCAAATATATTAAACATAAGAGGAAGACCAAGAATAGGGTAAGTCCATTACTCAATGAGGCGGGAAAGACTATAGCACGGTGATACTCAGATTGAGGGTGGGGAGCCGCAAGTGGCTCTTTAATGTATCTCCTGTGGCTCTTTGCAGCACATGATATTAAAACGCTGGGTGATTTCATTATTAACCCAGCTAAGTTATTAACCAATCAGGATGCTTTTACTATGTTATTAACCAATTACAGAATACTTGATCAGTCATTTTGCTGTGAGAATTATATATATATATGGAAATGAAACAATGAATTCACACTCTTGGGTAAAGTTGATCACTAATTTGGCTTCTGAACCACAGAGGTCCGAGTATCTCTGCAATAGCAGAAAACGCAGCAATGGCCAAAACGCTACATGCCTTTTTTGTTTGTTTTCACCAAAATAGTTAGAAGTGATTGGACAACTAACATAGTGAACATTGGTGTAAATGGGATAGGATCTGGTGTAAATGGTGTAAATCACCTAGGAAAAGAACAAGTTAAGAATTACTTAGACAAGTTAGATGTCTTCTTGTCAGCAAGGCCTGATGAAATATATTTCGAGATTACATAAGGAACTGGCTGAAGAGATCTCTGAGCCATTAGTGATTATCTTTGAGACCACATGGAGGGTGGGAGAGATCCCAGAGGACTGGGGCAGGGGCTCCCATAAGTCTCCTTGGATTCAAATGTGTGTGTTCATGGGGGGAGGGGGGGGGAGCAGCCTAGAGCCTGGAATCAGAGATCCAGCCTCAGTCCACTCCGCCCCTAGTGTTTGTGACTGTCAGCTACACTGCAGCTCTCATGCTCCTGGCCTAAGAACTACCAGTCACTTGTACAACTAGGGTGAAGCATTAGCCGTGCAAGCCACCAAAGTGGGCACACTGCAGCTCTTGCAGGCTGGGCCAGGTAGCATTGTGTTCGCAAAGCACTGAGAAGTAGAAGGCCAGGCTCTCACTCGGTTCTCCCTGAACATTTTGAGCATGGGAGTATAAATATGGAACTACAAGAGGGGAGATTAAATCTCTACATGCATTCGTTTACATCCACGCCTCCAATTGTTTTTGAGGCCACTTCCCTCCATTTGCTTTCACTTGTCACCAGTGACACTAATAGCTAAGAGGAAGCTTCAGTTTATGGGCATAGGGGAGGGACTTTTACATTATTTGAGATAAAGAAATCTTTCCTCCTGAAGCAGAAGAAATGAATTAATTCTGTGAGATAGGTCCACAGAGAACTGCCTTCCCCTAGAAGTCATGCTAATAATCTGTAATGCAATCAGCTCCCTCGATTCATTCCTCCTTTTATACCTACGTTCTTCCAAAGCTGAACTGGATCCCAGAGGGACCAATTCACCAGACATTTATAGAAAGAGTAATGTGAAGCAAACCTGATGGAATGTGGATAGTACAACATGTGACATGGGAACAGATGTTTTCTAATCATTCCTGCTCAGTTTCTGGTCACTAGCCAGTTGTGTTAAGTCCCCAAACAAGAGCGGAGTGGCTTTAGGCTGTACAGAGATGGTAGCTAATCCAGACATCTGTTCAGGAAAACAGTTAGGCAACTTGACATTGGTATTTTTACAACATCTCACTGCTACACCTTGGTTACTCATTGCACTAGATGGTGAGCCAGGCGGATGAGCACCAGTTGTTAAATCACACTTTCTGAGTGAATTTAATGCCAGTTTGACAGCTTTGGAGCCCTCACCGTCCCCAGGTGCAACACCGTACTGCAAACTCCTCTCAGATGTCCCATTGCCATGTGGTGCAAACCCGACCTGGAGAAGCCATCTACAGAGGGAGAGGGCAGTACGGCTGTAATCCTCTCCCTCCACCAGCCTGCAGGGGAAGAGCTCGGCAGACACTAGTGCAATGGTGCCGCCACCTCGGCTGACACGCTGGGACTTGAACAGCGGACCTCCAGACATAGGCGCCGACTTCCGGAGCACCCACGGGGAAAAATTGGTGGGTGCTCTGCACCCACCGGCAGCTCCCCGCCCGCCCCGGACCCGCGGCAAACTTACCGGAGCACCGGGAGATGTTGCGGGGCCCCGCCCCCGACGCCGGGCGTCAGCACCCACGGACATAACCGGAAGTTGGCGGCTGTGCCTCCAGAGCTAAAACCCTGGACTGCTGCAGTTTGATTGAAAAACTGCAGTTCCCCAGTGGGGGTGTAGGCGACTCACGTCCTCTGTGGATCAGGCACATGGGGGACCTGTAAAACTTCATCACAGGGCTACATGAGCACGCTCAGGGGAGTGAGCATGCTTAGGGGAGTCATCATGGTCCACAGAGTGGAGTTGAGGTTTCATGTGGTTGGAGGAGATGGTAACTATCAGTCAGAGGAAGCCTCCAGATTGGTGTTTGAAGGGAAGGTCTCTGCTGACACTGGCTCTGAGCAATGGGGTCTGAGTGGTTGGCTGCCACTTTGGGACCTGCTCCTGTCAGAGCCCAAGAGAGCTCCAGATTTGTCCCACTAGGAATGACCATTGGAAGATGGAAGAAGTTGGGAACTCAGCTCCTTCTTCCCACAGAGTCACAAGGGCTGGGGAAAAATGTGTTACTGGGGATGACATCATTCTGTTTTGTTTTCCTGGCTGTGAGGACTCTGAGTTAACAGCTGAAGCATGTTAAATTGCAGCTCTTTTCTTTAAAGGCTTGAATTCAGTGTGTGGGAACTTTCTGTTGAAATTATTTTTTTCTTTCTTTCTTTCTTTCTTTCTTTCTTTTCTTTTTTTTTTTTTTTACAGAAAATCCAGTTTACTTAAAACCAATTTTTTATGTGGGAAAATTTCAATGTTGTTGAAATGTCAATGTTGTTGAAATTTTTGATTTTTCCTGAGGAAAATTTAAACTAAATATTTCATTTTAGGTCAGTTTGATTTTTTTTTTATTTTTATTTATGGAACTGAACCAAAATGTTTTGTTTAAAGATAGTTTGACATTAAACTGCATAAAAAACACCATATAAAAGCCAGGTCTTTATTATTATTGTGCCTTATGGTGCCACTGTGCCTCTTGGGAGTTGTAGTTTGGGTGTCTTATGTGCCCATTGTTCCCTATGAGCTGGGCTCCTTGGGTGGACTACGTCTACCATGATGCACTGCAGTGTTCCCTCTGACCAAGCATCATGGGAGTCACATGACTATGGGAGCCTTATGGGCAACATAGTGAGTTTGTGGTGCCTAGCCATTGGGGAGGAAAGGGGATTGAGGCACCTGATCTACAGCTCCCATGAGGCATCCTGACACCAACAGAGGTAGTTTAACGTCGAGCTCACTCAAAGGCAAATGTTTCAATTTGGTTCAACAAACCAAAACTTTTCGATTCAGGAATATCATTATAATAATAATGATTTATTTATATAATATATAATACTACTACTACTACTAATAATTTCATTATTTGTGAATTGAAAATTTTCAGAACTTTTCATTCTTCAAAAAATGTCATATTTTGACTTTTTGTCTGAATTTACGATGAAAACAAGTGTTGAAACACAGAAATTTCCCGTGGGATGAAATTTCCCAATTTTCACTCCACCCTCATGTTATCGCTTTTTGTTAGTAAAGAGTTCATTTCCAATTTTGGCTCCTTGTTTTTATTAATCCCAGAGGATTTGGAAGGATTTGCTCCATAACTACGGCAACAGCTAGCCCAGGTCTTGGGTGAACCCAGCAGAGTTGTATACAACAAACTTCACCTCTGCTATATAATCTCTATGGCCATTTTGCTGAGATCATCCAAAAAGAGGATCAGTTCAGTGTCAGTTGTGATGATGAGATCCAGCCACTTGGAACTGGCCTAAGACCCCAAGCAGCTGTCAGATGGAGTGGGTTTAAACTGGCAACCTGGAGAGACGAACAGATGGACTCAGCTCCATTTTCATATATGATTGTTACTATTTATTTGAATCCCAGAGGCCCCAGCTGAGAGTCAGATGCCAGTGTTCTGGGCTTTGCACACATACTGTATGTTGAATAGTGGGTGTGGGGTAACATTTTCCAAAGTGCTTCAGTGACTTGGGAGCTCAAGTTCCACTAAAAGTTAGTAAGTCATCAGATCCCAGTTTTTTTAGGTATTTTTGAAATTCCTCTATGCAACCTATGGGCCAAATTCAGTCCTAGTGTAAATGGGTGCAATTCTCATGGAAATCAGTGGGAGTTGTGCCCATTTACATGATAGCTAAATTTGGCTCCAATCACTGTCAGTGTCTCTCACTGCATAGGCCATTGGATGCTGCTGTTTAAGGCTCAGCACATTCATCATGTGTTTCTGATGACATCCCAGGAACCAGGAGAAGGAAGCAGATGTGGTTTGTGATGATGACTTATTTCAGAGGGAAGAGCGATGAGGCACAATGAGATGATGAATATTGTTTATGGCTTATATTATAGGCAGGCCCTAGAGGACCCAGTCAGGGATCAGAGCCCCATTTCGCAGGGCACTGTAGAGATATGAAGACCCAGATGCTTTCTCCTCTGGGGCACACTAGAAACCTGGCCCAGCATGGTTGCATCCTGTTGGCTCTTTGGTGGCCTTTTTGGTGTATGTCTACATATGGGAAGGTTTCAGACCAGCTGGTCTACTTGGGATCATCCTTTCCCATCAGGGAGCCAACTGATCCCAGTCAGTATCTGAATGAAATCTGAAAGAGGTATTGGGCCTGTCAGGGAGGGACTGAACTTCCGAGTGAGCAGAACTAGACATGTACAAAGGGATTTGGAAGCTGTTTTTGATCCCCGGGTCAGAATACTGGATGTTGGAGAAGAACTGGGCTGCATAGATGCCATAATTTTAGGCTATTATAATTTTCATCTCCACCTTCCCTCTTTTCTGTTCTTCTTTAGAGAGGGACAGGCATAGAGTCACTGGGTTAGAAGGGACCACAAGGGTCTTCTAGTCTAACCCCCTGCCAAGATGCAGGATTTGTTGTGTCTAAACCATCCAAGACCGATGGCTACCCAGCCTCTTTTTGAAAACCTCCAGTTAAGGAGCTTCCACAACCTCCCTAGACAGTCTGTTCCACTGGCCTACTGTTCTTACAGTTAGGAAGTTTTTCCTGAGATTTAATGTAACCTGCTGTGCTGTATTTTGAACCCACTGTCTCTTGTCCTGCCTTCTGTGTCGAGAGAGAACAACTTTTTTTCCATTTTTATTGCAGCCTTTCAAGTATCTGAAGACTGCTCTCACGTTCCCCCTTAATCTCCTCTTTTCCAAGCTAAGCATACCCAGTTCCTTCAGCCTTTGCTCACATGGCTTGCATTCCATCCCATTGATCAACTTTGTCGCTCACCTCTGGATCCTTTCCAGTTTCTCCACATCCTTTCTATAATTTGGTGACCATAATTGGACACAGTACTCTAGCTGAGGTCTAACCAGCGCCGAGTAGAGCGGTACTATCACCTCCTGTGACTTGCATGCTGTGCCTCTGTTAATGCAACCCAACATTGCATTTGCTTTTTTTGCAACAGCATTGCATTGCTGATTCATGTTGAGGTTAGGATCCACCATAACTCCCAGATCCTTCTCAGCAGTGCTGCCACCAAGCCAGTTAGTCCCCATGTGTGGATTTGGTTTTTCTTTCCTAAGTGTAGCACCTTACATTTGTCTTTGTTACATTTCATTTGTTGTCTGTAGCTCAGTTTTCCAATTTATCAAGATTCCTTTGAATTTTAGCTCTATCCTCCAAAGTATTGGCAACTCCCCCCCCCCCCCCCAGCTTTTTGTCCTCTGCAAATTTGATCTGTATGCTGCTCCCTGTTCCTACATCCAGGTCATTAATAAAGATGGCTATGAGTTGACGATCACGCAGTACAATGCGTGATAGGTCAAATTCTGCCCTTGGCCACATTCAAACTGGCTGAATGAGGATGATATATTAATTCAATGAATAAGCATTTTTTGGAAAAATTCCCATCTTCACTACAGATTATTCCACGAACTCTAGCTTCACCTTTGCAGCCCGACTGCAGTCACTTTTGTAGAAAGCCAGCACCAAGTTAGCAAAACTGGAGAGAGTCACCGGGCAGATGTGTAGAAGTGGAGTTATATCATTTGATATGGAAGGCAAGACTCAAGTCTAGTGTACAGAGGTTCAGCTCCATTCACCTGATGCCCATGGTGACTCTGGCACATTCTAAAATGATATGCAGATAATATGGTCAGCCCCTGTGCAAAGGCTCTGAGCTAGTTCACACCAGTGCTCAACACTATCCAACAAGTCTAACTCTATATCAGTTGTCACCTATTAGAGGACGCTCCTGGGACCTGATCCAAAGTCCTCTGGAGTCAATGGGACTCTTTCCATTAATTTCCAAGGGCTCTGGGTAGAGTCTACATTGGTCTCACGCTTCAGAACTGTTCGATTATCTCAGCCCAACCTCTGTCTTGGGTGGGCAGATGCCTCCTATGGACGGAATGGGCCATGGAGGCTTAATGGTCTCATCACCTTCTAGAAGGGGTCCTTTAAGGTCACTGGTGAGACCTATTGGCGGAGTGCAGTGTGTGTCTGTGTCCAGGAAGCCTGCACTGCTCAGACCTGTTCTGTGGATAAACAGAGGCCTTCAGTCTCCAGGGCTGCCCACCCAGCACTGTTCAGAAGGGCTGCAGTTCAGGGTGGGCTATGCAAGGATGAGATGCTTTGGATGGGATTGTTACTACTCTGAGCATGGTTCCAAACAGCCCTATTTTCCCAGGCAGTTTGATAATGAAATGATAAACACAAGCTATAATTAAAAAATATATTGCCAAAGGAAATCTGGAAATCGTCAGGCACATGGAACTGAATCACAGTACAGCAGCTGTCCCAGCCATAGCCCGGCCATTAAAAGAAGGGTCACAAGAAACCCTTCAGCTGGCAATCGTTGGGACATCTCTGTTGCTCTCAATACGGCAGCAGCAACCATCTCTCAGCAAAGAGGGAGTTTCACTGTAGAACCTCATTTTACTACCCCAGCAATGCAAATGATGCTTCTGTTGAGGCTGGTGTCAGAGTTTATTGATCCCTGAGGAATGTGGTCAATGAAGTTGATGGGTCCAAGTTGTGGAGTTTCGATTTAGAGCTGAACTTCCCCAGACTTTTGGTCTGTTTGGGCTCATCCGTAGAACAGCATTTCCAGGTGCATAGCTCACTCTCATACACACTGCAAGCCCATTGGCCAAGCTCAGTCCTTGTATAGCCTCACTGTGTTCATCACAGGGATGAGTCTGCACCAGTATCCATTGTGATGGATACACCCTGTTACCTTTTCTATTCATTAGAGAGGCAGTAGTTCCATGGTTAGAGCAGAGCTCAGTGAGTGAGGCTTCCAGGTCCTATTCCAGGCTCCATGCCTGGATCACTATGGCTTTGATCCAGCAAAACACTTGGGCATGCGCTTAGACTTGAGCACCTGAGAAGTCCCACTGAAGCCAGTGGGGTTACTTATGTGATTAAAGTTGAGCACTTGCTTAAGTACTTTGCTGTATCAGAGCCAGGGTGCTCAGTACTGTGGGTAACATGATTCTTCTGGGTAAATCATTGATTTCTGATTCTAAAAGCAGGAGCTCTATGACCTGAGTTAAAAAATGTGCTGTCTCTTTCAGCATAGAGGCAGTAGCAGACTCATCATCCTCTGTATGTGGCCTAGCCACTAGAGGGGGATAAAGCCCTAACTGATCCAAACCCCATAGACTCAGTGTAATGACTTGTGTCATAAGGGACGTGTTTGTAGTAAGGACATAGCTGCTGTATTGTAATGTAAGCCCTGAAGCCCTACAGAGTAGTGAGCTCTCGACTGACACCTATTGATGAATAGGGAGAAGAGCTGCCTAGAGCTGCTTGGGAATTCCAGCTGGATGGGGGTGCCATAGGGGAGGGAGCTCTCTGCTGCCATCTGTTGGAGATTAAGTGGAATGACTGAATGTGCCAGACCTCATTTGCATTTCAGCTGTGAGACACTTTGGGGCATTTTGGTTAGTGTACAGTTATGTTTTAAGTTTGCGGGCAATAAAATGCTATTTTCCCTGTTGGGAAATGAAAGTACAAAACATAGACACCAAATGTTCCTGGGGTCACTGTGAGTGAGAGCACAGTCAGATACAATTGGGTTGGGGAGCTTGGGGAGGGTGGGGATACAGGTTTAAATGAAGAAGAGAGATGATGTGTTTGTTAAATGTTAGATGCTCCTATTCTTATTTTAAAAAGTAGCCTTTGGCATGTTCAAAGGTGCAGGGAGCTGCTAGAAGAGAAGAAAGTGAATATATGCCTATCTCATAGAACTGGAAGGACCTTGAAAGGTCATCAAGTCCAGTCCCCTGCCTTTACTAGCAGGACCAAGTACTGTCCCCTATCAGATTTTTGCCCCAGATCCCTAAATGGCCCCCTTAAGGATTGAACTCACAACCCTGTGTTTAGCAGGCCAAGGGTACGTCTATACTTACGCGTCCGGTCGGAGGCGCGCGATCGATGTTCTGGGTTCGATTTATCGCGTCTTGTCTAGACGCGATAAATCAAACCAGGAAGTGCTCCGTCGTCGACGCTGGTAATCCAGCTCGACGAACGGAGTAGGCGGAGTCGACGGGGGAGCCTGCGTGCTGCGTGTGGACCCCGGGTAAGTGCTTTTTCATTCGAATTAAGATAGTTCGACTTCAGCTACGTTATTCACGTAGCTGAAGTCGCGTATCTTAGTTCGAATTTCGGGGCTAGTGTAGACCTGCCCCAAGACTCAAACCACTGAGCTATCCCTCCCCCTAAGCAGCAAAGGTTAAGGCTGCAGAGTGAATAATCTACCTGAGAGACTCTGATGTGGGCCCCCCCTACCCAGTAATCAAAGCTAAAATCACTGGATCAGGTGGTTGGTAGAGCCCTGCCACCAAGCAGCCCCGGCACCACTGACTTGCCAGATTCCTTGGATCCCACCAGCCCAGGACAGCAAAGAGGGAGTGGGGAGGAGGGAAGGGGATAGAATGCTTTAGCCACTCACAACTACCAGAGGATTGAAGTTGGGACTATTGTTAAAACACTCTATAGGGTGCAAGTTGGAGCTAATAATGTTAATTTATTAATTGCTGGCATTCCCAAATTTATTCTGTTGTCCCCCCTTTTCCAGTTCTCTTTGTTTTAAACCCCTGGGCTTTGTGTATGAGAGTGAGAAAGTGCTGCCCATCAAGGGTGCTCATGGTGGTGTATATAGGTTCCTAGTTTTTGGGTGGGGGGTTGAGCTGTTGTTATTTCAAGTTTTCAGAAGCAATACCTAGAAAACTAAACCTGGAACTTTTTGCTGCTGACAGCCTGTGGCATTAAAAAGCGCTCTCAATGGTGGATTTAGCTGGATAACGTTTGCCTTTTGCTCTCTCTATCCTGTCCCACAACCTTAAAATTCCATCTGCCTTTTGACTATAGGTAAATGATTTTTTTTTGCCCATTTCATGTAACACCCACCCACCCAATTAAGTAAATGTGCACTCTGTTAAATTAGGTTGTCTATGAGAAAAGTAGTTAGTGTAAAAAGTGAAAAATTGTGCCGGGTATTAACTTCTAGTGCTACACAAGTGTCAGCTGAGTATTTTCAGCCCAATCAGTGGAAAGGCAAGCTTTCATTCCTTGGAAAGAATATAGCGTTCCATGCCTGTGAAGAGAATGTTACAGAAATGCATTGTGGTGAAAAGTTCCCCAGTGATCAGTTTGTTTTGACTGAGAACTGCAAAGCTATAAAATTAGGACTTTACACTCAGAGTGTGTTTTGATGAATATCTAAGGAGTTAATAACGATTAGCCACTGACACTAAAGTGCTGCCCAAAAGGGATTTGGGGTATGTAGCTTTCTATAATATTTGAACATAAATATTACCCAGATTTTAGTACCATATGGTGTGAATTTAGAGTTTGCTGAAATTCTCAGTGTCTTGTGTCTCAAGGATATTTGTATTGCCTGATGGCACATCTTTCAAATATACTTGAAACTGCCACCTTTACCTCTGGTAAGTATGTGGGGAAGCAGCCTGCATGGTAGATGCTCAACAAAATAAAGATGTGTTGAGGTTTACTACAAACTCCATTTGTGTTTGTGTAGATCTAGAAGTGGGTGTCCATTTATGTGGAAGAGTGGTGTGCATCTGAGAGAGAAGAGAATACAGAAATGTAATAGTTTCCCCCAGGACAAATCTCGCAGGAAAGTTTGCTACCATGAATACTTCCCAAATACAGTGGCTAAAATATGCACAGGGCTTTTCAAGTACAAAGTGCTCTTTCTGAAATAACCTGGATATTAGACGAATACTTTTGCATGCTTCTCATCTACTTTGCACCCATTCCTAGAAAAATCAGACTAACAGTGCTTACGGTGCAGGTAGCTTTTTGAAAGCCCTGAACTTTTCCAGGCATGATTACTATCACACTACTTAATTATAGCTTCATTCTTTAGCAAATGCAGCTCTCTGGCAGGGTAATGAAGTGGTTACTGTTTGTGTAGCTGGGAAGAAGGGAAGTTCATTAGCAAAGCAAATGATTTGCCTTTTGGCGCTGGTTAACCTCAGGGGCCAAATTCCACTCTCCCTTACAGTGATGTAAAATTGATAGAGTTATTCCAGATTTACAGGGATACAAATGGGGGCAAAGTTTGGCCCTTTGCTTCTGATGGGAAAGTAAATACAATACTCTTTCCTTCCATCTATCATGTAGATAGTTAGATGGATAGATTAGATTAAAGAGGCCATGCCTGGAACTTCATATTTAAGGGGGCACTGGAAAGTGCTGATAAAATGCAGATTTGTTCCTGGAACTTGGAAGAAAAACAAAATATTTCCTCCCCAGACCCATTCCCCTTACTGAAGGGGTTCAGGTTCAATATTTGAGAAAGCTTGAAGGGAATCTATTGAATATGTTAAAGTTAGAAGCATTGAAATAGGATTTGCCCTGGTTTTATGACATTTCTTTGTCTCTGTCTGGTTTAATATTGATAAAATGTATAACCCTCCAACTTTCTGTACTTAACGTAGCTGAAGTTGCGTATCTTAGTTCGACAGGGGGAGTTGTTGTAGACCTAGTCACATTACCAGGAACCCTCCACCCCTGTGTTCCTTTCCATGCCAACTGGTACCCTACCTTTCCTTGCACTTGTCCACATTTGGACATTTATTTCCAAGTTTGTTTTCTGCACAGAGGACTTCTGTGTATATGCAGAAAATATCGTAGACTCATCTAAGTATTAATCTCAAATATAAATGGGCATGGATTAGATTTTTAATCAGTAAATGCCTGTAAACATCTATTTTGCCGCACACACCCAAAAAGGCAACAAATATCTGCATTGATAATGATCAACATTTTTCTTATTTTCCCTGTCAACAGATAGGCAAAGTGAGAAAAAAATGCTGCATGAGAATTTATTAGAATTCGATTTCAGGCTATTTACTTTGTATATTTTGACGTATGGTGTTGACAATTTGTGTTTTAAGGGTTCTAAAGCTTTAACTTTTTGAATCTCAACACCCACTGTCATTAAATAATTATTGTCTAGCTCCCCCCACCCCGCCCCGCCTATTGTTTGATACCCACATAATCTCCCATGACTGAAAAATCCAAGATAAAGAAAATCCAAGAAGATCGATTGGACTCCTCCGACGCGACGGGTAAGTATAGATGTACCCAGAAGCCTATTGAGTTGTTCACTGGACCACCAAAATGGACATCCCAGTATTTTTGTGCTTTTTTTTTTACCAATCTGTCCTTTTGTCCATCTGGCATCTCCTTCTGTGTTTTCACTACCTCCCCTCTTGATCACATATACAAGGCAAGGAGCAGAGATATGCTGTCTAGTGTGATTTTTAAAGGGATATGGGGAAGGATTTCCATGTTTTCTCACATTAAACAGTCTAATTTATTGTTGTTAAATTACATTTCTTTCTGGGACTTGCAATGCTGTGCATGTTGTGTTTGAATCCGTTTACTGCCAGTGCAGTAAAACTGTGACTGCACCTAACGGCATTGCTAATAAGTAACCTAGAACACCACTTATTTCCTATTAAAAGGCCTTCAAATACAACAAATTCCTGGTGCACTTAGCAGCGGACACAATGTTATATCTAAGGGTATGTCTGCACTGCAGTCGCAGAGTGTGAGAGCAGCTCATGTAGACATACCTGAGCTAGCTCAGGTACCAGTACGTGCGTTAGTGTGGGCTACACAAGCCCCCCAGAAACCCTGGGAAATTACTCATGGGAAAAACCTGGGATGCCGCAGTGTCAGTGCTCCGGTTCCTGAGCTAGCCGGTGATCACAGTATAGACGTACTCTAAAGGTAACACTCCTCCATGGTCTGTATGTGAATTAGTGAAGCAGCGTGTTTAAGAGATTATACGTGTACTAAGCCAGAGAAAATATTGAAACTTAAGCTAGATTTTGAGACTGTTTTCTGAGATAATTAAAAAAAAATTTTTTTTAAGTAATTGGGAAGAATAGTGATCAACATTCCTCTGTACATTTGTTCCTGTTAGTAGAATTTTATGCCTTTTCTGGGTTGCTTAGTTCTTTTTGTTTCATTTATGACTGTTTCCTAGGAAAAAGGGGTTACATATTTTTGCACAAAGCACAGCCCCTCCTGGGTGCATATATGTATATATTAATTATTAATTACAGGTCGTTATTACAGGTAGGACAGGTGGCAATGCCTACAGTTAAGATTGTCCAACATTTTCCCCTATTAGGTGGAAAAAGGTGTTGGGCTGAGACAGGAAGGGAGGAAAAAGTGAACTTCTTTCTTCCAAAGAGCCACTGCTAGGAAATCTGTTTTGAGTACCTTAACTTTCCCAAACTTTAACCATTTGGACTGACATTTCCCATCCCAGGTGTCAGCCTCCGGCTGAATTCGTCTGCAAAATTTCACCAAAAAGCTGTTCAGCCATTTCAGAGAACGAGGTTAGGAGAAAATATGTTTTGCCTATGTTAAAAAATTCTTACAACCCTTCCTTAGAGAAGCTTTAGCACCTCCCTGTTGGAGCAGGGACTTGAAATTTAGCACTGGGGACGGGTGGTCCCATCCAGTGCCAGGAATGTACCTTTTGCCATCCCTGTGAAATCTGGCCAAATTATAAACCTCTGAAAATTGCAGTTCACACATGCCAAGGAGACTTCTTTGGATTCTGCAGAAAATATACTAGGTGATCATGTATTTAAAGACCATATCATAATGTGTAAACACAAGGGGGTCAAATTAAGGTTGTACAGGCAATCTTAATTCTGCCATCTCCTAGTGTCCGAGTGTTTGACTTTGCAACCATAATGTCCTTTGGGTGTATTTTTAATGCATTATATAGATATTTATAGCTATAAGAAGCTAGGTAATGGATAAGCATTATGCTGAGCTGGCAGGGTATGTTATTTATTTCACATCCTGTTGTCTGATTTTAATTAATGTCTCCTAAGAGAAGACCTTGGAATGAGGAGGAATCAGACAGGTATGGACCAATACATATCACTGGCTTCTGGGACTACCTCAAGGGACAGAAATCTGGGACGATGTTCTCTTGTTTGTCCTTCGCGGTCCCCTTTGGCTGCCACAGCATTGGCTGTTGTTAGAGCGGCTGATAAATTATTGTCATAGTGTGAGACTCCCTCGGAAACCTCCCCCAAAGTCATGCTAGAGATGATTTTCTCTGCCGCACAGCCCCACAGACAAAATATGAACCCATCAAACCCAAACTCATACTGCATACTTCCTCCATAAACCCATAATGCTTCACACACTTAACCAGTGCACAGATGTCTATGGCATGTAGAGTATTTCCGACCTCAAGCATTGAAAAATCACAAGACATGTCCCAAATGAGATTTTAAAAAATAATAAATATGGGTTCTTTTTATTTGTCTTCTAGTTTATGAGCCTTTAGGGCTCACGTTTTCAAGCTTTTCTCCACAATGGTGTTCTGGAAATTTACTTTTACATAAAAAATGTAAGCTGAGATTTTTGTGTAATCACATGATTCCAGTAACTGGGGTCTTAACTAAAATGGCAGACATTACGAGACCTGTGATAAAATTGCAAGAGCTGGCAAAACTGCCATAGTTAGCACTGCTGAGGTTGGACTTACTGTTTGGTGTTACATTTGAAGCATATGTATTGTTTCTTCATGTGTTGGAGGTGTTTGGGAGGGTTCTGTTCACAGCATAGGCACACAGAAGTTAGATAAAAACATAAAATATTCTTTCTGAAAGCTTGCAATGTTAGGCAACTTTATTTCTGAGACTCTAGAGCCCTAACATAGAAAAACCAAAACCAGAGAGAGACAAATCAGGCTGCTCTTTAAGGCAGAGAAGCACAACTCAACCCACTTTACTCAAGGCTGGCTCTTTGCAGACTGAATGCTGGCGCTCCAGGCTGCATGCTTCTTAGAGAGCTCTCTAGTGTGCAAGAAGGACCAGGAAATCCCTTGTACTTAAAATGGTAGCTTGTAATTTTAATATAGTTTTCAACACGGTACAAAGAGTTTCTTGTGATTGTGTGATGTGGATCCAAAAGCATGTTGCTAAGGGGTCACTTCATTGGACAGTTCTATGTTATTAAGGTTCTGTATAGGTGGGCGTTGCATTTTTGGAGGGGAGGTATTTCATGCATAATGTGAATAACCAGAGCTTGCTGGGAAATGCATTTTTTCCCCACAAACCAATCTGGAAACTGACAACTCAAAACCAATATCTTTTCACTTTTTGGCTGATTTTTTGTTGTTGTTGTTGCTGAAAACTAAAAAAAAAAAACCAAAACAGTTTTGAGAGTTTTTTTGATGAACTCCTGTCCCTCCCTCTACCCCACACCAAATTAGTCAAAATTGGACATTTTCCATGGAAATTTCCATTCTGAGAAAAAAACATGGTGTATCAAAAATCTTCTTGACAGAAAGTCTTCAGCCAGCTCTAGTAATAACCTTTACATAAAAATTTTAACCCAGTCTAAAGAATTCTAAAGCTGGTTTATAATTCTTTGTTCTATAGAAGGGTTTAAAGATGTTCAGAGGAACTTAGTCTCTGTTAATTTCTGCAGGTTTGTGGAATAATGTGTAGAACCCTACTTAATGTCTATTGGTTTCACCCCTATTAAATTAGGACTCTTTCAAAACAACGTGGTTTATTTCCTCAGACGACAACAATATAGATGTCTGGAGCAATGTTAACCAATTAGATTGTAGAAACAAATGATTAATTGGCTCACTTGAGGTAATAACAGCTTTCATATAATTCCTAATGCTGCCAATCAGCTCACATATGCTAACCTCATCTTCTGGGCTGGCTCATCAGAGATCAGTAATATGTTTTGTTTTAACACTGGTAACTTTGGCTTCCTTGTAGAACATTAGTCTAAAGTAATGGACAGACTTCAGCTATTAATGGCCATAAGAGACTTCCAAATATTTCCGATGAAAGCATCCAGAATATATGTACCTCTGTAGATCCTTATTTCAATGAACAGGTAGATTTATTGCCCTTTGTGGTTAATAGTGATCTTGGCCTCATCTCTCTCAATATCTACTTGTAGGGGGTCAATAAATCTTGAAGCTCATCTCACAAGAAGCCAATATCTGCTTATTATCTGACAGTGAACCTGGGTCCTCTCTTTTGAGTTCTTTTATTTATTCATTTATCCTGCCATCTTGGCTAGCACAGGTTTCAAGCCAAATGTTCCTCTGCTAATACTGCCTTCTAATGGCTCTCCTGCAAAAGCAGAATGTGGACACTTCATGAGGTGTCGATCATATCCTTGTGTCCCTTCTTTGACCATTTGCCAGAAGCTGGGATCACTTGATGATTACCTGTTCTGTTCATTCCCTCTGAAGCAACTGGCATTGGCCACCATTGGAAGACAGGATACTGGGCTAAATGGACCATTGGTTTGACCCAATATGGCTGTTCTTATGTTCTTATTCATCCTCTCAGACATCTGTGATGCTCCAGTGATTCCTTTAGCAAACTGCATTTTTCAAAGCTCCACTGAGGCAGAGACGATCCTGAAATCGAATGAAGAAAACCAACTCTTGTGCGCACAAATAACACCTGCACATGTAACTTGGCTACATAGACAGCTAGCTATCTGACTGACATCTGCAAGTTCATTTGCACAGCTAATGAATGCTTCTGTGACTAAATAGCGGGTGCAAGTTTAGAGGCTGGACTGAGGTCCCCTTGCAAATTTGTCTTAAAAGATTTTCCTGTCGACACTGATTGATGCCTGTCCATGCCTGAACTCCATGCCGCCTTGTCAGATATCAGATGGAAAGTCCTACTGCAGCCTGAGGGGGACACATGATCCAACAGACAGTGGCAGCAAAATAATGGCTTTTCCTACTTTTTATATATATATATATAGAGAGAGAGAGAGAGAGAGAGAGAGAGAGAGAGATGCCTATCTCATAGAACTGGAATGACCTTGCAAGGTCATTGAGTCCAGTCCCCTGCCTTCACTAGCAGGACCAAGTACTGTCCCCTGACAGATTTTTGCCCCAGATCCCTAAGTGGCCCCCTCAAGGATTGAATTCACAACTCTGGGTTTAGCAGGCCAATGCTGAAACCACTGAGCTATCCCTCCCCCCTCTCATTGATGAAGAGCCACGTGCGGTGGGGGGGGGCGGCGTTAGCTGGGCAGGGGGTGGGGGTGTGCGCAGGGCTGGTGCAAGGAAGTTTCGCCTAGGGTGCGAAACTTCCTTGCACCGGCCCTGAGTGGATGCATTACTGCAGAGCGGGCAGGGTCTATCAGCTCTGCTCCATGTCCAGGTCCTTCCATTTGGCAGTTGGTTCAGTGGAGGACGAAGGGGTGGAGACCTGGAGGCTGGCCGCTCCTCTCATCAGTCTCTGAGGCTGGCAGTGCTCAGCAGAGAAGAATTAGATATGCTATACAAGAATTCATGGGTGAGAATGCCCCGGCTGCAGAGCTATACAATCCAAAATCCAATCCATGACAACTACTGAACTCATGGCCCTGAATACATTCTGACAGCTGCATGCCCCGCTGTAAACTCCTTGAAGCACTTTCCAGTATGTCTACACCACAGCAGCCTCAGTGACACAGCTAGAATTAATGGAAGGGGTTTTTCCCTCAATGTAGGTAATACGCCTCTCTAAGGGCTGGTCCACACTAACCTCCCAGTTCGAACTAAGATACGCAACTTCAGCTACGTGAATAACGTAGCTGAAGTCGAAGTATCTTAGTTCGAACTAAAAGGTACTTACCGCAGGTCCACACGCGGCAGGCAGGCTCCCACGTCAACTCCGCGTACTCCTCTCGCGGAGCAGGAGTACCGGTGTCGACGGCGAGCACTTCCGGGATCGATTTATCGCGTCTAGACAAGACACGATAAATCGATCCCAGAAGATCGATTTCTTCCCGCTGAACCAGGAAGTAAGTATGGACGTACCCTTAGAGGCAGTAGCTAGGTTGACAGAAGACTTCTTTGTTGCCCTAGCTGCATCTACAGTGGGGGTTAAATCAACCTAACTAATGCACGGGGTGCAAAATTTTTCACCGCCCTGAGTGATGTAGTGAGGTTCATCTAGTTTTTAGGGGTAGACCAGGCCTTTATTTAACCCTTTGGATGCTGCTGAACATATGTGGTGTATGGACAGAATGAAATGCACGCCACGTGTTTACTTGTGTATTGGGTATGTATCTTTGAAATAGTGACATCAAAGGCTTGCCACCATCTTATGACATGGCACATAAACAACAGCAGTGAAGGGGTTAAAATATTTGGAAAAAGAGGCCCAGACTAAGAGGACAAGAAGGGACAAATGCTAGTCATGTTGCTTAGTGCACTTCTGAAAGGTGCTCAGATACTAGGGTTGCCAACTTTCTAGTCGCACAAAACTAAACACCCTAGCCATGCCCCTTCCCTGAGGCCCTACCCCCTCACTCACTATATTTCCCCTTCCTTGATGGCTCACGCTTGCCCACTCTCACTCACATTCCCTGGGCTGGGGCAGGGGGTTGGGGTGTGGGAGGGGGTGAGGGCTCTAACAGGGGGTGCAGGCTCTAGGGTGAGGCCAGAAATGAGGGGTTCAGGGTGTGGGAGGGTGCTCTGGGCTGGGGCAGGGAGTCAGGGTGCAAGAGGGGGTGAGGGCTCCAGCTGGGGGTGCAGGCTCTGGGGTGGGGCTGTGGATGAGGGGTTTGGGGTGCAGGAAGGGGCTACAGGATGGGGGAGGGGGAGGGGTTCAGGGTCTGGGAGGGGGCTCTGTGCTGGGGCAGAGGATTGTGGTGGGGGTGTGAGGGCTTTGGGCAGGGGGTGCAGGCTCTGGATTGGGGCCACAGATGAGGAGTTTGGGGTACAGGAGGGTGCTCTGGGTTTTGGGGAGGGGTCAGGGCTGGGGATTGGGGCTCGGGGTTGGTGCATGGGCTTACCTCAGGGGGCTCCCAGTCAGTGACACAGCGGGGGACTAAGGCAGGCTCCTTACCTGTCCTGGCACTGTGCTGCACGCGCCCCAGAAGTGGCCAGCAGGTCTGGGTCCTAGGCCGGGTGGCCAGGAGGCTCTTGCCCGCAGACACCACCCCACCCAGCTCCTATTGGCTCGGAACCGGCCAATGGGATTGTGGAGCCAGTGCTTGGAGTGGTGGCAGTGCGTGGAGCCCTGTGGTCCGCCACCTAGGCACCAGACCTGCTGGCTGCTTCCAGGGTGCAGTGCAGGTGATACAGAACAAGACTTGGGATGCACGGGAGGCTGGCAAAACTATAAGAAACAAGACCACCAGCTCTTCTCAGATGCATTACTGCAGAGTGGGCAGGGCCTATCAGCTCTGCTCCATGTCCAGGTCCTTCCATTTGGCAGTTGGTTCACTGGAGGACGAAGGGATGGAGATCTGGAGGCTGGCCGCTTCTCTCATCAGTTTCTGAGGTTGGCAGTGTTTGCCTGTGGCTGCTTATAAGGCCAGTTATCTAATTTACGCTGGACTGTTCCTTGGAACCTCTGAAGTGTAGTAGCAGCAGCAGGAGAAGCGTTAGCTTAATTGCACCTGAGACTTTAGCTGATGCCAGGCAATTTCCGCCCAGGTCTGATGGAGGAAAGCCCCTAACCCGTGGCAGCGTTCAGTACCTTTCTATAATGTCGGTTTCTCTCTGAGTCTGTCCTTAAAGTTACACACGTTTTGATGGATTGCCACAGACAAGCGTGGAAATCAGCTGCACGCAGAAGCTTCCTGTGTTCAGATCTGGTTCTCTGCTTGTCGAGTTTGGGCTATTTAATCCATTTCTCAGTGAGTGGCCTGAGAACGCTCCCCACTGAATGCTGTCTGTAGGCGGCTCAAAATGTTCAGCATGAAGCCAGGACTCTGCCGGATGGATTTTCATCACGAAACCAAGTCCAGCTGAATGTGCTCAGAGACTCGTCAGCGCCTTCCCCTGAGATGGCCTCCATCTCTGAGCACAACAGGCAGCAAACCCCCTCTGCATTAAAGACATGCCAGCCCATTTGAAAGGAATAAGCGCCCCCTCTAAAACCTTCCCCCCTGTTGGAGATGAGGAGTTCACAAGAGTCTAAAATGTCAGGTAGGGTTTTATTTTCACTTATGTTTTCCTCCTGGGACCTGAACTGAAAGTGCCAAAAGGGGAACCGAGGAAGGAATTTGAGGTCGAAGTGCCAAAATCACTGACGGAAACGTGTTTGATTTTTGAAAATTTCCAGCCTGAGGGCCTGATACTGAGCGGTTCTGGCACTGCAGCTCCCATGGGAAATTGTGGGTGCTGAGCAGACGAGCTGCTCCAGAGCCAGCAGTCCCTATCAGCTCCTTTCCATCTCCAGGTCCTCCCATCTGGCAGTAGAGTAGCCGGGGGGGATCAGGGGGAGCAGCCGCGCCACCTGTGAGCAGAAGCGGCGCTGCCCGAGCCGCGGGCCCTTTAAAGCACCACTGGAGCTCTGGCAGTGGGGCTCAGGCGGGGATTTAAAAGGCCCGGGGCTCCTGCAGCCGCGGGTAGCAGCAGGCCTTCTAAAGCTCCGCCCGAGCCCCGCTGCTGGAGCCCCCGCAGCGCTTTAAAGGGCCCAGGGCTCCCCACAGTGGCTAGTGCCCCGGGCCCTTTAAATCACCGCCGGGGAAGCCGGTCCGGTCCGGCACGGCGCTGGCTCTTGCCGATACGCCGGGCCGGACCAGACCGCGCCGTCGGGTGAGTACAGGTGGAGCCTGGGGAGGCGCCTTTTTATAGCGCCGCTCCCCCTGTGCTCCACACCTGCCTACGCTACTGCCATCTGGCAGATCTTTTATCTCGGGATCAGATGCTAATTTTGTCAAGTCAGGTGGTTTGGATTTTTTGGACAAACACCTTAAACTTTGGGGGGCGCTGTCATAAGGGAATGATGGAAATATTCTGGGGTGCGGCTGAGCAAGGGCATAGCACCCAGGCCCACTCAAATCTGAGCACCAGGCACAGTGCTAAAAGTGAGAGGGGCCGCAGGGCGGTTCAGCCAAAGAAAAAACATGTGTTTAAAGATTGGGCTGGGTCGCTGAGGGGTGCAATCTTTTGGTAAAGCTGCTGCTGCTGCCTTGTGCCACTCTATTGGCTCTCCTTCCCCTTGCCACCAGCTCGAGTCACTGCCTCTGCATTGTTTGGGAGTTGAGAGCCAGCCAAGTTCTGGCCAGGTCGCCCAAGTGGTGGGTGAGGACAGGGCACACCTGTGCCAATGGGAGGCAGTAACAGAGTTGGGTGGTGTGGGATGAAGTCAGAGCCTGTGTCAATGGGGACCGAGTGGAGCCCGGGACTGGGAGCAGCAGTCCATGCACTGGGTTACAACACCACTCATTGGCCCAAACACTTCTCCATCACTCATGCAAGGGAGGGTCTCTGACCATGGTTACTCCCTTCCTATTGGCTCCTGACTCCCACAGCCAATCTGACTGCAGCCAGCCCCACCATTTCAGGTCAATAAAACTGTCTGTGATCAGACTGTGGCCAGTCTCCTCTGGGGCACCTTTTGTGTTTGTGCATCTCCCGCCTACCCTCAATCTTTCTGTTTGACTTGTTCAGAATTTGAGCTCTTCAGGGTAGCAAGCAGACCTCCTGTTATTGTGGGTGCTACTAAGAAGAAAATCCTATGCCCAATTTGATGGGAAATTTTCAGGTGAAACTTTTTCTGGTGAAAAATGCAGTTTTGTGCCGAACAAAAATTTTCCATGAACATTTTAGTTCTGTTTAAAATTTTCTGGTTTTTCAACACCAACAAAAACCATCCAACCCCCGAAAGTGCTAATTAGCGCTACAAGCCTTCAACAGTGGGGAGTTTTGAAAAAAAAATTAGAAGGGTTTCATCGAAAAGCTGGGATACTTCTACAACAAATGGAGAAAAAAACTAAAATATTTACACAAAATACTTATGATTAGCAATAATACCCACAACTGCTAGGAGCAGTGACTGATCTAGGATGGGATGGGACCGGATGACAAAGTAGGCCTCAGGCAGCCTTTCCACTTCGCCTATATTACTACATTGCCTCCCCGCTTCCCTGTGCCATGGAGTATGTTTGGCCAGTAAAAGAATAACAACCTTTATAGGAGTCTGGTTTTCGTTTTCTCTAAACCAGCCGTGTCCCAGGAGGGGCAGTCATGTGGTGAGGACAGCAGCTGGTTTCTCCATTCAGGGGGAACTGTAATCTTGTGGCGCACCACACTGCACCTTCTGCAGACTTATTAGCATTAGACCTCCATTCTCTGGGTAATAAACCATGCTTTATGAACTGACAACTGGATTATATGCTTCATAGGCAACAGAACCCAACCCAGGCTGAAGCATAGTGGAGCAAGGCCAGCATGGGGAAGAAAGGAGAGAGGGGGAAAGGGCATTAAAAAGAGACTCTGACACCATGTGATCTTCAGAGTCATGTAAAATCTACATGCATGTTCCCTGGGAAAACCCTCCTGCTATGAGGATGGGCGTTCATGGAAAGAGCAGATTGGAAATGGAGTGGGTGGGCTTGGGAGGGAGACAGCTTATTTAATTCACAATCAGTCTAACATTGCACAGCAAACCTGCACAAGCGGCCTAGGTCTGCAAAGGAATTAAAATGGACCTAGGAGTGTCTATTTGTACAGCTGCCCTCTACTGGATGGAATCAAAACTGCTCAAAACTGGGTCACAGGCTCAATGCTAAGGTATGCTCTGCTTAGTCGGGACACCGCATACTAGAACAGATGTGTTGTTAGGAAATCTCCCAGGATTTAAATCTTTTTAAATACTCAAACTCTTTTTCAATGGGACACATAGGAGGCTTTCCTAGCGGCAACTTTACTCCAAGCAAAATCTGTGTCAAACCTAATTAGCACTCCAACCTTGCTCTCCTTGTCCCATTCTGAGACTCAAACACTCCTCAGCATTGGCTATGCAAAGCCTTCAGCATGCAAACCATCTTCTTTCTGTTCCAGGGCTCCTGCGGCAAGTATCCCTCCTGCTTGCCAAATAACATGGCATTTAGCACTAGGTAAATACCCAGCACACCTGCCTGCTAACATACTTTGTACACTCAACAGCACACAGGCCTTTTTGTGTACGGGGTAGCTAATGTATAGGTGTGTAATATGTATGTATTAAATAGTAGCCCAAGAAACAGCCATGCAATGTGCTCTTTATATAGGTTTAGCCCTTAAGCAGGGAGCCTGGAATCTGATGCTCTTCTAAGGCCCATGGGCTGTTTTCTGAAGCAAGCACGGGAGAGTCTAGACCAATGATACTCAGACCTCACTGGTTCAGGAGCCAAATTAGCAATCAACATTACCCATAACAGCCACAGTCTTTTCATTTACTGTAGTACTATATATTCATATTTAAACAGTATGATGGGGAAATACAAGTATTATTATTTTATTAACTACAATTGGTTAATAACATAGTAAAAGTAGTCTGACTGGTTAATAACTTAGATTGGTTAATAATGAAACCGCACAGTGTTTTAATATCATCTGCTGCAAAGAGCTGCATTAAAGAGCCACTTGAATATCACTGGTCCAGTCATTCTGCAGCAGCTGGTGTACATTGTCATCTGTCGTCACTTTTCTGAGCTAGTCACAGAATTAGAGGGGCCATGGCTTTTCACCCTTCCTGCCTTCTAGGAGGGGAGCTGGCCAGGTAGTCCATCAGGTGGGTAGCCATGAAGACAGGCAGGTGGGAAGCTGGCTAGCTGGTCATTTGGGTGTAGGCAGCTCAGAGAACCTCACCAAGCAGACAGCTAGGAAGTCTGGGAGGCTGAGTAGTCTGTCCATCCACTTGACACCTGGTTGATCGGCTGGCTAGTGGATGGGCTGGCTGGTGGATGAGCTGGCAAGAAACCAGACAGGCTGCCCAGTTTCTGTCGAAACTTTTGACTGAATTGACACATCCCCACAGAACATTGGGTTCTGGTGAATCAGTGTTTTCCAATACAGAACTATTCTGTCAGAAAATTTGTGACCCTCCCTATGAGGGACATTATGTAGGATGCTTGGTCATCTGTATGTGCTTTGCTCTCCTATCCTGAATGGAGTGTCAAATCTGCTCAAGGGTTTATGGCTGTCACCCATTAGCGCCCAAAGTCCTCAGTATGGCCAACCCTAAGAGTTGAAACATGACAAGTCAGCGCCCAAACGTCCCAGGATTTTATAATATTATAAATGGGGATTCTTTTTATTGGCCTCCTGGTGGAGGACATTTGCTGGGTCACATTTTCAAGTTTTTCTTCCCCTGACCATGAGGGTTAGAAACTTCCTTGTGGTGTTAGATGACAGCTGAGCTTCTAAAAGCATCCCCTAATTCGAGCAGCTGGGGTTTTAAGAAAAATGCCAAATATTGGCAGACTCATGAGAACTGGCAACTCTTAGGGCTACAAAGGCTATGAGCATTATGACTAGCAACAGCTGATCAATGTGCTGTGGCAGAGGCCTGCTTTAAGAGAGGTGCTCTGTCCTTTAGCTGCTGGTTGAAGGGCATGTATGATTTTGCATGTGTGTGTGTACATGGAAGCCATGGAGTCAGGAGCTGGAGAGGAAATATGTATTTCAGTATTTTTCCATACGGCAGCATAAAAATATCCCAATATTATTTACCATGTAAGTGTGCCCGGAACTTTACAATACAGACAGATGATACATCTCTTATCCTGAAGAGCTTAAAGTCAAAGACCCTGATCCCGCAAAGAGGGCCACACAAACAGACCCTTCTGGCTTATAGATTGTCCCAATGATGTTAGTGGATTCTGTGCAGCCATAAGGGTTTGTGCATGGATTCCTTTGCAGGACCAGCATCTAAATTAGTATAAATACAAACAGGAGGAAGATACAATGGGGAAGAGTAGGGAAGTGAAGGAAAACGTCATAATGCAGCCATTTGGGTGGTTAATAAAAATGTATTGAATGCAATAGAGATTATTATGACTATCCACAATAATTAAATGTGGTTAATCCTGTTCATATAAGGCTGCAACAGGTGAATGGATAAATAATTAATAATAATTAACAATAAAGACAATTTACTAGGTAAATAACCAAAAGATGACACATGTATATGATATTAAAAAATTGTCTTGTCCATGCCCTTACGACAAAGTCTTATAGAATAGGATAGCCAATGAGATCCTTTCTATGGGTTTTTAGGACATCATATGGAATCAACAATTATATCCTGGCTACAGAATTCCATTGGACAAAACAAAAGAACCCTACAGACAGGAACTCAGCCTCTGTCACTTTCTGTAGGTTTCTTGAGTCATTTCTATAGAACTCTGGATTCCATCCCTAGTAACTTCTACAAGACTTCTCCATAGTGGCCGTTTTCATGGGGCAGGTAGTAAGGGGTAGTGATTGACTCGGGTCCTGCTGAAATTCAGAACTCGGGGTCACTATTTATTGTGTTCCTCAGACTTTCCTTGGAGATGATGCCACATTTATTAAAACATACAGAGGAGAAATGATCCCTTCCTGAATCCAGAACAGTTCCAGATTACAGAACAGAGACCCATTCTAGCTGGATGGCTCTCTCAGTAGACAGGGTGGTGGTAGCAAGTGGATGGAAGAGCAGTGATAGAAAGGACTTGGCATTGGCTGTGAAGGTCTGCGGTGCATTCAGCGCTATTATTGCTGAACTTCATCTCGGTTCAGAATGGGGTTAAAACAAGAACAAGGAAAAACAGCCTTCCCCCAAACAATGGCTCCCAACTGCGGTAGGCCAGTGCTTCCCCTCTCTCCCCTTGAGCCTGATCCAAACCTCTACAAGGTCAGTGGAGAGACTCCCTCGGACTTGGGTTGAGCCCCGAATAGTGAGATGTTGTTCTGAGGTCTGGTGCACTGCCTCTGCCTGCTTCCCATTCACCTGCCCTTGTTGTAACCAGCCAAAGAGTGAGCTGGGCTTCTCTCGAAGGGTGAGCCAAACAAGGGTTGGGGGAGAAAATGGGGGCACCGGGCAGGGCGTGGCTGGAAATAGTGACTACCAGGAGAGTGTAAGTTAAGATGTGGGTGTGGGGGGTGTTTTATGCATCCTTACTAGTTGCTCTCCATGCCTCACCCCTTTCTGTTCCCTCCAGCTGCCCCTACCTCCGTCGTGCACAATTAAATTATCTTACACCCCTGCTTATCTTGTAGCATGTGGTTATTTCCACTGTACGCATGGGCTTCCATGCTTTGCTAGATTGGGGCCGGAGTGGCTGACACCTGACAGCTTATGTAGCGGATGTGCTGCGACCGATGCCCATTATGTTAACTGGGATTGTTGTAGTGTTCCCTTGTGCTCACGCCCATCTGCCTGTATCCACCTGTAATCTCTTGTCTTATACTGAGACTGTAAGATCTTTGGGGCAGGCTCTGTCTTTGTTCTATGTTTGGAAGAGTCCAACCACAATGGGGCCCTGACCTGTGATTAGGGATTTTGACCCTACAACTATTATTGATTTTATTATCAGACATTTTTCAGAAACAACATTTATATTTTTAAGGATGTACTTGTGTTGCAGATAGTGTTATCCCCCACTGGCATGCTATTCAATTCGGATATTCATTTAAGGCAATATTCACCCATGTCTATGGTCACTGTCAGGGTCTGCCATGTCCTCTGAACACATCACACTCTGACGTATTCAGAACTGCGCATTGCCCCAGATCCCATAAATGTGCGTGTTAGCAGAGTGTGACCGGGTTACGACTCACCCCTGCGGTGCCTCCTGCTGGTTGTTCCGGGGAATTAGCTCACCAGCCTCTGGAGCGCCCTCTGCAGGCCGGTGATCCGCCTGACTGCTCGGGCCCACGAGTCCCTCCCAGGACCCAGTGTCCCTTTTAACTGGGGTGCTGCCCCCTGGCAGTACCCCCCAGATCTGGGTCTCCCCTCCCCAGGGGAACCCCCAACCCACTATCCCCACCTCGCCTCAGTCGTAGGCCACTGCCAGTCACCAGCTAGCCGCCGCGCCCTGTAGCAGACTGTACTATAAGCCACTCATCACAGGCAAAGGGGGTTTGGACCTGCTGCCTATGCCTACCCATGGGCTGCCCCCGCAACCCCAGTACCTAGATGGGCCTAACCCTAGGCCACAGCCTGGGGTTTTCTCAGGCCGGAGCTCCCCAGATCCTCTGGCCTTCCCCAGCCCTGCTCCACCCTAGGTACCTGTAGCCAAGCCCTTCTCCCTCTACAAAGGGAGAGACTGTTTGCTCCAGGCCCACTGCCCTCTTATAAGGGCCAGCTGGGCCCTGATTAACTGGCCACAGCTGTGGCTGCTTTGCCAATCAGCCCAGCTTCTCAGCCTCAGCCCTCCCCCAGGGCTGTTTCCAGCCCCTCAGGGCAGGAGCGGGGTGCCACCCCACGACACAGAGGCAGACTAAAACTTATTGGTGCCCTGGGTACAAAGAATATTTGGGCCCCCTACACCCTGGGGGCCCAGAGGCACCAGAACTGGGGGAAGGGCAGGAGGGCTATGTCCCCTCCCCACCCTTTAAAAGTGGCCTCATCTTCTTGTAAATGTGTCTTCAGAACCCCTGGAGGGGGCAGGAGGCCAGACCGGAGCCCCTGCCCCTAGGTCCCACTCGCAGTGGCGTGCCCCAGAGGAATGTGGAGGGTCTGGGGCTCCCCACAGTGACCTGGGCTCCCTGGGCAGCTCTCACCACTCCCCAGCTCCACCTTCTGGCCTGGCCAGGGGGTGGGATCCCAGGGGAAGAGGAGGAGCAGGAGACAGGGCCATAGTTCCGGCGCTGGTGGCTCCCCACTTCTACCCAGGTTCTGGCGCTCCCGAGGGAGCCCCCAAATTGGCCGGGCACCCTTACATAAGCCCCGAAGGCCCTTGCGTTAATCCACCACTGGCATTAGTCACACAGAAGGTAGCAGACTCGTATTAGGTATTTGCAAAGCAGGGGCTCCATGGTGACTTTTAGCCCCTGTATAGCATTCAGGGCTGATTCTGCCTCAGGGAGGCACAGAGCCTTTCATGCTCACTGAATCCTTCCAGAGGGTGCAGTACAATCACACCTGCATATCAAGCCAGCTCTGCTGGTTGCTGTGAAGTAGGGGTATCATTTGCTATGGGGCAAAGAGGGGCAGTTGGTTTTCTCCCACCCAGTTTTCATCGGCCTAAATACTCCTCCCGACTTTGCAGATAGAAGAGAATAACATATAATGTTCTATACACTGACAACTTTATGCTGCCCACCTCCTCCCAGAATTTTTCTGAAATGATGCCCCTACTGAGAAGGAGACTGAGCCATGACCCTTAGAGGTGGTTTGCACTCCAGGCTACTAAAAGAGAGCAGTCTTGGGGAGCACAGGGAATGGAAAGTTCCTTGCTTTTTATCCTCATCTAAAGAGCAGCCAGGCATGATCTGGTCCTAAATTAATTGTTGTTGTTGTTGGCTGTGATTGTTGCTGGTGGTGGCTGTTTAGAAAATAAATTCCCGCCCTGATATTTTGACATTTTTTTTTTGTTCCAAAATGGGATAAACATTCAAAATGTTGTTGGGATGGAAAGTCCCAGAAAATTTCACAATGAAAATGTCCCCATTTTCAAGTGCAATGAAAAGGTTCATTTCAAAGTGCTGATATTTTTGACATTTCCCCGTGAATTATTTCAATTAAATCCATATCTCATGGGGATTGTTTTCAGCCAGAAAGTTTTGTACAGATCTCGTATTTACTCGCGTTAACTTTTTTCAATGCATATTGACAGTGTCCCTCCATTTACAATTCAGCAAAGGTTGTGGTGGATTCTCCTTCACTGGCAATTTTTAAATCAAGATTGGACGTTTTTCTAGAAGATCTGCTCTGGGAATTATTTCAGGGAAGTTCTTTGGCCTGTGTTACACAGGGGGTCAGACTAAATGAGCACAATGGTCCCTTCTGGCTTTAGACTCTATTGCTGTGAGCTAAGTCCATTGGGCTGGATTCTGATCTTGGAAAAATTGGTGTAAATCCCAAGTAACTCTACAGAAGCAAATGGAGTTGTTCCAGTTTTAAACTGGAGTAAATGCTGACCTTACTGTAGTTACTCTGGTTTAGCTGAGATCAGAATCTGGCCCAGTGATTTCAGTGGGATGGCATGTGAGTAAAGGCAGCAGGAGTTTGCTCAAAATGTTTAGCACTGCTGATCATTTCATACCCTGAACTTGGGACTCCCAGGCATCTGAATGTGAACCAAAGCAAAGGTCAGAGTGACAGTGAAGCTAGTGGTTGGGACTCAGCAGACCTACGTTCACTTCCTGGCTCTATGACAGACAGGCCACGTCTACACTACTCACCGAATCGGTGGGTAGCGATCGATCTTTCGGGGATCGATTTTTTGCATCTAGTGTAGACTCTGCTGTCAACTCCGGTAATCCACCCCGGTGAGAGGCGGAAGCGGAGTCAACAGGTGAGGGGCGGCAATCGACCCTGCGGCGTCCTCACGGTGTGGTAAGTTGATAGAGGTACGTCGACTTCAGCTACATGAATAACGTAGCTGAAGTTGCGTACCTTACATCGATCCCCGCCCCTAGTGTGGACCAGGCCACAGACTCCTTGTCAGGCTTTGGGTGAAAAACTCAGACTCCTTTGGCCAGATTTTCAAAGGTACCTAAGCAGCTAAAGATGCAGAATTTGGTGCTTTTGAAAGTCCCACTAGGCACTTCCCTGCATTTTTACCTTTGAAAATCTGGCCCTTTGTGCTTCCATTCCCATTTGTACAATGGTGATCCTAGCACTGTCCTGCCTCCCAGGGCTATTGTGAAGGTCAATCCATTAATGGTTGTCAGACGGTAGCAATGAGGGTCATATGGGATGAGTGATATTGACCGCCATTGTAAAGCCCTTTGAGATCTGCTATTGAAATTAGTATTATTATTTATTACCTAGATAGATCTCTGTGCAGTAAGCATGTGAATTCTTCAACCTTGCAGATCTTCTTGTTTGAATGAAGCCTTAATGGTGTTTGTCAGGACAGAGCCCTGAGCTAAACACATAAATTTGACCATTGTTACTTCCAAGTAGGCTTTCAAGGAGAGAACATGAGACAATCTGGGCATGACAAATCCAGGCGTGTGCCTAACCCCACCCCACCTCCACTGGTACTCAGATTGGAACCACAAAAGATATGCTGATGAATCATTTCTATAGACATGATCCAGACCATTGCAAATCATTACTTGGTGATATGACTGCGGAAAGTATTAGAGGCTCCAGAGTATGAGAGGCGACAGGGGATCTGGAATTAGACGCAGAGGCATAGCTGGCAAGCCGTGCTGAATGCTGGCGGTGAGAGAAACCCCAAAATGCCTGGATTATAACACATGAAAAAGGTGAGCAATCAGGAAGCAGAAAAAGATGATGTGTTAGCAATAGCAAAAATAATGTCAAAGGCCAGCACCATCATTATTTCAGGTCATTCCACCTTCAGTTTGTCAGATAGTTTGGGGTCGGTGGGGAAATATGACACAGTCCAGATCACTAGCACAGACCGCCCCACACCGCAGGCCAGAAGTGCCTAACTGGAGTTAAATACTGGACATGTCTGGATTTAATATTACCCACTGCTCAATGACTTCATACATTCAAGCGATGGAAATCTGCCTGCTCTCCACTTTTTAGTGGAGACCTTGCTTGAAATGCCTCTGATGTCACAGGGCCAGCTCAGTTTTCTAATTGATATTATGTTAATACATTCCAAACCATTTACAGTTTGTGCCAAACCTGGGGGCTGTAATTCAGGGAACTTGGAGGAAAATCATTCTTGTTCGTATAATTCTTCCAGTGAGTTTAGTGCTGATGAAAAGCACCACAGCTCTGGAATCTCCAGGGCTGTCAGCTGGCTTATCCAGGGAGCAGGTACAGCACAAGTTCCTCCCAGGACATCCAGGGGCCTGTTCTCGGGGTGAGAGGGGACTTGAGTCTCCAAGACCCATTCACTCCTTGGCTTCTCTGCTGAGACTGCCAGCAAGGTGGAGGGGGAAAAAAGTCTAGAGACAGAGAAGGTGACAGGAGGACAAATGGGGTTGTAGGAAATTGATCATCTGAGATACACCCACCTGCTTCTAACAAGATGCTCTGTGCTCAGGTCTCCAGAAGCGGGTGGCAAACCTCCAGGGGGAAACTTCCTTCCTGACTTAAGCTTAGGGAAGAGCAGGAGGCTGTGCATGTGAACAACAATCACCAAAGTTAAGAAGCTAGGTTCTCCCGTTTGCATGTTGGAGCCCAATCCCACACTCTCAGATGCTTGTGTGTGTCTTTAGCTTCCGAGCCTTTCAAAGCAGGGATTGTCTCTTTCTGTGTCTGGGCAGCACCTAGCACAATGACTCTCCAACCTCAATTGGGAATTCTGGGTGCTGCCTTACTATAAATATTTAACATATGCTTAAGTTTAAGTATGTGCTTCGGTCTCATTGACTTCAAATTAAAGCGTGTGTAGAAATAGTGTGCTAGCTAGGGGTGCTTTTCCAAATCATGACCCTGTCCCTCTTTGGGAAGGATTTTGAAAGCTCCCAAGTGAGTTAAGTGCCCAGATCTTGTCAATGAGGTTTCCATAGTGCTGGCTGCAGAAAGAAATTCCCAGAGAAAATGTTGATTAAAAACATTTTTTGTTCCTGTCTAAATATTCCAGGTGAATTTTTGACTTTTTATGAAGAAACTAAGAAGAAAAATTCTGCTTCTCAGATAACAAAATGTAGAGGAAAGTGGACACATCCCACAAAGATTTCAGTCAAAAACCTCAATTTTCAATCAAAAGAATTGGTGATGGAAAAGAACATAATGTAAGAACATAAGAACGGTCATACTGGGTCAGATCAAAGGTCCACCTAGCCCAATATCCTGTCTTCCGACAGTGGCCAATGCCAGGTGCCCCAGAGGGAATGAACAGAACAGGTTATCATCAAGTGATCCATCCCCTGTCGCCCATTCCCAGCATCTGGCAAACAGAGGCTAGGGACACGATCCCTGCTCATCCTGGCTAATAGCCATTTCAATCAACTCTAGACTTGTGCCTTTAACTCACATAGATGCTTTGAAAACCCACCCTTTACAGCCCCAGATATCACTGAGATCCAAGTAGTTGTCACATTGAATCCTGGCATGATAGATTCGACCATCTCCAGGCGCAGAGGATTCCAAGTGCTGATCACCTGGGATGGAATTTGCCCCTGTGCAGATGATCGGCACAAGACCTACACATCACTAAAGTCCTATCTAAGCCTTATTTTCTCTTCTTATTGTGAAAGCATAAGTGGGACTTCGGTGATGACTCACTCTTCATCGTGGGAGAATCGAACACCCCCACCTCCCAATTCTGTAATTGAACCATCTCTCTAATTTCTAGGAACATCTACCTATTTGCCTGTTACTGCTTATTTCAAATAGATCCAAGAGTGGGTCCTCATTGCCCGGCACCTTTCCATGTGCGTGTGGTCAGTTGCTTCACAGTACAGTGAATGGGTATAAATTGCTACTGTTCTGACTGTAGCCTTTTACATCCATTGGCTCTCAGATCTTATCAGCTGCCTTGTTGTTCACTCCTTGTGGCTTCCGGATACCCACACAGCCATGAAAAGCCACCTTTTCCATCTGTAGCTGGCAGGGAGACTGCACCCCCTGCTGTCAGATCTGAGCGTAGCCACCCTGACCCACACATAAGAGCTGCACAAAAGCCTAGCCGGGTTAGACAGACAGATTAAAATTTCCCTGATGTGTCAGAATTAATTGCTTTCCAGAGAGATGCACCCCCACATCTGCTCCTGTTTGGTTGTAGGTAGGGTATGGAACAGGGCAAATAATGGAGAAATCTATTCACAAGCAATTATTCAATAGAATAAAATTGCCAACACTTGCAACAAATATTGTTCAGCAACAAATTATTGGGGCAGCTCTGAGAGGGTCCTTGAGACGCAAGCACAGACAGTTTATGATTCTGGTTAAGCACTTGTGCATGTGGTGCAGAGTTTGAGCCAATGGCATTGCTCACTTGTTTAAAGGTGTTTGCAAGATTGGGGCCTAACTCAAGTGGCGATCCAGTGACCTCAAACAACGCGGGGAAGAATACCCATCTCTAGCCATAATCTCTTTTCTCCATGGTATTTGTGGCATTCAGTGCCTAGATACTATGGTGATAGGTGTTACAGAACAGCTATATGTCAGGTACTTACTTGGTACCCATGACCTAGTATCTGAGCACCTCACAGTCTTAAATACATTTATCCTCACCACACCCCGTGAGGTAGGGCAGTTCTACTATCATCATTGTAGAGGTGGGGGAAACTGGGGCACAGAGAGACTAAGAGAATTTCCTCAGCTCACTCAGGAAATCTGCAGTAGAGAAGGGACTTGACCCTGGTCTACCAAGTGCTCCTCTCAATAGATTTGGGTTATATTTCTTACAGTAATTCTCTCCCCCAATATATTATAGTTTTTGCTGCATTGTTCTTATTTTTACAGTTAATTGGCTCATTTTGTTGTTTCCACGACTACCTCCGCAGTGTCTTCATGCTGAATGCCAAAAACATCAAGTGCATAAAAGGAGTCATAAAATGCACATTACCATTTTTTCCCTTTGCAGTGTGACGGTTTTACAGCAAAACCACCAGAGCCCTTAGGGTAATTTTATCTGAGCCCTTAAAAATAGCAAAAATCAGTGGAATGGCGCTGTCAGCTGTTTGCTGTAGTGTCAGCAAGGAATTTTGTGTTTGTCTCTCTCTTTCCGGTGTAACCTCCAAATTCCTTCCAATTGGGAAGCTGCACCAGGAGAGACCCATTTTAGAGTCACTGAGGGGGAAAGATCCCCTTCTGGAATCTGGAAGCAATGCAAAGTGGTAACGGGGGAAGTGGATCAGGAGCAGTGGGGGCAAATTCATCCTAGTGTAGCATCACTACAGTCAGTAGAGTAACATACATACATACATACTCTCCTACTGCAAAATAGATTAGAGTCACATCACAACACACCAGACAAATTGGCCAGCAGTCTTCTTCCACATTTTCTGGTCTTCACACAGCCTTGAGAAGCACATCATAGTGCATCCTGGCCAGTCAGCCACCTCCAGTAGAGTAGCACCAGGGATTATTTTGTCCTAATTTTAAAAAAACGTCCTATCATTATTGCCCTGTTGGCAAGCAGTTCCAATTTCAGGGCCTTGCCGATTGTTTTCCCATTGGAGGAGAAATCAGTGACCGGGTGTCAGTTTACTTTCAGTGCAGCTTTTTCATTTACACGCTATACAGCGGTCCTGGCACAGAAGTGGTTACAAAGAGCACACAGGCAAGCCCCTCTTTCAGGAATCACAGCTCAAACATGAATGTCTGCTTCCCAGCGAGCAGCTCGGCCTCCAGCATTGACTCTACTTAGAGAGATTAAGGCAGAGAGAAAACTGCATTGCTGCTTGCCACAGCTCCCTAAACAAAAACTTAATCACAAGACTCACAGCAAGGCAGCACTTCCTCAGACTGAACACTGCTCACACACTCAGAAAAGATTTGTACAGAGACGGTGACACCCACCATAATGTTATTGTTAGGCCTCTTGCTAAGGGAGACTGTGATTCTAATCTTGGAAATAAGCACAAAATTCCCACTGACATGAATAGGATTTGCACGTACTCACTAGACTGCAGAATTTGGGCCTCATCATTTATTTCAGAGGCTTTGCCTACGCTGCTGCAGTCCAGTTACGGTGGTGCAGCTGTGCCCCGGTAGTGTAGATGCTTCCTACATTAATAGAAGGGAGTTTTCCATCAGCGTAGGTAATCTACCTCTCTGAGAGGCAATAGCTAGGTTCACAGAAGAATTCTTCTGTCAACCAAGCTGTACATACAGTGGGGTTAAGTCAACCTAACTGTGCTGCATAGGGCATACAATTTTTCACAGCTCTGCGCGATGTAGCTAGGTAGGTCTAATTTTTAGGTGTAGACCAGGCCTTAAATCACTGTTGCTTCCTAGCATCAGTATTTAAATGGTTTTAGCTGAGGCTGGTGTTCACACTTCTCTGAGGTGTGACGGGAGGAGTAAGTGCACCTGCTTCGTAGGCTTTCGTCTGGCTGGGAACAGGTTTTGGCTAGGCAGGGGAAATAGGTTATCGGCATGACTGCCGCTGTTCTCTGTAATGGCCTGGAGACGCACCCTTTTACCATCAAAACTGGGATTATGCAAGGATCCGTTATTGCCCCAACCCTGTTCTCCATCTAGTTAGCAGTCATTTTGCTCCTCATTAACGACCGCCTCCCCAATGGAGTTGACATTCAATACAGAATGGATGGGAGGCTTTTTAATCTTCGACATCTCTGCTCGAAGTCTAAAGTCCTCAAGGCGTCCATTACTGATCTTCAGTATGCTGATGACTGTGCCATCCTCATGCACACTGAGAATGACCTTCAGTCCACAATGGATTTTTTTGCACAAGCTTACCGAAGCCTAGGACTCTCGCTCAATATTGAGAAGACTAAAGTGCTCCATCAGCCTGCTTCCAGCCTCGCACATGACCCACCACAAATCACCATCGAGGGACAGACTTTGGAGACAGTCAAGCACTTCTGCTACCTCAGTAGCCAACTTTCTCAAAATGCAAAAATCGATAGTGAGATCCAGCACAGCAGTGTTTACCAAACTTGGGACGCCGCTTGTCCAGGGAAAGCCCCTGGCGCGCCCGGCCGGTGTGTTTACCTGCCGCATCCCGCCGGTTCGGCTGATCACAGCTCCCACTGGCTGCGGCTCGCTGTGCCTGGGCAATGGGGGCTGCGGGACGCGGCATGGGCCAAGGGATGTGCTGTCCGCCGCGTCCCGCAACCCCCTTTGGCCAGGCACTGCGAGCTGCGGCCAGTGGGAGCCGTGATCGGCTGAACCAGAGGGACACGGCAGGTAAACACACTGGCAGGGTGTGCCAGGGGCTTTCCTTGAACAAGCGACATCCCAAGTTTGGGAAACACTGCAGCACAGGATCCAGTGTGCAAGTGCTTCCTTTGGGAAATTGCGCCGATGCGTTTTCACAGTCCGTGACCTACCGCAGACAATTGTTATTCCTGCACTCCTTTATGGATGCGAAACCTGGGTGACCTATCGACGGCACCTCAAGAGTCTGGAACGATGCCTCCAGAAGATCCTTTGCATCAAGTGGCAAGATCGCTGCACTAACGCCAACACCCTCACTGAAGCCAATGTCGCCAGCATTGAAGCAATGATCCTCATGCACCAGCTTCACTGGGTAGGACATTGTGTGTGGATGCCAGACTTTTGCCTCCCAAAACAAGCCCTCTACTCTCAGCTCACCCATGGTCAGATTATCCCATGGTGGTTAGAGGAAACACTACAAGGACACACTGCAAGCGTATCTCCAGACAACTGATGTGGACATCACTAGCTGGGAGGAGCAAGCCACCAACCGACCTCAATGGCACCACATCCTCCATGAGGCAGTGGCCCGCTTCAAGGAGAAGCGCCTTGCCCTCAAAGCTGAAAAGAGAGAGAGAAGGAAGGAAAAAGAAAGAACTTTCTCCTAACAGGCAGCTGACCCGCTAGGAAATGTCTGTACCTACTGTGGGCGGATCTGTGGTTCCAGGATTGGACTCCTGAGGCATCTGCAGACCCATATGTAAATCTATGGTAGCGATCATCCTCGAATCGTGTGATTGCTGATGATGATGACATGGGGGAGGCTCTTAGCAGCAGGAAAACACTAGCAAAGAATTTTCTTTTGCAAACACAATTATTTAGATTAAGGCTTCCTATAGGGGTTCTATGGCCTTTGCATGGAGAGTAACTCCAGGTGAGTGTCTCCAGGGGATTATGGGAAGGCAAGCTGGCCAAAATAGAGTTGAAATAGCTGCCTGAGGCAATTACTGGGCTTAGAAGAGGTGGATGTAAGATTGAAGAGTTATTTAAGGAGACACTTAAAAGGTACTTTTAAAGGGACAGAGTCAACCTCTTTAGGGCAAATTAGGAGCAACATCTGGGCTGGTGTGTTGGAGATGGAGGGTGAAAGGAGCCACTTCCCCAAATGGCTGGCTACTCTCTGGGAGCACCAGGACTCTGCAAGGCTAGAGCTGCTGGGATTAGCCTGGAGTTGGAACCAGGGCCCCACCCCATCCTCAGACAACAGAGTTGGTTTGCACCCAAAGGGAGCATATGTAGCACCCTCTCTGAGGCATGGCAGCATCTCCCAGAGTGCCTACTGGGAGGCGGGCAAAGTGGCTTGGCACTACTGGGGGTCATGACAATGAACAACAGTTTTGCCCCCAGCTTGTTTTCAAATAAAGTTTTCAAAAGAAAAAACAAAGCATCGAAAGCTTAGATACTGCTTACGTCAGGCCCTCCCGGAGCGCCCCGGTCCTTAGTCCAGACCCTCCCAGGGCACCCCTTGTCCCAGTGGGGCAGAGCACCTTTTTCCTCACTCCTCAGGGGCAAAGACCCACCTTAGGATCAATGGCACTGGGGTTTTTGTGCTGTGTCTTCACCTAGTGGCCAGGTGCAAGAACTAATAGTGAGTCCCCATGGCCTCTGGGCCATTACAATTTATAGCAACAGGAACTCAGGACCACCAGAGGACAGTGATAAATGTTTTATTCAAGGGAAAGAGAGGGACCGAATATAAGAAGGGGAAAAGGCAGGGACCACAAGGAACGGCAGGGGAATGAGTCATCCCGCAGCAGGGCTATTGGAGCTCCATAAGAAGGGATGGTGCCTTACTGGGACGCCACTAGCGTTCTTCAGGGCAGGGGGTCCCTGGCCTCGTCCTGGTGCCCGATACCGGGAGGCCTGCTGGGCTGAGCTCACAGGCAGTCGTCCCACACGTGCAGCAGCGTGTGGAGGCTCAGTCTCTCCTTTGCAGAGCTGGGAGCTCCGGGTTATTCTCCTGACAAAATGGTACCTCCTCTTCTGCTGCAGGCAGGAAATCAGGTCTGCTTCCCCTCGGCTGCTGGCAGCTGACTCCCTGCAGACAGCTCGTCCCACAAACGCTGCCTGGCCTGGGCTCAGTGCACACACTGGGGCAGTCCCAGCCATGGGCAGGCTCTCTGTGGCCTGAAGTTGGATGCCCTGCCTGTCCATTGGGTGCCTGGCCCTCCAGGCTGCATGTCTCTCCAACACAGGGGAGGCAGGCAGGCTCACTTGCAGTTCCACAGTCTCTGCCTCGGTGCTGCTGTTTGTGGGAATCACTTTTCTGTCAAGTGGCCAAACTGGCAAAAAGGGGCTGCACTTATAAGTGGTCAAAGCCTCCCCAGTCTGCTACCCTGTCCACAGCATCCCAGGCACCTCTCTGGAATACTTCCTCAGACACAGTGATCTTTGCTGTCATCTGATCACCGCAATCAAAACACAATTAGCAAGCAAATGAAAACTTCCAACTCTCCAGTTTGGAGCTGAAGGATCCCAATGGATGCAGGAGATGTTGAGTGTGGAAAGTGGCACAAAGACATAAATAACAAATCATGTCATTACCGAGCTGTCTGCTGCCTTTCCCTTAGATATATTGGGCAAGAAATAATGGATATGCCTCAATCTTAAATCTTACTGGCAACATCAAGGCATCTCACCGCTTCTTGGTCGCTATTACTCATCGCTTCATACATTTCTATGTTAGAAAGGGGATCATGGTTATCTAGGCTGACCTGCATTGTACAGGCCAGAGCATTTCATCCAGTTCTTCTTGCATTAAGCCCAGAACTTCTGGTTGAGGTAGACCATGTTTTCTAGGAAAACATTTTCTCTTGAGTTATGCATGCTTTGGTAGCCTATGATTTCTAAACCTTGGTTTGAGCGGGGAAGATGCTGTGCACGTATAATGATGCCATTAAAAGGTTAAAATTATGGTTGTTTTTTCCTGAGGTATATTTTTAACCTAATGAAATGGTAAGCTTTGTTCTTTTCCTTTTTCACACTCGATTTTACTTAATGTAATGATTAAAAAATATGCATATTCCTGGAGAGAAGTAAAATCTCAATATAGTTGTGACTCAAGATTCCGTGCAGTTAAGGTATTAAGAAGATACAACGCAGGTATAAAGTGCCACCTGTGTGATCTGGTACCACTTTGCACTGGTATAAGTGACAGACAAGACGTTTCAGGGCAATGCAGAATCAGGCCCCAGAGCAATATTTACCTGAAGGAAATGTGACAGCTTTCTAGTTCTGTGTTGGGACAGCACCTAGCACAGTGGGAGTGTGGACTGTCTGTGGAGCTCCTAGGCTCTACTCCAGTAATAGATAATCTCCAGAACATGAAAGCCTCCTTCCAGGTTCCTAAATCCATATCTAGACCCATAGATACATGACCTGATTTTCAACAGTGCTGACTGTCCATCAGGTCAAAGTCTATCTTCGACTCTCACATTCTGCTGTCTCATGTGTGTAAGGGACGCAGCATATCAGACTCAACATGCACCGTGCAGAAGAGGCTTTTACACCTGCCTTCAGTGCATTCCTCCAGGGTTTCACTGATATGGCTGAGACCAGAATCTAAATCTACGTTGCTGTCTTTTCACAAGAGCTGACTGGCACTGTTATAAATACAGAAGAAGCAGCAGGCAGCAGAATTACAGGCCTATAGTTCTATTAAGGGAGTTCAGGGGATACCATAAACAATGAGAGTGAAGCTCAAGTAACCTGATCCTGTCTGCTGACTCACCCAGGTAGGCTATGCCTGGTCACAGAAGTGACTTTGTCTCACTGTTGATGCTACAGAACTCTGGTGGGTAAGTCAGTTCTGACCCAATCAGCAGAGAGGGACCGGGAGCCAATGCAGGAGCTCTCCAGATCCCTGAGATCCACCCAGATCTTGGGGAATCTGCTGGTTTCGGGGGGGTGAGCGGGTTTCCACTTAGGGCCTCCTTCCTGTACCTCCCATGGGACCCTTCTTCCTACATAAGAATATGGCCTTTCACATCTTAGATCAGCCATCAGGCAGCTCTGTAATTGAAAGCTGAGGTAGAAATGCCCTATGAGCTCAATCCGGTTTTACTAATTATTGTAGAAAAGCATCAATTACCCCCTCAAAAGAGAAGGCTCGATAAGCTGCAGAGAGCCCACCAGCATTTTAAAGTCTATGAATAAGCAATGCTGGCCAGTCTGTGCTCTTGCTGGAAAGACTCTGGTCCCAGCTCCCTGTACAGCATCTGCCAGCCCCAGAACTGCATCCGAACGGATCAAATTACTTTTATTTTTCTAAACCAAAGCTGACATTTCAAGCCCACAGTCACAAAAAGGCCCAACTCAAAGCCAAGCCAAACAGGAGGGGGGGCGGGGGGAACAAGGGGGATTACAATGCATTTGCTTCTTAGAACAGCAATGACGTGGTTGCTTAAATTACCTTTGGTTCTAAATAATGCTGTTGCAATCAGGCAAAAGTTACGACCCGAGTTATAATTAATGAGCTGCAGTGACAGTGGCTGACCATTTAAGCCTTTCTACAGGAGTCTTGGTAATTACCTGTGATGTCTGAAAGTGATAACAACACTGAAGCTGCCTGGCTAAGCATTACAGGATTAAGTCACACTGTGGTCCATGGTGATCCAACGTACCCTTCCCGGTGGTCTATGAAATAGCTCGAGAGCAAAGCAGTGGAGGATGGGCGCCGGGGCTGGCTCAGGAGGGAATCTTTCTGGTAGAAAGTTGGAGAAGCACTGAGTTAGAGCTGGTATTTATCTCGGGAGAGCTGGGTGCAGTTCCTGGTTCTCTTGGAGCTGAGAATCCTGGTGATGGTCTAAAAGGTGCCATGGGCAGAAGAGGGCCGCAGGTATTATTACACTGCAATCTACCAAAGCCCTTGTCTTTGATGTTCCCCGAATGCTGCCAGCACCTGTCAGGGAGAGATTCCTTGTGTCACCACAGCAGCGCTGGGACAGCTCGCAATCTCCAGTGAGGTGAGGAAATGAGCCCAACAGCTGTCAGGAATGGTCTAGTTATTATGTGGTCCTGCCTGGAGTGCCAGGGACTTGACTAGATGTCCTATTGAGCTCCCTTCTAGTCCTACACTTCTATGATTCTCTGGTGCTGATGTTCTGGGCTGGGGCAGAGTCACATTGTGACCCCAGTGAGGGAGGGAAGACCCCAAAAGGGACAACGCACAGAATTGATACTGGCTACTCCCTCAAGAGGAGGGAGGGGACAAAAAGGAATTGGGGTCAACTAAGTTCCAGGGACAAACAGCGAGTGCTGGGCTGGGTGTGGGGCAGCAAAAAGGAGCCAAAGGGGGCTCCCCAGCAGAGACCTCCCAGACAATGCCTGCTGCTCCGAAAAGAGACTGAGGGGCTGGTGGACGCTGCCCAAATGGACTCCGCCCGGGTGTATGAATGAGGAGCAGGGACACACCCCACCATCAGAGAGCCCCGGGCACTCGAGTTCCGTCCACCTGCACTGACGCACAGACAGCTTGGCCAGGGCCAGGAGGAGGTTTACAGGGAGGTGTCTGGTGACGGCAGCTCAGACTAAAAATAATGAGAGGGTTGCACACTTCATTGCTTATATGGCCAAGCTATGTGTGCAGCTAGGCCCTCACCGCACTGTGGCCAGGTCCCCTCACCCACCACTCTGTCAGAACCCTATTGACTTTGGTGGAAATCGGAAAACTGGAGAAGGCTGATTTCCGGGTGAGAGGCCTGACTGGGGGTGGGGGTAGGGGGCTTGCCGGAGTTGGGGAGGGGCAAGGTTCTGAGCTGAGGGAGCCCTGGCCAGAGGGGCAAGGAGCCCACAGACCCTACCCTGGCCCTCAGCCCGTCAGAGAGCCCCGGGCACTCAAGTTCCATCCACCTGCACTGACTCACGGCCAGCTTGGCCAGGGCCGTGTCCAGACTGTCTTTTCCCTCCCCTGCCACAAGCCCCTGTGAGGTCGCTGCCTCTCCTTTGTAACCAAATGGTGGCCTGAGTGGAAACCAGGCTTTTCTGGCTTTCTGATTCTCGCCAGACTCAATAGGGTTCTGCCCACCAGTGCCTGGAACGTTCCCTGGCATTTTGGAATTAACTGGATGCGGCTTTCCAAAGTTATTGCACTATAGACAACCAGAGTAAGCAATGCCATGGCGATGAGTGCACGCCCAGCTGGGCAGGGGTGGGGAGCAGCCGGATGTGGCAGAAGAGGAGGTGAGGCATGGTGCCTGAAGGTAGGCATGTGCCAGGGTCTCCCTCTGGCTGGGCCGGGGCAAGGTGCTAGATTGACAGCCTTGCGAACCAATGCCCTCTCTGCCCAGGACAGGTGCAGTACATACTGTGACAGCATCCCTCACCTTCCTGCCCACCAGCCTGCTGCCATCCTGTCCTGGGGGTTCACTGCCAGGGAGCAGGTTGAGTCTCCAGGGTCCATTCTGCCCTAGGTCCTTGTGGAGGCCCCTATGAGTGCTGGTGGTTGACCCTGTTTTTGTGATATGGATACTGGTCTTCTCCTGTGCCACCAAAGCTTTTTCTGGCATCTCAGTGTTTCTCTTAGCCGGGCTTTGGGATAGATTATGGCTGAAGCTGTGAACTAGAGACTGTGGGTGTGAGGGATCTTTCAGGGCATGTCTACACTGCATCAGGAAGCCAGCTTCCCAGCCCGCTGTTACTAGTTGTGGCCTACAGCAGTACAGCAACAAGCTGCGGAGAAGGTTAGGCAATTTGTACACGACACAGCGGTTGAGCTACTCTCCTTATATAACATGCACCATTTCGGAGACCCTTCTTTGATGCATAATGAACTGTGGTCCTTTGGTGGTCAGAGGTTACGTCAAAAACCTCTGGCTCTGGGCGGCCTTTGAACTCCAGCAAGGTGAAGATTTAAACCCTAGCGGTGGCACATTCCCACTGGTCTCTGTGCACAGGGATTTAGGTGGGATTAAGTCCGAGAAGATCAGGAGGATCTGTGTGGATGGCAATTCAGAAGATTGTCTGCTGCCTGTACATTTTTATATTTCTCTCTCGGCTGCTTAGTTCAGTGAGTGAGCGGTGAGATGGCTCAGAGGACTGGCATCTGGGTGCAGACTGTACTGCTTAGCACAGACCAGGTGGAGCGTTCGTTTAGCGGTACCTGGACTTTCCAGCACTTATGGCTGCACTGGCAATTTACCAGGTGGGCTGCATCTGCTATAACACGCAAACAGTTTTACACTGTGTTGTAAAAGGGAAACGCTCACAAGCTCAGCGCCACCCAGCGGAGGATAGGAACCAAGCAGCCAGTGAGCAAGGATGGTCTTGTGGTCCAGGCACAGGACTAGCAGTCACAATTCACGGGGACCTGGTTCTGCTCCCAGCTTCACCACAGTCTTCCCATAGGACTTTGGGCAAACCACATAAGTTCTTTGGGCCAAACCTATTGTAATGTAGGCAGCTGCAGCTCCATGGCAGGCTTGGGAGAGGGAGACACTCCAGCATGGAGCCAGCTAGAGACTCGGCCAACACGAGCGGTGGCTGAAGATAAAACAGCATGTTGGGGTGGGGAAAGTGAGACCCATCCCTGTGCCCCCCACCCACACTGGACTGTAGTGAATATCAGCTACTTGCAGAGAAATGAGTGTGACCAACCCAAGGAATTTTTTTAAATGTTTGTCAAATCATTTTGAATAACAACTCCATTTGAGAAAATCTCCATCTGCCCTTGGAAAGCCCGAGAGCAGAAAACAAGCTAGATTGGCCGGATAAATGATTTGTTATGAACTTTTCTCAGCTCTGTATTTTGTACAGATCAGAAACCTAATACACTGGGATGGGATTTTCAAAGGAGGCTAAGAGAGTTATGCACCCAAATCCCATTGGATTCAATGGGGTCTGGTTAGCTTACTCCTGATTGGCATCTTTGGAAATCCCACCTTTGGTGGACAGAGAGTGGTACGTAGAATTTTCTTTCCTGTCTCGGTCGGATGAAAGAAGTGGGTGCTAAGAAGTGTTACTGAACAGCAAAAGTGTGTTTAGAGTGGGGGATGGGAATAAAGCAAGCAAGAGAAGGAAATGCAGCGTGAGAGCACTCGAGCGGTTATAGGCAGTATTTAAAAGCCGCACAGCGAATCATCTCTCAGATAACTCCCTCTACTTCACTGCCATTCCTGTGGGGCGCACCAGGCCAGAGACTCGACGGCAGAGCTGATAAATACAGCAGTCCGGAGCAGCATGCAGATGGGGTGAAAGCGGAGGCTGGATCCATGTGCAATGTTCCAGCGCAGGCTGCTGGCTGTGAACTGCAAACAGGACAGGAGCAGGGAAAGAGACACTTCAACATCAGGGTGGCTGCACCAGGTCCAGGATCCAGTAACCCTTTCCCACCTGAGGGGATCCCCAAGCTGGCCTCTCCTGCACTGAGGAACAGACATGAGCTGTGAGGCTGGCTGAGCTTTGGGCGACTTTCCCAAAGCTCCCTCTGGTAACAGGCACAGAGCCGAGCTCCACATCAACAGCTCCCTGGGGGAGTCCGCATGGAGTTACAATTCCTGAGAGCTCCAGTCAGGGTTGATCATAGCGAGGGTGATGGTTCCTTCACAACCACTGGCTTCCAGACCGGGGGCCAGGTGAAGCAGGAGAAAAGACCATGAGGAGGAAGGATGCTGAGTCAGAATCTAGCAATGAGCCTGAGCCAAAGGCTTTGACTGATTGGCTCCCTCTCTACCTGGAGCTTTGGGGAAGGCCAGAGGAGTATCTGGGACCAAACTCCAGGGCTGGTCTTCACTGAGAGAGGCCCATTTCCAAGCAAAATTGTTACAAGACATGGCATGCAACCTGGGACTACATTAACTCCTCCACCATCCTCTCTATCCTGGAGCCAGAGTGGCTGAGAGATAATCTGGCCAGGCAGCTCTGACAGAGCCACTCAGTGAAGGAGCTGGGAAGGGCCACCAGTAGCCTGACCAGCAAAGTCACCCAGAGATCCATTTTCCACCCTCCGCTATCCCTTGGCTCTGAGCTAGAGGTGTGTAAACTGCTCACTATCACCTGGATCTCCGTCCCATGTGTGTCTCTGTGGGAGGAGGAATTCAGCTCCTTTGGACTTTTTTTCCCAGAGCCAGTGGATATTATTATTAGTCACATACACAACAGAAGTGCCCAGGGACTAGCTGAGGTTGAGGTCCCATTGGGTTAGGCATTGAACAAACACAGGGTAGTAGATGGTCCCTAATAGACAAGTTGCAGCAGGGTCTGTGGTCAGGGTCACCCCAGAAAATGTCTCTTCTTCTGGATGGAAATGATAGAAAAAAATAATCCAGTAGTGCTGATGAGTTCAGATTGCATGGGCTGGCATGCATAGCCTCCTTTGTACAGGTGGTTAGAACCCCTCATCTTCAGTCACACAGCAAGATTTTCAGGTTGGCTCTGCCCATCCTGGTGATGGCTCCTCCCCTCCACTGCTGATCAGCCAGGGATGGAAACTACACCTATTCCCATCCACACCTCTGAACAGCTGATCAGGATGGAGGGAAGAGGCACAGCTGTGCTGAGCCACTAGCAGAGCAGCTGTGACCCAAGGTCCCTGGTCAAAGTCCTGGGTGGGGGGAGTTAGGCCCATAACCAACACTGCCATTCTCAAGGCCGCTGCTCAGGCCCGGCCTGGGATACCATCTGGAGACGTCACTCCAGATGACAGCCAGAATGCTGTGCATTGATATGGTGGAATTGCTCCCCAGCCATTGGTTAGCTTGATGGCTGAGTTCCTGTATATCACTGATGCTGTTTCTGTACCTACCAGTAATAATAATGCTCATCATATTATCCAGCCCTCTCTAAAAACCCGTTCAACTCTTTTTGGTTCCGTTTGTCTGGCAACCTGAGCTGCCGTGAAATGCAGCACAGGTCATAGGACAGCAGCATGAGCCACTCTGCCGACACACTCCTCCAGAAATGCAAAGGAACAGCTCCTGCCTGTGCAGCAATTTGTTCTCTTCAAAGAGTGCTCTGGAGGACCCTCTCAGAGCCAGCCCAGCAACTTAAAAGAAAGCCAACGTGGGATGAAAAGGGTCAGGGTCATAGATCACTCCCCATGAAGAGGCAGCGCAGCATGGGAGACACTCAGCACTTCCTGGAAGTCTAGGAGGTACGGATTTCTCCTGAGCAAAGTAACTGTCTGGCTGCTGGATTTCTGGTGAGGATGCTAACAACCAGAACATGCTGCGTTAGATGTTTCCAGCAGATGCTAGTGCAGCACTGTTATGATGAAGCACACAGGGGATGTGCATAGGGGGATGCAAAGCCTGGTCCAGACTTGGTATGTGTAATACTAATTACTGATTATCAGTAGCTATCTAAGGTGGCCTCTATCCCCATAGTACCGAGAACGATGGGTTTTAAACATTTTTGGCAAATTGAAAAGTAAAAAAAAAAAAAAACTACTTTCAGGTCGCAATGTTCTGATTTTTTTGACTATTTTAAAATGGTTTGGGTTTTTTTAAACAAAATTAAAGGAAATTTCTAAATGAAAAGTCATTTTGAACAGAAAAATTGAAATATTTTAATTTTTTCTGAATTTTTAGTAGGTTTTTTCTAACGGAAGGAATCTGGTGAAACCGACCCAAGTTTGCAAAATGTTTTGCTGTCACCGAATCTGATTTTTTGCTGAAAAATCCCAAACTTCTTCCATACTGGCTAACCCAGCATGTTTAACAGAGTGGGGAGTCTTCCTTAATGCACCAATGCCTCCTTTCAGCTGCCACCCACAGAGAAAATGCAGCAAGGCCAGAGATGGTGTCAGCCCCGGGCAGTGAGGGAAGTGAGGGGCGGCTCTCTGACCAGGTATAATGGCCTGATGACTAAATGCCTCTGTGCACTTTGGAAGGCTCATTTAAAAGCAACGTGAATATCTTGGTTCTCAGCCTACTCATGTGAAAGTACCTGATGTGGAGGCAGGGGTAGGGGACATCTCTGTGCAAGTTGTGGATTTGGCAAAGGACAAGGATCTGTTGGAGATCAAAGAGGATCTCACTGAAAATAAATGAGGAAGTAAAAATATTAAGACTTGCGTATTTTCTGCAGCCTGCTCAGTCTATACCCAGAGGGGGGCAGGGGAATACTGTGAGTAAATAGCTACCAGGGAGTCTGGGATCTCACCCCCACTTCTTCAGTTAATCACCGAATTAAGGTGAACCAAGGAAGCACATTTAAGTATGTACGTTAGGCTTTTGTGTCAGTGTATCTAGACTGATTTCATCCCCTGGCTAAAGGGTTTCTAACACAGACACGCCCCGAGTTAGTCAAAGGGATTAGATTTTCATCAGTTTTCACATCACTTCTGAATTTGGCCCCACAGTCAGGGCCGGTGCAAGGAAGTTTCGTGCCCTAGGCGAAACTTCCTTGCACTGCCCTCCCCCACAACGCTGCCCCCGCAGCCAGCTCCACCACCCGCGGGAGCTCAGCCTCCCCTCCCCACCGTGGGGGCTCAGCCCCCACCCCCCCCCACGCAACCAGTGGGCCGCAGGAGCTGAGCGGGGAGCCAGGGGGCGGCTCAGGGGGGCAGCGAGGCGGCTCCCCGCTCAGGCGCTGAGGGGGGAGCAGTGAGGTGGGGGGCTCGCCACGGCTCCCCCTCCCACTCAGGCGCTGAGCGGGGGGGCAGTGGGGCGGCTCCCCATGGCTGCCCCCAGCTCCCCGCTCAGGCGCTGAGCGGGGAGACAAGGGGCAGCCGCAGCAAGCCGCCCCTTGTCTCCCCGCTCATCAGCTCAGCGGGGAGACAAGGGGCAGCCGCAGCAAGCCGCCCTTTGTCTCTCCGCTCAGCAGCTCAGCCGCTGAACAGGGAGGCAGTGGGCAGCCACCCGCTGCCCCCCAAATCTTGGTGCCCTAGGCGACCGCCTAGGGTCGCCTAGTGGGCGCGCCGGCCCTGCCCACAGTTCAAGGAGGATGGAGTTAGGTCACTTCCAGGACTCAAGCAAGCATTATCCTCTGCCCTCACAAAGAGTACTGGATGTGGCAATATGGATTCTGCAGTACCCATGTGCCGGGCATAATGTTGCCCCTTGGTAGCCCCTGGCACAAGCAGCATGTCTGGATGGATGAGTGCACTTTCCCTGCTGGGATATTTTGGTTTGTTATTGAGTTAGGCTCCTGGCAGTGTCACTCCAGAGTGAATGTTTACGGGAAGTAATGAGAGTGTTTGCTTTTTCCTTCTCTCACCTTCCCTTACCACAAGAGGATGTTCTGAGGTTTCCTGGAGGCAGTAGGCTTTCATTTGTTTAACCCTATTCCAGTAACGCAGCCAGGTCAGGAGTGCAGGGGGAGCGGCGCTATAAAAAGGCGCCTCCCCCTGTACTCACCCAGCGGTGCTCTGGGTCTTTGGCGGCGGGTCCTCACTCACTCCGGGTCTTCGGTGGTACCCGCTGCCGAAATGCCGCCGAAGACCCGGAGCGCCGCCGGGTGAGTGCAAGAAGCGGCGCTTAAAACGAAGCGGCGCCTTTTTTAAGTGCTGCTAAAAAAAGGCGCCGCTTCTTTTTTAAGGCGCCGCTTCTGCTCACAGGGGGAGCGGCCGCTCCCCCTGCTCCCCCCCCCGGCTACGCTACTGCCCTATTCCCTTGTGGGACACCACTCTGTGCTGTGAGCCAGTTACATCTCACAAGCTGAGTATGGTTGGTCCTGACTAGCTGTTCTGTGGAAGGTGCTTTGGGAAGTGGTGCTGATGGCCAAGTATAAGATATGTTCCCTATGAGACTGTACTGAGCAAGAGGTCAGTCTTGCGACATGATGTGGGCCCTCAACTCCCATTGGACACAGAGGGCTCTAGGGCTGGTTGGACATTTTTGATGAAAAATTGGGATTTTGATTACATGACAAGTTTTGCAGAAAGCATCTGCTCTCCTTGGAAAGTTTCGATTTTCTTTTTATTGGGAAACCAAAACATTTGGGTTGAAAATTGAAAAATGTTCAGTTTGCCGGAGATTTTGGCCATTTTTTTTCCATTTTTTGGTTGCCACAAACCATACAATTTGGGAGTTTTAAGGGAACCATTTAGATTTTTCACTGAAAATGTTAATGAAAAAAAAATCCATTCTCAGCAATATTTACAACCCCATAAAAATTATGTCCTGCTCTACTGAGCACACCTGCAGGATAAAACTCTCATAGTGGTGTAGAAGTGCCATACTATTAGAAATAGCACCCTTGGTTGAGTGGAAATCTGGGGGCCTAGCTTCTTAGGATCATTGAGGACTTCTTTCCAAAAGCCCGGGGATGTGAATTGTGGTGTCATGGCCAAATTGAACTCATTCAGCCTTCCCAACATTCTCCATGTGCACATTCATTTGGATACAGGAATTTTCTACTCTTCCCATCCCCAAGTGCTGTGCTGCGTGCTCTCAACAGTCAGGCAATGTCAGTGCGTTTGGAAAGGAATCCACTGACCCATCTTGTCAAACAAATCCACGCACAACCTTCGGCGCGGTAAGACAGCTGCTGGAAAACTATTAAACAGAACACACAATTTAATGTAACAAAATATTTCATTACCGATTCCCATACTTCACCCTGTCCACTGCAGAAGATATTGCTAGAATAACTTTCCCACGTACCGCAAGACAGTTATATTAATTTGCAACTTTCCTTGTTCATTCCTACTAATATGAATATGCACCTCGTTATCCATTGGCTTTAATCAATGCATTGTGGCTCAGACAAGCACTTAACTCATTTATGCTTAGTTTCCTGAATGGTTGTTTTTCCACTTCTTTCCTTTGGGGCTCAATCTCTTTTCCTTTCTCTTGCTCTCTAGACTGGCAGTGTGGTGGGGTTAGATGTGGGACTCACTGCATGGCTTTGGGCTAATCATATAGCCACTCTATACCTTTCCCCATCTGCAAATTCAGGATAATACTCAGCCAGCCTCTATAAAGTGCTTTGAAATCCTCAGGTTATAGATGCTGTACATGCAAAGCTTTATGATGGTTTGGAAACACTCCTTAGAGAATACATGGCTTCCCCCCATGCCCCATAACCTCCTGAGTTGGTATAGAAATATCTTAAGCGAATGGTAAGGCCGTTCAGTCTATTAGCTGTTCAGAAGTTTGCTGTGGATGAACAGAGTTGGGAAGCAGTCTTCTGAAAAGTAACAGCCAAGGTGTTCAAAAATGACTTGTGATTTTTAGGCATGCAACTTGTGACACCTTAAAGGGCTCTGATTTCCAAAGGGTGGCTGCTTGGCACATTCTGAAAACCAGGCCCCTCCAACGTTTTGCAAGTTTGCTGCCTAAACACCGAGGTACCTAGAATCAGTCATCACTTTCGGAAAGTCTTGGCCCACTTTGACATCACCTGCTACCGAGAGAAAACTACAAAGAAGGGCAAGTTTGGGATAGTTGATTTAATGCACTGTCACCAGCCCTTGCCATTTTATTGCAAGTCTCGTGATATCTAGTGTTTTTCTTAATGTCACCGCGGCCAGAATCCCATTACATGAGAATCTAGCTTTCGTTTAGAATACTATGTTGCTGGCAAGCCTTCATGGTTGCGGAGAAAAGCTGGAGAACAGGAATCCCAAACACCAGCTGGCCAATATAAAGCCCTCCCAAATTAGTATTTTTATATCTTATGATTTTTAAACTGATCTCATGATTTGGGGAATTAACCTGTGAGTTTGGAATGTGTGAGGTTGGCCATATTGCTAAGGTAACACAATATTTCAGTACATTTAAATCGCCATACTCTACAGGACTTATTGCAGAAGATCTATTGCTGGTACTTACATAGCCCATGTTACCATAGCATCTGAACACCTCCCAATTTTTCTTGTATTTATCCTCACACCCTCCTGTGGGTTAGGGAAGCACAACTCTCTCCATTTTACAATGGGATACTGAGGCACAGGGTGTCCAAGGGTATGTCTACTCTGCAGCCGAGTGAGTGCCCGGTGGATCTGGCATGATGGTACTCAGTGGCTACCCCAACCAGCTGCTGCCACTGTGCTATTTTTGGCACACTGGCATGTGTCTATCTGTCTGTGCTGGAAAGCACACTACCAGCTGCAGTGTAGACAAACCCCAAGTGACTTGTCCCAGGTCACACAAGAAATCAAGGGTGCAGGATTGCAAGGAACTTCGGCCCAAATCTCCAGTGCCTCAGGCGAACACCCCAACTCCTAAAGCATTCCAGTTGCTTGCTAGAAAAACACTCCCATGCAGCAGCGGCGACAGCCTTTTTGCCGCCTCAGGCGGTGCCAAGGACGGAAGAGGACAGGAGAGGGCCACCAAAGACTGGGGCGGCCAAATATCCTGCCGCCGAAGAGCGTCGCCGCCGAAATGCCGCCGAGGGACCCGAAACGCCATCCCCCAAATCCTGGCGCCCTCGGCGACCGACTAGATCGCCTAGTGGTTGTGCCGGCCCTGCTCCTATGTTTTGCAAGTCAGTTGTATTCATTTACAATCTTCGGAGGGACTTCTGCTATTTAGATTGCATGTTCTTTGGGGCAAGGACTGTCTTTTCTTCTGTGCTTGTCCAGCACCTAGTGCAATGGGCCCACGATCGCCATTGGCGTCCCTAAGTGCTCCCATGATATCAGTACTAGTAATATTAAATACATAATAAACGACAGGCCGTGCCCGAAAGAGTTTACCATTGGCTTCAGCTGGATTTGGATCCAACGCATACACAACACAGTATTTGATCATGATTTGTTCTCATACACATTTTCTAAGCTGTTTTTTTATTGGTAAGATGAGAGCATTTAAAAGCTCAGTAAAATATTATTAGGCGCTACTTCCCACTGACATTTTTAATTGTGGGGAGGAAGAAGAGATCATCTCCTACAAATCCCTCTCCTCCAATAGAGTTTTAGTTTAAGACTCCAACAGAGGAAAATAACATAGGTTGTTTTATTTAAAATAACCCCAAATGCTTTCTCTCCTGGTAGATTCCGAACCTCATTGAAACAGCCATTTGATTTTTAATAATGTAGCCACGATTCTATAAAAATATTTTATAAAGTGGTTCAGAGCCTGATGCATAAAGGCTGTCTCTGTATTTCACAGGGCAACAGGGGATCGGCCATTTCAGGCGAGAGTTTCTTTCATTCTGTATTAGCAGTTCTCAGATTTCACAATTACAGGAACTCATTCCCCGTACGACAGCCCATGTTATGAATTGAGTGAGAGGAGGGGGTCCAGAGAACGTCCATGTTGCTGAGTTCAGAAAGGGGCACCTCTGTGCTATTTCTACATGTCCTGAATAGGGCTGGCTGGAAAACAAGAGTTCAATTCCATGAAAGATGTCGAAGTTTTGAAATTTGGTTTTGTTCTGCACTGGAAGGAAACCGAGACCTTTGGAAACCTTTTCACAAAAATGCCAGAGACAACCCCACCCCAGATAGCCTGGTGCTACTCAGAGCACTCGCCTAGGAGATGAGAGATCCAGGTTCAAGTTCCTGAATCAGAACAGGAACTTGAACCGAGGTCTCCTCCATCTCTGGGGAGTGCCCTGGCCACCAGTGGCCTCTCCCTCTATCTTGAAGCAGAAATTTCATCCTGGACCTGAGGCACCTTCCTGATTAAAATGTAGTCCAAACTGATCTGTTCCCACAAAGTTCTAGCTTCAGTGAGGTGCATTTTCTGAGGTGGTAGATCCCTTTTAGTCAGCGGGAGCAATTGGAGCTGTATGGATATGCCCACCTAGCAACGAGACACCTGCGGCTGGCCCACGCCAGCTGACTCAGGCTCCTAGGGCTTGGGCTGCAAGGCTGTTTCACAGCAGTGTAGACATACAGCCGAGCTATGGGACCCTCCCCTTCACAAGGTCCTTGAGCCTGGCCTCCAGCATGGGCCGGAAGCCTACACGGCAATGAACACCCCCACAGCCTGAGCCCTGGAACCTGAGTCAACCAGCCCAGGGCAGCTGTGTGGCTTTCTTTGCTGCTTAGACATAGAGGCCCATTCCGTGCAGCCACACGCTTTGGTGAGAAAGCAGAGGGACTGCCACTCTTCAGGCTGCATTCAACGAGGATAGAGTTTGTGCCTCCCTAGTTCTCAGGCAGCTCAATACCAGATCTGGCCCTACAATGTTAGACCAGGGCGCTGGACTGGGGCTCAGGAGAGCTGGGTGCAATTCTCAGCTCAGCCACAGTCACTTCATCTGCCTTGTGCTTCAGTTCCCGTCTGTCCAGTGGGGATGCTGGCACTGCCCTGTCTTCCCGCCGTGCACGAACAAATCCATTAATAACGTAGGCTCTCAGACACTGCGGTGATCCGGGCCACAGAAGTAGCTCAGTCTCACTGCTACCAGACACGGCAAGCTGCCAGTGGCTCCCAGGCAACTGGGAATCTCTTGGGTGTAGGGACTCCATGTGCTGGGATAGGGGAAGGTGGTGGGGAAGGAGCCACTGGGCTGGCTCTACACCACCAGTGGGGTTGGTCAACTAGGGGAGCTTTGTACCAACAGATGAGCCCAATACTGCCCTAGCACACCTGAGGATCAGGCTCAGGCTGTGTCCAGGCTACATAATGCCATATGATCTATATAGATTCAGAGACTCGCAAACCAGAAGGGACCATTGTGATCATCTAGATCAGTGGTTCTCAAACATATTTGATCGCAGCCTTTTTCTTTGTATATATTGTAGTTTACGCCCCCTCCCCTCCACCACACAAGTACATATACGGGTGAAAAAACAACCATGCAACTCTCGCTAAATATTAAAAGCAGTGAGGCATCGATTCAAACACAGCCAACGATCCATTGTAATAAGAGCAAAAGCAAAACTGCGATTGTGGTCAATGCTTACAATTAAATGTGAGCATTATAGCAAATGGATTAATGTACAGGTGGCAACGACTCTGTATAATGCTATGCAAGCTTACCAGAAATCCATCAAAATGCACAGCGCCATGTGAAGAGCTGATATGTCTGGAATAATCAGCTGTGCTAGTTACTCATTGCTGTGGGTAAAATGTGCGCAGTACATTCCCCCCCCTAAAGCGTCTCATGCCCCCCAGAATACATTTTGGGCCTCCTTAAGGGGGCCTGCCCCTCCAATTTGAGAACTTCCAATCTAGTCTGACCTCCTGTATAACACAGGCCAGAGAACTCCTGCAAAATAATTCCTAGAGCAGCTCTTGTAGAAAAACATCCAATCTTGATTTAATAAATGTCAGTGATGGAGAATCCACCATGACCCTTGGGCAACTATTGCAATAGTTAGTTATCCTCACTGTTAACATTTTATGCCTTATTTCCAGTCAGAATTTATCTAATTTCAACTTCTGGCCATTGGATCATGTTAGAGCTTTCTCAGCTAGAGAGAAGAGCCCATTATTAAATATTTGTTCCCCATGTAGGTACTTATAGACTGTGATCAATTCACCCCTTAACCGTCTCTTGCTAAATAGATTGAGCTCTTTGAGTCTATCACTATAGTATAAGGCAGGTTTTCTAAACCTTTCATCATTTTCGTGGCTATTCTCTGACCCCTCTCCAATTTATCAACATTCTTCCTGAATTGTGGGCACCAGAACTGGCCACAGTATTTCAGCAGCAGTCGCACCAGTGCCAAATACAGAGGTAAAATAACCTCTCTACTCTTACTTGAGATTGCCCTGTTTGTGCAACCCAGGATGGCATTAGCACTTTTGGCCACAGCGTCATACTGGGAGCTCATGTTCAGCTGATTATCCACCACGACCCCAAAAATTTTTTTCAGAATCTCTGCTTTCCAGGATAGAGTCCACCCTGCTGTAATATGGCCGACATTCTTTGTTCCCAGATGTACACATTTACATTTAGTTGTATTAAAACACATACTTGCACCCAGTTTACCAAGCCATCCAGATCATTCTGCGTCAGTGACCTGTCCTCTTCATTATTTACCACACCTCCAATTTTGAGTTATCTGCAGACTTTATCAGTGATGATTTTGTTTTCTTCCAGGTCATTGATAAAAATGTTGAACAGCATAGGGCCAAGAACCAATCCCCGAGGGACCCCACTCAAACATAGTCACTCAATGATGATTCCCCATTTACAATTACATTTTGAGACATATAACTTAGATATTTTGATTAAAAAACTAGAATGATATCAAATTAACATGGCACGCATTAATGAAAACGTGGCACACATGGATTAAAAGATGGCTAAGTGTATTATGTTAACACTATTACCTTTATCAACCAAACTTGTAATCTGATCAAAAAAAGTTGGTTTGACAGGATCTAGCTATTTGTGATCACTACCAGCAATGCTGATGTAGTTTAGAATAGCGGTTTTCAATCAGGGGTGCAGGGCCCCTGGGGGTCTGTGAGCAGGTTTAAGGGGTCCATCAAGCAGGGCCAGCATTAGATTTGTTGGGGCCCAGGGCAGAAAGCCGAAGAATGGGGCCCTGAGCCCCACTGCCTGGGACTGAAGCCGAAGCCTGAGCAACTTAGCTTCGGCGGGGCCCCTGTGGCATGGGACACAAGCAATTGCCCTGCTTGCTACCACCTAACACCAGCCCTGGAATTTATATGCAGTTGTGGCACATGTGGGCCGTGGAGTTTTTATTGCATGTTGGGGAGAAAGAAAAAGGTTGAGAACCCCTGGTTTAGTACAATCATTCAGTTTATAAATCACTTCAGTTTCCAAGGCAAATACACCATATAGATCTAAGTGATTAATCATTTGTATTAACACATTACACCGCACCCCTGCTAGAGTGCAGGGTTTGGGAGCCATGCGCGGTTCCGCGTTAACACAGGGGGGGGGGGGCGGGGAGGGGGCACGTTGCCATGGATCCCAATGTAAACAATTTATATGTGTGCCCCCCTGCTAATACCGAATCCACGCTATAGTGGCGCGCGTTCTAGCGGGGGTCTCCTGTATAATATCGCAAGGCTCTCGGTGGCATAAATTGAAGTAGTTTCATTGACTTCAGTGGAGTTACGCTGCTATGCAGGAACGGAGGACTTGGGCCTGTATTTCTTCAAGGGTACGTCTATACTTACCTCTCGCGTCGGAGGCGCGGGATCGATGTTCTGGGTTCGATTTATCGCGTCTTGTCTAGACGCGATAAATCGAACCAGGAAGTGCTCCGCCGTCGACACTGGTAATCCAGCTCGACGAGCGGAGTAGGCGGAGTCGACGGGGGAGCCTGCGCGCCGCGTCTGGACCACAGGTAAGTTCGAACTAAGGTACTTCGACTTCAGCTACGTTAATAACGTAGCTGAAGTTGCGTATCTTAGTTCGACAGGGGGGGTTAGTGTAGACCTAGCCCAAAACGCACAGAGTGTTAATGTCTCTGAAACGTGTATTGGTGAAAGCCTGTAATCAGGGATGAGCTCTTTGAGGAACTACTGCATATTGGTTTTCAGATTATTCCTTTGAAATGTTGTGTTATTTGAGTGGTGAAGAAGCCCCACTTCATACCATTTCGTATATGTGTCTGGGTGGTGGGGAAAGCAAAATAAATGTCTTTTCCTGTCAGTTTCCATATAACTTAGATAAACATACCAGGGTCCGTTCTCCTCTCACTGGTATAAATCTCTCAAGGGAGTTACACTGCGGTAACAACACCGGAGAGCCCAGAATCCAACTGGTCAGTTTAGGCAGCCAGAGCTGATGTTCCAACATGCAGGAATCATGCACTGATGGGAGTCCAACCGGACCTGCATTCCTGTCCCATCTGTAAGCCGCAAGCTCATCTCATGTTCTGTAATGGGAGAGTCATTGTCCTGGAGCCCTCTTGTAAGCATGTATTGCCGCGTTTCTCCTAATGACCAGCCACAAACTCCAACTGCAGCTTAATTTGACCTTTTGCAATTATCCCTGCTGCTCTTCGTGCTTTGGCCAGTTGAACAAAAAGAATGCATTCACATCTTTCAACACTACCCTGTGGTTTGGCTGCAAGACATGGTACAAAACGTTCTCTGGAAATGTCCCTTCCCCTCACAGAATGTGTGTGTGGGGGGGAGTTGTGTTCAATTTGCTGTTGGCAGAGAGTGAGTTGCATGTTTGCAGCGCCTTCCATCTGAGGATCTCCGCAGGCCTTGCAAGCTATAAAACCAGATGGGCCACAGCCTGGGGAAACCCACACAGGTGATAAGGGACCCAGCAAGAGTCCCCTCACCAGGTGTCCTCTGGATCTTTACCAGGGGATGGAGGGCATGTCTGACCCTTGTGGAAAGGGCAGGGATAGGATCTTCAAGGCAGTGGGTAGCTAAGATTGATGTGGATCGGGTATCCACAGAGGGCTTAAGCAGAAGTTGTTATGTTCCAGAGTTCCTGGCTTGACAGCATCATCATCTCTCCAATAAAGCCCCCTCAGAGATGGGACGGGGAAAGGGGTGTGTCTGGGGCATTGAGACCACATGCATAAGTAGTTCATAGCATTACATCAGAGCAGAAACCTGGGGGGAAATACCTGTCCCCGCCACAGATCTCTAGCCTCCAGGGAGCTTCAATGGGAGTGGGAGAATGATGTGTTGGAGGCTGCATTTCTCCTTCCATGGACCTAGACAGGGATCTAGGGTGGGAGGGGTGTGCCACTGTCTGCAGAGTGGAGAGGATAATCTGAGTAGCAGGTGTTTATTAATCCTCCCTGATCTTTGTGAGGCAGGACAGTGACAGAAAAGGGAACACAGGCCTCACTCAATTCACTCATGTTAGCCCCTCTTCTCTCATCAGTATCCTTTGACTGCAGCGTGGGTGGAGAACAGAGCTCTGTAAAGCGCATGTGCTGACTCACTAAGGCAGTGCACAGGGCCAGCAGGGCACATCGGGCCTGATTCTTGTGGTGTATTTAAAACCATGTTAAAATTATAAACTATCACTTTAAATTCTTGGGGGGCTGCGGTTTCCTGGTCCTGCTTGCAGGTTAGAGAGTGATCTGGGTCTCCAGCAGTCAGCCTGCAAAAAGCCAGCCTGGAGCAATGTGGAGGAGTTGTATTTCTATGCCTTAGGGAGCAGCCTGCTTTGTCTCTCTCAGTTTTTGGTTCTTGTGTGTTAAAGTTCTGGATTTTAAAAAATAATGTCATGTTACATTGCAACTTTTCAGAAAAACTGTTATGTTTTTATCCAACTTCACTGTGTGTATGCTGCAAAGAGAACAATTCTTATCTCACACATTAGTTTTATACCAGTGTAAATCCATTCGCTTCAATGGTATTCTTCTGATATAAAGCAGTGTCAGTGAGAACTTCAGAATGTCCTTGTGGAATTGTGAAATCACATTTACTTTGGAGTAATAAATATCTGGCTAATCTCTCTTTCCCCTGAATTCCACGAGACCTCTTTCTATTTATGCCAGCTCTCACTTTTATTATCTTACACTTCCTGATTGTCACATTAAAATCTCATCTCCCACAGGTCTGACCAAATCTCCGAGTTCTCCTGATCTCTGTTTCTGATCAGTTATCACTGCTCTTTTTGGCTCTGTTTTATCTGTAAAATTGATCCCTGCTGAATTTCATTCTCCCCAGGGTTGTTAATGAACTTGGCTGGATATTACTGGTCCCAGTACTGAGCCCTTGTGGAAACCATTGAATACCTCCCTTTGTCCTGAGGCAGCACCATTCCCTACAAAGAAAGCAGTGCTCACGTAGCTGGTTTCATGCTCTCTGTGCATTAAAAAAAACATCACAGGACCAATAACAATATGCACCCTTGAGATGGTGGGATCCCTGCAGCATTATCCCTCCTCATCCATGGGGTTTGGTCCTGCAGCTGTATGGAGATCTGAGGCTCGGCATGTCCACAAAGGGAATTCCTGCATTGAGCCAGATGCCCAGCAATAGACTCGATAGTCTTCCAAGGCAGCGCTGCTCTGTCTGAAGCTTTGTTTCCATTGCCTCTTCACCTTTCTCTGTGCCTGTCTCACTCAGGAGAGGTAGATCATCAGCTGCAAGGGCCAGATTAAAAATGTTGGGGCCCTGTGCACTATTGCAGTTAGAGCCCTCTCCCCATCCCTGGGGGCTGGGAGGCCTCAGCGGAGGGGGAGGCCTGGGAAAGATGAGGGCTGCTTCAGCCCCCTGGGAACGGGAGAGCCTGAGGAGAGGCCAGATCAGGTCTTGCCACCAGGTGAGGGGTGGTGGTGGGAAGGAACAGGGAGGGTGGAAGACCCTGGAGGGCTGTTGGAGAGTGAGCTGGCCCCTCACCCATGCCACAACGGCTCCTGTCCCAGAGGGCTGGCCCAGCACCCTGCTCTGACCCATTGGTTCTTGCCCAGTGTGCACTAGGGTGAGCACCCGTCCCTAATTGGGCAGGAGAGTCCCAAAACGTACATTTCAAGTCCCAGTCCTGGGCTGAATGACTCCGGGACAGTATTTGTCCTGGATTCCCTGCAGCACTGCTCTGTTCCTGCCTGAGACTCGGGGGTGGTGCCAGCCTCTTTCCGGTGGGGGGGAGAGTTGATGAGGAGGCTGAGTTGGGCCTTAACTCCCCATCACCATGAGGCCCTGCCCCTTGTTCCTCCTCTCCCCTGAGGCCCTGTTCCTGGCCAGGCCAGAAGCGAGAGCCAGAGTAGTATTTGATGCTCGGGGCAGGGTCAGTGCGCGGAGTCCCCATGGCCATGCCTCTGCCTAGGAGCCGGAGGGAAATGCCAGCTGCTTCCGGGAGCCGTATCAAGCATGGGTTGTAGTTGTTTGATGATACCCCTACGGATTCCAGTGTGGGGTGGTTGGTGACAACTATGGGTGTACATTCAGAGGGGGTTTATTTCTGTAGTGAAGCAGGTTCTCTGGGGTATTTGGGTGGCCTGTTCCATGATGCGATTTACTTCTCTGGTGGAATGTCCTTGTTTGGTGAAGGCAGTTTTGAGTGTGTTAAGGTGTATATCCAAAGTCCCTAGATTTGTTAAGCTCAGTTAATGTGCCCTTAATTATTTAATTAGCACTTAACACAAATACCCCCAATGAATCTGAACAATGCTTACGCCACTGCACTGAGAAAGTGGACTTTTTTTTTCATCAGGGTTATCTAGTTTTATGCAACCAAATAAGCACATCCCAATGTTGGGGTTTGCTTGAAAATTCCATCCTTCTCCACCCCATTTAAATTTTTGTTTAAAATGGTTAAGTAACACTGGTCAAAAATACTAACTATTTTTCATGGACATTTTTGTGGGGGGATTTAATTTCTCATGAAAGAACCCTTGTTGTTGTTGTTGTTCTGACATTTTTTCAGATTTTGGTAAACATTTTCAGTTTCCAAACCCCCCAAAATGTACTAAAAATCAAAAGATTGCAGTATAAACTTTTCAGTTTCCAGTTTTTGTGTGAAATAAACAGAACATTTGGACCGTTTGTTTTTTTTCATTTTGGTGAAAAAGTCATTTTTCATTTAAAAAAAAAAATCAGTGAAAAAATGTCAACCAGTTCTTCTGCTCAGGTCTGCAAAATGGTCGAGATGGCCCTGAATCTGATCTCAGTTAAGGTCTGGATGGGATAATTTTGCACTGAATGAGAATATTCTGGGACTAATGTTAAAAGGCCCATTTCTGACATCCTCACTCAGACTAAACGTTCAGCACCCATAGGACCATATGCATCCCTCTTGTTTCTTTAGTAATGCTATTGTGTGGTGTTATCCCCGACCACATAGCTTCTTCTAGCCTCTTCTGGCCATTGGAACTGATGACACACTGCAAGACTGCAATTCATTGAATAGCATCTGCATAGGGATGTGATCTCCTGAGCAGGGTGGTGCCAGCTTTTTTGCTGCCTTAGGTGGCGGTGGCCGCCGAGGGACCTGAAATGCTGCCCCCCAAATCCTGGCGCCCTAGGCGACTGCCTAGGGTTGCCTAATAGTAGCGCCGGCCCTGCTCCTGAAGACTCTTTCTGACTCACAGTGCAATGGGATCCTGAGTTACTGCTACTCCAGAGAGTTATTACTCCCTCCAGTCCTTTAACAAACTATAAAGGGGGCTGTATTTGGGGCTAGGTCAGCCAGTCAGAGCACAGCTCTTGTGCCGGCCATGCTGCCACTGTCAGGGTGAGAGGCTCAAAGAGGGAGGAACTGGGGTCCTGGTGCTGAGTGGCCTGAGGGTGATTTTGGCCTCTGCTCATTCCAATAGGCTTCTCCAGCTACCTAATCAACACTGGCACATGCCCCTCCACCTGGGGGCGTGATGATGTGGCAGTGGAGAGAGGGAGAAATTCATAGAGCTGCCCTGCCCAGCCCTCTGCTTCTAGGTAATCCTGGGGCAGGGCCAGCATTGGTGAGCTTGTTTTGACTTGATTAAGCTTGTCACTGTGCACTGCTGCCCTGTGTCTCTCAATTCTGCCCACACTGCAGCGCTGACACAAATGCAGAACTGGATTCGATTTTGACTCATCGTCACGTCAGCCCAGCTCTTGTCGTGCTCTCCCCCCCAGATCTTCTAGCGCTTGTGGTCGGTGGGCTGAGGGATGAGAGGGGAAGCGGAAAGGCCACATCTGGAGTTTATGATACACGGGTGGAGCCGCAGCTCTGGCAGTTGACAAAAATCAAGCCACAGCTTGTACAGTAAGTCAATGTGATCTGGGAGGATTAGCATGTATCACCGCTCTGCCACTTTAAGAGTCACTTCTGTGGCCAGCGCTGCAGCTCAGTGCTAAGGAAAGTCCAAAGCTAAAGGTCATAGTGTTAAATGTTTTAGCAAAGTGTGTACGATTTGTTGAACCCAGCATCATTCACAAGAAATGCAATTTGCCATTGTCAGCTGGTCAAGAGGCTGCATTTCATCAGTGCGCACAATGACCTGACCTCGGTAATTCACAGGTTCATAGAGCTGAAGGCCAGAAGGGATTGTTAGCTCTAGAATAGTGCAAATAATGGGCTTTTCGATTTACGGGCAATTCCAAAAAATCATAAAGAAATTTGTTTGCAGTGGTGTTGTAGCCATGTTGGTCCCAGAAAATTAGAGAGACAAGGTGGGTCAGGTCCTATCTTTTATTGGGCCAACTTCTGCTGGTGAGAGAGACAAGCTCTGTGTAAGCTCGCAAGCTTGTCTCTCTCACCAACAGAAGTTGGTCCAATGAAAGATGGCACCTCACCCACCTTGACTCTATTAAAAAAAAAATGTGTTTCAGGTCAAACCAAAAATGATTTTTTCCCCCAAAGATTTCATCTAATTGAAAAGTTTTTTTTAAAAAAAGGTCTTCTAAGTGTATGCGCAAAGAGCCTCAGCTGGCACGTCACCAGGATTCATCACTGAATTTGGTCCACTGGTTGGATCATTAGCGTCCCCGGCCCAGGCCAGGTACTGGTGGGGAGCGTGACATGAATGCTGATCCAATGAAACCTTTCCTTTTGAATATTTTGCAACCACATGTTTAGATTTTGATAATGTAAAACTTTTTATTCTTATTTTTAAATAAAATTAAAGGAAATGTTGCAAGGAAAATTCATTTTGGACTGAAAAATCAAAACATTTTGTTTAGAAAATGTCTAAATGAAGCATTTCAATGTTTTCTGTTTTATTTTCCCGAGTGGAAACAATTTGGCAAAAACAACATGAATTTGTGAGATGTCTCTTGGTTTCACAAATCGTCATTTTTCACCAAAAATGTTTGGCTGAAAAATTTCATCCAGCTGTAGTTATATCATCTAGTTTGACTTTCTCTTCTTCGCTTCCAACTAGCATATAGCAGCCCAGTACAACGGTCTGGGAAACAACAACAACAAAAAAGGATGGACACAAATTTTAGCATTGGGACCATTGCTCTGTTCATTCAGACAAAACTCAGCAACATTCGACAATCATCACAAACCAGCCCACATTTTGGGGAAGTGTCTGAAATTTTAGTGTCATCTGCCTGGAATCTCAGAAGTTTTTGCATGTCACCTGTTGCTGTTATAGATTGTAGAATGGATTTTTGGCATTGTTGATTATATTGCTAATTTCAGAGCTTGTTCTTCCAGATATCTAAAGTTACAAGGGAATGTAAACTGTACAGAAAAAGTGAATGCTGCTGCCACTGCAAGGAAGTACAGCCTTTATGCTATCCATACAAATTATTTTCCTTGAAGGAAACTTGACAATGCAAATTTACCTGTCAAAACAGGAATAAGCAGAAACGACAAGCGCATATTTGGGTGATAAACAGAAGCAGTGCAGTCTAGTGGTTAGAGACGAGAACTGTGAATTCAAAGTTCTATTTCTGGGCTGGGCACTGACTCGGTAGATGATCTTGACCAACTCTGTGTGCTGTTTCCCCAGCTGTGAAATGAGGCTCTTTCCTTATCTCAGTGTGGTGGTGTAGGGCTTAATTAGTTCATGCTTGTAAAGCACTTTGAAATACACAGTGGGTCGTATTCCTGATTACAGAGCTGCAAATGATACAGTGAAAGACATCACACATTCCTGTTTTTGAAAAGCAGAGCATAGGCTAAATATTTGTACCAGACAAGATCTTAATTGAGTATCCTGTGCAGAAGAAATACTGCGAGCAGCCCAATGCTCCCTGACACCGACAGGGTGTTAGTGAACACACAACGCCTGGCTTAGTTCTACATCTAGGTCTCGAACTCATCAACTCCCTGCCCAGAGGCAAAAATAGCTTTCCACCAAATCTCCCAAACCTTGCGATAAATAAATGTAATCACAGGGAAGAAGCCAAAGATTGCAATAGACCAGAAGGAGTGAGGAAATGGTCAGAGTGTTTTGGGAACTGTTTACTTGACAAATATTTAGCAAACTTGGAGGTATTCTTGAGGGGAAAAAATGGCCCTGGTTCATGTGGATGAATGTTTTGTGGCTGATTACATCTGAGCTTGGGTAAACTGTGCGGTGACAAGGAAACCTGAGACCGTAATGAGGAAACATTTGGGTAGCATGTGAGAGATCGAAACCACAGATATTGCTATCCCCAGGAGACAGACCTTATTCTGAGGATTGGAAATTAGTTTGGGAATATTGGACTTCGTTCAAGGAATATATCCCATTATGTGCAGTATCTCCCAATCTTTACCCCAGAAATGGCCCTGAAAAGCCAAATCGTGCTTTGCAATAATTAAAGGAAAACATATGTGCAACAAGATGCCTATTTCTTGCCTGGGTTTTCATTAGCCTGTCTACTGCAAAATATTACAGTGGCTCCAGTCAGTGTAGCCTAGCACTGCACCCCTTCCTACACATTGCTAGACTCAGAGGGGCTTTGTGAATTCAAGAGGTACTGAGTTTTCTGTGTAGTGACTTCTGCATACACAAAAAGGAGCCTGATCCTTCACCCACATGAGCCGTCCCTATTCATACAAGTCATTCTATTTGCTGTAGCGTGACTACTTGCAGGAATAAGGTCTACTTGTACAAGTAAGAGCTGCACGATCAGGCTCCGGTCATTGTTTTAATTTTAAACGAAGAGTATGTCTACACTGCAATGAAACTCCTGCAGCTGGCCCGCATCAGCTGATCCAGGCCAGCTGCGGGTGTTTAATTGCAGGGGAGACAAACCCACAGAAGCCACGATTTTACAAAATGGGAGCCTGGAGTTAAATTGTCATGTTCACGGTTAGGCACCTAAATAAGTGGCATTATTTTCAAAAATGCTGAGCCCCCCGCAGCACCCATTGACTTTATTGGGAGGTGCTGGGTGGTCTGCACTTTTGAAAATTAGGCCATTTAGATCCCTAAACATGGCTATCAGAAACTAACTTTAGGTTCCCTCTTTTGAAAATCTTGGCTAACATAGAATGGAGAAAACACAAATAAACCCATTACAATAAATGTGTGTATTTCTACAGCATAAGGAATTTCAGCTTAAAATGAATAAACTTTCTGTTTCAAAGGGCTTAAGCCATGCTCTGGATCCACTTTCAGCAATGCCGATGAAAGTTCAGTGGTGGACAGTGTGACGGGGCAAGGCCAGAGGGCTATAGGAAAGTGGTAAGGAACCAGTATGTTAGACCCAGGCTAAACAAATCCCTGATACCTTATGGCAGTTGCTCCAGGTTAATCAAGACACCTGGGGCCAATTAAGAACTTTCCAGAAGGCAGGGAGGTTAATTGAGACACCTGCAGCCAATCGGGGGCTGGCTGAAACTAGTTAAAAGCCTGTCAGTGAGGGGCGCATGTTAGGAGCTGTAGAAGGAGGTTGCGTGTGAGAAGCTGGGAGCAAGAGGCACTAGGAGCTGAGAGTAAGAGGACGTACTGCTGGAAGATCCTGTGGTGAGGATAAAGAAGGTGTTGGGAGGAGTCCATGGGGAAGTAGCCCAGGGAATTGTAGCTGTCGTGCAGTTGTTCCAGCAGGCACTCTAAACAACTGCAATCCACAGGGCCCTGGGCTGGAACCCGGAGTAGAGGGCGGGCCCGGGTTCCCCCCAAAACTCCCAACTCCTGATCAGACACAGGAGGAGTTAACCTGGACTGTGGATTCTACTAGAGGGGAAGATCTCTGAGGCAAGCAGAATCCGCCAATAAGCGCAGGACCCACCGAGGTAGAGGAGGAACTTTGTCACAACAGTTATACTCAGTCCACAGCTGTATGTAATGGCCTAGATTCCATGGAAATACAGGTCAGGTTTGTGGGTAAGTGACATTAGCTGGCTTGAGTTTCATACACATGTACAAAAAATGTTTAAAAAATAATAGGTCTTTTGAGGTTTTAAACATTTCCCAACTGGGTCTTGTTAGTTCAGGGGTGAGTTCTGTTGCTCAAAAGCAAAAAAAGAGTAAAACTAGTATTATGAACAATCTTGCACTGAACCGCAAAGGTTCAATTTATGCCATGTATCAAACCCATTTCATGCCCAGGAACTGGTGTGTGGCCTAGCACTGCCCGCGTGTCAGCAGACATGGCAGGGGAGTTGGCCATAAGGCAAAAAAAATGCTTCCTCGCATTGTCCTTTCTGCCAGAGATGAAAAGAAATGGAACTCACAGTGCTGTTGCTGATGATGCCCCAACATTTCCTGAGATCATTCCAATCCTGCCAAAAAAGGGCCAAATAATCCCAGATAAAACGCACTTGTAGTTAGGGAGGTTCTGGTTTCATAGCGAACCATTTTGGATCCAGGCTGCCTCCGATTATGCTCCCGTATGCATTGATTCATGAATCCTGAAATTTCAAGCCTGCAAATGCAGATTACATTATAGCCAAATGAGAGCTGTTCAATAGGGAAGATTCATGTAACGATTTAAGAGCTGTTTTTTCTAACTATTCTAAAATCAGCATGCTTACTTGAAGTGTCTTGAAAATTGCTGTGCCCATTGGGGACGTTGAGTAGGCATAAACCAAATTTGGGGGTGTGTTTTTTTTCTAAGGGTTCCACTGTATCACAGTGTAGTATCAAAACTGTATGCTTCTTATCCCGTTTTTTGGAGGGCAGAGACTAGCTGCCCTGAGTACGATCCCCTCTGAGACCACAGGTACATACTGCCCCTACTGCTGGCTGCGCTGCTGTGGTTATGCTCTATTTTTAGCACACTAGCTTGATCAGAGCTAGCGTGGGTATGTCTCCTCGAGCTGGAAATATCACCCCCACTTGAAGTGCAGACATGCCCTTGGTGTCTCTGGATGGATGGAGCTCCATGTGCAAGTTTGAGTGGCATGTTCACTTTGGAGGGAGTTCAGCAGCTCACACGTGCATCCCCAGTGCTGTTTAACCTGGGACGGTTTGGTCGGCAGTGCTAAGTCAGCGCTATGAAGCCCAGGTGGCTGCGTGGGGCTGCGGTGATATGGGAGGGACTTGTTCCCACACCGTAGCTCCAGAGAGGACTGTGGAAGAGTCCTAGCCAGGGCAAATCAGCTTTCTCCTGGGATGCACTTGCTGAACTGCTGCTGGGAAGCACTGGGAAGGGTGTACTGGGTCTGTGCCAGGCACTTGGAACGGACATGCTTGGTGTATGGCACAGGCACAAACTATTGAGTTTGGGGTGGGGGCCTGAGAACAGGCATGTTCAGTGCATGCACCAAGCACACACCGCTGAGAGCAAGGTATGGCGCTAGGGACAGGCATATTGGGTGTCTGGCACAGGTCCACAACTGTTCAAGCTTTTGTTAGTTTACCTCTTCATTTCCTGGTTGTCAGAGCTTAAATTTAGCCAGTCTCCGCATTCTGGATGGGCACCAGGCAACGCCAAGCAACCTTAATTCTGTGTTCCTGAAGTCTTAGGGCAGTGAATATTAGATTGATTCAGAGCAGGTGAATCCTACAGAATGTCTTTCTGAAACATGGCCTCTAGTCCTGGCTCAAGTATAATGCAGGAATCTCCGGTGAAATCACTCTCATGTGTGATGTGGGTCAAACTCGATGACTGGTCTAGATGGTCCCTTCTGACCTTAACATCTATGAACCTGCCTTCCCTCTGTGGCTATGGAAATGCCAAACTGCAGTGGAATGCCTGGGATTCCATCTCCAGATGCCAAGTGGAGGAGATACCTTCACCAGACCCTTGCCCTTGCCCCAAACCAGGTTCCTTGGGCTTTGCAAAGGGGACCTGAGCTTCCCCCACATTCCCTACCGAATAAGATACAAAAGTTGGCACAGCTATCTTGTCACTTTGAAAGGATTTCTCTCTTCTGAGAGAGAAAAATGCTTTTATTCTGAATTGGCCGGCTGGTCACATCTCACTGCCCTACTCCCGCTCAGAACCTGATCCAGAGAGGTTCAGTGGTTCAACAGAGCACCTGGCAAGATGCAGCCCAAAATCCCATCGTATTTTCCAACTGCAGGGACTCCATCCAGCCAAGTTCAGGGTGTCTCCGGCAGGACGCTGAGCTCCCATAACTCCCACTAGGATCTCTGAGCCCTCTGTACCCCAAGGAACAGGCCCTGGGACAGTACTGTGGCTGTGAGAGCCAGCCTGTTCTGCTTGTCTCCCCTTCCATTCAGTTAGGAAAGTGGCAGACATTACAGAGCGTAACCTTACAACCTCTGTTAATTAACACTAAGTAAAACTGAGCTAAATCTAGAACTGCTCAGTGTTCATGGCTTTCTAGCCATTTAAGCTCATTTCCCTTCAGCGCAAACCTCCCATTCAGTGATTTGGTCAGCATCTACTCAATTCCAAACCCTTATATAATACACAAACTTATATACAAGCTTCCCCATTTACTGCATGCATCTGTGCCAACGGGTGCATGAACAGGGGCATATTAGATTAGTTCCAGTCTGACCAATGCGTTGGATTGTTAAAGGCTCCAGAGTCATTACTGGGTGCGAAGCTACTAGGGTTACAAGAGCAATCCGAGGAATCTCAGTTCTGAACTTGTAACCAGTACAAAACAGCTCTTTTGCAATATTTATTTGAACTGTGCGCATTTAATGAGAAAACCGCACACATGAAAACGTCCCAGCATAGGAAGTAGAGAGGCACATGCTGTACTCTGGTAAGGAAATGAAAGATGTAACCGGGATTTCTATTAATTTCAGGAAGAACAAATATCTATGAAAGGTTGCTGGGGTAACTTTAAGCTACCACTTTATTTCTGCAGCCGTGCCATCTTGGGCTGGGATCCCATCAGATTTATATGCTAAGGAGCATCATCTTGATACTTCAGGTCATAGCTAGGAAACAGCATTCAGGCATTGCGGGAAAAGGTAGAGTTTACTCAGGAAGGAGTGTTCTTTTCTGTGCCCAGATTGACCTGTGATTCTGCATGCTGGTGCTGAATGCAGCCTACAATCCTTTATGATTTATTTCTGGCAGGAAACAGACAAGAGATGATGGATGTAATCAAGCAATCTGGGCCATTCAGAATGAGGGAAGTCAAAATTTTGCGCTTATGGACAAAAAAGGCTACTCAGTTGGGCTGCCTTTAAATTATGTATACGTAAGTCCTTCCGAGAGCTATTTCTGGTTTCTATTTAAACATTCCTCCCGCCCTGAAAGTCCTTTTACAGGCATTCAAATAGCAGACAATTGGGGACCTACCTCAGCAGGAAAATGCATGGACTTTTGTTCACAAGCAACTAATTTGTTTGGGGGAGGATCAATGCCAGAAACAGTGATATGCTCCTTCCCTCTTCACAAACAATCATCATGAGAGACACAGATTGCAGAGGTGTCAAAATGTTTACATTCTGAACTTGGTTATAGTGAGCTTTTTTCTAATCGGGAGCCAAAAATGAGTAATAAATACTAATAATAATAACAATGGATCTTATATTTAGAAGGAAGCTTTCATTTCAATGGATGTCAGAGCCCTTTGCAAGTCACTTCTCAGTCCGGTGACAGGCAGGCCTCTGCGATGGAACGTGGCAACTGTTTAAGTTCAGGGCCACATAGCTCCCTGTTCCATATCCCAGACCCCTGCAGGGAATTTTAGACTGAGAGTCCACAACCTGGAATTTGGCCGTGTCACCAGCACAAACACCTCTGTGCTAACTGTTCTGTGGGATTGTTAGGCTGGACTTTTGTTTAACATTGATGCAAATGCGAATCAAGTGCCATAACTTCATGGCACTATCATGCTTTTGTGCTTTATTTAAGGCTCTAGATGCCAGTGTCAATGGAGATACACAGATTTACACCAGCTGAGGATCTGGCCCTGAGCAATTACAAGTGGGCACCAATGAAAAGGGCACCAAAGTGCAATAATGGAACAAATGAGTCCAGTCCACTTGTCCGCCAAGACACTGTGGGTATGTCTACTCTGCAGCTGGGAGCTTACCTTCCAGCCTGGTTAGAGAGACATGCACAACTTCTGATTGAGCTAGTGTGCTAAAAATAGCAGTGTGGCTGGCACGGGCTAGCCACCTGAGCTCGGGACCCAGGGAGTCAGACAGGCTTGGACTTGGGCACCTAGCCGTGCTGCTGCCGTGCCACAACGTCTACGCTCCTATTTTTAGTGTGCTAGCTTGAGCCGAGCTAGCACTTGTCTGTCTACCTCGGCATGCTCCCAGCTGTGGTATCGACATGCACTGTGGCACTTGGGGAATATTTTCCTTTAATAGTCTCTGGTCAACCTGTCCTTGCTCCTCTGCTCCAGGAGGAGAAGTAAAGGTTCTCAGTAGTGGGGTTGTGGTTGGATTTGTTAGCCTGCCCTCTAGGGTTGTGGTGAGAAAATTGTGAGTTTGGTTTTGAAGGGTTAGAGGTTGGCAACTGCTGGGAGCGGGTGGCTTCAGAGCTTTGGAAGTGCAGATTCACTCCTGCGCCTGTGGTTGGCACTGTCTGTCTGTGTTCCTGGTGGGTTGCTGTGTCCCTGGTTCTTCCCTCTGCGTAATTGCTGTCCTCAGTAAATTCTTTCAGTAAAAGGGTTCTATAGCCCAGTTGTCTCTCCAAGTCCCTCCCTCCTGGCCCAGCTGCTTGCAGGCTCTAATAGCTTGCAGTCTGTTTATGAGTGCGGCTGTAAAGTCAGCCTATTCGCTACTGCGATAAGAATAATTAAGCAATTAGGATAATTTGGATAGCCTACTGGGAGGTTCTTTCTAATCTCCCTTCTGGAGAGCCTCGTCCACCAGAATTTAGTCACTTGCTTTAATCTAATCTAATAAAAAAACAAAAATGCCGTACAGCTCTGAGCATGACCGATGGGGGAAATTAACATCTTCATTCATCCAAGCCAGAGCAATAGCTAAGAGTAAGTAACCCTGCAGCTTTATTTTGAGAAGGCAGTGGTGTAGCATTGAACACACATACACGTGAAATACCTATTGCACAATAATTTCCTCGTTTATTACACTGGTTACAGATGCAGAATTAGACCCTCCAATTTCTAAGACACATTTTTACCATTGAGGGTGATTGACCATCGGAACCAGTTCCCTAGGCACTGCTAGATTCTCCATCTCTCGAAATCTTCCGATCCAGACTGTATGCCTTTCTGGGAGCTCTGCTTTTGTCAAACACAAGTTAGTGGGCTTGGTAAGGGAGTAACTGGGTGAAATTCTATGTCCTGTTTACACAGAAGGTCAGACGGGACGATCTAATGGTCCCTTCTGGCCTTAGACACTATGGATTTTCTCTTGTAACCATAATAGCATGGTGCCCAGTGATAATCGTCCCTTGAAGGCTGGTCCAGCTCCTTCCCTTTAGAAATGTATTCTTCATTGCAGCAAAGACTCACTGGACCCCTCTGGAGGTGATCAGATCCCAAACGCCTTTCATCAGGAACCTTGCTTTGCCCAAAGTTCTGAGAGGGCAGAACTCAGGGTGGGAATTTCAGAGGAGCCTCCGGGATTTAGAAATTCAGTGGGATCTGGGGCGAGATTTATAAGGGACTGAGGCACTGAAGTCCAACATTAAGGTGCCACTAATATTCTCAAACCCCACACTCAGTTTCTGCCTAGCCCCATCTGTGACTTAGCTACCTCTGTCCTGATGCCACCACATAGCTAAGAGCTCTCAGAGCCCCTGTTCACACCTAAGTCCTGGTGAGATTCTCAGACCAGACGTTTCCCTGCCTATTTCACCTGTGGGGCTCAGACCATGCGTAACCCACACAGGAAATAGCCAGGGTGTCCTCCAGAACATCCTGCAGCCCAGAGGTTAGGGTGTCTGGGATGTGGAAGACCTGTTTTCACATCCCTGCGTGGCCTGATTTGGAGCAGGTAACTGAGTCCTGTCTCTCCTAGCCCAGGTGAGTGCCCTGGCTGCTGGGCTATTGGCTATTCTGGGGTGGTCTCTCTCTATCTCTCATTTTTCAAGAGAAAGCCCTGAGCTGGCTTAGGGCCTCCTGATGATCTGTGCCTGCTGATAGTGTGTGTGTGGGGGGGTGGGGGGGGTGGGCAGAGTGAGGGCAGCCAGCTTCAGCGGTGTTACTGAGCATGCCCAGTCCATGTGAGCATGCTCAGTACAAACCAAGCAGCAAATCTGGGGGAGGGGGCACATGACACTGCATGCTCCCCCGCCCCCTCCAAGTGTCACCCATGCTGAGAATCCTGAGCAGAGCTGGGTGCCTTCCTCTGGCCTGTCAGGCAGGTGCATTGCATACCTGGCTAGCTTAGGTGGCTCCCCATTCAGCCTGCTGGCTTGTGACAATCCCCATCCAATGGGTGGGGAGCCTGGGTCGGGGCTGTGGATTCCACTGGCTGTTCATGGAGGGAGACAGAAATATGAAGGCTGGTGCAGACTACTGGAGCTCCCTTGGGTCGGGCAGAGGGAAGACCAAGTAGTTGTGTTGGGTTCCCACAGCTCCCTCCCATCAAGCAGTCCCTGGGAACTTTTCTCTGTGGGTCCCTCATGAAAGAAATGGATGACCAAGGAAATGCACCAATCCCAAGCAATTGTCACGCCTCTGGGTGCTATCCTGGACCCTATGGGACCCCTGTTTTGCAGCCTGCTGCAGCATCTTGATGGAGAGGACTTAGAATAGTATTACACACAGGGAATGAGCTGCAAAAATGCAGGCTGATGAGCAGAGCCAGCTGGCCAGTGCTCCTGCCCTAAGTGCAGGATGGTGAGAAATCCATCAATGCCAAACTGAAATGCTGGAAAGTCACATGAGCGGGTGTAATGCTGGAATGCTTGGCCTGCCTGTGGGTATGGAGGGCTATGTACTTCTTAAGAACCCGGTTCACCGAGATTTCACAACTGGAGATAGGCAATGATCCAGGCTGTGTAGAGAAAGCATGCAGGCTTCCTACCAAAAAAGCCAAATAAGAAACCAGTAGGCAGAGCTCCCTAGTCTGGAGAGATCAGATCAAGTCAGCATTGGTGTGTGGGGAGGTGGAATTGTCTCTACAGGAGCCCTGCTACATGGGTGCTGTGCTGATACTGTTCAAACATCATTCCTAGACAAAACCAACCCCTCTCCCTTTCTACACCTGATTAATCTGATACATCGGAGGTTTCCTGGCAGAGCATCTGCTAAGAAAGACTGGATATTCTTCAAGACAAACAAAAATCTTAGTATCAGACCTAGAGCCAGATAGGATTTAACTCCTTCATCTCATCACCCCAATCCTTTAGACTTTCACTGTAGGTATCTGTAGTATATTTTATACAGAAGAGTTTGTCTAAAGCTCTATTGAGTACTGTAGTCCAATGGTTAGTGCCATTTTTGCAGACCCTTTTCAATAAGAACCAAAGCCTATTTTTGGCACAGTGATTTGCACTGTCCCTGTGCTCTCAGATGAATGCCTCTGATTCATCCTTTCTGTGGGATCATTCTTGGCTCTCACATATAACTTAGTCCTGTCTCAAGACCTGTCCCAAAATCACAACTGACATTTACATTCATTATTCTATCACTTGATGACAATTATCCTGTTTAAGGGTAATTATCTGGAGGAACATAGGAATTGCCACACAGTATCAGACTGAGGTCCATCTAATCCAGTGTCCTGTCTCTGACGGTGGTCAGTATTAGATGCATCCGAGGAACCTGCAAGAAACCTCCTGATCTCCAATTGTTAAAGATCAACTTAAGCCCTGAAGGATGAGGTTTGATGAGGTGGATCTGGATATTCTTAATACCCATGTAAATGTACAGCTGGTCTTTGAATCTTGGTAACTTCTTGGCCTCAGTGGTATCCTGTAGTAGTGAGTTCCATGGTTTAATGACACATTGCGCGAAAAAGTATTTCCTTTTATTGGTTTTGAATTTGCCACCTTTTAATGTGATTGGCTGTCCCTTCTTCTTGTGTTAGGAGACTGGGAGCTTCTGTTCTCCCTGTCTACTGTCTGTCCCACTCATTATTTTACATACTTTTATCATGCTCCCTCTTATGGTCTCATTTCTAAGGTAACAGTCTCAATCTTTCCAATCTCTCTTCTTGGGGGAGTTTTCCAGGCTCTTGATCATTCTCGTTTCTCCTTTCCAAAGCCCCCTCTCCTCTCTAGTTCTGCAATATCCTTTTAGAGATGGGGCAACCAGACATGCACAGAGTATTCCAGCTGAGGCCACATCACTGATTTATTTAATTGCAGAATGTTCTCTGTATTATTCTCCATTTGTCCTAACATCTTGTTTGCCATTTGACCACAGCTGCACATTCCTTCCTTTCCATTTACCATAGGTATTTATAAAGTCTTTATCACCTTGGTAAGGGAATTTATTATATTCCCAACATGCAAAGAACATTATTTCTCTTCTGAAGCATGTGCAAGGGTATTGGGATTCGCTTAATTTCTCGTGCTTAGTTATGTGTATTTGTGAGCCAAATTTTGCCCTGAGATGAATATGTGTAGATCCCACATATGTATATCACAGGGCAAAATTTGATTCTCTACTGATTTGTGGTATCTAGGGGAAAAGCCTAAAATATTCACTCAGGCAAAAATCTCATTGGAGAGTAAAGAAAACAAGATTTAGATTTAGGGGAATAATGAGATCACTTAGTACATTTCCTGGTTTCCAGATTTTTTCCGCTTAAAGTAATATTTAAAAGCGGAGTTAAGTTAGAGATCCAAAGAGAAACAAATAAACAAAACTATTATTCACCTATGATTTGCATATGCTATCTTATAGCCTCATCAGAAGTGAATAATAGATTTTATTGAACTTGACTGCCATCAATCAGGATGCATGTGTTTATGTATGCAATGTGATTGGTTAATATTTGTTGTATCCTTGGGGCAGCAGGTTTAGGAAGAAATCACTGGAGACACAGAGAGCTCTGAGCCACGAAAGCAGCGCTTTATTTTCACACACTGAACTAACCCAAACCAGCCAAAACTGTCTGGGCTATACCTTAATAATATAACTCGGTTTCCATAGCAACAACAAGGTGCTATTACCACAACAACCAAATACACAACATATTCCTCCCCCCTTAATAAGAACATCCCCTAAATAAAACAAACACCAAACTAGAGAAGGGGGGTAGACTGCCTCCATCCCGGCTAAACCCCAGGGATTATTTTGCCTCATAACCATGGGTTCGCTTTAGCTAAAGATCCAGTCATTGAGGAGGTCTTCTGTCTCTAGGTGGATTGTGGCGAACTTCTGGTGTTGTTGCACTTGAAAGTACCTTGGGCGCAGGCCTGACAATGAGCTCAGGGTTCGTAGTGCGAATGGGTGAGGAGGTGGTATCAGCTTGTTCCGGGCAAGGGGGTATCTCAGCCACTGGCAGTAATGGAGGAGAATACACCCATTAAGGCTGGGTAATTACCTCTCACCACAAACAGTGGCAATTTAGCAGCCTATCCATTGAGCTCCACCTTAACATCAACAGTGCCCAGCATGGGCACAGCTTCTCCCGTATATGTCTTCAGAACAGTTTTTGTTGCCTTAAGCAGAAGATGCTGTAGCTTTTCTTTATACACAATCTCATAGACCAGCGAGATGGCTTTTTTTTTTTTTGACCTTGACTTCTACTTCCTTCTGTTGCTGGGGCAGCACAGGGATCCCATAGTCATCGCCACTTTGTTGTATCCTTGGGGCAGCAGGTTTAGGAAGAAATCACTGGAGATATAGAGAGCTCTGAGCCATGAAAGCAGCACTTTATTTTCACACGCTGAACTAACCAAAGCCAGCCAAAACTGGCTGGGCTATCCCCTAATAATCTAACTCAGTTGCCATAGCAACAACAAGGTGCTATTACCATGACAACCAAATACACAACAATATTGCTCTGAATCTCAGTGTTATTGTTGTCCAAGGAGGCAAATGATCAATATTTACTGATTCATAGTATAACTCTTTTGAGCTAATCACAAGCCCCGATTTTTGTCTTATCTATGTAAAAATAGGTTTTATGTGGCTTGATCTAATTATCTTAATAAAGAGAAAGTGACGGGGTGACTACACCAGGGACAGAAATTTGAAAATGAATTCTTCAATCTAGTAGACAGAGGAGGCTGCAAGATCCAGCGGCTGCAAGTTGAAGCTAGTCAAATTGAGACTGGAAATTAGGCATATATTTTTAACACTGAGGATATTTAACCATTGGAACAATTTACCAAGGATAACGGTGGATTCTCCATCACTGGCCATTTTTAAATCAAGAGTGGATGTTTTTCTAAAAGTTCGGCTCTAATTCAAACAGGAATTAATTCAGGGAACTTCTATGGCCTGTTGCACACAGAAGATCAGAATGGATGGTCACAGCCATAGGCGTCGACTCCGTGGGTGCTCCAGGGCTGGAGCACCCATGGGGAAAAATTAGCGGGTGCTCCATACCCACCAGCAGCCAAGTTCCCCCCTCCTCACCTCCTTCTCCCCCCACCGAGCATGCCGCTTCCCGCCCCTCCCCCACACCACCTAAGAGCTATTTGGTGGCACTTAGGACTTTCTGGGAGGGTGGGGGAGGAGTAGGGATGTGGCATGCTCAGCGGAGATAGTGAAGAAGAGGCAGGGCAGGGGCAGGGACCTGGGGGAAGGGGGCGGAATGGGGGTGAGAAGGGGCGGGGCTGGGGTGGGAAAAGGTGGGGTGGGGCCTTTGGGAAAGGGGTGGAATAGGGATGGGGCAAGGGCGGTGCAGGGGCGGGAAGAGGCGATCCAGGGGTGGGGCCAGGGGTGGGGTCGACAATTCACCAGGCAGAGGGAAAGTTGTCATCTATGGTCACAGCAGTCTCTTCAGACATCAGAATCTCTGAACGTATAAATCTATGAGTCACTACTATGATCTAATCACAAAATGCTGCTGTAACACCTGACTTCCTGTTTGCTACATGAGGGTAATGTCATCCAATGTCATTGGAGATGGGGTCAAGGGTAATGATGAGGGAAAGATTCACTAGCAGATTTTATAGCCTTCAGTGGTTGAGTACCATGTGGGGATGCTTTTCTCCATCGTGCCTGTGTCCACAGATAAAACGTTTGCAACCAAGTGATGACTCCATCACGTTCACCTGGCATTCTGTCCTGTACCTGATCCAGTAGGGAGTTGGCACCAGCTGAACAATAAGTAGAATGCTCTTCTGAAGCCATGAGAGTGGGAGACTTGCCAGCTTTTTGCTCTTTAACTGATCCTTGGATTGCACACACCTCAGTGGGTCCACCATGTACCTCTGTCTTGGGCAGATTTACCTGACAGCAATTAAATACCATTAGCCCACTAGGAAACGACAGCAGCTCTCAGGGCATCTAGTATTTTAGAAGAAGAAATGAAAATGTAACTGAATGCATCTTAAATAACAGGAACAAATCGGGGCCCGATTGTGTGAGGGGCTAAGTGCACCTAGCTCCTGCTGACTTGAAGGTTAGCTGAGGGTTCCCAGAGCTTTGCAGGGTCTGGCCCAAACAAACTATTTTTGGGGATCCATCAGCCCTACCAGGCTGTCATACTAATGGGACTAATGGAATCCGCAGATGTTATGAATGCTGACAGCTTTTTGGTTGGAGTAGCGCAGAGAGATAGTGCTGTCCCCTGGGTCATTAAAATGCTGCCCTGCACATAATAAAAGATTCTTTAATACCATCCGGGGGAGATTCATCTTGTTTCTAATCTATCAAAACTAATTTGGGCCCCCGGGTCTTTGGCCCATTGGCCATATTGCCTTGTCCGTCCCTAATCAAAAATGAGCTAATTAACATAAACAATGTTGTACATTAATGATGTCCATATTTACAAGCATTCGTCCCACTCTAACCTCGTACCCTAGACTCCTGCTGACCTGGGGGTGAGGCGTGTCTGAAGATAACGTGGGTTTCTACACCAGTCCCCAGTTTTGCTCACGATTGTGTTATCTTTAGGCCTATCTGCCAAAAAAATACGTGGGACAGGACAGCTTGCTTTCTGTACCAAGTGCTGTCTGAAGGAAATGTCTGCTGAGTGTTTGGGCTCAGGCCAGGGTCCCGTCTGTCTAGCATTAGGCCTTGCCAGGGGAGGCTGGGCCCTGTCTATAAAATGTTTTTTCTTGTGATAGCACATAATTAAAGACAACATTTTAATCAGGCTGCTCCCACTTAATTGCAGTGCTTTGCATTTAACTGTCACAGACCTGCTGTTTTAAGTGGACCCAGTATATTTATTAGACAGGGTCAGGCTAGAGAAGTGAAACCTCGTATGAGATTAGAAGTCAATTGTTTTATAGGGAAGGAATTTGCTCGTTGTTATGGTGTGTTACAAAATCATTGTGGTCAGACATGGGAGCGATTGAAGCATGGGAGCGATTGGAAGCATGTAGCTTTAAGCTCCAGTATTTTATGGTGGCTTATCTGATTACATGGAAGCCTGTACTTTCTAAACAAAATCTGGAGTTTGGAGAGGCAATACGAATTGATTTGTTTATTTCGATTTCAATAATTAAAAAGTCACCTATTCAAACTCTAGGCACCCTGAGGCATAATTAATACTGTCCCAAAACCAAACCCAGCAGAATGAAAATAATAACTCAAACTAACTCAGCCAGACAGACATCTATACAAACTCCTTTGCCCTCTGTCATCATTCTGAGAAGCAAACTCTCAGACGTCTCTGTGACGCTGGCAGGCCAGATGCCAGCTCTTACCCAGGCTACAAGCATTAGCTAAGAACTGACAACCTTGTAGTTGGAGACCAGACTAGGTCATCTCTGTGTTAGGGCTGGTCTACACTAACCCCATAATTCGAACTAAGATACGCGACTTCAGCTACGTGAATAACGTAGCTGAAGTCGAACTATCTTAGTTCGAATGAAAAAGCACTTACCCGGGGTCCACATGCGGCGCGCAGGCTCCCCCGTCGACTCCGCCTACTCCGTTCGTCGAGCTGGATTACCAGCGTCGACGGCGGAGCACTTCCTGGTTCGATTTATCGCGTCTAGACAAGACGCGATAAATCGAACCCAGAAGATCGATCCAGCGCCTCCGACAGGACGCGTGAGTATAGACGTACCCTTAGTTTTGCTCAAAATAGGTACTAGTCTTATAAGAATGTATTTAGTGTTTGGACTCTGTGAAATGCTTGTGTTGCTGCCTGCATTAATCTAATGTATAATATCTGTGTCCCATGCCATAAGGTAATATTTAAGTGTTTGTTCTAAAACTGTACACTCCCACAGCCAGGAGAGAAGCAGTACCAAGGGTGAAATATTAGATTGACACAAGTGGTGTTATCTCCTGCCCAACACAAGGAGGCCCACAGATGCCTGACAAATCTTTGGGGAACATCAGAGGACAAAATACTTTGTTGATTTTTGATGGGGATACCCCCCATGAAGAGGAAACATGCACCTCCTAGCATTACAAGCACTGCGCTGCCTAGCATAGCAACAAATATTAGTGGCTTTCAGCTTCAAATTGCTGCCTCAAGGCATCCCAGATCCTTATGGCCCCTCTAATAGCCCTGGTCTCTGGCTGTTCAAATTCAGCCGCCAGGCTCTGAGCCTCACTGGTCCAGCCCTGAGTGAAGCTTTCACCCTTCCCTTCACAAGTATTATGGAACATACAGCACGCAGATATAAGCATAGGAATATTGTAATCGGCCAGGTCCAGCGTCCCATATAGGCAGCATCAGCGGGCCTTTAAACAGCCAAAAGCACACTCAACAATCATTATGCACTTGCTCAGCCTGTTGATGAACTGCTCATTGCTGCTGTCAAGGTGCCCCATGTATGGCTTCATAAGCCACGGCATTAAGGGGTAGGCAGGGTCTCCCAGGATCACAATGGGCACTTTGACTTCCCCTACGCTGATCTTCTGGTCTGGGAAGAAGGTCCCTTCTTGCAGCTTCCTGAACAGGCCAGCGTTCCGAAAGATGAGTGCATCATGCATCTTTCCAGATCAGCCTGCGTTAATGTCTGTGAAACACCCACGGTGATCCACAAGCACCAGGAGAACCATTGAGAAATACCCCTTTCAATTAATGTAATTGGTGGCTAGATGGTCAGATGCCAGAATTGAAACAGGCATGCCATCTATTGCCGCTCTTCAGTTAGGGAAGCCCATTTGTGCAAAGCCATCCACAATGTCACGCGCATAGCCCAGAGTCACGGTCTTTCAGAGGAGGATGCGGTTAATGGCCCTGAACACTTCCATCAACATGAGTCCAATGGTTGACTTTCCCACTCCTGACTGGTTAGTGACCGATCGGTAGCAGTTTGGAGTAGCCAGATTCCACATTGCAATCACCACGTGCGTCTCCAATGGCAGGGCAGTAGTAGCATAGCCAGCGGGGGAGCAGGGGGAGCGGCTGCTCCCCCTGTGAGCAGAAGCGGCGGAAGCGGCGCCTTTTTTTAGCAGCACTAAAAAAAGGCGCCGCTTCTTTTTAAGCGCCGCTTCTTGCACTCACCCGGCGGCGCTCTGGGTCTTCGGTGGCATTTCGGCAGCGGGTGCCACTGAAGACCTGGAGTGAGTGAGGACCTGCCGCCGAAGTGCCGCCGAAGACCCGGAGCGCTGCCGGGTGAGTACAGGGGGAGGCGCCTTTTTATAGCGCCACTTCCCCTGCGCTCCGGACCTGGCTGCGCTACTGCAGGGCATCTCTCATTCTCGTGTCCTTGTGCCGCAGGGCTGGGGCGAGCTCATCACACTGTCCCATGAATGTGGCTTTCCTCATCCGAAAGTTCTGCAGCCACTGCTCATCATCCCAGCCGTGCATGACAATGTGATCCCACCACTCAGTGCTTGTTTCCCAAGCCCAAAAGCAGCATTCCTCTGTGGTCAGCACGTCTGTCAATGCCACAAGCAATCTCGTGTCATAGCTACTACGCGTGGCGAGATCAATGTCAAACTCCTCTTGCCTTTGTAGTTTAAGGAATAACTCCACTGCCACTCGTGACATGTTAGTCAGTGCGAGCAGCGTATTGGTCAACAGTGCAGGATCCATTCCTGCAGACCGAAGAGGCAGAGCGCGCAGTACACATTGAAAAATGGTGCCAAATGTGGACAGAAGCACAGGGATTGCTGGGATGTGAAGCAATGCAGCACAGGGCATTGGGACAGGCGGACATTGGGACAGGCGGGCATTGGGACAGGATGCCCCGCAACCCTCTCCGCCTTCCCACAACACTTAGGGGCAGACGAGGAAGAAGTGCTCTGTGGGATAGCTGCCCAGAGTGCACCGCTCCGAATACTGCTGCAAGTGCCACAAGTGTGAACACACTATTGCACAGGCAGCTGACAGTGTGAACACACAACAGCGGTTTCCCTTCAGCACTCTCTGAGCAGTACTGTAACTGCTGGCACTGTAACTCTGCCAGTGTAGACATACCCTTCGTATTTAGCTGCTAACTCATCGGTGTGTAAATGTTTGCTTGCTTTAACCTGTAAATAACATTTATTTCTCTTTTCTAATTAATAAACCTTTAGACGGTTTATCACGTGACTGGCCAGAGGCGCTGTCTTTGGTGTAGGATCTAGAGTACCAACTGATCTGGGAGTAAGTGACTGGTCCAATTGGACTGGAAGCAACCTGAGTGTGATGTGGTTTTGGTTTAAGTGACCATTTATCACCAAGTCCAGTTTGTCTGGGTGGCAAGATAGACTGGGGAATCTCAGGGGACTGTCTGTGACTCCATGGTGTGACCGTTACAGTGATCCAGGAGTTCACGTTTGTTACCGGCTTGGTGAAATCTAATTATGGAACACACCAGCAGTTTGAGGCGTCTGCCCTGTGTGTGACAGTCTGCCCTGAGGTCAGTGTTCAGGGTTGTGAGCCATTCCAGACAGTGTGACACTCTCCAAACCCCCTCTCTTAGTTTCATAGAGGTTCAGGCCACAAGGGACCATTAGGTCATCTAATCTGACGACCTGCATAGCACAGACCAGGAGTATTTCCCTCAAATACCCCTATACTGAGCCCAGTGGGTTCAGTCAAACTAAAGCATTTCAGTCCTCAGGAAACTGTTGTGTGCCACAGGCAGAGAACAGGAGCGACCAAGACACCGCCAACGCCGAAGCCCCTGCACTGGCAGGATTCTGGCAGCCCCTGCACTGGTGGATTTTGAAGCATGCCTGTAAAGTCACCAGATTCAAACTATTTCAGATCACATGGGGAGTGAATTTCAGGGTCCTGGAGCTCTCACAGAGAACACCTTGCCAGATGCCCCCTCCCTTGTAATGTGGGGGATCCAGTTTGAACATCCTTGCTGACCAGAGCTGTGGCAATCCATCAGGTCCCTGGCCATATACGGCATGGTAGGTTATAACCAACACCTTAAACTCTGCCTGGAAACTGATGGGCAGCCAGTGCAGCTCCCGGAACGTTGGGGTCACATGCTCCCAGCGCAATGCCCTGTTCAGTGAGTTGCTGGATTCTGCGCCAGCTGCAGTCTCCGGATGGTTGGAAAGCATAGAGCTGTACTGTACAGGAGCAGGCGAGTATCCCTTTAAAGAGTCTGTTAGCTCTTTAGTGGCGCTCACCATGTTCTATATGACGAAAGCTGCCAGAAACCAGCTGGAGCAGCGATATGTATGTACCTAGGCAGTGCAAGTTTGTGTGTTGCTAGCAGACGTGGTTATTTGAAACCCAGGTGTGCCTCTGGGGTTCCTTCATGTTACTGTTGTTGTGTAAATACCAAAGGACACAACAAGTGTTCATTCAATCTCAAGGTAACAAAAGCTCGGATAACAGTGGTAAGGTCCGCAAAGGAAAGGAAAACCCAGATCTTCCTAGCTAAACTCAGGGCTGGTCTACACTAGGAACTTACCTCAGTATAGTTATGTCTCTTGGTGGTGTAAATAATCCACACCCCTGAGAGACGTAGCTATATCAACCGAATCTCCGGTGTAGACACTGCTAGGTCAGCAGAAGAATTTTTCCGTCTAGCCTAGCTATGGCCTTTCAGGGAGGTGGATTACCTACGCCAATGGGAGAACCCCTCCCGTTTGGGTATGTAGTGTCTGTGCTGAAGTCCTGCAGCTGCGCCATTTTAGCATTTTAAGTGGAGACATACCCTTAGATGGTAAAACGCTGACTGGGTCCCTTTTGTAATATCATCACCCGTCAATTGTGACCCCTAGTAATCAACAGCAGACGTAGTTCTTCAATCAGAGGGAATGATATTCCCTCCACCATTTCTTCCAGCTGCTTCCTGAAGCCAGCATCATCACCCAAGTCTAGTCTGGGGCATGGATGATAGTGTGCTGGCTGCAACTCAACCCAATCTCAGCTAGCCACTGGCTAGGCACTAGTGGGATTGAGTTCACAGCTGGGAACGAGAGACTCCCGAGCATGAACCGCAGCTCTGTGCAGCCGTGGGCGAGTCACTGAACTTCCCTGGCCCCATTTCCCCATCTGTAAGCGATAAAAACATTCACCTGACAGGAGTATGGTGAGGATGAATTAGTGTTCAGTATTTTGGGGTGGGGGGGCGAGGTCTGGATAAGGCAATGCAAGTGGTCACTATTACTAGCTTTATTTTAAATTCCATTACGGACACTGCTCCAAGGAAACATGGAAATATTTTTGGCCAAAGATCACCCTGTCTGTCTCTTCTCTACTCACAGTGCGGTCTATGAAAAGTTCCTGGGAAGCACTGAACCTGCAGGGGCTCGGTTGGAAGAATCTACATGTTTCTATGTCAGAATGAACACAGCAATATAGGACGGAAGGCTGGAAATCAGTAAATTCAGTCCCCTGCTATTGCAGGCAACCCCATTTTATAATCCCATTACAAATAAGCTTATCAAACTCCACCTTAAAATTAGCTAGGTTAGTTTCCCCCACTCAGAAGCTGTTCCAGAACCTCCGTCCTCTGATGGTTAGAAACTTTCTTCTATTTTTCCAGCCTAAATTTATGCATGGACAATTTAAACCCAAAGAGCCCGGTAGTCTGGTATCCTCTTTCCAGCACTGGCCTAAGTTAATTGCGTCAGAGGTAGATGAGATTCCCCCCACAATGCACCTGGCCATTTGTGCTGTACTCTGTGGAGAAGTGGATGTAGGTGGGAGGTATTGTGTCCTAGAGCTTCCAGGCAATCAGCTTGTGCTCTTCAGCAAGGGACTGAGATAAGGGCTCTCTTTTATCTTAGCTCCGGTAACTACAGATTCTGCGCCAGATCCTCAGCTGGTGAGAATTATCTCAGCTGAGGATCTGGCGCTGTATATCAGATCACATAGGTAGTTATTCCTTTGTTGAATCTCACGGAGCTATTTGTCTGACTAACCTCCCAGCAAGTGCCACAGAACAATGGCACAGTGAGGGTGGGGAGTTCTACGCTTTGTGTGGAATTGGCTGTTAGGTTTGTTATTTACCCCATCACCTATGTCAAAGGCCTCCAGAGCTTTAAGCCAGGTGTATTTTGATTAATAACAAACACATTATCATGAGTACTTCCTTTTATTCATTTTCAATGTATTCCCTTTGAATTTCCATGTGTATCTCTCTTCTCGTGGGAAAGGGAAAGCAGTGGCACATGAATAGGTTTCTATATGAATCAACCGTATCATCTAAGCTCTGCTCTCTCATCCACCTCCATCAAACCAGCCCTCAACATTCCTTGAAAGAGGAATGGGGAGCACAGGGCCAAGCCATTGAACTAGGTGTCAAGTTTTCAGTCCGTCCTGGCTCTGCTATAGGCCTGTAGTGTGATCCTGGGGAAGTCACCGCTCTGTGCCTCAGTTTCCCCCATCTGTAAAACAGGAATACCTGCTCCATGGAGGCAGGGTAGGGGATTGTTTGTAAAGTGTTCTGAGACTTGTGACTGGAAAGTGTTTTATAAACACAATGCATTGTTTCCTATTCCCTTTCTTGAAGGTAGGTTGGTTTGCTTACAGTCCCACATGTTGACATTGTTTATTTTGCTGTAATTGTTTAGTTTGTCTCCCATTAGAAAGCACTTTCTGAACTCTTTCTCCTAACCACAGATACCCTGGGAGAGAGATAAATAATGGGATGGGTCAGAGACAGGAATGCAAGCAGTGGAAATTCCCTTTTTGCAACAGAGCAGTCTGTGAATGTACATTGAAAGATAAATGTACAAAGGGGACATTATCCTTGCCAACACTAGACTCGGCTGTACATGTGGATCCAACCAAACTTCAAGGACGTCTGTAAACAGCTCCAGCTCTAAAGTTTGTCGGACACTTGAGTGCAATGAAGTTTACATTTCGATAATGGGAGAAGGGCTAGCGACAGGGTCTGTCCTCTCTCATCCCAGGAGAGCAAAATCTGGGGAGGTGCCATGTCTCACATCCTTGCCACCTCTTCCTTTCCCTTGTGGCTCTGTCCTGCAAGGGGCTGGTGGCCCTCCAATCCCGCCATGCTGCATAGGGCCCTGGACTTCAGGGAAGAACAACCCTGACGCGGCTTAACACTCAACTGGCCTGGTTTCCCCCATCACATGTGTCACTCTGACAGGAGTACATTGAGGTCATTACTTTCCTTGCTTGAAGTGGGGTTGGTAAGCAGAAAAGATGGTAAATGCTAGAGACAAGCCTGAGCCATTAATTTTGGATTTGGATCCATTGTTGGCCCAAGCTTGGGGAGGAGCTTGGTCCAGGCCAGTCTTTACTAGCTATCCGAGATGGGCGGAATGATCCGGAGGAAATTTGAAAACGACTGAATTGGAGGCATGTCCAAAGGCCCAAGGCCCTGACACAAATCCAGAGCTTTGTGGTGACTCAGAGATATGCTGGTCACTGGATTCCTTTATTCTTGCTGACTATTGATTCGTTATGAAATGTGGCACGTTCCTCCAGACTGTTTGGATTCAGTGGAGATGGGCTAGTCCGGAAGTATATCCAGTGTGGCTGAAATGAGGGTGTAAGCGGCTGAGGCTCTGACAGCAATGTGGTGCAATGACTAGGCTATGTCGGTTGGTGTCAGGACACCTTGGTTCTAGGCCTGGTTCTGCCACTGACTTGCTGTGTGACCTCGAACAAATCACTTTACCTCTCTGAGCATTTGCCCCTCTACGTCTGTTTAGATTGTAAGCACTTTGGGACAGGGCCTGTCTCTTGCTATGGGCACATCTACACAGCAATACAAACCCACGCTACCGAGTCTCAGAGCCTGGGTCAATTGACTTAGGCTCACAGGGCTCAGGCTGCGGGGCTCAAAATTGCAGTGCCGGGTGGAGCCTGGGCTCTGAGACCCTCCCTCCCTCCTTGCGAGGTTTCAGAGCCGGGCTCCAGCTTGAGCCCGAACGTCTACACCGTTGTGCTGTGGGGCTTTTATTGCAGTGTAGACGTACCCTGGGTGTCTGTTCAGTGCCCAGCACAATGGGCCCTGATCTCAGCCCTGGGACAAATACTGTAACAACAATAATAATGAAACTCAGGAGAGTGGTGGGTCTTGCTTTGTAGCCATATAACCTAATCAAAGAAGTGTGGATAAGCTTTGAATAGCGGGAAGCATTTTATATGCTCCCATAGAGTGAGTTGTTTGAGAGTCCCATACTATATATATAAGGAGATGCTAATATGCTGTATGTATATTTTATTACTCTGTTGATGATGGCAGATGTGTTGACAGCCATAGGTGACATATTAGGTGCAAATCATAGCAGCATGGAGACATTACCACTAGCTTTGCCAAAAGAAGCTGCAGGGAAGCACAAGAGGCGGTTCAGACAGAATTCTTATGTTTAAGAAATGCTTCTTGGACACACACAGTTTTTGCAGAGCAGCTCTGTGAGAGACTGAACATCTCCTAGAAGGTGCTGTGTGCACTCAGCTCCCATGGGATAAGCCTCCTTGTAGTGTATACTGTGAAATGGGTGTATCAGTAGAATTGTGTTCCGGAAAGATCTTGGATGCAATGAACTCAAACCTGTACTCTAGCTTTTGAGTAGAGCAGGGTAAATAATGGATTTTTCAATTCATTGGCAGTGTCGAAAAGTCAGAAAAAAATTGTTTCAGGTCTGACCAAAACCAAAAACATTCATAATGGTTGGCGATTCAAAAAATAAAATAAAATAAAACATTTTGGGTTGAAGCTAATGTTTCATTTGACCCGGAATGAAATGTTTCATTTTGATTTCAACCATTTCTTTAAATGGTTTTGAAATTATTAAAATAAAAAGAAATTCTGAACAGAACATCACTTCAGAAATTGAAATGTTTCATTCTGAAAATGTCAAAACATACTGTTTTGGAGTTTTTGGAGCTTGGGGATTGGAATTCCTTAAGGATTTAAAAAAAATTTGATGTCATCATATCTGCATTTTTCACAGAAATTAGTTTTTGGTTGAAAAATGTCATCCACCTCTTCTTCTGAGTTGCAGTCAGTGAAACTTTTAGCCTAAAAGAGAATCTCAAGCAAACCCTAGGAAAAAATGTTGTGCCTGGGTGGGATGGTTTGGGCATGCTCCTGAACTATATGAAAGTTATATAACAGGTGTACATTGTAATGAACTGAATAGTTTGTATGTGAACTATTGCCCTCTAGTGGATGCTATCAGAAATGCTCAGCTGTGTGTCATAAGCCCTATACTGCAAACAGCTAGTGGCAATTCTCCTTTCATTCAGTTGGTAGAGGCCTGTGATCCTCCTACATCAAAAACAGAGTTCTATTCCTGCTTCTGCCATGAAGTTCTCAATGGCCATGATCTGAAGCAAAGTAACAATCACAAACTCCCTAGATAACCACAGATTGGTTTGAAAATCAACCCAAACCAACATATTATTTTTCTTTAGCAGCTAGATCTTTAAGCCAGCAGATGTTTTCATGGCTCTTTGACTAACTCTCAGGTTAATCAACATATAACCAACTCCTAGTATTTGTTTTTTTAATGATGAGTCAGAATATGTCTTCAGTTTAATCAAATAAAGTCTTGTTTATACAAGTGTTTGCAGTGGTATTTTATGGCTTCTTCTCAGTTTGACCAGGTCATTAAACTGAAATCTACAGAAGTTCATGCCATGAATGTTGTGGCAGTTGCTGATGGGCACAGAACACTGTGCATTTGGCAGATTGCTCTTTTCCTAGTAGTATTCTCTCTCTCTCTTCCTCCGTATTAATGAGGGAAACAATTGGGAAGGAGCCAGGGCATTTCCTTAGGGTACATTTCCAAAGTAGAACCTGAGATGTAGTCATGTAGCTTTTATTAACATCGATGCTAGCCAGTTCCCAGCGCGCTATTTTGAGAACGCACCCTTCATCTCCACAAATAGTGAGCACACACAGACGGATACTCCTCCTCCCCCAAAGCAGAACAGCAGATGGCAAAGCAATAAAGAGAAAACATGGAGTGCCTTGAATTCCATTTCCTCTCAGTATTTTTGGTTCTTCCCTTTGGAGAATTTACAGTGAACATACTGGTACTAACCCATACATATATGTTCTATTAATACTATACCTAAGTGTTGGCAAGTTATGTTAACTGACTGTATTATGCTCTCCCCACAATTCTGTTCACCCATGCCAAGTATCCCATAACACCTTGTGTTAGCTGGAGTAAAACATATGAGGGTTTTACCATCGCAACAGATAGGGAGTTATTCTCACAGGCCAGTACTGGAATGTCCCAAAAGAAGAGGACAAGACATGTGATTGTCCTACCCAAATACAGACCTAGGAGGTGCCTTCACGCCCTTCAGTACCTGAAATGCCTGTGTTCAGAGCAAAGAGATAAGAGGGACACCATGGCACAAGGTAGACTGCTGATGGGTTAAATCTAATTTCAGGTGATGTACGCAGTACCTTTTACTTGAAACAGATAGAGTATAAAAATACAGCATTTGGGGTGTCACTTTGGGAGCACACCTTCTGTGTAAGGTGAATGTAACAATGCTTCCCGGACACTGGTGTCGTATTGAACCTTATTCCTGTACTAAATTGTTATTGGCTTAGAGCAATAAACCTGCCTGATATGGGTTATTTGGTCCCTTGAATATATTTCATAGAGAACCAAAGTGTGGCCAAGCAACTGACTACACAATTTATCAACACCGTGCACAGTTATTACCATACTCATTGCAGGGTACCAGCCTGCAATGAGCTGTTTGGTTTGACAATATTTCTTCCTCTTCTTATTTGTTATTCACATACATAGGCAGCAGGGGAATACGTCTAGAGGGTCTCACCCCACCCCATCTACCTCTGTCCACCCAGCGTATCAGATGAAGCCCCATATCTAATGGCGCTGGGGGTGTGGTGTGGTGTCAAGTGGGGAGGGCCCACCTGCGTGCAGATTCATGCTGTGATGGGTTGGACCCCCCTTCTGGGATGCCACCTGATGTACTGGGGTTTCACTGAGCCCCTCCTGATTCACCAGCCTGGATTCCCTCTCCCTGTCTTGCTGAATTAGGTTCTCCGGCCTCTTGCAGCACACACACACACACAGGTAAGGCCATACCCAGCTTCAGACACAGGCTGAAGTCAGCTCTGTGTGAGAGGATTCACCCAGCACTCACGTGCTCGCCCCCCTTGGAGAAAAAACCCCAAATAACACTGTCTTGGGCTGTATAGAAAGATCTGCACAGCGCAAGCTCATAAGAATTTGCCCTCTCCCTCAATGTGAAGAGAGAGATGCACAACTTCTTCCCCCCCCCCCCCCAGTTAGAAACTGCACAAACTGGATTTAATAATAAACAAAACAAATTGATTAACTATAAAAGGCAGATTTTAAGTGATTATAAGGGATAGCAAACAGAACAAAGCAGATTACTGAGCAAATAAAACAAAACACGCATGATAAGCTTCAGATCTTAAAGAGACTGGTTTCAAGAAGTAATTTCTCACCCTAAATGCTATTTTAGGCAAGTTGCAGAGTTTCTGTAGATTAGAGTTCCAGTTATTTCTTCTTACAGACTGGACCCGTCTCAGTCTGGACTCACCTCTGCTTTTCCCCTCAGGTTAGTTCCTTTGTCCCTTCAGGTACTTTCAGCAGTCTTTCTACTTGGGTAGGCAATGGAGAAGAGTCCAGATTAACCCCCACCCCAGCCTTAAAAAGGATTTACCTAAGGCAGGAAACATTTGTTTGATCCCAATCCCTCTACAGAGGAAAAGTACCAGCAGTGTCGAAGGTGGTATTTTGTATCAGGTGACAGGACCACCTGACCTGGTAGTGTCACAGCCATGTCCCAGGATGGCTCTCAGGAAGGAGAGAGATTAGTATATTCACAGTCAGATTGGTTCTTCCTAATGGCCCATCAAGACTGTGATGGCCAGTTGTACACACACAGTTGTAATTGTTACATAGTCAATATTCCTAACTTTAGATACAGAAATGAGACATGCATACAAATTGGATAATCACATTCAGTAAATGATAACCTTTCCAATGATACCTTACAAGGCCCATCTTGCATAAAATATATCTTAATCAGGGCATATTAATAACCATATTTCTATGAAGAATATGGGGTGTAACATCACACATGCATCATGTGACCAGCTCCCCCGAATTCTGCAAGCTGTGAAAGCCAACTGACTGGACCAGGGAGCCAGGTCCAGCCACATGGGACAGGTGCCACTGCTGCAGGGTGAGTGTGGGGCAGGTTCGCACTCCAGCCACGTTCCCCCCCCCCCCCAGGGTCTCCCCTCTGCACAATAGTCGATTATGTTTTGCTCAGCCTCTCCCAGCCCCTCAAAAGAATATTTTACCAGCTGCCTATGTTCACATGGCCAGGTTTTTGTTCATACAAAGGCTGTTCTTGATGCAAATATTCACATGTGAACAAATATCTCTGTGCATGAAGGAGAGTGTTCACTCTTCGCTTCATTACTCACTTTTTATTACTGCCCATTTGAAAAGTTCCAGTTATCCTATCAGACAGCAGAAACAACATCATGTGACTTAGGTGACCAATCACACATCATGAATACTAAATATCAAGGCTCAGATCCAGAAAGGTATTTAGGTTCTTAATTTCCACTGATTTCTGTTGAAGGTAGGAGTCTACATAGCTTTCTGTATCTGGGTCCAAATAGTCAAAAGATTTTCAAAGACTATCTCTATATTGGGCACCTTAATTGCTGTATGTTCAACTGGAAAAGCTTTGGGCCTGACTTGGCTTCGACTGGACTTCTGGATGCTGAGCACTTAAGAAAATCAGTTGGATCCCTAAAATTAAGCACCTCAAATTTGGAAGATTTGGGATTAATGAACCGTTTGCAAAGAACCCAGAGGTTGAAAATTATTTCTTTGAACCATCTGATGAACACTTGAGAATAACAAATATATTTAGAGACATCAGGCTCTGCTAGAAAATGATTACCAAAAGCGGGGCTAGATCCATCAGATAATTTACTCACAGCAAACAATTTGAACATCTCTCCTCATTTGTCGAATAGTGACACAGAGGTCTAGAAGCAGAGGGTTGAGCTGTATGTTTTGAAATTCACCAAACCGGTGTAGTATCAAACACCCTTCCAAAGAGATGATGTCTTTAAATCCTTTTAATTTGCCTCCCTTGAATATATGGCCAGTAGGGTGATCCATGTTATGGGGATGGGAAAAGAGGTATTTTGATCACCTTCTAGAATTTCTTTCATTGGTAGCTCCTCTGAGAGCATCCCATATTTACAAGTTTTTTCAACATATTTTTTTTCTTTTCTTTTCTTTTCTTTTCTTTTCTTTTCTTTTTCTGTCTGTGTGATTCAAACGCATACCAAGAAACCAGTAAACTGGAGCCAACAATGGTAAGCATACCGACTCACAATTTAAACCCTTTTATGTGTCTAAATAAATACAAGAGTCAGCGGTGCGGATCTGGAATCCAATCTTCTCCAAGATGTAACTGTCCCTACAATATATCATGCTCTATAAATGACAACCGGCAGAATTTTCAAACTCCAGTTAAAATGCAAAAACAAAGCAAGAGTCCCTCTCCCAGTCTGCGTCCCACCTAGATTTATGCTCAAAAATACGATGTCTCTCTCAGGAGGGGAAAGTCACAAAATGGTCTGAGCTAATATCAGAGCCTGTGAAAAATGCATTGTTGTTTAGTTAACCAGTGTCACACAATTAGGCAATGCTCAGAAATCAATTAGTCACACGGTATGGCTGAAATGGCATATTTTTCTAACTGCTCCATATATATTTTATTGCCACTTGTTGCTCATATAGGAGCTTTAACAAAAAAAATAGTATTTGCCTTTAAAATAATGCAATTAAAAAAGAAAAAGAAAAATCCTGGTCAAATCTGGAAATGATAGAGTTCCTAAAACATCCAGAACAGCTTTGGAACAATTACTTTTGCCTGCCCTGTTCTGTTGTAAAAGCTATAGGTCAGTTTGCCTTTCTTCTTCTTCTTTATATTTTTTTTAATTTAGCTAAGATGCAGCTGTGAAAACTGGATTCTTCTTTTGAACTTCTGTATTTACATTTGCTTCTGGCAACCCTGAGGAAATGTGATTTTTTTTTGTCTTTTACGGCTAGCAGCAGAGTCTGAAGGAGTTTAATATGAGAAGTATCTTATTATAGATTCTGAGGGCTATAGACTGCCTCTTGATGTAATCTCCATGCAGATCGGGTGAAGTCATGGTGTGAAAGTGGTGTAAGCGAGCTCGTTATTTCTAATGAATCAAGCTCCCAAGACAAAGATGAAATGCTGCAGAGTTGTGATCTGGATCAGAACTTCCCCAAAGCCTGGGGCAGTTTGGATCCAGGGTTTTGGCTCAGGTCTGTCTCAAGAAAGGACATGAAGGATTGGCATAGGGACTAAAATATATAAAGACCAGAACTGATTTGGCCAACAGTATTTCAGGATGTGCTGACCACCACCCTTCTCAGCACTGAACATTACACAGGTCTCTAAGCCCAATGGGAACTTTGACAAGGGATCATTGGTGGAAGGGCATTTGTTGTCACCGGGTGAGCTGGCTCTTTAAGAGGGTGGAGGGACTTACAGCACCCGTGTCAGATTTGGCCAGCCTCCACAGGTGGAGGCAAGGATACAGGTGACTAGGAGCTGGAGGGTAAAAGGGCAGTCTGGGAGGGGAGAGGAGAGGGGGCAGATGAGTGTGTGAGTGCTGTGGCTGAAATCCGGCTGTAGCAGGGAGAAGAGATAACACCAGCAAGAATGTGCTGCTGCTGCTGCAGGAAGACCTGGTGGAAGCTGGGATTGCTTCTGGAGAGAGAGAGAGAGCCAAGCAGAGAGGAACTCCCAGGAGAGGAGCTCAAGGAGTCAGTACTTTTCAGAGACCAGGAGGCCAGCCAGGTAAACTGGTACCATAGGAAGAGGCCTTGGGAAAGAGATTGAGTTGTTCTTTTGGTTTGGCTATGAAGGCCCCAGCTCTTCTGGGGTTCCAGGGCTGGGAACCCATGGAAGAGAGGGGGTTCCCCATATGCTGCCACATAGCAAGGTGAAGCAGTCACCCCTGGAATTAGAGGAAGAAAGGACAGTTGCATGCCCAGCACGGTCTGGAAGAATGATGTCTTCCATTGGATGCTGATTCCACTGGAAGAAGTGGACTTTTGGGGCTTAGCTGGAGGATCAAGTCACCTCAACAACCAAAGGCTGTGGGAAGCAAGACACCATAGGTCCCTGACCTTGTGGAAGATTGAGAGTATGCAGTTCATATGTGACTCCCAGGAGGAGGCCATAAGAGAGCACAGCCTGCAGGGAGCAGCCTGAGAGCACTGCAGGAAACAGATTGGTATTTAAACACTAAAGGGGGCCCAGAGCTGAGAGCCTGAGATGAACTCAGGCAATCATTGGCCAAACCTTTTTTGGCCAGTGAGACCCACTGGCTCACAGCTGTACTGTCCTAGGGTCCTTCGTGATGTGCATTCATGATGGATGGTCATGCTCCAAGATTCAAAGGCACGGGAATCTAATCCCAGAACATGACTGGGTTAGTACGGCCATTGAGACCAGTGCTTCTAGGGGGCAGACTGAGTCTGAGGCCAGATCCTCAGCTGGCATAAATCAGCATAGCTCCATTTGAAATCAATACAGCTTCACCAAATTACACCATCTGAAGATCTTGATTAGTTACAAACTCGGGCCCCAGTCCAGTAAAGCACTCAAGCGCATGCTTAACTTTAACCACGTGAGCAGTCCCATTGTCTCCATTTGGACTACTCACATGTTTAAAGTTAGGCTTATATTAGGTGCTTTGCTGGATCAGGGCCTTGGCTAAGAGATCTACGGCTAACCACGTGTATCGTTTGATAGTAGCTGATTGGCGTAATGGATGCACATTTATCATGCTCTGCTTATTCAGGGCTTGATCCTGCTCCAGTTGAAGTCAGTGGTCAAACTCCATTGATTTAATTGTTGCAGGCTAAGGCTCAATCCTGTAGCTTCTCTGCATGCAGAATTCCCACAGTCACTGGGAATTCCACTCATGAAAGGAGAGCTCTTAATGACTCCTGCCATTACGTTAATAACACAACCACTGAGAGGAAGCAGATGTGAAGGATGATGAGTTGAATGAGTGATAGCTTGGAGGCTCCTGGTGAAAATGTGTTGGGGATTATTGTCTTCTCTTTGTTAGTTAATTGTGTAATGGATTCATGCTGCCCATTCTCAGTGCATGTGTTTGAGGAGCCCTCAGACACTGCTTTATCTGTGGCATATTACAGGTTGCAGCAGCCTGTGTGCCAATCTATGTTGGCCCTGTCTGGATTCTTCCTGTTAGAATTTGCAACAGAGAGATTTGGAGGCGGATTGTGTGGAGTCCCCATGTCTTAATGGCACAGCCAGGAGCTCATAAAATGAAATTCAAATGCTGTGCACAGTAGCAAGTACGAAATGCTTTGGCTCATGCTATGGTTCTGTACTGATCATCACCAGGAGAAAATACACAGTAAAGATTTCAAGCAACACTGCAAGTCTAACACAATGTACTCTGTGATCAATTAGCCATTCTAGGCACAGTGAATATCAGATGGGATATGCTAGCAAATTCAGAAGCCTCAGCTCGATGTCAAAGTCTGGAGGGACAAGTTCTGGCCTGGGACGGGCACGCATGGCTCCTGTTGCAGCCATGCTGTAGTGTCTGACCCTGATCTCCCTTTCACTGGTATGAATCAGGAGTGACTCCGATGAGATCAATGCAGCTGGTTCTCCTTTCCCTTACACTCCTTTCCATTCACTTTGGTGTCATTACTCCTGATTTACTCTGCCATGGGAGGGGAATTGGGCCCATTGGTGTGAGAGGTGCAGGTGGCTTCTGCCATGGTGCAATGTAGACTTTCCTCGGCATTCAGGTGTCAGGTACTGGCAAAGATGCTGCACCACGATAGCACCCATTTTGAGTGCCCTCTGTACAGTATGTGCCTGGATCAGAAGACTGCACAGTCACCACTCCAGGCATGTGGGACAGGGAACGCATGTGGACCCGGGATAGCTGTCCTCAGCAATCTTTGTTGATCACTGTGCTGCTTATAATGGCAAGAGATCACAGTGCTGCCATTGGAGATATGTCAAGGAGCCTGCCTGCCTGCCAGGAGGTGCCTGCCCGAGCCGTATTTTTGGCTCAGAGTTCCAGCTGTATGTCCCAGGGTTGGAATGTACATCCAGGGCAGAGACCCGGGCTGAGTTACTGCCACTGCCAGTTAGTGGGCAGATCATCAGTGAGGAAAGCAGGCACTGGCTCGAGAACTTCAGTACAATTACTCTAAGGAGGAGCACTTGAGAAAAGGCTGAACCCTTGGACATCTGAGAGAGAGGCTGGGGTGTTGGCCCATGGATCCAGGGGGAGAAACTGAGCCGGCCCCACCAAGGGCTGTGGGCTGAACACAACATTGTGATTTCAGCTCAGCACATGATGGGTCCCTGTTTTTGGCCACTCCCTCCTGGAGAAAGTCTTGACATTGCCGCATTATCTTATGGCATCTCCAAGTCATGACATCGCTCATTGTTTGATCACATTGTGACCAAGGTGATCCAGAAGAGAGAATGGGCTATAGAGGAAGGAGACAGCTACCATGGCCTGTCTCCTCTCCACCATGAGGGACACTGCAGATCTGGCTCTGGTCTCTGCTTTCCCTTCTCTAATGCTGCATTGATGTCCTCCTGGGCTACAGGTGCTCTCAATGGGATGAAGCCGCGATACTGATAGTTATCGATAGAGATGGGCCCAAGGTGCAAGGCTGGGATTGGGGATCCCTCTGGTGCTGGGGCTTTGGCTTATGTCCATTGCTAATGAGGACTTGCTCTCTGCAATACTCTGAGTCTGGGGCCCCTGTGGAAGGCTGCCATGCATAATTAATACTTCCTGGGGGAAGGTGCCAGATTGGTTTCTCCGCATGCACAGAGCAGGGACAGACAGAGGCAGCACTTGCCTACCTGCAGTGTCCCATCCATGTGGCTGTTCTGGAGCAACCGTATCTAGGCAGGAGAGGGGCATTCAGACTGTAAGCCCCTGTGAGTGCCTGGACTCTGCTGAGCTTGCCAGCAAGAGGGACAACTAGTGCCAGTTATGCTGGTGGGTTTTGGGACATGGACGGATCTGCCCTGAGACTGTGTCCAACTCAGATCATGCAGGCCACTGACCCAGAGCAGAGCAGAGCAGAGCTTGGCCTGAACCAAAACCATGGACCCCAACAACTGTGAACTCAGAAGGCGGGGGGGGGGGGCAGAAGGGTGGATTCAGAGTCCTAACGTGGATCCAGGCTGGAATTCTGCAGCTCTCCCCTACCTTGGTAATGGGCTGAACCCCCAGCTCTGGAGGTCCCAGACACTGAGGGATATGAAATCCAGATCAGCTCCAGTTCTACTGATGAGGCTTTGAGCCAATAATGAAGAGCTTGCGTACCACATTGGTGTGTGTGGTGATGAACCTAGAGCTTATCCATGTTTGACCAGGTGACTGCAGGAGAGGTGGGGCTTGGTCTGGCTGATAGGGCAGGCCCTGGACGGGAATCAGGAGACCTGCATCTGCCACTGTGTGACCTTGGGCAAGTACCTTCTCTTCTCTGTGCCTGATTCCCTTCCCTCTGTCTGGCTAGATGGCTCTTTGGGGCCTGGAATGTCTCCTACTCCATGTGCTGTGCAGTGCCCGGCATGAAGGGGTCCTGATCTCAGTGTAGATCAGTAGGCTATACCATGATACAGACAGTAACACCGGTAAAAGGCTCCATACTTCATTCTTTCTGACTGATGCCCTATGGCTGGGTAAGGGGAAAGGTCTGGGGCGTGGAGATCAGGTTGTGGAGCTGTCAAATTGAAGATAAACCGGCTCTGAGTTAATGTCCCCAAAGGAGAGGAATCTTGGCGCAAACGGTGGCTCTGAAGAGCTTGTGGCTATTCCACTCCTGCTCCAAGCTCTAAATAAACATTTTGCCGTCTGGGAGATGTGCACGCCGTATGCTGTTTGATCTCTTGTTTGTACAGTCTTTCCATTCATCCCTTTCCAAGAGAACTTGCTGTCCTGTGCAGCATTGCACACCCTCCTGGGACACAGTGCGACTCCATGGTGGGTGTTCCCCAGCACGCATGTTGTTCCTGGATAAAGAGCTCCCTCAGCCATGGTGCAGCGTACAGCTACGGCACTTGCTTTCCTCTCTCCACAGGCTGCCATGACTCTGCCTCAAGAGCCTTGTTGTCTTCTAACAGCTGCACCGTGTTGTTTTTCTGTTACTTGCAGTGTGGGGAAACCCTGCCAGAACACAGCAGACATCAGCTTGCAAACACAATTCTTCTTTAGAATGTGCAGAACAGTCGCTGTAAAGTAGACCCGGGCCAGGGTTGCACAGTTCAGACCCAGATTTCAGCTACCCCCGGGTCTGGGGCTGTCTGATTCTGGGTCAGGCCCATTTGTAGGATACCAAGCTTTGAGCACTCAGACACAAACCAGCTGTGCATCCAGGCCATGGCCAAGTTTTGCTGCTTCTGCCTTTGAATCCTTTCTGGACTCTTCCCAATTTTTTGACACCTCCCTGCTCCTGCTCAATACGCCCCTGTTCAGGCATCCAAGAATCACAGTAGCCCTCTGAGCCACAGCACTGCACAGGGAGATCCTGACTAGTTGGGTCCCCACAGGTCTCCTAAGTTCTTTGCAGAGTCTCTGCTTTCCAGGGCAGAGTCTGCTTCCCGCCCCCGTCCCGTCACAACAACATTGTGCGTTCCTAGCTGTGACCTGGCATTTGGCTGTATTAAGGTGCATGTGGTTCAGATGAGCCCAGCAGCCCAGGCAATCCAGCTCGCTTTGTAGAACTGCCCTCATTTGCCACCCTATCACCAGGCACTGTGTCATCTACACTCTTCCCCAGCAACAACTGTATATTGTCCAGGTGTAAGGTGAGGCCTGAACTGTTGTAATCACCTTCTCTATGGCCTTCGTGCCAGCCATATCACCCCCTCCAAACCCGCTGAGTACACTGCTGCAAGGATCATCTTCTTGGATCCTCGCTGTGACCGCTCCTCCCCCCGCTCTTCACATCCCTTTTCTGAAGCCAGCACAAGCTCTTGTCTTGTCTTAAAAGGCCCATCAGTCTTTACTCATGCCTGCTGTCTCTGATCTACCAGTCTATCGCCACGCCAGCCCCGCTTTGCTCTGCCTAAGGTGCAAACAAGGACCTCCGTCTCCTCCCCACTTTTTCCCTGCTGGATTGGGGAAAGCTACTTGTTAAAATCCACATAGCAACAATCTTTCCATCTCTTAAATCCCTCTCAGAGCTCATCTCTATCTTGCTGCCGCAGACCAGTCCTGTGTGGCAGTGGATAGGCAGGTACACAGCTGGGACATCTGGTTTCCGACTGTGGCCTGGAACTCTAGAGGGTAGAGAGCTCACTACTGCCATCTGATGGTGGACCGGGGAACGGAGGTCATTTGCATAAGTTTTCTACCCAGAAACCCTCCAAGGCACGTGGGGGAATCACCAGAACAGTACAACTCCAAACTGATGGGGTAGTGGGACTGAACAAAACAGAGAGAGTGGGGAAAGTGGCTTTTACTTGGTGGTAGTAGCTGTGCTTAAGGGTCCTATTATGACATTGATCCTTCTCCACTGAAGATTTTTTGGAGATGACACAGAGATGGCTTGTGGCACGAGACATCGCCCAGGTGGCTGTTTGTTGGAGGGGCAGCAGCAGAGCTGAAGGAGGTCTGCGGAGGACCCCTGTAGCCAGCTCCAATAAACCTGAAATCAGTGTAGCTGGGTTAGGTGGCGGACCCTCGGAACAGGACCAAGCAGCGCTTCGCCTGAGGCTGGAGACAGGCCTGGCCGAGTGCTCACTGACCCCAAACCATGAGTGGGGTGTAGCAGATGAGGACGGGGGAGTGGTGTGATAAAGGGATACTTGCTCGTCCAATGTTCACAGTGGTGGCTGAGGAATTGACTTGAAGGACCCTGCCAAAGTTATCCTGGGGGGAGGTGATTTATTCACTATTCACATAAATATACTGTAGCTGTGTTTTTCCCTTTTCCCCTCAACACAGTTTCTCTTGGTTCATACAGACTCCGTGCTTGGGAATAAGGAAGCATTGCCTGTTAAGAACTTCATAGGGGGAGGTTTAGTTTTTGTTGCTGGACAGGGGCTTGAGCCAGCAGTGTGTGTTAATGTTAAGAGTAGGGTGACCAGACAGCAAGTGTGAAAAATCGGGATGGGGATGGGGGGTAATAGGATCCTAGATAAGAAAAATACCCCAAAATTGGGACTGTCCCTATAAAATCAGGACATCTGGTTACCCTAGTTAAGAGGGACCCCTAGACTTTGATCCTAGCCCTTGTTGCTGTCTGTATCCGGCAGAAGGGTTACACAGCTAAACTCTCGGTTTTATTGCAGCCTCGGCCTCCCAACCCTTCCTGTTTATCCTCTCATCTCATCCTGTCTGAAACCTAGACTGTGAGTTCTCTGGGGCTGGACGGTCTTCTTTGTGACTGATCTGTCCAGTCCCTAGCAGAACAGGGCCCTCATTTGGGGTTCCTGAGTGCTACGGTTATAATGTGGTGCTCTTGCCCGGGACGTGGCCTCAGTACATCACAGAAGTTCACAGTGACCCAACCTCATTACCCTTGGTAGCCGGGGTTGGGACACTGCCCTGTGATCAGCATGGGGCTCTGTCCAACTCCACTGGAAGGGATATTGCCTCTTCTCTTCCTCCGGCATCTCAACTTCTGGATCCTCCCATGGAGCCGGGGAAGTCAGAGGCTCCGGTTTGGGCAGCACCACCAGTTCAGTGCTGCTGGACATATCGAACATGGCAGTGATGACCCCTGGCACCAGCACTCCACCAGGCTCTCCCTGGGTGACCAAGACAGAGCCAGGGAAGGGCTAGTCAGAGTAACCTGAAGGGGCATGTAGGCTGAGAATTGCTGCCTTTCAGTGGGGCGGTTTCACTGGTCTCTTGTTTATGCAACCCATTAGCCTGGGTCACCATGTCCTCCTTGCACTCACAAAACTTACAGGGACAGCTGAATTGTGCTAGAATCATAGACATTGGGGATGGAAATGGCCCTTGTAAGTCTGACCCACTGCATCTCCCTCCAATGACCAGCACACTCTTGTCCCCTCCAACATCGTGCCTGTGCTTCGCCTGTTGTTTGTTGCTAAATTACTTATGATCTGGAGCTTTCACCGATTCCCATGGGAGATTATTGCACAGTCCCATTATTGCACAGCTTTTAGTGTTCAGTCCTTCTTGAGAATGAGGCTGAACTGTCCTCTGCACAATTCCAGCCAATTACTCTTACTTAGCCCTCCTTTGAGACCCCCAAACAGTTCCTTTCCCTCCTTGTGGTGAGCCCCCCTCAGATACTTGTGGATGTCTGTCCTACAGCCCCCCACGCCACCATCCCCTTCATAGCTAGCTGTACTTTGGCCAAGCTACACATATTTAGTTCTTTTAATAGCCCCTCCGTATATCAGACCCTCTAGCCACTCAATCATGTTTACTGTGCTTCTCTGAATTCCTTCCAATTTGTTGTTGTCTTTTTTTTTGTACCGAGCAGCCCGGGACTGAATGCAATATTAATAATAATCTACATATAAATATAGTGACTGTCATGCAAAGATATCAACACGCTTTGCAAAGATTAATTATGTAAGCCTAACAAAGCCCAGAGAAGTCAATGCCTATTATTATCCAATCTTGGAAAATTCCTCTTGTCCGGGTCAAATCATGGTTTTGATGGCTGACTGAAATAGCCTTTTTTTCTCTTTAATTTCCCATCAAAACCATTTTTTTTCAGTGTAAAATTGAGTTGTTGACAAAATGATTTTTTTCATAATAATCATAAGAAAACATCATTTTTCTTTGGAAAAAATGGGTGCCCCAAAGCCAAAATATTTTGGCCAAAAATAAAAATACTTTGATTTGAATATGTCTCATGGGAGATGTAGTTCAACTGACTCAAGTGCCCATTCTCCTCTCTGGGCTAGGCTGGAATACATGCACCTCCCACCCTCTTCAAGAGGGGAGACTGTGCTGCATCATGGGAGATGTAGTCTGACCAGGCTGCCCAGCCCATAGAAGAGAATGAGATCATGGGCCAACTGTGGCAGCATTGCTAAAAGGAAGATTTTTGGTTTTCAGGCAGCTTTTTACAGTATTTAAATTTTCACTGAAATATCAAAATGTTCCTTGGAAAATCTTAATGAAAATGACTTTTCACTGAAGTTTTCCATGAACTCATCTCCGTTCTGCCCAGATCTAGTCCTGACACTCATTCATGTACTCTAAGCATGAGACCTTGGTATTTTAGATGTGGCTTTGGCAGCTTCATATAAAAAAGGCTTATTCACTCAGATGAATTTGCATATTCAGCCGAAATATTGCTTTGGGTTTTTTTCCTTACAGTACCACACTGCTTACTCACAGAGTATGTGTTCCTGTTAACAATCCTCCCTACGTCTCTCTTATTATCAACACCCAAGTGGCATTCAGTGAGTGTGCAAAATGATATTAATTTATATGCCCGCAGATGGCAGTGGGGCTACACCGAGTGTATGATTTCATGACTAAAGCACTGGGCAGAGACTCAGGAAATCTAGGTTCCAGTCCCCTCTACCACAGGTTTCCTGTGTGACCGTAGATGCTTCAGTCTCTCTGGGCTGATTCACTAAAGGACTTAGGTGCCTAACTGACACTTAGCTGCCTACATCCCAGAACCAGCCCACACTGGGATTCACAAAACAGCTGCTCAGCTGCCAATGAACCCTGTAGGCACCTAAACTTGCTCAGCACCTACATGTTTACATTTAACATGTAGTAACAGTTCCCTGGCTGCCTGTGTTTCTGCCTCTGCACATGTGCACTGCAGCCCATGCCAGGTGTCTGGACACCTAGTCCCAGAGCGCTGCATGAACCAGGCTAGACGGGTTTTTCCTCCACCTCGCTCACTTGCAGAACCTGAGCCCGTTAGTGTGCTCAGAGCACGGGGGTAGGAGAAGATGGATTTTCCTCATGACTTCTAGCCCAGTAGTTAGAACGCTCACCTGGGATGTGAAGACCTCCAGGTCAAGTGCCTCCTCAGCTTGAGGGGGTTCAGGGATTTGACCAGGGGTCTCCCACTTCTCAGGTGAGTGCTCTAACCACTGCTCTGTGGCATATTGTGGTGTGGGGCTCCCCATCTGTCCTGACCCAGCTGTTCCACGGTAGTTAGGGGCGCTCACCTGAGAGGTGGGAGACCCTTGTTTAGATTCCTTCTCCCCCTCAGGGGGAGGGGGGACTTAAACCTGGCTCTGTCATATCCAAGGTGAGTCCCCTAACCACTGGGCTACAAGTTATGAGGGAGGTTGTCCTCCCTCACCACCACCACCACCTGCCCGGTTTCTTGCAGAAATCACACAGGTGCCTAACCCCAAGAAGGTGTTTGCAGCTGAGAATCCCTGCAGCCAGGACTTAGGTGCCGATCTCTGTGAGCGGGGTGGGGCTTAGGACACACCCTCTCATGGGTTTCTCCCTTTGGCTAGTTTAAGCAAGGCACCACCTAGTGTGCTGGCTTTTGTGGATCCCCTTCTTAGGCATCCATCTTCCCCCGTGCATTGTGTAGGACGCGGGGGCACTAGACTCAGGCTTTGTGAATCCCAGTAATTTTCTAGGCACCTAAACGTTCGTCGCTGTGCCGCTCAGCATTACCATGCCTGAGTGGCTGTGTGACAGTAGCACTGTGTGCTTTAGTTTCCTGTGTATAAAATGGGGATAATAATCCTTCCCCACTTCACAGGTGTTGGGAGGGTAGATCCATTCATGGCTCAGACCCTATGGCGGTGGGCCAGTGGGAAAAGCAACTGCCAGGCAGGTATAAGAAAAAGCAGCTCATCCACCTGCTGGCTACTTTTTCTGATACCTCCCCTTTCATGCCCTCCTTGCCTACACTAAGTTACACTCAGGATGCACACCCACCAGACTGGTGCCTGGTACTCTGCTTTACCGCTAATGGCCATTAAATGACACTTGAGGTATAAATTGTAACATCATATATATCACTACAGACCAAGCTCAGAGCTTTCCTTAGGAGCTCCACCTACTTAATTATGGTGTAATTTTGCTGTTATTTTGGATGCTAAGAGGAACCCAAACCTCATCAAACGTGAGCTCTCTCCCGCCTTGCTTAGACTGTAAGCCCAGGCATATTTGAAAGTCAGCAAAATAATAGACCAAAAAACCCCCAGAGATTCCATATTTGTTTTCCCATTGAGAAAGCAGATAACCTACCTCCAATATGAACCATACAGGACAGACACCTTTTCAGTCTATACACTATGGCTGGTGCAGCTAACCTGGACACTGTAATTAATATGCCAGGGTGAGAGAGCACAGTTATGGATGTCTGCATAAACCCACTGCAGGATAATTAATTAACATGGCAGGAAGCAATTATTCTGATAAACATGATGATAACTGAAAGACATCTGGATCATGATTGTGATCCAAGTTAGCTCAGCTGAATTAGGTGGAGTAGTATTTGTACAAAGCTAGCGAAAGTGAGATCAGAAGCAGGCCTTTCCTGTCTTGAAGGAAGTAACACGTGATAAGAGTGAGATATGGGACAGCCCCCAAATATTGCTTTAGATTTAGCTGTAAATGTTATCATGGGCCACAGGTTCAGGAAACATGTTGAGGTGAGGCAAATGTCTCTGCTCTTCATATGCAGACTAGGGAACACAGCAGAATTGCTATAGAAAACTGGTCTCTTCAGGATATGTCTACAATGCAATATAAGCCCGGGATAAGTAGAACTCGAGTTAGCAGACCTTGGGTTTAACCTAGGGCTTGAGCGTCTACACTCATTTGTAACCCCAGGTTAGGAATTGTTGAGCCCTAGGTTCCAACCTGGGGCTCCAGTGTCCACAATGCATTTCACCACCCCGCTCCCAGACTTCTGCGCACCCTCCCAAAATGTGGCCGCTGTAGCCCTTTGTTTGTGGTGCGATGTGGGATAACTTGACTGGCCACCAGACTTGAGTGTCCAGAAGACAAAGTAAGTCAGTCCACAGGATTGTAGAATACTTTTGGCTGACTACTACAGTACATGTCCAGTGGGGCTGCGTCTACACTACAAGGAACTAGGGCTTGAACCATGGGCCGGCTTGCCTCAGGCTTGGACTCTCCACCACGGAGGGTCCTGTATCCATGCCCTTGGTTAGTGCAATTTGTGTGTAGATGGAAGAGGGGAAGGGGTTAGGCGTGAGCCTGAGTTCAAACCCTGGGTTTAGACTGCAGTGTAGACATACCCATAGAGTCTTTTCCACCACTCATTAAAGTCAATGGAAAGAGTTTTACTTTATTGTTTATTGGATCAGCCCCTTAGCCCAGTATCCTCCTTCTTAAAGCACTTGACTCTTCTTGCATCAGAGAAAGGCGCAAACCTTTGAGAATGCTCCTAAACATGCAACTCTATACATGGAGGAAGAAATTCCTGGCTGATTTCTGATCCATGTCCATCCCTTACCAATAACAATTTTATAACCAAGTTGCTGATTTAGCTGTTTTGTCAGAACATTTTTGGCAAATTGTTCCATGAAGAAGAAATGTGCTTTGGCTTCATATTCCTTATTTATTTATTCTCAGAGATGAACAGTCACACTCATACATACTTAAGCTTCACAGATGGGTCACAATGTGCAGGAACAAAGGTAAATGTTGCTGACTGGACATCATTTCCACAGGGTGCCAAATCCTACTACCCAAAGGATGCAGCAATGCTAACAAACTGGACTTCATTGCATCTTGTGGATGTCACAAGGGCCGGCTTGCGCCAGCTCAGAACCACATGATCATGAATAATACACAACAAAAGATTTGAGGTTCTATTTGTCAAGCATACACTTCTACCCACAAAAATATTGCTGAATGTATAAAGCAGGCATTTGCATGTGCCGTAAGGGTCAATGGATGCACCGACTGGCATTCAAGTAATGATTTTGCATATAAAACATATTTTGCATGCATGACTGCTTGTTAGCACACACATATTCTGCAGGCCCAATGATGTTGGCCCTTTCCAAGTGTTGGCCCTTTAAGCATATACTTGGTTATTAAAAGTAATAACAGCTGAAAATGTATTGACAGGAAAGTGCTAAAAGAGATCTGCCTTCTGGATATTATTTCTGTACATACAGCATTGGTGTTTGGACTATCATGCGATCCCAGACTGAGAAACTTGCACCTCCCTGCTCAGTTATTGGTGTCTCAATGAGGCATGAAGACAGAAAATTCCTTTGTGCTTTAGCAAGAGATACTGATTCATTTCATGAGTCTCATGGGGGCAAAGACCAAACTTAATAACCTGAAAGGTGAACGTTTTGAGAAGTCTGACAATGAGCTGGGCCTCATACCTGAGCTGCTGGCACTTATTCAGCTGAGAGTTGTTTGCTCTGTGGAAACTTCTGAGAAGGCCAAAAATAACAGAGCTCTTGAAGTCAATGGAAAGACTTCAGTGGAGTTGGATTAGGCCTGTAGAGCTGAGGAAGAGGTGGGCCGATGGAGAGCAGGTAACTCCACTAATGACGAATCCTCTGCTCCCTTTGGTGCCAGTTCCTTGCTTAGTTCTAACTCCTGCCATGCCTAATGATTTTTGAATCTCCCCTCCTCATGACAAAATCTGTGGCATTGAGCTTCTCTGTGATCCTCTACCTTTTATGTACTTCCACCAGATCCTGAGTCCCCATTTTCCCAGTGAATATCAAATGTAAAATTGAAAGTTGAGCTAGTTGGAAAAATGCAGGGGTGTGCATGGTTTTTTTTTCTGCTGCTGAAAATTTTAACAAAATGTGTTTTTTTCTTATTTTCTGTCAAAAGTTTCATTTTAAAATTTCAACTTTGCACTGAAAAAAAAATCCCCCCAAATGGAGGGGTTTTTCAACCAAAGACTGAAACATTTGGGGGGTTGGGGTGAAAATTATGGTGGTTTCAGGTTCAGTTTTCCAATGAAAAATCAAAAACGTTCAAGGGCAAAGGACACAACTCTTGAAAATGTTCATTGAGTCAAAACCCCAATTTTCCATTGGAAAAAAAAGTTTGGAGACATTTTGCAGTATATGGCTGTGTGTTGACACCACAACCTTTTGGAAAAAGTCTCCTTTCTCCTTGCAATTTCCCATGAGAGGTCTCTAGCGGAGGAGATTTTTTTGCCCCACAGAAGATGGATGGGGGAGGAGAGAGGAAGAGGCGATAAGTAGGCATGGCCTTTTGAAGATACGGATCTGTTTGTAAAGCTTTCTAATTCTCTGTGGAAACCGAATGTCAAAAAAATTTCGATCTACCAATGTCACCTTTAATTTGCATCGTGCAGTTGCCACCTACGATTATTAGGGGCCAGTACTATTTTTATTAAGACTTGTCCTATGATGTGGGCAGGAGTGAGGAAAAAAAGGACACCCATGTAGTCTCAAGAGACATAAATGTTGTATTTGTTACAACTTGGATGAGATATTAAAGAGTTGGTACTACTGCTAGAATAGACAGACTCTGGGTACGTGTACACTGTGAAAAAAAAAAACCATGCTGCAGTAAGTCTCAGAGCCTGGGTCAACTGACTTGGACTCACGCTATGGACTAAAAATAGCAATGTAGACATTCCTGCTCGGACTGGAACCTGGGCTGTGAAACTCAGTGAAGGAGTAGGTCTCTGAGAGTTGCTGCCACAGGATGGATATATATATATATATATATATATATATATATATATATATATAATGATGTTTTTCTACATTTTCATATATATTGTATTCTGTGTTGTAATTGAAATCAAAGTGTATATTATTTGTATTACAAATATTTGCACTGTAAAAATGATAAACAAAAGAAATAGTATTTTTCAATTCACCTCATACAAGTACTGTAGTGCAATCTCTTTGTCGTGAAAGTGCAACTCACAAATGTAGATTTTTTTTTGCTACATAACTGCACTCAAAAACAAAACAATGTAAAACTTCAGAGCCTACAGGGCCACTCAGTCGTACTTCTTGCTCAGCCAATCGCTAAGACAAACAGATTTGTTTACATTTACAGGAAATATTGCTGCCCTCTTCTTATTTACAATGTTACCAGAAAGTGAGAACAGGCCTTTGCATGACACTTTTGTAGCCAGCATTGCAAGGTATTTACATGCCAGATAACTTAAACATGCGTATTCCCCTTCGTGAATGCCCAACATTCATGCTTCAGCCACCATTCCAGAGGACATGCTTCCATACTGATGACGCTCATTGAAAAAAATATGCGTTAACACTTTGTATTCTGTATTGTAATTGAAATCAATATATTTGAAAATGTAGAAAACATCCCAAAATATTTAAATAAATGGTATTCGATTATCGTTTAACTTAGGCAGAAAATTCTAACTACAGAATAATCCCCAGCTACTTGCCAGATAGTTGGAGACTTCCAAGAAATAACACAAACACATACAAATATATTCAACACAATAATTATATTAAACAGGAGAAAATTACAACATAACAGGGTAAGAAACTATTTTTAAGGTCACCAGTGCCCACACTGAAAATACCTGCTACATGATGTAGCAAATGTAAAATTAGTGTCCCGTTGGTACGCGTACTTTGCTGGGGCCCTTGATGACCTATAACCACGAAAATTCTTCTCTGCAGTGGTTTAGCAGTGTGGCTGACTGGGTTCAGTACAGCTCAAAGGACTCACAAGTGGGAGAAGGTGGTAAATCCCTCCACAGGTGTAATATGCAGCAGTTTATAAAATCCTCAAACCCTTACTCCCTGGCTTGAGGACACAGTTCAGGGAGTAGGGGGGGTCCACAAAACAAATTACCTGACTGACTAACTAACTAAAAGATGGTGCACTCACAAACTCCATGCATGATCCTCAGGTTCAAAGATGACTCTGGACTCCTCAGTCACTGCAGAGGGGCTGCTCTCTGCTGGCAGGGATCCTCCTCAGGCAGGAATCAGGCTGCGTCAGTTGCAGGATTTCCCCTCACCACAAAGGGGTGCAGGGCTCAATGTAGGTTACCCAACTACACTAACATCCACACTGTAGCCTCCTAGCCCAGGCTCCAGACACACACTCAGCAGGCAGCTTCCCTGGACTAGCAGCCAGAGCAGAGCTGACCATGTGGTGACAGGTCTCACAGGGAGCTGGAGGGTGAACTCAGCCTGGCTGGGGAAGTTTCCCAGCAAACTCTGCAAACTGGGAATCATCAGTGGGGAAGGAAAAACCCAGCTAAGGGATCTGCTATCTGGTCCCTAGAGGCCAGTTCTCGGGGGTACACAGCATGCCGGCCTGGGACTCACCAGCTCCCCACACAGCCAGTCCTGTCCTTTCCCTGGCTGGCTCCAGACTGACCGCAAAATGGCCTCTCCCTTCTTCTCAACTCCCTGGGAGGGCCTCTCACTCCCTATTGGTTGCTGGGCAGACTCTGAGTCTGCCTTGGCTTCCCCTCCCTGAGCTGCCAGCAGACAGTTCCAATATCCTTGGGGGTTACACTTGTAATAAAAATAATATACACTTTGATTTCAATTACAACACAGAATATAATATATATGGAAATGTAGAAAAACATCCAAAATATTTAATACATTTCAATTGATAGTCTGTTGTTTAACAGTGTGATTAAAACTGCAATTAATTGCGATTACATTTTTAAATCGTGATTACTTTTTTTGAGTTAATCGCGTGAGTTGACTGTGATTAATCAACAGCCCTAATGTTTTTATATATATTTGGCAGTATAGACATACCACTAGGGTCTTAGGCCAAGATTGTCAACAATGACTAGTGGATTTTAGATGCCCAACTTGAAACACTTGAATTCCAGAAAGTGCTGAGCATGTATCCTCTGAAAGTCAGGCCCCTCTTTTGGGAGACTTCAATTTGTGTCCAGCCAATGAGCTAGCCGTGCTTTCATTTGTCACAATCTGTTGTGGTGCAGGTAGGAACTCGGAACACAGAGAAGCCCCCATGTGGTTATAGAAAAAGTAACTTACTTCTCACAACCTAGAAGTGACATGTCTAGAATATCGTGGTCTAGCACCTAGAGCTTATGAGTGAGAATCAGGACCCATGGAGCAGTCAGCAATACGGAGGATCAAAAAATGTAATTTCCATCCTGTGGAAAATTCTGTTATTTCAACTTTTGTTTTCAGCCTGAACTGAGACAAAAAGTCAAAACTGACCAAAAAAAAAAATGTTTAGGACAAAAATTTCTAGTCAGAAATGTTGAAACATTTTGTTAAGGTTTGGGTGGATGTTAATGTATGCGACCCCCAGTAGCCCTCTTGGCAGTTGTAGATCCTGGGACCTCAGGCCTCTGTTTGCCCCTATGGATCTGCTTCCTACTTGACTACATCTCATGGGGTGCACTGTGGTTTCTCCCTATGGCTGAGTCACCTCAGCACCTTGTGAGACTCCTGTGAGGCATTGGAGTGCCCAGAGAGACACCAAGATTAATGTCGACTCCAAAACGAAACAGTTTGACATTGCTGAATCAAATGTTTCATTAGGATTTTCCCAACGGCAAAGTCCACCCAAACGAATCTTTTCCAGAGGAAAACTTCAGTTTTGAAGCAACCCCATTTTCTGACAAACGTTTTGTTAAAACATTTTCAACCAGCCCAAGTCAGCACAATCTGTGGGTGGTGTTAGTGGGACTTAAGAGTCAAAATTTTCAAAAGCGCTTGTGTCCCATTTTCAGAAGTGACTGAGGCACTTAAGAGGCAAAATCTCCTTAAAAGTCAATGGGGCTTAGGTGTTCAAAGTCACTTTTCAAAGTGGGACTTAGGTTCCTAAGTCACTCAGGCACGTTTGAAAATTTTACCTTTCATCAAATTTGTCCAGCATAAATGATTAACCAGTCCAGTGCTCATGCAGCTCTGCCCAAATCATAGTAACTTCCCTCAGAGGAATAAAATAATAGACCTACTATTTCTGATTGCATCAGTACATAATACAAGGCTCTTTATGCTTGTCTGGTGGGTGACTGAGCGAATGACGCAAAATGATCCATCCATACTATTCTGATCACACGGCATTGTGGGGTCTGAAAGGAGATGGAGTTCACTGAAGCAGCTTCCAAGTTTATTTCAAACTTGATAGAGCGTGAGCTGTTCTGCTAGGCACAGTTTGGGGGATTATATTATCTAATCCAGTCTTTAAAATACTGTCTTAAAAACAAATGCTAGTCCTGATTTCCAGACACAGAAACGGTCCCAGGTGTACAGCACCTTTAACCAATGAATTCCTGCCACAAACATTCTGTGTGTTCACCATCCCTGATGTACTGTTTAGGATGAAAAATGACTCAGTGTTTGGCCAAAATACAGTTATTTACAAGTGTTTGTAAAAAGTCCAAAAGCCGAAGACTCTAGAAGCAAAGGGCGGAGGGGATCATTAGCGGTTGTTTGCTTTGAATCAAAATAAAGCCTCACTCTTTACTGCTTTAAAAAATAAACGCATGTACAGTATTTATTTTATAGCCTGTGCTACATGCCTAACAGGGTCTATTTCAGCCAGAGGGCTGGAGTGAAAGGGGGGATTTCATCAATCAATACATTCTGAGCCTAATTGGCCTCTTTTGCGGGGTGATGCTTGCGAGGCAGAGGCACCCAGGGACTGGTGTTTACCTTTTCATGTTTCATTTGTGAACTATATAAACGATTGAGCTTGTGCCCACGCCAGCTCTGGCTGGTATTGTGCTGGAGGCTTTTCTCTGAATGGTGAGTCATGGTGAGCAGTGAATTAGTGAGGTTGGCTTACAGCAAACATGTGTTACTAGCAATGGGACCTCCTCCTGCTCCCCCGCCTTTGACTACCCCTTGGAAAACTCTCCAAACGCTCCTCATTAGCGCCTGTTCCAGACACTCGCGCTGGCTTCCTCCAGCTCCCAGTGGACAAGTGGCCTATTAAGGAACAAATAGCCCCCACCTCCATGCTCTGTGCGGTTTGGCCTCAATGGAACGCATGTGGTTCTGCTGTGCAGGGGTGGAGAAGCCAGCATGGTCCTAATCTGGCATGGTCTGTGCAGCACAGCTCTACGGGGCACCCTGGGTCACAGGGTGATAGAGGAGGGTGTAGCCTCCCACCCCTTAGCAAGGGGACGGTGCTCCAAGAGAAGAGACATACCTATGGGCCCCTAAGGGTGGGCCCTATGGGTCTTCCAGTGGTGCGAAGAACACCTCAACAGCCCAACACTGTGGCATTTAATTTCAGAAAGGGGAACTATGCAAAAATGAGGAGGTTAGTTAAACAGAAATTAAAAGGTACAGTGACTAGAGTGAAATCCCTGCAAGCTGCATGGACACTTTTCCAAGACACCATAATAGAGGCTCAACTTAAATGTATGCCCCAAATTAAAAAACAAAGTCAAAGAACTAAAAAAGAGCCACCGTGGCTTAACAACCATGTAAAAGAAGCAGTGAGAGATAAAAAGGCATCTTTTAAAAAGTGGAAGTCAAATCCTAGTGAGGTAACTAGAGAGGAGTATAAACACTGCCAAATTAAGTGTAAAAATGTAATAAGAAAGCCAACAAGGAGTTTGAAAAACAGCTAGCCAAAACCTCAAAGGTAATAACAAAATGTTTAAGTACATCAGAAGCAGGAAGCCTGCTAAACAACAAGTGGGGCCCCTGGACGATCAAGATACAAAAGGAGCACTTAAAGACGATAAAGTTAGTGCAAAGAAACTAAATACATTCTTTGCTTCAGTCTTCACGGCTGAGGATGTTAGGGAGATTCCCAAACCTGAGCCATCTTTTGTAGGTGACAAACCTGAGGAATTGTCACAGATTGAAGTGTCACTAGAGGAGGTTTTGGAATTAATTGATAAACTTAACAGTAACAAGTCACCAGGACCAGATGGCATTCACCAAAGAGTTCTGAAAGAACTCAAATGTGAAAATGCGGACCTATTAACTATGGTTTGTAACCTGTCCTTTAAATCATCTTCTGTATCCAATGACTGGAAGATAGCTAATGTAATGCCAATATTTAAAAAGGACTCTAGCGGTGATCCCGGCAATTACAGACTGGTAAGTCTAACGTCAGTACCGGGCAAATGAATTGAAACAATAGTAAAGAATAAAATGATCAGACACATAGAAGAAAATAAATTGTTGGGCAAAAGTCAACATGGTTTCTGTAAAGGGAAATCATGTCTTACTAATCTATTAGAGTTCTTTGAAGGGGTCAACAAACACGTGGACAAGGGGGATCCAGTGTACATAGTATACTTAGATTTCCAGAAAGCCTTTGACAAGGTCCCTTACCAAAGGCTCTTACGTAAATTAAGTTGTCATGGGATAAGAGAGAAGATTCTTTCATGGACTGAGAACTGGTTAAAAGACAGGGAACAAAGGGTAGGAATAAATGATAAATTTTCGGAATGGAGAGGGGTAACTAGTGGTGTTCCCCAAGTGTCAGTCCTAGGACCAATCCTATTCAACTTATTCATAAATGATCTAGAGAAAGGGGTAAACAGTGAGGTGGCAAAGTTTGCAGATGATACTAAACTGCTCAAGATAGTTAAGACCAAAGCACACTGTGAAGAACTTCAAAAAGATCTCAAAAAAATAAGTGATTGGGCAACAAACTGGCAAATGAAATTTAATGTGGATAAATGTAAAGAAATGCACATTGGAAAAAATAACCCCAACTATACATACAATATAATGGGGGCTAATTTAGCTACAACTAATCACGAAAAAGATCTTGGAGTCATCATGGATAGTTCTCTGAAGACGTCCACGCAGTGTGAAGCAGCAGTCAAAAAATCAAACAGGATGTTAGGAATAATTTAAAAAGTGATAGAGAATAAAACGGAGAATATCTTATTGCCCTTATAAAAATCCATGGTACTCCCACATCTTGAATACTGCGTACAGATGTGGTCTCCTCATCTCAAAAAAGATATACTGGCATTAGAAAAGGTTCAGAGGAGGGCAACTAAAATGATTAGGGGTTTGGAACGGGTCCCATATGAGGAGAAATTAAAAAGACTAGGACTTTTCAGCTTGGAAAAGAAGAGACTAAGGGGGGATATGATAGAGGTATATAAAATCATTAGTGGTGTGGAGAAAGTAAATATGGAGAAGTTATTTACTTGTTCCCATAATATAAGTTCTAGGGGCCACCAAATGAAATGAATGGGCAGCAGGTTTAAAACAAATAAAAGGAAGTTCTTCACACAGTGCACAGTCAACCTGTGGAACTCCTTGCCTGAGGAGGTTGTGAAGGCTAGGAATATAACAGGGTTTAAAAGAGAACTAGATAAATTCATGGAGGTTAAGTCCATGAATGGCTATTAGCCAGGATGGGTAAAAAATAGTGTCCCTAGCCTCTGTTTGTCAGAGGGTGGAGATGGATGGCAGGAGAGAGATCACTTGATCCTTACCTGTTAGGTTCACTCCCTCTGGGGCACCTGGCATTGGCCACTGTCAGCAGACAGGATACTGGGCTGGATGGACCTTTGGTCTAACCCAATATGGCCATTCTTATGTTCTTATGGCAGCGCCCTGCGCTGGTGATTTCCCCAACAGCAGAAGGGAAGGGAAGGGGGATGGGGACGCAACCCTCCGCAGTCACCCCGGCAACCTTCCTCCCTCAAGTAATGGGAGGAGGGGAGATAACAGCAGTCCCCAATCAGAGGGCAGGAGACAGCAAGGCAGATTGCAAGCAGTCTCTGGTGGGTGAAGAGCCCAGATGCCCAGGAAAGGAGAGAGAGGCTGTGAATAGCCCAGTGTTCCCTGCCTGCGCCAGAGACCTGCCGGGGAGCAGAAGGGTGAGAGAAGGCTTCCGGCAGCCGGCCAGCACAGAACATCCAGCCCTTGCATCTGGCCGATCTGTAACCCCAGCCTGCAGGATGAGACACTCTTCTCCTCCTTCCCTAGACCGCCCCTCCCTCCTGCTGCCGCCGGCAGCCAGCCCACACCAGATCCAGGAGTTTAGATCCAGAGACGCGACCTGCTTGCAACTGAATCCGCAGGTTCCAAGTTTAAAGACACCGTTCCAGAAGGGGGCGGGCGGTGGGTCCTTCCCCAGCAATCCCCAGGGAGAACCTGCTGGCCTGCACTAGTCTCCTTACCGCTCAGCCAGAAAAGGAACCCGAATGAGTCCCTTGCATTACAGATAAATAGGTAGTTGGAGTTTAATCTCGCATCATTATGGCACATTGCATCTGCAACAGGGCTTTCATCTCCCTGGATCAACAAGCCCTGCACTGCCAGTTCCCAGTACAATACAGTATGTTTCTAACAGCATCTTCTCCCAGGCCTGCAGTGTCTCCACACGCACCATCCAGGTACATGAGATTTTGGCACCAAACAGACTGGAAGTGGAGAGACACTTTTGTGTAGGAACACCGAGGGAGTGTGTGGTCACATGACCGAGTGTGCTTGCCAGCATAGCCTTTGGTAATATTAAATGATTAGCGATATTAATAATGCTTTTTATCATGTCATAGTTGCATTGCTTGTATGTCAGGGTTTGAGCAAAGAGAACTATACAGTTTATAGTTATTGTTTTAAGTGGTTTGTATTATTTGTGGGCTCAAGTGTGGTAGCCACTCCTTTAGCGTGGTTAGCCCCGTGTCCGAGTGGAGGCACCCCCAAGTAGCTTTAGTCTTTAGTACACCAGGAGGAGGAGCTGAGCACCTACCAGCAGCACCGTGAAACAAGCCCAAGCAACATAGACTTTGGAACAGTTCAAAGACTATGAGGTCTCTTGTTCGCTCATCAGACAGGTACGAAGCCAGGGCCAAAACAGCCTGCTCCAACATTCTGTGGTCTATGCAGCACAGCTCTATGGGTGAACCCTGTGTCACAGAGAGAAGAATTGGGGCCAGGGAGGAGGTGGGTTTGAGATGCAGGGCTACTGATCCACGACTGAAAGATTATGGAGTGGGAATGCTGGAGATATACAGTCTGTTGTGGCTTCCCCAGAAGCCATCTCTAAAGGCCACTGCTGCTCTGTAAATTGTGGAGTGCAGAACTGGCTAGGAAGCCCACACTTTTCCCAAGAAAAATGGTATGGCAAAAACCCCTTTTCAAAATTTTTCCATTAAAAAATATCAGGTTTTCTGCAAGGCGGTTTTGAAAGAAAAATTCCTGTTTTGTTTTGTTTCATTTCAAAATGACTTTCTGAAATTAACCTTTTGGTTTCATTTCATCTTAAAATATTTATTTCACATTCGTTTTTGGAAAACAAACATTTCAGTTTTCCATTTTCACTTTCTGCATTTTCAGAGTTCCCCCCTCTTTTTCGCTAGCATTTTTTTGTAATTATTTCAAGATATCAATTGAAAACAAATTGTTTGTTTCAAATTTTCCATTTGGAAAATGGAAAAGAAAACTTGTTTGACATTTTTTGCAGGAAACTGTCAGTTTCAATGTCAACAAACTCACTTTTTTCCTGATACGAAAATTATTTGGTCACAAAATGTAGCCCAGCTCTAGTGGTGACTATTCCTTCCCTGGCTGACCCCTGCACAACCCTCAGTGACTCAGAGAACAAAAGTGCATATCGGCCTTGAGTTTCTATAGCATCTTTCATGGAAGGATCCCAAACAGTAGCGTAGCTAGGGGGGGGGGAGCAGGGGGAGCGGCCGCTCCCTCTGAGCACATTTTCCAAAAGTGGCGCCTTTTTAATTTTTGAAAGGGTGGAGACGGAGTGAACGGAGGTGGAGCGACATCCCCCGCTGGCCCCACCAAGAGCCCGCTGCTGGCCTGGGTGAAAGAACCCAGACTGGCAGCGGGCTGAGAGACCCCTGCTGGCAGGAGCCCGCGGGGGGAATCCTAAAGCCCCCTATGACTGCCAATCAGTTTCACACATACAGAATGGGAGGAGACTGTCCAGGAAGGAATACGGCAGAAAGGAATATAGGAGTTATAGTGGACCACAAGCTAAATATGAGTCAACAGTGTGATGCTGTTGCAAAAAAAGCAAACTTGATTCTGGGCTGCATTAACAGGTGTGTTGTGAGCAAGACACGAGAAGTCATTCTTCCGCGCTACTCTGCGCTTGTTAGGCCTTAACTGGAGTATTGCGTCCAGTTCTGGGCACCGCATTTCAAGAAAGATGTGGAGAAATTGGAGAGGGTCCAGAGAAGAGCAACAAGAATGATTAAGGGTCTCGAGAACATGACCTATGAAGGAAGGCTGAAGGAATTGGGTTTGTTTAGTTTGGAAAAGAGAAGACTGAGAGGGGACATGATAGCAGTCTTCAGGTATCTAAAAGGGTGTCATAAGGAGGAGGGAGAAAACTTGTTCATCTTAGCCTCTAAGGATAGAACAAGAAGCAATGGGCTTAAACTGCAGCAAGGGAGGTTTAGGTTGGACATTAGGAAAAAGTTCCTAACTGTCAGGGTGGTTAAACACTGGCATAAACTGCCCAGGGAGGTTGTGGAATCTCCATCTCTGGAGATATTTAAGAGTAGGTTAGATAAATGTCTATCAGGGATGGTCTAGACAGTAATTGGTCCTGCCATGAGGGCAGGGGGCTGGACTCAATGACCTCTCGAGTCCTAGAATCTATGAATCTATGAACTCGTTGCCAGGGGATGCTGTAAAGCCCCTAAGTATAACTGGGTTAAAGAAGAATGAGATGAGTTCATGTAGGTTAGGTCCATCAATGGCAATTACTTAGGATGGTCTGTGCTGCAACCTCATACTCTGGGTGCCTCTAGACTCTGACTGCCAGAAGCTGGGACTGGGTGACAGATCTCACTTCCTTGCCCTGTTCTGTTCCTTCCCTCTGAAGCACCTGGCATTGGGCAATTTCAGAAGACAGGATACTGGGCTACATGGACCTTTGGTCTGACCCAGTCCGGCCGTTCTTATGTTCCCAAATGGGTCCCAAACACTACAGCTTAGGTGGGAATGGGACAGGCAGGTGGGGGTGGGGAGAGGAGAGGCTACTGGAGTTGGGCGATATCAGTCCATTTCTTAGTGGACAGATAGATGACCTCATTCACAGACAACTGGTCATCTTGTCAGCAGCCAAATCCAAGGAGGGAATGGACCATAGAGTCTCAACTCCCTCCTCAGCCCCGAGGGTGGTATCTTCAGCTGACATATTTGAGCCGTGGGTGGTGGAGGGAGGGAGCTCACCTGCCATTCTCTGTGCTGTGTGGATATTAGATGTCTCATGGCCTGCCAGTGAGGGACATTTTACTTCTGGGGCCAGGACATCATGGATTTTTTTCTTTCCAAAATTGCTTTTAAGGAATTTTTCTCAGTTCTTGATAGACACTCTGAGTTTTGTATTTTGGTGGTTTCGTTGTTCCATGGTTCACATACAAACGATACTGTGGAGAACAGAAGCGAATGCAATTGGAACAACAGAAGCATGAGGGGAAAGGGAATGTTATTTGTGTGCCTTGAATTCCAGGAAAGTTAAGATGACACAACTCTGCACAGAGCATGTGGAGGGGCTGGCAGTTGTCCCAGGATACAATATCTGAGAGCATCACTAGGTCCCTTCAGTAGGACTACAACAAAGGTTAGGCTATAGCCACCCAGACCCCCTCAGTTTAGCTTTGTACTGATGTCCCTGGTTGGGTCCATCTGTGGGGACTAAACCTGGGACCTCTGGCTTGAAAAGTGTGAGGTTTTACTACTTGAGCTCAGGGCTGGCGCGCCCACTAGGCAACCCTAGGCGGTCGCCTAGGGCTCCAGGAGCTGGGAGGTGGCTGGCCCTCCCGGCTCGCCACGGCTGCCACCCGCCCTCCCAGCTCCGTGGCTGAGCCGGAAGCGGGGGAGCGGCTGGCCGCAGCTGCCGCCTACCCGCCCAGCTCCGCGGCTGAGCCGGAAGCGGGGGGAGCGGCTGGCCGCAGCTGCCGCCCGCCCTCCCAACTCCGCAGCTGAACCAGGAGCCCGGGGTGAGGCTGGCCGCGGCTGCCGCCCGCCCTCCCAGCTCTGCGGCTGAACAAGGAGCGGGAGGCAGCTGGCCGTGACTGCCGCTTGCCTTCCCGGCTCCGCAGCTGAACCAGGAGACGTGGGGGTGCCACGGGCGGGGGGAGGCTGCCGTGGGTGGGGGGGCTGAGCTGCTGGCATGGGGGAGCCGCTGTGGGGGGAGAGGACTGGCTGCGGGGGGTGCGGGGTTAGCTGGGGGGGGTGCAGGGCCAGTGCAAGGAAGTTTCGCCTATGGCACGAAACTTCCTTGCATCGGCCCTGCTTGAGCTACACAACCAGGGCCATTACCTCAGAGGCAGGAGTAGACTCATAAGCCTGGTCTAGCCATTAGAGGACAGAGCACCATGCTGTCTTAGAGGGGGGGCCACACTTCCAACAGAGGCAGCTACTTCAATAGAGTGAGAAGTAAAGTCCCCCTAGCTGGATGAAAGGATGTAAAGTGTGAGATAAAAAGAAATGTCAATGTTTTGTAACAGAATAACATAGCCAAATCTGGACTAAACTTCTGCTCCTGGATCGGCATGGTGGAGTTCAAGCCATGTGGTGATCCACTCTCCCTGCAAGCATGGATCTTGCACTGGGAAAATGGCTAAGCAGAAGCCTTGTTAGCCTGACTCCAAACACCCCTGATTTGGGTCTGGATCTGAACTCTGTGGCTGACCCCTGCCTCTAAAATGGGCCAAACCAAACACCAAGATCCCACCCACCCCAAACAGTGGAAACATTCAGATCTGGATTGCAGCTGTGTGGCTCCAGTCAAATGCTGCTCTCATTTACACCTGGGAAACCCACTGGATTTCATGGGAACATCACGGACGTATATGCGAGAATTTTGGCTCGTTAGTGTGTGCCTCTGCTGAGAAATGTAATGAGCTGGGTGGTTTCCTCGCCCTGCACTTTGGGGCTTGTTTTCTTGAAGCACTGACATCATGTCTAATTGCATTCGATTTGCTGGATTCATACACCGGCACTGTGAAGAGAATACAGCCTGGTAACAGGCTGCTGCAACTGTCAGTCAGTCAAATCAGCCCCTCTGTTGGATAGAGCCACCTGCCTGGAAGCACCTGATGGAGCTCTGTGAACTTCTGGGCTCACCAAGATCAGGTCAGCCAGCCCCTGGAAGGAGACAACATGGCAGCAGTTCTGTGCCATGCAACAGGGAACCTTTAGGCTGATAGATAAAAGGGTGTGGTTGCGACCCTGTTGATATCAATGGAGTCAGCCATGATTCATACCCCATAAGCAAGAGAGGAATCAGGCCCACACAGACCTTATTGGAAATGGACCTTTCCCAACATAAACAGGAAAGCCGCCCCATGCAGAGCTGGCTGACACATTTCCACGGGCTTGGCAGAGCATTTCTGGCCCAGATTTCCCCTGATGACAATGAAAACTCATTCCGTTTAATCAATGGAAATTCCGTGAAAGAAACGTGGCATTGCCTGACACGAGCCAAGAACATGACCTGCTAATATTATTCAAATAGTGGAAATGGGCTCAGTAGGGAAACTAGCTTGAAAACTTACATCTGTCTCGGAGCTACTGTCAAGACGGCCTCCCTTTCACCGACTAGCATGTAGGCTGTGCATCAGGCCTGGATCCCCTACCGGGTGACTGTGAAATCTAAGACCAAGCAATCTGTTACTTGTTTCCAGAGTTGCCAGGTAACCACCCCTGCACCGGCCACTGTAAAACCACAGCACATCCTACAGGCATTTAAATATTTTTCCCTATTTTTTTTCCCTTTATTTTTTTTGGCCTTCAAGAGCAGTCGCAGCCAGGTTGGATCATTGCCCTCCCAGGAGACATTCACCATTTACAGTAGCCCCTCTACCTGCAGGGACAATGAAGGGATTTCTCACTTGCAAATGTGTCTGCAGTTTATTCATACAACATGCTTGAAGCAGTGTGAGCCAAATTCATCCACTGACTCCAGTGGGCTTGCCCTAGGGATGCACTGAGCCACATGTGGCTGCAGATTCTTTCTTGTTCTCATTCCGATTTGCCCTTTTCTAAGGGCGAAAGGCACCCCCCAGTGCAGAAAACCAGCAGAGGGGTGCATAGATTGTGTTGAGCCCCTGCATAGGTGTGAATTTCATCCTATTTTTCCATCGGTCCATGACCGTTTAACAGATGGCAAGAGTTGTTTTGAAATGCACTGGGCCAGGTTCTGCTGTCAGCTGCGATGGGGTGGATTCCAAAGAATTCAGTTGACTCCATTTAAGTTCTGTATTCACGCTGGTGCACCTGAGCTCAGAATCTGGCCCATTAGAGCAAGGGCTTCAGGATCAGGGCCCAAAAATATTTATTTAGTAACAGCCAAACCACACTCCATTTGAAAGAGATGTCACCCCAGTTTGCTGAGACAATGGGCCAAATCCTGAGGCTTTTAAAGGGGGGCTACTCCACATGGGGTGGGGACTCTATGCACAGATCTCTCCCTGTCTTCAGGAAAATGGCGGTAGCTCTATCTGTGAGCGTGTCTCTCCCTTCCGTCTGACACTGCAGCGAGCTCTGCACCCTTAAATTAGGATTAATGCTTAAGGTAAAAGTATAACTGTGTAGTAGACTGTAAGAGCCAGGGAATCTGTCATTACAGTGCCTAGCCCAATGGGTACTGACCTCAATGAAGTCAATGGCAAGCCTCCCATAGACTTCAATGGGGACAAGATTTCACCCCTGATCTATGATTGGGGGGGCCCCCAAAACGCCACCACAATAGAATAGAATTGTAAATAGCAATAACAATAACTTGGAATTACTTTGTATTGGGCTCATACAGAAATCACAGAGAAAGCTGCAGCGAACAAGTGATTTAATCTACAACTCAGGGCAAGGTCCTGAGCTTTAGGCAAAGGCCTTTAAGATACATATCCGGCTCGAGCTATACTGAGTCCATGGGCCAAATCCCGAGACATGACATTCTTGGCCATAGATTTCATTGGTATCAGGATTTGGGCCAATATCCAGATTTTGGGAGGTCCCTTTTTTGATGAAACAATAGATTTTAGAGTTGATTTTTTAAAACAGATTTAAAATATTAGATTAGATTGATACTGCATAATTTCCTTCCCCTTCCTCACTTAATTCTCCTAGAAATTCAAACTGTAGCCAAGAGGTAGAATACTAAAACCAATATGGCATATATCTCAGAGAGCTCAAATGCCCCTGAATTGTGGGAAGAGCCCCAGCTTTTCGTTACACTGGTGCAACGCTAGTGAAGGCTAGAGCAGAATTTGGCTGTATACCTAGAATCAAGTTGTTGAATCTACAGTATTAAGAGTTGGCTCTCATGTGCGTGTTTCTTAAATCAATTATAGATATGCCAGAGGAAATGTCCAAGGCCAGCCAAGATAATCAGCAAAGTTCCTAGAGCCAATATACCTAAGATAAACTTACACAGCATTTCTATTATTGTTTCCCAAGTCTCTTGCTTGTCCATATCAAAAGGGGGGGGAAAAATAGTGGAAAGGACTAGAAACAATAACATCACAATCGCAAAGGCAGCATTTTGAAACTGGGATTTTTGGTACAGTCTGTACCAAGCTCCAGTAGAAATGTTTTGAAACAAACCCGATAAACCACATTGACCGAGAGCCAGTAGTTAAGCACTAGGTATGGGGACAGAACATTTGCAATTACATCTGGGAAATACCCTAAAGGGCCTTTCAAAAGAATGTAACTGCTAGCAAAGAGTGAGAGAATGGGCATCTCTCCATTCTCATGTAGCACTAGGGATGCTTATGCGCCCCTCTGAATTGCTGCCCCAGCGTGCTGCTAGAGGAGGACCCCTCACTCACTGACTGAAGATCTCTCTTGGGGCAGAGATCGCAATTGAAAATGTGCACACATGTAGGGCAATCTGTCCACCCCAGCCCCCGAACTTAAACCCATAATATTGCAGTTGAGCTGAACAGGATAAGAACATAAGAACGGTCATACTGGGTCAGACCAAAGGTCCATCTGGCCCAGTATCATGTCTTCCAACAGTGGCCAATGCCAGGTGTCCCAGAGGGAATGAACAGAACAGGGAATCATCAAGTGATCCACCCCCTGTCACCCATTCCCAGCTTCTGGCAAACAGGCTAGGGACACCATCGGTGCCCATCCTGGCTAATAGCCATTGATGGACCTATCCTCCATGAATTTATCTTGTTCTTTTTTGAACCCTGCTATAGTCTTGGCCTTCACAACATCCTCTGGCAAGGAGTTCCACAGATTGACTGTGAATTGTGTGAAGAAATACTTCCTTTTGTTTGTTTTAAACCTGCTGCCTATTAATTTCAGTTGGTGACCCCTAGATCTTGTGTTATGAGGAGGAGTAAATAACACTTCCTTATTTACTTTCTCTACACCAGTCATGATCCTTGCTGTGATCTCCCAAGCTGATGCTGTTCCCTTCCCCCAGCACAGCTTTCCTGGTCTCATACACTGACTCAGTGCTTGCTTATTAAGGGAGCTTTGGGGAGTTAGTTATTGATCCCAGAAATTCTGGGTGGGGCTTAAGCCAGTGTATTATTGTTAAGAAGGACCCCCCTAGCTATTGGACCCCAACCCTTGTTGCTGCCAACAACACCTGGCAGAAGGGTTACAGCAACAAACATCCCACAGTTGCCAAGAAGAGCCCATGTTCTGGGAACCCGTCCCCAGAGGAGGATTTAGACTGGGGAACAGAAATCGTTACTATTTTTTATGCATCAATGTGCTGATGATAACCCAAATGCCGTTGGCAACCATGCTGTTTGCTGCTCCCGGTTGGCTTCAGGTGCCACTCTAGGAGGATTCACAGACATCTGATTCACATCAATTTGACTCAATTTGTCTCACTTCAGATCGTCGTCTTTTTTTTTTTTTTTTGTGGCCCTTCCATAGAATCATAAAAATGTAGGACTGGAAGGGACCACAATAGGTGATCTAGTCCAGTCACCCTCCCTGGGGCAGGACTAAGTATCATCTAGACAAGTGATTTTCAAACTTTTTTTTCTAGTAACCTAGTTGAAGGAAAATTGTTGATGCCCATGACCCAATGGAGCTGGGGATGAGGGGTTTGGGGTGAGGGAGGGGCTCAGGGCTGGGGCAGAGGGTTCAGGTGCAGGGGTAAGGACTGCAGGGTGGGGCTGGGAATGAGGAGTTCAAGTGTGGGAGGGGGCTCCAGGCTGGGGCAGGAGGTTGGGGTACAGGAGGGGGTCCGGGCTCTAGGCTAAGGGTGCAAGCTCTCGGGTGGGGCTGGGGATGAGGGGTTTTGGGTACAGGAGGGGGCTCCAGGTTTGGGAGGGATCAGGGCAGGGGGTTGGGGTGCAGGAGGGGGTCAGGGCTCTAGGCTAGGGGTGCAGACTTTTTGGTGGGGCTGGGGATGAGGGGTTTTGGTGCAGGAGGGGGCTCCAGGTTTGGGGAGGTTCAGGGATGGGGCAGGAGGTTGGGGTGCAGGGTTACCTCAGCCAGCTCCCAGTCAGTGGCACAGCTGGGGTGCTAAGGCAGGCTTCCAGTCTATCCTGGCACCGTGGACCATTCTGTGCCCCGGAAGCATCCAGCAGCAGGTCTGGTTCCTAAGTGAAGGCGCGCAAGTCTGCCTAGGAGCCGGACTTGCTTCTGGCCGCTTCTGGGGTGCAGCGTGGTGTCAGAACAGGTAGTGACTAGCCTGCCTTAGCCGGGCAGCACCACCGACAGGACTTTTAACAACCCGGTCGGCGGTGCTGACCAGAGCTGCTGTGACCCAATGCCTTCCATTCCGTGACCCAGTACTGGGATGTGACCCACAGTTTGAAAACCACTGATCTAGACCATCCTTGACTGGTGTTTGTCTAACCTGTTCTTAAAAACCTCCAGTGATGGAGTTTCCGCACCCTCCCAAGCAGGGCCGGCCCTAGCTTTTTGGCTGCCCCAAGCAAAAAATAAAAAACCCCACAAGCGCCGCCCCCCCCCCAACGCTGGCCAAAACACCCCCCCCCCCAACAACGCCGCCCCGCCAAAATGCCTGCAGCGGGGAGGGCGGTATGCCCGCCGCCCCGCTCCCCCTGCCAGTGGGGAATGCGGAACACCGGCGGCCCCGCTGCCCCGGCGGGGAGCGGAGCACGCCGGCGGCCCCGCTGCCCCGGCAGGGGCGTGAGAGAAAGGGTTTTTGTTTTGTTTTTTTTTTAAACAAAAAAACCGAGTGCCGCCCCCCTCCAGGTGCCGCCCCAAGCACGTGCTTGGTAGGCTGGTGCCTGGAGCCGGCCCTGCTCCCAAGGTAATGTGTTCCAGTGATTAACCACCTGGACAGTTAGGAAGTGTTTCCTAACTACTAATCTAAATCTTCCTTGCTGCAATTTAAGACCATTACTTCTTGTCCTCAGTAGATACGGAGAACAATTTATCACATTCTTCTTCATAACAACATTTGAGGTACTTGAAGATTATCATCTCCCCCTCCTCCTCTCCCTCCCACCCCACCCTTTTCTTCCCTCTTCTCCAGCCTGAACAAACCCAGTTATTTTTAATCTTTTCTCTCAGGTCATGTTTTCGAGATCTGTAATCATTTTTGTTGCTCTCCTCTGGACTTTCTTCAGTTTGTACAAATCTTTCCCAAAGCGTGGCACCCAAAACTGGACACAGTACTCCAGCTGAGGCCTTATCAGTGTGGAGTAGAGTGGAAGAATTACTTCTCGTGTCTTGCTTACAACACACCTGCCAATACATCCCAGAATGAGGTTTCTTTTTTTTCCCCAACAGTGTTACATTGTTGATTCATATTTAGTCTGTGATCCACTAAAACCCCTAGATCCTTTTCTGCAGGACTCCTTCCGAGGCAGTTATTGCCCATTTTGTATTTGTGCAGTTGATTATTCCTTCCTAAGTGGAGTACTTTGCATTTGTCCTTATTGAAGTTCATCCTATTTATTTCAGACCATTTTTCCAGTTTGTCCAGATCATTTTGAATTCTAATCCTGTCCTCCAAAGAGCTTGCAATCTCTCGCAGCTTGGTATCATACACACACTTTAGAAGTAAGAGCATAAGAACGGCCAGACTGGGTCAGGCCAATGGTCCATCCAGCCCAGAATCCAGACTAACACGGCTACCTCTCTGATACTTGTCTTTTGACGGTGGCCAATGCCAGATGCTTCGTGATCCATCCCCTGTTGGCCAGTCCTAGTGTCTTGTAGTCAGAGGCTTAGGGACACCCAGAGCATGGAGTAGCATCCCTGACTGTCTTGGCTAATGGACTGATCCTCCATGAACTTACCTAGTTCTTTTTTGAACCCAGTTATAAGTTTTGGCATTCACAACATCCCCTGGCAATGAGTTCCACAGTATACTCTCTATGTCATTATCCAAATCATTTATTAAGATATTGAATAGAATCAAATCCTGGACAGATCCCTGCAGGACCCCACTCGATATACCCTTCCAGTTTGATTGTGAACCACTGATAACTACATGCATCTGATGAAGTGGGTTTTAGCCCACAAAAGCTTATGCCCAAATAAATTTGTTAGTCTCTAATGTGCCACAAGTACTCTTTGTTCACGGCTACCACTCTGAAACCTACTCTCTGAATATGCTTTTTTCAACCAATTGCGCCCCTGCCATATAGTAGGTTTGTCTAGGCTATATTTCTCCAGTTTGTTGATGAGAAGGTCTTGTGAGACAGTATCAAAAGCCTTACTAAAGTTGAGATTATATCACATCTACTGCTGCCCTCCTAGCCACAAGTCTTGTTACCCTGTCAAAGAAGGATGTTGGGTTGGTTTGACATGATTTGTTCTTGAGAAATCAATGTTGACTGTAATTTATCACCTTATTTTCTTCTAGGTGCTTACAAATTGGCTGATTATTTGTTCCATTATCTTTCTGGGTACCAAAGTTAAGCTGACTGGTCAATAATTCCCTGGGGTGTCCTTATTCCCCTTTTTATAGATAGGTACTATATTTGCCCTTTTCCAGTCCTCCAGGATCTCTCCCATCTTCCAGGTCTCCTCAAGGATTCATAGATTCTAGGGCTGGAAGGGACCTCGAGAGGTCATCGAGTCCAGCCCCCTGCCCTCATGGCAGGACCAATTCCTGTCTAGACCATCCCTGATAGACATTTATCTACCAGAGATGTAGATTCCACAACCTTAAATATCTCCAGAGATGATGATTCCACAACCTCCCTGGGCAGTTTATGCCAGTGTTTAACCACCCTGACAGTTAGGAACTTTTTCCTAATGTCCAACCTAAACCTCCCTTGCTGCAGTTTAAGCCCATTGCTTCTTGTTCTATCCTCAGAGGCTAAGATGAACAAGTTTTCTCCCTCCTCCTTATGACACCCTTTTAGATACCTGAAGACCGCTATCATGTCCCCTCTCAGTCTTCTCTTTTCCAAACTAAACAAACCCAATTCCTTCAGCTTTTCTTCATAGGTCATGTTCTCGAGACCCTTAATCATTCTTGTTGCTCTTCTCTGGACCCTCTCCAATTTCTCCACATCTTTCTTGAAATGCGGTGCCCAGAACTGGACACAATACTCCAGTTGAGGCCTAACCAGCGCAGAGTAGAGCGGAAGAATGACTTCTCGTGTCTTGCTCACAACACACCTGTTAATGCAGCCCAGAATCAAGTTTGCTTTTTTTGCAACAGCATCACACTGTTGACTCATATTTAGCTTGTGGTCCACTATAACCCCTATATCCCTTTATGCCGTACTCCTTCCTAGACAGTCTCCTCCCATTCTGTATGTGTGAAACTGATTGTTCCTACCTAAGTGGAGCACTTTGCATTTGTCCTTATTAAACTTTATCCTGTTTACCTCTGACCATTTCTCCAATTTGTCCAGATCATTTTGAATTATGACCCTATCCTCCAAAGCAGTTGCAATCCCTCCCAGTTTGGTATCATCTGCAAACTTAATAAGCGTACTTTCTATGCCAATATCCAAGTCATTGATGAAGATATTGAACAGAGCCGGTCCCAACACAGACCCTTGCGGAACCCCACTCATTATACCTTTCCAGCAGGATTGGAAACCATTAATAACTACTCTCTGAGTATGGTTATCCAGCCAGTTGCGCACCCACCTTATAGTAGCCCCATCTAAGTTGTATTTCCCTAGTTTATTGATAAGAATATCATGCGAGACCGTATCAAATGCCTTACTAAAGTCTAGGTATACCACATCCACCGCTTCTCCCTTATCCACAAGACTCATTATCCTATCAAAGAAAGCTATCAGATTGGTTTGACATGATTTGTTCTTTACAAATCCATGCTGGTTATTCCCTATCACCTTACCACCTTCCAAGTGTTTGCAGATGATTTCCTTAATTACTTGCTCCATTATTTTCCCTGGCACAGAAGTTAAACTAACTGGTCTGTAGTTTCCTGGGTTGTTTTTATTTCCCTTTTTATAGATGGGCACTATATTTGCCCTTTTCCAGTCTTCTGGAATCTCTCCTGTCTCCCATGATTTGCCAAAGATAATAGCTAGAGGCTCAGATACCTCCTCTATTAGCTCCTTGAGTATTCTAGGATGCATTTCATCAGGTCCTGGTGACTTGCAGGAATCTAGCTTATCTAAGTGATTTTAACTTGTTCTTTTATTTTATCTTCTAAGCCTTCCCCCTTCCCATTTGCATTCACTATGTTAGGCATTCCCTCAGACTTCTCGGTGAAGACCGAAACAAAAGTCATTAAGCATCTCTGCCATTTCCAAGTTTCCTGTTACTGTTTCTCCCTCCTCACTGAGTAGTGGTCCTACCTTGTCCTTGGTCTTCCTCTTGCTTCTAATGTATTGATAAAAAGTTTTCTTGTTTCCCTTTATTCCTGTAGCTAGTTTGAGCTCATTTTGTGCCTTTGCCTTTCTAATCTTGCCCCTGCATTCGCGTGTTGTTTGCCTATATTCACCCTTTGTAATTTGTCCTAGTTTCCATTTTTTATATGACTCCTTTTTATTTTTTAGGATAATCGCTAATGGCTCAGAGATGTTTTCAGCTAGTTCTTTAAGTATTCTACGATGTATTTCTGCCAACTTGAAAACACCTAACTTGTCTAAATAATTCTTAACTTGTTCTTTTCCTATTTTAACCTCAGATCCTACCCCAGTTACACTGATGTTATGTCCCCTGAGGGGAAGGGGTGATATTGGCACATGGCGGGGACAGAGAGGATGCTCCATAACCACAAACAGGCAAAGACCCATGGGGAAAACTTGCGCCCATCCCAACAGTTTTGAGGGATCCATGTGACATGCTGGCCCCTCCAAGCAGAGCCCTGGATACCCCACTCCTGCCTGGTGGCTTACCTGTGGCTGTGGGTTGTTCTCCCCTGCCTCCCTGAGCAACGCTAGATTACCATGGATTTTCCTCAGGGGGAGGCTCAGCTCTTTGGCCAGGGGAGTGTATCTGTTCCCAGGCTCTGTCCCCGCCTCCCTGCCAAGCCCCTTCTCCACTGAAAACAGGGGTTGGAGGAAGAAGAGGGTTCAGGCAGTGTAAACTCATGCTTCCCCTCCCACATATACCAGCCTCATTTGGTTCAGGAGTGAGCAGCATACAGCCCTAAATGGAGTTTCTTCCCCTTTCTCTGATTTAGTCAGTCATGTGACAGTCCCCTGGGCAGGACACAGCAGTTCATCACACTGAATAGCAGAGGTGGGCCCAAACCAGATCCCAGCAACTCAGGGGAGCTGGACATCCAAACCCAGAGCCAGGGCCACCTTTCACGATTGGCCCCTCATTCTTTAACAGATTGGAACAAAACCCCTGATCCCTAGACCCTCCCCGACCCCTCTAGATCTTTGGGTGGGGCCTAGACCCAAAGATATGGGTCCAACTCATGTTGCCTGGAGTGACAGCCCTGGTGTCAGTGCAGTGACACAGGCTTTATGCCGGTGCCACCAAGAACAAAGCTTGCCAAGGGTCATTTTTCCACTATACATTTTAAGTGGCTGTCAGCGCTGGAGCCAAGACGAGAGCCCAGGAGACCGCACTGTTGCAGCATGGAACAGTCACAGTTGGGTAAGCGTCCCTCAGACGCTGCTTTCTGCCAGTATGTCTCCAGCTGAACCCAGAGGGACCCACCACTACTGGGAAGAGCTCCACAGCTACTCAGCCCTTCACCTCCCTGCTGTGGCTGCCCAACCACAGGGTCAATCAGCTCCAGCTAGGAGGGCGATTTCATAGTATGGCTACTGGGAACTGGGCTGAAGCCACCAGAAGTGCTGTTTCCTCACTCGCTGTGCAAGTGGTCATGGTTTCTCCCCAAATTCTCTGTGTTTAGGGGCAAATTAATTAGCAGTGGTGGGCAGCAAAATGCTCTTGCTCTGTATATGGTACATTGTGCCCGATGGTAATGTGTGGTTTCTGATTGGAGATGGGAGGGCAAAGGCCAGGGTAAAGTTTCTGGGATGAAGGGCAGGAGTTTGAATGTTTCTTTCTTCTAGCTGATGTGTTTGGCATGGCAGCCAGCAAGATCATCCTTCACCAGGACTCCTCTATGCAGCCAGTGTGGCCACATGCATTTTGTGGCACCCGAGATGCTAATAGATACACATAGACTGCATAGATTAATAGTTTCATAGATTTCAAGGCCAGAAGGTACATTGTGATCATCTAGTCTGACCTGTCTAATACAGGCCAGAGACGTTCCCCCAAATAATTCCTAGAGCACGTCTTGTAGAAGAACATCCAATCTTGATTTAAAAATTGTCAGTGATGGAGAAGTGTTGTTCCTGTGGTGAATTATTCTCACCATTGAAAAACTGTCGCATTTCGAGTCTGAACTTGTCCAGATTCAACTTCCAGCCATTGGATTTGTTGGATCTTTCTCTGCTAGACAGACTGAAGCATAGGCACCAACTTCCGGTGGGGGCTGACGCCGGGCGACGTGGCGGGGCCCCGACGCCGGGCCCCGCCCCCGATGCCGGGTGACGTTGCGGAGCCCCGCCCCCGACGCAACGTCGCCCAGCATTGGGGGCGGGGCCCCACAACGTCTCCCGGTGCTGAGATGAGTTTGCCGTGGGTCCCGGGGCTGGTGGGGAGCTGGGCGCGGTCCCCGGGGATGGCGGGGAGCTGCCAGTGGGTGCTCTGCACCCACCAATTTTTCCCCGTGGGTGCTCCAGCCCCGGAGCACCCACGGAGTCGGCACCTATGGACTGAAGAGGACATTATTAAATATTCGTTCCCCGGGTAGGTACTTACAGAGTGTGATCAACTCACCCCTTAACCTTCTTTTTGTTAAGCTAAATAGATTGAGTTCTTTGAATCTATCACTATAAGCATGTTTTCTTTAATCGCTTTCATGGCTCTTCTCTGAACCCTCTCCAATTTATCAACATCCTTCTTGAACTGTGGGCACTAGAACTGGACACAGTATTCCAGCAAAGGTCCCACCAGTGCCAAATACAGAGGTAAAATAACCTGTCTACTCCTACTTGAGATTTCTCTGTTTATGCATCTCAGGATCATATTAGCTCTGTTGGCACAGAAGATCTACCGTAAGGCACAATACTGCATTGGCAGCGGGGATGGACGGGCAGGTCTGACAGTCCATCTGTGATGCCTGCCCATATCAGAGGCAGGTATCTCTCTCCCTCTCCCCTCCCCTCCATGAAAATCAGCATCAGCATTTCCTTGAATAGACTTATCCTGATTTACACCAGGGGAAAATCTAGCCCTGTGACTGTACAATCCACCTTTGGGGATTTGGAGCCATCATAGGGATGATTTATTTTCTAAAAACCAAATTAAAAAATGGCTCTCATAATACAAAGTTTGAGGTCAGTGCTAGGATAAAGAAATAATATTTTACTCTGATATTTACTGGTTTATTTTGATGTATAGAGCATAGGACTATAGAAAATGCCATGCCATTTAGTTCAGTATCCTACCTGCAGCAGTGTTAATACTAGCTGCATCAGAGGAAGGTGCAAGGACCCTGCAGTAGCAGATTGGGGATAATTTGCCCCCCAAGAGGCTTTCATTCCGATCCTGAATAGTTAAGAGATCAGCTTAATCCCTGATGCATGAGGTTTAATCTCTCTGCCAGAACACTAGTTGTCATTCATTATGATAACTCTCGATATTCTTGTTATCCGCAAGATAACAAGAATCTCTCTCATTTCTTGGCCTCAACAACTTCCTGTGGCAGTGGGTTGAACAGTCTCATTACACATTGTGTGAAAAAGTATTTCCTTTTTGCAGTTTTGAATTTGCCACCTTTTAATTTAACTGAATGCCCCCTTGTTCCTGTGTTTAAACCTGTTGTTAGAAGCTCTTCACAAACTCTGGACACCCAGCACCACTGACATACAACTGCCTGTGGTATGAGAGGACAGATCCTGAGGAAAATCCCTGGTCTTATGAAAAGTGCCAGGGAAGCTTCCATTCTAGAGAAATCAGATAAAACTGAGGGCCTAAAGTCTTCTCCAAAAGATCCACTCACCCAAAACGGAATAACAGTCCATGTATTTGCCTTGGGAGGCTGAAGGTCTTAGCTAATCAGGCACAGATTCAAATCTATAATAGAAGGAAATAAAGATAGTAACAGGATTATGAAAGCTCTTAACACTTCACACTTTCTCTCTGGTGAGCTCACAGCACTTTTGAGAGAAAGGTGAGGAATATTGTGTTCATGCTTTACCAGGTTAAACTGAGGCCTAGTCGACACTTCAGAGTTAGGTCAACATAAGGCATCTTATGTTGACCTAACTGTGGTCTGGTCTACACTACACACTTAGGTCAATGGAAGCCTCCTTAAGTCGACCCAAGAATGTAGGCATCTACACTACACTACCAGGTCTCTCGGACACAAGGAGTGTGGTCTGGAAACACACAACCAACTTAATTTCTGAGGAGACTGGATGTCAATTTACATTAAGTCAACTTAACTTTGCAGTGTAGACAAGCTCTGAGTAAGTGTCTACACTACAATGTTCTTCCTGCCAATGTAACTTGCCCTCTACATCGACCTAATAACTCCACCTCCGTGAGAGGCGTAGCGCTTAGGTCGATGTAGCTAGGTCGACGCAGTGTCCGTGTAGGCAATGCATTGCTTACATCACCTATTGCTGCCTTTGACAGTTAGAGGCCTGTTGCCCTGTGCGGGGTTGACAGCTGGAACCCCCCCCACCCAGGGCCGACAGCTGGAGCCCCACTGCCCCGGGATGACAGCCCGAGTTGTCAGCCCCGCACAGGGTAGGAAAATGAAATTTCTGTTCCGCAGGAAATTCTGATATTTTGACATTTGTTTTCATTTAGAATTGGAACAAAAATCTTAAATGTTTGTTCCAATAATGTCAAAATAGTATAATTGTATAAAAATGTTAACTATAATAGTTACATTTATATTATATCAAAATATTAATTGTAGTATTAAAAGTTGAAACAAAATGAATCAAAATTATAATCCAAATAAAATGTTTTGACATTGCTGAAGTGAAGAAAGAAAATGTCATCAAAAATGTTATCAAAATCAACACATTCCCACCAAAAATTTCCGTTTTGATGAAATAGTATTTTCCTCTGAGCGGCTGTTCCACTGAGGATTTTTTGACCAGCTCTGGGTTATTCCGGGGCTGCCAATCTATTCCATTTATTACAAGCGCCATCTTTGCTTGAAAACAAAAGCCTGGTGGCCCATCTGCAGTGCCGGTGTGGAACGGCAGCCACTGCAACTTACACATCTGCGGTCACATAATCAAAGAGCTGAACCCTGCCAAAAATAGAATAACAATGTCTCCAGATTTGATAAATGATTCCAGGTCACTTACAACTCATGTTGCTTTCTGAGCGTGGAAATTATTATCAAGGGATGAAATACTGCCGAGATAACAGGGCACGCGGTAACCCAGGCATGTGAAAGTCTCCCACTTGATACGTTTGGCAGCCCTTCTCGCCTTGCCAGGATGTGATGATGGTGCTTAGATAACTGGCTAGGTTTGTGCACTCGGGATACTCATATTGATTTAATTAAAGCACTTCCATTCCCGGTCACCTCTTGGTGTCACCCCACGCTCTGCACCGTCCCTGGCGGGTGTTATTGCTAGTCTAAGCAAATTACTCAAGGCCTGGTCCCAATTATGTTCCGTGGGTAATGTCAAAAAGCATGGCTGAGGCCTGTGTCAGAGTCCTCTCCTCCCCATTCTTTCCTATCACCTCCTCCAACAAGGGGCTGCCCTGCCTTTCTGAATTAGCTCCCAAAGCTGTCAGCAATGAATCAGGGGGAACATGGTGCTAGTAACTTGGACAGAACCTTTTCATTCTATGTTACCTGAACCCCCTTTATTGGGACTTCACAATGTGTGAACTCCACCCCTGCCCCGCAGGTGGGTGAGCCTGGAATGCAGAGAAGAGAGTCCATTTTGGTTGTGGCGAGGGCGGATTGGAAGCAGGCTGGTGTATGCATGGTGTGGCCCTAAATTCCATATGGGGTAGAGCAGTGCTGAATGCTGGAACTGAGGGTTGCCAAACTAAGCAAAATAGAGCCCCCACTGGAACCAGAGCACATTTTAAACAGATACAGTAGTTCTGCAGCTGCTGATGGATTCCCACTGACATTAGTGGGAAGGGTGTGTATGTGGAGAGGACAGTGTCACATTCAGCAGTCCAGACCCATGAGGGGTTGTGTCGCAGCCTGCCCCACGACCATGGGTGCCTCACTATGCTTTGATGTTGTCACTCCCAACCTCCCAACCAGCTCACAGCAGGCAGGTCACACCCTGAGTGTCTGTGTATAGCCACAGCCCTGGTCCAGCAGCTCTGACCGCAGCAGCTTGTCAGCAACACACCAGCCACACTCTGGCTTCCAGCAGCCTGGGTTATTACCTGCAGGGTGACCCCAGCATACTCCCAGTCCCAGATTTTCCCACAAGCCTGTGTTCTGTACTGTCCAGCCCTCTCCTGGGTAATCTAGATATTAAGAGCCATTGCTCCTGTAATAGCGACAAAGGGTCCTGTGGCACCTTATAAACTAACACTTATAAGGTGCCACAGGACCCTTTGTCGCTTCTACAGATCCAGACTAACATGGCTACCCCTCTGATACTTGCTCCTGTAATGTGTCAATATTCAACAGTTTGCTACTTTAACTGGAGTTATCAAACAATTCAGTTCAAACACAGCACTGCTGGTTTAGATTAAATACAGCATGTTTATTAACAAAAGAAGATAGGACTTTCTCTCTTATTCTTGAATGTTCTTAACGTTAGAAATGGTTACCGTAAGTGAAAATGCATCAAAAAGTCTAAAATTCAGTTTAGCAAGATTTGGTTCAAGGCTTTGTTAGGATGGCCTTTCTCACCTCCCTCTCCCGTCTTCCAGCAAGATGGTGGTTGACCCTTTCCTTGGTCAGGATCTCTCGCAGGGCTGGGGGAAGCCAGAATGGAGCTGTATTAGACAGGCTGCTGGAGTCAGAGCTGATGGTCCGGCACTGTCTGGGGAACAGGCGCTCAGGTGACCTGCATGCTGTTTGTGAATAGCCCAGGTTGAGAGCTACAATAGCAGAGTATCGTGATGCACCCCAGCTTGCAAGGCAAGGTCTGGATTGCACCACAAAATGTGATAATTGCTTGTGCTTTTAGCTCCAGGGGTCTCTGGTTCAGTCCCCAGTGTGTCAGCTAAGATGTTGGCCATCCTACTTGGGCTAGAGGGTAATGCAGGAAATTCAGAGCTAGGACTAGAACTCACAAGTCTGGTTCAAAATAATTACCTGCATTTGTCTATTAGCACCAGTTCCCTGCTCACGGGCTTGCAAGTGCTGAAGTTTGGAGACATTTGGGTTTGAACAGACCTGTGTTTAGTGAGTTCTGATCACAGGGGAAGCTCATGGCCACGATTTGGGCTCACAACAGCTCCAGACATGGGTGTGAGGTCAGTAACCGGAGTAGAACATAGCACACAAGTGCAGTGCAAGCTCTGACCGAGGCAGATTCTTAGTGCGTCAAAAGTGCAACTCAAACCTTCTGCATAGTGCCAGCTGGGGGCTCTATTCCCGACACTGCAGCAATTTTATGAATGGCCATAGGCAAGTATCTTCCAACCTTTCTGTCTCCGTCTGCACAATGGGGATAATGATCCTGTAGTAGAGAGAGCGATCATGGAACACTGAGCCTGGTGCAAGATCTAAGGCTTGAACTAGAGAGGCTGTGAACCAAAGTCAGGCCGATGCTTACAAGTTCACTGTCCAGTACATGAACTTGGCAAAGCTGTTGCTAGTGTTCTAGACACCAGATATTTACATAAATATATTTCAAGGCTAGTACCGATACATCCCAATCTAGTACAAGATAAGATGGTTTGACAAAACAATGAATAGCGATGTTGTGCCCAAGATATTAGGAACAAGGGAAGGTAATGAACAGATGTCATAAAATAGGTAAGGTGGTGTGTGAGTTGTGTATGTTAGTTGTTTGTTTTAGCCTATAAATGTCGGGGTGCTTCTCCTTAATTCTTTATTTGGTCGATGGGGCAGTGGAAAGTCCCAGTGCTGACTCAGCTGTTCCTTCCCACGGGGCGCTCATGTGATAGTGTACCTGTAACCGCGGAGCCAGGGTGCTAGGACTGTGCCTTGATGGCAATAAACCTGGCCGAGAGTCTTTGTCACTGAACGGTGCCTGTGGTCTTTCTTTACGAGTCACATTGAAGTCTGCTGAATGAGCGGGCTCCCTTGTCTGCTCCAAGGACAGAAGCACTAAGCAGCCTAAACAGCGCTACCAAGGCAATGACATTCCAGCCTCCAGCACTTAACAACACTGGTCAGTACTATCAAGGTTTTCCTGAACCAGCTATTTGCATAGAGCTGGGGAAAGCTCATGGAAAGACACACACGCATGCCAACTGACAACAGATCCTAAGCCAGGGGTGTGAGAAACAGTTTATATGTTCCACGCTCTCGCTGCATGGATGGAAGGAACTCTAACGGACTATGTCTGTCACACGTGCCAAGTCCCAGTGCGGGACAGAGCTTGGCACAGGGAGAAGGGAGTTGGGATCCTACCCTAAAGGCCACCAAGAAAAGAGCAGAGCCTGCTGCAGCTGTTCCTGCTTGTATTTAATAGCTCACCATAAATAGACCACTTGAGTCAAGACTAGTTTCCCAGCAGGGATATTTCAACCCTGTGGCCATTGACCAAACTCCCCAGCCAGGAAGCAAAAGTGGCTGAAGTGGCTCTGAGTGAGAGGATGGTCTTTTTTAATTAGCATGGCTGAGCGTGACTTGAAGTCCCTCAAAAGAGGTGAGGCCGAAAGCCTGCCTCCTTCGGGTGCTGCTGTGTTTGTGATCCTCTCCAGAAAGGCAATGCAAATTTGAGGAGACACACAAAACCTAACGAGGAATTGTATAGAGGGCAACCTTTTGGACCCGCATAATTTTGGCTGGCTCATCTCTCCCTGACCCACACCACAAGCTGCTCAGATTTATTTTTAAAGCAGAATCACCCTTGAACATGCATACATTTGAAATTACTAGAGAGAAGGGAGGAATAGTTTATGAACCAGTATTAGAAATGGGAACTCCCAAATCAAGCCCCATTCCTGCAAACACTCAGAAGTGCCTACAGGATCAGTCCCACAGGCTGAAGGTTCCTCAAACTCAGTGAGGTTCACCGGTGGCTTCTTGTTGCTGTTGTGACTTGAGAAATGGGGAAGCTGATTTCAGAATCCAGCGCTGAAGTTATTGGGCCAGATCCTCAACTGATGTAATTCAGCATAGCTCCATTGACTTACTACTACTACTTATTATTTATTTGCACTGCCGTAGTGTGATTCTAGGCATCTGGTGAACTGAAAAACTAAAATAATAATAATAATAATAATAATTTCAGGTCAAGTGAAACGTTTCATTTCATTTCTGATGGTTTTTTAATCTTCAATAAAATTGAAGTAAAGCTCCAAAGAAAATTTCAAATTGAAAAATCCAAACGGTTTAATATTTTCTGATTTTTTTTTGGTTTAATTTCAACCAAAACAATTTGTTGAATATCAGAGGGGTAGCCGTGTTAGTCTGGATCTGTAGAAGCAACAAAGAGTCCTGTGGCACCTTACAGACTAACAGATGTATTGGAGCATAAGCTTTCGTGGGTGAATACATGCATGCATCCGACGAAGTGGGTATTCACCCACGGAAGCTTATGCTCCAATACGTCTGTTAGTCTATAAGGTGCCACAGGACTCTTTGTCAATTTGTTGAATGTGACACGAGTTTGCAAACAGGTTTCAGTCAACCCAAATCTGTGTTTCACGGTGAAAAAAAGGTTTGTCCATAATATTTTGCCTTGCGCTCCTGGGGCCCTCCAGAGTTAAAAGCGTGAGCTGTTACAGAGGAGGCACACTTCCTATGCAGGGCTGTGACAGACACACATCAGTGGATAGCCCGAAGTTTCATCACACAAGGATCTTTTATTATTCCAGAGATGTCAGCAGTTTGAACATAGGATTTTTAATCAAAGCACCCATCTCTCCCTTCTGCACAACACCACATGCCTAATTTGATTTAAAAAAGGCAGCTGTAGGTAAAGTGCTTGAGTCTCCTCTGACGCCAAGTACAAAGGCACCGGTGTTGTATGAACATAGTCAGTAAAATCATGCGGATGGCAGAGACTGTACCGGTGTCACTGATCAAGTCAGGGGAATTTCACAAATGTAACCAATAAAGCCAGTTAGGCTCGTGGGTGTTTGTAGGAGAAGAACTTGGCCCACTAGGATGTACTAACTACGATAAGGATTTGTGCACCATGCCGGGCCAAGCTCTTGTGAAAGTTGCCATGGTATTTTAAAAACTCCATGTAGCCTAGTGTCCCATCTGGACGGTGGCATTCCTGGAACAGCTGGACATATCCCAGGCACGTTGCATACCATTTTCTTTTCTTGAGAGAAAGCTTTCTTATGGCAACGGGATCCATTTTGTTTCCTTTTTGTGTGTGGTATTTTATAGCGCATTACTAGGCCTCTGTCTGCATTGACTGTTACTGATCATATTCGTTGAGAAGAGATGGCTATGGGGGGATATGATAGAGGTGTATAAAATCATGACTGGTGTTGAGAAAGTAAATCAGGAAGTGTTATTTACTCCTTCTCTTAACACAAGAACTAGGTGGGGGAGGGATAGCTCAGTGGTTTGAGCATTGGCTTGCTAAACCCAGGGTTGTGAGTTCAATGCTTAAAGGGACCATTTAGGGATCTGGGGCAAAAATCTGTCAAGGGACAGTACTTGGTCCTGCTAGTGAAGGCTGGGGACTGGACTCGATGACCTTTCAAGGTCCTTCCAGTTCTATGAGATAGGCATATCTCTATTTTTTTTTAAAGTGTTATTTACTCCTTCTCATAACACATGATCTAGGGGTCACCAACTGAAATTAATAGGCAGCAGGTTTAAAACAAATAAAAGGAAGTATTTCTTCACACAACATACAGTCAATCTGTGGAACTACTTGCCAGAGAATGTTGTGAAGGCCAAGACTATAACAGGGTTAAAAAAAGAACTACATAAGTTCATGGAGGATAGGTCCATCAATGGCTATTAGCCAGGATGGGCAGGGATGGTGTCCCTAGTCTCTCTTTGCCAGAAGCTGGGAATGGGTGACAAGGGTGAATCACTTGATGATTAGCTGTTCTGTTCATTCCCTCTGGGGCACCTGGCATTGGCCACTGTTGAAGACAGGATAGCGGGCTAGATGGACCTTTGGTCTGACCCAGCATGGCCGCTCTTTTGTTCTTCTTATGTTCTCAGCTAATGGAATGATAAATAAAACACACACACTAACTTTGGAAGTGCGTTAACTCAGTTCTTCAAATTTCCGTGTGAAAATCCAATAGACAAATATCCTTTATTTTACGGCATCCCTTTTCCCTTTGCCATCCACTAAACCCCACCTGTGTGCTGGTGTCAGTTTGTCGCGAGTTCCAGACTTTGACAGGCCCTGTCTCCAGCCCCTTGGGAAATGCTGCCTGGTCCCTTCCTGACTGAGGTTCCGTTCCACCACTTCACCCAGCTATAGTAATGTCAGCTTTATTTACTGACTGGGTAGGAGAGGCCTCACCCAAGTTCACTTAGCTCTACTATAGCTTCAGCAAAGAGTTCTCCCTCTCCGCCCTCTGCCATTGAAGAGACATCTTAACAGTACAGGGTCCTCAGAAGAGAAGAACAAGGAACCTTTAGGACTCTCGAGAAGAATCCCAACCACCAAGAATGCACATTGTCATAAGGAAGAAATCCTTTCCCTCTTCTCTCTTAGCTCAGCGCCACGTCCCCACTGGTTCTGAATTTGGGGAAGTACATGGTGGCTCCTAATGTTACTGGAGGAATTCTGGGTAGAAAACTTTTGCAAATAAATATCTAGGATTCAAACTGCTGTGGGCCTCAGCTATAATGAGCTTCCTCTGTCTAGAGGAAGTATGTAACCTACCGTTCAGTGTGTGTTGTCCTCCACACAGCCCTGACTACAGACACTGGCTCTTTAGCTGTAGGTACAGAGGCTCAGTCTTTCAGCTGTGTATCCTCCATGTTCAGTCATTGGGGATTAAGTTTGGGTCTTTCTCAGTCAGACAACCAAATCTGAAAACTGGGCCCTCTCTCTCTGTCTATGGCACACGGTGCTGCTGCGTTTCAGCACTCCAGGGGAGATCAAACGCTAGTGATTGCTTTTTCTGACTTGTCCAAAATGAGAAGTAAGCACAAACGGGCCCATTTCAGCCAAAAGCCATTTCTCTGCAAACCTCCTTGACACTCATTTGGAGAGATTAGTCTCAGAGGAAAACTGTTTTGCAAAACCAATGTTCATACTCAGTTGGCTTTGTCAACCATGGAAATATGCAGGAGGCTTCATTAGCCACGGAGAAAAGCAGACCCAGGGCAATTACTGGATTTCATTCAGCAGCAAAATGGTTCAGTGCAGCAAACAGTTAAACCCCATGCCAAAGCATTCCCCAAAGTAGGCAATCGTTGCAGTGACACTCAGCTCTCCTGGATCTTGCATGTCCTTTGTAGTCAGAAAGCCAGGGACTGACTTACCAAAAATGACTTGTAGATTAGAATCTCACCTTTTCTTTTCTGTTGTTTTGTTATAAAACCGCAAGTTTCCTAAATCTCTCTAACCAAAAAAAAAAAAAGAAGCCCTCCTGGGGCCCTACTGGAAAGAGGAGGGAAAAGTCAGCCAAGTGCAGCATTCCCAGCCCCACGCCCTGTTCACACACAAGGATTCATTTGAAAATAAGGCTAAGGATCTGGTTTAAGCCAGCTGACTCTAGCAGGTTCCAAGTTACCCCAAGGCAGAGACCATCCGCGGCCTCTGAACGAAAGATTTTCTTTGCTACGACTGCTGAAATCTATTTATTATGGAGGCCCTGGAAGGAACTAGTTCAGCTTGCAGTGTGATTTATGTGCCTTTATTATGGAGGCATTGGTCATGATGACATCATAGTAGAGCCGTCAGAAAATGGGCTTCTTTCCATGCAAAATTCTGATGAAAGTGGAAAAAAAGATCATCCAATTTTTCCACAGAAAAGTTTGACTTTTTGACTATGTGATAATTTGGGGGCTCTGTGTGTACCACTCCTGAGCTGTGATGTGCAGTTGGATTATGAAAATTTCTGTGTCAGGGAAAGCTGCTGCGTAACTGGTTGCCCCTTGAGTTAGCAGCTTGTGTCACATCTCGGCCAGGCCAGAAACAAGAGTGGGTGATCAGTGGTCAGGGCCGGCCCACAACATTTTGGCACCTGAGGCGGGGAGCTCAAATGATGCACCCATGCCCCCTCGCTTGGGCCAAAACCTTGAAAGGTCTCAATTCTGCCTTCTTCCTGTTCTAATCCTCTCATGGTACTGCTCTGCTACCTACCCCAATAAAGAAGAACTTTATTTATTAAAATGCCTTGTTCAAAAATGTTAAGTAACACTTACATATGCTGTTCAGATGTTTGAAAGTTAACTTTTCTTGTCTGCATAGTAAACACTGGCATTTTTATCTGTTTGAATAATCAAAGTGGTGCTTTCCGTGCCTTCTTGGTTGCAAAGATTTGAACTGCTTCCTGAAGGTCCCCAGTCTGGGCCAGCTCTTGCTCTATTGAGATGGTTGCAAGGCTGACCAGCCTCTCCTGTCATTGTGGAGCGTAGATGTGTTTTTATTAACTTCAGCTTGGAGAAGCTGCGTTCTCCACTGGCAACTGTTACAGGAAGTGTTGGAAGTAGCGCAGAGCAACAAAAGCATTTGGAAAGAAGGTGGTCATCTCTGTGCCTTTTGCCACTCTGACCCCTGCTGGTGCAAGAGCCTTCTCCTTTACAGCTCCCGTGCTTTGGAGCAACTGTCCCATATCATTCCATCTCACTGAATCGCCACCTGTTTTCTAATCTCCTCTGAAAGCACCTCTCTCCCACAACCCCACCCCAACCCAACCCCCGCCTACACCTCATTATTTCTCTCCAGCTGTGTGGTGATCCAATTCTGTAGCTGCTCAGTTTGCATGGGAGACGCTCTGAGAAATCAATTGTTTTATTATGAAAGAAACTAAGGTTGTTTCTGGTTTGCCTTAAAGAAAATTGAGCTGTTATGCAAAATGTAACTGGCATCAAAGGCGGGTGGGATGCAGGGCCGGCTCCAGGCACCAGTCTACCAAGCACACGCTTGGGGCGGCACCTGGAGGGGGGCAGCGCTCAGGGTTCTTTTTTTTTTTTTAAACATACTGCGCTCCATGGCGCTCTGGGAGAGGGGGGCAGCACCCGGGCTCGCCGCCCGCCCCATGGCGCTCAGGCCGCCCGGGAGAGCCGGGCCGTGGCCGGGCTCGGCGCCCTCCCCGTGGCACTCCCCGCCGGCACCCCGGCCAGGGCAGCGGGGCCTGCTGCGGGCCCGCCGCACTCCCTGGCCTGGGCAGCAGGGCCTGCCACGCTCCCCACCGGTGCCCCAGCTGGGGCAGCGGGGCCGCGGGCGCCCCGCACTCCCCGCCGGCACCCGGGCCAGGGCAGCGGGGCCATGGGCACGCCGTCCTCCTCGCTGGCGCTCCAGGTAGGAGCGGGGGGGGTTGTTTTGGCGGGTGTTGGGGGGGGGTTGTTTTGGCGGGCGTTGGGGGGTGGGTTTTTTTGTTTGGGGGCGGCATTTGGGGGTTTTGTTGGGTGTTTTTGCTTGGGGGCGGCAAAAACGTTAGAGCTGCCCCTGGTGGGATGGGCCAGAAGTGAGCACAGCATCTCATGGTTCAATATCTCTGAGAAAGCCACATGCTTACACTGGAGAATAGCACTAGGAGATAGAATGTAACCCTCAAGTGGAAAATATCTGTTTTTAGATTTTCCTGCTTTTCTATTATTTGCTTAAGCTCATTTCCCTTCCTCTGGATGTCTGTACATAAGTACAGCATGTTTAAAAATACACACAATGCATATCACATGTGTTGAAGGTGCATTAGATTATTCCATGTGGTGACACTCAGAAGCAATAAGAATATCTGCCTTTTCAGGGGTCATTTCCGGTTTAATTCCTCCAGGCTCACTGGTTTCACGTCACCTATAGTAAAGTACACTGAAACACACCCATGTGCTCTGGAGAGAAAGGCAGCCAGGCAGATAAATACAAACAAGAAGCAGGAAAGAAGACAGAAAGAATCCACTCCTACATTTTCTTGTTAAGAGTTCAACCGGAGGCTTTAAATCTTTTGTTTGAAGCAGCGAGTCACCTTGAATGGCAATGTCTAAAATGCTTGTCTAATCCACAGCTGTAAAATCCTCTGAGGGAAATATATAGGGTGTAAAAGACAAATACTACTTTTGCTACGAAGAGCTGTTAGCTGACAGCTTTTGCAGGGTTCTGCGTGGCAAGCAATGGAGTTTTCTCCTGACAAATACCAAAGGAAAGATTCTTTTGGTGGGGGAGAATGCAAACAAGATGCTTCTCCCATAGCCTCAGAACACATATTCAGGCTCCAGGATTGTTATATACAGCTTTTGATTCTAAGCATTTTTTTAATTCCACACATACAGCACCAATGAAATGCAGCTAGCGCTGGGTGAAATTTTTCTGCCAAAACTTTCTTTTGGTGAAATATGCAGATCGGGTCAACTGAAACATTTACTGAATTCATGTCAATTTCACTGAATTCTTTTGGCTGAAGGAACCCCGTAAGAAAATCTTTAAAATATAAAAAAGTTTCATTTAAACTTTTTTGAAGCAAAACATTTTTCATTTATTAATTCAAAATGACTTTTGGTTAGGAAATTTCCTTCCATTTAATTTAATTTTTTAAATCAAAACTATTTTTTGACTTTTAATTTTTCCTGCATTTTTTTTTGGTTTCAGGTTGACCTGAAATTTTTTTGAATTTTAATTTTAGGATCTGCCACTCAGGGCCGGCCTTAGGCCGATCCCACTCTGGGGGCCCCCGCTCCGGCGTTTTTTGTTGGGTTTTTTTTGCTCAGCCAATCGCGTCCAGAGGTGGTTGTGGGTTTTTTTGCTCAGCTGATCGGTGGAGTTATTGACATGGGGCCCTGCACCCGCTAAAGCCGGCCCTGCCGCCACTGAATTGAAAAAATCAGTTGTTTTCACAGCTCTAAATGCAGCTACCTCTGGCCTGAAAGGTGGCAGCTGGCAAAATAGCAACACTGAACAAAGGTGAAATTTCGCCCATGGATATTGAGACAATCCCCTCCTATTGCAAAATTATAATGATTGGAGTCATAGGGCTGATCAAAGACGGGAGGGAAAAAGCTTGCAAAGGTTTCATGAATGACAACTAGCTCAATTTGACCCATTTACAATGCTGAGTTGGTGGTGGAATGTCCATCCTTAGAGGTTTTCAAGGCCTGGCTTGACAAAGCCCTGGCTGGGATGATTTAGTTGGGGTTGGTCCTGCTTTGAGCAAGGGGTTGGACTAGATGACCTCCTGAGGTCTCTTCCAACCCTGATATTCTACGAGTTACCCCAGTTGAGATTTTCACTTATGGTGCCAAGGAAAATAGGCATTTCAGACTTGATGCTTCCACCACTAAGCCGTCTGCTCTAGCCCCTGACTCCACCACCTCCCTCTATCTCAGGAGTGTGGTATAACAGCATTATACTCCCCCATGAGGGCCTGAGAAAAGAACTGGGCCCTTTGCCCTTTGGCTTGCTCCCATTTGGTTATTTTTTCCAGCCTGCACACAATTTCTTCCAATTTAAATGGGAAGCTTTCCATCTCTCTCACTTAGTATTTATATTGCATCCAGCTCTGTTATTCCTGAGTGCTCTGAGACTGGGTCACTGCTCCAATTGTAGAAGGGAAAACTTACTGCCAGAGAAACTTGTCAACACATTTCATCTTCTTTGGATGCACGGAAAGCAGATGATGTGCCAGTCCCTACACCTGGCTTTTATGTCTCTCACCTGTCTCTCATTGTGGTGGCATTCCTTATTCCAGATTCACATTTACCTCCCTCTCACACATATCTGGCATCATCATCCCTTTACTACTGCAAAGTGTTTGACTCAGACATGCTGACTCATAAGAGAGAGGTTATAGAAAACATTCTGGATGTGAAAAACCAAACTCCCACTACACCTCAAGCTTTGATGTTAGTAGCTCTTATTTTGGGGTCTTTGACCCTTACTTTTTTCATCCTCAATCAAGTTTTCAGTTGGCCGTGGGGCCTCAGATTCACATTAGCATCGACACCCATAAACATTTCACATGTCTCTGAGCACATCAGAATGTTTCCGTATCTCAGCAGCTGACTGGACAATACACAGGTTAATTTCTGTCTGCCAGAGCCCCACATATAAAATGGGGTGAATAATACTTCCAGGACAAAGCAAACAAAGGTATAACAAGATCCAATGGCTGAAACTGGAAGCTAGACAAATTCAGACTGTAAATAAGGTGTACATTTTTAACAGTTAAGGTAACTAACCATTGGAACACAATACCAAGGATCATGGAGGTGTCTCCATTACTGGCAATTTTTAAATCAAAATTGGATGTTTTTTTAAAGAGCTGGTCTACTTCAAACGGAATTACTTTGGGGTAGTCCTCTGGCCTGTGCTATATAGAAGGGCAGGCTAGATGGTCAAAATGGTCTCTTCTGGCCTTGGAATTTATGACCAAAAGGGAATTCCACAGAAAAACCTATTTTAAATTAATATTAAGCTTGTATGCTCTTAACTGCCCTGCCATACGTACGGTCTTGATCCACCGTCATGTGTACGTATGTACAGAAACACACGTGGATTCTCAAATGATACTTGCATGTTATAATTTCATGCAATATTTTTACAGTCCTGATCTCTCCCATCCCAGAAGCCTGTGTACATGCTTAATTTTCAGTGTGAGTACACCAATCCCATTGACTCAGGGCCGGCGCAAGGACATTTTGCGCCCTAGGTGAAAGTTCCACTTTGTGCCCCCCGCCCCCACACACACACATCGGTTCATTGAGGGGCAAATCCCAACGAGCCTTTATAGACCCCAAGGGCCAGCCGTGCCCAGGGGCTGCTTCCCAGACCAGGTTCCCCCCTCCCCACCCCATCCACTCCCTCCCACTTCCCACCCCCTGACTGCCCCCCTCAGAACCCCCAACCCCCCCTGCTCTTTGTCCCCTGACTGCCCCCTCCTGGGACCCCTGCCCCTAACTGCCCCCCAGAACCACATCCCCTACATAAGCCTCCCTGTTCCTTGTCCCCTGACTGCCCCCTCCTGAGACCCCCACCCTAACCAACCCCTAGGGTGACCAGATGTCCTGATTGTATAGGGACAGTCCCGATTTTGGGGTCTTTTTCTTATATAGGCTCCTATTACCCCCCACCCCCATCACAATTTTTCACACTTGCTGTCTGCTCACCCTACCGACCCCTAAGACCCTACCTGTCCCCTGACTGCCCCAACGCTTATCTACACCCCCGCCCCCAGACAGACCCCTGGGACTCCCACACCCCATCCAACCACTCCCCACCCCTGACAGGACCCCCAGAACTCCTGACCCATCCAACCCCCCCTGCTCCCTGTCCCCTGACTGCTCCGATCCCTCTCCACACCCCCGCCCCCTGACAGCCCCCCCCCCAGAACTCCCAACCCTTCCAACCCCCCCTGCTCCCTGACTGCTCCCCGGGACTCCGCTTACCAGGCCCAGGCCGCTGGAGCTGCTGGCTCCACGTGGAGGCAACACACTGCCGTGTGCACAGCCCCTCCCCCGCAGGGTGCTGAGGCAGCGGCTCACACTTCCAGGAGCCGCAGAACCTGAGCACGGTGAGGGGGGGAGCCGGGGGCGCGCCTGCCCGGGGGCTCCTGCAGCAGATGCACGTGGGCGACGACCCCCGTGCGCCCTCCGGCTCCCCCCTCGCCGCGCTCGGGCTCTGCGGCTCCCGGGAGTGTGAGCTGCCCCTGCCCCTCCCGGAGCAGGCTCAGGGCCCCTTGCCCCGGCGGCGGCTCACATGCCCGGGAGCCGCAGAGCCCGAGAGCGGCGAGGTGGGAGCCGGGGGGCATACGGGGGCTGGCACTCGCATGCATCTCCTGCAGCCTGCAGGATTCCCCGGGGAGGGATGCTGGGACGCAGCCTGGGCAGGAGGGGCGGGAGGCGCAGCTGCTCCCCAGTAGCGGCACTGCCTCCTTTGCAGGGCTGCTGCCCCCCCTGCACCGCACCGGCTCCTCCATGGCTGGGGCTCGCTGCCCCCACAAACAGACGCTTTTTGGCTCCCCCAACCACTTGGCGCCCTAGACGACCGCCTAGTTCACCTAGTGGTTGCACCGGCCCTGCATTGACATCAATGGACTTGCTCATGTGCTGAAAGTTAAATACATACCTAAGTCACTGCAGGACCAAGACCTTTGATTCAAAAACCTTGTCTTTGTTTGTATGGAATTATTATCCCAGAGGGGTTAGCTCAGTAATGTAAGCGTCAGGTTTGGAGCATTTGGAGTAGAAATTGTGGTCTAGGGGGTTGGGCACTGTATTGGGAGTCAGAAAACCTGCATTCAATTCCTTGCTCAGCCATCAACTTCCTTTCTTTAGGGTAAATCATTTAACCCAGGGACCTGCTCCATTTGAATTTCAAGTGACTCGTTCAGCAGATGTGGGGCTCTGTAAAGCATTAATATTTACCACGATAGCAATGATCACAATAAATAATAATAATTGGGCCCAAATATCTCATCCTTGCTATTGCACACCAGGCTATGTACCAGGTGGCTTTACCGCCCCTCCCCCGCAACCCCAGAGATGGGTTCATTTAATTGGAATCCTATGTGTAGTTTACAAAACACGTTAGGGGTGATATGTGATATGGAAACAAACCATTACTGATGTAAGCAGAGTCAGGATGAGCTCTACCCTGACATCTGGTGGTGAGTTGTGGAAAGGGATGTCAGGGGCTAATCTTGTTTGCATGGACACACCCACCCTGCAAAGCATGATGGACCGCTTGCCCAAATGGTCACCTTGACTGCTGTGGGAGCCCCAGTTTCTCTGTTATTGGGGCAGGAAGACTAAAGTGTTGTTACCCTGATTATGTGAATCAAGGACAGTGGGCTTTTGTTATGAGGAAGGGACTCGCCCTTAGCTAAGCAGCACTTGCTAGGCGAGGGACATGGATTCCAAAACCCAGTGAATTGAGAGAGGTTGGGGACAGGTATTTGTATCTGGTGGCATGGGCCTCTTCTGAGGGTCCTAAAAGTCAATTGCACCTCCTTCTCTCTCTCCACTGTGGAATATCAGAGCTAATTTTGAGTTCCTTAGGAGTCTATTCACAGGCTGCTGAGTTGGAATTACTCTGGACTAAGTGTGCAAATGAGCACGAAGGCTCCCCTAACTACAAGCTGAAATTGTTATGAGCTGAAATCACTGAGCACTGTGTTAAGTAGTGGGGGAGCCAGAAGATCTATTGCTGAGCGACTGGCGGAGCGGAGCTGCTGGCGGAGCGGGACAGTTGGTGGGACAGCCGGAGCGGCTTGCAGGCCGGCTGACGGAGCGGAGCTGCTGGCGGAGCGGCTTGCGGGACGGCTGAACGGAGTGACTCGTGGGATGGCTGGCGGAGCAGAGCAGAGCCAAGCGAAGCACCATGAAGGGACGGGGCAGTCAGCTTCGAGCCACGTAAGGTGCCCCTTACCTCTCCCCTCCCCATTTCTACCCAGACTGGAGGGGGTGTAACACTCTGCAGATGAACTTTTGAACTCTGGGTTTGGACTTTTGGGTTGTTGGACTTTTGGGACTTTGGGTGATTTTTGGGGTTGATGGACTCAAGAACCAAAGGGAAAGGACATGGCCAATTTGCTGGGGTGGGTCATTGCTCACAGTTTGGTTTACAAATCCTAGATGTGGTGTTTCCCCAGCAAAAGGCCGCATTGTTTCTCTCTGTCATTAAAAGGTTTTTCTACACTCAGACTCTGTGCTTGCGAGAGGGGAAGTACTGCCTCTTAGAGGCGCCCAGGGGGGGTGATATATATTTGTCCCAGGTCACTGGGTGGGGGCTCGAGCCGGTTTTTTTGCATTGTGTTATTGGAATGGAACCCCTAGATACGGAACCCGGCCCTTGTTGCTGCCGACTCTGACTGGCAGAAGGGTTACACTAATAAATGGCTTCCCTTTGAATAACAAGCACGCCAATATGTCCAGATATGTTTTCTAGGCCCTGAGAAATCAGACAGCATTGCAAATGGGGGGAAGCATTACCAACCGAGAACACTGACTTCGCTGAACTTCACTCATGGTTTCAATTTTCCATAGAGCTACTCGGCATCTGTTTATGTCTTTCTCCCACTGATTCTGTATAACCTCTGAGGGTTTTCCTTACTCGTGCTTATAGCAGAAAGTAGAAATGATAGAGAGCAAAAAGACACAGAAGACAGAGCTAAGTTTATGGCAGTTCCTGATGGACAAGGATCCAAGGGCAAAGATACATGAATTCCGGTGGCTTAAAGAGTCAGTAATTCTCCTATTACATGTGCAAAACTCTAGAACACAATCCCCAGGAGAGATCACCGGGTCTGGGTTTGTGTGTAGAGCATCTACATTCCCCATTCATTACCAAATGCTCATCGATTCTGTGGCTTTCCTGATGCCGCATAAATATGTGGACCTTATGAATCCGTATCAGGGCCTGATCCAGCTCCCTCTGAAGCCAGCAGAGGTTTTCCCATTGCCTTTCATAGGCGCTAGTAATATATAACTAATCGGAAAGAGTTGAGGACCTAGCAGGATGGAGCCCTAGACCTTGCCTTCCTAACCAAAACATGATCTGCAGCGGTTCATAGTGAAATTCCTTTCAAGGCCATTTTTTTTAGTTCCACGAGCTGAAATATTTTTCAGCTTTGGCCTCTTTGCTATAATCCAGACACGTCTGATCCTTTGCAGTTGCTCATGTTTTCCTTGTAGTGTGATATTTCACCTCTTGTTTGGCCTGTCAGGGCGTTTCCTGCATGGTCCATCATTAATAATGGTGCCTGCAAATAGGAGTATTTACACACCGGGTTTAAAATGGAGCTGTTAAATGTAGGGTTTTGATCTCCCCTTGTGTTTCTGTACAAGTAGCATGAGGTGAAAGTGGCAGGAAAAAGCAGCTCCTTTGGGAGACGGAAAGCCAAGATAAAAGTTTTCATTTAACACCATCTGAATGTAAATTGCAGTGGAACTGGCTAGTGAAAGCAGAGAGGTAACAACTCTGATCAGATATGAGGCTTTGAAGCGCTTGCCAAACCAAACTCATTCAAGGTATTTTTGCTTCTTTCTTTTTTTTGTCTTTGTACTTTTGATCCATTAATATATACGTACACAGGGTGCTCTCCTGAATGCTACAGGCAAAACCTCACTAACTAACATGGGAACAGAATCAGATCTACACCTTGGAAAACAAATGGTAGAAAAGGTGTTTCAGCTCAGGGCTGATTTGAGGGATCTCCTTACAAAGGAAAATAGACAAACCAACAAAAAGGGAAATCAAAGGGAAAACAAGCAACTGAAAGGGACCCGTTATTGGATTTCATGGGAAATATTCCTGCAATGGGGGAAAGGCCTAATTTCATGTGAAAAAGGAATAAAATAAATAATCTCACACACAGGTAAAAGGCTGCAGCCCTTGGAGTTTGGACACAGAGATGTGGATGGGCGGTAAAGTCAGGATCTGGATTTAGATCTAAACGCCCCCAGTTCTTATGGGAAGGTGCGATGGAATTTAATGAGAATTAAAAAATAGTGTTCTATAGAAAGTTCTCTAAAATCCTATGGGATGTACAGGATGTTCAGAGAATGGAATTTCCATCCTGTAGACCATTCTGATATTTCAGTGTTGGTCTGTGAGGAAAAGTCAAAATATTGACCATTTTCATAGAATGAAAAGTTCTGACAGTTTTGGATTCGTAAACGTCAAAATGCAAAGCTTCAACATTTTTGATCAAAACAAACTGTTTTGCTGCAAAGTGTCGCCATTTTTGATGTTTCAAAATGTCCGTTAGAAATGAAACGATTCATTTCAGAGTTTCCCAGTGACAAATTGGAAAATTTCATTCAAATCAACATTTTCCCGTGGAAAATTTCAACAATCCCCCATGTCTCATTGGGAAATTGTTAGGTCAAAACTCCAGAGCAGCAATCGGTGTCACAAATGTGGTCTTTTCACCAGGCTGTAAGGACATTCACCGAGCTCTGCTGCAGGGAGATAATTCTTGATTAAATTCCAGTGGCAGCTGGGGAACCTTGGGGCCAATGGGGCGTAACAGAAACCTGTGGGGCTTCCCCCACACCAGAATTCCCACCTTAGCCCTAGACCTCTGAGTGTCCATCCCCTTCTCCTTCCTTCCCATTCCATTTACTCCCTGGCCCCTAAGATCTCCCACTTCCTCTTTCTTTCACCCTAATTTCCCCTTTCTCTGCAGACCCTGGGGCTTACCCCTGCCCTGCAACCCCCTACCCCAATTTTCCATTAGCCCCTAGGGATCCCTTCTCCTCCCCAGCTGGGAGAGAGAAATTTACCAGCTCAACAGCATGGCTGTTGTCCTGACCATCTGGACTTTCCTCCTGGGGCCTCTTGCGGCTCCTTGCCCATTTCTCCTCCAGCATCGTCTCCCTGACAGACTGTGCCTCTGACAGACTGTGCCTCTGTGCATTCCCCATCCAGTATTCATCACCCACACCACAAGCTGCAGTGACAGTAGAGCGCTCTAAGGTGCCGAGCTCTAATTGCCCCATGTCGAGGGTCTAGAAAGGTATGTCTACCCTGCAGTCAAACACCCACGGCTGGCCTCAGCCCAAACACCTACACTGCAATTTTATAGCCTGCAGCCCGAGCCCCGGGGGTGTTTTATTGCAGTATAGACATACCCTGGGGGTAACTAGAGTGTAACATTTTAAAGTGCTCTACAGTCACCACAGCCTGAGGCTTGGGCAGTGAATCCAGGACCCCAGGCCCCACTCATAATCCTCACAGCTTGCCTCCTTTCAGGCCTTCACTGCACAGTCTGTACATGTGCCACAGGGTCTGTGGAGGACGCGCTGAGGCAGCTACTAAATAGGAACCATGAACACTTCAAATCCATGCTGCGTTCACGATTCGTATGCAGTCACACACAGACCTATCTCTGTGTGCTTTTGCATCCTTTGGTGGGGTCCCAATGCCCTCTGTACACAAGCCACCTCTGTTAAATTCTCTAGCATGGTCCACAGTCACTATGGGCTGTTATTTCCCATGACATTTCCATGAGGAAAATCTGAGGGACATAAAGAACCAGAGGCTTAGTTTAGCCCTTTCCATACACAGGGACAAAGTGTGGATCCAAAGCTGTGGGGGTTGTCAGATCTGAGTTCCTTCCCTAGCTGTACCCACGTGACTCTTCAGAAAGCCTCTCTCATTGAGAACTAGGAGAGATGGGAAGCAGAGACCAAAGACGTCCAGGTCACCCACTGTGAAAACATACAGCTCATGAAAACTTGTATGTCAGCTCTTGCTTGGAGATACAGGACGAGCATGATGGCCATGGATGGCCATGCCACCTTGTCGGAGGGGAACGGAGATCCTTATTCAAAAACTGGGTCATTGATTACCATAAAGTTCTAAGATTTTCTTTTTAAATCGATCCATGTGGATTTAAAAATCCATAGAGCGCATCTGCCAACTGAGCTCAGAATCCCAGAGGTTTCCTCTGGGCATTGATGACAACATACGACTTGGAAGCATGATTTTTAAATGATTTTCGGCAGATCACAGCCATGCTTACGTCTGGAGTGCGTACTTTTTTCTGTCTACAGTAAGGCAGCGTGACCTAGTGGCTAGGACATGGGCTTGGCACTCAGGAGACTCCATGCCCTATTCTAGTACCACTTCTGTCATTGATCTGTGCACCTTAAGTAAATCACTGCACCTGTCTGTGCTTCTGTTTTCCCTCTCACCCTTTGTCTGTTTAGAGTAAGCTTTCTGGGACAGGGACCATCTCTCACCAAGTGTGTATACAGCAGCTAAGGGCCCTGATCTCAAGTTGAGGCCTCAAGGTATTAACTGCATAAAGATAATAATCCACTTTAATGTTTGCACTCTGTACATTATAAACCATAGGACCAAAATGTGCCATCCATTATGCAGGACCAAAATCTGCCATCCATTATACAGAGGTAAATCTGGCACCCATTATACAGAGGTAAATCTGGCATCACTCTGTTAAAGTCAATTGAATTACTCCAGATTTACACTTGTGTACATGAGATCAGTTTTTGGCCTTTGGCCTCTAAGGGCAGATTTTTAAAGGTATTTAGGCACCTAAAGTTGCACACAGGTACCTAGTAAGAGTTCCAAAAGCTCAGTCCATTGACATCCGTGGGAGTTTGGAGTCTTAACACACTGGAAAATCTCTCTAGGCACCTCTTTAGGTGCCTAAACACCTTTAATAAACTGGCCTAAAATGCCCAAACCAATTTTGAAAATGAGACTTTGGCTCCTAAATCACTTTGGCCTTGCAATGCTGAGTGGTGCAAGACCTATACAAATCAGGGTGTAATGGGCTTACTGGCCTCTCACTTAAACTGGTGTAAATCCACAGTCACTCCATTGAAGTTAAAGGAATTAGGCTACTGTAAATCTGGTGTAGGTGGGAGTAGAATCAGGCCCTTATTGTTTCAATATTTATTCATGATGCAATGAATAAACCTAACTGGCTTCAAAACTGAGCTTGATAAGTTTCTGGAGGGGGTGGTATGATGGGACTGCCTATGATGGTATGTGGCCCATCAGTGACTGCCAGTAGCAAAAATCTCCAGTGGCTGGAGATGGGACACTAGATGAGGAGGGCTCCTCTGAGTTACTACAGAGAATGCTTTTCCAAGTATCTGACTGGTGGGTCTTACCTACATACTCAGGGTCTAACTGATTGCCATATGTGGATTCAGGAAGGAATTTTCCCTTGGGTTTGGCTGAGACCCAGGGAGTGGGGTGGGCAGGGGGGGGTTCACCTTCCTCTGCAGCATGGGGCATGGGTCACGGGTCACTTGTAGGTTTAAACTAGTGTAAATGGTGTGTTCTCTGTAACTTGACATCTCTAAACCATGATGTGAGGACTTCAGTAACTCAGACAGAGGTAATGGGTCTATTTCAGGAGTGGGTGAGGTTCTGTGGCCTGCAATGTGCAGGTGATCAGAATGGATGATCACGATGATCCCTTCTGCCCTTAAAGTCTTTGAGTCTATAGAAGACAAGGTTCAGAACAGAGTCATAAATATCTCAATGTCCCTTTGGGCAGGTCATTCCAGTATTGTACACTGTGGGGTTCCTGGCATCTTCCTCTGAAGCATCAGGTACTGGCTGGATCCAGGGACAGGATACTGGGCTAGATGGACCCCGCTTTGATTCACTATGGTAATTCCTGTGCTCATATTATTCTCCTGGATGTTTTCTGTTTCTGACATGCCTAAAGATTTCTTAAAGAATTAGAGTCTGATCCTGCAGAAATGTACCAGTGAGTCCTACTGATTCTTCCCAAGGACCACTCCTGTGAGTAAGAATCACAGAGCTGAGCACTCAGGGCCGGCGCTTCCTTTAGGCAACCCTAGGCAGTCGCCTAGGGTGGCAGGATTTGGGGGGCGGCATTTCACCACCCTTGGTGGCATTTCGGCAGAGACTCATTTCCCGGCGGCGATTCGGCGGCAAGAAAAGCGGCTGCCGACATGCCGCCGAGAACACAGCTTCAAAAGAGCTACCGCCGAAGCACTGCCAATTACGGCGGAGGAGCGCTGCCGCCTAGGGCAGCAAAAACCCTGGCACCATTACTGTGAGCACTGAATCAGAATCTGATCTGGATCCCATTGAAGTCAATACATTTATTGTTAGCGACCTCAATGGGTGCCTTTACAGAAGGAAATACGATTGTAAATTATAGAAAGAAATTGCTTCTAGGGTTGTTTTTAAAATATCCCCATAATGAACATTTGTCACGCAGAACGCCCCCTAGCCAACTGTGAAAAAATGCATCAGAAAGAAACAGATTATACAATTGAACATGGAAACTGGAACAGAACAATATAAACCCTACCTACCCAGAGCAATTAGACTCAAAACATCTTATCAAGACTGATCCACTAACACACTCTCACCCAGATAACAAATAACCTGCTCTTGGAGAGAGGCCTGGCACTGATTTATATCTCACAGCCCCAGTAAATATGCAAAGGCTGCCAGACCTGCCCATGGAAATCTCAGCCAGCTCATATGGTTTCATTCTATGGAGAGAAAAATCTGAGGAAGAAGGCGTTTTTACACTGTGAATAAGCTATTCAGGAAAAGTGTTATTTATGGAATTCTAGGGGAGTTAAGTTAACTTCAGACGGCATAAGCATGATGAATTATAGCTAATATCTGAGAGGAACTAAAGGGGATTGGGAGAAAAAAATGTTCCTAGTTTCAGTTAAGTAACAATTTGGTCTCAGCATCATTAAACCTAGGCTTCCACCTGCTTACAGCTGACTGACTAGCAGTCCTTGAAACGATCACTATTTCATTTTGAATGGGGGAGGCAACTTAGTGACAGATGATGTGGAAAAAGCTGAAGTACTCAATGCTTTTTTTGCCTTGGTCTTCACAGACAAGGTCAACTCCCAGACTGCTGCACTGGGCAGCATAGTATGGGAAGGAGGTGAGCAGCCCTCAGTGGTGAAAGAACAGGTTAAAGACTATTTAGAAAGGCTGGACATGCACAAATCCATGGGTTCACATCTGAGGGTGCTGAGGGAGTTGGCTGATGTGATTGCAGAGCCATTAGCCATTATCTTTGAAAACTCATGGTGATCAGGGGAGGTCCTGGATGATTGGAAAAAGGCAAACATAGTGTCCATCTTTAAAAAAGGGAAGAAGGAGAATCCAGAGAACTACAGACTGGTCAGCCTCACCTCAGTCCCTGGAAAAATCATGGAGAACGTCCTCAAGGAATCCATTTTGAAGCACTTGGAGAAAAGGAAGGTGATCAGGAACAGTCAACATGGATTCATGAAGGGCAAGTCATGCCAGACCAACCTGATTGCCTTCTATGATGAGATAACTGGCTCTGTGGATATGGGGAAAGCGGTGAATGTGATATATCTTGACTTTAGCAAAGCTTTTGATACGGTCTCCCACAGTATTCTTGCCAGCAAGTAAAAAAAAAAAAGATGGATTGGATAAATAGACTATAAGGTGGATAGAAAGCTGGCTAGATCGTCGGGCTCAACGGATAGTGATCAACGGCTTGATGTCTAGTTGGCAGCTGGTATCAAGTGGAGTGCCCCAAGGGTCTGCCCTGAGGCCGGTTTTGTTCAACATCTTCATTAATGATCTGGATGATGGGATGGATTGCACTCTCAGCAAGTTTGCGGATGACACTAAACTGGTGGGAAAGGTAGGTATGCTGGAGGGTGGGGATAGGATCCAGAGTGACCTAAACAAATTGGAGGACTGGGCCAAAAGAAATCTGATGCGGTTCAACAAGGACAAGTGCAGAGTCCTGCACTTAGGACGGAAGAATCCCATGCACTTCTACAGGCTGGGGACTGACTGGCTAAGTGGCAGTTCTGTAGAAAAGGACCTGGGGATTACAGTGGATGAGAAGCTGACTGTGAGTCAACAGTGTGCCCTTGTTGCCAAGAAGGCTAACAGCATATTGGGCTGCATTAGTAGGAGCACTGCCAGCAGATCAAGGGAAGTGATTATTCCCTTCTATTCAGCACTGGTGAGGCCACATCTGGAGTATTGCATCCAGTTTTGGGCCCCCCCACTACAGAAAGGATGTGGACAAACTGGAGAGAGTTCAGCAGTGGGCAATGAAAATTATTAGGGGGCTGGGGCACATGATTTATGAGGAGAGGTTGAGGGAACTGGGGTTATTTAGTCTGCAGAAGAGAAGAGTAAGGGAGGATTTGATAGCAGCCTTCAACTACCTGAAGGGGAATTCCAAAGAGGATGGAGCTAGGCTGTTCAAAGTAGTGGCAGATGAGAGAACAAGGAACTGGTTTCAAGTGGTAGTGGGGTAGGTCTAGGTTGGATAGTATTAAAAACTATTTCACGAGGAGGGTGGTGAAGCCCTGGAATGGGTTACCTAGGGAGGTGGTGGAATCTCCATCCTTAGAGGTTTTTAAGGCCCAGCTTGACAAAGCCCTGGCTGAGATGATTTAGTTGGGGTTGGTCCTTGCTTTAAGCAGGGGGTTGGACTAGATGACCTCCTGAGGTCTCTTCCAACCCCAATTTTCTATGATTTCAGAGCTTTGAAACTTCACAGATCACTTCTGCTAGTGATGTATGAATTCAGGTTTCCTGGGGATTCCCAGAACAGTTGAACTAATACTTTCAGCCGATAAGTTGTTTGCAAACTATTTGTGTTGACTCTTTGCTGTTCATGTCATGCAGACAGTCTGTGCTCCCTGACCAGAGACTGAATAGTCTCAAGTGAGACATTAAAGAAGTCCAGATGATCTTGTGGCTGCTGTACTAGCATGGTGTTCTGACTGTGTGGGTACAGTTCCTAGATCCACCAGACCTCCTGGGTGACTTGGGGCCAGTCTCATACAGCCATGTTCCTCAAGAGGCCTCTGATTTTGGGTGCCCAGTTTTAGATCACTTGGGCTTGTATTTCAGAGGTGCTCACCACCACAGCTCCCACAAACTTTAATTGACGCAGCACCTCTGAAGATCAGGCCCAAGATGTCTCAAGCACTCAAGAACAGATACCCAAAGTCAGAGGTCGCTTTTGAAAATGTTGACTTTAGCTTCCCTATGCCTCAGTTTCCTCATCTGTATAATGTGGATAATACGACCTGCCTCATGTCATGAAAGCAAAGTCATTGTTTATGAGGTTCCCAGCTACTTCAGTGAGATGAACCTTGATGGCGAGAATAACAAACAGCAAAGATCCTACTGTGACGGAATGTACCCAGAGCCACACCCTACACGTTGATGTAATAATCTTTGTACAAGGTATGTCTTGTGAGATATCATCTGGAAACTCATCATTTGCTGATCAATAATGTCACGGCAAAATGCACATATGTGAAGTTATGAACACAAGCTGAGATCATGACTAAAAGTATGTTTCCCAGGTAAGTGTGGGGAGTGGCCAAACCAGGTCCTCAGAGACAAAGGGTGAGATGACTCCTCAGCCAGGTGTCAGCAAGGCTGATGGACCATTACTTGCTAAGTGGCCATTCTTTGACAGAAAAGGGGGCAGGGTTTCTACATCTTAGCAAAGAAACAACATGGAGTTTCCTTCCACACAGACTGCCCGTTGCCTTGCTCCCAGCTGGTAATGCTTCTCAAAGGGGAGACAGGCCTGTAAAAAGAAGGGGCAGACACCCCAAAACATCCCTCCTCTCTCTGCCCATTGATTCACTGCACCAGAAGGGACATCATTCCCGTTTCTGACAGAGGCATGGAGAGGTTAATTCACACACCCAGTGTCAGAAAATGAGTCAGTGTCAGAGCTGGGGACAGAGCATAAGTGTCCTGACTCTGATGATTTTTAACCACTGGATCATACCCTTCTAAGGGGTGCTGCCTGCCCCAGGGGTTGGCGTGGCACTGCTGGCAGCAGGGAAAAGGGTGTTTCACCTTTCTCATTGCCCTGTGATGGGGTCAGGCTGGGACTGCTGCTCCCTGCAGAGCTATACAGATTAGAGGCTTATGAGGGGTGTTATCAGGCAACCCCATAAAGAAGGTTCTGGGGAAGGCCAGCTGAGAGGCCACCTATCCCTAGGACAGAGCAGGGGACAGGATAGGTGCTAACTTTTCCCGGCACAGGTGGGTGCTCGACCCCCCCGACCCCACCCCAACTCCACCCTTGCCCTCCCGCATTCCAACCTCTTCCCCAAAGTCCCCACCCCAACTCCACCCCCTCCCTGCCCCATTGGACTCCTTCCCCAAATCCCCGCCCTGGCCCAGCCTCTTCCCCAAGTGCACCGCGTTCCCCCTTCTTCCTCCCCCCCCCCCCCCCAGCTCTTGCTGCCGCGAAACAGGAAGTGCTGGGAGCTGGGGGAGAAGCGGGGACGTGACGCACTCAGGGGAGGAGGTGGAGTGGAGGCAGAGGTGAGCTGGGGCAGGGGGGTGGGGCGGGGAGCTGCTGAGCACCCACCAATTTTTCCCCGTGGGTGCTCCTGCCCTGGAGCACCCACGGAGTCGGCGCCTTTGGGGGACAGGGTAAGACCACCCCAGCCCCCAGAAGACAGTAAGGGTGACTGTGGGTCTCAGTGCCTGTGGAGACAGGGTCGCTGGGGGACAGTTACTTTGGGAGGGGGTGCCTGTTGGGGTTAACAGCATTAATCCCTGTAGTGTGGCAGGCTGACCCAGTGGGCAGGGGAGAGAACATGTGTACTATTCCTAGCTCTGCCTTTGACCTGCTGTGAGGGCAAGTCACTTCTCCTGCAGCCCGATCTGTTTAGACTGTAAATTCTGGGTCAAGGAGTGTCTGTCACTCTGTGTTTAGACTACAGGGTCACACGCTTCATTGCATATGTTGGCAGAGCTCATGAGTGGTGCGATACGCAAACCCTGACCTTAAATCTGAACCCTGTTGCCTGCTTGCTCAGCTCTCCCCTCGACACTGCCCATTGGGGAATCTCTCTGCCTGCAGCACGGCTGTAGAGCTTTAAATGTAGACGTATCCTTGGGTTTGAGACTGAAGCTTGAGCAATCTGCCTTAGCTGGATCTGCCACTGTGAGAAACGTTAAATAAAATCATCACCGCGGAACTGCATACCGTGTGCTGCATTACCTCTTGGAAAGGGATCTAAATGTATAACACAGGCACGTTGCTTTGCTCAGACCTGGACCTAAAGGCTGCGAGGGAAATGCATGTGCGTGCACACACTGACACACACAATCACACATACCCATGCAATCAATCAGATGCACACATACAGCCTCACACACACACACATATACATAGACAATCACACATACACACGTAATCACACACACTTGCAGAAATAGTCTCAAACATACACAAAATCAGACACACAAACCCAGTCGCAAAAAAAGAAACGCACTCACAAATATATACAGTCCCTGACACACACACACACATGCTCACAAATAGACACAAACACACACACACGTAAAAGGTTTGACTGATTCGCCATGCAGGCATTTGTTTCAATTTTATTACCATCCTTAGGAGTTTTCTGCTGCTTCCAACACACAAGGATGTCTCAGCCCCACATAACCTTGGTGTCAAAGCCCCACGCTAATAAATCTGAGTAAGTAATAGACAGATACAAATCCGAGTAATAGAGTTAAATAGCCCATCTAAATTCAAACACAAACCAGATGTTTTCCATTCACCAACATGTCTCCTCCATTAACTGCATTGCCCATGCTGTTACCCCTGGCTCCCCGCTGGCCCAGTTCTCCTGGGCGATGAACATGATGCATCGTTGCAGCTAGCTCAGGGCTCGCATTGTGCGAACTCAATAGCCTCTTTGTCATGTGCGTTTTCTATATTTCTTTATTCAGCTGTTTTTAAGCCCCTGCTTTTCTTTTCTTTTTTTAGCCCATAGTCACAACCTCTATTGTGAGTCAGTGCTTTGTTCAGAAACCTCAGCCTCCCCAGGCTGTATTTACACTATAGTAATATTTAGCACTTACATAGTGCTGTGTATATGCTTTGCACTGTACAAACATTAATTCATCAGAACTCCCCACCCCAGGAGATAGATCAGCATTATTATGCCCAAGGTACAGGTGGAGAGACCGAGGCACAGAGAGAGGCCCTACCATGCGCTAAATACACACACCAAGTCAGTGGAAGAGCAGGATTAGATTGCTGGACTTCCCAACCAGTGCGTCCTTCCTTGGGATCCCTCTGCCACCTTGGTGAGAACTAAGAACACAAATGCCAAAGCCCCTGCACACCACCCAGTAAAGGGAATGTAAAGGGGCCTTCAATTGAGTATACATTGGGGTAAAGTAAATCCCCAGTGTAAATCAGAATCAGGATTACAAGATTTTTCATCTACAATCATCAATGAATCCTCTCAACGCCCTTGTGAGGAAGCTACCAAAGTTATCATGATCCCTGTTCCACAAAGGCCAGAAGGCTTCCACAACCCAAGGACAAAAGGGGAATGTCACAGCTGCAATCAAAATAATAGGCAGTTCCGGGCCCCAGTCTCACACTGTTCTCAATAGGCCATCTTTAACCTCAGAGTTTAAGGCGATCAGTTGAGTTATATCTGCGATGAACACAATGCTGCCGGCCAAAGAGATGATCTTGAACTAAACAACAGTCTGGTCCACTGTAGTGGATTTTTTTTTTCAATAAAATCTCACATTTTCTATATCTGGGACAAACTGAGAGCTGTCCAATCAGTAATTGTATTTCCACAAAATTGTGCCAAAGCATTTGGAGCTGTCAGGAGCAAGCTGTCTTCTTTACAAGTTACATTTTATTAGCGAGGCTGATCGTAAATCAGCTGCGTGAACTCAAGGCACAACATCTCGGCTTGGATAGAGCAGTCTCTCGCCACGCACAGCCTCATGTGGGAAGGTTGTAATATGTTTGCAAATATTTCAGCAAATTCCAGTGGAAAAACACAGATTTTTGTTGGAAATGTACTACGGCGAGTGGCACACAACACAGAGTCAATTCACATCAATGGACCAGAAAGCAACAGTTTGCAGAGGAGGCCTGTTCTGAGAATTTCATGACTTGGGCAGTTGGCGTTGGCAGACAGCACCTTCACATTTACATGTACAATCTGACTTGCTAGTGTCTAGAGATGGACCCAAGCTACAAAACTCATCTCTGGATTTCAACCCCCCTCAGGGTTCTGAGCTGTTTGGGCCTTTGAGATTTTAGGGTATGTCTACACTGCAAAAAAGAGATGTGTTCTTAACTCAGATTAGCAAACCTGTGTTACCTCACTCAGGTTGCAGCTGAAGTGAAGACATGGCAACTGGGCTTTCAACTTGGGTAAGCAGCTCACATTAAAGCTTATAGTGGAGCCTATAATGGGGTTGCTAACCCAAGATAAAAGCTGAGATGCCGTGTCTTCACTGCTATTTTAACCTGAGTTAGCTAATGAGGGTTAGCTATGCTGAGGTTTTTTTTAACAGTGTAGACATACCCTTAGTTTGGCCCAGACCCACAAAATCGAGGTTTTCATTCCTAATCAACCTCCTCAGATGGTCAAAGATGTTTGACTTCACTCCAAACTCTCAGCCCTGACAAGGCCACATTTGGAATCCTCAACGCAGAGTCCAAGGAATGACTGGACCATGAAGACTGAACTCCCTTCTCATCTACAATAGGATTCCTTCTAGGACAGAGTTTAGGACAGAGAGAGTTTCCCTTGCTACTGCCCAGACTGGACATCTCCAGTAGATGATCAGAGCTTCAGGCTGGCCAACTGACTTCAGTGGGAGCAAAGGTAGGTCAATGTTGAGTGCTCTGGCAAATCACATCTCAGTCTCTAGCTGCAGCACTTTTTCCTAGCACTAAATCCAAAGAAATAAATATATTTGCATTTAAAAAAAAATCTTCTAAAGCAAAAGACAGAGTGCTACCATGAACATCTGGAACTCAATCCTTGCAATAGGCCGGGTATCATCGGGAATTAGCTATTTCCAACTCTCATTTATTAAATGACAGGCAATTGAATTGTCTTAAGTGCAGAGTTGTCTGTGACTAAAAACGTGCTCCAGGAATGGGAGAAAAGAAAACAACATTTAAGGAGCAGCAGAAGTTCAGCTTTTGAAAAAGGCAGGTTTCCCCTGCATGAACTGTTCAAGTGCTAGAATGTACAATAGCAATGAAAAATGAAAGACACATCTGCCCAGAAAACCATCTATTAAAGCTAAGTGTTTGGGAGTCAAAGGCCCTTAAATAAATCTCAAATACATATGTTATTTTAAGCCCCAAATCTGCTACAACTAATCCTCAAATTTAAAACAGAAATCCATTTTCTATTAACTCTAGCCAAAGTGGGGTGTGATTCTGTATGACTAGCTCAGTGGTAAGTTATTTGCTTTGACTATGAAATGTCTCATGTCCATCACTACCGGTGCCATCCCTCCAATATGTCTTGGAAATTCCATAATATCTTATTGAATCTCAGTGGACCTAACACAATCATGGAATAACACCCCCACACCCTCCAAGTAAATATTGGGGCTCTAGGCAGCATACCAACGTGCCAGCATCCCCCATTTCCTTTGTAGACAGCATTCAGACCAGATATTTTCATAATCATAGAATATCAGGGTTGGAAGGGACCTTAGGGGGTCATCTAGTCCAACCCCCTGCTCAAAGCAGGACCAATTCCCAATTTTTGCCCCAGATCCCTAAATGGCCCCCTCAAGGATTGAACTCACAACCCTGGGTTTAGCAGGCCAATGCTCAAACCACTGAGCCATCCCTCCCCTCCTAATATATATATATGAGCATTGAGTATATATATATAAACTGCTTCATATATGTTTAGTCCTCACATCTCTTATATGAGGTAGGTAACTTTTTTATAGATTCATAGATTCCAAGGCCAGGAGAGCCCATTGTGATCATTTAGTCTGACCTCCTGACACAGGCCATAGAACTTCCCCAAAATAATTCTAGAGCAGATATTTTAGAAACACATCCAGTCTTGATTTAAAAATTGTCAGTGATGGAGAATCCACCACGATTCTTAGTAAATTGTTCCAGTTACCCCCACTATTAAAAAATTACACCTTATTTCCAGTCTGAATTTGTCTAGCTTCGACTTCCAGCCATTGGATCATGTATTGCCTTTCTCTGTTAGACTGAAAAGCCCATTAGTAAATATTTGTTTCCTATGTAAGTACTTATAAACTGTGATCATGTGAACCTGTAACCTTCTCTTTGTTAAGCTAAATAGACTGAGCTCTTTGACTCTATCGCTATAAGGCAGGTTTTCTAAGCCTTTAATCATTCTCATGGCTCTTCTCTGAACCCCTCTCCAATTTATCCACATCCTTCTTGAATTGTGGGCACCTGAACTGGACACAGGATTCCAGAAGTGGCCATGCCAGAGACAGAGGTAAAAATAACCTCCCTGCTCCTACTTGAGATTCCCTTGTTTATGCAGCCATGGATCACATTAGCCCTTTTGGCCACAGTGTCGTACTAGGAGCTCATGTTCAGCTGATTATCCATCACAACCCCCAAATCTTTTTCAGTCGATGCTTACCAAGATAGAGTCCTCCAGACCATAGGTGTTGGAACTAGGTGCCTCGCCCCCTGGCTTGAAGTGATTTCCATCATATACGGAATTTACTGTTTGGTTCAAGGGCTCTCAGCACCCCCACTATAAAAATTGTCCCAGAACCCCTGCATATGGCCTACATTCTTTGTTCCTAGATTATTACAGCTGTATATCTTTACATTTAGCTGTATTAAAATGCATAGTTTACTTGATCCCCGTTTACCAACTGATCCAGATTGCTCCGAGTCAGTGACCTGTCCTTTTAATTATTTAACCACTCCCCCAATTTTTGTGTTATCTGCAAACTTTAGCAGTGACGACTTTATGTTTTCTTCCAGGTGATTGATAAAAAATGTTAAATTACATAGAGGCAAGAAGTTATCCCTGTAGGACCCCACTGGAAACACACCCGCTCAGCAATGATTCCCCATTTACAGTCACATTTTGATACCTATCAGTTAGCCAGTTTTTAATCCATTTAACGTGTGCCGTGTTAATTTTATATCATTCTAGTTTTTTTAATTAAAATGTCATGCGGTAATAAGGTACTAACCTTACAGAATTCTAAGCAGATTACACTATTGCCTTTATCAGTCAAACTTGTGATCTCATAAAAAAAATCAAGTTAGTTTGACAGGATCTATTTTCCATAACTCATGTTGATTGGCATTAATTATATTACCCTACTTTAATTCTTTAAGCAGCAAGTCCCATATCAGGCACTCCATTATCTTGCCCAGGAGCAGGGTCAAGTTGACAGGCCTATAATTACCCAAGTCATCCTCTTTACCCTTTGTAAAAATTGGCACAAAATTATCTTTCTTTCAGTCTTCTAGAACTTCCCCCATGTGCCAAGATATATTGAAAAATCACCATTAATGGTCCAACATGCTCCTCAGACAGCTCTTTTAAAACTCTTGGCTGCAAGTTATCTGAACCTGCTGATTTAAAAATGTCTAAGTTAAATCTCCCTTCTGCATTATCTCTTTATTGTCTCCCTTCTACGTGTGGCGGGAACTGAGGCAGAGAAGTAAGGTGGCTTGCTCAAGAGCACAGAGAGTCAGTAGTAAGATTGAGTGTGGTGTGGTAGACTTGGCAGTAGGCTGGGAGACAGGAGACTTGTTTTCTAGTTTTGGCTCTGTAGTATGACCTCAGGTAAGTTACTTTAATTCTCTGTGCCTAGGTAAGAGACAGTTTCTGCCCCCAAGAGCTTACAATTTCAATAGACTGACATCAGCAGGGGAAATTATGTGGATGTGCCATACCCAGCACAATGGGGCCCTGATCTGGGTTGGGGCCTCTAAGCGCTACTGTTATACACAGAAGGAATAATGTTGTGACTGGAATCACCAGTTTGCGCTGTTACACATAGATTTACAAGATCTTTTTCTTAGTGTGTGAGCAGTGTACAGTCTCATAAGAAATGCTGTACTGTTGTTAATTTTGTGAATGAAGGGTTTGCCTGCATGCTGTCTGTGTCCACCTCTGTTCTTGAACTTGAATTATAGTGTAAATGAAACAAATTACACTAACAGACAAACTCCCTACCCCTAGGCAGAGCCTTTGCCACACTCTGGTTCCTGCAGTCTTGCTAGCACAGGCAAAAAAAAAATCACTAATGTAGCAGATGGGATTCTGCATAACTTTCCCAAGCAATAACCTGCCATGATCTTTATTTTGGTACATTGGGAAAGGGGAATTATCAGGGTAACTGCACCCGGCGAAACCCGTCCCTTTGGGGTGAGTGCATGAAAGCGCCTCTGTACTTGGCTGGCTCTGTGCAGGATTGGCATCAGGGAGTGCAGGTGGGGGAAGTTTAAATATCAGTGGGAAATTAATGTTACTAACAAACAGAACTGGTCAAAAAAATAAAGATTTTCCCCACAAAAATATAGATTTTTTAATAAAAAAATTGAAAAAAAACATGTTTGTTTCATTGCAATGTTCAGTTTTTGGATATTTTTTTTAGGGGGTGGTTCCTGCTTCTGTTCTTTTTTTTCTATAGGAAAAGGGGGAAGTGGAGGTAGAAAAGGAAGAAAAAATGCACAGAAATTTCCTTTATTCCCATTCCTCCCATTTTCTTGCTATCTCCCCCACCTTTTTCCCCCCCCCCACTGGAAAAGGTGAGGAAATGGGGGGGAAATGTTTCTCCCCCTTTTTATTTCTTTCTGTAGTTTCCCCCATCTTTGCAAATGGGGGAGGGGAAAAGGAGAGAAAATGAGGGTCACATTAAAAATTCAAACATTGAAAATCCAAATCCAAAACAAAATGAAAATTGCGATTCAAAATGAAATTAAAATTTGTGTTTCAGCCTGAATTTTCCCATTGAAATTTTTTGTCAAAATCACGCCGTTTCCAAGAAGCAGTTCACGTTTGATAAGGCTGGATTTTTCAGTGGAAAAAAGGTTTTCCATCTTAAAACATCAACCAACTCTACTCATGGGTAAGAAACCAGAATAAGAAGCAGAACATTCAAATCAGCAGAAATCTCCAGCAAAGCTTGATTTTGTGATCCGTCCTATGCCACTTTTGAAATGATACCGTGTACAATTACCTGTGTGACTCATCCTGCAAGATGCCACACACCCTCAGCTCCTATTATCTGGTGGGCTCTCAGCACCTTGCAAAATCTGGCCCTCAATCACACATACCACATATCTCGAGTGGTATTAACATGTCTCTACATATGGCAATGCAATAGCTACCACAAAGCCGCTTTCTGTCTGTGGTCTTGCTATGTGTCATGTTATAAACACAAATGATGAATGAGTGTTATGCTTATCCAAGGAACTTAGCCACCCGAGGTCAAACTGTGAAAATGACAAACCTCTGAATAAAATAAACTAATATGTAATACCTGTCACTGTTGCTATTGCTGATTCCAAGGGTATTTTGACAACAAGTTACAAGGAAGCCCTTTCCGAACAGATGTCAGTCACAGAGCTCTGAATCTTATGCTTCAGTAATAGCATTTGTTCTGGATATAAAGCTTAAAATCTCCAAGGATAGTTATTTTAATCTATACAGGTGCCATCATCACCAGGGTAGCATCAGAGCACCTGCGTAGGATCTGTAGTATTATTATAGGCAGGGTTGGTAGCTCCATCTACAGTGAAGGTTGCCTGATGCTTCCCGTTATACAACCGGTTTTCAGTGGCTTACAGCTTTGCCAGAGAGTCAATTGCACTGAAATTTCCTGGGGTGTTTGACATTTTTGGAAAACTTCAGCTAAAACTGTTCAGCCATTTCTCAGAATAAGATTAGGAGAAACAAACATTGGTTTTGTAAACCATAACAACAACATTCCTAAAACCATTTCACTGAGAAACTCTAGCCTTCCCATGATTTGGAACAGGGACTTGAAATTTGACAGGATGGTCGACTTGGCAAGGGGGATTTGCCTTTTGCTGTCCCCAGGATATTTTACCTACATGTACCCAAGTTATGAGTTGCTGAAAAATCTCAGTTCACACACTCAATAGAGAGAGTCTTCAATTTTACTAGCTAAATTCTCCAATAATCCCATCTGCCCTGTCTGGCTGTATCCCCTCACAGCTCCCATACATGGCTGGAGAGAGCATGCTCCATCCTGGGGCTACAGAGGAGATGCTGGACTTTCCTCAGATGGGCTGAGCTGACCCATGCCCTTGCCTCTGTCACTCTTGCAAGTCTCTCTCGCTCTCAGTTAGTCTGAGCTGCACCGTATCCCCATCTCTGTCTCTCTCAGATGGGCTGAGCTGAGCCAGGCCCCAGCCCTCTTGTGGATTTCTCTGAGGCTACGTCTACGCATGAAGCGGGGGGCATGATTCCCAGCTCGTGCAGACATACTAGCAGTAGCTCTCATTGAGCGAGCACGCTAAAAATAGTAGTGCAGCCTTGGCAGCATGGGCAGTGGCAGACCTCAGCATATTCCCTGGGGTCCAAGCAGGTGTAGCTACGTGAGCTGGGAATCACACCCCCAGCTCCAAGTGTAGAAAAAGCCTCAGAACGGCCGAGCTGGGCTGTGTGAGCGTGTGTGAATGGATGCTGGGCTTATGCACTTTATCTCGCATAATATCTTTTTAAAATATGTTCCCAGCACGCATGTATAATTCTTTATGCACCACCCATACTTACGTTGCACAATATCAATGACCAGCGTGTTATCAGATTGCACATGATACCATACATGACACCTTTTAGAAACAGATTATGACAGGGCAATGAATGCGTCAGGCCTGAACTGAGCTACGGTATGGTGTGACACTGAGGACTCCCCAGCACACATACAGAACAGTGAATGGGAGCCGTTTACGAATAAGCCATAGCCTAACATTGGAATGAACTATATGGCGAATGACTGCAAAGAGACAGCACATTTGCAGAAATCAGGATCAGTTCACAAACAAACTGCAAACAGAAAAAAGGGTTAAATTCACAACAATGTGCCCGATCCTTGATGCCTTACACCTCTTATTGCCATTTCCTTCTGGTAGCGAGGCAGTTACCCCACTCCGGGGGGAAAAGGTAGGCTGACTGGGGGAAGCGGCCACAGCTGTGGCCACTCCTAATCAGGCCACAGCTGGCCTTGATATAAGGGCTAAGGGAGGCTCTGGGTCAGTCTCACTCCAGCCTTGGAGTGGGGAGGGCCTAGCTGCCTGGGAGCACAGGGTACCTGAAGCAGAGCAGTGCTGGGGAAGGGCAAGAGGAGCTGGGGAACTCCAGCCTGGCAACTTCCCAGGCTGAAGCCTTGTTAAAGGCCTAAGGAAGTACTGGGGCTGCAGAAGTGCAGCCCGGGGATAGGCAGAGGCAGCTGATCTGACCCCCTTGCCAATGATGAGCGGCCATTACAGACTGCAGTTTGCCCCAGAGAAAGGGGGCTAGATGACGACTGGCAGTAGCCACTGAGGCAAGGTGGGCATAGGAGGAGGGGGTTCCCTAGAGTGCGGTGGGGCAGCACCCCAAGGAAAGGGGCACCAGGGTCCAAGAGGGACACGGGGCCTGCAGCAGGCGAGATACCAGCCAGCAGGGAGTGCTCTGAGGCTGAGGAGATAATTCCCAGAGGACCAGCAGGAGGCACTGTGGTGGTGAGTGCGCAATCTGCTACACGTCTACACACAGAAAATGCAAAGTGGCTGTAAAAATGCTATTAGATCAGAGGCAGTGTTTTCCACCAGTTTACAAACTGTAACTGACGATCCAAGGTGCAGTGTAATGAAGAATCAGGTCCATTATTTGCAATGAAGAATCTGACCAGCTCTAACCAGTGCATTACATTACACAGCTGTGGATGTGTTACATTACACTGTAGAGAACAATTCTGTATTGGCAGCGAGCTAGGCCTTCGTGGCTTTCCCATCTCTCAGTCCTATAAGTCCATGGAATGTTGCCCTCCCTAAATGTTCTAATTTATTTTGTTCATTTTGTCCATTGCTAAGTTTCACGTTTCTGTATGTAAATAGTTCTAATGCTGTTGTCTTAACTACACTCCATTTTGATTCAGAGCCACATGGCTTCCATCCCCTAATATTTGTAATTAATATACATAGGGGTTGCATAACTATTTATATGATTAACTGCCAAATTGGCAATGTTCTCTTGGCTCGTCCAAGCCCGGACATTTCTCTGTAGTTATTCCATGCAAGTTAGAAGTCGAGAGATATTATTTATGTTTCAAAGTAACAAATGTCTCCTTGAGAATGTCCCTGTTACACCTGTGCCTCACCAGCAAAAGAGCCCTCGAGAACACACACAAGCAGTGCCACTGTACTTTTTGGAGATTTACGGCGTGTGTTGGGTCAGCTTCATTTAGCCCGCTCCAGAAATGTGTCAATGCTGCTTACACAGCTGGATCGGAGCCTATTGTGTAGCAAGACAGAAAAGCATTCTTCAGAAATGGGCCCTGACCCACTATATGCTTGGCTTCCAAAGCTCCATCATGTTGCATTTAATAGGTGAATTGAAGATCCTTTTATTTGACAAGACCAGAAAATGTTTGTCTTTTCTGTGATGCTGAATGAATGGATGAATTCTCTACTTCTTAAAACAGATCAAGACCCTATCAATCTGCCAAGGTTCTTCTCTGGCACCCATCACTGCAATATCTCAGCACCTCCCATACTGAGCAAAAGAAAGACCTCAACAAGATTTCTCCCAGGAGGTTACTAGATTTTTATAAGCTTCTGCTCCTGTTCTTGCATCAAAAAAGAACTAGACAAATACATGGAGGATAGGTCCATCACTGGCTATTAGACAGGATGGGCAGAGACGGTGTCCCTAGCCTCTGTTTGCCAGAAGCTGGGAATGGGTGACAGAGGATGGATCACTTGATGATTACCTGTTCATTCCCTCTGTGGCACCTGGCACTGGCCACTGTCGGAAGACAGGTTACTGGTCTAGATGGACCTTTGGTCTGACCCAGTACGGCTGCTCTTATGTTCTTACTGTATTTTGCACATCATCTTGTAGCAGGGGAATTGCAGGGTCCCAGATTGAAACTGCTAAGTGAACGAGGAATTGATGAACATATTTTTCAATGTATTTCTCTGTCAACATATATTTTGTTAATGATTTTATATCTTAAAATTCTTTTCTTATTTGCTTGTGTTTTTCTATTAATTTCAGTTCCTCTTTAGGCTATGTCCTAACAAATTATGTTGAGGAATTATTACTTTGGGTTTTTCTGGGGAAATCATGCTCTGGATCAGTTACTCTAGCATAGATCTGGAATAGCTCCACTGGGAAGAGTGAAGTAATCCAGGTACCCACAGAACAGTTGCAACATCTGTCTGAGGCAAGGTGGGTGAGGTAATATCATATCACACAGGCCACTGAACAGATTTAAGATGCTGTCACATTTTGTTCACTACCAACCTGATCTGGGGTATATTCAGCGACTGATGGATGAAAGGTGTTGTACTGTGTGGCTAATCTCCTAAAGTACCTAACTCCTTCCCCGGGATCATAGAATCATAAAAGTGTGGACTGGAAGGAACCACAATAGATCTGTCATTTTAAATGTTAGTACAGCGATTTGTAATGATCTCACTTCATTCAGTGAGTCAATCCAAATCTCACTGTGACACTGTCCAGGGCAACAGACCCTGGTAGGGTGACCAGATGTCCTGATTTTATGGGGACAGTCCCGATTTTGGGGTATTTTTCTTATATAGGCTCCTATTACCCCCCCCCCCTCTGTCCTGATTTTTCACACTTGCTGTCTGGTCACCCTAGACCCTGGCAGGGTTAGCTGTGGCAGTCAGAGAGGAGGAACACAGGCTGGGCCACTAGTCACACACCCGTGACACCCCTCCTGTTTTTTTCATAACCTGAGGTCTGACCCAGATAAAAATATACTTTTTTTCAAATAGGTATTATCTGATTTCCCTCTCACTTACACTGGTGTAAATCAGGAACAACTTCCCTGAATGGAGTGTAGCAAAGGAGAATCAGGCTTTTGATTTTTGTCTTGTCCCCGAATGAAAGAAAACACTCTACTAAAGCAATCATCTCCTAATTCATGGGTGCACGCTGCACCATTCTGGAAACCTGTCGAACTGACCATCAGTCAAAATCAGAGATCTCTCCCTTCCCCACTCTTGTTTGCACACTGAAAAGACACATTAGCAATGCGGGGTTCTATGCACATTGGTTTGGAACATGCACTTTCACCAGTGTCAATTATCCATCTTCATTAGTTCCTCACAAAATCCATCAAGATCCCCTTCTGTTAATTCCTGGGAGGCTGGAGGGATATACCATCAGACTATCTCCTGCCCCAGTCAGCTATGCTATAATGTTCGTTTTATTATTTAAACTTCAAAAGGCAAGCAATTCTTCAGGCTGGCAGGATCCACACACTATGCCGTACATTTAGTTTCAGCAGAAAGATCACTTGACTTCACCAGTGTCTTCTGGATTAATGACCAATGCTCCTACCTCTCCAGTGCCCCACTCTGCATTCCCCTGGAGGAACACATCAGCCCTGTTGCTGAGGTCTAATCCCACACTTCTTTGCACAGTAACTTTGCCATTGCTGCATGCATTTTTCAGAACAGTTACTGAGAGTTCAACCAGTTATTTAATTAGTCAGCCCCTGAAAAATAAAGGGAGCCTGACAGTTTGTTGGTTCCAGAGTTGCTTATCAGCATCTGTAGTAAACAAGGGAACCTCATAAATACGACATGACCTCTGCCGATAAGGGTTTCAAGAGTGAAGGATTGCTTCCCGATCATGAGGTTTCATTGCAGTGTCACAGCTGCGGGGCGCTTCCCTTCAGATGGAATGTAAAAGGCATTTTGTTCTTCCCTAACGCAAAAGAATCTATTCAGCAGTCCTCAGGGCCACCTGCAATTCAGTCCTAGAAACAGTCGGGAATAGTGGTGACCCGGATGGCTCAGGGGAAAAGGTAGTAGGCTAAGGGCTTGGTCAGCATTGATCATCAGGACAAATGACTGAAGACGATTGCTGATCAGTGACCTGGGTGAAAGGAATTGGTCTCAGTCCAATTTCTCACATCTGTATAAAAAAACCCCGACATCACAATTAGTGGCATTTAAAGTCGTCTGTCTGTGTACAGAACAGGGGTGTCCCTGGGCAACAGCAGTGCAAGGTGGGAAGGATGATCTCTAAAGCTTGTTCTCTGTGGCCCATTCAGTTCTCCGACCCTCGGCAGAATCGGATAACAAGAAGCCTATTGCCAATCTGGATGCAATTTTTGTCATGTGGATCCGCTGAGCCCACCAAGCTGATTTCACATAGGCCACCAAAGAGCTATTAGATTGGAACGGAAGAATTGCCGTACCAGATCTGACCAAGAGTCCATCTAGCCCAGTAACCTGTTTCTGACAGTGCCCAGGGCCAGCTGCTTCGGAGGAAGGTGCAGGAACCATGCAGTCAGCAGTTATGGGATAACTTGCCCCCAGGGAAAGTTCTTCCCACCTGCATTGCTTAGAGGTTGGGTTAGGCTTTTCTAGAGGATTCACTATTTGTATGCCTTTAATCACATCCCTTTTATTCATGTCCTTTCTAAGGTAACCCGTCCCAGCCTTTTCTCTCTCTCTCTCTCTTCATATGGAAGTTTTTTCCATGCCTCTATTGGTAATGACTTCACATCACTACATACCTGTGTTGGATCTGAATCAATAACCAAAGAGGTCAGTGGCTTTGTATCTCATTATTCAAAAATGTTGCTATGAACAACTTGATTTAATATGGTTTTGGAAATACCTTAAAGGGAAGTCTCATGACAATGTCTCCAGTCTGGATTTTGCAGCTTAATTTTACTGTCATTGTTATACCTCCATCATGGCATATGTTTTATTCATTACCAAACTAGCTTTTTTACTTCTATTAAAAGAAAGAATCCTTGTCCCATTATGCAGGGACTGAAAGAACTAAACTATTTCTTCGCATACCTTTAATTTTCCCATCCCCCATGCCCATAGGCTTGTGTCTTTTATTTGGAAGGCACTTGGGTTTACAATGTACTATATGGTATCTGATGCTCACTGTTAATGGTACTGATCACATTTTTGTGGGATTGGCTCTGAACATCAGATGTTTTCCATAGAAGCGCCATTGTAATTCAAAACAGCATCATTCAAAAATGCTTTGCCTATATCAGATTTTACCCTAGGGGCGATTGCATCAAGTCCAGTTTTACGCTCTCAGAGGGATTACAGTGATTAAAGTGTAATTCACATGGCCTGGAGTTCTCTTCCAGTCTCTGACATTCAACCAAAGCACCCTGAGGTTGTTTAAAGAGCTACTCTTTCTGTCAGTTTGCAGTCTGAACGGTAAAGAACTGCAGCTGCTACACAAAGAGAGTAAACCAGGCAGTTTCAGATGTTTCATTTAAGCCTGAGGCAGGGTGCCAAATGAGATAGTCTGATCCACTACAGCAAGCCTCATGTTCCCTCTTTTCCAGAGAAGGTCAGGTTTGGTCAGTCTTTTTATGCTGCTATTCTCTCTCCCAGTCTAACAACAGGCCTGCATCCTCTCAGTCTCTCCCCACACCCAACCTTCCTTTTGTTAGAGCGGGTGGATTTTCAAAGGATTCACCCTCCATTCAGTTTCAAGGGTGTCTACGCACCCTAAATCCCTAATGCTCCTTTAAAAAGCCCAGCCTCTATCTTGTCTCAGATGGAAAAGGACTCAGCTGTGGATACATAAGGCAACAGTTTCAAAAGTGCCAAGGGACCCCAAGTTCCATCATGGGGCTTGGGCTTCTAAGTCATTTTGGCCCAGATCCTCGCATGTATTTAGGCGTCTAATTACCATAGATGGCAATAGTGCCTTAGGCACTTTGGAAAATTTTACTCACCATGTACAGCTACAAGTGGTTTGGATAAAAATGGCACCACCATTCCTGGACCTTAGACTTGGTCTACACTTAAAATTTAGATCAACCTAGCTATGTCGCTCAAGGCTGTGAAAAATGTCTCACCCTGTGCCCCATGGTCAGATCGACCTAACCTTCAGTGTAAACACAGCTAGGCAGATGAACGAATTCTACCACTGACCTAGCTACCACCTCTGAGAGATGTGGATGAATACAATCAATAGAAAAAAAGAAGTGCTGTGGCACCTTACAGACTAACAGAGGTATTGGAGCATAAGCTTTTTTCTGAGCGAATACCCACTTCGTCGGATGCATGGCATGCATCTGATGAAGTGGGTATTCATCCACGAAAGCTTATGCTCCAATACCTCTGTTAGTCTGTAAGGTGCCACAGGACCCTTTGTAGCTTCTACAGATCCAGACTAACACGGCTACCCCTCTGATAATAGAAAAAAATGCTTCCATCGATGTGGGAAGCATCTACACAAGGGTGCAACAGCAGCACAGCTCCAGCGCCATGCCACTGTAGCAACTGTAGAGTCGACGTTGCCTTAGTCGGGTTTTTTTAAAACTTGGACAGACTTTTCTCGAGCATCTGTATGTTCTGCTAACAACCATTTTCTCTCCGGCTCCCCATCCTGTACAGTAGCCATGAACCTCGCCTTCCTCCCTCTAGAAGAATTGGCTTTGCTTTCCGCAACCACATTTTTACCAGGCATGTTAGCACCCCTGAGAGTCAACCTGATGCCATAGGTAGTAATGGCTCTTCAGCTTTCACAGCTCCTAAATAACCATGTCAAGGCAACTGCCCTGAAATTCTTAGTTATGCCAATGTGTGTGATGAGTCCAGCGAAAGTGCTGTGAGCGGATTGGGCTGATCTTCCTTTATCTCCTTGAGAGGGGGTTATTTTTAACATGTATATTTTTTTTTTAAATTGCTGATTGAAAAACAAATCAAAAAGGAAATGAATAAGCAATAACCTCAGAACAATGGGATGAGTTACAGAGGAAGTGCCAGCTCTGCTCTGTGCTTGCAACCTTGGGCTCCAAGCCTGCAAAGACCTTTGCAATGCTTAACTTTATACATCATAGGCCCTGCACCATTCAAGCCAATAGAACTTTTGCCACTGATTTCAATAGGAGCAGGATCAAGCCCCAGGAGCAGTTCCATTGAAGTCGAAAGTCGATTGGCATGTGCATAGCCCTTTGCAGGATTGGGACCTCAATTGCCTAGAAGTAGAGCTGCCAGTGTGGAGTTTCTTGACGATGGCGAATTTAGCCTCGTGCTTAGATTTCGCAAGCAGAGCAAGATCGGGCTTGGTTAGCATCAGGGTGCTGCAGGAAGTGAGGTTGGGGTGCTGTAGGCGGTGCTTTCCCTCTGAGCTAGCACGGCTCTGATGCCTCAGCATAGTGTTGGCAGCACCACATGACCGCAGGTGCTGTCTTCTGATTAAAACCAAGGTCCTGACCTACTATGGTCACCAAATATCCTATGGCACCTTTCAAAAGGGTAGGGGTGCTAGCCAAATTCTAACTGCATCGTTTCATTCTACCAACAGGATTCTAAATTCACTCACATTTCCAGCTAGCTATAGCAGTCCTTGCTTCCTGTCCTATAGTACCATAAAATCTCCAAGCCGGATTCTGATGCACTTACTCATATTAAATTGTACCTTAGTCTGCAAATAGTTCCGCTGAGGTCAACTGGAGTATCTGTGCAGTAAGGTGCTACCCAACCTGAGTAAAGATATCACAGTCTGGCTAATAACTATAATACCCCAGCAGGGATAGCCTTCCAACCCAACTCAATATGGAGAATACAGGCAAATTATTCTGAACGGCACAAAGGGGACCTCAGACGAGATTGGCTGGACTGGACAGCAGGTTCCTTGTCCAGCAGTATGTGAGGTAAGCAGCCCTGGGTCACTATCGTGCAACCGTCCAAACAACCCAAGAAAACCGGGGATTGTGGTGAACAAAAGAGTGAAATGGCCCCATGGTGCAAATCAAGGAGTGAGCCAATGTGCTCTGAGGTACTGCAAGAATCTGAAGGAAAGTCAAAGAAGAAGAAGTACATTTGAGCCCCTAAAATGCAGGAATTCTGCAGAGCGTTCAAGAAAACGTCTGCCTGTCCAAACCTACAGCGTCGGTTTGTGGTCAGGATTTACAGGTGATAAATTTTTAGACTGTAGTTTTCCCATTTCGATGCATAAAGATCTTGTACGTTGTAACGGCTATTTGTTTAAAAATCCCCATGATGTAATACTGAGTGATCACATACATTTCGAGAACAATGAATCTCTGAAATCTCTGGTGACAGTATGTAGTAACTCTGGCAACTTTTAAATGGAAGCCACAGTATAAATAATATTCAGCCTACATTTTCCTTGTTTTCACTTCACCCTCTCACTCTTAATGAGCACACCTTCAATAATTCCTAGCAAATACAAGTCGACCCAGCCTGTCACTTCCTCAGTTGTCACTTAGGTGAGATTGGCATTGTAGCCTCTAGAGGCCTAAGGTGCGATCCGATCGCTGTGCTAGGGTGCTGTACAAACACTGAGTGAGAGGTACTCCCTGCTCTGTGGAGCTTACTATTTAATTAGACCAGATAGACAGAGTGTGGGAAGCGGAGGAGAAGCACAGGGAAGGGAAGTGACTTGGCAAGGTCACACAGTAGGTCAGTCACAGAACCAAGCATAAAACCCAGCTGTCTGGACTCCTGGTTCAGTACTCTGCCCACTAGACCACACTGCCTCCCAGTCCAGTGTGACTTCAGTGGAGTTATCTCAGAGGTGAACGGTGGTCTGATCCTGCCGGAGGCTGAGCAGCTGCTATGTGATGCTTTGCACCCTCAACTCCCATTGAGTTGAAGGGGCTCAAAACCACACCGCAGTGCTCAGCTCCTTGCAGGGTCAAACCTTTAACTATTCCTCTAGTACTGAGGTGTGCAGGACCGAATAGCGCATCCCCTGTGCAGAATAGCAAGGGCCAGTCACTGCCCCGCTCTGCATCATCTGTGTGTATGTCTACATTGCAATCAGAGCTGTGACTGCAGTACGTGGCGACATACCCACGCTAGCTTTAATCTAGCTAGTGTGAGTACCAATCTGCAACTTCATGGGCTGGAGAAGCCCACCCTGCACTGGGGGGTACTTACGCGGGCCTCTAGCCCACACTGAAATCCGTTCTGCTGCGGCTTCATTTCTGTTGGCACCCGAGCTACCTAGATCAAAGCTAGCTTGGGTATAGCTACATGTGCTGCAATTCCACCTGGTGACTGCGGTGTAGACATACCCACGTGTGGAGGTGTAGCCCGAACTCACGGCAGCGATCAGGAATAAGAGCACTCCTGCTGTTTCCCAGTTTCCAAGACGATTGTTCAAACAACAAAAGGGAACAATTACATGAAGGAATTCAAGCTGTTTTTTAAAACGTGCTCCCCTGCCTCCCTTGAAAACGTATGGCAAAATATTTTCTCTTTGGAAATTCATAGCTGGGATTTTGCAGCCAATTTATTTTAATGCCACTTTTTTTCTGACTGTTCAGGTCCAGCACACCTGGTGAACAAGCCAGTCCTGTGGGGCCCTGCGGTTTCCTTTGAGGGCACAAGACGTTTGGTCTTCTCCAGCCTGCGAGTGACACTCAATTAATACACTCAGAGCCTTTCCTGTCTCCAGTGCCGCCAACCGGTGCCAAAAGGGGGCAGGAAGTTAATGAGCTGCAGAAGTGGCTGCAGTCGCCAGACCGCATGCTGCCAGTGCAATCGGACGCTACACTGATGTGCAAAGATAGCATTAGGGAAACAGAGGAAACCCCTGTCGAGAGAACCTGAGCTTATTGCTAAATAAGAACGATTATTATTGAGCTGCCGGATGTCACTCCATAGTTAAGGCTCAGTTCCGTTTGCACTCAAGGTAGGGATCCAATCTCTTTGTTAGATACAAAAAATGCAGCGTCTCCTCCCCAGACTGGCAGCACTGACTCACCGGGCACAGAATGAATTTCCTGAGTTTCTACAAGGAAATCTGTGGATTAGTTTGAGTTAAAATTAGTCTGAGAGATGTAACTTCTGCATCTGTCTGCTCTTAATAGGGAAACTGCAGTCTATTAAAACTTTCCATTTAGCTAAAATTAATTTAAATCCTGTGCACAGGCTGGAGTTGAACAAACTGGGTTGCAATTATGCACAGTTAATAATGAATGTTGTATAAGCAACAGAGAGGGGCAGGTAAACTGCTCAGGTGGGTCTATTGTGATATCAGAGGTAACTAAAGCAAACATCAGCCTTCCTCTGCAGCTATCAGCATCAAGTCTATTGGCTGTAATGGCTCAGTGGATGAGGGACTCTGGTTCCACTTAGGAAGAGTGCTCAGAGGTAGACTACTTGCCCAGTCTTAAAAGGCTATGTGACCCCGCTTGGGCATCCGTGTCTGAAAGGCTCCTCCCAGCACTGCTGCCTGGGCTCCACTGAGGCAGCACTGCTGGGCGAGCTGAGGGAGAAGCACAGGGGGGAGGCCTGAAAACATCAGGTCAGGGGGTCTGGGCTCTTCTTCCACCCTTGCCTCTCACCCAGCTCCGGTCTCACTAACACCGCGCATCATTTGCACAGTACGGGCCAGCGTTATCAGGTCACTGCAGCTGCCTTGCCCTGCTGCGGTGATGCAAATCGGGGCTAAGCCCAGCTGAACTGGTGCAGGTTTGTGGGCCCTGGGGCACAGGGAAAGTGACTAGGCCTGGTTGGGAATCTGCTGATGAAGCTTTTTTTGTTGGAAAGTGCTGACTCGCTGACACTGAACCTGAGTACGAGAAAGGGCCAGTTTTGATGCCTCTCGTGATTCGAAATCTTGTTGAAAACCAATAAAGCTCTGACATTGTCAAAACATCCTGGTTCTGACATTTTCTAAAAGAAAAAGTTTCATTTTTGAGTTCAAAATGACTTTACGTTAATTAAAAGCTTTAAATCAATACTTTTTAAAAGGGGGGAAAAAATTAAAAGGTCAAAATGAGAACAAAAGGTTTCAATAGACCAATCCAAAATTTCTTTCTGAAAAGTTTGAAGATTTTTACTTGTCGTCCTGATTAGAAAGGGGAATTTTTTTTTGAAATCTTGAAAAGTCTCAAGAGATGAGAGAACCATTTCCCACCCAGCTCTAAAAGTGCTGGGGAGAGCGAAATAAAACAGACATAAAGAAACAGAATGAGGTTCAAGATGCAGCCTGGGAAGAAAAGAAGAACAACCCAGACAAGTCCGTGGGAACAGACACAGGAAGTGTCCTTCCCCAAGCTGTGCCCCTGACATGGGATTCTCAGTGCGGGATCCAGGTGTGTGACGGTACATGAACAGGGGAGCTAGACGGGAAAGCCCTAAATAGGTGAGGCTCTGACGATCTGCTCCATTACTGAGTGCTGGGGATGATGTGGCAATGGGATTGACACTAGAACAGCGTGTGGCAGGCACAGGGCTGGTTGCTGGGATAGGACAGATGCTGCACAACTCCCAGATCGTCCCACTGACATCTAGACTAACTGGGCAAATGGTGCCACTCAGAACTGAGCTAGATTCCAAACAAAGACCCAACATGAGAATGAACTAACTGCTGAGAAAGATGAGTCAGCAAATGCAGATCCTGAAGCAGAACCTTCCCAGTAACAGGTCCCCTGTAACAGTGAGATCTGGAAAACAGAGCAGAGCCATAAAGCATAGTGGATGGATGATCACAAACTAGAACAAGAACATGGGAGAAACCAAACTCATGGAAACCCAGAGCAAAATGATGGTGCATCATCATGATCATCAATCCCGCGATTCGAGGATGATCTCTACCACAGACTTACATATGAGTCCTGAGATGACTCAGGAGTCCGATCCTGGAACTACAGATCTGCTCGCAATAGGTGCAGACATTTCCTGGCGGGTCAGCTGTGTGCTGGAAGAAAGTTCTTTCTTTTTTCTTTCCTTCTCTCTCTCTTTTCAGCTTTGAGGGCAAGGCGCTTCTCCTCGAAGCGAGCCACTGCCTAATGGAGGATGTGGCACCAATGAGGTTGATTGGTGGCTTGCTCCTCTCAGCTTGTGATGTCCACATCAGTTGTCCGGAGATACGCTTTCAGTGTGTCTTTGTAGCATTTCCTCTGACCACCACAGGTTCTCTGACCATGGGTGAGCTGAGAGTAGAGGGCTTGTTTTGGGAGGCGAGAGTCTGGCATCCGCACACAATGTCCTACCCAGCGGAGTTGGTGCATGAGGATCATTGCTTCAATGCTGGCGACATTGGCTTCAGTGAGATGCTGGTGTTAGTGCAGCGATCTTGCCACTTGATGCAAAGGATCTTCCGGAGGCATCGCTGGTGGTACCTCTCCAGCCTCTTGAGGTGCTGTCGATAGGTCACCCAGGTTTCGCATCCATAAAGGAGTGTAGGAATAACAATTGTCTTATAGACCTGGATCTTGCTGTCCTGCCATAGGTCAAGGTCTGTGAAAACATGTCAGAGCAATTTCCCAAAGGAAGCACTTGGGCACTGGATGACGGTGCAACCAATGTTCCAGAAGAGAGATCAAAACCTCCAGAGCCACTGTCTGCTGCCCAGTTAAAGATGGCAGGTATGGTGGAAGTGACATCCTCATCTTATCCATTAGGAAAAGACTTTCCATCAAAAAGTGTGGGATTAAAATACTGCCTAGCTCTGGATGAAAAGGAAAAGCCTGAAGGGAGAGTATCTCAGCTCGGCACTGTGATGTCATCCCACCAGAAATTACCCATGGGAAAGAAGAGATTTAGCGGGCATTGTGGGAGGAAAAGAAGAGGCACCCAGAGAAATCTCTGGGCACAGAGAGGTTCTGTGTGTGAAGAATGGGGGAGGACGGTGCTGTGTGCAAACATGGGAACAAGCTTAGGGAAAGCCCTAAATCAGGGAGACTCTGATGAGTTTTCGCATGGCTGAGAGCTGGGAAAATGGTTGTGGGGTCTCCATGGATCTTGGGAATGTGGGTTCTGGGACTTTCTAACCATGTTTGGAAGCCAGAAAAATAATATAAATATGGGATTCGTAGGCAGGTTCGCCCTCTGCTCTGTCTCCAACGGGGAAGTGGGGCTCTGAGGGGCTAGGGCAGTTGCTGGCAGAGTTGCCATCACAGACGGGGGAGCGCTGGGTGTGTCTAGGCATTTGGCAGGCAGGGGTGGGAGCAGAGGGAGCAGGGGTTCATGGACTCCATAGAGTTTGCTTTAGAGGGGCCACAGCAGGCCATGCTGGGGAATTGCTAGTGCTGTACAGAGTCTCTGCATCACAGCCACACCGGACAGTGTTTTTCTGCCATGAACCAGCAATTAAATTAGGGAAGCTCCCAACCTCCAGGGCACTCTCTCTCTCCGCCCCCACAAAGCAGGTCGATTGTCAGGGGGAAGACGGCAAACCCGCTTACGGAGGCTAGATGGCAGTGCCCCGTCACTGGCCATATGGGGTGCTGCAAAGGACCTAGCCCTGGCATGTCCAGATCACAGCACAGGGCACATGCTAGCTCCATGTGCACGGAGTGGGAGAGTCACGAAGCTGGAAGAGTCAGGGGAGAAGCCCAGAGGAATCCCACCTCCAGGAGGGAAATCAATGTGCAATTCAGCACTAGATCCGTGCTCCATCCGCCCCCTGGGGTTTTCACCCAGCAGCTCAGTGGGGAAGAAACCCAGAGCTCCCTGACCTCACTGACCATCCTCATTTAATTGCCCCCCACCCCGTTTGGGGGAGGCCAAGATGAGAAATGAAGAGGCTCCTCCACCAGGCTGGGGCTATGAACCTCTGCCCCAGTGCTGAGGGCATGTGTGATACTGTCAGTTACCGCGTGTGTGGGGCTAGCAGCAATTCCGGTTTGCTTGTAATTGTATGTTGTACTGTTTGAATTTAAAATGATATGAAGTGAGGCCTTAGATTAAGGCATAAATCAGAGAGTTCAAGCTGCACTTTCAGGCTTAGCTGTGAACGTCTGGATTTCTGACTCATTACATTTTTGTCCTGTCCTTTGCCTCAATACTACTTTTGTGCCTGCAGTAGAGTATTGCCGATTCTAAGCCTTCAGCATTCCAGAGTCAGACCCGCACCATGCACACAAAATCATGAGTTTGCAAACAAACCAACCGAGCACTTTATTTTTCACCTACCATCTGATTTTTCAGAAGCTCAATCAGGAGACAAGGTGGTTTCTGCCTTTGGGTTTCTCAGCTGGGCAGGTGGGGAGTTCCCAGGGGATTTGGAGCCAGCCCAGAGCAGGAGGGAGCAGTGAGGAAAGCCACTGGGTCACAAGTCATACTACCGCCTCCTTGTGGGGAGAGCTGGTACCAGGTGTGAGCTGCCAGAGAGAGCACCTCCCTGGGCAAGGTCAACGCCCTCCCCAGCAAGTCTACACCCCTGCAGGCATGTTTCCCACTCCCCATGAAAAGGTGCAGGGAGAACGTAGGATCTGTTGCATGTGCTCTACTAATAAGCTACATGTGGGGAGGGTACTTGAATATTTTATCCAGTATAAACCTCAGTTTGTGAATTCAACTTAACCTGCCACACACAGCATTTTCCTCTCCTCAGCCTGGAGTGCTGCAGAAATCAGGAGACGTCGCTGTAGCAAGCAGGAGGGGTCACTGCAGAATGCAGGCCCAGTTTGCTGCAGGGCACTTGGCATAGGACAAGCAACGACTCTAGAGTTCCCCTTTGCTGCGAGACGTCTCAGCTCCTGGCCAGGCGATTTTAGAGAGGGCAGGGTTAGCAGTGCCATCTGCCTGAAGCAGGTTGGGTGCCAGGCCCTTTCTTTTCAGTAGTCCCCTCCAATAATGAAGTTCTGTTACCCTATGGAGCAGCTGAGGAGAGAAGCAATTTCCTGTATTGTTTAAAAGCTCTGAGGTGGCCAGCCCAATGCAACAGAAAAGTAAACACAACCTCCTTTGGCACAGTCGAAACAAAAAATCTCTCTCATGCTTCCTTAACCCCCCACTCTCCAAGTCTGCTTTCATCCCATGCTAGCAGCTGGGCCTGGCTGCTATGGAGGCTGGAATATTACAAATAAACCTCTACAGCACTTTGTTCTTCTCAGGGGGGTTTTGCTGGTTTAGTTTAAAGCAAAACCATTTCTGGGGATTTGTTTGCCTCAATTGTTCCCTGCTTCCCACAAGATTTCCCAGCAGGTGGAAAGTTACTCTCAGCTTAACGGTTAAAAGCTGAGTAGAAGAAAAGCAGAGACTGGCTTTTTGGACAGGCCCCCAGTGGTTGGTAGGCCGTGGTGGATGGAGCTGGCTCTCTGGCAGCTGGGAGGTAGGGAGGGACAGCTCTGGAAAGGTGTTTCACCTGTCTCACTTCTGCACAGAATCTCTCAGGAAGCAGGAAAGAGAGCTACAGGAGGAGGTACATAGGCTGAGGACCATCCATGTGTAACGCTGACTGATCCCGGTTGTTAGCGGGCAGGATTGAACCTGGGATCTCTGGAGCTTAGTGCATGAGCCTCTACTGCATGATCTAAAAGCCCTATGGCGATTAGATAAGGCTGTAGAGCAGACTCATCTCTCCCTCTTTCTCTCTCTCCCCCCTTCCCCACCCAGCCACTAGATGGGACAGAACACTGCACCCAGGAGGTGTGTGGGTTGCACATGAGGAATTCATTTAAAACAGGCATACAGAGACCTCCAAGGCTGAGCAATCCACCTGGAGAGGACTGCAGTAACACCACCGGAGGAGAGGAAACTGCTGCTTCACAGGGAGGAACCTGGCTTCTGTTTACTTCTGGTAGCAGGCAGCATTCCACCCCTGCTTCCAACCCATCATCCATAGAGATAGAAAACCAGTATGCTGCCCTGACACTGACAGATGAGTAATCTCCCCCAAATGGTGGAGAAGAGGAAGTCACGGCTTGGAGGATTGCAGCCACCATACCCAATAGGACATGAAAGGTGGTGATGGTCAGTGACTGCTTCCTAAGCTTGGACAGGAGACATCCATCTGCAGGCCTGACCTGGCACCCCAAAAGGTGTGCTGCCTGCCAGGGGCCTGTACCAAAGACATTGTGGAAGGATTGCAGAGGATCATCAACAGCCATGGGATGCTGTTCTGAGAAGGACTGCTGAGATGGGGTCCACCTATGAAGGAAGGGGAAGGGTATCTTCAGTTACAGACTGGTTAACCTAGTGAGGTGGGCTTTAAACTAGGTTTGATGGGGGCAGGAGACAAAAGCCCACAGATAAGTCCAAAAGGTGGAGACCTAGGTGAAGGGTCGGGGGACGGGGGGCACAGAGGAGAAATCTAGTGAACGTCTTAGATGTCTGTATACTAATGCAAGGACTATGGGAAATAAACAGGAAGAACTAGACATACTAGAGAATAATCTGGCATCACAGAAATGTGGTGAGATAATTCACATGACTGGAACACAGGTATAGAAGGGTACAGCTTGTTCAGAAAGGACAGGCAGAGGGAAAAGGGAGGAGGTGTTGCCTGGTATATCAAAAATTTATACATGAGGACTGAGGTTGAGATAGACGTGGGAGGCAGACCTGTTGAAAGTCTCTGGGTAAGGATAAAAAGAGTAAAAAACAAATCCAGTGTCATCCTAGGTGTCTACTATAGACCACTTAACCAGGAAGAAGAGGTGGATGAGGCTTTTTTAAAACAACTAACAAAAGCATCCAAAACACTGGACTTGGTGGTGATGTGGGATTTCAACTCCCAAGACATCTTTTAGGAAAATATAGCAGGGCACACATTATCCAACAAGTTCTTGGAATGCCTTGAAGACAACTTTCTATTATAGAAAGTGATGGAAGTGACTAGGGGAGAGTCTATATTAGATCTGATTCTGACATACAGGGAGGAACATTGAGGTTGAGCATTTGAAGGTGGAAGGCAGCTTGGGTGAAAGTGATCATGAAATGATAGACTTCATGATTGTAAGGAATGGTAGGAGGGAGAACCACAGAATAAAGACAATGGACTTCAAGAAGGCAGCTTTAGCAAACTCAGAATTGGTAGGTAAGATCCTGTGGGAAGCAAGTCTAAGGGATAACACAGTTCAGGAGAGTTAGCACTCTTTTAAAGAGACATTATTAAGGGACAAGAGCAAACCATCCCACTGCATGGGAAAGATAAGACATATGGCAAGAGATCATGCCAGCTTAATCAGGAGATCTCCAACAACCTGAAACTCAAAAAAGAGTCATCCAAAAAGAGGAAACTACATATTCATCCTTGTAATTTGACTTATTTTAAAAAGTTCACACATAACACAAGCATGTAAGGACAAAAATTAGAAGGGCCAAGGCCTCTTGTTCTAAAAAAATAAGATTAAACTAGCTAGGGACATAAAGGATAACAAGAAACCATTTTACAAATACATTAGAAGCCAGAGGAAGACCAAGGACAGAGTAGGCCCATTGCTCAATGAGGAGGTAAAGACAGTAATAAAAAATTAAGCAATGGCTGACGTGTTAAATTCCATTTTTGTTGTAGTTTTCACAAGTAAAAATAGAAGTGACTGGATGACTAACATAGTAAACATCAATGTAAATGGGGTAGAATATGAGGCTAAAATAGGAAAAGAACAAGTTAACAATTACTTAGACACGTTAAATGTCTTCAAGACAGCAGGGCCTGATGAAATACGCCCTAGACTACTTAAAGAACAGTCTGAAGAGATCTGAACCTTAGTGATTATCTTTGAGAAATCATAAAGGACGGGAAAGATCCCAGAGGACTGAAAAGGGCAAAATAGTACCTATCTATAAAAAGGAGAATAAGCACAACCCAGAGATTTATAAACCAGTCAGTTTAACTTAGGTACCCAGAAAGATAATGGAGCAAATAATCAACCAATCAATTTGTAAGCACCTAGAAGAAAATAAGATGACCTACAAAAAAAAAATCCAACATGGATTTGTCAAGAATGATTCACATCAAACCAACCTAATATCCTTCTTTGACAGGGTAACAAGCCTTGTGGCTGGGATGGAGACAGTAGATGTGATATAATCTCGACTTTAGTAAGGCTTTTGATAGCGTTTCACATGACCTTCTCATAAACGAACTAGAGAAATAGAGCCTAAACAAACTTAATATAAGGTGGGTGTGCACAATTTGTTGGAAAAGTACATTCAGAGTAGTTATCAGTGGTTCACAATCAAGCTAGAAGGACATATTGAGTGAGGATCTGTCATGGGTCTGGTTCTATTCAATATCTTCATAAATGATTTTGGATAATGCCAGAGATTATGCCTATGAAGTTTGCAGACACTACCAAAATGGGAGGGGTTGCAAGCACTTGTGGAGGACAGGATCAGAATTCAAAATTATCTTAACAAACTGAAGAAATGGTCTGAAATAAATAGAAATAAATTCAATAGGGATAAATGCAAAGTACTGCACTGAGGAAAGAATAATCAACTGCACAAATACAAAATGGGAAATGACTGCCTAGAAAGGAGTACTGCAGAAAAGGATCTGGGGGTTATTGTGGTTCACAGACTAAATATGGATCAACAAAGTAATACTGCTTCAAAAAAAGAAACCTCAATCTGGGAGTGTTGTAAGCAAGACACGAGAAGCAATTCTTCCACCATACTCGGCATTGATAAGGCCTCAACTAGAGTAGTGTTTCCAGTTCTGGGCACCACACTTTGGGAAAGATGTTCACAAATTGAAGAAAGTCCAGAGAGCAACAAAAATGATTAAAGGTCTAGAAAACATGACCTACGAGGAATGATTGAAAAAAAATGGTTTGTTTAGTCTGGAGAAGAGGAGACTGAAGGGGGACATGATAATAGTCTTCAAATACGTAAAAGGTTGTTATAAAGAGGACGGTGATAAATTGTTCTCCTTAACTACTGAGAACAGGACACAAAGCAAGGGACTTACATTGCAGCAAGGGAGATTTGGATTAGGAAAAACTTCCTAACTGTCAGGGTGGTCAATCAGTGGAACTAGTTACCTAGGGAGGTTGTGTAATCTCTGTCATTGGAGGTTTTTAAGAACAGGTTAGAGAAACACCTGTCAGGGATGATGTAGCTAATATTTAGTCCTGCCTCAGTGCAGGAGACTGGACTAGATAACCTACTGAGATCCCTTTCAGTCCTGCATTTCTATGATAATTTAACTAGTTGTTTCAAAGCTTTACTGGGAAGTAAACTGCATATGACAGCTGGTGCATCTATAGATGACTAAAGTGATGAACTGAAGAAGAAAGTATCCATAAATATTTTAAGATGACATTTTGGTTTGGGCACATACTTTGAGCCCAAAATGAGTAGTGATGGAGCTTTTAATTTAAAAGTAATTTATTGGTGAAATGTTATGAAAATCTGCCTGAAGACAAATAAATCAATATGACATTGGCAAAAAGTGCAGCAGCTGAAGATGAAAGCTGCCAACATATGTAGCAATTTACAATTTACAGCCAGTTGAAAAGTAGTGCAAACTAGGTTGCATCAGCGAAGACAGAATGAAACACTCAAACCACAGTTTTGGATTCTGAAATGAAATCACTCATTGAAGTGCTGACTGATGTGCAATTTGTTGCTTTCACAAGAGGAAGTAAGTAACTATTTGTTTGGACTCAGTCTGTGAAGCACAGCGTCTCAGTCACACGCTTTTACTTTCCCCTGTCCCGCAACATGACACCAGTTGCATGCAAGGGACAGAGAGGAGAAAGTATTGCTACTGCACTCAAGCTCTGCCCATAATTTCAAACTCCACTCCCAACCACTAGATGTTTCTGCTAAAATAATCTGCAGTGAAACAATACCGTTGATATTTACACCACCCACATTAGGTTTCAGAATTAAAAACCATTTGGAGGCATGGTGGTCATTCACCATTTCTTAGTCCTGGGATCATATTCTGATTCCATTTAAAACTATGCATCTATAGCATAACTGCATTGCCTGCAGTGGTATTTCTCTGGATTCACCAGGATCCAGAATTGGAATTCCTGCAGAACCTGGAAGGCAGCTTATTCAGAAATTCTCTTTGCAAGGCGAAAAGCTAGAATCCAAATTTTGTAATGGAGATCTTTGGTTCTACAGAGAGTAATCTTACCATCAGAAATGTGCTAATACCCGAGTACTGGTTCTTGGATACATGCAGTGATATACAAGCAATTAGAGATGAACTGGGCTTATGGAACAGAGTTAGCTCCGAACTCCACGAAAGTTAGGCTTGTTCTGAGTCAGAGGTCCCTGTTTGAGAAACGTTAGTTTTATCTATTCAGGAGGCAAATACAAATGACTTTCAGTACCAAACCAAATGCACATTTAAAATTCCTGAAGGAAACGGATACGATGAACTTTGTAAATCAGTGCAGAGTGAAAATTCTGTTCGCTCATGGCCGTTCATTAAATGCTCTGACAGTAACAAAATCTGTCACCTTATTTTTTTCTTTTGGAAGCATGACATGCAAATTGCAATGCTTAGTTTTATGTGGAAACTCTTCCGTCCGAGATGATGTTGAGTTTAACAATGACCCCATTGTAAATGTTTAATGCTGGATCGAAAGTGCAATAGTAAATCATCAAAAGCTACAGCCCAGTCATAATTCCATAGGCTTTTCTGTGGGGATATGCACAGATAACTTTATGACTAGGAAGCTATCAAGGTTTAGTACTGGGATAGGCATTGCACCAGAAAACCTTACTTCAAATGGCAGTAAAGATGCTAACAAGCCATGTCCGTGATTTATGGAGGAGGTTTCCGATAACTCTTTGCTTTCATACATGCATTGCAAGCTGCTGTGTTAAATGGGCACTCAGGAGCACGTAATGCCTGGCCTGAGTAGCTAAGGTGGGTACTAAGGAGGTGCATGGGTGGAAGGAGAGAATGCACTCTCCTCACAAGGACAAAATACTCTAATGCCAACGTGCCCTCACATGACAATGTGTCAAAAGCAGAACCGTGACTGAATGCACCCCTTATTCACACCCTACACGTCATTGTAATCATCTTTGGAAAAAATATGCCTTGTGAGGTATCATTTGAAAACTAACAACTTGCTGGTCCATAATCTCATGGCGAAATGTGTGTAGTAGCGTTCTATGTAAAGTTATGAACATGAGCTGAAGTTATGACTGAAATGTGGGGAGCCGTTAGACCAGTTTCTTGAAGACAAAGGACACGCTGGTGCCACTAGCCAGGTGATATCAAAGCAGATGGGCAATTACCTATTAAGTGGCCATTCTTTGGCAGTGAATGGGGGCAGGAACAGAATGATTTGCATTTTAACAAACAACGACATGGAACCTCTTTCATCATGAAACCCCATGTCTCCATCCTCACAGCTAGAAGGAGCTTTATCCAGGGATAACCCTCAGGAAAATGTGTTTCAAATGGTGACTGGACTATAAAAGGGAGAGGCAAAAACACCCCAGGTATATTCTCTCTGTGTGTCTCCCTCTCACCTGAGAAGACAAAGGAGCCAGCCCTTGGACTTTGGGAGGGGTTCTGACCCGATAATTTGATCAGCCCTGTTGCTGGGAACATGTGGTAAGGGTTTTACCTTGATCCAAGTCTAGTTTGTTAAGTTTTAGTACTAGAAAATGTTTCATCTTTATTTCTCTTGTAATGATTTCTGACTTTCATGCCTTATACTCTCACTCATAGGCGCCGACTTTCATCGGTGCCGGTGGGTGCTCGTGCCCCCGGCCATGCCCCAACTCCACCCCCGGCCCCGCCCCAACTCCACCCTGACCCCGCTCCTTCCCCAATTCCTGCCCTGCCTCCTCCCCCGGGCGTGCTGCATGGGGGGAAGCAGAGCACCCACCGGGCCCGGAAGCTCCCCGCCAGCCCCGCGCCCAGCTCACCTCTCCGAGGCTCCACTGGATGAGAAGCAGCAGCAGCTTTTCCTGGCTCCCTCAAGCTGGTTGGTGGCACCTCGGGGCAGGGATATGGGAAGGAGGCGGAGGGCTTGGCTCCGTCTCTGCCTCCTCCCCATACCACTCCCCCAGGGTGTCGCCGACCAGCTGGAGAGAGCCAAGAAAAGTGGCTGGCGGCTGCCGCTTCGTGTCCGGTGGAGCCTTGGGAGGCAGAGAGGTGAGTTGGGTGCGTGGTGGGGGGGCTGGCGGGGAGCTGCTGGTGGGTGCTGAGCACCCACCAATTTTTCCCTGTGGGTGCTCCAGCCCCAGAGCACCCACGGAGTTGGCGCCTATGCTCTCACTCACTTAAAATCTCTCTCTTTCCAGTTAAATAAACTTGTTTTATTCTTTAATCAGAACTAATCCAGTGCTGTGTTTACACTGAATTGTTTGGTAACTCCAATTAAAGTGGGTCAATGTACAACAGTTTGCTCTTACAGGAGCAATGGATCTTAATATCTGAACTGTCCAGGACGGGACTGGACAGAGCAGAACACACATTGTTGGAGAAAATCCAGGACTGGGAGCGTGTTTGGGTCACCTTGCAAGTAATAAGCAAGGCTGCTGGAAGCCAGAGTGCAGCTGTTGTGTCACTGACAGGCTGCTGCGGTCAGAGGTGCTGGACCAGTGGTCAGAGCTGCTGGACCAGCGCTGTGGCTATACACAGACACTCAGGGTGTGACCTGCCTGCTGTTTGGCTGGTTGTGAGTAACTGAGGTTGGGAGCTACAGCAGCAAAGCATTGTGAGGCACCCCAGGTTGCAGAGCAGGTGGTGACAAACCCCTCCCTGGTCTGGACTGCACTCCACAATGTGGCAGTGAACATTTCATGGAAGCATGTCAAATTTTGATTAATTTTTCATTTTTAAAACTGAACTTTTTGGAACTGAACACTTTGTTTCAAAATATATTTTCTTTCAGATTATAAAAAATGTAAAAATAATTAAATGTCAAAATCGGAAGAAAATATTTTGAGCTATCCAAAATGATTTCTTCCCTGAATTTTGTTCCAAGGGATATTTCAAGTTTTTGGTTTTGTTTAGTTCCAGAACAGAAATAAAATGTGAACTCATAGGGTAGGTCTACACTTACCGGCTGGATCGGAGGCGTCGGATCGATGTTCTGGGTTCGATTTATCACGTCTTGTCTAGACGCGATAAATCGAACCAGGAAGTGCTCCCCCGTCGACGCTGGTAATCCAGCTCGACGAACGGAGTAGGCGGAGTCGACGGGGGAGCCTGCGCGCCGCGTGTGGACCCCGGGTAAGTACCTTTTCATTCGAACTAAGATAGTTCGACTTCAGCTACGTTATTTGCATAGCTGAAGTTGCATATCTTAGTTCGAATTGGGGGGTTAGTGTAGACCAGCCCATAGAATTGCCCATGAAATGGAATAGTCACTTTCCACCCAGCTCTCACCCCGAAATTAGCCCTTTCTTACATGGCAGATAAACACTGGTTCTAGTGCATGAGCAACATCTGCAGAGATGGGAGAGCTGAGGAGGTTGGATTTGCTCCATGGATCTGTAACACAAAGTAGGGTTGGAAGAGCTGCATAAAATAAATCTCACCCCTACCCCCACTCTTGTCTTAAAGTCAACCCAAACTTTTGGTTTCTTCGGGTACTTATCAGGGGCCTCAGAACTTCAACGCTTCAGGTAGGAGCAGAACAGCCAAAATGCCTCCAGAAAAGCTGTTTGCTCAGCCTGATCGGAAGCAGGAAATCCTAGAAATCCTCCAGCAGAGCCTGTTTTTGCAAGGTTCCCAACCCAGTTTTGCAAAGCTAGCATCTGGCTGAGGTATGCACCAGGAGTTTGGGTGTCACTCAGACAGGAGCCAAGCTCTGCATTGTTGATGTTTGCTTATCTCCAGTATAGATAGGGCTCTTCATTTTTTGTTTTTATTTTATTTAATTTTTTCAGGGAATTTATCGGGGTTTTTTACCACAACAACAAAAACAGCTGAAAATCAGTGCAAAAATCTAGTAATAATTTTTCTGGGTAAATATCAGGGTTTATTTTGGTGGACAGAAAGGCAGGGGGGCAAAAGTATTTAGTAGATTAATGCTTTGAATTATGTTCATCAGTGCGGTTTGCTGCAGCACTAAAACAGAACTCAAAACACAATGCCACCTCTGAGTTTAAGAAAACGATATATCCCTAATCCCCAAATAAAACTTTTCATTTGAATAAACAATTTACTGTTGTAGACTTAGAACTATTAGCCTGTAAATATTTACATTTAATAATTGGGCCACACCATGTGCAGCGCGTACACTCAGCTTCATCCTTTTCTCCTGTTTTTGTTTTTTAAAACTTTCGAATACTTACTTGTGTTCTGAAACATATTCTGATACAGATTTTCATTTTCTTCCCATTTTAGTGGGTCAGATCTTAAAACCGTTATCTGCTAACAACTTGAAAGAAGTAGTTGGTGGGCGTGAGATTCATCAGTATGTTCAGATACGCATGCACTTCAGAGCTTGCATGTGTGCCTGTTTGTTTATTGTGTGTATCTTCTACAAAAATAATAGCAAACCCGTTAACTGCATTTTATTGGCAACTGTACTGGAATTATTACTTAAATGCCCTTTTTGTTCTATCTACCAGAAATAACTGATACCAGATATTGCACTAAACTTTATAATGATTTTTTTTCATCTTGCTTATAAATGTAGGTCCTGATCCTGCAAAGATTTATATATGTGCTTAAGCACAAGTAGTCCAATCCATGGGTCGTCTCACATGCTTCAAGGTAAACATGTATAAATCTTTTAAAGATCGAGACAATACGTAGTTTTGTTTTCAAAAAATTTCTGCTATCAGTTTACCCATGAGCAAGGCCCTACATGTTCAGTATTATTTTGTTTAAAAATTCCTGGGAATTTATCAATGTTTACTACAAAAATTAAAAAAAAGATTCAAATCAGAGCAAACAATTAACTTCACAGTTTTATAGTAAATATTGGGGGCAGTGGGGTAGAAAAAACAACTTATAGAGAAAGGTAAGAATATTGAAATTAAAAGGAGTTTAATGCTGCAGTTTATTTCATAAAATGTATATTAACCATTAGTACACATATGCATGCATGTGTATGTGTGTATCTTCCACTGCCTTGCCTTACTTTAACAGACAACCTTGCAATTACACTTAATAATAAATTAATCTAACATAAACATATTTACCTCATATAAAGTATTAGAGGTTCTTAACATAATCAGTATTTTCCCATACATGAGTGGTCGAAACTGAGGGTGAAAATCATGTAAAAACTGAATAATTGCTTTTGTAAAACCTGGGAATTTTTCAGTAAAAATTGAAAACAGAGGGCCTTGAGTATAGAACTTTTATTTATGAACATTGGACCAAATTCAGCCCAGGCCTAAGTAGGCGTAATCACACATAATGCATTCGCTCCTGTCTGTCTCCACCAGGACCAGCCTTGGCTAATATATTTTGTTTCCTATAATATAAATTAATCCTACTGACTGGGAAGAGCCCTACTGAACTGCGTATGCCAAAACCCTCTAAGCACTTGATTTATGTAAAATAATCAGCGTGTTATTGTTGGGGTTTGAGGTCACTTCACTATTTTCTTTTAACATCTACTTTAGTTCCCATCCTGTACCAATTAGCACAGACAAGCGGGTCTCCAGCTAAACAGGGCCTCCTCAGCTTTGAGAAAGCTCGAGTCAGCCTTTGTCTACCTGGCCCGATTCCCCTCCCTTCTTAAAACTGACAGGTAGGTTTTGGCAAGGAGCCAGTGGGGAGTGTGGGGCTGCTTGCTTTCCACCTACAGGGAGATAGAGACTCCTAATTTTGCAAAGGACGTGACTCCCAATGAAAGCAACTAAAAGCCTTTCGTTCTGCTAACAGTGAGAGTCCAATAATGAGAGCGACAAGGTGGGTGAGGTAATTGTTGTATCCTTGAGGGCAGCAGTTTTAGGAAGAAATCACTTAAGACACGGAGAGCTGTGAGCCTTAAAAGCAGCCATTTATTTCACACACTGAACTAACCAAACCAGCCAAAACTGGCTCGGCTATCCCCTAACAATCTAACTCAGTTGCCATAGCAACAACAAGGTGCTATTACCACAACAACAACATATTCCTCACCCTTAATAAGAACATCCCCTAACTAAAACAAACACTAAACTAGGGAAGGAGGGTAGACTGCCTCCAGTCCCAGCTAAACCCTGGGGATAATTTTGCCCCATAACCGTGGGTTCACCCTACCTGAAGATCCAGCCATTGAAGAGGTCTTCTGTCTCTATTTGGATTATGGCGAACTTCTGGTGTTGTTGCACCCAAAAGTACCTTGGGCGCAGGCCTGACAATGGGCTCAGGGTTCATAGTGCGAACGGGTGAGGAGGTGGTATCAGCTTGTTCCGGGCAAGGAGGTATCTCAGACGCTGGCTGTAATGGTGGAGAACAGTCAGGAACAGGTGATTCTTGATTCGGTGTCCCACCAGAAGAGGTGAAGTCAGACAACTCAACTGAAGATCAGAGGGGTAGCCGTGTTAGTCTGGATCTGCAGAAGCGACAAAGGGTCCTGTGGCACCTTATAGACTAACAGAGGTATTGAAGCATAAGCTTTCGTGGGTCAATACCCACTTCTTCGGATGCAAGCAGTGGTTTCCACTTTGTCGCTTCAACTGAAGATGTGTCCTGAGGACTGGCATGACCTGGCAACAGCTGATCTACATGCCGCCGCCAGGTGAGATTCTCTGCAGTCCGGACTGTGTAGGAAACAGGTCTTGTTTGAGCGATGATGGTGGCAGGGACCCATTTAGCTCCAGAAGTATAATTCTGAACCAAAACTGGCTGTCCCTAGGTAAAGGTTCGGTCTTTTGCTCTGGATGCACGTCTGATGACTCGATATTGCTGCCGACGTTGCACAGTTTGTCTGGGTTCAGGTTTCAGCAGATCAAAGCAAATGTGCAGCTGTCGTCCCATCATTAGAAAGGCTGGGATGCCTAGGTCGTAGCATGAGATATGTTTCTGTAGGAAAGTAAGAAGGTGTCCTGATGCTTTTGAATGGAGTGTTGTCCCCTTGCCAATTTCAAAGCTTGTTTCATTGTCTGCACAAATCTTTCAGCTAATCCGTTGGTGGATGATGATATGGTGCTGAAGTGATATGGTGTATCCCATTTGCCTTCATAAAATTTTGAAACTCCTGAGAGACGAACTGCGGTCCGTTGTCGCTCACAAGTTGTTCTGGCAGACTGAAACAACTAAAGAGTCTCCGTAGTTTTTGGATAGTACTCTCTGCAGTAGAGGACTGCATTATAGAGACTTCTGGCCATTTAGAATGGGCATCTACCACCACCAAGAACATGCTTCCTTCAAGGGAGCCAGCGAAGTCAACGTGAATACATTGCCATAGGTTTTCAGGCCAGTCCCATGGGTGTAGAGGCACCTACTGCGGTGCATTCCTGACATCCTGACATGACATACAAGCTCTTGCCTTCTCTTCAATAGCACTGTCCAATCCAGGCCACCAAAAATAGCTTCATGCAATTTCCTTTATGCGCACTATTCCACAGTGACCGGAATGTAGCTGTTCTAACATCTGTGATCTCAGTGGTGGTGGGATAATGACATGTCTCCCCCACAACAAACAACCAGATTGGATCAATAACTCCGTCCTCCTGGACATGTAGGTAACAAGGTCAGGTGAGACTGGAGAGGTTCGTCGAGATTTTCCATGCATCACCAGGTCCATAACTTGGGACAATACTGGGTCAACACGAGTTGCCTTCTTTATCTGAGTAGCAGTGATGGGTGTATTCTCTACGTGTTCAAAGTAGAAGATTTCCTTTTGGGCAGTATCTTGATGTTTGACTGGCAAAGGCAACCTTGAGAGACCATCTGCATTGCCGTGCAGAGTGAATTTCCAATATTTGATTTCATATGTGTGCGCTGAAAGTAACAATGCCCAACGTTGCATATGACTAGTAGCTAATGGGGGGATGCCTGTGTAGGGTCCAAAAATTGACGTCTGAGGTCGATGGTCTGTGAGAAGAGTAAACTTCCGCCCAAACAGGTACTGATGAAACTTCCGAATTCCAAAAACGATCCCTAATGCCTCATGTTCGATTTGGGCATAGTTAGTTTCTGCTTTGCTTAGAGTGCATGAAGCAAAAGCAATAGGTCTCCTCCCGAAGGCATAATGTGTGACACGACTGCTCCCACTCCATAAGGGGAGGCATCACAGGCCAATTGTAGGGGTAAGGATGGATCAAAGTGTGTTAGAACTTCAGAATTTAGCAATGCATCCTTAGCTTTGTTAAATGCAACATTACAAACTTCAGCCCACTTCCAGGTCTTGTTCTGCCTAAGGACTTCGTGAAGTGGTTTTAGCAGTGTGGCTAACTGTGAGATGAACTTTCCATAATAGTTCAATAGTCCTAGAAATGAGTGCAGCTGGCTAACATTTCGAGGCGGGGGAGCCTCCACAATAGTCTTAACTTTTTCAGGGGCCTTATGAAGACCTGCAGCATCAATGATGTGTTCCAAATATTCAACAGAGGGCTGGAAGAATTAACACTTGTCTTTGCGGACTCATAAGCCATACTCTTCCAGGCTTTGTAGGGTAGCCTCTAAATTCTTTGGGTGATCCTCATCATTCCTTCCAGTGACCAGGATGTCGTCCAGATAGCACTGAACTCCTGGCAAGCCATACAAGATCTAGTCCGTAGCCCTCTGTAACAGGGTGGGAGCAGACGTTATTCCGAAGGGTAGGCAACAGTATCGATAAAGCCCCTTATGAGTCACAATTGTCAACAGCTCTCGGGACTTTTCATCAACGTGCATCTGTAAATACACTTGACGCAGATCAATCTTACTGAACTTTTGTCCCCCAGCCAGGCCTGCGAAGAGGTCATTGATGCGGGGAAGCGGGTATTGCTCTGCACACAACACTGGGTTGACAGTGACTTTAAAATCACCGCAAACCCGGAGGGAGCCATCTTTCTTCACTATTGGAATGATAGGAGTGGCCCATGGACTATGGGTAACTGGGATTAGGACTCCATTGGTGACCAGGCGCTCCAGGTCTGCTTCAACTTTCGGCCTGATGGCATATGGCACAGTTCGGGCTTTCAGATATTTTGGTTGACTGTCAGGTTTAATGTTCAATGTCACAGTGATTCCCTTCGTACGTCCCAGATCCTCTCCAAAAACAGCAGCATGTTTCCTTAGTATAGTGGCTGGACCGGTTTCTTCTTTAGTCATTCGGTGCACTTCTGCCCAATTCAGCTGAATCTTCCCAAGCCAAGACCTACCCATTAAGGCGGGGTAATTACCTCTCACCACACACCGTGGTAATGTAGTAGCTTGTCCATTGAGCTCCACCTTAACATCAATAGTGCCCAACATGGGCACAGCTTCTCCCGTATATGTCTTCAGAACAGTTTTTGTTGCCTTAAGCGGAAGATGCTGTAGCTTTTCTTTATACACAGTCTCGGAGACCAGCGAGACAGCTGCACCGGTGTCCAGTTCCATGCGAATAGGTTTGCCATCCAACAATGGGGTTACCCAGTATCCATGTGAGCCCACTGCCGAAGACAAAACGTGCAGTGGCATTTCTTCTTGCGATGAGGTGTCACCTTGGTCATCCTGGGTCTGCTCTAGGGTATGCAGCTTTCCCTTTTTGGTCGGCCAGACCACAGGCCTCTTTCTTTTGTTTACAGGCACACTCAATGTGTCCCTTTTCACCACAGTGTCGACACATCAGGTCCTTACACCAGCATTGTGATGCCTGGTGACCTGGCTTACCACAGCAGTAACATTCCTGACTCTGCACAGTTTTGTGGGTAGGTTCTTGAGACACCTTATGCACCCTAGGGGATTCACCAATGTATTGCGCCTCCTTTGTAGCCAGTTCCATGGAGACTGCAATATCAACAGCCTTCTGTAAAGTAAGCTGAGTCTCTCTCAATAGATGCTTCCGTATAGCTTCACTCTACAGGCCCCACACTAACCTGTCACGCAGGGCATCATTTAACATCTCTTAAATTCACAGTGTTCCGCAAGCCTTTTAAAAGTTGCTACAAATTGTACAACTCTTTCATCTTCCTTTTGGTCTCTTTTGTGGAACCTATATCTTTCAGCAATTACCAGTGGTTTTGGGGGGAAATGGGACCCCAGGATTTCCACAATGTCACTGTAAGATTTGGTTTCAGGCTTAACAGGGTGTATAGTAAACTGCGTAGCAGGGAGTAGGTTTTAGCCCCTACAACACTTAAGAATATTGGCACCTTCTTCTCTTCTGTAATGTCATTTGCAATAACAAAAAGCTCAAAACGCTCAGTATACACGTGCCATTGCACTATATTCTCAAAAGGTTTCAGTGGCCCTGTAAGTGTAGCCATGGTTTTAGTTTCAGGTTTCACAGTCAGTGCCAACAAGACAGCACAGTCAGTGCAAATGAGCCAGTTCTGACCCCCTTCCAACAGTTAAAAGATTTTGGTAGTTTTTTTTTCTTTTCTTTTTTTTACCTCGACTTCTATTTCCTTCTGTTGCTGGGGCAGCACAGAGATCCCATCCTCATCACCACTTTGTTGTGTCCTTGGGGGCAGCAGTTTTAGGAAGAAATCACTTGAAACACAGAGAGCTGTGAGCCTTAAAAGCAGCCATTTAGTTCACACACTGAACTAACCAAACCAGCCAAAACTGGCTGGGCTATCCCCTAATAATCTAACTCAGTTGCCATAGCAACAGCAAGGTGCTATTACCATGACAACCAAGTACACAACAGTAATAGCTACAGCAACACTGTAAATGTCTGATAATGAAAACATATTTCTAAGCTCACAACTTAGACCAACTAGGGTGTCAAAACTTTAAAGGACCAGCTCCTCCGCTGGTATAGCCACTGAAGTAAATCAGCATAGCTCCCTGGGCACCAGTCACTGATACCTCGTGATACAAACACAGGGTTCTGAGCCGATTCAGTGTCACAGGAGGAGGAAGTCACTGTATGGTTAAGAACAGAGGAAGGCAACTACTGCAAGAAGTTATTTGAGACTCTTGGTTGGAATCAAACCCCACCCACCTGCACTTTTGCTCTAGCTCTTTTGCTAGTCAGGGTAGGAAACAATTTTCACCATCCACCCCCAGCAGCACCAGACAGCAGCCAAGCAAAAGAAGTCCGGCTATCAGAGCAGACCAAGAAAGAAATAAAAATACATTTAAAAAGCCAAGCAGCACAGCACCTTCTGGAAGTTGGCACCTACAGTAACCACCAATGTTCCCTCTAATTTTTGACAGGTCGTGTGCGCAAAAAATGTCTTCTGTGCAAATTTTTGACAGGCTGTGTGTGCAAAAAATGTCTTCTGTGCAAATTTTTGACAGGCTGTGTGTGCAAAAAATGTCTTCTGTGCAAATAGTTGTGCTTCTGTGCAAATTTTTGTACGTGCAGTGTTTCACTGTGCGCGTGCACACAGCTTAGAGGGAACAGTGGTAACCACCCTCTCCTCTGCCCCTAGAACTGCTCTAGTCTTGCCCATCTGAGACCACCTCTCCCCACCCTGTGCCATCGTGCCGCTGCTGTGATCAGTGGATTGAGCCAGCAGGAGCTCCTTGGGTATAAAAGAGAGGCGCTGCCAGCGAGGCATTCCCTGAAAGGGTTTCTCAGCTTCCTTGCCCTGAACCCCCTGGGCTTGGTGGCCTTCAGGGCAGGCTTCCAGGCCTGCTCTCTCTAGCTGGCTTTGTTGGTGGGTGGGTAGGAGGGGCACAAGAGGGGTCAATGTTTGTGCAGGAGGGAGGGGGTAGCTGCGGGGCTTCATTTGCACTGTGGTTGGTGGAAGAGAGGGGAGTAGAAACTGGCTTTACACATTTTGGGAAAGGGCCCAGAAGGAGCCCTAGAGTCTGGCTACTCCGAAGCAGGAGGTGTAATTTCCAGCTTGGGTAGATGTCCACATACTGGCTTTGATCATGCTAGGCACCAAAAACAGCAGGATAGGCACGGCAGCATGAGTGGTAGCCCAGGCCAGCCACTCAAGTATGTACCTAGAGTCTCAGATGGGATTGTACTTGGGCGACTATCCTGCATTGCCACCCATGCTGCTGTGGCTACGCTGATATTTTTAGGGTGCTTCTTCGATCAGAGCTAGCATGGGTATGTCTACGTCAGCTAGAAATTACACCCTTCAGTAGAGAGATTCCTTAGTGTACGCTGTTAAAAATCTACATTAAATACATACCTGCATAAAAACATACCTTTCACATTCTCATTCCTATTCCACTTACACAACGAGGGTGCACTCTCCCAACAAGTGTGGTGAGTGTTCATTGGGACATGCCCACTAGAAATAGGTCCAAGTCACAAAGATCAGATCCAGAGCTGAACTTCCCCAAGCCTGGGGGCGGGCATGGTTCACCCCAAGAAAGAGTCAGGGACCAGCCATAAGATCTAGACCCAGATCAACTCAACATCTGGAGTTCTCTAGAATCTTCATCTCTAACAATGTTCACATATTATAGAAAGAGTGAGAAATGCTACCATTTTATGCTAGCCTTGTAACATACATTTAGAAAGAATGCAGACAGTCTGTATATGCCGGAATCAAAAAATAAGCCTGGGAAACTTTATTTTTTGGTGTGGAAAACAATCATCTACATGGCCAAGAGCTGTGATTTATGTGAATCAGTTCATTTTTAATTTATGAAGCAAATAGTAGCAGTCACCTTTCATTGCATTCCCAGGGCACTACCCAATTGGAAAAGAGTCAAGCCTCGACAAATGGAATCTTTAATCCTATAAAAAGAAATCGGTTACTTTGTTTGAAACTGAAATAGGACAAGAGAATGCGGTTAAGTGGAACCTAAAGCATTAGATGCCAGGTTTAAACATAGGGGATGGTTTGTTGGGGTTTTTTTTAAAGTGTCGGATGAATCTTCCATTGATTCTGAAAATACAGACGGCAAAAAATTGGATAGATATGGCACCAATTAGTTTCAGGAGCTTGAACCTGCTTTCTTAAGCCCTCCTTGTGCTGCAGAGCTCAGCAGGAGATCCCTTGGTTCAAGTTAAGCTTTATGGACTGTGATATTTACCTCTCCAAACTTTACCTGGGCTTGTGAAGTGCTGATGCCCAGACTCTCAAAATGTGGTTTGGTGCCTAACTCCCATTGATTGCAATGAGAATTAGGTTCTTCTGAGGATCTGGGCCTAAGTGACCTCAGATCCCAATGGAGTACATGGAACCTGCAAGGTCAGACCCTGTTGCAGACAATCTGCAGAATGCTCCTTAGAAAACCTAGTGCTGATTGTGGGGGCTGAGCTATTTTGAAAAGCTGTCTCACAACAGGTAATACACACAGACAAAAGCTATAAACTGCAAATGTTTTGGTTACAATGATTTGAGGACTTCAATAGCTGAGACATAGGTGAGAGGACATTGCAGGGGTGGGTGGGTGAGATTCTGTGGCCTGCGTTGTGCAGGTGGTCAGACTAGATGATCATAATGGTCCCTTCTGACCTTAAAGTCTGAGTCTATGAATGTTTAGGTTTTGGAAATATTGTCTAGTTCAGCTAAACTGGGGTTTGAAAACCAAAAATTCTAATATTTTTACCCACAATTTAAAAAAATCACTGAAAACTATTTTAATCAATTTCGTGAGCGAGTTTTTTTTTTAACGATTTTAAAGCCTCCCCATGAGAAATTGGCTTTAAAAAAACAAAACAAAAAAAACAGCTCTTTGAAAAGGTGAGCCCCGAATGTTTACTCTCTTACTCGCCTTTGCCTGTGTCTGCTTTAATTCAATAATAGTGCCACCTAGCTCGTATTAGCCACAAATCTCAAAGCATTTTACCAAGGAGGTCATTCTCATTTTCCCTATTTTACAGTTGGGGAAACAGACACAAGGATGGGAGGCAACATGCCTAAGGTCACCCAGCAAACCAATTCAGGGACAGGAATGGAAGCCAGAGCTCCTGAATGCCAGGCCAGTGCTCTATCCATTAGACAATACAACTTGGTTATTTTTCCTCTTGCAGGCTGTCACTCACTGAAGTCACTGGCAGAACAATTAAACTGTTCCATGAGATTCCCCTGGGATAGCTCTGTGGTTTTAGCATTGGCCTGCTAAACCCAGGATTGTGAGTTCAATCCTTGAGGGGGCCATTTAGGGATCTGGGGCAAAAATTGGGGATTGGTCCTGCTTTGAGCAGGGGGTTGGACTAGATGACCTCCTAAGGTCCCTTCCAACCCTGAGATTCTATTATTTGTTTTCTCGTCCTCTCCTAAGGGTATTTCAGAGCATAGCTTTGTGGCTTTCAGTCTTGGTGAGAAGCTTTCGCCCCACTGTTGAACCTTAGCATTTCACTGATTTCTCTCAAAAAGCCTGTGTTTAGAGCAATCTGCACAATGTATTGTTTTGGGTCACCCAGGGTAATGCCCCCAGGTCTCTGGAAAGAGGAGTGGTTCACTTAGTAGGATCTCAAATTAAGTTATGCCCAGTTACACCTTCTGAGTTCTTCCCCCAGGTGTCCTCTATTGACATCAGCTGGTGCTGTGATCTTTTCAGACCTCACAAGAGGAGGAGTTGGTGTCAACACTTTAGTGGGAGACCTGCAAAGCAAACTGAAACAGGAGACCAGGCTGAGCCAACAACCCAGCCTGGCAGCAGGGGGCACTGTCTTTGGGCTATGATGTAAAATAGAGGACTTGACCACGTGTTGTAAGTAAAGATCCCATGTGGCACTTATATTTGGGGTGTAATCCCATTGTGTGGTCATATTCCAGCACGAACTATTACATTCTGCCTCCGGAAAGTCCCCCTGCAGTTTCAGTTGCATGCAGTATTCTTCCTTTCCTTTCATAAACACTGATAGGTGCTCCTAAGTAGCTGCAGTTTTCCACCTCAGAGGTGTGTCCATTTCAGTGGTGGGTGTCTGGACGATGTGATCTCTATAGATCCCTTAACTACTGACTGACTAGCTGTACGACTCTGGCCTGCTCTGTATGGCCATTAAACATCTCATGTTATTAAGAGCTGGGTTTGTCTTCAGTGCTTGGCTAAATCTGCCCTCCCCCACTGTTGAGCAGTGGCCTACATGCCAATTGTCCAGCTGACTGCTGAATTCCAGCCCAGAGGTGGCTGCATTTCAGTGGTAAAGTGATCCTTGGGTGTGTATAGATTGTATACACATACACTTTGGTGTCTCTTGGGTAATTTTAAAACGTTAAGGAAGGACTTCTCAGAAAAGCTGAGAAATCTTTGCTTCTCTGCCTCTAGATATTAGTCTCCACATTTGCAAAGCCTTTCAGAAGGAAGTTGCCATGGGGAACATCTCATTTCTCATTGGTTTCCTCCCAGACAGGACCAGGTGGCATTTCAATGTTACAGTCATTCACAGGGCAACAGAGAAGCCCCCAAACGGACATACCACCAAGTAAGAAAATTAGCTGCTAACAGATTCATTCTCTCTGAGATCTGGTATGTAGACTATACATATAGAAATGCAGGATCAGATTGCAAAGCAGTGAGGTATCAGATGATGCCTTCTAGAGATATCTCAGAGAGCCCCAGATAATGAAACTCTAGCTAATGTGTCCTTGGCATTATTTATTTTTGTAAAGTTTAAATAGCACATTCCTCTCACGAGTTGTCCTGTCACTTTATTATAGACTGAACAGACCTGAAAAAACCCCAAACCACTAATATCCACAGTGAGAGCTGTCCATGATGGTGTCTTCTTCATAGCGTGCTGCATGTTAGAAAACACTTAATGAGGCCAAAGGTCTGTTTAAATCTCAAGATTTTCAACTGCACTTTGCTGAATAAAGTTATCTGGTATTATTTCAAACAAGACCCTGACCCAAACCTCAGATCCAAATACCCTGGAACTTCAGAAGTCAGGGGCCAAAGAATCTGGATCAGGAGGGCTTATAGTTCCACCACCGCACCAGGATCCAAACACCCCCCCAGATGCTGAGGCCATGAAATTCAAATCCAGCTGTCTGATTCTGCTCTCATATCCAGGAGTTTTATATCTGTGCAACACCTCTGACTTCAGTGCAGCACCTCCTAATATACTGCAGTATAATTAGAGTAGGAGCAAGCCTCTGGCTCTGAATTTCAGCCAAGTTTTGTTTTAGGCCCATATTCCGATATTCCACTGATGTCACTGGAAGCCGGACGTTAACATCCAAAGGCAGGATTTGGCCTTATGCATTATATAGGGAATATAAAATAAGTGTAAGTTCATCCTGTAACTGGGCAGAGTCCCTATCCTGCTACTCTCCACAGCACCCATTCATCCACCCACACAGAGGATGATGTCCAAAACTCCCCACCCGCTTCCCATAGATGCTGGAACTAGAGATGCTGAGGGTGCTGCTGCTCTCCCTGGCTTGAAGTGGTTTCCATTATATACAGGCTTTACAGTTTGGTTCGATGGCTCTAAGCCTCCTCATTATACATATTGTTCCAACACCCCTGCCGCTTCCTGGAGTTTTTCCTTTATTCTTAAATGAGAAAACACAAAACTTGCCTGAGTTGACCATTTCTAGAGTTTTCCCTGCCAGACCCTCTGTTCACTCCCTAGCTCTCCCTCTCTACACTTTATTCTGCTAAATTGGGCTCAGCAAAACCCATCTGGTCCTGCTGCAAGGGTGAGTCAGCAAAATAGCCCTGCATCTCCGGGCATGATCCTAAAACTGGACATCCTTCTACATGTAAGCAGGGGCTGAATGAGCTCTCCCCTGACATCTAGTGATAAACTGGGGAAGAGGACTCCAGAAGCTGATTTTGTTTGCATGAGCACACCCACTCTGCCTAGATGCTCAGCATGATGGGACTGCTTTGTCCAAATGATCACTTTTGCCTGGTGTTGGATCCTCAGTTTCGTTGTTATTGGGGCAGGGGTAATAAAAGGTTGTTATTCTTGTTGTGTGAATCAAGGGAAGCAGAACTGTGCTTGGCATGCCCTGACTGAGGGACTCACCCTCAAGTAAATGGTACTCTCTAGGCAGGGGACAGTGGGCTGGCTCTGACCAAGGACAACAACTGTGAGAGTGGGGTGTAGAGAAGGGAGGGGCACATTAAAAGAACTTTAGGGTGCTGGATGTAAGAGCTTAAGGCACAAGGACACTGCCCAATGTACTCTGGAGTGGGACTTTTACTCATGGTTTTATATTTATGAATCCTGCTTGCGGCGTTTTCCCAAATTAAATGTCAAGTGACTTCCCTCCTTTTATTAAAAGTTTCTTTTATAACACTCAGACCCTGTGCTTGCGAGAGGGGAAGTATTGCCTCTTAGAGGCGCCCAGGGGGTGGTGTGTAATTGTCCCAGGTCACTGGGTGGGGGCTCCAGCCGGTTTTGTGTTATTGTTGAAAAGGAACCCCTAGATACTGAACCCGGCCCTTGTTGCTGCTGACTCCACCTGGCAGCAGGGTTACATACACACAAATTAGAACTCAAGGTCTGGCAGCAAGGAGCAAGTTGGAAATAGAAAGGGACAAAGACCAGACAGGCAAAGATATTAAGGTTGATAATAAAAACCCTATTTAAACACATTAGTAGCACTGCGTTTTTGCATGAATTGTTGTTGTTGAAAACAATAAGGCAATTTCTATTCCAAGGGCAGTTTTAGAGGAAATCACAGGGTGACTTTCGGATACTGCAATCCCTCAGGAAGGAGTTGTGCAGCAGCTTGAAAGACCTCGAGTGCAATCAATCACGAGGGGCTAGATGGTGTTCCTCACCACCTGCTCAGGGGCAAAGGGTGAGCAAAACCCTTCTCTGCCTTTTGTGGGTGTGCAATAGCAATCATTGAAATACCCTGCTCACTTCTACTCCCTTGTGGTGAAGGGGAAGGGAGGGGCAGGGAAGAGGCAGGGCTATGTCCCCTGCCATGCTCCTCTTGAACACACAGTGGCCATTCTCTGCAATTCATTGCATCTCCTCCAATCCAATGGATAAAGGAGAGTGCTCCCCAGAGCTGCGTCTGGGACAGGGCTGCTGCCTATGCAGGGCTGTGGTTTGTTAGACACAATCTAGCCTTAAGACTGGGTGGTATTCATCTGAAGGTTCCATAGGAAATAACATGTGACACAGCGGTGATACTGACATATACATGACACATTGCTGACAAGAATGTGCAATACATCCTTAAACCCATCCTTTCTGGCAGATTGGAAAGGTGCTAACATGGTGCCCATCTGCAACCAACGACCAAGTAATTATGTCCATTAATAGCTCATGCAACCATGTAAGCTAAGATAATAGGAGTAATCAAACTCCATGCTTCGGGGCACACATAATGTTACATATTGGTGGGGGGGGGGGAGAAAGAATCGCTTCCCTGACCACTCATGCACAGCATTGTCCAGGTGCATTATGGGTTGTTTCTGAAGCATCTGGTATTGGCCATTGTCAGAGGCAGGACCAGATGGACACGAGGTCTGATTTAGTGCAGCGATTCCAGTGTTCGTATTGGCCAAGAGTTTCAGAAGTGGCTTTGATTATGAGCATCTCCATTTTCAGGGTGTCCAGCCTGAGCTGTCTTAACAGCGCCTGATTTTCAGAAAGTGTTGAGCACCCACCCCCTGGAAATAAGACCCCTTCCAGGTGCCCCAAGCCAGGGACCCAAAAATCAACAGACCCTTTGAAGATCACGACCATTACTTCTCACTAAGTCCTTTAAAATTTTATTAGCTTTCTCAAAGAACCGTAACAAACTTGGTTTTCCCCTGCAGGCACCATGCTGCTCTGACCCTCCCAGGTGATAATTACCCAAGATGTGTATTATTCTCTGCCTAATTAGATTCCTCAGTTTCACTGCCACCAACTTGAAACTCAGCAGAGCCTGTAACTGCTGGGGTCACCTGTGACTTCCATTAGCAACTTTCCAACCTTCAGGGACACGGATCAGAGATGTGTCAACATTGCTGCTATTTGACTGTTTGCTTCAGACGCCCTCCATCTGGCACTGGCGATTTCCGGCACTAGAAGTTCTCAAGTGGCTCTATAACTTCCTCTCAGAGGCAGCAGTCTCAAAAAAGTTATGAAATAGGAATTCCCCCAGCACCCTAAAGTAAAGATTGGTGCGGGGGGGAAATCTCACTTTTCTTCTTCCTATTCTATTTATTTGTCTGAGGAATGGAATGGGGATAACACTAGCCTAGCTTACAAGACCGGGAAAACAACTTACGATCTGCAGGTGGAAGTCTCGGCATTCATTTATTAATGCTAGATAGGGGAAAGATGGCTAAATCAGACAGCTGCTCACTGTGTTTATTCCCATCAGCAGAAATATCACTCAAGGAGCCCCTTTGAAATTGGCCGCTATGGGGATGAGCGGTGGAACACTATCTGAGCAGTGGGCCCAAATACAAACAACATCCAAACAGATTAATGATTCATTCCTGTTCACTCTAAATGTCCTAATAACCTTGTTGCTGACCGGGGCCCTGAGGGATGCAGTGCTACCACTGCTGAGCATGGCAATTTGCTGCCTGACAATGAAATCTGCTCGGATTCTAAATTCCCATGGGCATGCTCTGCAAAGGGTAGAACAGATCTGTCCCCGCTACGGGGTGAAACTGAAAGGTAGCTGTCTGATGGATTGGGGACAGACCTGATGTGGTGCAGCTTTTGCCAACGCGACGCATATACGGCAGGGAAGTCAATGTTAACCTTGCAGCTGAAATCTAGAGTGGGTGGTTTAGTGATCGCAGTATAGGCCTGGGCCTAACGACTCAGAGCCTGATCCAAGATACACTGAGTTCAGTAGAAAGGATGCCACTGACTTCAGCAAGCATTGGATCAAGCCTTCGTTTGACAGGACTTGCATTCTTAAAGTTAATCCCTGCATAAGGGACTGCGGGGTCAAGTCTATTGTTGGCTCTTTCTGTGACTTAGGGCAACTCATGTCATCTCTGTTCCTCACAGGAGGTTGTCAGGTGTAACCAAAGGCAGAATTTGACCCCTTTATACACAAAACAACATTTTCCCACGAAAAGCTTTCCTTGGAATTTTTAACTTTTCAACAGGCAATGAAAATGTTACTTTCACGTTGAATTTTCATTTCATTTTTGTTTTCATTAACCAAAACAAGTCGAAGTTTCCGATTCCTCCCCCACCCCCGCCACTAAATTTCTCCAACTTTGGAAAAGTTAGCATGGGTAGAGAGAAAAGGAAAAACATGAAAATAAAAACATTCAACATCATATATTCTATGGCGATCAGTGGCAAAAAAAGGAAGAGGGGGGAAAAGGAAAAAAGACCATTTGAAATTTGGAAATAAGATCATTTTTGTAGACCGAAGTAAAACAAAAAAAAGAGTGTATTTTTCCCACAAAAATGTTTTATTTGAAAGTTTTTCAGTTAAAATGTTTCACTAACAAACAAAAACAGTTTTTTCCTTCTCAGCTGGATGGACATTTATTAGTTTGGATGTATGAATTACACTTAGACCAAAGAAGGGCATCCCACAGAACTCTAGCAATGCTCATGACAGCCTAGGAGTGTAACTTTCATCCTACCCCCGGCATATCAGCTTCAAACGAGTCAAGACAACGTTTTAAGGAAACTTGTCTTACTATTTTCCCAGTTTAGCTTGGGAAATACAAGTTCTAGATTAGACACTCAGAAAGACAGATGTTATTTCTCTTCACATAAATCTATCATTTGCAGATCGCAAGCCAGGGTAAAAAATCTCTCTTCTAATGGTGAGAGTAGGTGATTGGGTTCCAGGACTCCTGGATTCAATTCCTGAGTCTGTCATTGATTTGCTGTGTGGCCTAGGGAGTCATTTAAAGGGAAATATGTGATGATTAGCTTCAAATCTAGTGATTTTTAAAGAGGAATTAAATGAAGTTCCAGGTTCAACACCTGCCTGGGAGCATGCTAGCTAATATTTGTGATTTTTGCAATGACATTCAAAGAGCCAAACAAACAGGATAAACTAGCAACTAACTAATAGCTCAGATTCTATAAGTGTTTATGCATATTCTTAATTTCATATGAGTTAGCAGTTCTATAGAAATTGCACTTGATGTTCGCAATGTTAAACGTGTCTCTGTGCAGGATCAGGGACTAACAGACTATCACAGGGAAACCAACTATATGCAAAGTGCTTTTACAGATACAAAGTAAACGAAGCTGAAAAAATAGAGAAAGAGTGTTTTTAATAATCTTTTATATAGAGCTGGTCAAAAACACTAAGATGAAACATTCTCTCTCCTCTCCCACCTCCCCCCGTCATTTGTCCAAAATGAATCATTGCAAATGAAATTCCCATGCAACACATTTTTTGATTTTCCAAGTTGTTTTTCTAAATAAAAGTGTTTTGGAAAACAATTAACTGTGGGGTTTTACCCACTTTCCAACACTTAAGAAAACAGTAACCAAGTATGGGAAAAGGAGAAAACTCCACTTTTTGTAATCTTTAACTGATCTGGTTAATTGGGAAGAGGTGTGAAAAGTGGTGTTTTCCCCACACACTTTGACCATGTTGCTAGTTTGAAGGCAGTAAAAACAAGTGGATTTTCCCCCAGTTTCCATACTTTTCCACCTTACCCTTTCCTAAGAAGCTGAGAAAAAATAAAGAAGGGACCCAAAGTTTTTAAAAATTATTTTAAAAATTGATAAATATTTGAAGTAAAAACAAAATGACTGCAGTTAAAATGAAAATTTTCATTTCAAAATTAAATGAAAAACCTGTCATGTCGTTTAGTTTGGAAATTTCCTGTGGGAAATGATTTTTTTTCTTTGAAAACTTTTAATAGGTTTATTTTTTTCCATGAAAAATATCCCATATTTCAATCAGCTCTACTTTTAGATATTGGAATCTCAGGTTTTATCTTTAACAGTAGGGGAACAGAATATTTAAACATAAAGGTGATTTTCAAGTTAAGGGTGACAATTTAACTTCTTTCAGTGTAGTAGCCGTGTTAGTCTGTGTCAGCAAAAAGAAAACAAGAAAAATACCTGTGGCATCTTAGAGACTAACAAATTTATTTCAGCATAAGCTTTCGTGGGTTAAGAACCCACTTCATCGGATGCATGGATGCATGGACGTATGGAGTGGAAATCCATCAACTTCATGAAAAAACTCGCACAGATACAGACAGACATCATCTTCCATGCATCCGATGAAGTGGGTTCTTAACCCACGAAAGCTTATGCTGAAATAAATTTTAGTCAGTCTCTAAGGTGCCACAGGCATTTTTCTTGTTTTCTTTTAATTTAACTTCTGTGGCTAAGTTTAGCTATCTTAAAAAAAGAGCCAACTTAACACTTATCTGCTCCTCTGAATTATTAAGTGAGACTTGTAATTTGTAAAATGCTTTGAGATCCTTTGATGAAATTGCAGTAACAAAGTATGTTAATTATTCCTGGTTGAAATAAGAAAGCAGATTTGCAAAAATTACAGTAGCTGCAGGGAATGTGTGTCAGTTAACAATGAGTGTAATTAACCACTGGAATAATTTATGAAAGCTTGTGGTGGATTCTCCATCACTGACAATTTTTAAATCAAGATTGAGTGTTTTTTAGAGATACGCTCTATGAACTATTTGGGGAGCAGTTCCCTGGCCTGTGTTATACAGGAGGTCAGACTAGATGAACTCTTTTGGCCCTGGGATCTAGGACTAATTTCTCCTCTGTGTTTTGTGTCGTTGCCAAAAAGTCTCTGCAGGAGTAACGGTGTTCCTTTGCTAATGGGCAGGAATGTGCTCAGTATGTCAAATGTTTGCTCAGTATGACAGATAAAGCTAATGGGTACTTGGTGTGCCATTTTCTTTAGAGAGATGCATAAACATAATTATATAAATGCTCTGGGATTTGTATTTTAACCTTGGCCAAACATTGGTAATTTGTAACAACATGCAAGGTGCAATTATTATTTGCACCATGGGGACTGTTAAAAGGGACACCTGGCCGATGCCATAAGAGGTCCCCTGTCATGTACAGACTGGCATGTAGCTTACCATTAAACCTGAACTTGGATGTGGGGTAACCTAATTAGAACAGCCATGAATAGCCTCTTTTAAACTAGGACCCAAGTGTGTGGTTTTGTCCCACACAGAGGTGGACTTTAGCATGCTTAGAAAAAATGCTTTCAATTTGAGTGCACAGGAAGGAACAAAGGGATCAAAGAATTTCTCTTGGGCTTAGCCTATACATTGCTTATGGCCTGAGAACCAATCCTGAGGCTCTCACAGTCCTCACGCAGTTACTTTGAGGGGGTAATGATCTGAAGATTTGGTTCTGTTGTACTCCAATGAAATGGAAAGCGACCACTTGAGGTTAGATAGGAAGGATGACCCACTGGGTAGGGTGCTTACCTGACACTTGAGTTCAATTCCTCATCTGCAACAGGCTTCCTGTGGGACCTTGGGCAAGAGACTCTCTCTCTCTATGCCTTGGCTTCCCATCTGTACACTGAGGTAACAGCATGTCCCCACCTCAGAGAGGGTGTGAGGGTAAATACAGTAGAGGTTGTGAGGTACTCAGATACTATGGTAATGGGATCTATATAAGTACCGTAGACAGGCAGAGGCCTAAAACTGGGTCCCTGGATTCAGAGTCAGTTGTGGCAATGTGGACTGAGCTGTATTTGGGCATCCCATTCCTGGGCCATGCACAGAGATGGGATGGTTCCTTCCAGTAAGATTGATGGGGTGACACGAACAAAGGGGACATTAAATCTTCCTACTAGGAATGTTTCTTGGCATTAAGTCGAGTTCATTCAAGGTGGGCGTTGGTCTCCGCCAAGGGTGTGTCTTGTCCCCACTCCTGTTCGTGATTTTCATGGACAGGATATCAAGGTGCAGCTGAGCTGTGGCGTGCATCCGGTATGGGGACTCGGAGGTGGCATCTCTGCTGTTTGCAGATGTTGTCCTTCTTGCTTCTTCAGACTGAAGTGTCTGACATGCACTCGAACGTTTCACTGCTGAATGCAAAGCGGCTAGGATGAGAATCAGCACCTCCAAATCAGAGGTCATGGTCCTCTCCCAGAAGAAAGTGGACTGCTCTCTCCAAGGGAGGGGGGAGTAGCTGCCCTTCGTGGATGAGTTCAAATATTTAGGGGTTTTGTTCATGAGTGATGGCAAGCAGGAGCGTGAGATCAACCAGCGGATTGGTGCAGTGTCAGCAGTGATGCTGGCGCTGTACCAATCCGTGGTGGTGAAGTGGGAGCTGAGTTCTTGGACGAAGCTCTCGGTTTATGGGTCGCTCTATATCCTCATCCTCACCTATGGCCATGAACTTTGGGTAATGACCAAAAGGACAAGATCACGGGTACAAGCAGCAGAAATGAGGTTTCTCCGCAGGGTGACTAGGCTTGCTCTCCGAGATAGGGTGGGGAGATTGGCTATACAGGAGGGCTTCGGAGCAGAGCCGTTACTCCTCTGGATCGAGAGGAGCCAGATGAGGTGGTTCGGGCACCTGATAAGGATGCCCCCGGGAGGCTTCCATTGGAACTACACTGGGCATGTCCCACTAGGCAGAAGCCCCGAGGCCGACCCAGGAAATGCTGGAGGGATTATATCTCCCGGCTGGCCTGGGAACGCTGGGGAATCTCCCAGGAGGAGCTGGAACCTGTTGCGAAGGAAAGCGAGGTCTGATCCTCCCTGCTCTCCATGCTGCCACCACAAACCTCACCAGGAAAAGCAACATAAAGGAAGAAGGAGGACTGTTTCCCCTCAGGATAATTCTCTGGAAGGAACAACCCAGCTAAACGGGCAACCTGAGAAGTAATAGCCAAAGGCTGAGGTATGCTCCCACTGATATCACAGCTGCCACTGACCCTGTAATTCAACAGACCATTGGACTTTCCATCCTCAGAATGCTTTACCAACATTATCCCCTCTCTAAAGATCAGGAGAGAAGCAGTGAGACTAGGCAATTCACTCAAGGCAACAAATGGATGGAGGAACACAGGGGTTCCTGCCACCCGATCCTGGCTTCAGGATTGATCTCCAACTTCTCTGAGCTGTCGTCCAACCCGCTCACTGTGTACTTTTCTACTAAACATGTGGCATTCACTCCTGAGAGAGGGATGCTGGGAAGGCAGGAGGAGAGGAGGCTAAGGCTAGGCTAGGTTAGTGGTTAGTGCACCAGCCTGGGCTGTGGGAGAGCTGGGTTTGATTCCTGAGCTGCTACCAGCTTCCTCTGTGACCCTGACAAAGGCACTTCAGATTAGATTAACAAAGGAGCCTTAGGCCTTGGCTACACTCACGAGTTACAGCGCAATAAAACTGCCGGCAGCGCTGTAACTCACTAACTGGCTACACTTGCAAAGCACGTGCAACGCTGTATCTCCTCAGGTACAGCGCTGCTTGTGCTTCACCTCCCCGAGAGGAATAACTTTTGTTGCGTAGTGGGTGGAACGCTGCTGCTTCAATGTAGCCAGGGAATTCGCAGTAACTGACCTCCGGAAGCTCCCTTTGTTTTGAAACAGCACTTCCGGGTTGGAGTTCAGAGCTCCATTCTGGAGCTGCTTTACAAAAAAAAAAAAAAAGCAAAGGCGGGGGGGGCTCCGTTAGGAATGCTGCAACAAAGTTGGCTTGGAGAGAGACGGGGGGGGGGGGGGGGGGCGGGTCGGAAAGAATGGCGGGGGGGGAGGGGGCGGGCACCGTTTCCCCGAGTTCTCTTTTATCTGCTCTTTAAAAACAAACAAAGCCCCTGCTGCTTGCTTTCAGTGATTGAGAGAGAGGCAGGGGATGTGGAGGTGTGTAAACTTAGGAGATAATGAGCTGACACTCTGTGGATACCCCAAAAATCCACTCTCTCTCCCCACACGCTTCCTGTCACACTCCCCCTCACCCCCACCCCCCATTTGAAAAGCACGTTGCAGCCACTTGAACGAACATAATGCACCGCTCCCAATACAGCTGCAAATGCCTCAAATGTAGCCACGTTAGTGCGCTGGCAGCTGCCAGTGTGGACAGGCTGCAGCGCTTTCCCTACTCAGCTGTACGAACACGGGTTTAACTCACAGCGCTGTACATCTGCAAGTGTAGCCAAGGCCAGGAAAAAAATCACTGGGATTTGCAAAGCCTGAATTCGGCACCTCCGAACTGGCTTCACAAAAAGCCACCATGCTAGGTGGATCTCAGCCAGGGAGAAGGGTGTGTCCTATGCCCTGCTCTGAGGGTATGTCTACCCCTGCAATTAGACAGCACCCTGGCCAGCCAAGGGTGTATAATTACAAGGTAGACTTAACTTGAGAGTTTGGTGCCTAACTTGGGCTGCAGGGCGTCACCTCCCTCTGCCTGGGAGTTTCAGCTACAAGCCCCTACAGAGTGATGTGCCTACACTGTTTTTGCAAGACATAAGGGAGGAGGGCTGCCTCCCTCCTAACATTTAGCCCAGCGGTTAGGCTACTCACCTGGGATGCGGGGAACCCTGGTTCAAGTCCCCCCTTCACTTGAGGGGAGCTGGGATTTGCACAGGGATCTGCCATCTCTCAGGGATAGCGTGGTGTGGGGCTCCCCAGCTCTAAAGGTAGATAGAATAATTTTTAAAAGACCTTGGAGCACAGGGACTGGGTTCTCCCACACCCTGGGAGAGTGCTTGAACCACCAGGCTACAGAGTCATTCTCAGCACCTCAGACAATTAGAGGTATTCAGGCATCTATCTGCATCCTTAGGCACCTTTAAAAATCTGGGTCTAGAAGCCTTAGCCTCTTGGACTATCCCAGCTTAAATTCACCTACAAAGATTTACCCTTTTTAAAGTGAAGAACAACCAGTGATTACACCCAGCAAGTCTTTCTCAGAGTTTAATTTGCATATGAGCATTGGGAAGCTAATTAAATGGCACCAGTTTATCAGCCAGGCAGAAAGTAGTTCTGCCAGCCAATGAGAGCTAGAAGCGCAGATTGCTTGTGGCAGAATGGAGGAGGAACATTTGCTTTCCCCTCCTTCCTGCCCTAAGTGATCTCACCTCTCCTCCTTCCACAAACACACACTCAACACACTCATTCATTAAACGGTGAATGCCGGCAAGCTTCCATTCAGGTCTGCTTCTAATCGTTGAACTGTGCTAAATAAAAGCCTGTTCACAAAATCAGCCTGCCTGGGTCAGGGGTCAGAGATGGGCAGGGCAGAGTGCATGAGAACTTCCCTCAGTGCAGGGAAAACACTTTTAATAGAACAAATCTGGCTCCCAGAGCAAGCAGCTAATCCGGAGGGCAGAAGAAGCTGCTTTTCTAGCAGCTATCAGGATGCCTTTATGATAACACCTATTAGCATTCATTAGTAATAAACGCACCCTGCGTTCTTGTAGCCCTTTTAATCTGAAGAGCCCAACATGCTTTATGAAGATGGGTCAGTGTTAACACTAGGGGAATAGCACAAGCAATTTTCTGTGAGTATTTGTTCGCCTGTTGAAGTGATTTTGCTTTGGCACTTCCTCTGTGTCTCGGTTTCCCCACCTGTAAAATGATAGTGACTTCCTTGGTAAAGGAGCTGGAGATCTACTGATGAATAGCACTATATAAGAGCTAGGGCTTATTACTACCAATCACTGTCTGTGCCACTATTTTCGTTCATCTTCTGCAAATGTGAACAATCAAATTGCATTGGCACAGGTGTTAGTGAAAAGCCAACTCAAAAGTGTGAGTATTTGTGGCAATTAATAATAGTGATCAGTTTTGATATAGCAATTTTCATCAGTAAGTCTCAAGAGCTTTACAAAGGAGGTCAGTCTCATTATCCCCATTTTATAGATGGGGAAACTGAGGCACAGGGAAGTGAAGTGTCTTACCCAAGGTTACCCAGCAAGCCAGTGGCAGAGCCAGAAATGGAATGTTGGGATCGTGAGTCCCAGAGCAGTGCTCTGTCCACTAGGATCCATTGAATTTTAATTCTTTGTGCTAGAAGTTCTTGGGAACAATCAGGGAAGAGAATATCTCTGATTCACAATAAATTAATCCGACCAATCACAATTTACCAAAACTGAACGCATTTCAGATATCCCGGCTCAATCCATTCAGTTAAATATGTAAAAAAGATTTCAGATTAATTGGAATAAGCAGTACATCATTTAAATCAGGCTTCTTGTAACAGATTCCCTGTTTCATTAAGGGTTTGGGGTCCCCCCTGCACACAGTTCCTTATTAAAAGTAACCAGAAAAGGTACAGCTGGCATTTCTGTAGCCTATCAGAAAGTCAGCTCATCAGAACACTAAGGTGGCTCCTTCTCTAGACACCCTGACAGAAACGTCATAATCCCATTACAGCAGTAAAAAATAACTCTCAAGTGATTTCAGCTTCAGCCCCTTTTCCTGTGATAGCTACACCAGCTCTCTGGTTAAGAGGGCAGTCAAATTAAGAGAGGAAACAGGGCCTTTTGTGTCTCTTTCACAGACTGAGGTCTCGGCGCCCAGCCATACCTAAAAACCTTCACCGCTCTAAAGCCTTGGTTTATGGCTTTCCTCATAAATCGGCACGGTGGCTCTGTTTACTGTTGCCATTCCCTTTCCCAGCTTTATTTCCATGCACTGCGCCAGACTCCTGAATAGAGCTGGGTGGCAAATAGGTTTCCTGCCCCGTGAAAATTTGAGCTATTGAAAATGTTTCCCATCCCATATCAGGACAAAGTCACAATCTCAAAAATGGTCACAAAGCAACATTCCCCCCACTCCTCATTAGAAATAAGTGGTCAAAATTGACAAGTGTTTTTAAAAAGCTATAATTAGCTTAAATCGTATCGGAAAAGTCATTTCAGAAAACTGGGCTTTTTTGTTTCCACGTGGACATTTTCTATCTAAACCTTGACCATTTTAAGTTTTTTGGCACATTTTTTCAGGTCAAAAAGGTTGTTTAAGCCAACCTTCTCCTGGCAACAGTTTTGTTTTCAATGACATGGCGTTTTCCAGTGAAAAGCACTGGTTATAAAATTCCCACCCAGCTCTACTACTCAACTGAATATCCCTAGCACTGGGGTTCCCAGCTCACACATGCTGTATAATTAGTCGGATTGTGGCTGGCCATGCCTAGGTGTTCCAGGGAGCGTGGAGAGGGCTGCGAAGAGCTGTCCCCACTCATGCTTTGCATCAGGCGGCAGTCACATCCCAGCCCTCATGTGCCCTGAGCACACCTCTTGGGAGGCACACGGTCAGGGCTGGGCTACCCCGGTGGAGCAGGGTGAGGGCACAGCCATAGCTCTGTTCCCCTTCCCCACTGCCCAACTGAGCTCAATCAACACACAGAGAGGAGCACATGGTGCATCTGCTTAAAGGGTACCACAGGCCTCCACTGGCCTGAGCTCCCCCTCCCCCTCAATGCTCCTGGGGAATTTGGTCCAAGTAAGAGAGGATGGTTCTAGGCCCTAGCCCCCTTCAAGGAGGTGGGATGTGGCTGGGTTGGGGGGGCTGGGCTGACAAACTGGTTTCTGATTTTAAATCAAGACTCCGGGCAAGTGTTTCTTCTCCAGGGTTTGACCTCTTTTGACAGCAGCCTGAGGGCTCAAAAACCCTGAGTCGGGTCCATGAAATCAGGAGATATTTTAAAAATTATTCTGATTTTTAAGCCAAACAGATTTTTGGCTTTTTATTTACCTTCCTCCATTTGAGCCTTGGGGGTGGGGAGGGAGGATGTCACATTTTCCAGCTGTACTGTAACTACACGGGCTAGAAACTTACCCTTTTAAAATTAATGCTGAACATCTCATAATCACATGACTCCAGAGGCTGGGGCTTTAAGAATAGCACCATGTATTGCAGTTTTATTGTGAATCTTGCCAGAGGTGGCAACACTTTGACAGCATTTGGGGGTTTGTGGCATGTCATGACACTTTGTGATGAGAGAGGTGTTACCAGATGAGCTTGTGGAGTGTAAACACTCCATTCCATAGGGGTGTTTAACAAAGCAAAGACTGCTAGGCGGGGTTACTGGATGAACATACAAGGTATGTTCACACTGCAGCTGAGAGCCTCCTAACCTGGGTAGACAGACACATTAGCTCTTCTCAAACAAACACTGAATAGCAGCACCAGGTCCATAATCATGTGGCCAGATGACGCACCAGGTGGAATGATGATGTATAAACATGCCATTGGGAGAGAGCAAAGCAGCTTTTGCTTTATTGAAAGCCTTGGAACAAGACAGGTGCCAGAGCTGCTAGGTTGAAACCAGCATCCAGGTTTTCCCCAAGGGTAGGGCCGGGGATATTGGATTAGAGCAGGGGTTTGATGTGGGTCTAGTTGTAATTCTACCCAGAAACCATTACACACATATTTTCTTGCTTTTTCTCCTCCTCAACCCTTTTCATCAACAAACTGCTGAAAACTGAGGAAATGCAGCCAGAAAATAGCAAGTTTTCAGTTTTGGCTAAAGAACTGTGGCATTTCAGTTTTCTTCTGACCAATTGTAAGTTTCTGAAGAAAGCAAACACTCTGCAGAAATTTAGACAAAAAAAACCAACTTTTCCATAATAAAGGTCTCATCAGCCATAGTTAAGAGCCCATCTTTTCCCTCTTAGTCACCGATAAAAAGTGCATTCCTGTCCGACACAAACTATGACAAGCTTGGTATTCTGGGTTCAGATGTGTTGGGAAGGTGGAGGGCTGAACAAAACAGACAGATGAAGCTTCAAGGACATAAGACCCGGCAACTGTGCTAAGCATCCGTCAGTACTAGATACGCCTGGATCCCTAACAGTATGTGGGAGAGAGCAAGAAAACAGCAGATAGTGTTTTCTAAAAAGGGGTGTCTGAGAAATAATTAGCCAAATGGCTTCTTAGCTAAAAGCCAGTGGTATGGTTGAGAAGCGTGAGATAATATCTTTCATTGGACCAACTTCTGTGGTTGAGAGAGACTGCATTTATAACAATCTAGCAGGTTTATATAGCACAGGAGTCTCAAACACGCGGCCCGTGGGGTTCTTCCGTGAGGCCTGCGAAGCTTCCCGTAGCGCCCCCCCCCCCCCCCCGCCCCTCTCCCTACCCCGTGGTGCCGCCTGCACTCACCGTGTGGTAAGTGGAGCAACCCGGCCGCAGCCTGCTCCGCTGGCAAGTGCTGGAGGGCGGTTCCCCCCTCCCCCAAGCCTTGGAGCCAGGGGAGCAGACCAGGCTGGGGCCCCAGGCCTCCGTGGGCAGGAGGGGGGGAGCTGGCCCAAGGCCTCCGGGTGGGGGACGGTGGCTGGCCACTTCCTGCGGGAAGTGACCCGGCCCCAGCCTGCTCCGCTCCCCTGGCTCCCAGGTTTTGGGGGAGGGGGGAACCGCCCCCCAGCACTTGCTGGTGGCGCAGCTGGGAGCCGGGGGAACGGAGCAGGCTGAGGCCGGGTCACTCCACTTCCCGCAGGAAGTGGCCAACCCCGCTCCCCCCGTGGAGCCACCCTCCCCCAGGTGGAGGCCTGGGGCGGGCCAGCCACCCCCGCCCCGCTCCCCCAACTCCCTGCCATGAGCCCCCTGCCACACCCTGCACCCCGACCCCCTGCCGCATCCCTCACCCCTCCTGCACCCCACACCCCAATTCCCTGCCCTGAGCCCCCTGCCATACCCTGCACACCTCCTGCACCTCAACTCCCTTCCCTGAGCCCCTGCCACACCCTGCACCTCTCCTGAACCCCCGGGGGCAGGGAGGTGGCACAGTTGGGGTGAGGACTTTGGGGAAGGGGTTGGAATGGGGGCAGGGAAGAGGCGGGGCAGGAGTGGGACCTCATGGAAGGGGTGGAGTGGGGGCAGGTGTCAGTGATGCGGCCCTCGGGCCGATGCCCGAGTCCTCATGCAGCCCTGGTGGTTATTTGAGTTTGAGACCCCTGATATAGCACCTAACATTTGTAAAATGCTTCACACTTCCCAACTACTCCCAGCAAATCATCCAGCTGCCCAAATGAGCCCTTTTTCTTTTTGTGACCTGCCTTCAAACAGATTGGGATTGTCAGAAGTTTGACTGTGATTTGACTAATGTCTCATGAAGACATACTTCAGCCTACGCCCTTCTGGTAAACGGTTTGCTGCGGATATCACTTTGTGTAATCTCCATTTGCTTTCTAAAACTCAGGCTGCTTTGACTGGCAAGTAAGTCCCATGATATAGTATTGAAGTATAAGGCATGTGGTGGGAAAGCTCGTGGTTGGTTTTTTTAAATTCAAAATTCACTTTCTGTAGTTATTATGCAATATTCACTTAAAATCACCGTTTTGACAATATACTTCATCTATCTAGCCATCCATCCAAGGACCTGCTTTTTCAGAAATTCTGAGCTCCTATCACTCCACTGACTTCAAATGGAGTTTGGAGGCCCATGAGACCCGGTACTCAATCCCTGTATGGAAAAAGCTGATAACAGAGAGAGACAAAACTGAAGTCAGCCGCCAATCTAAGCAGACGATCCAGGAATGGGGGGGAAGTAGAAGAAAAGCACCCATTGAGGCAGGGCCAGCTCCAGGCACCAGCAAAGGAAGCAGGTGCTTGGGGCGGCACATCTGAAGTGGCGGTATTCTGGCCATTCCTGGGGCGGCACATTTCAAGGGCGGTTTTTTGGTGGTTTTTTGCTTCGGCAGCTCCGGCTGCGGCTTTTTTTTTTAATGCTTGGGGCAGCAAAAAAGCTAGAGCCGGCCCTGCACTGAGGTGCCCCCAAAAAACCATCCCACCACTCTGTGTGCAAATCCCCCCACCTGCAGTCATACCTCAGATTGCTTGTAGGTGAAAGCAGGTGAGAGCAGTGTTCTTAGCTGCTTGCTGACCCCTGCCAATGTGAGAGGGGTAATTCAGCCCTGAAAGACGTTCTTCGATTCTGTTATCGCTTAGGGCAAAGCAAATCAGAAACAGATCAACTCCCTTGAGGTCAATGGGATTAGACAAGGGCAAGCAAGATCGGAATAGAGCCTATTGCTTTATTATATGCTGGATCTCACACATCTATTCTACTAACCCTGATGTATAAACCAGGGTGCCCTCTACCCATCACTGCTGCTAGAAACAAAGCTCTGTCAAGCCCTGGGAAGAATCCCAGAAATGTTAGCATAGAGCATTCCCACTGACCTGCTACAGAATTAAATGGCACAGGATGGAGAGAGCCGGGTGTGCTTGCTCTAATGGCTGACTGACCGGAAAGTAAGGAAACAAGCAGAGACAGGCAGCTAGGGGACAGCAAGGAGACAGGAACAAGTTCAGCACAAATGCAGGAACCCCTGTTTCAATGCAAGACAAAGGTGACTTGAAAAGCTGCTTCAGACTCCTGAGTGAGTAAGGGCTTTATTGGGAGAGATCCCTGGGGGAAACAAGCACATGTCAGAGTCAGTGCTCTACAAATAAAGCTGGCCTGGCAGTTCAGAGCCCGGGCACCTCTGGGCTTGCCATGTTAGTTATGAAAGTAAAAAATTGCTTGAGCCACTGTACCTAATTGCTTGAGCCCTGGCACCTCTTTCATTACATATCAAGCACTGGGCAAATCCACCCATATATTGCATGTTCTGTATAAAAAGGGAAGGGTCTGTACTGGTGAGCTAATATTGATTGCACAGCACCACACCCAGCCCTCAGATAGAAGCTCATTGCGCCTGTTAGCCCAGAATGCAGTGCGCTGTTTGTACATGCAGGTGTATTCAGGGCCAGTGCAAGGAAGTTTAGCGCCCTAGGCAAAACTTCCATCTTGCGCGCCCCCGCCCCCCCCGCGGCAGCTAACCCCGCCTGCCGCGGTACCTAATCCAGAGGGCCCCCCCCGCGGCAGTTACCCCCCACCGCTGCAGCTATCCCCGCCTTGGGAGGCCCCCCCCTCCATGGCAGCTAACCCCGCCTGCCGCCCCCGCCGCCAGGGGACCCCCCCCATCCGCAGCAGCCTCCCCCCATGGCAGCCAGCCCCCTGCCCATGGCAGCTCCCCACCCCCTCGCCCGTGGCAATTAACTCCCCTGCGGAAGCTCCCCACCCCCCACGGCAGTTCACCTGCCCCCCGCCCGTGGTAGCCAGCCCCCCACCTGCAGCAGCTCCCCATCCACCTGCGGCAGCTAAGCCCCCCGCCTGCGGCATCCAGCCCCCTGCCTGTGGCAGCTCCCCACCCCCCCACAGCAGCTCCCCACCCCCCTGTGGCAGCTAAACCCCCCCCCCGCCCACGGCAGCTCCCCATCTTCCGCGGCAGCCCCCCCCACATGGCAGCTCCTGCAGCAGCTCACCTCCAGTAGCAGTGCTTTGGAGGTAGCTCGGCATTCTTGGCGGTGTTTCAGCAGCCGCTTTTCTTGCCGCCGAATCACCGCCGGGAAGTCACCACCGAAATGCCGCCCCCCAAATCCTGCCGCCCTAGGCGACCGCCTAGAGTCGCCTAGTGGAAGCGTCGGCCCTGGGTGTATTCATAGAATAGTGTGACTCTGCAAAGCTCCTCACAGAGCCACTGGGGAGTTCTGCCCAGCCACAAAACATTTTTGCCTAGTGCATGTGGGAACGTCATTTCACTGTGCACTGGAGAATGCAAGTGTTAACAGAAGTCTGCTGCTCACCCACGTTTTCACAACTCCACTTCCTGAGGATGGAATTCCCTCCCCTGTGTATAGGGCACACATAGATCCAACTCGCTATGTTAGAAGTTTTCCCACATGAAAGCGTTAAAGGAGGGCAGATGGAAAATTTTCTATCAAACACTTTTCAAGCCAAAGATCAGGTTTTCAGCTAAATGGCTTTTCACAAAGAGCATCTGCTTTCTGTGGAAAATATTGACTTCATAAAAAAAAAGGGACCACACAACAATGGAAAAGTTTTCAGTTGAGTTCGATTCAGAAACATTGCCACACTGCCTTATGGGAGTTGCAGCTCAGGGCCTCGGTGATGCACCGTGGCAGCTCAGCAGAAGAGGAGACTGTGGTGCATCATGGGAGAAGTAGTTCAGCTCGGGAGGAGAATGAGGAACAAGGCTCCAAAACTTCCACTTTCATGAGGCACCACTACAGGATTTCTGAATCAAAAAAACCCTTCAGTTTTCCTCTGAAATTTTTTTCTGAAAAGTCAGCATTATTTGTGGAGAAAGAGATAAGCCATTTTCTGACCAGTTCTAGCTTAGAGGCTGCACAATCACACTTCTGTCTGAGTTTTTTAATGTACTCTGTTATAGGACACCCGGAGAGATTCCTCTGACTAAAAGAAATGGGAGCAGAACCAATTGCATCTCTTCTGTCCTGGTTTGTTTACATCATGCATTTGACAGCACTTAGTATCTCGTCCCTGTCACCATTTCCCCTCTAGTCATGAAGATGCCAATCCTCCAAAGACTAACCAAAGGGTTACCTTTGCACGGGGGTAATCCCAGGAAAAGCAATGGAGCGCTCACCTGCATAAAGTTATGCATGTGCCAAAAACTGCAGGACCTAGACCTGAGATAATCCATTTACTCTGTTTTTGTGGAGCTTTGCTTCACAGAGCAGAAAAGAATTTTCTATAAAACAGGAAAGTGTGATTGTAAAACCAGGAAACTGGGCGGGGGGGGGGGAGGGGAGACTGAGGAGCTCACTGCTTTAAATTCATTCTTTGAAACTAATGAGATTTCAAGTTCCTTTAATTAGTGTTTTGAATCCTTCTACCCTGGGGAGAATTTCAACCGCAAAAGTTCTTAATTAAGACCTGATCCTGCCATCCTTACCCACACAAAATACCCTCTATCCTCAATGGGAGTTGTGCCTGAAGGAGGACTAAATAAGGACTGTGGCCCAGATCCCTAGAGGTATTTAGGCTCCGAAATGCCTTGGAGGATCTAGGCCTCTGGAATAACACTGCTATGTATCTCCCACATGTGCTCTCATGCAGTGATTCAGCACTTTACAGGTGTGAAGGAGAACATCCACTGCCATTGCCACCTAGTGGTGAGGCAGTAGTGGGGCAGGTTGCCCTCCACCCAGGCATTCGTCTTTCTCACTATACCTTTAGCCTCTAGAAGCCTTTCCTTTTAGCAACTCAGCCCGCAAGTCAGGTCACATGTTCAAGTCCACTCCTTTCAGGATGCACATGAGTTCAATGATAGGGAAGTCCTCAAAAGCCAGCAAGGGCTCCAGGGCTTCCACCCCGAGGTCAGGGGGCCTGGACCCTTGTACCTTCAAGGCCTTCCCCAACTAGGGGTCGGGGAGCCCGGGCCCACCCTCTCCACTGGTCTCAATCCAGGGCCCAATGGTAGGCAGCTAAGCCTTGCATCTTGGGATGTTATGCAGCTGCCTCCCACCAGTGCCCTCTCTGCTCCCAGGGTACAGCAAATAACTGAACTCAAAAATAAAGTTTCTGACCTTCAAAAAGTCACCAGTCCCTCCTGTGCTCCGGTCAGTATCACCCGACCTCAGGAGATCCTACCCCGCTCCTTCCAAGCAGCTCAAAGCACAGGTCAGCTCCCCTCCCCTGCCTGCCTGCCACTGAGTGCCTCTGCTTCCCTTTTTGTTCTTCTCCCCCAGCTTGTGCAGGCTTTTCAGGTGCAATCAGGTGGGGTCTCCTAGCCCCAGAGCCACTCCTTAACCCTTTCTTGTCCAGTGTGGGATTTGTATACCCCATCGCACCAGGTTATTGTGCAAGTGGCAGATTTACATCATATTGCCCCTGGTTAGCTTCCTACTGTATGTAAATGTAATGTTGCATGCAGTGTCCAGGGGCTGGACAATTCTCTCATTTACACTGAAGTGAAGTGAAAAATTAATTATTACTTTTTTTTACATTCATACAGAATAACATATGCAGAATTCTTTTTTGTTGAGTAAAAATTCACCCCAGCTATGACCTTGAACATCAAGTTTCAGCTTGAATTTTTATGGCAAATTAAACCCTAAGAATTTTGGGGGGAAAGCCTGACCGCAGTGAAGTCAACGAGAGTTTTGCCATTAACTTTGGCAGATCCAGGATTTCACACTGGATCTGTATTGGAGATGCTACGATAACCTTAACTTTAGTTGCACCAGCCAACAACATAGGTGCTTAGATCCTAAAGTGATAGGCACTTTACCATAAGTGGATGGACAGATGGATATTTTTATTATTTTTAGGATCCTCTGTCATGGACCAGCACCCCATTGTGTGAGGCAATAAACAGATTAGATAGATAGATAGATTAGATAAGAGCCTGTATAAAATGTCTTGAGGAATATTTATTTCTGATGAATTCCTGTGAAGACAGCAGAGTTACATTAGGAATGAATTTAGACCCTTGAATGTCTGCGTCTTGACTTCTCTCTGCCTGAGGATGAAAGGACAGTGCAGCTGTGACAAGTCATACCAGCTGAGGAGCTGGCCCTCTGTGTGTTTGAATGATTAACATTTCCTTATGTATATCCATTACAAATTTTTGAGGTGCTCAACTACTATAATGAAGGGTGCAGTGTAAGAGCTAGCTAGCTATTAATAAAATATGTATTTTCCATATGAAGCTGAACTGAATGAAAATAGCTTACAAAGATCACAAGCAAAACCATCTGAGAGCACAATACGAGAGAGGCAGCAAATCATTTGGGGAAATGCTTTGGAAACAAGAATGACCCAAGTTCAGATCTAAATAGGACCAAAGAACCAGGAATGAGGGGGTTCATTCCAGCAAGTCAGGGCAACATGCCAGCCCTCCAGTGTCTCAGTTCTGCTCTAGTGGGCACAGGGCTGGATAAATGCCTAGGCACCATAAGTCCATACTAAGGACCATGCTCCTGCAGTCAGGATCTCAGACATCGTTGTGTTTTCTAAAAAAATTTATGGATCTAGGACTTGTGGTTGGGAAGGAAAGCTTGAAAACATGACCCAAGTGTAACTGATGCAGCAACATATGCCTGAGTCTGCAGAGAGCCGGAAACAACAGCCCTGGGAGGAGTGAACTGTTCCATTCATCTTAGTGCTCTGGGTAGGTCCCTGCTGACACCCTAGCAAGGAACTCTGCGGGGCAGGTACTGTTTTTATTACTGTTAACTGGTAGGTTTATTCAGTGGTGGGCCTGTTAAGGCACACATTTTCATGCCAGGTGCCTAAAGTAAGGCTTCTAACGTCACTTTTGGGTGCCTAAAGAGATGAGAATGGCTTTTTATTCAGAGGTGCTGACAGCCTGTCACAACTGTCAAACTCTCTAAGCTCTAGTCTACCCTACAGAGTTAGGTCGAGGTAAGGCAGCTTACGTCAACCTAACTGTAAGTGTGTACACTAAAATTTCATTCTGGCCAACGTAACTCGCCCACTATACCAACTTAACAACTCCACTTCCACAAGAGGTGTAGAGTCAATGTCAATGTAGTTATTTTGACGCAGTATCAGTGTACACACTGCGTTGCTTAAATCGACTGTTGCTGGCTTTCAGAAGCTGTCCCACAATGCCCCACACTGACAGTATAATCAATACAAGCAATTCTGGTGAGGATGCCGACACAAGCAAAATGAAGGCATGCACAAGTGATGTAATTACGGTGGTGGCCGTATGCCGACCTAAGTTAGGTCGACTTAATTTTGTAGTGAAGGCATGCCCTAAGAGTTGAGGAAACAGACCAAAGCCCTTTGACCAATCACATCAACGTTGCTAAATCCAGTATCCAGCTGCTGCCAGTAGGCTTGGGCCTGCAAGGAGCCAAGAGACCCCAGTGGGATTTCAAGGGAGGCAGCAGTACATTGTGGAATGATGCCCAAAGTTTGGGCAAGTTGCCGTTGACATTGAGGGCCTGGTTTTGGCTGATCTTGCCTGTTTCTCTGCGTGGGCAGCCTTTCAGGAGTAGGAGATCCTCTCATTTTCCCCTGTTCTGAGTGGAAACTGGAATTTGTATCTCTGTCAAAACTATTATTTGTATGACAGTAGCACCCAGAGGCTCCTAGTGAGATCAGAGCCCCGTTGTGCTGGTTGCTGCACAAACACATGATAAGAGATATTCCTTGCTCCAAAGAGCTTGCAGGCTAAACAAACAAGACAGGCAAAGGGTGGAAGAAAGGAGTTCTTATTGTCCCCATGCATGAAATCTTACCCGACCTCACTCACAAATTCTGTGGGAGAGTCAAGAATGGAACCTACATCCTCAGGCCAGTGCTGAACCACAAGACCAACCTTCCTCTCTGAATGCTATGCAACGCTCTGGATCTGAATTAAGTATAGTAGCACTTCAAAGACCTATGAACGTTCTTAACTTTAAGCAAGTGAGTAGTCCCATTGGCACCAATGGGATTAGTCACAGTGGGCCAGATTTGTGAAGGTTTTTAGGTGCCTAAGTCTCACTGGGAATTAGGCTCCTAAATACCTTTACATCGTAGGCCAGATTTGTAAAGTTACATGTGTGCATTAGCTTTTGTACGATCAGGGCCATAGTGCTAAATTGTAGCGCAGCAGGGGCTTCAAAATGGGAACGCTGGTTATTTTCTATTTATTTGCTGCAACAGAGCTTTCATACACTCTATTCTGGTGTCCATTGGCTGTTCCTTAAAAAAGAACAAAAAGCGGGGGGGAAAATATTGAGCCATGGAGTAAACAGTTTGGAAGCCAAATATAATTGGCTGGCGAACGCACATTGTGATTCATGAGGGGAAAGCTTATTTTAAACCCACGGAGCCGTGAAGCAAGGACAGCCATGCTGTCAACTTCCTGTGGGAAACAAAAGCCAAGGGTGAGCTCGAAGCCGCACAAGCTTGCTGGGACAATGGGGAGAGCATTACCTCAAGCCTCCAGTATGCGGCTTAGTAGCTCTTATGATATTTCCAGAGCCAGGCCGTTTATTTTAATATCAGGTGCCAATGATGTTAAGTCGACACCCTCCCAGGGATTCTTAGCATTAGAGTGAACTTTCCTATTCTGGATAAAAATATAACACGTAAGCCCAAGATTGCCTATTCTTAATGCAAAGAGCATTTAGCTTTGTATAATGCCTATGCATTGAGAGGGGTTTTCAAACCAAGGAAACACAGAATAAATACATTATTGTGTTTGCATTTTATAACTGCAGCATGAAGCCAAACCAGGGTGTGAACGCTTGGGCCAGAAACCCATTTGGTACTGTCCCCTTTGAGAAAGACGGGTTTGCCTCTGGGAACAGTGCCCATGACCAGCAGCATTGCACCAGGTGTCTAATGTACCTGTGAGCCATCAAAAGCCACTAGCCCTGACCCTTGTGCCCGTGCTGAATCCCATTGAATTGGATGCGATTCTGTGCAGATACAGGGGTCTGCATTGGGTATATTTATGCAAAAGCAGGGCCTAACATATCAATGACAATACTGGACTGAAGGAAAGACAAGATATGAGACTAGATAGACATCTGGCTTTGCTGTGTCTCATTCACAAGGCCTGATTCTACTCTACCTTACACCGGCTCCATCCACTGACTTAGCTACATGCACCACAGTTACTGCATTATGTTTATTTAAGAGTTTCTTTATAGTATAAATTATGTGGAAACCACATGCTTTCATCACTGTGGGTCTCTATATCTAACACCCCCTCTGGTCCCTGGTGTACAAGGCCAACATCATCTCTCCATTTGAATCCCTCCTTACAGACCCCATCTTCCATGCAGGGCCGGTGCAAGGATATTTTGTGCCCTAGGCGAAAATTCCACCTTGCGCCCCCTCCCCCGGCACATCGGTTCATTGAGGGGCAAATCCCAATGAGCCTTTGTAGACCCCAGGGGCCAGCCATGGCCAGGGGCTGCTCCCCAGACTAGGTTCCCCCCTCCCCACCCCCGACTTCCCCCCTCAGAACCTCCAACCCCCCCTGCTCCTTGTCCCCTGACTGTCCCCTCCTGAGACCCCCCCACCCTAACTTCCCCCCTAGGATCCTACCTGTCCCCTGACTGCCCCAACCTTCTCCACACCCCCACCCCATGAGAGCCCCCCCCCCAGAACTCCCAACCCAGCCAACCCCCCCTGCTCCCTGCTCCTGACTGCCCTGACCCCTCTCCACACCCCAGCCCCCCCAGAATTCCTAACCCTTCCAACCCCTCCCCCCTGCTCCCTGACTGCCCCCCAGGACTCCCCCTACCATGCCCAGGCCGCTGGAGCCGCTGGCTCCACGTGGAGGCAACACGCTGCCGGGTGCACAGCCCCTCCCCCGCAGGGTGCTGAGGCAGCGGGTGGGGCGGCAGCGGCTCACACTCCCCAGAGCCGCAGAACCCGAGCACGGTGAGAGGGGAGCCGGGGGCGCGCCTGCCCGGGCTGCGGCCCGGCACGCCCGCCCCCCCCCCCCCGGCTCCTGCAGCACATGCATGCAGGCGGCAGCCCCCGTGCACCCCCCGGCTTCCCCTCACCGCACTCGGGCTCTGCGGCTCCCGGGAGTGTGAGCCGGCACCGCTGCCCCTCCCGGGGAGCCGCAGAGCCCGAGCACGGTGAGGGGGGAGCCGGGGGGCACACGGGGTCTGGGGTCAGCATGCATCTGCTGCAGGAGCCCCGGGGGGGGGCACCAGACCGCAGCCTGGGCGGGGGGCACAGCTGCTCCCTGCACAGGCGGCGCCGCCGCCTTTGCAGGGCTGCTGCCCCCCCTGCACCGCGCCGGCTCCTCTATGGCTGGGGCTGCCCCCCCCAGCCAATGCTTTTTGGCACCTCCCAACCACTAGGCACCCTAGGCGACCGCCTAGTGGTTGCACCGGCCCTGCTTCCATGGGTGTACCAGTGTTAACCCACTGTCTGAGAGGAAAAACCTCAACAAGCCCCATGGGGCAGAAAGCAAGAACCATATGTGAACGGTGTCAGTCACATGACTCGCTGCACTTGTGGAAGGTGCCAAGATGCGACAGTGATGAGGATGGGAGAAGAACCTGAATTGAACCAAAGGCTCCTCGTGTGATTCTCCAAGGGGTTTTTGCCAGCCCATGAAGATGGGCCTAGGGGTGTAAACTACCTTCTGCTGTTTGGACAAAAGCTCATGAGATACTTGCCCACTCTAAATTGCCCAGAGCAGCAGCTCGTTCATCTTACACAAAGCAGAAGTAATTCTACCTGCTGCATGGCTGAACGTAGTTTGGATCAGAAAAGTACCACATCATGCACATTCTTTCATTCTGCTAATGGATCATATTCAAACACCTATTAGGTGTATCCAGCCTTTCGCCTAGTGTCTCTTTTGTTCTGGTCTGGCTAACCCCATTGAAAAGCAGTAACCCCACCTAAACATCAAAGAGGCAAAGTACGAAAGGTGGGTGTCTTTAATTCTGCAGCTCTGGGGACATGATCCGACTATTCAGAGGACTGGTGGCCTTGCAGCATATTTCTCAAGGACACACCCCAAGTATGAATATTTGAACCCAGCTTGGATGTTAGCTAGCAGATGTGTCACAATGGAATGCAATAACTGCATGCGGAACCAGTGGACGGAAGGCCTGAAAGCGACAAGCCTTGCGGTGAAATGGGCTCATGACACAAAACAACAAACAGAGTGTCTGACAAGTTCTGAAGCACATTCCAGACTCACATAAAGGCAGAGCCATTCTAAACACAGGAATGGGACCAGATGAGCTGATTTCAATGGTTTATTGTAAGAAAGTGCCATAGATTGGCCATATTAAAATCCGTACTGAAACATTTATGCAGATTGTGCCTCGCTCAGCTTCCTGCGTGACGCGCCTACTGGTCATGACCATGTGAAACAGTGAGCCTGGGTTTTCCTTTAATACAAGGATTTATAGCTCCTAATGCTCCTTCCCCTTTACATATAAACGTTTGGCTCTGCCTCAGGACCACTCTGAACCCCAAGTGAAAGAAAAGAATGGTAAAGCAACAGGTTGAGTGGATGAGTCTATGGCGAAGTTTCTGGGTGAGATCCTGTGCTGTGCCACTACAAGGTGCAACATAGAACTCAAAACCTAGGCATTGGGGGGACGATAAGTGGCTTTAAGCCACCTTTGTGGCCCCCCCCATTCCTAGGCTGCTCCAGGGGCTGGAGTAGGGTTGGCACCTTTCTCCTGAGGGGTTGGGGAAGGAGAACTCCAGTGCATTCAGCAGTCCCTTCCAAGACCACTGAGTCCAGGCCGGGATTTATATATATATTTATATTTGTCTCCAATATGAGTATCTCTCCAACTGCTTCAGGCTATTTTCACAAACAAAAAAAATCTCCCCAGTGAGGGCTATGTGGTGCAGGATTTGAAACATGTTCTCACAAAAGAACGGATGGATGAATTATGGCTGGAGCCGATCCCTGAAGAGCTGGGACCGGGAAATCCAATTCTCATAATAGGGTGTAGCAATTTATTATTAGCTCCAATGCAGATAAGATCAGGGCCCCAAGATGCTAGTGACTGTACAGATGGCCCCTGACCCAAAGGAGCTGTAATCAAAGTAGACATGGGTCAGAGAAAGGGAGTGCTATTATCCCCAATTTTACAGGTGGAGAACTGGCTCTCCCAAAGTTACACACCAGAGCCAACATTGTGGGAGACATTTAGAGGCCTAACTTCTGGGCTTAAGCCTGCAGCAGATCAGGGAACTGAACCCTTCAGCTGCTAGATCATAAGAACAGCCATACTGGGTCAGATCAAGGGTCCATCTAGCCCAGTATCCTGTCTTCTGACAGTGGCCAGTACCAAGTACCTCAGAGGGAATGAACATAACAGGTAATCATCAAGTGATCCATTCCCTGTTCTGGCACACAGAGGCTAGGGACACCATCCCTGTCCATCCTGGATTATAACTTTTGATGGACCTATCCTCCATGAATTTATCTAGTTCTTTTTTGAACCATATTATACTTTTGGCCTTTACACATCCTCTGGCAAGGAGTTCCACAGGTTGACTGTGCGTTGTGTGAAAAAAATACTTCCGTTTGTTTGTTTTAAATCTGCTGTCTATTCATTTCATTTGGTGACCCCTAGTTCTTGTGTTATGAGAAGGGTTAAATAACACTTTATTTACTTTCTCCACACCAGTCATGATTTTATAGATGACTATCATATCCTCCCTTAGGTGTCTCTTTTCCAAGCTGAAAATTTCCAGTTTTATTAATCTCTCCTCATCTGGCAGCCGTTCCATACCCCTAATCATTTTTGTTGCCCTTTTGTGAACCTTTTCCAAATTTGAGATGGGGTGACCATATCTGCACACAGTATTCAAGATGTGGGCGTACCATGGATTTATATAGAGGCAATATGATATTTTCTGTCTTATTATCTATCCCTTTCTTAATGATTCCCAACATTCTGTTCACTTTTTTGATCACCACTGCACACTGAGTGGATATTTTCAGAGAACTATCCACAATGACTCCAAGATCTCTTTCTTGAGCAGTAACAGCTAATTTAGACCCCGTCATTTTATATGTACAGTTGGGATTGTGTTTTCCAATGTGCATTACTTTGCATTTATCAACATTGAATTTCATCTGCCATGTTGTTGCCCAGTCACCTAGTTTTGTGAGATTCTTTTGTAGCTCTTCACAGTCTGCCTGGGACTTAACTATCTTAAGTAGTCCAGTGCCTGAACGGCAAGAAATTCCTCCTCCTCTGCTATGGAAGGAAATGGTGAGCTTTTTCTTCTGGGAGCCCTTGCAAAGGGCGTACAAATGACAGAGAACCATGCTTGCAGAGGATGAAACTTTTCCAGGCCTTTTCCCCACCATGAATTTAGTTTTGGAGACTTTGTCAGTACAATGCTGAAAAACCCTCCTAACCACCACAATTAAATTACATGTTTGCAGAATATCCATCCCCTTTCTGAGCGTTTTCCAATGTTTCTGTGACTTGTAGAGTCAATGGAAATAGTTTGAAAATGATAAAGTGATTATGTCAAAAGTTTTTCTGTTGTTTCAAATCAACTTTGACTGCATTTATCGGCATTGCTGCTTAGTTTATAATGTGGGAAATGTTTCTTTCATGACCCAGGAAATAGGAAAGCTGCTTCATAGTTACATGTTTTAAAAAACATAAATAATTATATATGTGTTTCTGTTTTATGTTGCTATAGGGTTATTTCCTAGCATGTGGTTTGTGCATTCTTGTAATTGTCTTATTAGGCCAGTTTGGGTTTCAAATAGCACCTATATTACAATGTTTATGATGTTTGCTTTGGAAGGAATTGTGGGACATAGAAACATATGGATTACCTTATCATATATAAAAAGTACCCAGTAAAAAGCTGGCTTTAATTACAGTATTACCATATATACGCTCTCAATGTTAATTATTTGGATATTCACATATTTAGGATATTAGATGCATCTCTGCTTTTTGTTAGTTCAGATATAAATCCACACCACCAGAAATATACACATTTCTGCTGCAAATTTGTTTATGTAAACATTGCAGATCCCAAGACAGGTGGAATTAGTTGCTATTGCAATGGATAAAAGGGTTAAAAGCACAATTCTCCTTTCTGATCTTCTTTCAACTAGCTGATCTCCCCTCCAATAGTCTGCACTTCTATTCTATTCAGACTTTTATACTGTGCCCATCACCGTCCAGCTGTGATTACATGACCTGATTAGTATCTGTCACATGTGGTTATTTCTCTGTTCCACTCCTCAGAGGGAACATTGCATATGGCCTTTTAAAAACAACAACAACACCACATAGCTCTTTAGAGGGCACTTTTCATCAGTAGCTTCCAAAGCATTTCACTCTCTTTTAAATGTATTTATCCTCACAACACACTTAGAAGATATTAGAAGTGACAAAGAGTCCTCTGCCACAGATTTTTCTGCATGACTTTGGGCAAGTCACTTTGCCTCACTATGTCTCAGTTCCCTAGCTCTAAAAATGAGGCTAATAATGTCTTCTAATATCAGAGGGGTAGCCGTGTTAGTCTGGGTCTGTAGAAGTGACTGAGTCCTGTGGCACCTTATAGACTAACAGACGTATTGGAGCATTCACGTATTCACCCACGAAAGCTTATGCTCCAATACGTCTGTTAGTCTATAAGGTGCCACAGGACTCTGTCACTTCTACAGACCCAGACTAACACGGCTACCCCTCTGATATTAGAAGACATTATCAGCCTCATTTTTAGAGCTAGGGAACTGAGACATAGTGAGGCAAAGTGACTTGCCCAAAGTCATGCAGAAAAATCTGTGGCAGAGGAGGGAATTGAACTCAGGTCTTCGGCTAGTGATCAGGCCCCAGACCATCCTTCCTCAATGTATTGCTAATAGATGTTGTGCGGTGTGTCTATATTGAGGAAGGCTAACCAGAGAAGTGTGCCTTGCACTGGCAATGGACAGTGGTGGGTGGTCCTTGGTTCCAGTTAGAGTTCACGCTGTGGTTTTGGACTGGCCCCCAAGAAAGATCTGAACCCTGCACAAAGCAGCTTTGCTCTTATGGGAGACAGTTCTCTTGTAACAGGGGAGCAGAGCCGGGGCCACTGTCCTCATCCCAAAGCTTTAGTCAATCTTTTAGCTATCCCTGGCTCATACCATTCAGCACCTTGGAGATGGGGGCCTATGATCTTGAACTTGATGTGTTATTCTACAGGGAGCCAGCATAGTGAGTGGAGGCATTTCCCCCATGAATGGAGAGCCGAATGCCAGACTGGTCTAATATAGCTGGGCTCTCCATTGCAAATGATGGAGGGTATCCAGACTGGCACTTACTCAGGATGTGGATGTGATGCAAGTCACATGGCGCTCTTTCAGCTCCCTGGTACGACGACTGAAAGTTTCATGAACACGCAGAGTGAAACGTAAAAGACTTGGAGATGGCAAAGCAAGCCATCTGGGAGCAAACCATTTGCTAAATGGTCGTGGCAAATTAATAAAAAGGATTGTGGAGGCCATTCCCAATTTATACTCTGACGAATACTCCGAAGTATTTGTTTGCAGTATTAATCCAGCTTTTGTTTTTGGGAACTCATGGATAGCAACATCCCCAGGTCAAACTCAACCAGGGAAAACGTGCAATCTGGAGTCAGCAGCAGTTGCACTCAAAATACTCAAAGAAACCAGCTGAAGCTTATTCACAGATTCCAAGGCCAGAAGGGTCCATTGTGATCATCTAGTCTGATCTCCTGTATAGCACAGGCCAGACACCTGCCCCAGAATAATTCCTGTTCGAACTACAACATATATTTTAGAAAAACATCCAATCTTGATTTTAAAATGACCAGTGATGAAGAATCCACCATGACCCTCTGTCAATTTCTCCAGTGGTTCGTTACCCTCCCTGTTTGAAATGAACGGAGCACTGGTCCCAGAGGAGTTTGTAGGGTGTAGCTCCTTTCACATCACCAGGGTGTCAGGCTGTGCCACAAAACCCTCCACGCTGTCAAAGTGTTGCTGCCTCTTGCAGTTTTTTGGGGAATCTTGCAATATTTGATGTTCTCCTTAAAACCCCAGCCCCTGGAGTCATGTGATTATATGAGAATCTCAGCATTCATTTAAAAAAAGAAGAGTAAGATTCCAGCCCTTAGGGTTACAGAGTATAGATGGAAAACGTGACACCCTCCTCCCCATGCTCTAACACCAGAAGGCAAATTAAAAGAGCCCCGTATCTGTTATTTTTAAAAAGATCATGATTTCCGAGGGCCAGACTCATAGTTTGAGTCCTCAGGCTGCTTCCAAGAGCAGTCAAACCCCGGAAAAGAAGCACATGCCTGGAGTCCTTATTTAAAATCAGAAGTCAGTTTGTCAGCCCTGCCCACCCCCCCACCCCCATGCAAGAATCCCCTTGAAGGGGGCTAGGCCTTAGAATCATCCTCTCTTACTTGGACCAAACTCCCCCGGAGCACTGTGGTGAGGTGAGGCGCTCAGGCCACTGGGGTCTGTGATGCCCTTTAATCGGATGCCCCATGTGCTCCTCCCTCTGTGCTGGTTCAGCTGTGCCCCCACCCTTCCCCCCAGGGTAGCCCAGCCCTGCCAGTGTGCTAGACCTTCCCGGGAGGTGTGTTCAAGGCACATAAGGCTGGACAAATTAAAAGGCAAACCCATCCTCTACCAATGTGGGTTACATGACTATGTGGGGACTTGTGGCTACAAGATCTGTGCAAACATGGACCCATTATTCATGTCCCCCAAATTCCCTCTCTCATCTGGCCTCTATGAACCTGGAGCAGAGCCTTGTAATCTGGATGATGAGTCCCTTTACAATTGCCTTCTGCAATGCAATGGAATTTGGCAGTGCAGTTGCACTGGGGGCCTTCAACAATCTCTAGGCTACTGGTGAATTCAACCTAATGTGGATTACAGATTGTTATTCCTTTCACTGGAGTATCCCCATGCAGATACAAGACTTCCAATGTAGAGTTATGTCTACTTTGATGTTAAACTAAATGTGTCAGATTTGTCCCCTTCCCCCGCCCCGCTCTTGTAGCTGGTCCACATGGGAGCTTTATGAAGTTGCTGCTGCTGCTTCCAAAAACTCAAACAGTACAAGGTGATACTTTTAGCACTGTAGATCCTGGGTTCAAATCCCTGGGACAGTCAAAGTGGGGTTAGTTACAGGTTCACATTGGTCTATGAACTCCTCTGGGTACTTCCTGGTTTACTAATGATATCTTAGGGTGACAACAACATAAGTCTCATTGCAGCCCATACAGAAAGATGCATTCTGGGATACCTCTCTAGCGAAGTCAGAAGCACACAGAGGAGGCAAAGAATCTTTCTGAAAAGCAAGGGTGAATTTATTCTGGGCTAAATGGCTCTCCAGAGCCATAGTGGGATCATTATTATGCATAGAAATCAGAACACATCAATTTTCCTTCTTGCTTTGCAGTTCACCTTTGAGATATATGGCAAATCATGATGTTGCTCATTTAGTTGAAGCTATCAAATATTTTCAGAGGCAAAGACAATATCACAATTAACATTGTTTCTACTGCGGTTGATGACTCAGTGGAAATGTAAAATGAAAAATGACAGACCAGTACTAGCAGCCGACGCTGTGGTTTGAGAAAGACTTTTTTTTTCCCTGCCAAGGAAGGCATTCCAAGGCGCCTCTCAGCTTTTTTATTCTATGTTTGGATTGCAAACTGCAGAGCACTCAGAACCCATTTAGGAGAACCAATGTGATGGACTTTGGGAAGAAAGGTTTTCCTTCTGCTTTTATGCTATATAAAGAGTTGAAGGACATTTTATGTGTGTGCGCTCGCGTTTTAACTTTACTGGAAAAGCTCTTTTCGGGGAGGATGAAAAACAGGTCACGTAGTTTGATGCTCTATATGCCCCATGGGCCTGTATAATCTTTGTATGGGATTACTGGTTGCTAGTGTTCCCAGGTCAGAGCACACCAGCAATTGCACAGCTAACAATAATCTATGTGGGAGACAAATTGGTGACTCGTTGTGTTTGTTGTCACACAGCAGGAGCTGCTCAAAACGTCCTTGGCAATAAGAAATCTGATCTCAGCACCTGACCAGCTCTTGTATTTTAATTTGTTAAGTCCCGGCTCGAGGCCAATACCATCCGGTGCTGCCTGGTGCTGAGAATGTTTCACATTGACTGTTAGACGGGTGTTACCATTTCACGGACCTGTGCAACCTCAAGGCCAATGGCAAAGCTCTCATTGGCTTCAATGGGAGCAGAGCTAGGCCAACACTGAGCGCTTCTGCAAATCCTACTCCGGGAGTCCACAGGTGAAACTCTGGCTCCATTGAAATCAGCAGCAAAATTCCCATTGACTTCACTGGGGCTAGGATCCACCCCCTGAGTTCTAATCTAGGCTCAGACATGTTCGTCCACCCTCCCTCCTTCCATGGCCTAGACAAGTCACTTACTTGCCCTTTCTTTGCTTCTGTTCCTCCAGCTGACAGTAGGAGGCGCTATCCTCCCCAGGCGTTTCTGTGAGAGGGAGTTAGTTTATAAAACACAGCTTTAATCTTATTTGTCATTAAAGAAAATTGACCAGTCAAAAGATATGTTTGGAGAATATGTTTGTAAATAAACGGTGAGTTCCACTTGCCAAGATCCACGCAGACCTTAGTGTTCATCCACTAGTGGGTTATACTCCACGTACTCATAAAAGTGTTTTTACAGATCCTGAAAGTTTCAGGAACCTTATTCATTCTTAGAAATCACAGGGGAAAGTGAGTTTTTCAGCATGCCCAATCTGTGAGCAGAACCAAATGTCATGTGATTAAGTGGCCAATCACACACCAGGAATGATAAATAGGGAACGGTAGGAGTGAAAAGGGTGCAAATAGCCCAGATGCTGAACATTGTTCATCCAAAGTGCTCAGTGAGTCCTTACCAATAATGAATAGAGTCACTGGAAATCAGGGTTGACTCCCAGACTATTAGCTAACAAAGCCCAAAAAGGCAGCATTCATCATTACGCTTCCTAATGAGTGGTTTGAGAAGCTCTATTATTTACTGCTTGCCATCTGCATGCAGGACCCTGTACCAGACACAGAACAGGACATGGCTGCTGCCCCAAGAGGCTGGCAGGACCCTGGCTTCCACACTGGGTTTCAAAGGGGAGCTCATTTCCTTGCATAGCTGAACACTGGGCAGCCAGAACACTTCTGCTCGTGCTCCTTGACGGCAAGCAAAGCCCTCTCGGTGCTGTGGTCTGCCCCCTCTAGTAGTAGCTGGGCCACAGATTGATGAGCCTGCTACAGCCTTGCCTAAGAGAGGTGGGTCTCTTAGCTCAGGCAGTGGAGGCTCATGCTTAAAAAAAAAAATCGAGAGCTCCCAGTTTCAGCTCCTGCTGCTGCAGACCACCCAAGGGTGCGGCGTTACACCAGGGGAAGACTAGTGGGGTGTAAGTGCTGCTTCTAGCCTGTTCCCTGTAATGTTCCTGAAGGTTCTGACTGCTTCCAGCCAGTGATACGGGAGCAGGGCACTTCCATATCCCCCTAGTCAGTGCACACTGTGCTGTACAAGCTGCAGACCGCTCTAGTCAACTGACAGAGGGCTCGGCATTGACACTGGTATTAACTAGAGCTGGACAAGTGTTTCTTGCAAAAGTTGTTTTCAAAGACACTTGCCAGCTTCAAGACAACTCAGAAAGCCTCTTCCATGTGACACTCCTTGTGAGCGTATGGAAGAGGAGGCACTTGTGCCTCTCAGACCCCATGCGGTGTAATAGTTTAAACAAAGGGTGGAAGCTGGGAGGTCCTGAGTTCTGCTCCCCCCTTCTTCACTAACTGGCCTTAATAACACTTTGTGCTTATACAAACACTGCCCCCTGCTTGCCTTTACAGTTCCCATGTCTCAGATTACAGACAGCAGGGCTTTCAACTGCAGCCTGGGTTCCCCAGTGAACGTGGGTTTCCAATGTGTACAGGAAGCATAGGGAATCTCAGTACATGAAATTGTCAAGGCATGAATCCAGAGTGACCATCAGGGTGTAATTCCCAGGATAGTGACAGTGACCATCAGGGTGTAATTCCCAGGATAGTGACAGTGACCATCAGGGTGTAATTCCCAGGATAGTGACAGAGGATGCACCCTTTAGTCCGATGCTGAGGTACTATCTAGTGAGTAATGGCTGAGCCCGAGAAGTCAACAATCAGGCACACTTCCAAGTAAGCACTGTGCCTCCAAATGAGTATGATTATCTGAACCGTAGCCCATTCTCTGAATCTGCTGGGATTCCCCAATTGGGCTGGACCTCTCATAAAAACTGTCTCTCCTGTGATTTCTAGTACTTCCCGCCTGGCCTGGCTGGACATACTGAGTGATCAGCCTGTCTCGTGGTATGTCTGGTCCAGTTGTTTCTGAAACCCAAGGAGAGGAGCAAGAATAGAAATGGGGAAAAGTTATCCAAGCTTTTAGTTAAAACCTCAGTGTAGCGAAGGAGTGTGGTTTCTCTCTGAGGTAGACAGGCTATGCCTGCCTCACTGGAAGTGTGGGCTCGGGACAGGAAGTACAAAAGGCAGGCCCTGTAGCTCAGCTGGTCTGGAAGCACTAAGGGAGACAGACACTCCCCACCCGCTGCTGGAGCTAGAACCCGAAGAGGACCTCTGCTGTGCCGAGGACCCGCCAGAGCTGCCAGACACCCAGATGCCGAGGAGCTGCTGGTATTGCCACTGGCAGTATCCCCTGGGGAGATGGAAGACGGCCCTGGCATCCAGGTGCACACCGAAGGGAGAGGAGAGGAGGAAGTAGCCCAGGGACAGCTGACTCCAGTACGACTGCATTGCTGCCTGAGTCCAGGTCAATGTGTTGCGGCTGGATTCCCTGCTGACCCAGTGGCAGAACACCTCACCACCGTTAGGGCCCTGGGCTGGGACCAGGGGGAGTAGGGTGGGTCCAGGTCCCCCCACCCCCTGCTGCCAACCTCACCCCAGGAGGTCTGTATCAGTCTATTGTCCACCAGGGCTAAGACATTAGACACTAGACTGGTTACTGCTCTGTCCTGCTTGAGGGCCAGAGCCCCAGAGACTGACTACTGCCCAGCCCAGCCCAGAGGGCCGGGGCACCAGAGACAGCTAATTTCCCCCTTTTCAGATTGCCTTTCTAGGAATGGGACAGTGATGGGGGCATGGCCTCCCTCTGAGATTGCCAGGGAGGGATTGCCACACACTCCTACATTCAGGAAAGGTTTGGTTTGAAGGTTCAGGACGGTTCTCATTTCATCCAAGGTAGGACCCCATCCTGCTCTTCCCCCTCTAGCTGTTCTGGTAGCTGATTCTTCAGATTCTTGCCTTCTCCAGCCCCACACCTGGTGCTTGGAATAGTCTCCTTCTTCTCATTCCCTGTATGCTCACCCTCTGCATATAAATCCCACCAGGAAACATCTCCTGCAAAGCCTCAGCGATAACCCAGTAGAGGAGTGTGTTTCTGAAATCCTGCCCTGCTTTGGAGTCGGTAAACTTTCTGGATGGCTTGTCAGTCAGCCAGCGCATACAAGTCAATTAAACTAGGTTTACAATTGCTTTGCCTCACCAGAGCAGTACAAAGAAACCAGAAGGAATACCTCAGTTTCCCTCTTATCTCCTGCCCTCCAAATTCCCCCTGATTTTTATCCCTCCCTCCATTCCCCTGTGCACACTTCCCAAATCCCTTCTTCACTGATATTTTCCTAAACACACACACTTCCACCTCTCATTCCCTCCTATTCCCACACAAACACACCCTTAACTCTCCCATCCTTCCCTCACTGTTGAGTAGATCAAACAATTTTGAAAAGAAATATTTAGGGTGATGGTAATTTTCCCCACTATTTTTCATAACTAAAAGTTCATCCTTCAGCAGAGGCTGGTGCTTTAAAATCCTCTCCTTCAGAGAAACTGAGGAAAAATTTGCCCTCTTTCAAAATGGTTGCCATCATATAATGTTCTGGAAGTGACTGAGGTCACAGTCACTGTCAGTTAAGGCACCATCTTTAAAAACTGGAACCGCCTCCTATTGTTTCCAAAGAGAATGAAGCCAGCAGCATGTGGCCCCAATCCCACTGAGAACAATGCCCAATAGGTGCCCTTCTAAAAATGGTCATCTCGGTGGGCAAGTTGTGACCTCCGTGCCTTTGCGACCATTGGGAAATGGCATCCATTTTTAAAAGGGCCCATTCCCTGATGCACCAAAGCAGCCAGAGTACGCTGGCTAGTTACGATGGATTTACAGCTGCTCTTCCATCAGCTGAAGTGCACGTGTGAATCTGGCCCTTAATAGTCAGTTGATTTCGCCTTCCTCTGCAGCGTGGGGCATGGGTCACTTCCTGGAGGATTCTCTGCATCTTGAAGTCTTTAAACCATGATTTGAGGACTTCAATAGCTGAGACATAGGTGAGAGGATTATTGCAGGAGTGGGTGGGTGAGATTCTGTGGCCTGCATTGTGCAGGAGGTCAGACTAGATGATCATAATGGTCCCTTCTGACCTTAAAGTCTATGAGTCTATGATTTAATGGTTTAGAGGGCTGAGTTAGTGAGATCGGTGCTATATAAAGCGGGACAGGGACAACTCCAGTGTTTCTACTTTAAGGGTACCCCTGAGCTCCTAGCTCTGTTCCCACAGCACTGCCTGGGCTGTACCGTGGAGCCCAGGCAGCAGTGCCCTGGTGCCAAGCCAGGTTGAGGCTACAGAACATTCAAAGAGCAGTGACAGTTGGACTGAAAAATCTACCAGACCCGCTTCAGATCACTGACCCATTACAAGCAATAGACTTGTTCCGTGCAAATTAGCTATAGAGGAAGGCTGATGATTGCTTGAGTTACCTCTGATGTTACAATGGCCACACAAATTACCCGAGTTGTTAAATTGACCTATTTTGTAGCCTCTACAATCATAGCAGTTAGCTACAAAGGTTATTAATTTAACTTAATAACAACCTGATCTCTTCATATGTAGCCTGTAAGTAAGATTTCAGTGAGTTTTAACTATTATGGAAAGTTTGAAGAATCTGTTAGTCTGTTACTAAGATTATTTGGGACATAGAGAAGACTGATACAATTCATTACAATTTTCAATAAGCCAATGTAAGATATCACTTTAAACCCCTTAGAATTTAAATTCCTCGTCCTGCTTGCAGACTAGCAGGCTGTGTGGGGTGTGGGCCTAGCAGTCAGCCTGCAAAGAGGTAGACCACAGAAAGGGGTGTACCTCTCTGTGTTTGGGAGCAGCTTGCTTTGTCTCGCTCTGGTTTTGGTTCTTGTGTGTTAAGATTGTAGATTTTAAGAAATAAAATTGTGTTCTATTGCAAACTTTCCATAATGAGGTCCATTCCCACTCATTTTAACTCAAACTGATTAACGGATTTAACTTGTAAATACTCTGAAAATCCATTTTGTGCCCCAAAAGAGTCAGTGCTGAATATTTGGGGAGGATACACTGTATTTTTTCATACATAATAAGAGGGTGAATCCCTGCTTTAAGGGCAAAATTGAACTCAGCCTTAACAATGATGTCACGACCAGCACTTCCATAATAGACTTCCAGCAGATAACATAACTTCCACTATCTAGCAGTAGCAAAATGCATTGTTTCTTGCCATTTGTCCTGTGTTGGGTAGTTACATAAGTCACCTGATATTGTACTTGTTCCCTAATAGGCTTGCTTACATAACTGTATTTATTTATGCATTCTAATGTATGGTTAGTCCAATAAATCATCCAATCAGGGAAGAAGGACAGTGTCACATGGCTTGGATACCTGATCAACTCAGTTCAAACCAGTGGTTTGAGACAGTACCTATTCCCTGGGTGGGGACTGGGTCTGGTTTTCACTCAGACAGTTGTTTAGTTTATTAATGAGTGGAGTAAAACCACCACCCAAACTAATCCCCAAATGCTACGTATCTGCTCTTAGCACTTCAAAGCTCAGCTCTGCTCCCTGAGCTGCTCCTAATCTGCACTTGCTTTTTCAGGACTTAGAAAACAAAATTCCCCACACATTTATTCCTTCTGTGCCTCTTTCCCCCACTCCCGCTCCCCATCCCCTCCCAAACACACCAGGCATGCCCCGAGGCTCCTGCTGAAGGGAGCCAGCCTTGGAGATAAGCGTGGGATCGCTTCACATGGGTACATCCTGGCAGGCTCAGAGGTCGCGTCCTGGGGGAATTCTTACTCCTACTTTGCTTCTGTTCCATTTACAAAACCGAAATCAAAAGGGTTTAACCCCCCTGAAGGTTCAATGGGTTCACATATTTTGGCCCATCCTGGTTAATACATGTGTCAATATGATAAACATTCCTCCTTGCATATTATGACTTTTATGGCCAGTGTTTCAGCTCCCACTTGGGCACCTAAATGCAATTGTCAGTGCTGAGCACTTTGAAAATCTGACCCTTAATTTCCCTCTTCCTTGCCTCCCTGTGTGACTATTTAGCTGTGTAAAGTATGAAAGAAACCACACAATAGAATCAGACCATTGTGTTGTATTGGCTACATAGCCTATTTCTGAAAACTCAATATGCACGTGTGTTTCTGGGGCAATTCTAGCTTGTCGTTCAATTGTATTTAGCCTCCACAGTAACTGAAGCTTACCACAAAGAACAAAACACTTTGCTAACTTGAAATCTACCCCCTGCTTATACTTTATCTTACTCTCAACCCCATTAATTTGGAAACTGCATAAACAAGCACAGTGCCCAAGATTGGTGGATGAGATTCCAGCACACAAAGCTTTTAGAAGTTCAGAGAATCCTCTGAGATATGAACTCAGCAAGTTTGACGTTGCCCAATAGGTTTTTACAACTAACTTTCAAGATATTTTTCAATGGTGAAGTAACAAACAACATCCATTTTGCATTTCCCCCTCCCCCGCTATTTCAAAATCTGACAGTGGATGCACACAAAAACCCCACGATTGGTTGGTATCTGTTGTGAAGAATATATAGGTACAATATGTATATACAGATCACACATTATAAATATTCCTGGGTTTGCCTTGCAGCCATATTACCCTGGAAGACGATCATTTCAGATTTTACAAGCTGGGCTGGATCATTACTAGTAAGGGACAAGTAACGGGGATGTGCTTCTGGAAGTGTCATCTGTTTGCATGAGATAAAAAAAATAAGGCCCTGACTCTTGTAGGCATTAAGGATACATGAACACTTTTCCTAAGAGCTGTGATGTAAATGCTAGGTCCCGGCCAAATTCTAACACTTATTAATTTTTTGTACTCTGTTTCCCTAAATTCTTTATGTTTTAGTTAGACACACTATTCTTTACTTCCTGTAGATAAAGTGCTAGAGCATGTCATTATGCACTGTTGAACAGCTGCTGTGGTCCACCCCAGAAGTGGCTGCATTTCAGTGTTGTGTTAAGTAGCCAGAGGTGATGGTAAGTTTGTTGAATTAATGTCTGTAAAGTTATTTGAGATATTCAGATGAAAGTTGCTACAGAAATGTCAATTATTTACACATTTAACTAGCTCTGTCAAGAGATTAAAAAAATTAATTGCAATTAATCGTGTTATTAAACAATAGAATACCATTTATTTAAATTTGTGGATATTTTCTACATTTTCAGATGTATTGATTTCAGTTACAACACCGAATACAAAGTGTACAGTGTTCACTTTATATATATTACAAATATTTGCACTGTAAAAAACAAGACATAGTATTTTTCAATTCACCCAATAGAAGTACTGTAGTTCAATCTCTTTATCATGAAAGTTGAACTTACAAATGTAGAATTATGTACAAAAAAAACTTCATTCAAAAATAAAAATGTAAAAGTTTAGAGCCTACAAGTCCACTCAGTCCTACTTCTTGTTCAGCCAATCGCTCAGACAAACAAGTTTGTTTACATTTTCAAGAGATAATACTGCCTGCTTCTTGTTTATAATATCACCTGAAAGTGAGAACAGGCGTTCTCATGGCACTGTTGTAGCCGGCATTGCAAGATATTTACGTGCCAGATGCGTTAAAGATTCATATGTCCCTTCATGCTTCAACCACCATTCCATTCCAGAGGACATGCATACATGCTGATGATGGGTTCTGCTTGATAGCAATCCAAAGCAGAGCGGACCAACGCATGTTCATTTTCATCATCTGAGTCAGATGCCACCAGCAGAAGGTTGATTTTCTTTTTTGGTGGATCAGGTTCTGTAGTTTCTGCATCAGAGTGTTGTTCTTTTAACACTTCTGAAAGCATGCTCCACACCTCGTCCCTCTCAGATTTTGGAAGGCACTTGAGATTCTTAAACCTTAGGTCGAGTGCTGTAGCTATCTTTAGAAATCTCTCATTGGTACCTTCTTTGCGTTTTGTCAAATCTGCAGTGAAAGTGTTCTTAAAATGAACAACATGTGCTGGGTTATCATCCAAGACTGTTATGACATGAAATATATGGCAGAATGCAGGTAAAACAGAGCAGGAGACATACAATTCTCCCCTAACGAGTTCAGTCACAAATTTAATTAATGCATTTTTTTTAGCAAGCGGCATCAGCATAGAAGCATGTCCTCTGGAATGGTGGCTGAAGCATGAAGGGGCATAGGAATGTTTAGCATATCTGGCACATAAATACCTTGCCATGCTGGCTACAAAAGTGCCATGCAAATGCCTGTTTTCACTTTCAAGTGACATTGTAAATAAGAAGCGGGCAGCATTGTTTCCTGTAAATGTAAAAAAAACTTGTTTGAGTGATTGACTGAACAAGAAGTAGGACTGAGTGGACTTGTAGGCTCTAAAGTTTTACATTGTTTTTTGTTTTTGAGTGCAGTTATATAACAAAAAAAATCTACATTTGTAAATTGCACTTTCACAATAAAGAGATTGCACTTCAGTACTTGTGTGAGGTGAATTGAAAAATACTTTCTTTTGTTTATCATTTTTACAATGCAAATATTTGTAATAAAAAATAGCATAAAGTGACCACTGTGCACTTTGTATTCTGTGTTGTAATTGAAATCAATATATTTGAAAAATTAGAAAAACATCCAAAATATTTCATACATTTCGATTGGAATTCTATTGTTTAACAGTGCAATTAAAACTGATTAATCATGGGAGTTAACTGCGATTAATCAACAGCCCTAAATTTAACCATTTCACTAAGTATTTAAGCAGAGCAGGTGCTGAATATCGAAACTTTGGACTCAAGGCGTCTTCTAGGATATTGCAGATATTGTTCTGATGGCAATGTTTGTTCAAGCTGTCCAGCTCACAGCCAAGTTCACATTGATTGCATTTCAAGGTTGGTGTTGCCAGCACTTATTTCTGAGGATTCTGCATCAGTGGTATGGTGCAGACAGCAGTATGGAGTCAGAAAGGCTAGAAGATGGAAGGGAAACTGGAATTCGGGGATGGAGGAATATTCTAGATTAAATACGTGCAGTGAGGCAAAATTAGGAATTAACAGAGATTGCACAGCAAGAAGAGGAAAAGCAAAGAAAGAGCATGACTTGCGTAAAGTAAACTCAGACATAGACATGAGAGAGGAACAAGTTCTGTAAATTGACTGAGTATGCCTGCCTGGCTGGTCAGCATTTTGGCCATAATTTAGCAAGGCACTTAAGTGCATGCCTAATTTTAAGCATGTGCATCATCCCACTGAAGTCAATGGAACTAAGCACATGCTTAAACTTAGGCACGTGCTTACCTACCTTGCTGAATCCGTGCCATAGAATTTATTCCTGGAACCATTATGTCAATGGCTAAAGTCCCAGTGATTTCAGTAAGTGCAAGATCAGGCCAACAGCCCTAGTTAAAGCAAATACCAGATATTAAACCAATGCCACATTGAATTGTAGCCACAAGTGTTGTTGAAAAGATGCCAGATTAGCAATTAATTAATTAATTGCACTTTTAATCGTTAACGGCCTTTACAATTAAAAGGGATAGCTCAGTGGTTTGAGCATTGGCCTGCTAAACCCAGGGTTGTGAATTCAATCCTTGAGGGGGCCATTTAGGGATCTGGGGCAACAATCTGTCAGGGGACAGTACTTGGTCCTGCTAGTGAAGGCAGGGGACTGGACTTGATGACCTTTCAAGGTCGTTCCAGTTCTAGGAGATTGGCATATCTCCATTTATTTTTGTATTTATTTATTTATTTTTTAAAACATTAATTTATTAAAACCCCCATGATGCCCCAGTGGGTCTATATTAATGTGATGAGTCAGAATTACGGCGGGAAAGAGATTTTGGTTAAACTGTTGAAAAGTCCCTCTGGATGACCCTAAATTCAAATTTCTCCCTTTCCCTCCAGGGTCTGGATTTAACAGACTTGAGCATTTACCCAGCCCTGCTAGTTCTCAGGGCAAAAGGAAGGGGATTTTAAATACCCCAGAAAGATTTCAACAAACTAGAGGGAATTCAGAGAAGAGAAACTAGAATGATTGGCAATCTGGAGGGACAGATTTAAGGGGAACAATTAAGAAAGTTAAGTCTGTATCACTTATTTGACTGATGATATGCTTACACTAGGATCACAAACTGTATCTGCTGTTTCATTAGGCTATGACTCGCAGTCCAAAGAATGATTGCAACATCTGAAACAATTTCCAGTGCTTACCAAAAATCCTACACTAACTACAGTCTAAATTAAAGGGCAATTATGATCAGAGGACTGCCTGTAAAATGCAGCTGGATAAATAACTCGTAGTGGATGGCTTATTAGAAAAGTTTAACTTCTCTTTCTGTTCACAAATTATCCAGGTGCAACTTACAATTTTTAAGATGTATTTGTTATTCCAAATGAATTGCCTACTAGAGGCAGGGTATGGTGATGATGGCCAGGTTCTATTCCATCTGCACACGTTTGCCCTCAGCAGAAATATCAGCTAAAGATGAATTTAAGAGTTGTTATTGCTGATGACAGTGCGTGAAGCAGAAAGAACGCAGCCGGAGTCTCAAACACCAGCATCAGCTGGCAGTGCTTGTGCCGCTCACATTGAAAGTGGAACTTTGTCCCCCTCCAGTGGCTGGTCCAAATAAGAGGTTAAGAGTCTACTACAGCTAGAAAGCAGAGGAATTACTACTTTAGCTCCTAAGGCAGACGACCATCATTTAGTGCAGAAGGTCTCACGTACAAAACCTGTTGATGATCCACATGGGGTCATTATACTGACAATGAGGGGGGAAAAAATCAGACAAATTTTCTGTGACTTGTAGAGTGGGCAGATATAAACAACCCCTGGTTCTAGCTGTAATTTGCTAAGGACAATGACACATCTTCTTCTCGTGTGGGTTTTTCCCAGCAGGCAGGAGTTTCAACACACAACGTTTCTTGCTCCTTATTTCATGGGGTAGGGGGTTGCCCTCTGTACAGCATGTTAGCCAGTCTGACATCAGGCTCAGTTGCTGACTCAGTTTCCCCTTCTTGGGCTTCCCAATGACTGCACCCAGAGTTTTGAAAGTCAAACATCCCCCCCCCTTCTTTTAGTCTGGTTTATTAAAACAATAACATTACACTTTAAATGTTAACATAAATCAAAACCAGCCTTTCCCCAACTCTACAGTTTCTTCAGTCCCTTGCTGTGCTCAGCTGTTCTTTTCCATCACCCAGGTCCTGATGTCTTAGTGTGTCCTCAAGCCTCTTCCTTGTAAAGTTTCTGCTTCTGCCCCTCACTGCATGTACCTCTAGCCAGACTTCTTCATCTGGCTTGTGTGAAGAGGTGCAGCCCCACTACAGGCTAAGAGGGACAAATTCCAGCCTACATGCACAAGGTGTGGAAAAAGTCATATCCCAAGAAATGATTCATGTCCAGCCAGAGGCACAGGGTGTAATAAATGCATAAAATATGGACATTTTGCAGTTTTTTGCTGTTCCAATGCCATCAGGGAGTTGACTCATATTATAGACAATCAAGAGCCATTGTTTCTTGGATCTATCACTTGTGATGACATAGAGCCTGCTTGGAGAGGGAAATCAAATAGTCATGGTAACACCATTGACTTTAAAATTGACTCAGGAGCTAGTCACAGTAATCTCAGAAGGGATTTACAATCAATCACTCTCAGTCCTTCCCATAGCTGAAGTTACCTGACGCAGTTCTGAATTACCCTGGAGCTGTTCGGAACTGCATGGGCCAGTTCACCACAGAAACAATTTACAGAGACACAAATATTGCATTTGGAGCTCATGTGATCAAAGGATCAAAGATCAACAACCTTCTCAGCTGCAGCATGGTAGCCATGATGGGACTAGTGAAAAGGTGGAAGAACTCAATGGAGGATTTGATGATATTGGACTTTTGAAAGGAGATCGAGTACAAATCAATTTAAAAGACCATACTGAACCATACACTGTACAAACATCTCTACCAGAGAGACCGTGAAAGAGACTACCTGCAGATTAATGCAAATTCAGAGGACATTATATGGTCCTCATGAACTATTTTCCCAGGTATATAGAAATAATGCCCTTGAAAGACATAACATGTCACAAGATTATCAAGAAACGGAGGTGCACTTTTGCTCACTTCGGTATTCCCGATCAACTAGTGATGGACAACAGACCAAAATTCACTGCAGCAGAATTTAAGCCATTCCGAAGGAAACATGATTTTAATCATGTAACTAGCAGCCCACATTACCCATATCTGAATGGAGCGGCTGAGAGACCTATACAGACAGCGAAGAAAATCCAACAGCAGGATGATCCATTCCTTGCTCTTCTGAGTTATAGATCAGCACCAATAGTGGCTTCTGGATATAGTCCAGCACAATTCCTGATGAGAAGACAACTCAGAACTACTGTTACAATTTTGGGAAAGAATCTATTTCCAAAGTGACCAGACATGAAGAGAGTAGCCAAATCAGATAAAACGGCTAAAAGAGATGTCACTCAGTTAGAGAACTGCTGGTCTAGAACCTGGTGACCACATTCTTGTCAAATTGGACGAAGAAAAGGGATTGACAGCTCCAGATGTTGTAAAGAAAAAGAATTCAGCACCCAGATCGTGTGTGATTGAGAGCAACAGTGGAGAGTTCAACAGAAAACATCAACATCTGCAGTTTGTTCCTCATACAGAACAATCAACAGCGCAAACTCTGCAAACAGCAGATGAAGAACAAGAAGATGACTCAAAGATTCCAGATCAACCACAGACAGTCGTTGCAACTAACGGACGGCCAGATGACCAGGTTGTTACATGCTCAGGTTATGTAATTAGAAAACCAGTGTGATTCAGAGACGCTTAAGAGACTGATCCATACTGAACTTTAAAGGCATTGTGATAGTGTAAATTTGGTAAATGGAAGCAATGTAGAACTTAAAGGGGCAGATGTAACGGAATATTAAACTGAATTATACTGTTCAGCCACTAGGTGGTGCTGTATGTAACAAACTTTAATTAAGCTAACCTCAGCCACACCTGACAGAGCATTAAAGCATCTTATGGTGAATACATCTGGTGTGTATAAGTGAATTCTGTAGCCAGGCCATATTCAGCACAGAAGCACATGACTAAGTATATGTCAGCTGTAGGGATTTCTTCTTGGATGTGTCCAACAGTATTCACAATACGACAACACTGTCAGCTCTGAACCTTGTTCCTTTCACTGCTCAGGTGACACATGGAGCTAGTCCCTCAGCAGGTATAAATTGACTTCAGTGGAGCTATGACAGTTTTAAACAAGTCAAGGGCCTGGGCCCCAGCAGGGCCGGCTCCAGGCACCAGCCTACCAAGCATGTGCTTGGGGCGGCACCTGGAGGGGGGCGGCGCTCAGGTTTTTGTTTGTTTGTTTTAACCATACTGCACCCCATGGCACTCTGGGAGAGCAGGGCAGTGCCCAGGCTCGCCGCCCTCCCCCTGGCACTCCGGCCGGCCGGGAGAGTTGGGCCGTGGCAGGGGTCGCCGCCCGCCCGGGAGAGCCGGGCCACGGCCGGGCTTGGCGCCCTCCCCGCAGCACTCCGGCCGGCAGGGAGAGCAGGGCTGCGGCCGGGCTCAGCGCCCTCCCTGCGGCGCTCCCCGCCGGCACCCTGGCCGGGGCAGCGGGGCCTGCCGCAGTCCGTGCCTGCGCCCCAGCCGGGGCAGCGGGCGGCCAGCACTCCTCGCCGGCGCCCGGGCCAGCGGGGCCACGGGCGCACCGTCCTCCTCGCCGGCGCTCCAGGTAGGAGTGGGAGGGGTTGTTTTGGCGGGAGTTGGGGGGGCGGTGTTTGAGGTTTTGGGGGGGTTTTGCTTAGGGCGGCAAAAACATTAGAGCTGCCCCTGGGCCCCAGGCTGTCCTATCTGTCTGCGAACAGGAGCAGCAAACAGGGGAGTGTCGGGAGGGAGTTCTCCAGGTGAAGGAGGCATGACTACGTGACCCTGGGAGTGAGTTTATCATCTGTAGTTTGTTTGTTGATGTGTGCTTGGTGTGTGCCTCCTTGACTGAAGTTTATAGTGTGGTCTGTTTGGGAGGACTGTGTGCTGATCTTAGCAGTCTGCTTAGGCAAGGCTGAGAGCTTCCTAATGAGGCTCTAACCAGGGGTGGGCAAACTGCAGCCCGGGGGTCACATCCAGCCCTCCAGATGTTGTAATCTGGCCCTCAAGCTTCCTCTGGGGAGCAGAGTCCGGGGCTTGCCCTGCTTTGTGGGGCTCCCGGAAGCAGCAGCATGTCCCCCCTCCAGCTCCTACGCAAAGGGGCAGCCAGGGGCTTCAACACACTGCCCCCGACCCAAGCGCCGTCCCTGCAGCTCCCATTGTCTGGGAACCACAGCCAATGGGAGCTGCAGGAGTGATGCCTGCAAATGGGGCAGCATGCAGAGCCGCCTGGCTGCGCCTCCATGTAAGAGCCGGGAGGGACATGCCGCTGCTTTTGGGAGCTGCTTGAGGTAAGCGCCCCCCAGAGCCTGCACCCCTGACCCCCTCCCATGCCCCAACCCTGTGCCCCAGCCCTGATCTCCCTCCTGCCCTCTGAACCCCTTGGTCCCAGGCCAGAGCATCCTCCTGCACCCCCAACCAGAGCCCTCATCCCTTCCCCCCTCACCCCAACCTTCAATTTTGTGAGCATTCATGGCCCGCCATACAATTTCCATACCCAGATGTGGCCCTTGGGCCAAAAAGTTTGCCCACCCCTGCTGTAACCTGCCATCCCTAATCCCCCTAGGATCCCTTGACAAAGGGGCGGGGCTGACTCAGGGAGAACAGGGGTTTTAAAAGCCAGCTCCTAAGTGATCAGAGGTGCTACGGACCAGGGCAGTTTTGTGAGAGAGCCAGATACATCTAACAAACATTCTCTAAACATAGGCCAATAAACGGCCCCCCTCCAAAACAAAAACAAACAAAATCCCTGCAAGAGTAAAAAGAATGCAGGCAGAGTCCAGCAGCAGGGTGGGGGCTACCCAATGTATTGTACTGAATGCAGCATGTACGATTATCCGCCTTGTGGGGAGGTGGCGTATGTGTACATTAGGTGCAAGCAGCTCCTGGCCCTCAGAGACCGAGTGCAGGCTCTGGAGACCAGAGTGGCTGAACAGGAGGAGCTAAGGGAGACAGAGAGGTACACAGGGGAGACTTCCAGTGACACAGGCTGGAGTGTGATTGCTCTACTGACAGCCTCCATGCTGTTCAGGAAGATGAAAGTCTCGGGGAAGGAGAACATCAAGCTGAAATGGAGGGAAGTGATCCCATAGTTGGGGGCCTCCTTTCAGTAGATGTCATGGCATCCTCTCTCACGGAGGACACCTCTCTGGGGAAGGAAATCCCAGTTATTAGGAAGTGACAGGTAATAGTAAAGGGGGATTCAATTATTAGAAATATAGATAGTTGGGTTTGTGATGACCAGGAGAACCACATGGTGAATTGCCTGTCAGGAGCACAGGTTGTGGATGTCTCAAGACATCTAGATAGACTTATGTGTAGTGCTGGGGAGGAGCCAGTGGTCGTTGTACATGTAGGTGTCAATGACATAGGGAAAGGTAGGAGAGAAATGCTGGAGGCCAAATTTAGACAGCTAAGTAAGAGATTAAAGTCCAGGGCTTCCATGGTGGCATTCTCTGAAATGCTTCCAATCCAATTCCACAAACAGGGGAAGTTAGACAGGCAGAACTGCAAGGTCTCAATGTGTGAATGAGACAATGGTGTGTGGAGGAGGGATTTAGGTTTATTAGGAACTGGGGAACCTTTTGGGAAAGGAGGAGCCTAAACAGGAAGGATGGGCTCCACCTAAACCAGAATGGAACCAGATTGCTGGCAGGTAAAATTAAGATCATAGCAGAGTTTTTAAACTAAGGGCTGGGGGAAAGCTAACAGGTGTGGAGGAGCACCCAGTTTGGACAGACCCTCCCCTAAGGGATGTATCTATTAAGGGGGATTCTCTATATCTTAGTAAAGAGGAGAGAATAGAAGCTGGTAAAGTACAGGTAGGAACTAAAAAGAAAACAAAAAAGAGTCCCATTCAGTTACATCACATGAAGTCAGACAACTAAATATGGACACATTTTACAAAGTGCTTCTATACAAATGCAAGAAGTCTAAATACTAAGACGGGTGAACTTGAATGCCTGGTAATAAAAAACAATCTTGTTATAATAGGCCTCACGTAAACTTGATGGAATGATAATAATCAATGGGATACAATAATACTGGGTACAAAATATGTAGGAATGATAGAGTAGATTGCGTTGGTGGGGGAGTGGCACTATATGTGAAAGAAAACAGAGTATATACTATCAACCACCTGACCAGGATGGTGATGGTAATTGTAGAATGCTCAGGAAGAGCAGAAAGGCTTCAAAACAGAAAACCCAGTAATAACGGGGGATTTCAACTATCACCATACTTACTGGGAACATGTCACAACAGGACGGGACACAAGATATACATTTCCTAAACACCATTAATGTCTGGTGGATAGCTAAGGTGACAGCAATTTTTTTAAAAGTCTCCAGAGGTGATTCCGACAATTACAAGCCAGTAAGTCTAACTTCAGTACCAGGCAAATTGGTTGAAATTGTAGTAAAGAACAAAATTGTCAGACACATAGATGAACATAATATGTTGGGGAAGAGTCAATACGGCTTTTATAAATGGAAATCACGTCTCACCAACCTATTAGAGTTCGTTGAGGGTGTCAACAAATATGTGAACAAGGGTGATCCAGTGGACACAGTGTACTTGGAGTTTCAAAAAACCTTTGACAAGGTCCCTCATCAAAGGTTCTTAAGTAAAGTAAGCTGTCATGGGATGAGAGGGAAGATCCTATCATGGATTGGTAACTGATTAAAAGACAGGAAACAAGGGGTAGAACTAAATGGGCAGTTTTTGCAATGCAGAGAGGTGAATAGCGCCGCCACCCCCGATCTGTACTGGGACTGGTGCTGTTCAACATATTCACAGCTGTTCTGGAAAAAGGGTAACAGTGTGATGGCAAAATTTGCAGATGATACAAAGTTACTCAAGATAGTAAGTCCAAAGGAGACTGCAAAGAGTTACAAAGGGATCTCAGAAAACTGCGTGACTGGACAACAAAATGGCAGATAAAATTCTATGTCGATAAATGCAAAGTAATGCACGTTGGAAAATATTATCACACCTATACATACAAAATTATGGGGTCTAAATGACCATTTATCACTCAAGAAAGATTTTTGAGTCATCATGGATATTTCTCTGATAACATCTGCTCAAAGTGCAGCGGCAATCAAAAAAGCTAACAGGAGGCAAGGAACCATTAGGAAAGGGATAGATAATAAGACAGAAAATATCATAATGCCACTATATAAATCCATGGTATGCCCACATCTTGAATACTGCATGCAGTTCTAGTCACCTTGTCTCAAAAAAAAAAGAAGATATATTAGAATTGGAAAAAGTGCAGAGAAGGGCAACAAAAATGATTAGGGGTATGGAACAGCTTCTCTATGAGATGACAATAAAAAGACGGGGACTGTACAACTTAGAAAAGAGATGACTAACAGGATATGATAGAGATCTATAAAATCATGAATGATATGGAGAAAGTGAGTAGGGAAGTGTTATGTTATGTGGAACGGTAAATATGGCAGTGGTCGCCTAATCATCGCAGGTTTAAAACTAACAAATTCTTCACACAACGCGCAGTCAACCTGTGGAACTCATTGCCAGGGGATCCTGTAAAGGCCACAAGTATAACTGAGTTCAAAAAGAGTTATATAAGTTCATGGAGTATGGGTCCATCAATGGCTATTACCCAAGATGGCAAAGGATGCAATCCCATGCTCTGGGTGTCCCTAAACCTCAGACTGCCCAAAACTGGGATTGAACAACTGGATGGATCACTTGATAAATCACACTGTTCTGTTCTTTCCCTCTGAAGTAGCTGGCACCAGCCACTGTTGGAAGACAGGTACTGGCCTAGATGGACCCTTCGTCTGACCAGTCTTATGTTCTTAAAAACACACAGAAGGGGAGAGTCCACCAGCAGACCAGCTGTACTGCTGAGTGACAATTTCATTTCAGATGCTGAACACATGAGAAACTTGGCTAGTTCAGGGTTTAAACCTAGAAATGAAGTTCTCAGTACAACCCTGTCTGGATTTTGAATGTAGCTAGCTTGGCGGAGGCATTTTGCTCGTGTCTTGAAAAACAAAATGTCACGTTTGGAGTTGTTTTTATGCCATAAGCACCCAAACAGAAAGACTAGGAAAAACCTATTTTAAAGAAGTCATAAATCACTAGTTGAGTAGTAGTGTTGATTTATTTTACCTCCATGGGATATTACAGCTATAAATTATGGTTAAATAAATAAAAACTGTGCAGTATTTTGCATTGTTTGAACTTGTGAATGGCAGGCCTTTCTTGTATTTTCATTCTAATGTAAATCAAACTGTGAAATGCATGTATGCAATTTATTTCCAGTTATGTTTATTGGGCTTGGGAATAATTTATTAACCAAGGACTTTACTCAAATTCAGATTTGATTTCCTTGGCTTTGGCTCCCCAGCCTCTATGGAGCTTTCACGGCTTGAACACGGCAGACTTTAAGCCTGACAAAAGAAACGATGTTTTTCCACACCGCTATATCCACATGGAGTTCTGGAGTGGAAATTTCGTGATGGCCCTTTCCAAACCCCTACATTTCCACAGAGCTGGGGTATTTAGAGGAGAGGACCCAATTCTGGGTAAAATCCTAGCTTCATTGTAGCCAAGGTCAAAACTCCCACTGACTGCAGTGGGGCCAGGATTTTCCCCACTATAAATAATTGTAATTCAGGGACCAGGGTATAAATTCTGGATACTTCCCACAATACATAGTACAACACCCATGATCAGTGTGAGGTTTGCACAGAGGTCAAGGAGAGAAAACAACCTTTATGTAGTTACTAAATGTTTACTCGTTACTTGTTCAGTGCCTTATTGTCATATTCATCAACCACCATGAAACTACACAGCTGCTACCTTCCTGCCACATCCTCCCTTCACCGTTTCCCTACTGTCTCCTCTGTTCTTTTTTCAGCATTTCCTTCCCTTCAACAATTTCCAGTCCAGTGGGCTTCCCTCCCTCCTTATTCCATCCACTGAAATGATCAGCAGTAAATGTTAACGTTGATGCTGAAGTATCATCATTGAACTTTAAAGCCTATGCTCCAATCAGATTGACAGGAGACAGGGCAGTTTGCCTGAGTCTGCAGACAGCCTAAAATAATGAATCAGGGGGTAGACATCACTTCATAGATTACACTTGGCTCACATCTGGAAGGTTTGCTCTGCAGCCAGAAGGGGTAGGAATTCTTTTTTTTTTTTTTTTAATGAAAGCTGAGATTCTGTAGAATCTGCATATCTCAAGTAGGCTGGATCTGGTCTGTGAACTGGCCGCCTGACACTCCTGCTAAAGCAAGTCCAGATTTTGATGGCACACAACTAATTTAGCCAAGTTTGCTTTGAGAATACTTATATACCATCAGTATTATGTGCTTCCACTCTACGCACTGCAGTACGACGTAGACCATGCAGGAACTTCAGCTGGATCAGCATGTAGCAGGAGCCAGCCAGCCAGCTAAACCAGACTAATGGGAGCCCATGAACCCAGTGCTCTGTGCTCTCTACTAGCTCCCCATCCCAGTCTGGTGCTAATCTGCAAAGCCCTCAATGGTCTGAGATGTTGATACTTGGTCACTTATCTGTAACCTCCCAGAGCATGGTGGCGCCCAGAGTGAAACTCTCTGGAGCCTAAACCCGGGGTGGGAGGAATCAACACTTGAGATCAAGTCGAGCCGGAATCTTGAACTCCACGCTGAGGTAGCAGGGTAAGACCAATCTGTTTGTATCAGCCTTTCCCCAGTAACAGTGGCTACAGAAACAAGAAAGCAGAAATCAAACTCTTTGAAGCCAGCAAAAACGTTGGTGGGTCTGGTCCATTCAGACAACGTGTAGTGTCTCTTCTCCATGTATATATGGCACCTGGATAGTAGACTAGCTGCTAACCAGAAATATTGTACCTGCTAACAGCGCGTGTTCCTTCTGTCTTTGTATCAACCTGTGTACTGTGGTCTGAGTGGCCATGGAGCTGGCCACGAGGGAACAAGCCCCATCTGGCATCTGATCCAAAATATTTCACATGTGAAAGCTGCCAAGTTAGTACAAGAACAGATCAATTTACTTATTTGGATTGCAAGCTCCTTGGGGCAGGGACAGTCTTTTTGTTCTGCGTTCGCACAGCGCTGATGACAATGGGGTCTTTCTCCATGAGTGAGCTCCTAGGTTCTACTGCAATGCCATTAACAAATAATAACCACCATGTTCGACTATTTCACCGACCCAATCTGCCAGGATAAAGAGACTGATCTTGCATGGACACCTGTCAAGGAGCGAATGCACTCCAGCTTATGCCAATCATGATGAGAAGTTCCGAGTAACTCTTCATGAACTGTAATGGGATGTATAGACAAATTTACAAAGCCATGAGGGACATGGAGTTTGTATTCACTTACTCTTTGTGCAAGTGCATCACCCAACGGTACAGAAAACATGAGCAAAAGCAGAAAAATACTAAATGGCATCTGGAACACAGCAGCCATTAAGGTTATTCTCCAGCACAAGACAGACTCCAACCAGGCTCATTTGGACTCAAGAGGTCAGGGTGAAATCCTGGGCACGTTGAGGTCAGCTAACGCTTTGCCTCTTGGATTCTATTCCTGGCCTGACCACAGGGAGACCTTGGGCAAGTCACATAAGCTCCGTGCCTCAGTTTCCCCAATGGTAAATTGGGGATAGTGATACTTCCCTACTTGACAGGGTGCTGTGATGTATGTTTATGGGGTCCCCAGATATCACCATGTTGCGAGCCAGGAGTGCCTATAGTGGTCAATGAACATATTCCAGTCTCATGACATTCAAACCTGAACAAGTATTTAAATCAAAACATAAATCGTTAAACTGGTTCCTTAATGTATGGCAGCCTGTAAATTGCTTACACTAAATGGTTAAGAGAACACTGCACACTGTAACTACAAGCTTAAATGTACTCATGGGGTCAGATTCTCCTTTAAGTTACAGTGATGTAAATCTGGAGTCACTCCTCTGACTTCAGTGCAGTACCTCTTGCTTTACACCCGGGCAGCTAGGAGCAGAAACCTGTATTTTGTTTATAACTTTTAATTTGTATGTTGTAAAAACTTAATAAAATTTTTTAAAACATGCTGTTGACCATTAAAGGACTAAGATAAAAAACTAGGCCCCTCCCTAGGCTTCATAAACCTCACATATGGGATTTTTAAATGGACTAACTTTGAAATTTAAGCCTGATGTACCTTCTTTAACTTGGCCATATCAGTAGCTAACCCTTCTCTCACATAGCTGAATTCATAGATATCTTCACATCTTAGACAGTCAAATTCTTCTCTTTCTTACCTGGCTTCCTCCCCCCTGCCCCATGTGTGGTTTTTTTTTTTTATTTTTTTTTTTATTAAACGTTACAAAATGTGGTAAGAGGAAAATGACTTTCATTGAGATGGCAGAAAGTTAATAGTTTATAGAATGATTTGATGAAAATATGACTTTAGGAGCATAGGTGCTGACTTTTGGTTTTGCCGGTGGGTGCCCTCCCTAGGCCCCACCCCTGCTCTGCCCCCTCCCTAGGCCCCACCCCCGTTCCGTCCCTTCCCCCGCCTTTCCACCGCTCGCTCCTCTACGCCCCCTCCTCTGAGTACGTCTGCCAGTTTCGGGAGGCTATTTTCTGCATATTTATACAGTTCTTTCATATTCTAGTTATTGAATGCGACTATCATTGGTATGTTAACAATTTAATCATTAAAATAGTAAAGAACAACCTAATTACATAAATTACAGTACATTTAAAATCATTAAAATTCCCACTGTTGATTTTCACCACAAATGTATCCATCTTTCAACCTGGCCCTATAATTATAGTACAAACAAATGAAAAACACGTCCCTTCCACAGTCTCACACCCCAGGCCCACCCCATTCCTTACCTCTTGACCACAGTGCCCTCCTGTAAGCACCCACCCATAAGGCCGGCCCTGCATTCACCTTTTTCCCAAACTCCACTGCCTTCATGGATTGGCATGTGTACCCATGCCAAAATTAAAACTCCCAGGCTCAAAGTGGAGTAAGATCTAAACAGCAGGCTACTAGCATCAAGATTTACACTCCACCTCTAGTGGTCAAGATTCATGCTCTCTGTATATTAGGATGCACCCAAGATGGCCATAATGACAGGATTCACATTAGAGAAAAAAGGTGAATGAGGTAATAACTTTTATTGGAGCAACTTTTGTTGGTGAGAGAGAGACAAGCTTTTGAGCTTTCACAGAACTCTTCTTCAGGAAGAGCTCTGTGAAAGTTCAAAAGCTTGTGTGTGTCTCTCTCTCTCTCACCAACAAAAGTTACTCCAATAAAAGTTATTACCTCATTCACCCTTTTTCTCTAATTTCCTGGGAACAACAGGGCTACAACACCCCAGCATACAAAAATGCAGGATTCACATGAACAGCACAGCATGACCACCATCACACCAGGGCACTATTGTCAGGATTCATCTTAGCATAATGTCATCATCACACCAAGGAAGTAGCACTACCAGCACAATGAGATGAATATAGCCACGTGTGCATGCCAGAAATTCACAGTACAAGCACACTGGGATCCACACAGCAGGATAGTAGTGTCAGTTTAGCTCTCAGTTTAGTGGGGATACACTCAGGGACTGAGTCCAAGGGTTCAGCTAAACACAAGGGCACCTGCAAATAGCTGTACTAACAGCAGGATCTACACTGGCCCAATAGGAGGAGTTGCATGTCAGGGCACTAATTCCCAATCCCAGTGCAAGGCAAAATGGGATCCAGGCACCAGGTCTTTAGTACCAGACTTTGTACTCCTAGGAGAGTGGAATGGAATTATAGAAGTTACACGGGGGAAGTCCTGTGATCACCCTGGCACAGTCCATCTCCCTGCCAATGCAGGGCTGATCCTTACCGCATGTTTTGTCCAGTCTCCTTTTAAAAGTCGTAAGTCTTGGAGTTTCTAGCTGTGACACGCTCTACCAGGGGTTCTCAAACTGGGTGTCAGGACCCCTCAGGGGGTCACAAGGTTATTATATGGGGGGTCATGAGCTGTCCACCTCCACCCCAAACCCCGCTTTGCCTCCAGCATTTATAATAAGGTTAAATATATTAAAAGTGTTTTTAATTTATAAGGGGTGAGTCGCACTCAGAGGCTTGCTATGTGAAAGGGGTCACCAGTACAAAAGTTTGAGAGCCATTGCTCTATACCTCAGGGGAGCGGCATGCTCTGCTTCATAAGCCCCATATTCATCATTTGTATATATTCTTTATATTTCATATAAAGCATGCAATGTAAGGTATCATGGGAAAGATTATGATTTGCTGAAATCCACTGTTCTGTCAAAATATGTATATCATTAAAGTGTATAAAGTTATGAGATTGTGCTGTATGGTGTTAATGAAATATGCTGCAAATTTGGGAGCAGCCCAGAAGACAACTCCCCAGAAACAACAAGGCACTTGACCAAATGGCTGGGTGAATGTTAAACCACCATCACCAGCCACTGTGCAACAAGTGAATGACAATTAGCAATTCAATGACCATCACCAGAGAATTACTCAACCCTGGGATTCAGCAATGCCCTGTCCCCGCAACATGATCACTAGCCCTTCCCTTGGGAGACTTCCATCCAAACCCCAAGGCAGAGATTGCACTGCTAGGAAGGTTTCCCCTGTTAGCCTGAGTTTCCCTCCCCTCCCACAGTGCCTGGTTGTGTTTGCCAGAGTGAGCACATGGACTTTAACATATAAACCATATAAAACAGAAGTGCCCCCAGCCACCCTCACCCCAAGAGCCCCTTTTAAATACACTTCTTACCTGCTGCTGGTACTAATGCCTTTAGTTGTGTGAGAAGAGGCTGGAGAAAGTTTTGCAGCTGGAGAACAGGAGAACGCATGCCTGCCACAAGAAGCTGCTAGGAGCAGGAAACAGACAGAGAGGCACCAGTGGTGGTAGGAGGGTCACTCTCTCTGCCCCTCCCACCCAGGAGCAGAGTTCCCTTCCCACTGATTGGCTGGTGGCCAAAAAAAAAACCCTCAACAGCAAATCTGGAAAGAGCTGTTTTGAATGCAGCAAGTCTATGACTCAGAGCCTGAAACAGCTGCTCAGCAGGGGGGAACAGCTGATCGGCTGCGCTCATGGCTCACGGCGCTGAAACAAACTGCTGATTGCTCACCCCCCGCAGCCTCGCTGAACAGCTGATGGGGGCCCCGGGCCCCCATGAGCCCCTTAAACACTTGACTGGTGCCAATGGGTGCAGAGCACCCACTGATTTTTCCTGGTGGGTGCTCCAGCCCCGGAGAACCCACGGAATCGGCACCTATGCTTAGGAGGATTTGAACTTGATGCCTGTGAAATATAAAGCAGATCCCTTATCCTGTAAGAGTCTGTAGTTAACAGCCAGGAGAGTTTGTTTCTAGGTGCTAATAAAATATTTTGTCTTTATTAATGCAATGGAAAAATTCTGTGGCCTGGTCTTTTTTTTTTTCACACTCAAAATTCCACTTATTTTTGACTCTGCTCCCACTAACACCAGTAATCCATAGATGTTAAAGCCAGAAGGGACCATTATGGTCATCAGGTCTGAGCTCCTGCATAACACAGGCCAGAGAGCCTCACCCAGTGATTCCTGCATTGAGCCCAATAACTAGTAGTTGAACTAGGGCAGATCTTTTAGAAAGAGACCCAGTCTCAATTAAAAGACTTCCAGCGATAGAGAATCCACCGTATCCTGAGGTTAGCTGTGCCAATGGTTAATTACCCTCACTGTTAAATCTGTTATAAAAGCTGTTCTATCAATATGCCCTCTTGTGACTCCATTGACTTCAGTGGTGTTCCTCCTGACTTACACTCACGTAAGAGAGGGGAGAAGGGGTTTTTGAGTGTGTGGAGAATGCAGGACTGCGCCTAAGGAGAAGCAAAACTAATCAATGATTCTCCATAAAGGCAACAGAATATAAAAGTATATTTTCTAGCCAGTTCCACAACCCTCCTTATACAAACCTTCATGGACAAACACATGGATTGCTTTCGATTACAGGCCAGAGAGCAGATCCTCCCCTGGTGTAAAGTCAACAGAACTGCATTCGTTTACACCAGCTGAGGATTTGACCCAGAAAGCCCAGGTAAGCTGCATTATAGCTGCCTCCTGCATGTGTGCACAGGGGATGAAAGGGACTCCTCCCACCCTCCTCTCCCCTACGCACCCACACAGGGACAGCCATAGTCTGGTCTGGATGTTCCTATGGAGGCGAGGGGGGTGTCAGGGCTACAGCTCCCCACATGCCCAGCAGTCTCAGTCCAGTCCAGGGAGTATTCCTCCCAGTGCTCTCTTTCTGACTTGTCTCAAGTCATTGCCAGGATGCTCAGTATCACATAGCTAACTGGCTAGCTAACCCCAGTGCTTCTTGGCACACATGCTCAAGGTCAAAGGTCTGCCAAACTTCATGGTGCAGTGGATAGTGCACGAGAGGGGGACTCAGGAGATCTGGGCTCTGATCCTGGCCCTGTCACAGACTAGCTGAGTGATCTTGGGCAAGTCACTTTCTGGCTCTAGTTCCTGTGTCCTGTATTTCATCTGCTTTCCTTTCACTTTACACTTCTCACCGGGGATGCCACGAGAAGGCAGTACAGAAGACCCACGATGCCATCACCCGTAAAACTGCATGGAGGCCTACGACAAACGAAAACAACCGGCTGCAAGTGAGGCTGACAGCGGGTCCGATCAGCGCACATAAGCAATGCACACCGCCCATAAGAAGATCTGCCGCCTCCAGAAAAAAACTGGACTTTGCAACACCTTTTTGTGGCAGCTATTCATGCACTCAGGTGCAGTGCTGCCGGCCCAGTGCCAATCTCAGGTGAGCAATGACATATCAGGCAGACAGCTATGTCCTCACAGAGTAGTAGCAACTCTAGGATAGAGAGAGAGCCATGCTGACAAACTTCAGAAGCCCTAATTTACATCCACCTGTTTGTAATCTGGGACACTGATCCTGGACTAGTTTTAACAGGCTGCTGACTAGAACATCCAGAGGGGATGCCACAATGCAGAAATTTGGCTGAGCCCACTTCTTGCAGCGTGACTGCTGGGCAGTGAGGCACACAGTCAAGCATGGGGTGGAGTGCACAGTTAGAAGATCGGAGGATGAACTACAACACCTTGCTCCCCTTGATGATGCAGCGGGGAGATGGGTGAACAATGTAGATATTGACTAGGCATGCACACGAAAGAAGAAGTCCTGTCTGCTTATATTGCAAGCTGTTTGGGGCAGGGTTTGGCTCTTACTGTGTGTCTCTATAGCACACGTTTAATCAGTTAAGAGCTGGGTAACTGACCGATCTCAATAAGTAGCTGCAGGGCCGGCTCTGGCTTTTTTGCCGCCCCAGGCAAAAAAGCCACCAGCCGCCCCACTCCCCTGGCTGGGGCACCAGCGGGGAGCACGGCACGCCTGCGGCCCCGCTGCCCCGGCCGGCACGGCACGTGCTTGGTCGGCTGGTGCCTGGAGCCGGCCCTGAGTAGCTGTCAGCAGACAATCTTCACTGAATGGGGGTGTTTCTAGTGAGGTTTCTCAGGGACTGGTAATTGGGCTGACTCTAGTCATTATTTTTGTCAATGATCTGGAAGTAAATATAAAATCACTGCTGAGAAAATGTGCAGATGACAGACTGGCAGAATGGTAAATAATGACAACAACAGGGCAGTCATACAGATTGACGGGATCAGCTGGTAGGCTGGGCCCATTCAAACCAAGTGCATTTTAATACACAAAGTTGTACACCTAGAAAGAGGGAATGCAGGCCACACCTATAGAATGGGGGGCTGTATCTTGGAAAGCAGTGACTCTGAAAAGGATTTAGGGGGGTTGTGACGAACTAGGACTGTTGTTAAGGTTTCCCTGAGTACTGTGTGGGTGCCTCGGTTTCCCCTATGGAGTGCTTGAGTATCTAGGTGGTGGGACAACGGTGCATGATTGTTGCAAAGCCCTAGAAGGCAAAGGCCTGGACACAGAGAAGGGCCGACACTCGGTCTCCTGGCAACAGATGGCCTGGCCCCTCCCCGGCAAAGGTATGAGCTGAAGGTGTTGGAACAAAGGGATCAGGTGACCTCCTGGCCCGGGAAGCAGAAAAAGGGGGAGATGGGGCTGGTGAGTTTCAGTTTGGAGCTGGCTTGGGAAGAGGAGGGGAGGGGGGCAGACAGGGTCTGGCCTCCCTGCCCCGTTTGGAGCTGTGGGGTGAAATGCAGGGAGCCCCAGGCTGGGGTCTAAGCTCCCTGCCCCCCGGAAGGACCCGACTGAGGGGTCCTGGATGTACTGACAAGCTCTGGTTGAACTGTGTTCCTGGCATCTCTAATAAACCTTCTGTTCTACTGGCTGGCTAAGACTCCCAGTGAATCCGGGGAAGAGGGGTGCAGGGCCGGACTCCCCTATACTCTGTGACAGGGGTCATAGTGGACAAGCCACTCAATATAATCTGCCAGTGCGGTGCTGTGGCAAAAAGGACGAATGAGATCTTTGGATGTACTGTATAAACAGAGGACCAGTGATTAGGAGCAGGGGTGTGATTTTGTTTGCCTCTATACGACACTGGTGAGACGGATACTATGATACTGAGTCCAGTTCGGGCTTTGACATTTTAAAAAGGATGTTGAAAAACTGGAGAGGAGGGAGAAAAGAGTGCAATCTGTTTAGCTTGTCAAAAAGAAGTTGGATTTCAGTGTATAAGCACCTTCACAAGGAGAAAACACTGGGTACTAAAGGGCTCTTTAATCCAGCAGAGAAAGGCATCAAACGAACCAGTGCCTGGAAGCTAAAGCCAGACAACTTCAAATTAGAAGTTAGGCGCAAATTTTGAACACTGAGGTTGAATAACCTTTGGAACAAATGCCCGAGGGACGTTTGGATTCTCCTTCTCATGTTGGCTTCAGATCAAGACTGGATGCCTTTCTAAAAGACGCGCTTTAGCCAAATTCCTGGGCTCGGTACAGGGGTAACTAGGTGAAATGTAATGTCCTGAGTTATGCAGGGTCTCAGACTAATGATCAATAGCCTTGTAGTCTATGAATCTGTGCAACTCAGATGAAGTTTCTAGGTGCTACAGTAATACAAACAATATTAAGGTGACACCTTGCTTTCCTGCTGGGCTGTGAGGGTGGGCAGCAAAGTGCTCTTATGATACACATCATGTGCTTGGTGGAACGCTGAAATCCCAGTGAGGAACAATCACCCCAGTACAGCCACAATGCCTCTCTGTTCCTGATCTTATACACCTCAGAGCCATCACTAAGCCCAGTTTTAAGACACAGTAGATTAACTTTCAGAAATAAATCATTGCTTCTGCAGCCTAAGGCCTGGGTTTCTGGATCAGTCAGTGTAGCACACAGGTGGTAGAGCGGAGCATTATACCAAGCTACAGGAAGATTCTGCAAGAGCAGCCAAGATAAGCTTGTGCGTCCCAGCCGCTGTCTGTGGGGATAGACAAATCTCTCCCCTGTATGTGATGCATAGGATTTATACAATGCTTTTCTGTTCATTATTTTTTAAAGGGGCTGGATTCTGAAAAAGGGAGGGAAAGTGTTTTCAGACCTTGAAAACATTACTCCTGAGGTGTTAACGACTCAGTTGTTTCCTCTTCTCTAGTGGAAACAAGAAAAGACATAGACTCACTTATTTACCAGCAAACGTGTTCCTTCTCTTAGGAATCAGAGCAGAAAAATGGCTCCTGCTCGTGCTGATTCTGTGAGAGCCTCCCTGAACGTTACTTTGTGAGGATTAAAAAAAAGTGGTTCGTGGCCATCTAATCCTCAGCAGCAAATGTGAAGGGGTTACAGAGCTGCCAGGTGACATGATCCAGACCCAAAGCACTGCATAACCCAAGCTGCATGGCCTTTCCTTGCAGTGGGTAGATATGGTCACAGTTCATTCTGGAGATGCAAATTAGGAATATAATGAAAACGAGTTGTGTAATGAGGCTGGAAAGCCATTTTTACAGACGGGGCTTTTGCTGCCAACATGCAATTTGTTCTCCTCATGTAAACACTAGGGAAGTTTAAGCATCTGCTCCTAATTAGCTTTCTTGCACTAGTTACTGATACTCAGAACTCACACTTCCCCCATATTTGTTTCCTCTGACGATGAATGATTAGCTTGTTTTCAGAGCTCATTGGAATTATATAAGCTATAGTCACGTACAGCTGTCCCTTGCACCATATTGCAAACACAAATTATATTGGAATGCCGAAAAGCACTGAGATAAGGCTGCTGAGAAAAGGTGAAGTGAGTTAATTAGGGATCCAGTGGCCCTTCTGTAGCCACATACATTTTTGGGTAACACGGCCAGTATTTGATTAATGAGCATGTTTGAACACTTTGCCATCCCATGGTGAGGGGTTTCCATTCTGGAAATCATTTGGAGGTTTTATCCCCATGTCCGCATTGTCCTGTTTCCTAGACAGGAAATGGAACGAAGTCCTGCTCCGTTTTTCAGACAGTGCCTTCGCCCTAGGCTCTGCTCTGCCATTTAATGACTAAGATTTAGCTTCAAAGCAAATTAGTTATTGTGTCTGGCTGTGGCATAAAACTCTCGGTTGCATGGAAGGGGCATTACGAGTGACCAACAGAGACATCCAAAGAGCCTTCCTCAGCTGTTCATCAGAGCTGGGTTCAGTGGAAATCGTGTAAGAGACCCTCACTTGAGGCTTGACTCAAAAAAAAATAATGAATAAGGTTGTGGTCTGCAGTCTAGTCGTGGCCTGCACATGCAAAATGCACTACAAAGGACACCCAGAAATAGCTGTCCTTTGCATCTGGAAACTTTCACTGTTCACTGGTTTTGCACTGTATTTAGTTACTGCGTTGTACATGCTTAGTCTGTTGTGTGCATTGGTATTTTGTGTTTAAATATATGCTTACAATGAAGTGCACACAACAAGGCTTCATTAGCGATTTTTATGCTATGTGATGAAGTGGAACATCATCGCAGTTCTCCACAAACTATGGGTGCAGGGACCTAGACAGTCTCACTACATTTGTTTTAAATATGCAATAAATGTCATCACAGTAAGCCAAACTGTACAAAATTCCTAATATAATAGAAATTCGCTAAAAAAGAAATTCTACCTGAGATGCCCCCACACTGAGAAAGAGCACGATTACAGATACGATTTCACTCCCCCTCATGCACGGGACCATGTAAACCCTTTATGTGGGTACACAAAGCATCCCTGATTCCCTCTGTGCGTGTGGAGCCAGCCCCAGTAATTCAGGTGCATTGTCTGGCTGTGTGTACCAGCTCAGCAATCCAGCAGAGTCTTGAGTTTGCTCTCGGAGAAAAGGTAGGTACCCTTTGTGCTTTATGTACTCGTGCTTCTTGTGGGGGGCAAACAATGGGCACATGAGTTCCAGCAGCGGCACTGGTGCAATTGGGGAAGCCCATTCTCTCAAAGCCAGCAATTATGTCAGGAACGTTTGTAATGCCCACCAGCTCTGGGTACATCACAGTCCTGATCACCTCACACATCTCTGCCATAACAGCCCACACAGTGGACCTGCCAACTCCAAACTAATTAGCCACGGACCTGTAGCCAGGGCCGGCCCTAGCTTTTCGGCCGCCCCAAGCAAAAAACAAACAAACCCACAAGCGCCGCGCCCCCCAACGCCGGCCAACACCCCCCCCCAAAAAAAACACCGCCCCGTCAAAATGCGGGGGGGGTGCGGAGGCAGCGGGGAGGGCGGCATGCCCACCGCCCCGCTCCCCCGCCAGTGGGGAGCGCGGAACACCTGCCGTCCCGCTGCCCCGGCGGGGAGCGGAGCACGCCGGCCGCCCCGGCCGGGGAGCGGAGCACGCCGGCCACCCCAGCCGGGGCGCGGGCGGGGAGCGGAGCACAACGACACCCCGCTGCCCCGGTAGGGGCGCCAGAGGAAGTTTTTTTTTTTTTTAATTTACAAAAAAAACTAAAAACCTTGAGTGCCGCCCCCCTCCAGGTGCCGCCCCAAGCACGTGCTTGGTAGGCTGGTGCCTGGAGCCGGCTCTGCTTGTAGCAGTCTGGGGTAGCCAGCTTCCAGGCAGCTAGTGACCCACAGCTGGACGGGCATGGCCCCGCTCAGGCACGTGTCCTGATGCTGAAAGAGCGGGGCAAGCTGATCACAAATCACCAGGAATATCTGCTTCTTTCTGAAAAAGTCCTGGAGCCAATGCTGGTCATCCCAAGTCCACAGGACAACGTGACCCCACCAGTCTGTGCTTGTGGTCCTGCTCCAGAATCTACATCTGGGGTCTAGATATGGGGAAGGTGCAGCTATGGCAACAGGCATGAGCTGCACAGGAGGGGGTCAGGGGTGGCATGGCAGCACCCCCTCAGAGTGGTGCCTTCAGTTGGTCAAATACCAAACACCAAAATAGCCATCAGCATCTCACAAATGCTCTGCCCGATTCCCGAAATAGGACTGACAACACGAGCAGGAGATGTTCTTCCACCAGATCAGAATCCACGTTTGAGCATGCGGACTCAAAAATGGATGTGTTAGCAGGCTACAGCCCACTTCTGGTCAACTCCCATGGGACGGACAGACAAGTTCTCCCTCGATCCACTGTGATCCAAGTCCTAGAGGGGCTACAGCTGACAAGGAACCTTGGGAGACAAGCAGAAGGCCTGACTCGAGTCTGTGTAGTGCTATATGGATGTGTGAACTCAGTTGGGACCCTGGGTTTATAATGCAGTGTGGACTGCTGAAGTACCAGCTTGGAAACACCAAGTCTGCAAGCATAGACCCCACAGACCCAGGCTTAGCATGCAGTGTAGACATGGCTTAAGGCACTAGTTAAGCATGTGAGATGTTTCCTGAATCTAGCCCTAACAGACTGACAGATAAGACCAGGTATCCTGGAAACCCAGAGGCGGGGACAACTTCCATAAAACCACATAATGAATAAGTAATAAATACCTGTACATTAGAGTGATTAGTTCTTAAATTCAAGCAATCCCAAAGTGCTTCAGGCAGATATAAACGTCTGGAGCAGAGACTGATCTCAGACCAGTTTCACACAGCTGAGAACTCCACTGACTTTTAAAGACCTACTGCTGAGATCAGAATCAAGCCCCTTTTCAACTGTCTGTGTTGAGTATGTCGAGCAGAGTGATGATTAGATACTCGATATTGGAAATGAACCAGAAAAGATGCCTGGTTTCTTTATTTAGGGCACTATCCAAAGTCCACTGTAGTCGAGGGGAGTCTCTTTTTAGAGGACTTAAAAGACGCATGAGTCTTGGGCTGCCCCTCTTGACAGAGGTGAGTTTCCCTCCCCACCTCCCACCCCCACCCCTCCGTGGGAATTTCAGTTAGTGCTTAGAGTGAAGTGTTTTGGAGAAAAAAATGACCATCAGTCATAAGGCAGTTCCATGGTGGCTATTTTAAAATGTAACACTCCCAGACATGTAGTTTGACAGCCAGGTCCAACAGGGTATGTTGCAAACAGGCTAGTTATGGGCATGAGTTGCAAAGTTAACAGTCACCTTTTCCCAACGTTGCGTAGCATTTGACTGCATGGTTGTGGGCTATGCCAGAATGACCAATCCTTGTCTCAGAGAGGTCTCATTAAACTACACATCAAGAGGGGTTTTACTCTTTAAAAGGAATTGCAGCAGCCTGCTATCCTGCAGCCTAAACCTGAGCTCCTTTCATGGCTGTCACTCAGTGCTTACTCAATTTGGTATGCAAGAACTTCAGGATCTGGCTCATTATATGTTTTGGATGAAGACACTAGGGAGAAGTGATTTGATCCCTTTTCAAAGCCTGGCATTATTGCTAAATAAAACCTGAGACAGAATTTCATACAGCAAAAACAAACACCATGGAGAGACCAGCAGGAAAGAGCCAGGCCTGAGCCTACAGTAACTGCGATGTTGAGAATAGGAATACATTCCCTGAAGATGCTCCGCACAGTAGCAAACCATCTGTCCAAACACTCGCAGAAAAGGCTCATGCCAGCAAACCTCAAATAGTGCCATTGGCTTTGGAAGCGTAATGAGCTGGAATATTCACAGATGTTCCTTCTGAATGGCGCTGCACTCTGAAAAGCAGATGGATCCTGGAAACTGCAGAACGAACCACCAGGAAAGACAACAAAACCCTTCCCCCTCCCATTGCCTCTCTCTGCAGTAGGGACGGATGCTTCAAACACCAATTAGCATTTTTCCAAAACATTAATGAAAATGTTTCCTTCAGAAATTGTCTATAAGTGAAACCTATTCCTCTGTAGCACTTCACCAGTGCTTGTGTTCCCAAAGTCTATCGATCATACTCTACAGGACAAGCACTTGTAATTCACAGTGACCCAGGAGAATATATTCTTCTGATGCCTGGAAAAATGAAGACAGCTGTTGAGAACTATGGGTTGCCTGGCCCTTGGTTTCTGCAGAACAAGGAAAATACATTGCTGATGTTTCTGCTGTGCACCAGAGAGTTGCCAGAATCCTTTAATGAATGGCAAATGCTTGCAAAGCAGAAAATAATTCATACTACACTATAAATGCAATGACATTCGAAGTTAAGGGTCAGCTGCCATTTCTGCTATGAGCTCTGTTTCCAGGGGGCTTAGAATGTGAATAACTGCACAGAACATCAAGTTGACAGCCTAAGTGATTTTTAAAGCGATGGATTAACTCTGTTAAGCTGTTTTGGATATTAATGGGAATTTTAGTGGCTCTGAAAGGCAGCCCTCTGAGAATCCTGAAGACTGAAGTCCCCTCTTTCTCGACTGTATAGGTACACAAAAGCCTTCTCCTGCCACCTCATCGCTGTGCCTCACATCTGAACTCTGTGAGGCAGAGGGGAATCCAGACGTCATGCCCATTCAGTCCATGGCCAGCAAAGGTGCTAATCACAGTGGGGATGCTTTATGAAGTGGACATGTCACTTGTTCACTTATGAGGAACCTGCCTGAGACAATCAACTCATTGTTCCGAGGCCACCGAGCGGCTGTCAGCAGGGGATGACTTCTGGTCTTTACTAGAGTCAGCTGAAAATTTTCCCTCAAAGTATTTTTCCAACAGAAAATGATTTTTAGTCTGTACAATGGACCCTTTTATGAAAAGTGTCCACTTACACTGAGAATTTTCAGTTTTCTGACAAAAATGCAAAAAACTTTCAAAGAAAGCTGTTTCATGGTGGGCGGCGGAGAGTCATTTCTCACCCGCTCTGGTTATTACCAAATGGAGTTGCATTTGACCTGAATGTGAAGGGTGGTCTATCTCACTTTCCTGAGTCATCCAAGCCACTGTGCAGATGATGCTTTCACACAGGTAACCATCACCAGATGGCTATTTGGTGGTTATCCATCCATATCCAATATCCATCAGGGTGCTCCACACCTTTGTAACAGCCAGGTATCACATGTCCCCCCTCTCTGCCCACGCCAAAGAGGATACATGTCAGTGACTGATGTAGTGACTGGTTCTTTAGTTCTCGTTGTAGAGTCACTTGCTTTAAGCTCTGGAGATCCTCAGTTGAGTCTCCACTATTGGTATTGCTGCAATTCCCTGTAACTAGGATTTAAGCCCAATGCCCTGAGGAAGCTACAGCTGGCTCTCAGTGCAGCAGCTTGTCTATTCGCTCTGGGCCTGATTCACTGTTCCCAAGGGGAACCTCATCAACTGAACACAGAGTCCAGTTCAAGGTCATTTTTTCTGATTTTCAAGGCCATGTGTAATATCACCATCAGTTGCCTGAGGGCTGCCTCTCCTCCCAACAACAGAGTTGGCTGGAAAACTTCAAATGAAAACATTTTCCCTTCAGAAAATGGGGTTTGGTTTAAACTGAAATTTTGCAAACAAAAAGATCTGTTTCTGTGGAATCCTAATTCCACATCTGGCTGAAACTGCCATGGCCCCTCATGACCACCACTCCTATGTCACACACATTACTTGAGTTCAATTAGAGTAATACAAAAGGAAATGTATTTAAGAAAACTAGACATTCAAATAGAAGCAAGTGTTAGTGATGGAAACAAAAGGTTAAATAAAAACAAAATCACAACATACAAACCAGGACCTACACTTACTAATAGTTACCTTTCCTAGATCATGGCCCCTCATAGGAGTTGTAGTTGCAGGTCTGTATGAGACTGGTTCCCCAGTCGGACTACATCTCCCATGATGCACCATGGTCGCTCCTTGTGCTGGAGCTGCCATGGGATGGAAATAACATTTTTTTCAATTATCTCTACATGGCAGTTTCACTCCACTGGCCAAATGAAGCTGCTGACAAACAAGGGAAGACTTGTGTCTTCAGGAGATTCCAAATCAGATTTTTCCACTTCTTTGGAAGTAATTTACGTGGCTGGAATGAAGTTGTTTCTGATTCTGAGCCATCTCCTGTCTTCAGGCAAATGCTGTCCAGCTACATGTATTTTTAAAGTCTCACCTCAGCCTCCATTTGTTACAACGTGGTGATATTCCGGGCAGGCTGTATTGCAACATGTATAACAACAGCCAGCTATGACAGATGTTCAAAGTACCAGCATCTGAGAAGCATGCAGCTATGATGCAAGCAGCTCTCTGATTCTCTAGGAGATAGAATAAGAACCGTCTCAGCTCACTTACTTTCAGGCTCATGTAAATCCACCACATCTAAAGCATACAAACATCAACCACATCTTGACAATGGTGGACTATCTTAGGGCCTTACCTGGCCACCATTACCATAGTATCTGTATTTATCCTAATCCACCCCGTGTGAGACAAGGCAGGGCAGGGCTGTTATCCCCATTGTACAGATGGGGAACTGAGGCACAAAGAGGCTAAGTGACGTGGCCACGGTTATACAGGAAGTCTGTGGCAGAGCAGGGACTTGAACCCAGGCTAGTGTCCTAATCACTGGATCATCCTTCATTTCTAAGTAGCTCACTCCCTGCAATCTGGGATGTTATTTTTCCCTAGTGTCTGGAACGTGGGGAGAAATGCAGGACATTGCTTTTCTTATTTCTCTTCTTCCTCTCCTGCCTTGTCTTTCCTCTTCCATATCCTCTCTTCTTTCCCCCTCTTCTCTCAACAACAACACAAGAGACCAGTCTCGCCCTTCTAAACTTTTTTCTTTGGAAAAGTTAATAAACTAGTAGATAAAGGTGACCCAAGGGGTGCAATTTACACAGATTATCAGAAAGCTTTAGATAAAGCCCTTCATAAAAGACTATTAAGGAATATAAATAGCCAGAGGGGAGAGGGCAAAGCTTTGTTTTGGATCAAAAACTAGTTGGGTGATAGAGAATGGCTGTTCCTTCCAGTGCAGAGAAAGAACAAATTATGGAGTGGCCCATTGGTCCGTATGAGGACCAGCGTTATCTGATGCCGCATGGAGCAGTCAAAGCTTTCCTGGAATCAGACTTGTGGATAAAGGGAATTCAGCAGATATACAAATTATGTATTCAGGAGTAGAAAAGAAATTCAGACAGTCTGGAGTTCCCATAATCAGGGACTGATAACTGGGGTTTATCCGTACCAGGGAGGAAAAAATAGCTTCTCTCTCAGAACAAGTATTAGAGCTGCGAGATAAAAATCCCTCTTTAAAATTCATGTAATAACAAAATTCCAAGTAATTTAGGAGCATGAGTCCCCTTGAAACTCAGTGCTCCTAAATCACATAGGATTGAAAATGCCATCCCTTGTTAGCCGGTTTTACAAACAACCAGAGTGTCTGGAATGCACAGTGTCATCAGCCCTGCTCACGCGGCCGTCTCGAAAATTCGGCACCTTCCCTCCATCTGGGTATCAAAGTTTCTGCCACTCAGTGGGCAAAAACAATGTCATGTGACTTGGGTGACCAACCACACAGGTTAGCACATATCCCCATGAACACAGTTCTCACTAAAAATTGTTTGCACACTGTGTTTGACAAACAATTGGGAAGAGCCAACACATTTGTAAAGAGCACAGCCTTGTTCTTGGGTCATCTCTGAACAGAAAGGGGGGCTACATTTGACAAATTATTCATTGCAAATTGGTAATCCAGCTGATTTAAAGATGCAAATGTTGCTTAAAAACACACTAGAATACAGGGGAATGAGAGTAGTCATCTCACTCCACATAAAGGTATTAAAATGGAACAACATTTTTGTGAAAACCTGAGTTCCATTCTGTATAAAAAGTCATCAAAGGTCTGAAAAGTTGGGAGTTCTTTTTTTAAGTTTAGCTAGAACAATTTCCTCATGTCAGCAATTTGCTGTGCCTGCTGGAAGAATTCCATTCACACTGATGAATCGGAGCGGTGCCAGCTAACTCCTGGTGATCTCCATTCATGCTGAGAGCAGCAGCAGACCAAGCAATATTTAATTGTCCTTACTACTACACACATCATCTTGCAGGCCCAAGAAGAAGCCTGCAAGCATTGGGTTATGTGACGCTTTTCAGGGCACCCAGGGCTCTGAATCACCTTGTTTCCACATGCCTCCAGTGTGAATGAGTCTTGCTTGTGCCCACTAGGCGTTAGCTCCCTAAACCAGCCTGTCAGCCACTCATTCTCCTCTGGGCTATAGCAGCCCTGCCAGTTGACAATAGACATGCCCCTGCCCTTGAGTTCCTTCAAAGTGTCCCTTTGCGGTATCCAGCCCCTGATCACTGGATACCCACAGAAATCCCAGATCCTCCCGTCCAAAAGAAACAGCGCTCACCAGTTTAACATTAGACCACCACTCCTATGTCACACACAGCACTTGAGTTCAATTAGAGTAATACAAAAGGAAATGTATTTAAGAAAACTCGACATTCAAATAGAAGCAAGTGTGAGTGATGGAAACAAAAGGTTAAATACAAAACAAAATCATAACATGCAAACCAGGACTACACTTACTAATAGTTACCTTTCCTAGTGAATAAAGTAGATTCTCACCCCAAAGTTCAGTCTTTTGCAGCACCTGCTAGCCCCAAGGAGCTAGGGCCCAGTCTTTCAAGATAGCTCCTGGCTGTCTTTCTCCACCCTGTGATATATTGAATCAGTCTTCTGTCTTCATTCACAGACAGGGTGACCCCCTCTCTGTAATGTTGTTCCTTTTCACGTCCATGTGGTTTTGATTTTCATAGTTTGTCTTTGTTGGTTTTCCACTGACATTTCTGGGTTGGTGCAAAGGTGGATGATTGAGCAATTGACTAGCAAGGGAGGGGTGACGACTCCCTCCTGCTTGAATGGGCCATCACCAAGGCATATTACCTGATGACTAACTTTTGCTCCAAGAGCATAAAGCCATGATTTCCAATATAGTTCTATTATTCCTTACGTATCACCCATACACACTTCTCACAATGATTATGGGCATCAATAAGTTGCAAGCTTTCAGTAGAGACCTTACACATTACCCTTTATGGCAAAATACCATGAAAGCGGTGTATTAGGTGTCGTGAGTTTGTCAGCTCTGAGACAGGAGTTGCTTGTAAAGAACAGTGACCCCTTTGCCAGTTGTCACTAATGAGTTTCTGTAACAGGTGGCTCGGCCAGTCCTATGACAAGCTCTGCATTGCATAGAATCCCTATACAAAATTAAGACTGATTGGGGTGTGACCAATTAACTCTTCCTGCAGTCTCCTCGACGTTTTGGTGTGCTGCAGAGAGATGTTATCCACACTTTGTATTACACTGTCTGGGTTTGCAGACCATCTGGTAGCAATTTTGTGCAAACAGAATATGTTACATGCTTTCAGCGACTTTGTCTGAGCTCCAAAGTTACTGCTATTCTACATGCAGTAGAGACCTCCTCTTGTAATATCAGAGAAACAAATCTTGAAATCCTTATTCAGTTTTTACTTAGTCCATTCTCAGACAGAGCTCTTACTGACTTCAGTAGGCATTGGCCTGAGTAAAGAATGAGTAAAAGACCAAATGACCTCAGGATTTGGCCCTTTTACAGCTTTTTGTAGTAGATTTTCACCATATTGCACTTAAACAGCAAAGGAATGAAATACAAATAACTATACTGATGCACATTAAGGCTGCAAAGTTAAGCATTCAAGAGACAGAAAATGTAAAAGTTGGTTGCATGCGCAAGCTGAATTCTCTCCTCAACCCGGATGCATTAAGATGGTGGGCTTGATTCTCCATTTCCCTGCCACTTCTGTTACCACTTACGCCTGTGAGAACTGAATACCCAGCAGGGGTAAAATGCTACCCCTCCGATTGGGTGGCATTTTACATTCAGTTTGCAAGGGTGCAAATGAGGACACAACCTCTGAGGTGGTCGAGAATTGGGCCCTGGACACTCAAGATGTGCAAAAGATAATTTACACACCAACAGCACAGAAAGCGGAGGAGAAGCAGGGAATGCAATTGACAGGAAGATGTGAAATAACAGCTGCAGGGAACACCATGGGAAAGACTTACTAAGGCGCATGGTGGATTCTCATCACTTGCAGTCTTTAAATCTAGATGGTACCTCTCGCTTTATATACATATGCTCGGACTCAACCACAAGTTATGAGCCTGATTGCAAGAATCACTGCTCTATGCAGGAGGTCAGACTAGATGGTCATGATGGTCCCCACTGGCCTCAAACTCTGTGACTCAAGCCTGTGTTTAACTTACACCTGAACCATTCCCAACATTTCCATGGCCAAATCCATCCCTGAGGTGAGCGGGTACAGCTCCAATTGGTTCCAGTGGGAGCTGTGCCTGCTTACGTCAGTCCCCAGAGCACCAGACCGCTGTAAGTTATCCTACGTCATCACTTTCACCCATCTCCTGAACAGCTTCCCTTTGACACGTAGCTTGCACCAGAGCCACTTCAGTGACTGATGGAGCTGGCCCAGGATCTATCCATTTAAGCTCTGGCTTTCGTTGATTGTGCTGGTGAATTCACACCCCTGAGTTTATTTTAACACGGACTTTTTGCCCTCTGTTTGATTTCTTTTTGTTTCATAAAAAGGGGGAGAAAAGATACAGAAGTTTCTCCCTGGTATCTGGTAACTTGTTACACGCTGAGGTGAGTTTCCGGTTCAAAAACCAAGGAGTGCGTGTCTGTGAGAGAGAGTAAGGGAATGTTTTTGGACATATTTCTGTCCAGCCTCATTAATCCTTAGTAGCCAGGAATAGGATTTTCTGGGATCGCTTCTTCCAACCAGCATGAAAGGCAGCTTGGAACTGCACGGTGCTGGGCGAGGGTCCCAATTAATGGAAAAAGATTTTTTTTTAATTCAGCTGAGGAATTTCCTGAAGCGACCCTTGGCATGAAGAGAACAGCCAGAGTACAGCAAACTGTGTGTTGTTTGCCTTTGAGGAGGATCTGGCTTCGGAGGGCTCTTTTCCTTGGAAAGCCTACGCACCGCTCCACTGTGTATCGCAGCTGCCGTGCGATCCCTGTGTCCCCGCATGCTTTACAGGGTTCAAAGACAGAGCTAAAGAACATGGGAGAGAGAAATGAAAAGGCCTGGGCATGGGACTAAAGAGCTGCTTTCAGCTGAAATTTGAAACTGTATGGAGAGCCGATAAATTGGAGAGGTGCAGGAAGGCTGTTCCAAAGATCAAGACTTGCAGAGAAAGGTGGCTCTCGCATCATAGTGCTCAGATCAGCGGACGGGAGAGAAGGGACATCAATGCTCAATAAGAGTAGGGAGCAGTAGACATGGTTCTTGAGGCTGCTGGTGTCAGCCTGCTGAGTGTTTTAAAAACAGGGGAGGCAGGTCTGATCTTGGCTTCTAAAATGAAAGAGGAGGGGCAAGGAGAATATTCCGAGGTGGGGAAATGCAGGGCAGTTCGGTGTAACTGTGCAGAATAGAGCCCTTAGGGGACTACTCCTGATATTCCCATTGTACACCTTGTATCCCTAAATTCAGTGATGACTGACTGCATCTCCAATCCATATTACAGAAAAACTCTGCTTCCACACCCACATGGTGTGGGTTCACTACCAACAGGGAAGGCTGTATTTCAAAATGTGAACCATTTCTAATTCTGTGTTCCCTGAACTCAGTTAAGTTATTCTGCATAACTGAAAGCAGATTTGACCCAATATCTTTCCTCTAGAGACTCTAATGCTTTCCTGCTGCAAACTCCCAGTAAGAAGTTATGTATGCAAAGCAAGGGAAAAGCACTAATTCTTATTGAAATTAACAACAACAAATGGGATTTCAGCAGTCAATTTATAATACAAACAGCTCCAGAGCTTTTCTCCATATACCCTGTGGTACAGCTGAAAAAGTATGAAATTCTAGTGACAAAGGAAAATTCAGAAGTAAGCTGAAGAAAAATCCCACATTCTTAATCACTCACATATCCACTTTATCACAGTAGATTTTACCACAATATAAAATACCTTATTGAAAGGTCACTATATAATGAAGCCTATAAACCTTAAATATATGGTTTACAGTTTTTCATGTCTGTTTTCTCCAAGGCTCACCTCCAAACCTTGGTCACCATAATCCTCGAGGAGGTGGGTGAGGATCCCAGCTGCATCTGATTTGGCTCCCCCTAATGAAAATTGCAAGTTGATCAGTATCAGATAGATCTAAGCTTTCCTGCAAAATTATAGCTGACATTTACAAGGAAATAATATTGTAAATTCAGCCTTAGGATCTAGTAGTTGCTTGTAAAGCAAGAATTGGCATCTTCAGGCTTGTGTTGATCCAGAAATATTAGGGAGCATAAGCATCCCTGCAGCAGAAAAAGTAAATTTTAAGCACCCAATGTCAATCACAAGGGGAAGCCGATGTAATTGGAACCTGCCTCTTGAGACTTGGCCTAAGAGGGGAGCCCCAGCAAATTTAGGAATATATACTAACCCGTGCTCCCCTCACTGCATAATGCAACCAAGTCCACATATGGTTCTGCTCAGCATTTCAGGAAAAAGCCAAGCCTTCCCCAGGAGAGGAATACGTCCTCGGGAGATTGTGCCAGTCAAGCACAGAATTTTGGTGCACTCGGGAATGCTGGAAGGGATTATACACTAGAGCTGCCCACACATATGGGGACCATGCCCTCTACCTCTTCCTTAGGAGGGGTAGAGTACAGCTGGTTGGGAATTTTTTGATGAAACTTGTTTTCATTGGAAAATGCCAGTTCATCAAAACTAAAAACTTTTCGTGGGAAAAGGGTCAGTTCTGACAAATTTTTCAACAAAAAAAAATTTTTTTTTTAAAGTTCTAAAATCATCAAAGTGTTTTGTTTTGAGGTTTTCTAAATGAAAAAAAATCCAGTTTTCCTTTTAAAAATGTCTTTTCGGTTTGAAATTAAAGTTAATTATAGTTTGAAAAAAAATTAAAATAAAAAGTGATCAAAATGTAATGCAATTTTCAGTTGACCTAGATTGAATTATTTTTCAGATTTTCAGTGTATGTTGAAATTTTGAGATTTCGACTTTTCATCCCGATTCAGGATGGACATTTTTTTCTATATTTAAAACATTTTTGCAGGATGGAAAAATTGTGTCATACCCAGGTCTAGAATAGAGCCTTTATCCTTCCTCCTCCGTGCCCCCTTTGCGTATGCTTGGGTGCTAGGAGGGGATAGCCCCTGTGGTCAGGAGAGGGCAAGACTGCAACTGTGGCCAGTCCCTGCATGGGGAGGGGAGAGAGGAAATGAGAAGAGAGACAGTGCCAGGCAGACTGGATCCTTCTGTGAATCCCAGAGTCTCTGATACAAATGGCCCGATTCTTCTCTCACTCATCATCCCATGTAAATCTGGAGTAACTTCACTGAAGTCAGCATAGAACCAGTCAGTGGGAGATCTGAATCTCTGTCTTTTAAATCTCACCTGGGAGTTCTTTCCTTAAGGAATCCGAGCATTGCCTATTTATATCAAAGAATTCTCAGGCATTTTGTTCTTCTTTCACATTGGTTTCGAGGTGGACCCGAGTCGTGAAATTCAGATCTGGATTCGGATCAGTATTTACCCAAAGACTGATCCCATGATCTGGTTCAGGTCCATAACTCCCAACTAACTTCCAGCAGAATCTACCCTGAGTCAGAACTACAAAATGTGCCCTTAACATTGTACAGGAGGCTCTGTTCTCTCCAGGGCATCTTAGAAAGCATCTGGTTTTCTTTAGATAGAATAATGGCCACTCTTTTGATTTATGAAAAGCAACAGGTGATGCGTCCCCTTCCTTTGCATCACAAAGCCATTACTGCGTCACATGTGTCACAAAGCCATTACTGTTAGCACCTACCTCTCTGGTTACTGCAAGTGTAGCTGGAGGCTACAGACACACACGTGGTCAAGCGTCTCAAGAAATATACATCAGATGAGCTTAGGGCTCCAAAGCAGGGGAGTTCAAAGGGATTTGCCTTTTGGCATATTGGCCCATCCAACAGGCTGCAGTAAAACCAGCCATCCAAGAGCATGAACAGAAAGGAAGCTGTGCAGAGGGCTCTTCTGAGCAAAGCAGGTTAAGCACACATCTCTGCTCAGCTGGCTGTCCTGCCCTCTGAAGTCAGCAAGTTTCTATTGTTTACCTCTTTTAGGTTAATGAGATTCCTGAGTCCTTTCCTAGAGCAATGTTAGCCAATCAGATGCCATATGCAAATAGGTGCATCCTGATTGGCTGACGCTGAGTTTGGTGCCTCTCCACATAGGTTTAACTCCCTGCTCCAAGAGGTCCTGCAGGTCTGGGGGAACCTGCGGAGGCTACTCAGAGAAGAGAGGCCAGAGTGAGTCTCCAAGAGCTACTATCTCCGAATGGCCTGCAGGAGTGAAAGCAGAAGCAGGAAGGGATGGCGGACAAGCTACAGGGAACACTAGCTGGAGAACACAGGAGCAGAGACCTGGGGAAGCTACTAGATTCCCAGCTCAGGAAGTGTTCCTACAGCTGCCAGAGATTGGGGTGATGGTTGGTGGCTCCCTCAAAACCGCCTGCCTACCTCCTGCCTCTCTCTGCTCTTCTCTGCAGCTCCCAAAATGGCTCTAGGTCCAGCCAGTTGAAGGAGCAGTTAACCCACTCTTCAGTGGCCCTAATAACAGATGTAGCAGGACGTCACTCTCTCTCTCTCTCTCATGCACACACACTCTCTTCCTCAAGCACCCCACTCTGGCCAGTGCCCACTCCCTAGTTCTCTTGAAGGCAATTAGCTTCTAACCCAGCAAGGGTCTCAAACACAAGGCCCGTGGAGCTCTTCCGTGCGGCCCGCTAAGCTCCCCACGCCTCCCTGCCCCTCTATCTACCCCGTGGCGCCACAAGCAGCTGCGTAAGGCACCAGGAAAATGTCCTGGTGCCATGAGCAGCTGCGTGCTGCTCCAGCCCCTGCTCCATCCCAGCCCCACCTCTTCCTGCCCCCCCAGCCCCGCCCCCACGCCCCTGAAGACTGCAGCCAGTCCCGTCACCGCATGGTAAGTGGAGCAACCCGGCCACAGCCTGGCTCCCAGGCTTGGGGAGAGGGGGGAACCGCCCTGCAGCACTCGCCGGCAGCCCGGCTGGGAGCCAGGGGAACGGAGCAGGCTGGGGCCGGGTCACTTTCCGCAGGAAGTGGCCAGCCTCCGTCCCCCCCGGAGGCCTGGGGCCAGCTCCCCCCCTCCCCTCCGTGGAGGCCTGGGGCCAGCCACCCCCACTCCCCACCGTGGAGGCCTAGGGCCAGCCACCCCCACTCCCCACCGTGGAGGCCTGGGGCCCCACACCCACACACACCCCGCGGGGGCGGGGGGAGCTGCGTAGGGCACCAAAATAGCTAGGGATGGCTCTGCTCACACCCCTCCCGCACCCCAACTCACTGCCCTGAGCCCCCTGCCACATCCTACACCCCAACCCCCTCCTACACCCAACACCCCAATTCCCTGCCCTGAGCCCCCTGCACACCTCCTGAATTCCCTGCCCTGAGCCCCCTGCCACACCCCGCCCCCCTGCCGCACCCCTCACCCCTCCTGCACCCCACACCACAATTCCCTGCCCTGAGCCCCCTGCACACCTCCTGCACTCTCTGCCCTGAGCCACCGGCCACACCCTGCACCCCGACCGCCTGCCACACCCCGCACCCCTCCTGCACCCCCGGGGGGAAGGGAGGTGGCAGAGTTGGGGTGAGGACTTCGGGAAGGGGTTGGAATGGGGGCAGGGAAGGGGCAGGGCAGGGGCGGGGCCTCATGGAAGTGGTGTAGTGGGAGCGGGGCCCGGGGTGGGTGTCTGTGATTAGGCCCATGGGCCAATGCCCTAGTCCTCATGCAGCCCTCGTGGTCATTTGAGTTTGAGACCCCTGTTCTAGCCCAAAAGAGGCATGCAATTCACATTCTGGAGTTGCCATAGAGACCTACCTGGTCCTCTCTGAGTTCTGAAGCACTAGGCAACTCCCTGACATTCTGATGTAACAATTGTAGCTACACATCCACCCCACAAGACACCCATCCCCTCTTACATAGTTGGGTCCTTATGGAGGGCAGTCCTATGGCCTGCAGGGGCCACAGAATGCCTGGCACATACCATAGCATCCTGCCCCGTCCTTGTGCAGCACACCCACACTGCTCCCAATCATAGTGGCCCTAGTTACCCCAACTTGACTGTGGCAGGGTTCATTCCCAAAGATGAAACATCTAACAGGGTTCTGCTATGGTGATGCTGGGGTGGAAGGGTGGTATGCCCCACGAGGGGGTCCAATCTGACATCAGGAATCATCACATTCAAAAGCCAGTAGGTGAACACTTCAACCTCTCTAATCACTCAATGACAGATTTAAAGGTGGCAATTTTGCAACAGAAAAACTTCAAAAACAGACTCCAACGAGAAGCTGCCGAACTGGAATTAATATGCAAACTAGATACCATTACCTTAGGTTTGAATATTGACTGTGAATGGCTCGGTCATTACGTTAATTGAATTTATTTCCCCCCCCTTAAATACCCTTAACACCTTTGTGTCAACTGTCTATAATAGGCAATGTTGATTATCACTTCAGAAGTTTCTTTCCTACTGATAACAGTTCCTTTCAATTAATTAGCATCTTAAAGTTGATATAGATACTTCCACCTTTTCATGTTTCTCTGAATGTATAAATATCTGCTTACTGTATGTTCCATTCCATGCGTCTGATGAAGTGGGTTCTAACCCACAAAAGCTTATGCTGAAATAAATTTGTTAGTCTCTAAGGTGCCACAAGTATTTCTTTCTTATTTTCTTTCAGCAAGAGGAGTGATCGTTTATCATAAAGTGGCTCAGATTAAAAAAGAAAGCCCCAGACTAGAGATTTCAGACACTTTCAAACTGCATATGATGCCTGAATCTAAGCCATAACGAAGAATGAGGTCCACTCCCACGGAGGTTAGCATTCCTGCAGCAAAGTGCCTATGGGCTGTACTGTACTAGCTGCTAACCATCAAACTTCCATACACACATAATACACCACCCCCAGTAAAGACAGCGCACACACAACTAACACACCTCCCGCAAATACCCCGCACACTTACCGTACACATGCTGCCACATCTCCAGCAAACGCCCCCATGTGCACATAGCACCCCCCAGCAAAGACACTGCACACACATCCACTCACTAACATACAATCACGCAACCCAAATAGCTTCCCCCCCCCTTTAATACAGCCATGCCTCACCAACTTGCCCCCCTGGTATCGCAAGTCTTGTGGTAATTGTGTTTTTCTCTTAAAGCCCCAGATCCTGGAATCATGTGAATATATAAAAAACCTCAGCTGTCATTTAAAAACAAATAATGTTTTCTAGCTTTCATGGTTGCACGACAAAGCATGAAAATGTGACTCAAGTGCACCCTAAAAGCTCAGCGCCCAAAATATATTAATTAAAAAAAAGTTTTGAGCTAATCTCATGATTTTGGGGGTCTCGCTTATGATCTTTGAACAGCTGGGGGTGGCAATACTGGTCCCCCCACCATGAAACATACACATCTCTCTGCTAACCACAGGGACCCCTGTCCCTAGTGTGCTTAAAGCATATGTGCTCTTTCCTGCCAGCCCTTCTGTACTTCCTCCAGAACCAGAGAAAACACATGGGGGGGAGGGGTCATGTTCTCCCTCTCCACACCAGATTTGCTGCTTGGTTGTACTGAGCATGCTCAGTAACATTGCTGAAGCCAGCTGCCCTCACTCTGCCCCCCCATCATCGGCAGTCACGGGTCTTTCTTCTCTGTCCAGAGCCCATTGCTTGGCCCACTTAGAGCATCTGTCTCCAAGCTTGCAATACAGACAGCATGCCACCAGCTATCCCAAAGGGATGGGTATGTCACAGCATGCACAGTGACACCCTTCCCTGGGGTCGGTTATGCTATTAGGATGCCTTGAGTGAAAGTCAGGTTCCAGGGTTTCAGTCTGGCTAAAGGTGGTGCTTTGGTAGCATGAAAACACAGGCAGTATGAGATCCTGGCAAGAAATGAGGGTACTGGTGGGGAGCTGCAGAGACTACTTCCAGCCCGTGCTGCTGCTTAGGCACAATCAGAAACATCAGATGCCAGAACAAACAGCCCTTTCCCTTTCACACTTAGCTGCCTGCGCAAACAATGCATCCCCCTGAAATAATTGCTCACATGAGACAGCTCTGGAAAACTTGAATTGGCCACTTCATGCCCTGCATTTAATTAAGAAAATATAAACCTGGTCTGGGCTGCCCAGTGGAGATTCTGGTTTAGGCCACAGCTTCTCTGAGAAAAAAATTGGTAACCAAAAGTTAAATTAAATGTAGAGATACCACAGCTTGTCATTGGCTCCCCTGCCGCTGACAACACCTCTAGTCAGCAAAGCATTGCAACTGTTCCCAGATGGAAAAGATCCCCCTCCAGTACATTTTCAAATTCTTTGAGGACAGCCTAGTTTTAAAGGTCAGGTGATCCATTTATGCTATGAAGCCTGAGATCTGGTTACCCTTATCTCAGCGTCATAACTCAGAAAGTTATTGTCAGCCATAAATCAGCCAGTCAGGTTTTTTTTTAAATGCAGCCAAAGCATTTAATTCAGTGACCTCCCTTGGCAGTGAACCCCACAGCCTGACTACTCTAATAGACTCCCTGCTAAATCCACCACCTCAGTGAAACAGCCCACTAAATGGTTACCAATTCTGGCTCTGCATTTGAGTCTTTGGAAGCCCTGTCATAACAAATGCCTTGCTCGTCTTCTTATCAAGTTACAGTAGTTTTTCATTTATCACTTCAATTCCCCTACTTTCTCTCAGTCTCCACTTCCTCTTTTGAAGTTAACCCCCTGTATTCTTTTTAGAAGTACATGTTGCTTTCTGCATGGACAACATTAACAGCCGGGATCCTTGAGAAGCGGCTCCATGTTATCTTGAGAGCATATAAAACTGACCAGCAGGAACAAAGTACTGTAGACTTTTGACTAGATTTAGTACTTTGTACCTACCATGGGCCTAGTTAATCATCTTAACAAAGGGCTCAGTTGCTAATCAATCACTGAATAATGGTGCTGTGCTTCCAAATTTCATTTTATGGCCCTACAGTACATTGTTTTTCTGTACATCAGGCTGGTTGTATTTGAACTTTTGTAAATGTCAGTGCAGCAGAAGTCTCTTCCCTGGCACGGAGCTTGTGGGGATGTGCCAGTGAAGGGTTCGGCCAACGCTGCTGATTTACAGGCTTACTTTGTGCTTAGAGATATTTTTCACTTCCATTCCCTGAACTGTGTTCGAAATAAGTGTTGTGCAAAGCATGGAAATACTATAGTAAGACACTCTTATTCCAGCTAGTGCTTCAGATGTACACATCCCTCTCAGAATCATCACCAAAAACTCAAACTGTGTTTTCTTTGAAGGTTGAAAGTGTTCCTTTAGGATCAGAAGCAAAAGGCTGAAACACAAGAAAGGCTGCTCTTGGGGTATGTCCAGCAGTCTCAAGTGGTGCTGAGATTTCAGATAAGATTTCAGATGTGCAGAAAAACACAGAGTTGGAGGCAGGTATGAACCCAGCCTACAAAGTCTGAATCTATTGTCCAACCTTCCCATAGACTGGGGGTGTTCAGAACCTGGGTTTGCACATCAGGTTGAAAGTTGGATTTTATCTTGCCAAGACTCCAGTGGTGTTGATTCTGGCCTCTCTGAAATATGCTCTATGAGCTTGAATAAAAATGGCTGTTCCTTTCCAATGGGCAACGAATTGTTGCTTTAGTATTGTTACTGGGTGTGTTTGGAACAGGCCTCCATTGGTTCCAATCAAACCCTCTACTCTGGGTTACAGCCCAGGGACTCCATGTAAAGCAGCAAGGTCTGCTCCTTCAGACATGCTGCTATTTCCCTAGGCCACATCCTAACTCTCAGCCCCCATGTGCTGCTTCCCTACAGCCTGTGCTTATGTAAGGGGACTGTTATCCCCTTACTAACATTCAGTGGGGGTGTTTTGATTGCTAGCTCCCAGTACCAACAGGGGGAGGGTCGATGGGAAATCAGGACCCTGAGACTGACAGTCCCCAGGGGCAATGGGGAGAGGCCAATGCTCCAGGTCAGTCTGATTGACAGGGCGGGCAGGCAAATCAAGGAGTCAGGAGGCCAGCGTGGATCCCGTCCTCCATGTGAGCTGGAGTTGCCTGAGTCAGACAGAGTGGGGCTGAGCTGGGCCAGAAAAACAGCCCAGAGAAACAGACCTGCCCTGGGAGCAGAGCAGCAGCAGCAGCAGCAGCAGCCGCCCAGGGAGCTGGAGGCAGACCAGCAGCAGCCATGCTGAGGCAGAGGAGCTGGAGCTGAGGCAGAGGGTGGAGCTGGGGCTGGAGCAGTCCGGAGCTGGGTGCGGGGAGCAGCTGGGGAGAGTGAGGGGGACCCTGGGAATTGGGCCCAGCACAGGGAGACGCCTCAGCCAAGGGGCCCTGCAGGCCAGACTTGGAGGGGGATTGGTAACCCCAACAGGACGGGGGCGACACTGGGAAGAAGGGTCCTGCCACCCAGAGCCTGCAAGCGTGTGGCCACCGCCAGAGCAAGTGTCCGAGCCACAGCGTCCCTGCAGCACGGCCAGGGCCTGAGAAGGAGCCTGGGACCTACAAGGATCAGACTGTGAACTGCCCTGACATTGCAGAGACACTGTTTGTGATGTTCCCTGCCACAGAGCGGGGTGATGTGTTTCCTTTAACCTTTCCCATTCTTCCTTATTCATGTTAAAAAAATGAATTGTTGATTAAATAATTTGCATTTGCTTTAAATTGTATGCAATGATCAGTGGGTCAGGGAAGTGTCCAGTGCAGAGAGAGCACCCTGGAGCGGGGACACCCTAGCCCCTGTCCTAGGTGACCACAGCAAGGTTGGGAGTCGAGCCCCCCAGGAATCCTGGGCCCAGCCTTGTTGGGGTTACGAGGACTCTGCCAGACAGGAGAGTGGAAGGGGAGTCCTCGAGGGCAGGGAGGCCTCTGGGTAAAGGAAGTGGGAGCGAGGCGAGGACTCAGATCCTTTTGCTAGCCCATTTCACTGGGGTAGTGCAGAGAGGAGGAAAGTTCCCCACAATAGCGGGTATTCCCCCGCTTACACTTAGCTCATCCTCCCTTTTTGCTTCTCCCCAGGTCCTTGCAGCTTCTCCTGTCTCTGCTGAGCTAACCACTGTTCCGCCCCTCAGGTTCCACTGAAGTGCTCTCACCTGACCCTAACTCAGGGCCTCCCCACAGGAGCCTAACCTGATCCCTGTGGAGCTTCCTACCTGGCTTCTTGCCTGTTTAAGCAGTAAGCCCTATCTCCAGGCTCCCCGGAAGCCTGCTCTGCTCTCTGTGAAGTTCTCTTCACGGGGAAATCCTGCACACTCTGAAATCTCCCCCTGGGGCATTCCCTCAGCTTCCTTGTAAGGGCCAGGTGCCTGATGATCCTTACCTATCTCTGCCACCCCAGGCAACCAAGGCATCCATGACAGGTGCACTAGTTGGGTTTTAACCCCCTCATCCAACAGATGAAGGGAGTAGGCCCCATCACAGCCCCCTTTAAGGTGTCTCCAGTGCAGAACCCAAACCCTGCTGCACTCAGAATCACCAGCCACTTTTGAAAATGTAGGCTGTTGTCCTCACCCCGGAGAGCATCCAATCTAAACATCACAATTAATTAAAACAGATCATAGAATCATAGAATCATAGAATCTCAGGGTTGGAAGGGACCTCAGGAGGTCATCTAGTCCAACCCCCTGCTCAAAGCAGGACCAACCCCAACTAGATCATCCCAGCCAGGGCTTTGTCAAGCCTGACCTTAAAAACCTCTAAGGAAGGAGATTCCACCACCTCCCTAGGTAACCCATTCCAGTGCTTCACCACCCTACTAGTGAAAAAGTTTTTCCTAATATCCAATCTAAACCTCCCCCTCTGCAACTTGAGACCATTACTCCTTGTTCTGTCATCTTCTACCACTGAGAACAGTCTAGATCCATCCTCTTTGGAACCCCCTTTTAGGTAGTTGAAAGCAGCTATCAAATCCCCCCTCACTCGTCTCTTCTGCAGGCTAAACAATCTCAGTTCCCTCAGCCTCTCCTCATAAGTCATGTGCTCCAGCCCCCTAATCATTTTTGTTGCCCTCCGTTGGACTCTTTCCAATTTATCCACATCCTTTTTGTAGTGTGGGGCCCAAAACTGGACACAGTACTCCAAATGAGGCCTCACCAGTGCCGAATAGAGGGGAATAATCACGTCCCTCGATCTGCTGGAAATGCCCCTACTTATACAGCCCAAAATGCCGTTAGCCTTCTTGGCAACAAGGGCACACTGTTGACTCATATTCAGCTTTTCGTCCACTGTAACCCCTAGGTCCTTTTCTGCAGAACTGCTGCCCAGCCATTCGGTCCCTAGTCTGGAGCAGTGCATGGGATTCTTCCGTCCTAAGTGCAGGACTCTGCACTTGTCCTTGTTGAACCTCATCAGATTTCTTTTGGCCCAATCCTCTAATTTGTCTAGGTCCCTCTGTATCCTATCCCTACCCTCCAGCGTATCAACCACTCCTCCCAGTTTAGTGTCATCTGCAAACTTGCTAAGGGTGCAGTCCACACCATCCTCCAGGTCGTTGATGAAGATATTGAACAAAACCGGCCCCAGCACCGACCCTTGGGGCACTCCACTTGATACCGGCTGCCAACTAGACATGGAGCCATTGATCACTACCCGTTGAGCACGACCATCCAGCCAGTTTTCTATCCACCTTACCGTCCATTCATCCAGCCCATACTTCTTTAACTTGCTGGCAAGAACACTGTGCGAGACTGTATCAAAAGCTTTGCTAAAGTCAAGAAATAGCACATCCACTGCTTTCCCCTCATCCACAGATCCTGTTTTACTATTCTCATAAACTATTTTCCAGTAGGAATCCATCCTTGCGCCTGTCCACACACTGTGAGATTATTAACCCTTTAGCTAGTGGACTAAAGTAAAAAACTGTGTGAAGTATATATAATACAATGGGTGCCCTGATCTCATTTGTTGCCTCGAGGAACTACTGTAATATAAATAAATTAAATAAAAATATATGTCTGTGGTATGTGAATATATATATATAACCTTTTTTAAATACTTCAGGCCCATATGTTCTGTTTTTTCTCTATCTAGATTATTACCCAAAATACCTCAAGCATCTGTTTTTGGTGAGGCCCTGCTTTTGCTTAGTTTAACTGCATTGATCGAGGCATAAGGCCATTCCTGACATGTTCAAAAGTACTCTGTGACATAGAGAGGGCTGCAACCTAGGTTCCTTTACCTCCCAGTCCTTTCCCCCTGATGTCTACTCTGAAAAATGAGCATATTGCGTGCTCGATAATGCACAGCCAGGACTGTCACATTCATGAGCTGGTCACAGATGAGAGGAACCAGTTGTGTTTATGTTACTGACACCTCGCTGGATGGCTTTGCTTGGCTCAGTTTACACCAGTTGGGGGCTTGGTTCAATATTTCAGGCCTGGGACCAGAGTAACTGAGGTTGCTTGTTCCAGGAGACTTCATTGGCCTTGTAGATGATGTCTCTGGCACCATATGTTAACATGGGGATATGTGGTCTCCATGACAACCATATTATTAACCCAGGTCATTTCCATCACAACTCAGTTTGTAGCCAGTGTTTATTTCTACAGCACTATAGTGCATATGGGGCTCTGCTGCCTGGCATAGCTTGTTCTCTAGGGCCCTGATCCTGCTATCAAATCTGTTAGCAGATTGACTTGACTTGACTTGACTGGTGCTCTGCAGGAATGCAGGGTTCTGTGCTAGAGGATCTGACTGTGGAATCGAGGCCTAAGTTTAACAATATCCAGAGACGGGCCTCGGGGGACAGTACTGATGTGATAGAGAAAGGGGAGCCAGGAGGGATGCAAAGAGCAGGATGACAGGTTCCAAGTGATGGATTAAGAACATTTTTGCAGCAGCATCGTAGTCCATTGATCCCATGACATCCTGACCAACACACCTGTCTAATTAACCCAGACAGCCTGACCCAACCTGACCAAGACTGCTGAATGTTTCTTAGTGCAAGGCGCTGTCAGCTTATTTCAACGCTAAGACTGAATGAGCCAGTCCAACTTGACAGTGATAGTGTGTGTCACTTACTAAGGAACTGAGACCTGTGAAATCAGCCCATATCCACCACAGCTGGCCATAGGCGCCGACTTCCGGTGGCGCCAGTGGGGGCTGACGCCCGGCGTCAGGGGCAGGGGCCCTCCCCGACACCGGGTGACGTTGCGGGGCCCCACCCCCGACGCCAACGCAACGTCGCCCAGCGTCAGGGGCGGGGCCCTGCAACGTTTCCCGGTGCTGAGGTAAGCTTGCCGCGGGTCCCGGGACTGGCGGGGAGCTGAGCGCGGGCCCCGGGAATGGCGGGTAGCTGCCGGTGGGTGCTCTGCACCCACCAATTTTTCCCCGTGGGTGCTCCAGCCCTGGAGCACCCATGGAGTCGGCGCCTATGCAGCTGGCTAAGGCCAGGGGTGAGATTTTGGGTGCCCAGCAACTGTTATCACCAGATTCCCTGAGGGCAAAATGGCAGCTGCCCCCAAAATTGCTCAGGAAATCTTCTTTGGCTGTTAGCAACCTTCTCAGGTACCAACTCATCTCCACCCCACCCCCCAGGCTCCTCCACTTTTCCAAGGAAGGTTATTGAGAGATGAGGCAGCTGCAGCTACACTTGGATCCCATAGGTGGATCCATCAATCACACTGTTGTCAGGCCTGGCTGTGGAAGCAAGGCCACAGTGATGTTCATGTTTGATCATGTCTTTCTGTGACGGACTATGGCATGGAACCCATGTTGATTTCATTAGATCTATATCACTGGCTGTGATGTATTATCAACTGGCCTGCAGCATCCCTCGATAGCCCTACAGTGGGGTTGCTCCTTCCTCTCAGGGAGCACCCAAGGTAGCACTAGGCAACTGCACATCTTCCCTGAAAAACCTGAGGCTTCCATCTCGTCACGCCTCTGGAGTAATGTGTATATGTAGAAGGGAGACAGCTGGGTTTAGGTATGGTCAACGTACTGGTGATACTCAGCCCTCCATCTCCATTTCACCCAACTCACATACGAAGTCCCTCCAGCTTTCTGAGTGAGAGGTTACCAGGCAACCCTGAAAGTACTGTTGGGTAAGAGGCCCACTTGTTTGATGTTAGCAAAATTATGAGCAGATAAGGTTGCAGAAGTCCCATCCTCACTGGCCTTGCCTTAGCAATATTTACAAAATTGTTACACTGTGGGACCTGGAATTTCGTGCCACATGAAGGTAAATTCTTTAAGGTTGCATTTAAAATTTCACCTCCTGGGATATTGTTATGTCTGCTGGTTGGGGGCTGGATACCAGTGCAGACAGAACCAATTAGCCACGTCCCCAACATCTGGCAGCCGGCACCCTGCAAGTTACCACAGCCAGATGAGATTTGACCTGGGAACCCTGCGCTCCATAGACAGCAGCTTTACTAAGTAGTCCTGAAAGGTCTCTTCCCTCTAGCTGAGCTGGGCTCAGCTGAAGTCTCTCTTCACAGATATGTGATTGCTTACCAGGCCCTGGTGTGTATACACAAAGCTATTGCAACATATTTTCTTGGTGTCCCCAGCCTTGTCTGCTGCTGTTTTTCCCCGTCAAATGGCAGAACATCCAGGATGCCTGTGCAGACAGTTACAATATTTGCCTCAAGCCCTTATGACAGGCCTGCAAAATATGCGGCCCGCGTGGGCTTGCTGTGCGGCCCGTGGGGGGGTGAGTAGGCAAGCGGCGGGGTGGAGCAAGCCAATGGCCAGCTGGCCGGCCAGTGGGCAGGGTGGTGAAGAGGCCAGTGCCAGGCTCGGGAGTGAGGATGAGCCAGCGGCAGGGGGAGGGGCAGCGGCAGAAGGTAAGAGGCCAGCAGCGGGCTGAGCAGGGAGGGGGAGGGTCCTATTTTACTGCTGTGATCTGGTCACCCTATGCGCGCTGTTTCTTTCCCCCTCTCCAGGCTTCCACATCCCAGCGCTGGGGAAGGAGAGGTTGTTTCCGCAGGGCGGGCGGGGCTCGTGGGGGTGGGGGGGAAGGGTTGTTTCCGTGGGGCCAGGCGGCGCTGGGCGGGGGGTTGTTTCGGCAGGCCGGGGGGTTTTGGCCCTCAGCTGTTTTCTTTGGCGTAGTATGGCCCTCGCCGCTTTACGAGTTGTGCAGGCCTGCCTTATGAGTTCGTCTGTAGCATGGGTCTTCCTCCTCAGGCAGTACTTTTTGAATGCCTTCCATGGGCTTTGCAACGGCTTCAGGCTCCAGTTTCGGTCGATGAGGCCTGTCCGTCGGAGCTGTGTGAAACCAAGCACAGTTGAATCACGGGAGCTTGTCTGGAAGTAGTTTTTGGTTCACACCCCGCCCTGGCCTAGCTTTGCTTAGAATGTTGTGTTTGAATGAAAGCAAACGCTCTAAGTGAAACAAAGCCAAAGCCTCCAAGGGTACGTCTACAAAGCAAAAAGCACCTGCGCCAGCAAGTCTCAGAGCCTGGGTCTCCAGGCTCATGCGAGGGCCCTCAAAACAGCTGTGTAGATGTTCCTGCTCAGGCTCTGAGGCCTAGAGAGGGGGGTGGGTTTCAAAGACCGCGCCCCGCCCCAAGTGGTGCTATTTTTAGCACAGTGGTGTGAGCCCTGAGAGTGAGACTTGCTGTCAGGGTGGGGGGGGTTTTGCTGTGTAGACATACCCCAAGTGTCACAGAAATCACTGTGCTGTGTGTGATTTCCCCTTGAAACCATACGGCTCTCAGGAGAGGGATGGGCTGGTGGTTAGACTGCTAGCGTGGGATTTAGAAAACCTGGGTTTGAATCCTAGCAGATACTTTGGTACAGGGCGTCTGAAGTGGATGAACAGCCCAGGTTCACTTGTGACTCAATGCTGCCTTCCCCAACATTTGGCATAGGGAGGTTTGGGCTGGGAAAGAAAATCCAGCCAACCAAGTAGAGGCCTATTCTGAGAGGTTGCCCCACTTAGGTACTTATATGGTCCCCAGTTACTGTGACATCTGAGCATCTCATCATTTTTAATGTATTTATCCTCATAACATCCCTGTGAGATAGGGCAGTGCTATTATCTGCATCATACAGATGGGAAACTAAGGCACAGCAAGATTAAGTAATTTGCCTAAAGTCACACAGAGGCAGAGCATGGAATTGAACCCAGGTTTTGAGAGTCCCAGGATATCACCCTAGCCACTGGACTATTTGTATTCTCAAAAAGGACAAATAACGCCCTAGGGTGCACATACACCTGAAGTCAATGAGACCCAAATACACACCCGAACGCGAACAGTGGGCGTAGATGCACGATAATAAAGACGAGAGTACAATTTGGATTTGGTGTGTGGCACCCAAGACACAGTGAGATCTGGGAGTTTAATCTTTAAAGACATCCTCAAGTTGCAGAGAGAAACTGTCCTGATGAATCCATGCCTTGAACCATGAGGAGATGTTTAAGGTGAAATATTGTGTCTATGCTTTGTGCTATTGTGTGTTGCATTTGGTTGTTGGGATGGGATTGACTGTTTCCAAACCTGTCTTCTGTGCTTCCATCAGGCGTTTATGAAAGGCAAACTTACACTCCAATGGGAGGTTTCCTAACACCAGGACAAACTGAGACTAGAGCTCCTCAGTGCTGAGTCTTGGGTTTGGGTGGATTAGGTTAGGGATAGAGCAATGGGAAACATTCACAATGGAATCTCACCTGATTCCCTTGCAAACTCTAAATTTACACCAGGTTCCTCGGAAGGTTTGCCATGGTTCATGAATATTGTCAAGTGATCCTGGCTCCAGTTTTAGGTAAATCTGGGCTGATCTGTAGCTTCCTGTCTGATCCTCTGTTTTGACCCCAAAGCAGTTGATTTTGAGTAAGCTTAACTCTCAGGCCTAGGATGTGTGGGTCAAAACCAAAGAACGCATTTGCAACAGAAACTCCTGCAAAATGACTCTGCACAGCTTTCCCTGGGAAAGGAAGGGAGGCTACTGCTGCTAAGGTTCAGGGGCACACTCTGGAATGTGTTCAGAATCAGGGGTGTGATGGAGGAAGGGAGCTCTTGTGGTTCAGTCACTGGCCTGGAAACCTGCATTCAGTACCCAGTTGTCCCACAGCTATCCTGTATGAATTTGGGCAAGTCATTGATTCTCTCTGTGCCACAGCTGCCCAGCTGTAAAATGCAGGTAATATTGCTTCCTTGTGTCTTCTCTGTGTAGGTAGGAAGCAAGTTGATACAAGGACTGTCTTTTACTATGTGCAGATACAGCACCTAGCACTAGGGGTGCCAATCTTCTTCAGGTCTGTAGAGCCTTCCATCGTATAAATAAATAAAAAATCAGAACTGGAATGGAAAATTATCTGAAAATATTCCAAAAGGTTTCAGTTTCTTTTTCTTTCTTTCTCTTTCTTTCTTCAAAACATACATACATTAGAAATAATAAGTCTCTGGTAAATAGAATGAGAACGTGCAAGATCAGTATTTCAATGGCTTACCACATTCGCTCTAGATTGTGTTCCAGAGGAAATACAGAATTGCAATACACAGAGTTTCTTTGCCATGAGGTTGGATGAATTTTTTGCCTCTGTATATTTTACTTTGCTCTCTGCTGTTAATTAACTAAGACACCTACATCTGCTACAAATTCAACAACTATGTACATTTATTGTGACAATGTTTCAATCAAGAGTAAATTATTTGCAAGGGTTCAGGGACAGGGCTCTGGATGCTGTGCCAGCCTCAGGGTGGGATTCAGAGCTGGCATGCATTTCTCGCATTCTCCAGAGAGTTAGCCATTATTTTGACTCTGTAGAAGCTGTGGCGCTCACTGGAGAGGGAGGGTCCAATATGTCTGCCAGACAAGGCTCATCATTGTAACTGTGCATCATAGGCCGTGTCCTCCCCATACCCCTCTCCTGAGGCGCCGCCTCGTTGCACTTTCCCCCGTGCCCCCCCCCCCCCCACCGAACAGTTGAGAGGCACGGGGCTGCGCTAAAAAAAGCGCCTTCGGTGGGAGGCGCCTCCAGCGGCGCCAGGAACCCGGAAGCCGGGGTGAGTTGGGTGCGTGGCGGGCGGGGCTGGTGGGGAGCTGCCGGTGTGTGCTCATCACCCATCAATTTTTCCCCGGGAGGCGGGGGCGGGGATTTGGGGAAGGGGCGGGGCCAGGGGTGGAGTTGGGGGGGGGCCAGGGGCATGAGCACCCACCGGCGCCGACTATGCTGTGCATAACTATAGCAGCACTTCCTACCTGGAGTTCTACTATGCCATTTCTATGAGCTGTACCTGGTGCACACCATGCTGCTATAAATGACGGCTTCCAGCAGGCACCCTCAGGCCTTGGGAAGCTCAGGTGTGAGTGAAGGGAGGGCACCTATAGCTGGCTACCCCTGGGTCTCTGATACCTCCAATAGGGACAAAGAACCTACCGAAGGCTCCTCCAGACGTGGGCGAGAGAACCTCCCGTGGGCTTCCTAATTCCAGTGAACAGATGTGGGTGTTCAACATGTTCCTTCATCCTTTGGCAGCTCCCGTAGAGGGAATAGGTCTCCCACGGGATCCACAGGCAGATCCAGTGGAGAAAGAGGTCTCCTCCAGTGGTCTCCATCCAGAGCTCCTGCAGCAGGCTGGGGGAGCTAGAGCTCAGAGGACTCCCCAAGTGTGAGCACCAAGTCTGCAGCAGGCTCCATGGTAGTTCTGCCAGCTCAGGTGTGGGCAGCATCCCCCCACTGCACTCTGTTAGGTCACTGGCAGCTCCACCAGGGGCACAGACCACCCATCAATAGCTCCCTTGTCTTCTGCATTTCTTTTAGAGTGGGGAGCAGGAATCCACAGGGTTTCCCCAGAGCCCCTGCAGCTCCAGGAGGGGGAGTAGTCCTCTACAAGCCTCGCTCAGCTCGTAGCAGCTGCAGGGGAGCCTCAAGAAAAGCCCCTTCCAGCTTCACCTGGGGCAATGACCTTCTAGAGAGCCCCCACTCTAGACCCATGTCTGGAGGGGTCAGCAGGCTGCTTGGTGCATGTACACATGGGTCACAACTGCCTCTCTTTTGAAATCCCCATTTAATCAGGATTCCTTCCCATTTCTTTATGATCTGGCAGAGTTTCTGTTTAGAAAAACCCCTGCTTCCCCCAGCTGCAACCTTCCTTCCAGTTAAGATTACTGTTCCCTAAAGACAACCAGAGCGCCACATTCCACAGCCTTGCATATTTTGACTGTAATTAGTAGCCCTTTCCACACTCCGTTGCAGTTTCTACAAAATGGGCTGATGAATATAATTTGGCCCTTACAAAAGCTGGACTTGTTTTCTCTTTTTACATCATACTCACCTGGGTGCTTTATAACCAAAGCTGAGCACATGCCCGTGAGCAGACAAGAAAATAAAGAAAAATTAATGCCTTGTTCCAAGCCTGTCACCACGCAAGTTGTGGTTTCCCTGAACTTATTCATCATTCAACATTATGCAAAAAATGTTAGGATCCATTGATTCTAACAACTGATTGCAAGTAGGGTGACCAGATGTCCCGATTTTATAGGGACAGTCCCAATTTTGGGGTCTTTTTCTTATATAGGCTCCTATTACCCCCCACCCCCTGTCCTGATTTTTCGCGTTTGGTGTCTGGTCACCCTAATTGCAAGTATTCACTATTTGCTATGAGAACAAACTGGGTTGATTAGTTGTGATTGGTCAGAGAGTCACATGGCATTCTTTTATACTCCATCACTGAGTGCACAAGTATTTCCGATGTCATTACTCTCTGCGCTGACTTTAGTCGGCGCCGGTGGGTGCTCGCACCCGGCCCCACCCCAACTCCACCCCCGGCCCTGCCCCCATTCCGCCACTTCCCCAAGTCCCCATCCCCGCCTCCTCCCCAGGGCGCTCCGCATTTCCCCTCCCCCCACGGGCTTGCAAGCCTGGGACGGAGGGGGGAGAAGCAGAGCACCCACTGGCAGCTCCCCGCCACCCAGCTCACCTCTGCCCCCGAGGCGCCCCTGCTTCGCTTCTTCCCCCTCCCTCCCAGGCTTGCCGCACGCCAAACAGCTGATTCCGGCAAGCCTGGGAGGGAGGGGGGAAAAGCGAAGCAGCAAAGCCTCGGTGGAGGAGGCAGAGCAGAGGTGAGCTGGGGCGGGGGCGTGCAGAGGAACCGCTCCCTGCCCCAGCTCACCTCTGCTCCACCTCGGAGGCGCCGCTGCTTTGCTTCCCCGCCCCCCTCCCAGGCTTGCCGGAATCAGCTGTTTGGTGCGCAGCAAGCCTGGGACGGATGGGGGAAAAACGAAGCAGCAGCGCCTCGGGAGAGGAGGTGGAGGCAGAGCGGAGGTGAGCTGGATGCGGGGGGGGAGGCTGGCAGGGAGCTCACCCACGAATTTTTCCCTGTGGGTGCTCCAGCCCCGGAGCACCCACGGAGTCCGCACTTATTGGGAGTATAAACTTCAGGTCCATGCATGCTGGTGCTTTTCACAAATTCCTGCCAGGAAAAGTTGATCTAGCAAATGCCCATGGAACATGCACAGGAAAGAACCTGGCTGCAGCAAATTCATTTGAAAATATGAACCAATGTTTGCAGAAAATTCACCCAACATTTATCTTTAACATTGTTCTTCATTCTCTTTCCTGGTGCTGAAATAAGTCTGGAACTTCCTTGATCAGAAGAGCTGGCTGAAATTTTTTGTCAAGAGCATGGCACTGGCTTCACCCATCATCGCTGCACCAGAAAACTGCTGCTGGGAATATGAGGCCATGGATGCCCACCCTAGCTAGGAAAGTGAAGGCCAACATTCAGGCCCAGAACTGGAGTGGGAGTCACGCAGGGTCTGGGATCATTATAGCTCAGGAGGGGCCTAGTTGGTGCTGTCTTAGATCTAAGCACCGGGGAGCACAGGGTAACAAAATGGCCCCTTGGCAAGGTCTCTGAAGCCTTAAAGGGGCATGCCACATTTGAGATGGAACAGAAGTGGGAGAGGGAACCCTGCAGACCGACTGCAGCCCCGCGCCGCCCAAACAACCCTCCTTCTCTCCCCCGAGCCCCACCCCGGCGAAACAACCCACCCTCTCCTCCCCAGAGCCCCGCGCCGCCCTGCCGAAAACCCCTCCCCTCTCCCGAGCCGCCCCGCTGGAACAACCTCCCCTCCCCCCCAAGCCCCGCCCTGCCGAAACAACTCCCCCGAGCCCCACGCCGCCCCGCCAAAACAACCCCCCCGAGCCCCGCACCGCCGAACTGAAACAACCCCCTCCTCCCCCGAGCCTAGCACCTCCCCACCGAAACAATCTCCCCCGAGCCCCGCACCACCCCACTGAAAAAACTGCCCCCCTCCCTCGAGCCCCAAGCTGCCCAAACAACCCCCCTCCCCTCCCCTCCCTCAAGACCCACCCCGCTGAAACAACCTCCCCTCCCCTGAGCCCAGAACCACAGAGCCGAAAGACCCGCCCCCCTCCCCCGAGCCGCCCCGCTGAAACAACCTCCCCTCCCACCACGCTGCCCCATCAAAACAACGCCCCCTAGCCCCGCACCACCGAACCGAAACAACCCCCCCTCCCCTGAGCCCTGCGCTGCCCCGCCAAAACAACCGTCCCCGAGCCCCACGCCACCCAAACAACCCCCCTCCCCTCCCCCGAGACCCGCCCCGTTGAAACAACCGTCCCTCCCCCGAGCCCAGCACTGCAGAGCCAAAACAACTGCCCCCCTCCCCCACGCCGCCCCGCCGAAACAACCCCTACTCCCCTCCCCCGAGCCCTGAGCTGCCCTGCCGAAAACCTCTCCGCTCCCCTCTCCCGAGCCACCCCGCTGAAACAACCGCCCCCTCCCCCGAACTGCCCCACTGAAACAACCCCCCATCCCCTCCCGTCCCCCGAGCCCTGGGCCGCCCTGCCGAAAACCCCTCCCCTCCCCTCCCCTCTCCTGAGCCGCCCCGCTGAAACAACCCCCCCTCCATCCCAAGCCCCGCCCCGCCCAGCCAAAACAACTCCCTCTCCCCCGAGCCCCACGCCGCCCCGCCAAAACAATCCTAGTGAGCCCCACACCGCAGAACCAAAACATCCCCCCTCCTCCCCCGAGCCCCACGCCGCCCCGCCGAAACAACCGCCCCCCTCTCCTGAGCCACATGCTGCCCCATCGAAACAACCGCCTCCCTCTCCTGAGCCTCGTGCCGCCCCGCCGAAACAACCGCCCCCCCTCTCCTGAGCCACGTGCCGCCCCGCCGAAACAACCGCCCCCCTCTCCTGAGCCACATGCCGCCCCATCGAAACAACCGCCTCCCTCTCCTGAGCCACGTGCCGCCCCGCCGAAACAACCGCCCCCTTCTCCTGAGCCCCGTGCCACCCCGCCGAAACAACCGCCCCCTTCTCCTGAGCCCCGTGCCGCCCCGCCGAAACAACCGCCCCCCCTCTCCTGAGCCCCGTGCCGCCCCACTGAAACAACCGCCACCCTCTCCTGAGCCCCGTGCCGCCCCGCCGAAACAACCGCCCCCCTCTCCTGAGCCCCGTGCCGCCCCGCCGAAACAACCGCCCCCCCTCTCCTGAGCCACGTGCCGCCCCGCCGAAACAACCGCCCCCCTCTCCTGAGCCACATGCCGCCCCATCGAAACAACCGCCTCCCTCTCCTGAGCCACGTGCCGCCCCGCCGAAACAACCGCCCCCTTCTCCTGAGCCCCGTGCCGCCCCGCCGAAACAACCGCCCCCCCTCTCCTGAGCCCCGTGCCGCCCCACTGAAACAACCGCCACCCTCTCCTGAGCCCCGTGCCGCCCCGCCGAAACAACCGCCCCCCTCTCCTGAGCCCCGTGCCGCCCCGCCGAAACAGCCGCCCTCCTCCCCTAAGCCCCGTGCCACCCCGCCGAAACAACCGCCCCCCTCTCCTGAGCCCCGTGCCGCCCCGCCGAAACAACCGCCCCCCTCTCCTGAGCCCCGTGCCGCCCCGCCGAAACAACCGCCCACCTCCCCTGAGCCCCGTGCCGCCCCGCCGAAACAGCCGCCCCCCTCTCCTGAGCCACGTGCCGCCCCGCCGAAACAGCCGCCCTCCTCCCCTGAGCCCCGTGCTGCCCCGCCGAAACAACCGCCCCCCTCTCCTCAGCCACGTGCCGCCCCGCCGAAACAGCCGCCCCCCTCTCCTGAGCCCCGTGCCGCCCCGCCGAAACAGCCGCCCTCCTCCCCTGAGCCCCGTGCCGCTCAAACAACCCCCCTTCCCTCCCCCGAGCCCCGCCCCACCCAAACAACACCCCCGAGCCCGGCACCGCAGAGCCAAAACAACCGCCCCTCCCCCGAGCCCCACGCCGCTGAAACAGGCCCCCCTCTCCCGAGCCCCGCCCCACCCAAACAACCTCCCCTCCCCCGAGCCCTGTACCACCCTGCCGAAAACCCCTCCCCTCCGCTCTCCCGAGCCACCCCGCTGAAACAACCCCTCCTCCCCCAAGCTGCGCCCCACCAAAACAACTCCCCCTCCCCCGAGCCCCACGCCTCCCCGCCAAAACAATCCCAGCGACCCCAGCCCCGCCGAACCGAAACAGCCCCCCCACCCCCGAGCCACCCCGCCGAAACAGCCGCCCCCCTCCTCTGAGCCCCGCGCTGCCCAAACTACCCCCCTCCCCTCCCCCGAGCCCCACCCTGCCGAAACAACACCACCTCCCCCAAGACTGGCACCGCAGAGCCGAAACAACCCACCCTCCCCTGAGGCGCCCCGCTGAAACAACCTCCCCTCCCCCACCAAGCCCCGCACCGCCCTGCCAAAAACCCCTCCCCTCTCCCAAGCCGCCCCACTGAAACAACCCTCCCTCCCCCCATGAGCCCCGCACTGCCCCACCGAAACAAACCCCCCCTCCCAAGCCCCGCACCGCCCCGCCCCGCCGAAACAAGCCCAACGAGCCCCACACCGCCGAACTGAAACAACCCCTCTCCTCCCCTGAGCCTAGTGCTGCCCTGCCGAAACAACCGCCCCCTCCCCCGAGCCCCGCGCCGCCCCGCCGAAACAACCTCTCTCCCCCGAGCCCTGAGCCGCCGAAACAACCGCCCCCTCCCCCGAGCCCCGCGCCGCCCCACCGAAACAACCTCTCTCCCCCGAGCCCTGAGCCGTCGAAACAACCCCCCCTCCCCCCGAGCCCCGCCCCACCGAAACAACCGCCCCCTCCCCCGAGACCCGCGCCACCCCGCCGAAACAACCGCCCCCCTCCCCCGAGACCCGTGCCGCCGAAACAACCCCCCTCCCCTCCCCTCCCCTCCCCTGAGACCCGCCCCGCCAAAACAACCACCCATCCCTCGAGCCCGGCACCGCAGAGCCGAAACAACTGCCCCCCTCCCCTGAGCCACCCCGCCAAAACAACATCCCCCTTCCCCCCCAGCCACGCGCCGCCCTGCCGAAACAACCCCCCCTCCCCTCCCCTCTCCTCTCCCGAGCCCCATGCTGCCCCGCTAAAACAACCGCCTCCCCTCCTCCCCGAGCCCCGCGCCACCACCGAAGTAAACAAAAAACAAAAAACCGAGCGCCGCTGCCAAAGAAAAACAAAACAAACAAACCCCAAGCGCCGCCCCTTGCAAGGTGCCGCCCCAAGCACGTGCTTGGTCGGCTGGTGCCTGGAGCCGGCCCTGGTTCCATCTCCCTGTTTCCTGAGCTGATTTTCCCTTACTGTTCTCTGTTCTCATGTCATTTCATGGTGCTTAGACCTTCTGAGATAGGTGCCAGTAAAGTGGAGCTAATACACTGTTATCAAGTGAGACTCTCCTCCTAGAAAGAAGGCTTTGGCCACCAAATAGTGATAGAGTTACCAAGCAGAAGGCCTGAGGACTCAGTGTTTGGCTTCCCTCATTGGACTAATGCAATTTTTCTGTCTTAAGCTCAGTGCTCATGACCCAGTGTTTCCCCTAGTGTATACACAAAACAGCCACCCGCTCTGCAGTCTGGGATGCAATCCACAGTGCACTGTGCCACGTGGCCACAGAGCAGTAGCTGATGAGAGCTGAGAAGGAAGGTTTCTGGGTTACGATACACCGAAGACCACTGAAAAGCTCTCTGTTACCTCGGAAGCAAGAACAAAGCATTTGTAAATCAGTGTAAATCCCATTACAGTGCGAGTCCTGTGCATTGTTTCCCTGCAGCCTGACAAAGTTGGACGCTCAGTACTGTTTACAACACAGTAAAAAAGTTTGGATCTCTCATACATGTGCAAAGCTGCTACTTTAGAAGAGCAATCACGTTCAGCAAAGGGCATGCCTAGTTTAGGAAGATGAGCTGCACCGTGGCAGGGGTTTAGATAAGCTGATTCACTGAGCAGAGGAAGTTTGCACAGGCATTATTCCCAGCAGCAATGCTGTACGTGTGGGCAGGTTTCTCAGAAGGGCGACTGCAGAACCATCCCACTCACATTGGATGCTGACAGCCCAGACATATTGCTGAGAAGCTGGTTTTCCAGAGCATACCCATGGGAAATGCCGTTGTTTCAGCTGAACAGGGACTCAGTTTAACTGGCTGTCCCTTCCATGCCTAACCACTGCTTCCCTCCCATTAAGCTTCCATGTGCCCCAGCAGCAATGCCTCCCTTCTGTTACCATGTATGCAGCCCCAGCTCTGCGCAACACCTACGCACTGCCCATCTGATAACACACACCGGGTTCTCACCCCCCCATCACCTCCCGCACGGAGCCAGTTCCTTCCTCATCTGACTCCATGAGCAACACCCCAGAACCTCCCTCCCCCTTGCTGCCTGCCCCTTCTCCCTGGAGCCACAGTTGACTGGATGCCTCTTATGACTGGTTACTCCAGTCCAAGCTCTTTGTGCTGCCCTTCCAAAATCCGTTCACTCCCAGCCAGTGCCAACCTTCATTTAGGGTGACCAGATGTCTCGATTTCATAGGGACAGTCCCGATTTTTGGGTCTTTTTCTTCTATAGGCTCCTATTACCCTCCACCCCCCATCCCGATTTTTCACACTTGCTGTCTGGTCACCCTAAACACAATCTTGTTCTTACGCCACCTTCCATGGGCAATGAATTCAAAGATGTACGAGCCCCAGAGAATATTAACCACTTAACCCCTATGAACCAAAGGTAGGGCCTATTTTGCATGTAGGCTGACCAGATAGCAAGTGTGGAAAATCGGGACAGGGGATTGGGGGGGTATTAGGAGCCTATATAAGAAAAAGCCCCAAATATTGGGACTGTCCCTATGAAATCGGGACATCTGGTCACCCTATTTGCATGCAGTAGCAAAGATCTCAGGGTAAAGGGTTAAACAGCTCATGAGAGAGATCTACTCCTTCCCACTGTCCACTGGCCAACTGGTGTCACCAAGCCAGCCACAGCTCTGAATGGGACGGTCAGCCATTGGACGGAATAAAGAATCAATGCAAAGTGGGGGGCGGGGTTTATAAAAACTGGGCCACAACTGAGTTCCGTGTAGCATTCTCTCTTGGGCCTTTTCCAATAATGATTTTAAAACTCAGGTCCCATCTGCTCTGCTTGGACATTAAAGGTACTGTGGGAGTTCTTGGAAGAGTGGGGGTTTGCCCTAGTGTGCTTAGCCAAAAATCCCCTTCCCACTACTGCCTCAGAGGTGCTGCGTGCCATGTGGCTGATGACCTCTGTGCCAGCAGAGGCTTCATGTCAATAGGGCAATTCTGACATGGTCCACATGGCTCCTGTAACATACCCCAGTACTGGTGTGAAATCTGCATGGTCCTCAGAGGTGATGTAATTCCTGCATATCAGTTTGCAAAGCATTTTGGGACAATAGGCATGTAAGCGATCCAATCCATTCGTTAATTATTAGTATAGATTAATTGACAGTCATTTGAAAAGTCCATTTGCAAAGAAATTCCATAGGATGATGATAGAGGCAAAAAGCCTCATGAGGCTAAACCTAATGCAGTCTATACCTTGGCTCAAATCTCATCCTCAAGATACCTAAGCCCAGTGCCCATTGAAGGAATTCCAGGTAATTCTTCAAAGGCAACATTTTATCCTGCACCCAGTCCTGCAGCGCGCAAAATTCCCACTGAAGTCAACAGGAGCGTTGCCAAAGCAAGGTCTGTGGGTTTGTGTTATAAGCGATTAGCCATAAAAATAGCTGCACAGCAAACTCACTGCTCACGGACTTGTAAATGTGCACAGTAAAACTAATCCGATTGCTGCCTCCAAATGTGTTTCTTATTAGAGATCTCTCCTGACCCCAAGAGCGTCCATAGCGTATTTTTCCTTCTTACTCTACATATATTTCTCTCACACACACAAACATTTTTGGTTCATTTCAAAGCCTGGCAGCAGTTCTGGACGTTTCCAGTATTTATTCATCTCTGCATGCTGGCAAAGTCTGTGGGGTTTCAGAATAAGATCTTTTACCCTTGTAGGAAGAAGAAGAAAAAAAGAGAAGGTTACAAATCTGGCAAAGATCATATAATAACATCAATCCAGACCCTCATCGGAGTGAGGCGAACAACAATGTGCAGATTTTATTAAAAGTTTAAAAAGCTCTTTTCCCACAACGGAGGGACTTGAAGCCAAAAATAAGCAAGCCTGAACTCTAGCTCTGCCCGTGGTAATGAGCTGTTGTTCCCCTGGTGGACTGTTGAGGATTGTTTGCTTCACCCTGTGTTGCACTCTCATCTCTGAGAGTTGTCAATTAAAAATATATTGTACGGCCCAAAAAAGAAAATGTTTTCTTTAGTAACCAATGACATGATTAACCCCTCCTGCCTCCCCACACACACATTAAATGTTTCTTGAAGAAAAAATAACATTTTTATGGATGGGTGCTTTTCCATGTATGGTGCCTCCTGCTTCAACTGAAATCCAGGGGTCACTTGCTGTCAACTTTAACAATTCTTGATGAAACATTCCATTTCGAGGTGGATCTTGACTCTGATATTCTCTGCACTCACAGCATGCCTATGTAATGCCCTGTGATTTCCCAGCTGTGAGCGAGGGATAGCGCCCAGGACCTTCTGCACTACACATGCAGGCATCTATATGAACTACAGGAGAGCCCCTTTAGATGTCATTCGCACACAACTGTAGTCACTGGGACCAGCTATGAGAGAGAGAGATGTGATCGCATCTACAAGGCCATTGAGGGTTTAATCTTACTCCTAACTCAGGCTGTTTCATCAGGGAAAATTCTGATCTCAGTTAAACCTGAAATAACTATTGGTTAAAATGAGGTGACTCTTGATTTACACTGGTGTAAATAAGAGCAGAATCTGGCCCAACGAGAGCTCTGCTCATGTGATGAGTAGGCAAGGAGAGCAAAATCAGGCCACTGGAAAGCTGAACATTAGAGTCAAGATCCACCATGGGGCTCTGAGCGGAGAGTTTGCCCTAACAGGAAATGGAGAAACATATGCAACCAGGAATATATTCAACCAGGCATTATTGGGGCAGTGCACAAATCTCTGGGTGAGATTCTCTGGCCTATGTTATTCAGGAGGGTCAGATTAGATAATCTGATGGTCCCGTCTGATGTTAAAATCTCTGACTCTATTAGATATAATCCAAAAAAACATTTTTAGAAGGACCCATTTCCCAGTTCCTCCATTTCCCTTTTTATTTCCTGTTTTGCGGCTGCCGTACTTCTCTGAATGAAACAAAATGTCCTTCCTTTCTTAAAATGAAGGCTTGTTCAAGCAAGTTTGAAACAAATAATTCCCAGCAGAAATCTGTGGACAATATTTATCAGACTTGACACTGATTTGCAATTTTGACTCCAGCAGCAATCTGATCTCCGTAGAAACCAGCACCTTAAATTGGTTTTTGAGCTTGAGGGTGTTTCAGAAAGAGTCTTAATCTGCTGTAAACCAAGACACTTATCCCATAAGAGGATTTTACACAGAGCCTCGGTTGGAATTTTGAATCAAATTATATTAAATCTGAACATTTTTCAAGCACTCAGACAAGTCTAAAATCCAATGGAGCCAAAACATTTCCAGCCAATAATGCACAGCTTTTTACACTATTAAATGCCACTTTCCTTCTGTCTACAGCATGTCACTGGATCTTTCAGCACGATATGAAACTGCTGTGTAAAGAATGCTAATAAAAGGTCCACGCATTCATTTCCACCTCTTTGGACTCTCTTAGGGCAAGGCACACAAAGGTAATTCAGGAGGCACATTCCAAGCTCTGGCGCTTGGAATTAAATCTATATTCATCCTTTAGGAAATACTTTGAAGAGGCCAAATAGATGACAAGAAAGCAGGCGTTCCTGAGTGCAAATCTTACCTCTCCCACAGACTTGGCTTGTAACCCTAGGAAGGTCACTGGGTTCCTCTGGGCCAAAATCAGACGGGAGTCTCTGCTGATGTAACATACCTTTTTGTGGCTGTTACTCCAGCTTAGACTTCCTCTAGACCTGTTTAGACTCTCACCTGTAATTTACACTTCATACTGACATATCACCTCTGAATTTGGGTCAAATCCTGAAATGATGTGTAAAACCCCTGCTGCCTACGTATACCCCCTTACTGAGGTGTAGGAGAGTCCAAGCTGATGTAGTTCACACCAAATGGCCAGAAGAGAGGAACAGAACAAGAAAAGCAACTAACAGACGAGTGTAGGAAGATGTCAATTAATGTATCTTCACCCTGTTGGACCGTACACCAACTGGACTCTCCTGTGCATTGATGAGAGAAGTAAGTAGGTAAAGGGTAAAGAGTATACGGGTGAACCACCTTGTACATGCATCATCTCTGAATCTGGCCCCATGTCCAGGTTTTCTCATCTGTAAAATGGGATAATAATACTGATTTACTTTGTGGAGGTCAGTTCGTTATGGATTGTAGCGTGCTTTGAAAAAGTCCTTTATAAGAATGCATCAGGTCTGCAGTTTCATTACTAACTTGTTAAACAGAAAGCAAAGCATACTGTACCAAAGTATTCCCCTTCAAAAGGATCTCGTCCTTTACCAGGGATGCCTTGATGAAGGATCGGCTCCTGTATTATAAGGGGGGGATGCTAGCAACTTCTATAGATAAGGCCATATAAAGGTTTCTTTGTTAACCCCTTGTTTAAAATCACTTCCTTTTCTGAAGTGCTTGCTTTGGGGGCTGAAATTTTCCAGGCTTCGTCTCTGTCCCAAAATATTTTTTTTGAAAGTTTGAGCAAAAACAGTTCAGTCACTTGTAGAACACGAGGAGAGGGGGAAAATGTACTTTCTCCATTTTTAAGTAACGGGGGAGGAAATGTTATAGATTTGAGGTAAATCAAAATAGAACCCTTTTAACCCCAAATAGTGTCCCCATTGCACGGAAATAACTAAAGCGCTGAATTAAGACTGGTTTTGTGATTTTATTATCCAGCTGGTGTATATACAACCGCTTAGACTCCCTCCCACAATGGAACTGCAGGAGTAACTAGATGTAAGGACATGTGTAAGGGGGTCTAGTTTATACCACTGTAGATTCCACCCTGGAATATGGCCCCAATGGATTATAGAGCCAACATGCAAAATGACCAGAGGGACCCATTTGCAGGCCGTGCTAATGCACAGACATTTCCTGTATCTACCCGCTCACAGCCCTGGCGGACATGCCAGGAAATAACTAAACACAAGAACAATATTAATAAAGCCACCGCCATGAAACATAATAATTTATGGGAATGCAGCCAGCACCCACCTGCCATAGCCAGGGACTCCACCTACCTCCTAGAGAGGACTTTGAAATGGGATCACATGCAATTGTGGCTACAGACAGCTTTGGGAGAACAGGATGCCTGTCTCTTTCCTGTTTAATCTCTGATGGTGCAGGGCCCCTAGCAAGGACAGTGGCTGCTTCCACTGACTGCTATAGGGGCTGGTTAGGATGATACGTCCGAATCTGTGGAATTAAAGAACATCTGGAGGGAAAAGGGAGAATGAACAGTCACAAAACTCTGGCTGTTCTGGACATCAGTTCATCCCACAGCCGTGAATGGCTCCATACCCTAGAAGTAGCAGGAAGAGGAAGGAATAGACAGAGATTTATAAAACAATTAAATATTGTAATGAACTGGCTAGTAGCTGTTTGGAGTAGGAGATTGTGAGTTGCTTCTGTTGCCATGAAGACCTGATTGTCCACATTGTGTATTAGAGGGACGATATGTCTGAATTGGCACAGATTTGCTGCAATATATCCATTGAATGTCTTTAGAGGGAGTAAAAAGAAAACAAGAAAAATACCTGTGGCACCTTAGATGCCACAGGTATTTTTCTTGTTTTCTTTTTGCTGACACAGACTAACATGGCTACTACACTGAAACCTGTCATTATTTAGAGGGAGTGCTGTCCTTTGTACCTAGGTGTAATTTCAAAGTCAAGGCATACAAATGCACATGCAGTGGCAGCCATGCCATTCTCAGAAGGCCCTGTTCCATTTGGTTACTATAGGGAAGAGTTCATTCCAGTAATCAAAACAATCACACAGAGAGACAGGCAAAACCATGATTATCCAGCTCAAACAGACAAATGATAGTGGCATGTTGCATTAGAATGAGAGATGTGTTCCTCGTGGACAAAAGTAACGGTGCTGGAAAGAAAGACATTTTTGTGTGTTAATCATGATTAAAAATCCTACATCTCAAAGGGGACAGGACTGAGATGTAGATGTCTCTGAAATTCATCTGGAGACTATATATGAGGTTCTAGCCGGTTTGGCAGCTCAGTTTTTATGGGATTTATAGCAGAAACAGGGAAAAAATTCAGGTCTTAGATCTATGATATTCCAAGCCTGCATCTCAGAGTATAGTGTGTTTGGATCTGGAGTTCTGGGTCTGGCCCATCTCAAGTTTATAGTAACTACAGTCCAGTAAAATACTTTCTTTTTTTGCCATTTCCATATAGAAGGATTTGTAAATAAATGCAGTGCAACATTGGCATTAGGACTGGTAGAAAATGTTCTGTTAAAACTTTTTTTCATTAGAAAATTAGGCTTTTGACTAAATGAAAATTTTCATGGGCAGTGTCTGCTTTCCTTACTTTTTTTTAATTTTTTTGTTAAAAAAAAAACCCGACCTAATCCAAAACCTGAAAATTTTTGGTGACAACTGTACATTTTTTTGGTTTTCAGCAGTTTTTGGCCAAATAATACTTTGGGGTTTTGGATGTTTTCAAATGATTTTTGTTTGTTTGTTTTGAAGACCAAAAACTTTTAGTTTTTCAGGTTTTTTATTTTTTGATCAAAAGTCAAAATTTTCTGAGAAAAAACCCATTTTGTGACAAGCTGTAATTGATATATCAGCTCAGTAATATGTTAGACAAATCACCTACATATTATTCATTATTAGCTCCACATAAAATATTAGTATCTAGCTTCCTTTCGTTTTAATATGCTTCACTTCTTCTGTCTCTCCACTTTGCTAAAAAGAAAGATCTGCTTTTTATTCCTTGATTTAAGCTTCATTATGATCTTTTGGACAAATTGACCAGATAGATAACTATTAATATGGAAGATTATACAAATGTCTGATTTCTTAATGCTTTTGTGCTCAAAACTCCTATTGACCTCACTCGAGTTAGCCTCATGGATAAGCTTCAGGAAAAGATTGGTGCAAGGACCAAATTCAGATCTGGAGTCAGATCCGAATCCAAACAGCTGCAAAGTTTGGGGAAAGGTTGGATCTGGGGATCCAAATTGGTTGCATCTCTAGCTCTGGAAGACTAGAAAATGGGAGTTCGTCCTGGGGAATTTTTGCAGGGAAACTCCCCGTTCCAAACTTTCCAGTCAAGAAATAATGATTTTCCTCTGGGAAAATTTGAAAAGTTAAGGAAGTACAGAAAAAAACTATTTTCCCCATTTTCTGACAGTCTTGCAAAAAATGTTCTGTTGGAAAACAGTAAACGAAGTGCTGAAAGTGTTATTTTCAGAAATAAAGTAACACTTTCAACAAAACTCTTTAAAGAAAAACAAAAATGTAATGAAAGAGTTAGAGAGAGAGATGAAAAATGTTTTTTTTATGAACCCTCTTTTTTTTTTTTACAATAAATATGTACATCTTATAATTTTTTTAAATGTCAACTAGCTCTATGGGAGTCATTTTAAGGTAGTATTCCGCAACAGTGCCTTTCCTAGGCCTTCGTATCTATGGTAATTGAGTAAGTCTAGCGGAATTCCTATCCAAAGCCTTGTCTCCTTTGCTATCAAGTTGATCCGGTTATTTGAAGTTACCTTGTTTCACACTTGAATATTTCATTTACACCAGTAAAAGTATGAGAGTGCCATTTGTGTTGGCTAAACTCATATGTGCGTGGAACTATGAAGCTACGGGCAATCCCAGAATTATGCAGTGCACTGCAGATGTAACAATGGACATAGTTCATGATCAAACCAACTCATTTAGAGCCCGCTGTATTTAAGAGTCCATGTTCTTTCAGTTGTTCTTGCTGAAAAAAGCAGGTTTCCTGTTAATGCTGTTTTGCTTAGATTATTTTGGTCTTTCCAGCAGGAGACCAGATATAGATCAAACACACTGGATCCTCCTGCTGAACTGAGAAGGGGCCCATAATTGCTATTAAGTCAACTCTTCTATTATTATTCGGGTGGAAAACAACTCGGGATTACTTTTTCTGCAGCTACAAAAAGTTGGAAGCCGTAATGTAAAGAAGGGCATACGTTGAGCTCTTCATGTGTCACCAGCATTCAGTGTGACGGGTTGATATCACAGAAACCCCCTTGGAGCTGCCACCTGGTGTGTCAAGACTACTTCTGCCCCTGCTTTCCTGCCTTTTCCTGCTTGGGACTCCAGAATCCTGTCTGTTTTGAGCCAGACCCGTTAGCCTGCTGCAAACCCAGACCCAGGTCTGAACCGCATCCCCTAACAGCAGTAGGCCTGCCTGGAAGCAGCTTAGGAAGTGCTCTTGCCTTTGACATCCAGGTGCCCAACTCCCAATGGGGTTCAAACCCTGAATAAAGCCGTTTTACCTTGTATAAAGCTTATACAGGGTAAACTCATAAATAGTTCACCCTCTATTTAATAGATAGAAAGGTATGCACAGCTGTTTGCCCCCCTCCAGGTACTAACACGTACTCCAGGTACCTTAATAAGTAAAAAGTGATTTTAATAAGTACAGAAAGTATTATTTAAGTGATTCCAAGTAGTAACAGACAGAATAAAGTGAATTACTAAGTAAAATAAAATAAAGCACGCACGTCTATGTCTAATCACACTAAATACAGATAAAAACCTCACCAGTTCCAGCAAACTTCCTTTTACAGGCTATAGTCCTCCTAGCCTGGGTCCAGCAATCGCTCACACCCCCTATTGTCTTTGTCCTTTGTTCAGTCTCTTTCAGGTGTGCCCTTGGGGGATGGAGGTGCTCTCACTTTAGCCAGCTGAAGACAATCTTGAGGTGTCTCCCAGGGGTTTAAATAGACTTTCTCCCCTGGGTTGGTACCCTTCCTCTCTCACTGTATAGCATCCAGTTACCCTGGAGTTTTGGGATCACATGGGCAAGTCACATGTCCATGCACAACTCAGTAACCAGCCCAGTGACATTCTTGGCCAAGCTCAGATGTGGATTGGTGTCTGCAACTTCTTTTGTCTGTTTAAAAGTTTCTTGACTGGGCTCTTAACCTGCACATTCCTTTCTCCAGGCCTTGATCCCATGCTCTTACAGAGGCTATGTACAAAACCAGCAAATATACAACCAGTATTCATAACTTCAACTACAAAAATGATACATGCATACAACCAAGAGGAATAGATTCAGTAGATCATAACTTTCACAGAGATATGTTACATGGCACATGTAGCATAAAACATATTCCAGTTACATCATATATACATTTATAAGCATCTCCCCATAAAGTCTTATTGGGTACACCGTCACATTCGGTTTTTAGGCTGAGGGCCAGATTCTGATCGCAGTTACACCAGTGTATATCAGGAGTAACTCCACTGATTTCAGTGACATTACCTTGAACTTTCCCCAGAATAACTGAGATTAGAATCTGGCACTAACGCCAGAGGTTCATCTTCACCCAACTCTCTGGGGCAAATTCTGCTTTCAGTGACCTAGCGTAAATCCGGAAGAACCGCCATGAAATCAATGGAGTTACTCTGGATTAGACCTGGATGAAAAATTCCACACAAATAGTTTGCCAATAAGTGCAGTTTTGGTCGACCCGAAACTATTTGCAAATTTGACTCTAATTAGCCAAATAGTTTCAGTCACTTTTTTTTTTTCAGTACTGAAGCACCATTCACCAACTAGCTGGAGGAGGACTCATAACTCTTAATTCAGTGGTTAGGACACTGACCTGTGATGTGGTTGTATTTCCCCTCTATTTGATGAGGAGAAGGGATGCAGTTGGGTCTTCCACATTGCAGGATAGTGGCCTTGGCACTGGGCTATGGGATTTCTGGGGACGTGGGGGAGGGCTCTCTCAATCTCTCCCATTAAAGGTGCTCCACATTTTTCTAAAAAAAAATACTCATTGGATCAGGGACTGAATCGTGGGTCTCCCATCTCCTAGCTGAGCGCCCTAACCAGCAGCGTATACAGCCACTCTCACTCTTTTTATGGATGGTCCATATTGTTATTCATAATGGCAACTCATTTTGGCTCTTTTGCAAATCTAGCAATTTTTAAATGCCTGAAATGTTTTGGTTCAGGTCAGACAACATGTTCTGTTGGACCCGAAACGGATTTTTTTTCAATTCGCTGCCATTTTTTGCAATTTTCAAATTTGGTTCGGGTCAAACAGAATTTTTATGTATTTATTGTAACTGCCAGTGAACCAAAACAAATCATTTATTCACCCAGCTCTGCTCTCGATGTACAACAGTGAATTTTGCCAAGAGAGATTTGGTCACTGGTAAGTCATCAGCCAAGCTGGAAGGCTGAGTCCAGCAGTCCCGAATAAATGTCCTTCAGTACTGTACATAGTTTAAGGTTTCCTTTTAAGATATATCCCCGTAATTTCCTAGTGTATTGGGGCTGGGCTGGAGGTAGCTCCAACATTGTGCAGGAGAAACCTGAGGTTACCTGGAGTGGAATCCTATAAAAAAAGAAGACACTTACCTACCCCTAACTGAGTACAGAGATCATTGTTTGTGATGGTGGTGTAGCCATATTGGTCCCAGGATATCAGAGAGGTGAGGGTAAGGTCATATCCTTTACTGGACCAACTTCGGTTGGCGAGAGCGACAAGCTTTCAAGCCACGTGGAGCTCTGCTTCAGGTCCTCCTTCCTAGCGACTGGCACCAATTCAGCTATTTTTTGTGGAGGACAAAGTCCAATTCATGCCCACCCCTGGCAAGGACCCCATTCCATTCCCTGCTCATGTGCCCCCCACCCTCAGGGCCCCCAGGTCTCCATCAGCCAGGGACCCTCCTCTCCCTCTTACCTACACAATGCATGAGCCGGTGCAGCCAGGAGTTGACTTCTCAGCAGACTCCCGGTGCAGACTCCAACACCATTTGGACTGGCTGACCCTCCAGCTGTACAGAGGAGTGGCCGATTCAAATGTGAGTGGCGCTGTGACCTCACAACCAGAGCAATGCTCCAGACCAGTCCAACAGCAACCGTACCAATTTAGTACAAAACTGCGGCTTAAAAGCAGCTGGGCCATTGTTGCCTCCCCTCCCCATGACTCCATGGCCTGTGGAAATTTGTGTAAATGCAAAAACCTTAGGGGGAGAGGGCATTTGTCATTCCCCTCCCCCCCCCCCCCCACACACACACAGGTTTTCCTAATTGGCACCACTGCTCCCAACCCCTGAGGGCTCACCCAGGAAACTAGCAATGTCAACATAGTAACCCAATGGCTGGGAGACATTTGCAGAAAACTCTAGGAAAATTGGCTGATGTTTTTTACTTAAACTGCAGGATTTTCTGGAATATTAAATCATTGTCCCATTATTTAAAATTATCCTTACTTCATAGCTGACCTGACAGGTAATTCTCTGAGGAATGCAGTTAAAGAGCCAAATTCTGCTCTCAGCTCTAGAACTTGTCACAACTGTCTGTAATTATTATCTGTGTCTAACACATGCTTATGAAGCAAACTAAATGGAAGGAAGGAGGGTCTTGTGTTGAGTCACTGGATGGAGACCCTGGAGATCTGGTTTCAGTTCTTGGCTGTCGTATATGCAAGGGAATATTTTCTTTACAAAACACATCATTATCCTGTGGAACTCATTTCCACTAGATCTCATTGAGGCCAAGAGATTAATAGGATTCAGAAAAGGATTACACATCCATATGAGTAATGAGAAAATCCACAAATAAATGAGACAGGAGATATTTTAAAATGGAGAAGGGACATATGTTGGGCATTTGCTAAACACTAATCAACAGAAGTGAGAAAGACGCTTCCTTTGTTGGCAGCTGGTTCCATACTTGTCCACTACAAAGTTTTAGGGTTGTAGGGATTTGCATCATCCTCTGAAATGTCTGGTATTAGACACTGTTAGACACAGTATCCTGGATTGGATGGACTTTGGATCTGATCCAGGGTAGCAATTCCTATGTCTCCATGGACAAGTCACTTAATCTCCCTGACCCTGCATCAAGAAAGCATGTGCTTAAGTGCTTTCCCAGATCTAGGCCTCTCTGTGACTCAGGTCGCCCTCTCTATAACAGGCACAATACTGGCTCCCTACCTCACAGGAGTCTTGTGAAGATAAATGAATTCAGATCCGTGAGGTGCCCAGACATCATAGTGATGAGCACCACAGAAAAACCTATCAGGAAGCTGGAATGTTCTCAAGGGAAGATGAAGGAGCCGATCTAGATCCTACAAGGAGCAAGTTCTTACAGAAAGGTACTAACAACAAGATGATTACATCTGACTTGGTACCACGGGACATTTTGATTAAAAAATTAGAAAGCTATATAATTAATATCATAGAATCATGGGACCTCAGGAGGTCATCTAGTCCAACCCCCTGCTCAAAGCAGGACCAACCCCAACTAGATCATCCCAGCCAGGGCTTTGTCAAGCCTGACCTTAAAAACCTCTAAGGAAGGAGATTCCACCACCTCCCTAGGTAACCCATTCCAGTGCTTCACCACCCTACTAGTGAAAAAGTTTTTCCTAATATCCAACCTAAACCTCCCCCTCTGCAACTTGAGACCATTACTCCTTGTTCTGTCATATTCTACCACTGAGAACAGTCTAGATCCATCCTCTTTGGAACCCCCTTTTAGGTAGTTGAAAGCAGCTATCAAATCCCCCCTCACTCTTCTCTTCTGCAGGCTAAACAATCCCAGTTCCCTCAGCCTCTCCTCATAAGTCATGTGCTCCAGCCCCCTAATCATTTTTGTTGCCCTCCGTTGGACTCTTTCCAATTTATCCACATCCTTTTTGTAGTGTGGGGCCCAAAACTGGACACAGTACTCCAAATGAGGCCTCACCAGTGCCGAATAGAGGGGAATAATCACGTCCCTCGATCTGCTGGAAATGCCCCTACTTATACAGCCCAAAATGCCGTTAACTTTCTTGGCAACAAGGGCACACTGTTGACTCATATTCAGCTTTTCGTCCACTGTAACCCCTAGGTCCTTTTCTGCAGAACTGCTGCCCAGCCATTCGGTCCCTAGTCTGGAGCAGTGCATGGGATTCTTCCGTCCTAAGTGCAGGACTCTGCACTTGTCCTTGTTGAACCTCATCAGATTTCTTTTGGCCCAATCCTCTAATTTGTCTAGGTCCCTCTGTATCCTATCCCTACCCTCCAGCGTATCAACCACTCCTCCCAGTTTAGTGTCATCTGCAAACTTGCTAAGGGTGCAGTCCACACCATCCTCCAGGTCGTTGATGAAGATATTGAACAAAACCGGCCCCAGCACCGACCCTTGGGGCACTCCACTGGATACCGGCTGCCAACTAGACATGGAGCCATTGATCACTACCCGTTGAGCACGACCATCCAGCCAGTTTTCTATCCACCTTACCGTCCATTCATCCAGCCCATACTTCTTTAACTTGCTGGCAAGAACACTGTGGGAGACTGTATCAAAAGCTTTGCTAAAGTCAAGAAATAGCACATCCACTGCTTTCCCCTCATCCACAGAGCCAGTTATCTCATCATAGAAGGCAATTAGGTTAGTCAGGCATGACTTGCCCTTGGTGAATCCATGCTGACTGTTCCTGATCACTTTCCCCTCCTTTAAGTGGTTCAGAATTGATTCCTTGAGGACCTGTTCCATGATTTTTCCAGGGACTGAGGTGAGACTGACTGGCCTGTAGTTCCCCGGATCTTCCGTCTTCCCTTTTTTAAAGATGGGCACTACATTAGCTTTTTTCCAGTCATCCGGGACCTCCCCCGATTGCCATGATTTGTCAAAGATAATGGCCAATGGCTCTGCAATCACATCGGCCAACTCCTTTAGCACCCTCGGATGCAGTGCATGCAGCCCCATGGACTTGTGTTCGTCCAGCTTTTCTAAATAGTCCCGAACTACTTCTTTCTCCACAGAGGGCTGGTCACCTCCTCCCCATACCGTGCTGCGGAGTGCAGCCGCCTGGGAGCTGACCTTGTCTGTGAAGACAGAGGCAAAAAAAGCATTGAGTACACTAGCTTTCTCCACATCCTCTATCACTAGGTTCCCTCCCTCATTCAGTAAGGGGCCCACACTTTCCTTGACCTTCTTCTTGTTGCTCACATACCTGAAGATTGCACACATTAAATATTGCACACATTAAATAGATTAAAAACTGGCTAGCCGACAGATCTCAAATTCAATTGTAAATGGGGAATCATCATTGAGCAGCTGGGTTTCTAGTAGGATCCACAGGCATTGGTTCTTGGACCTACGCTATTTAATATTTTTATCAGTGATCTGGAAGAAAACATAAAATCATCACTGATAAAGTTTGCAGTTAACACTAAAATTGGAGGAGTGGTAAATAGTGAAGAGGACAGGTCACTTGGTAAACTGGGTGCAAGGAAACATTTTAATATGGCTAAATGTATATGTATACATCTAGGAACAAAGAATGCATCCATACTTACAGGATGGGGGACTCTGTCCTGGGAAGCAGTGACTCTGAAAGAGATTTGGGGGTTGTGATGAATAATCAGCTGAACATGAGATCCCAGTGTGAAGCTGTGGCCAAAAAAACTAATGCGCTCCTGGGATGTGTACACAGGGGAATCTCAAGTAGGACTAGAGAGGTTATGTTACCTCTAGATTTGGCACAGGTGCGACTGCTGCTGGGATCCTGTGTCCAGTTTTGATGCCCACAATTCAAGAAGGATGTTGAAAAATTGGGGAAGGTTCAGAGAAGAGCCACAAAAATGATTACAGGATTAGAAAACCTGCCTTACAGTCTTCTTCTTTTATATGGCAAGAGGATGTTTAGCAACATTCAGATAACCAAGTGCAGATTAATAAGCCAGTGATTAGCTTCAGAAGTGGCTTGGTGTCAGTCTGAGATGCCACTGTCAAATGATTGAAGCAGGCACCGATTTACAATGTGGTCCATAGTTTGCAGCTGGTGTCCACAGTCACATTGTGCAGTCTCTCATTTTCCCAAGGTGTAAAAGATGAGAGCGTCAGCCATGCTGTTCTGAAATGGTTCAGTGCGGATCATTGTTTCCAGGGTAGATTAAAACCTGTGAGTTCTTTTGTGGGGTCAACAATTAGGTGTTTGTTTGGGACATTAGCATTATCCCAGAATTCTTTCCAATGTGCTTCAGGACTGAATGAGGAGGCCTTAAGAGCTTTAGCCCGATCCCAAAAAGCCTATGAGATTTAATGTGTGTCTTCAGAAGGTTCTGGAGATCCTCAAGAACTGGTAAATTCAAGTTGACCATGGTTCAGTTGTACTCACGAACTATGTGTATGTTCCTCTCTGAATTGTGAGTGGGGGTACATGTGCCAGAGCAGGCAACCATTGAATAAGTCTTGATTTTAATGTTCCAGTTATGAGTCTCATCACGGCACTAAGCTGTGTGTCCAGAAATTTGGTAAGTGAGCTGCCTGCCCAGACGGGTGCGCAATATTCAGTGGTTGAACATAGCAACTAGAGTTGCTGCTCAAAGTGTGTGTGCGCATCGGCACCCCCAAGCTGGGCCCACAAGTTTTGGAAGGAGACTAGACCTGGCTTTTGCTTTTTGCCTGACTTTTTTATATGAGCTTTAAAAGTCAAGCTTCAGTTCATGGTTTCACTCAAGTACTTCAGATAGGGCTCGTTTCAGACTTGTCGACTTCCAAAGGTGACATTGAGTGGTTCCTTGGCAGCTTTCTTGTTTAGGTGAAAAGCTATTGACAAGGTTTCGGAGGTGTTGGGGCAGAGCTTCCATTATCTTCCATAGCACTATTATCAGTACAGAGGGTGTCGCCAACAGTGGTGAGATCTTTGGGGTGTATCACAACAGCATGTCATCAGCATAAACAACCATGCAAAATTGTGTCAGGTGAGTCACTAATCATAGGGTTAGAAGGGACTGCAAAGGTCATCTAGTGGATGATGAATAGTGAAGGAGCCAACGCTTGTCTCACATTTGGATGGAAGAGTGTTACAGGCAGCAGATGAATCTATCAGCGCTGTTCCAGTTTTTAGGTTCCGCTGAAAGCTAGCTTCAGGGTGACTAGAAATGGTGAGAACCTGGTTGCAACAGCTTCATCATGGTCTAAAACCAGCCTGTTCCTTTGGCAGGATGGCTTCAACGATATGGGTGAAACAGGCAAGTAAGATCCCCTCCATTAACTTGCAAATTGTGGAAAGGAGTGATATTGGGTAATTACTGGGGGCATCATTTGGTGGTTTCCCATGTTTCAGGAGGGCAGTGACTTTGCTTCATGCCAGCTTTTGGGGATGTTCCCCATTCAATATACAGCAGTGAAGAGATCTGCCAACCATACTTATCGCTTTGGCCCATACGCTTAAGGAATTCAGGATAAATGCCATCCTTGCCAGCAATATTTCTGCTTCTAGTGGCCATAAGGGCCTTTTGTGTATCTTCTACACCACATGGAGATGATAGTGATGAAGTGGCATGGTTCTGTTGGCTGTTTAGAACGAGCTTGTGATGGGGTGTCTACCCCACACAGGTGTAAAAGGGGTTAATCCCGGGTGTGAGCAGTGGAGGTGAGTCCTCCAAGCAGCCTAGAGAGGTTCTGTTGAGCTCAGTCAATCAGGGAAGAGCTGCAGGAAACAACCAATCAGGGTCCAGCGGGTTCACATAAAAGAAGCTGCTGGGCCAGAGGTGGTCAGTGGATGCTGGGAGCTCAAGGAGTCAGGACTGTGTCTCTAGCAGGTTGAGAGTCCTGTGGCACCATGGACAGAGCAGTTGTTGGCAGGGACATGGGGAGCAAGAGGGAACTCCTGGCTGGCAGCTAGGGCTAACAAGCTGAGGCCCTGAAGTAAGAGTGAAGAAGGTGATGGGGCCGTGGGGAAGTGGCCCAGGGAAACGTACTGAGCAGCTGGAGGGGACACAGCACGTGGCTGCCATCTACAGGGTCCCTGAGCTGGGACCTGGAGTAGTGGGCGGGCTAGGTCCCCCTCGCCACTCACCACAGGGAAGCGGCTGGACTATTAGACTGTAATACTGACCCCTGGAAGGGGGGAACACAGATGGTGACACAGCCATAGGGCTGAGTCACTAAGAGGATGCTGCAGTTCCTGAGGCTGCAAGAGGGGCTGCCGACAGATGCAGCGACAGTGTGAAAGCCCCAGACAGGGGGCACCGGCCTCAAGCTAATCCCCAAAGTGACTAAGAGGAGGCACCAGCCCGACGGAGAGTGATGCGCCCTGCGACAGAGCTCTTTCTGAACCTTCTGTCTAGTCAGCTTGTCCAGTTTACAGAGAAAGTGTGAGGTGACAGCACCAGTGGTTACTTTCCATCGACAATGCTCCGGCTTTGGGTCTGGAATGAGTGGAGACCCACCACTAACTCTTCCCATTTTGTCAGGCGGGAAGAGTTCAATGGCTCTGCTGGTGCTTTTCTATGTCCAGATCACTGCTCTTCTCATATCATTTGAAGAGCGCTTCTGTCTCTGGCTGTGAGCAAGCAGTATAGACCTTGCGATAGCTGCAGGGAATGTGTTCCATGCCAGCTTGGATAAGAAGATAAACAAAGTAGTCATCGTTTTCTGGGACTGAATTGCTACGGTGTATCCAGTCTTCAGCTTCTGCGGTATATGCAAGTTAGTTCTCATTGTGGCAATTCCAGTGGAGTTTCTACACTGACATGCAAAACAGTGGGGCAGTGTTGGATGTGAGGAAAGTTTCCAAGCACTGTTTGTGAATCTTGCAGAGAATCACTGTTATTGTCTTTTGTTCAGTGTTCCATCTGGCTGAGCAAAAAGTCTCTGGTTGTTTGGGGTCAAAAAGAAGGTGGACGTCTGCAAACGAGGCTCAGTCTATGAGTTGTTCACTAGCTACATCATTTCTTCTATAACCCTATTGTGTGTGGTAGTTGTTAAAGTCACCAAGGTACACAGCTGGGTGGAGAAAAGATGGTAACGCTGGCTTCGGCCATTCAAGATTTAGAGGTTTGTAGATGTTCGTTATGGTCAGTTGTCCAATATTTATCGCGGCAACAGAGATTCCTGTGGTCTTGGATTCCTCCAGGATTCACACATCTGGAAGATTGTGCCAGGTGTACAGGGGAAGGCTGTACTTTGCGTTGTTCACAGTGGCAATGAGTTCATAGCAATACATTTTGTATCTTGCTGCTTGCTTGTAGTCTGCAGCGTGTTCTTGTAGAGCAACAGCATCAATATTGTCCTCCTTGAGAAGTCTTGAACAACAGTCACACTTAGCATGTGACAGACCTTTCACATGAAGTTGGTCTACAGATAGAGTTGGTCCTATGGTTCTTCGGTGCTGTCCCAGACAAGGAGGCTTAACAAATTTCACATTGCTAATCATACTGGAAGATCAACAAATCACTGTCCAGTGGTTATTGATTATCAAGTCCTTATAGTGAGACACTCAAGGAGCTCAATCTACTTAGCTTAACAAATAGAAGGTTAAGGGGTGAGTTGATCACAGTCTATAAGTACCTACCTGAGGAACAAATATTTCATAATGGGCTCTTTAGCCTAGCAGACAAAGGTGTAACATGATCCAATGGCTGGAAGTTGCAGCTAGGCAGTTTAAGACTGAAAATAAAGCATAATTTTTTAACAGTGAGGGTAATTAAGCCTTGGAACAATTTACCAAGGGTCGTGGTGGATTCTCCATCACTGACCATTTTAATTTTTAAAATTTTTAAATCAATTTTTTAAAGATATGCTGTAGTGCAAAAGGAATTATTTTGGAGGAGTTTTTCAGGCCTATGTTATAAAGCAGGTCAGACTAGATGACCACAGTGGTCCCTTCTGGCCTTGGAATCGATGAGTGTATGGAAACCATTTACTTCAATGGGAAATGATGGAATTCAGCACTTCTCTGCATTAGTCCGCTTGGATATCGTAAGCTTTTTGGGGTAGAGACTGCCTTTCTCTACTGGGTATGACAGCATCTAGCACAATGGGGCCCTGATCCCTGACTGGGCTTTCAGGTGCTACCAAAATACAAATTATGATTAATACAATAATAATAATTAATAATAATAATACATACTCTTTATATCTTAGGGTTTTGTACTGCCACCCCTCACCACACTTTCTAATAATCATTAATAGTGCTTTGATCCAGGCCCTGCGGTCGGCACAGCGGTGCTGGAACGATGTGTATAGTGGGGGTGCTGAGACCCATTGAACCAAACTCTGTGTATAATGGAAACTACTCCAAGCCAGGGGGTGCTGCAGGACCCCCCGCACCCTTAGTTTCAGCACCTACGGGTCAGCAGGATTAGGACTCAGCAATGAATCTGAGCCACACACAGAGATGCAGTGACTGTGGCCAGCCTCTTTCTGTAGTGAACTTGGCTGGAGGGTCTCATTCGGGATGAATCATAGAAGCATAGTGTTGGAAGAGACCTCAGGAGGTCATCTAGTCCAATCCCCTGCTCAAAGCAGGACCAACCCCGACTAAATCGTCCCAGCCAGGGCTTTGTCAAGCTGGGCCTTAAAAACCTCTAAGGAAGGAGATTCCACCACCTCCCTAGGTAACCCATTCCAGTGCTTCACCACCCTCCTAGTGAAATAGTTTTTCCTAATAGCCAACCTAGACCTCCCCCACTGCAACTTGAGACCATTGGTCCTTGTTCTGTCATCTGCCACCACTGAGAACAGCCTAGCTCCATCCTCTTTGGAACCCCTCTTTAGGTAGTTGAAGGCTGCTATCAAATCCCCCTCACTATTCTCTTCTGCAGACTAAATAAGCCCAGTTCCCTCAGCCTCTCCTCCTAAATCATGTGCCCGGGCCCCCTAATAATTTTTGTTGCCCTCTGCTGGACTCTCTCCAATTTGTCCACATCCTTTCTGTAGTGGGGGGCCCAAAACTGGATGCAATACTCCAGATGTGGCCTCACTAATGCCAAATAGAGGGAAATAATCACTTCCCTCGATTTGCTGGCAATGCTCCTACTAATGCAACCCAATATGCAGTTAGCCTTTTTGGCAACTAGGGCACACTGTTGACTCGTATCCAGCTGCTTGTCCACTGTAATCCCCAGGTCCTTTTCTGCAGAACTGCTGCTTAGTCAGTCAGTCTCCAACTTAAAGCAGTGCCTGGGATTCTTCTGTCCTAAGTGCATGAAGGTCATGACCTTAGGAAAGGGAGTAAAGTGAGAGTCTACCTGGGGTTGGGTCAGAGCCAGCTGGGTCTGCCCACAGTAGGAAAGTGTAGCAGAGGTGGCTCCAGGTTCTGTTGCCACGTTCATGGCATGCTAGAAATGGATCTGAACCCAAATCCCAGGTCCAAAACCCCCAGAGCTTTGAGGAATTGAAATCTGAACCTGGGTCCAGATCCAACAATCTCATTTGGACAGGATCTATCAACTCCCAGATCTGAATTCCCCACATATTGAGCTGGGTAGACGCCAGATCCAGATCCAAATTCTGGGGCTTGAGCCACCTCTCTGGCTATAACCCTTAGGGAGAGGTGGTGGGCAAAGCTTGTGAGGGTCAGAGATTCCATTTGATTACTTAACCCAGCATTCGTTCTCTGGATAGCAGACTAGAAACCTCACCGAATCACGGTCCTTCGTGGCATTGCAGCGTTTGTGTTCCAGCCAACACCAGAACATACTAAGGGGAGCATGCAAATCAAAACCAGAAAGAGCTGGACTCTCATTCCACTTACACTGGTTTCACACCAGGATAATTGCATTGTCTTCAATGCCTGCTTGGCAACAGGGTAAGTGAGATCAGGAGCGGGGGCCTTTGTGTAGGGAGCCTATATCTCTAATGATCAAAACATGTCCCATTGCTTTTGAAAATCCAATCACCACTGGGCAAACTCTTTCACGATAAATTAATGTTATGTATCAAAGACTGTATTTACAGAAATGTGTCTCTCTCTTTTTTTTTAAATGTGAACCTCAGGTCTAATTTAATGTTTGATCTATTATCTCTGGACCATCCAGACTTATCTGTTGTTTACATTTTTCCTCCTAATAGAACAATGAATTATATTAGTCAGGAAGGGAAAAGATTTTACATCAGGCTAAAAAGCAGAGAAATAAATGGTTGGAAGGTCATGTTCTGAAGTCAATGGGGAGTTTGATTAAACAAGGAATGCAGGATTGAACATGACATTACTAAAGCATGATGAAGAATTACTCCATTCCTTAATGCATTTCCCAGATCACAGCAGCATTCAGAGATGGGAGTCTGTTTCACTCTTCCATCCAAATGTGAGACAAGCAGATGGGGAGGAGGATGGGTGAGAGAGATCCCAAGGCATTTAGTGCATATTATTATACCTGTCTGTGATTCCCAATATGTGCAATCTTTTTGCTTGATGATGTTGCAGTTATGCTAACAAGTGTGAGTCTACATTTTATTTACTTTATTGATTTGACATTTAGTGCCACAATGGACAATATAATCAATATTAGCGCTGAGCAACATTTCTAATTCTTGCAAATTTGTGTTCACATTTGAACACTGCAAATGTAGTCTAGTGGTTAGAGCAGAGAGTTGGGACTTTTATTGCTAGCTGATATCTCCTCACAGTACAGGGCTGATGAAAGCATAATCTTACTCCAGTTAGTACACAGCTATGGGTGAGACAGCTGGATTCCAGATTGCTTTGTGCATTATTAGTCAGTGAGAGTTTCAGTGTTTTTATTACCCATGTTTATGTGTGAAACAAAGAAAACCGCTTGATTTTCAGACCCCAGGAGGACCATGAAGAGCTGGGAGGTAGAAGTATTGACTCTAGCCTTCTAAAACAGAGCCCGGGTGATCTAGATATTGCAGAGAAAGTCAGCACGGACCCACAGGATGCCATCTTTACAGGGTGTAACTGGCTTTCCATGTCCTCATTTGCTTTGGAGTGACTGCACCTGGTTTTCAGTTCTTGCTGGCAGCGCACTCCTGCTGCCCACAGTTCCTTTCCTTACATGGAAGTGTGAAATTTCACCCTGTCAAAACCAGATTGCTTCTCCCACTAAAGAACCTAAGGAAAAGAGGGGATAGGAGGGCATTTCATCAGCTCACATACAAGCCTTTCAGCCCCGCCAGCTCCAATAACAGTGAAGAATAAATCCTGGGACTGCAGTGGGAATCCTATGTTGCTATCACATTTACAATACGGAGACATTTTTCCCACATGTCAGGTCCTCCCTACCTTTATCCTTTTGGCAGGGATTTAGTGACATGGTTAGTTACCCTTATTCTGAGGAGGTGATGGAAATGCCACAGCTCCTCCTGCTGGAAAGCACTGACTATTGCAGTCCCTCACCTGCCCACTCCTCTGCTCGTCGGCTGGGAGCAGAAGCACCCAAATATCCCAGTGGTTTCCCAGGCACCCAGACTCCTAATGATTCCCCATCACACCTATATAGCAATGCTTTCACCCCATTTCTGCTTAAAGCTCAATTCAGCCCTGCTTGCTCATTCCTTCCTTCAAGATATAATGAAACCCAAGCCTGCATTTAATTTGTGTCATGAACAGCACTATCTCAGTGAGAAATCTGAGCACGACGTCAGCTGCAGGGCCCCACTAACCATTTTATGGAAAGACTCCATCAGTGCTCTCCCTCCTCCCCACCCTGAACGGTTACATTAATTTAAGGATGTCGCTGATACGTTGAGCAGGGACGTGGTTTTCCTGGTAATGCTATAGGATTGGAAGTAACAGCCCCATGCGGTGTTCCAATGCAGGCCTAGATTTGTATTTCAAATGGGACTTGAGCTATCAGCACTTCCACGGGCTTCCAACACATTTGGCTTCACACACTGTGGTCAGTTTCTCTGCTGCGGCCAGAGGGTGCAGAGGCCTGGGGGAGCCATCAGGCCTGGGGGCTGCTCTAACATGCACCAGCCGGCATGGTCCTCAAAGGACCATCTGCCAACTGGGGACTGCTGGAGCGCATTGCTCTTCACCCCTCCCCATCCCTCGTGTGCCTATGCCCCACCAATGGCACACCCATGGCACCAGGGGCTGCTGGGAGGAAGTCAATAGGAGAATCCCCAGCTATGGCTCTGCAGCTAATCTTCATTGCCCCAGTATATCTCCTCTGAGTATTACAGGAACTCCAGTGCTTCTGTTCTAGGAACAACTCAGTGAGAAATATCAGTTGTATGGTATAAGCCAAAATAGTTCCTCCCCGCTCCCGTCAAACAGTGAGTATTCCACATCGACTTTGGAGTGGAAACACATAATTATAATCATAAGAGGCAGAGTGCAGGGAGGAGAGTACACACAGAAGAAGAAGAAACATTGCAATGAGGAGCTCAGCTCACCAGCCCATAAGCTGCTCTCATCTATAATGTAACCAGTACTGGGTAGGTGACTAGAAAGGCCAAATCACAGGTGGAACTTAATTGAGGCTGATATTACTGCACGATGAACTATAAACTGATAGGGACAAAGTCCACCCCACTAGTGCCTCAGTGACTCTTATAGCATCTGAAACAGCCGAACCCAGCCTGGAGCAAGCACAACGCAGGTAAGTGCAGAGATATGTGTCTGGCTCCCTTCCTGGGCAGAGTCTGGCTCTATGCAGATTTAGCAGTCACATGGCCCTGCTCCATCAGACAGATTGTCCAAGGCTAAGTGGTCACTACAAGTCGTGAGCCATTGTCTCTGCGTTGCTTTTCAGAGCACCACAGCACTTTAACACGAGGTGTCCAAAGTACAGGCTGTGAAATGGAACCAAGCCCTGGATTCTCTGCTGCCCTCCCTGTGAGGAACAGCGACGTGAGCCTTTGAAAAGTATAGGCCCCGGAACAGGCCCCGGAACAGAGAGCTGGAAGGAGCACTACGTGCTGGAACCTTCCATTCCCGGCGGCTGTGCCTGCATTAAAACTGAAGGCAGCATCCATCTGCTCCATTTTCTGCACGTTTCCACGGCTGAGCTCCTGGCAAGTTCCCAGTGCAGTTCTTGGTGGGAATGGCTTAAATTCTTCCGTCCATCCTCACTTTCTCCCTCCATTTCTCAGGCTGTCCACACAGTCGCTCCTCCTGCTTTTTGCTTTTCCTGCCACCCATCCGGTATCCCAGCTAAATGCTGACATCGCTCTGCCACGCACATTGACTCACACAGCAGCCAACCTTGCCAAGCAATTGTGCAGTAAGGAAAGGGCTATTTATCATATGTCCATCAGTATGGGCAAGACGTGCTTGCCATTAAGGTGTCAAAACAGGTTTGTCCCTAGAAATCCAGCAGGTCTGCGTGCTTACTCAGTCCAGGCTGCAGCGGGAGTTTGCCATCTGTTCCCTTTCAACCTCATACGTGCACTTAAAATGCCCATAACTGCACTTCGTCTGGGGCTTCAGTTCTCTTTAAAGCTGCCTCTGGCATGATTTCTTGCTATCTCCTGGTGTTGACCTGATTTATGACTGGCCCTGTTAATTGAGGCCCTAAAAGCCAGGGCAGGAAAAGGCTTCCAAGGCTGTGATGTTGTTTAATGTTGGATTATTGTCACGGCCCTGCTGGAAGGGAAGGGAAGACGGCACTGCAGAACTGAGAGCTGGTGGCAAGTGGGGCCTCACTAGGAGGAGCTGCTAGTTTGCTCTCAGTCTCAGTGTACAAGCCAAGTTACAGTAATGTGAAGCTGCCTGTGCTTCAGAAATGCACATTGATTCGGAGTCACATAATGCAAACACCAGAGGCGCCAACTCCCCTAGTTCCCGGGGGTGGGGGGGATGCTTTCCCCACTCCGCTCTGCCCCAGGCCCCATCCCCCTACACCCTTTCCCCCAAGCCTCCACCCCTGCCTGCCCCATTCCAACCCCTCCCCCTCCCTCTTCCTGCCCCTGCTCCTCCCCAAGCACCTGCTGAACGCCGCTGAACAGCTGATCACGGTGGGCGGGAGGAACTGGGAGGGAGGGGGAGGAGCTGATTGGTGGGGCTCACTGACAGGTGGGAGGGAGGAGCTATTCTGCTCCAGCCCTGGAGCACCAAGAGTCGGCACCCATGGCAAACACTTGTAACCCCCCAAGGAGATTGGGGCTCTGTCTGCTGGCAGCTCAGGGAGAGACACACTGTCCCTGGTAGGGAGGGGGAGCCAAGGCAGACTCAGAATCTGCCCAGAAACCACTAGGGAGTGAGAGGCCCTCCCAGGAAGTTGAGAAGAGGGGAGAGGCCATTTTGTAGTGAGTCTGGAGCCAGCCAGGGCAAGGACAGGACTGGCTGTGTGGGGAGCTGGTGAGTCCCAGGCCGGCATGCTGTGTCCCCCTGAGACCTGGCCTCTAGGGACCTGACAGCAGATCCCTTAGCTGGGTTTTTCCTTCCCCACTGATGATTCCCAGTTTGTAGAGTTTGCTGGGAAACTTCCCCAGCCAGGCTGAGTTCACCCTTCAGCTCCCTAGGTGAGACCAGTCACCACATGGTCAGCTCTGCTCTGGCTGCTAGTCCAGGGAAGCTGCCTGCTGAGTGTGTGTCTGGAGGCTGGGCTAGGAGGCTACAGTGTGGATGTTAGTGTAGTTGTGTAACCTACACTGAGCCCTGCACCCCTTTGTGGTGAGGGGAAATCCTGCGACCGACGCAGCCTGATTCCTGCCTGAGGAGGATCCCTGCCAGCAGAGAGCAGCCCCTCTGCAGTGACTGAGGAGTCCAGAGTCATCTTTGAACCTGAGGATCATCCATGGACTTTGTGAGTGCACCATCTTTTAGTTAGTTAGTCAGGCAATTTGTTTTGTGGACCCCCCCTCCACTCCCTGAACTGTGTCCTCAAGCCAGGGAGTAAGGGTTTGAGGATTTTATAAACTGCTGCATATTACACCTGTGGAGGGATTTACCACCACCTCCCACTTGTGAGTCCTTTGGGCTGTACTGAACCCAGTCAGCCACACTGCTAAACCACTGCAGAGAAGAATTTAGTGGTTATAGGTCAAGGGCCCCAGCAAAGTACGCGTACCAAAGGGACACTAATTTTACATTTGCTACATCAAGTCACAGGTATTTATCAGTGTGGGCACCGGTGACCCTAAACAGTGTGTTACCCTGTTATGTTGTATTTGTCTCCTGTTTAATATAATTATTGTGTTGAATATATTTTTATGTCTTAGTTGGAGATTTCCAAGAAATAACACAATCTGGCAAGTAAGTGGGGATTACTCTGTAGTTAGAATTTTCCGCCCAAGCTGCCCTGGTGACCCTGCCAGGAAGGAGCGAGGGGGGTGGAGGCACCGCCAAATAATTTCATAGGAAAAAAAAGAAAGAAGATGCACCCTGTTGAGTGGATGGTGGGATCCAAAAGAACCCAGACCTGTCCATCAAAACCTGTAAGTGGATTAGCATTAAAGGAGGTAACCAGATGGAGAGGGGGTGCTACACACTTCAAAGTCCAAACTGTTGTTATTTATATTACTGTATCAGCTAGATGCCTCATCCAAGATCAGGGCCGCATTGTCCTGGGCACTGCAGAAGCACATAATGAGAGACAGTCTCTGTTCCCAGGAACTTAGTCTGAACACACAAGACAGACAAAGTAGGGTAGAAATGAAGCATTGTTACCCTAATTTTACTGATGGGGAACTCGGGCACAGAGAGATTAGGTGACTTGCCCAAAGTCATACAGTGAGTCTGGCAGAGCTGAGATTTGAATCCCGAACTCCTGGGTTCTGCTACAGTGCCTCACCCAGACGACTATGCTGCCTCAAAACCCGTAGCATGTAATAACATCACACTTTCATTCCAACATGCAGCCTACTTTTCCCACCTCTCTCTTAATTTATTCAACAAGGTTCAGAGCTAAATTCACCCCTGGTGTAACTACATTGACATCAGTGATATCAAACCTGAGATGTATTTGGCCTCACATATTCTAGATCAGGGGTCTCAAACTCGCGGCCTGCGGGCCTCATGCAGCCTGCAGGGTTCTTCCCTGTGGCCCATCAAGCTCCCGCGGGCTCCCCCTTCCCTTCCCCTCCCCTCTCTTCCCCTCCCCTCTCCAGCACGCCACATCCCCAGCCTACCTCCAGGCCAGGGGTGGGCAAACTACGGCCCCGAGTCAGATCCGGCCCCTAAGGGCTTTGGATCCGGCCTGCGGATTTGCCCACCCCATGGTGCTGAAGGCCCTGCGCTGCTCCGGGAAGCCCCGGACACACAGCATCCCTGTGGCCCTGGGGGGAGGGGGAGCAGAGAGCTCCGGGAGCTCCTGTTGCCTGTGGTTACCTCCCCTGAAGCTCCCATTGGCTGGGAACGGGGAACCGCGGCCAATGGGAGCTTCGGGGGAGGTAACCACAGGCAACAGGAGCTCACGGAGCTCTCTGCTCCCCCAGGGCAGGCAAGGAGCCAGCCAGCCAGCCTACCCTGGCTCCGGCCCCTCTGCCACCCTGAAGCTGCTCCAGGTAAGCAGCACTGGGCTGGAATCCAAACCCCTCTTGCACCCTGCACCCCAACTCCCTGCCCTGAGCCCCCTGCCTGCACCCTGCACCTCTCCTGCACCCCAAATGCCTGCCCTGAACCCCCTGCCACACCACAACCCCCTGCCACACACCGCACTCCCTCCTGTACCCCAACTTCCTGCCCTGAGCCCCCTGCTGCACCCCACACCACTCCTGCCCCAAGCCCCCTGCTGCACCCTGCTGGCAGGGGTTGGGGTGGAGTGCGGGGGGGGCCGGGGGCAGAGGGGGGCGGGTGATGCGGCCCTCAGGCCAATGTGCGAGTCCTCATGTGGCCCTCCTGGGGATTCGAGTTTAAGACCCCTGTTCTAGATGTTCTTCCCTGAGTTACAAATGGAAACTGAGATTGTTAAAATGAAATAACTGAAAAATCTAATTACCTTTCATCTATTTTGTGTAGCTTGTTTATTCTTTGCATGTCACTCAGCCTTCACTGGAACTGTTGTCCATTTCTCTTTTTTGTTTCTAGTCATTTCACTGTCAGGTTCTCAGAAATAGCACAATGTACTCGTCTGTTCCAGTGCTATGAAGAAATGTTCACATCCCAAGAACAAGCTGTCGTAGAAACAAAACAAATACAAATGAATCAAAGTAAAATTGTTTTAAAAAGTGCCTGAACTGAGTAAACAAGATTCTTCAAATATCTGTGAGTACAACAGAGGTCCACAGATTTTACCAAAGGATTGCCCAGTGAGGGCAATTAACTATTGAACCAATTTAACAAGGGATGTGATAGATGGGCCATCACTTTAAGTATTTAAATGAAGATTGCATATCTTCTAAACATATGTTGTAGCTCAACCGTAAGATATAGGCTTGATCCAGGATGCCTGCCTGGTGAAATGTTATGGCCTGTGTTAAGCAGGTCAAACTAATAATGAGATAATACCTATTTCTTAAAATGTGTAGCAGAACCAGAAATAAACCCTTGATCTGTAACACCTTGTTCTGTGCCTTTTCTACAAATTGCTGCATCTTCAGAGCTGCTGCAAGGAATCTGGAATAACTAGACAGAGCGTGTAACGTTAGTTTTCTGTTTTCAAATTCATGTGGTGTGTGATAGAGAAAAAGTCTGGACAGCCCAGAGGTGCTACAGGTCACATGTTCTCTTGGATATTTGATCATCTAGTTAGTCTTTGCTTTTCAAATTAGTTTACTTTCAGTTTGGACCAGAGTGCCGGTTAGGAGAGTGTTTCTCAATTACCAGTCCATGGACCAGCACCGGTCCCTGAGATCTCCCTGACACAGTTTAGGAAGGCAGCAAGCTGGTCCCTGCTATCAAAAAGGTTAAGAAAACACTGCCTTAGATGATAACATTTCTATGCCCAAAGCGCACATTGGCACATGCTGACATTCAGATAACAGCTGGGAAAAGCAGGTTTCATGGTTAAGTATAACCTTCCTATCACAATAGCTCTTTCACCAGACTGACTGATGGGAACTCTGTACCTGGATATTGTCAAAGATGATTATTCAATTTCTCCTCCTATTATCTTCTTTCATGAAAGAAACAGTTACAAATGCTGCTTCCCTCCTGCCCCACCCAACTGTTGGATGGGGGGAAATTGGAGGGGGAGGAAGAAATATTTGTCAGCAAATAAATGCCATGCCTGAAAGTCCCAGTCTGTTTCTCTTGACACCCCTGATGTGCATGACCTATAGCTCTGCAGTGTGAAATGTACACAAGGAAACGAGAAACAGTCCTGTGAGAGAATAGTGACCAGGCATGTGGGAAGCGTGAACCAGACAGCTGTGTGTGTGGTAGCTAGGAATTGTGGAAGCTTGAAGGAGATTGTGAGGAGCGTGTCATGTGACAATGGCACAAAAATCCCATGAGGCAGAGGAAGAGAGAAAGAAAAGGGGAAAGACAGAGTTAAGGGTGTGGAGTAGATGGAAATAATTAGCAAGGAGATCTCAATGGCAGAGACAGACCAAGCCAAAAGCCTGGCCTGAAAAACACCCTCAAACATTTTTCTGTAGGCTTCCCCATCCCCTTCTCACTCAACAAGTTTAGCGCTCACACTAGACCATGCACCAGTACGGACACCCCCAAATGTTCAAAAAGCAGGAGTCAGAACCCCAAAAACCAGGAGATGGGCTTTAACATTGTGAGATTTTTTAAAATAATAAATTCTGGGTTCTTTTTATTTGTCTTCTGGTTTTGAGCATTTATAGTTCACAGTTTGAAACTTTTCTCTGCAACCACGAAGGCTAGAAACTTACTTTTTATTGTAATGACAGCTGACAGGCTCACATAATCACATGACTCCAGGAGATGGTGCTTTAAGAAAAAACACTCCCTATGGCAAGAGCTGGCATAAATATTGCAAGAACTGAATTGCACTGTGATTTTAGGTTATCAGAATGCAATTGAATAATTCTGCAGTTAACCACACAATTAATCACAACAGGCTTCGCTAAGACCCAGTGGAAACCACACAAGCCATGTGTTTCCAGGCCCTGCTGTTTGTGTGACATGATATTTCAGTAATTGAAAACTGTGCTAACTTATTTATTTATTTAAACTGTAAATGTCGCTGGGTTTTCAAGCAAACACATCCCACAAATGCTGGGTCTAATCCATCCACTTTGAGCTTTCCTCTTTGGCAGTGGAGCAACCACACAAGACTTTTCAAGGTAATTTTTTTCACTGGAAAATGCAGTTTCCACAAACATCAAAATTTAGTATGTGAAGATTTCAGTTTTGCCCATGTTTTTCGATTTTTCCATTACGAAAACTGAAACAAAAGCAAAACATTTCGGTTTGTTCAACTGAACCAACACATTTTGTTTCGAGTCTGTTTGACGTTAACCTGCATCTGCCTAGGGTGCTGCGGTGCCTCATGGGAGCTGTAGTTCACGAGCTTCCTGCCCCCATTCTCCCCTATGGGCCGGACTCCTTGCCATACTACATCTCCCAAATGTTTTGAGATTTCAGAATTGAAATTTTTCTGAACTTTCCATTAAAATGTGGAGATTTTGACTCTTTCTCCCAATTTGGGATGAAAACGAAATTCTGGGATACCAGAATTTCCCACAGGATGGAAATTCTGATTTTCACTCAGCTCTATATCATAGAATCATATAATATCAGGTTTGGAAGGCACATCAGGAGGTCATCTAGTCCAACCCAGTAGCGTAGCTGGGGGGGAGCAGCTGCTCCCCCTGTGAGCAGAAGCGGCACCTTAAAAAGGAAGCGGTGCCTTTTTTTAGCAGAGCTAAAAGAAGGCGCTACTTCTTTTTAAGCGCCGCTTCTTGCACTCACCCGGCGGCGCTCCGGGTCTTCGGTGGCATTTCGGCGGCGGGTACCACCGAAGACCCAGAGTGGTGAGGACCTGCCGCCAAAGACCCGGAGCACTGCCAGAGGCACCGCTGGGTGAGTACAGGGGGAGGGGCCTTTTTATAGTGCCGCTCCCCCTGCGCTACGGACCTGGCTACACTACTGGTCCAACCCCCTGCTCAAAGCAGGACCAATCCTCAACTAAATCATCCCAGCCAGGGCTTGTCAAGCCGGGCCTTAAAAACCTCTAAGGAAGGAGATTCCACCACCTCCCTAGGTAACCCATTCCAGTGCTTCACCACCCTCCTAGTGAAAAAGTGTTTCCTAATATCCAACTTAAACCTCCCCCTCTGCAACTTGAGACCATTACTCCTTGTTCTGTCATCTTCTACCACTGAGAACAGTCTAGATCCATCCTCTTTGGAACCCCCTTTCAGGTAGTTGAAAGCAGCTATCAAATCCCCTCTCACTCTTCTCTTCTGCAGACTAAATAATCCCAGTTCACTCAGCCTCTCCTCATAAGTCGTGCTCCAGCCCCCTAATCATTTTTGTTGCCCTCCACTGAAATTTTTTCAATTTTTCCACATCCTTCCTCTAGTGTGGGGCCAAAAACTGGACACAGTACTCCAAATGAGGCCTCACCAATGCCGAATAGAGGAGAATGATCACGTCCCTCGATTTGCTGGCAATGCTCCTACTTATACAGCCCATTATGCTGTTAGCCTTCTTGGCAACAAGAGCACACTGTTAACTCATATCCAGTTTCTCGTCCACTGTAACCCCTAGGTCCTTTTCTGCAGAACTGCTGCCTAGCCATTCAGTCCCTAGTCTGTAGCAGTGCATGGGATTCTTCCATCCTAAGTGCAGGACTCTTCACTTGTCCTTGTTGAACCTCATTAGATTTCTTTTGGCCCAAATCCTCAGTTTGTCTAGGTCCCTCTGTATCCTATCCCTACCAACCAGCGTATCTACCACTCCTCCCAGTTTAGTGTCTTGTGCAAACTTGCTGAGGGTGCAGGCCATCCCATCCTCCAGATCATTAATGAAGATATTGAACAAAACTATGTCCAATATGTATTTTGAAAAAGATATGTGATATTGTTACATGATTTGGGAAGAATTTTGGGGAAGTCGAAGTGGGACAGTCAAAACTGAGTTTATAACAGAAGCTAGACACAACATTCATGATGGGGAGAGGTCTAACTCTCCATAATATTTGTGTTATGATAAGTAAACAGAAGAGAAGAAAGCAAGATATCATGGTGCTCTTATGTTGTGTTTGCATAAGAATGCCATTTTAATTCACTTTCACTAGTGGCTTTATGTCAACATGATTTTATGGCCATACTCTCATGTGAAATCTATATCCTGGCAATTTGTACCAAAATCCCCCCCAGGCCAGACACCTGTAAAGTTAAACTGGCATGGAAAAGAATGGCACTTTTGTACTAATATGCAAAAGACAGTTCAAGGTCATAATTCTCCTCTAGTAGCTCAAGGATGAAGCATGGGAGGTGCGGGGGAGGGGAGAGAGCCTGTCCTACAATTTCATGCACTGCCACATAATTCAGTGATGTCTCAAGAAACCCCCAGTGCAGAGGCATGACTCACATGGCGAGATCTTTAGTGTGAACCAGGCATAAAATATGTACATGCTAAAGCTGCCTACAAAGAAACATTAGAGCAGATTTAATCAGTCTTTAAAGACTTAAACTCCAGGTTCTTTTTCTTTCCCAGATTTTGGTCTGCAAGCTTTGCCTAGTTAGAGTACTGTGGTTTAATCATTGAGAGCTACAACGTGTCTGCATTTGCAGTTTATGCCAACGTGGAACTACAACAGATTCCATTAACACACCGTAAAGAGCTGCCTTCACCTTCATAAGCCAGATTCTCTGGCTTGACCAATTTCCCCTTGGTGCAAGACCAGAAGGGGATAAAAGATGGCTTTAAACCAGTCCAGTCCCTAAAGATTGCTCTAATTCATGCCCAGCTACAAAAAGTTCCAAAGATCTATTCTGGTAACTGCAGATCAGGTATGCACCAGGGAACTTGTCTATCCCTTTCTGTCCAGGCATGCCCTTGTGCTAGCAGCCAGCAGTAAGAATGCTGTAGTTGTCACTACAGCATTTCCCCAGTCTTGTGGGGAGATCTCTTCCAGGGATAGTTACATGGGGTTTGCAGCTGCTTTGCACTGTTGGAACATCTGGATCACACCAGTGAATCAGCCCCTAACACAACAGAATGGGAACGTGATCACTGTGATAAAGTGCTAGAGACACATGCAAATGGTCTACCTTCCTACGCACTGATAAATGGTCTGCAGGAGGTGGCTGCAGGGGGGAGAAAGACATCCCTTTTCTGCCTCACGGCTTCAGCTCCCAGGGTGTCTTCCCATGAAACTGACGGCCAGGATTTTCTCAACTATTCTGTGATGACGTACGGTAGTATTACTAATTGTTCTGTGATGGTAGAGAATTATTTATAGAACCTGGGGCATAAAATCCTCCATTAGCCTCTTCCCTAACTTGAACACAATTGCCATGCTTGATTTAAGCCAGTGTTCCATTACTTTTCCCATGTAGTCCTCCACTTTAAGTGCTTCCTAATTTAAACCTTTGTGCCTTTTTTGCAGGCCCTCCTCCAGTTCACTGCCTAGAGATTAGTGGCGGGCACAGTAACATGTCATCAAGATGCAATGATGTGCTGTAGGGATCTCCCACAATTGTTCCCCAAATTCCCTGGGTGGTCTGGTCTTCTTGTTGGAGCAAAGGGTTGTGACAATTAATGCAAATTAAATAGGGCACAACCTCACCTGTTGCCTCTATGGAGTTCAAATCAGGTACATAAGGTTCAGATGTGCAGCCTTTAATCACACAAGTTGTTGTGCTGAGGTCAACAGGACTACTCGTGTGAATAACAGTCACTCATATAAACAAGGATTTTGGGATCAGTCACTGCCTAGGCTCGATGGGGTCGAAGATTAATATAGTCCTGTTCATAATTTGGGGGCAAAGTTCAAAGGGCAAAGTTTTAATAAGTGATGCCAACTACATATCAGTAGAGTCTGGGTTTTTTTTGTAAGATATATTGAGTGTTTCTAATGACTTAATTCCACTATGCAGTGCTGGGGGATGAATTTTACTGTGATGCTTTATGGGTATGTTCTTGAAAAGATGAATGTTTAAGCAGCTGAGTGATTTGAAATTAAATGAAACCAGAAAGCGCTTGTAAGAAGGAGTCTAGTAAGCTACACGGTCTGTGTGTAACCCTGTCGTGAATATACATTCCTGATAGACAATAAGCCCTGCACAAGCTGAATAGAACAGGCTGCCCCAGGCTACAGCATCAAATGCTGTTTAACACAATTCATCTCAGTTTAAACACCTTGCCTGGAATTTTCAATGAAACATAAGAGAGTTAGGTGCCTTTGGAGCTCAACTGGAGTTGCATATCTATCTCCCTTAGGTCCCTTGAAGATCTGAATGGTTAAGCCCTGGCTATTTGATTTAGGGCAGAGGATGTGTCTTCTGCATGCTCTGTAAGGTGCCTGGCATGCTGTTGGATGCTATAAAGCAAACACATCGGGCAGATTTTTAAAAGCAGCCCCTACATTTTAGTACCAGACAGTAGATACCTAAACACAGAAGCACCCAAAATCAGTGGCCGCTTTTGAAAATGTTGGTCTTCTTAACTCATAATGGCTCCCCACCACCATCCTGTCCTTCAGGGACAGCCTCAAAGAAGAGATTGTTCTGCAATGCTTCTATTGCCCCGATTACCAGACATCTAACTGCTATTATCCCCTTTTCACAGATGGGAAATCAAGTACAGGGAGACTTGTCCAGCATCACACAGGGACTATGGAGCAGAGGAGGGAAACAAACACAGGTCTCCTCAGTGACAGGATAGCTCCCTAACCACACTATCAGCTTTCTACTGCAAGCTTGCCAAGACGCATGGGTCAGGGCCCTGTTGCACCCAGAGGGGCGTCAGCCAGAGCAGAGGGCCCTTCATTGAGAACATTCTGTCTATAGTCCCCTGTGTTTAAACCCAGGGTCTGCAAGCTTGAGAACATACCTCTTAAATGTCCTTTATTTCAGCATCAAAGTTACTAACAAATGGGGAAATTATCCACCTCAGACGTGAGGAAGACTGGGGTTGAGGCCAGAGGGTCACTCGCACTAGGAAGGCATCCCACGGGGTTTGAAGGCTCCTTCATGCAAGCTTCTTGGGTGTCCCCCCGTCTACCTCTTGGCAGGTTGCTGGAGAGCCCAGTTATAGAATCATAGAATATTAGGGTTGGAAGAGACCTCAGAAGGTCATCTAGTCCAACCCCCTGCTCAAAGCAGGACCAACCCCAACTAAATCATCCCAGCCAGGGCTTTGTCAAGCTGGACCTGATCACCTTTGCCACCCTATTGCACATGGAGAGGAGTCACAAGTGCAGACTGATCGGGGTACAGACCAGCAAGCTCTGCTGCAAGCACAGGCCCCAGTGAACAAGCTCCCCATGCCATGTGAACTCCAAACTAACTATCCTGCTTTTCGTGGCAGATCCCCCCACCTGAATTTATGCCTGATTGGGCACAATTTAAACTGTGCATCCAGACAGCCAGTTACCAGCCACGGATTAGATGGATTGGGATGGAGTATTTTACAGAGCCACTTTTCAGAGCAGAACAGTACCTTACTGCAGTGGTTCTCAATCAGGTGTACACGTACCCCTAGGGGTATGCAGAGGTCTTCCAGGAAGTACATTAACTCATCCAGATATTTGCCCAGTTTTACAACAGGCTACATAAAAAGCATTAGTGAAGTCAGTACAAACTAAAATTGCAGGCATTTCAGTATATAGAGCAGTATAAACAAGTCATTGTCTGTAAGTATAATATTTATATTCCCGTAGATTTATTTTATAATTATATGGTAAAAATGAGAAAGTCAGCACTTTTTCAATAACAGTGTGCTGTGACACTTTTGTATTTTTATGTCTGATTGTGTAAGCAAGTCGTTTTTAAGTGAGGTGAAACTTGGGGAGTACACAAGACAAATCAGACTCTAGAAAGGGGAACAGTAGTCTGGAAAGGTTGAGAGCCAGTGTCTTAGGCCAGGTCTACACTAGGACTTTATGTCGAATTTAGCAGCGTTAACTCGATTTAATCCCTCACCCATCCACATTAGGAAGCAGTTTATTTCGACATTAAGGGCTCTTTGAATCGATTTCTGTACTCCACCCTGACGAGGGGAGTAGCGCCAAATTCGAAATGGCCATGTCGAAAGCGAGGTACTGTGGACGGAATTCGACGCTAATAGCTCCGGGAGGTATCCCACAGTGCACCACTCAGTGGACGCTCAGGGCAGTAATCTGTACTCAGATGCTCTGACCTGCCACTCAGAGAAATCCCCGGGAAAATTTGAATCCCTTTTCCTGTGTGGCCATTTTGAATCCCATTTCCTCTTTGGACATCGTGGCGAGCTCAGCTGCACTGCCAACGATGCAGAGCTCTACAGCAGTGGTTTCCATGCCGTCGCAGAATAGAAAGAGAGCTCCAACATGGAGTGATCGTGAACTTTTGGATCTGATCGCTGTGTGGGGCGACGAATCAATCCTAGCCGAGCTCCGTTCCAAAAGACGGAATTCAAAGATTTACGAAAAAAATTCCAAGGCCATGATGGAGAGAGGATACACCTGGGATGCTACGCAGTGCCGCGTGAAAATCAAGGAGCTGCGGCAGGTGTACCAGAAGACCAAGGAGTCCAACGGACGCTCCGGGTCGCAGCTACACACTTGCCGATTTTACGAGGCACTGCATGCCATGCTCGGTGGTGCTGCAACAACTACCCTACCACTGTCCGTGGACTCCGACGACGGGGTCCATTCTACGGCCACGTCGGAGGAGGTTTTCGCGGACGGCGAAGAAGAGGAAGGAGGGGAGGAGGACGAGGCACTAGAAAGCGGTCTCACTCATCATGTCCCCGACAGCCAGGAACTATTCCTCACCCTGACTGAGCCGCCCTACGAACACTCTCAAGGCAGCATTCCTGACCAGGAATCAGGCGAAGGATCATCAGGTCAGTGTGTTAGACATTTATTTGCAATACAATAGGTATGGTGTGTTAGCACTGTGTAACTGTGGCTTAATTGGCCTTATGCGCTTCACCTTGGAGTCGCTTTCCCGTGCAACTATTCGAAAAGTCTGTCAATATATATGGGGATAGAGGAGTAATCCCCATCTGAGAGCTCCGCGAAGCTCTCCTGGAGGTACAGTGAGAGCTTGTTTAGCACGTTCACTGGGAGAGCAGCCTTATTGTCTCCTCCATGGTAGGATACTTTCCCGCGCCATGCAAGCTGCAGGTACTCTGGTATCATTGCCTTGCATAGCATGGCAGCATATGGCCCCGGGGTTTGCTTGCATTGACGCAGCATGCAGTTTTTCTCTGTGTCTGTAATCCTCATCAGAGTGATATCAGTCATGCGGTCCTGGTTTGAATGAGTGTTATAATTAGTATAGTGAATGCTTCCTTTTCCCATTAAAGAAAGACACCCGGCTGTTTCCGTTAACGCGTGGTGGTAGGGAGTCGGGAGCAAAACCATAACTACTTAGCGGTGCGCGGGTAGGGACAGTGCCGGGGACCGGCCACGCGAGGCCGGAGAAAGGGTACAAGAGCCATTAAGACACAGCGGGTCTCGTGCAATATTGGTTCCCGGGAGCACCCACGGGAAGGCGGGGTGGCGGGGTAGGCCATCCGTTCAAACACAGCGGTTCGCGGGCGATCTTGGTTCCCGGGAGCGGGCACGCGGAGGGGGGGGAAGGGTAGGCGAGCCGTTCATGCTGAGCGGTTCGCGGGCATTTTTGGTTCCCGGGAGCGGCCACGCGGAGGGGGGGGGGGGTTAGGAAAGCCGCTGTAGATTAGCGGTTTGGCCAGCAGCAGTTCCTGCCCGCCGCCAGGAACAGTGAGTGAGACATGGGAGTAGAGCACTGCTGTGAAGCAATCTCTCAGCAGTCCTAACTCATCACCTTACCATGGTCTTCAGAGAGGTGATTTTCACTGTACGGCAAGGCTTCTGGGATCCGTATACCGGGACCCCAGACACTCAGACTTAAGGCATACTATTTGACCTTGTAGTACGTTTACATGTGATAGGCACTGTGTTTGGTCCTAATCACGGTGAAAGAGTATGCTCATTATTCTGCAAAAAGTATCTTTCTGAGGAATTCACTCCCTTTCCCTCATCCTGCAGCTGCGAGTGTCTCCCGCCCTACCCGTGCTTCTCCCTCCCACGGGCTACTCCAGATAAGGCGGCGCAAAAAGAGAACCTGGGACGACATGTTCTCTGAATTAATGATGTTGTCACAGAGGGAGGCAGCACAGCGGAGAGAGGACGTTGCACGGTATGAGCGAGCAGCCATGGAACGGGAGCAGAGTGCTGAAGCGCGCGAGGACAGGTGGCGGCAGGAGGATCAGCAGGCGACCCAAGCAATGCTGGGACTAATGAGGGAGCAAACAGACACGCTCCGGCGCCTGGTGGATGTTCTCCAGGACAGGAGACAGGAGGAAAGAGCACCTCTATATGTTCTTTCCAGCCACCCTCCCCCGCCACAAAGTCCAGTGGTTCACTCTCCAAAAGTCACTAGGACAAGGGGAGGCAGGGTGCGTTGAAATATTTACTCCACCCCTGCAGACTGCTCCAGTAGCAGAAGGCTGTTAGTGCCAAAACCTTAGAATTTTCCTTCCCCTCCCTCCAGCCGCACCCCTCAACACCTCCCTTCCCAGGTTCCATGTTAACTTAATGTTCTGTTTAATAAAACTGGTTTTTTGGTTCTCTGATTTTTCCCAGAGTGTTTTAAACGGGTCCGTTTGTTTCTCTGGTTATTGGTTCACGGGGTTTGTAAGTGCAGAGGACCGAGGCACAACCGAGGGTGCAGACAGGGTAACAGATGCAGTGACAAGCACAGTAAAAATTGCATGCAGTAAGCACACCTTTCATTCTGTGTGTAGGTTTCAAGGTTCTCTACGTGGGGTTGGTGGTTGGGTGGTTTGCTGTCTGCTGGGGGAGGGTGGCCGCTGATCTTTAGCGGCTGGCAATAGCCTGCCGGATAGATCAATGAACCGGGGGATCAGTAGCCGATATTCACAACGAAAAAGTCACAGAGACCACACCACACACACATGCGAGTAGGAGAGGTTAATGGTCCCTTTAAAGAAGAAGTCCAGCACTTAGGACTGCTCTGTGGGCAGGATCATGTCATTCCCCTTTGAAGGGTACTTTCCCACACTCCACCCGCTCCCCAACCGCGGTATGCGTACACGGTTAAAACCGTAACCGACAAACCAGTTCAGGAGACGGTCCAAATAAAAAAACCATTCCTTTACTGTGCCTTTAAAGTGTTGATCAAAGGAGGGGGAAGGGGGTTGGAAATGGGAGAGGATGGGCAACGGAACCTGTGTAAAGACACAGGGGAAGGTTCAGTATCTGTTTACGGAAGTGTAACAGTCACTGGTTATCCTGCTCTGTTTGGAAGCGAGCTTTCAATGCTTCCCGGATGCGCAGCGCGTCCCGCTGTGATCTTCTAATCGCCCTGGTGTCTGGCTGAGCGTAATCTGCTGCCAGGCGATTTGCCTCAACCTCCCAGCCCACCATAAACGTCTCCCCCTTGATCTCACAGAGATTGTGGAAAACAGCACGCTGCAATCACAATGGGGATATTTGTTTGGCTGAGATCGGAGCGAGTAAGTAAGCTTCTCCAACGACCTTTCAGACGGCCAAAGGCACACTCCACCACCATTCTACACTTGCTCAGGCGGTAATTGAAGAGCTCCTTTTCAGTGCCCAGGGCTCCCGTGTATGGCTTCATGAGCCATGGCATTAGCGGGTAGGCAGGGTCCCCTAGGATCACAGTTGGCATCTCCACATCCCCAACAGTGATTTTGCAGTCCGGAAAATAAACCCCCTGTTGCAGACGTCTAAACAGACCAGAGTTTTTGAAAACTCGAGCATCATGAACCTGGCCTGGCCACCCAACATTGATGTTCGTAAAACGTCCTTTGTGGTCCACTAATGCTTGCAGTACCATAGAAAAATAGCCCTTTCGGTTAATGTACTGGCTGCCCTGGTGCTCCGGTCCCAGGATAGGGATGTGTGTCCCATCTATGGCCCCACCGCAGTTTGGGAATCCCATCGCAGCGAAGCCATCTATGATCGCCTGCACGTCTCCAAGGGTCACTACTTTGGGGAGCAGCAGGTCAACAATAGCATGTGCTACCTGCATCACAGCAACCCCCACGGTAGACTTGCCCACTCCAAATTGGTTCGCTACTGACCGGTAGCTGTCAGGGGTTGCAAGCTTCCACAGGGCTATGGCCACTCACTTCTGGATAGTCAGGGCTGCTCGCATCCGGGTGTCCTGGCGCTTCAGCGCAGGGGACAGCAACTCACAAAGTTCAATGAAAGTGCCCTTACGCATCCGAAGGTTTCGCAGCCACTGGGACTCGTCCCAGACCTGCACCACTATGCGGTCCCACCAGTCAGTGCTTGTTTCCCTTGCCCAGAATCGCCGTTCCACAGGATCAACATGACCAATTGCCACCATGATGTCTAGGGGCCGGGATCCAGCGCTTTGCGAGAGGTCCATGCCCCTCTCAGAGTTCAAGTACTCCCGGAGCTTCCGTTGCCTCCTCTCCCGATTTCTCTGCATCTGAGTCTGGAAAAGGTGCGCTATAAGGCGCGAGGAGTTGGCAACGGACAGAACATCAGCGATAATCGCGGAGGGCTCCATGCTCTCTGTCCTGTGGCATATGAGCTAACAGCCACAGGAAAAGGGTGCGAATTCATTACCTGCCGGCGCTTTCACGTAGGGAAGGCGGAAGTGTGGGTCGAGTAACGAAATTTACGTATACCGACCCTTGACACAATTTCGGTCCCACAAGGCACTGGGGGCTTCACCCAGAATTCCAGTGGGCAGCGGGGACTGCGGGAACTGTGGGATAGCTACCCACAGTGCACCGCTTGCAATGTCGACGCTTGCCCCCTTACTGTGGACTCGGAAATTCGAATTAAGATCCCTGATGTGGATTCGAACAATCGACCAGGCAATATCGGGTTGCCAAGTTCGGTTTCACAAAAATCGAACTAGTCTCGTAGTGTAGACATACCCTTACAGTATTTATTTTACGGGAAGGAATAGCAAATATAGGGAAGAATTAACACATATGACCATACAGATGTGAATATAAAATTAAATGCAAATCACTTAAGGGAATAAAGATGGGACTTTCAAAGGGCTTAATAGATACTTAGACACTCTCTAATTCCCTTCTTGAAATCCTAGGCTAAGAGACTACTTTTTTCTCAGAGCTCTTTGTAGATATATGGCTGTCATCTCGGCCAACAGCAGAGACTGAACCGGGGGCCAGCAGAACTAACCGCATGAACTGCTACAACTTGAGCCAGACTATGTTCTGTAACAGACTCTCATCCAGGAGGACATGTAATTCACACTGACCAATGGGTTACACACTGCATTCTTCCTTGTTTTCTCATCACCTTGCTCTGTACTCATAGTCATTCTGAGTGAAAGTGTCTGTCTAATGTTTGGAGCACTGAGGGTTGGATTTAGGCCACCAGAGTATGGTTTCCGTTTCAAAACAAACTAGCAGTTAAGCTGCATTTTTACCATTCTTTGGTGCTGCGTGTGTGCTAAATTTGTAATGGGCTTGTGAAGAGGCGCATGCTTTCAAACAAACTACTTTCCCCTTGGAAAGGGTGGCCAAAATGGCCAACATTCAAGAAGCACAGCTTTCAGGAGACTAGCAGCGTGGGTGCACTGTCTTCTCTGCCCCAGAATTATCCATACTAGAGCCATCTCAGCAATCAACTGGCTAATAATGAGAAAAAGTGCACTTCCTACAAGGGATCTTTGACAGTCTGTGAAATGACAATGAAAGTCTATTGGCTCTCAGATGCAGGAAACAATGAAACAATGTCAGATTTTTTAAAAAAGGAATTCCACATTGTATATCGGTATATATAAGAGACTTTGGCATCTCAGGGCCTAGAACACATACACTTAGATCTCCCTGGGGGTGATCTGACATATTTTAACATCAGCAAATTTGCACATCATTTATAAAGGACATTAAATATAGCACTTAGCTAGTAATGAAATAACACCCTGATTCTTTTATATACAATAATCATTGTGCTTACAATGACTTAAGCGGCACATATTTGTTAAAAAATAATTATATTTACATGGAGCGTTTAAGAAAAGAATTTTCCAAATTCCGGAAGCAGAGTTTCCTCCAACAAAGGAAGGAAATCATTATTTTTTAATCTTAAAAAAACCAGTGAATGTAATGCTTTAATACCAAGGGGAGAAAAACAGAAAAGGAGTTTTTTCTTAATATAAATACTTACCTTATCCAATTAAAAATATATATAGGTTGTTCTGGATCTCTGGTGCCAACAGCAAGTTAAAAATAATAATACCTAGCTCTTCTATAATGCCTTTTGTCAGTAGATTTCAAAGCACTTTACAAAGGAGATCATTTTACATATGGGGAAACTGAGCCACAAAGCAGTGCAATGACTGGCCGAATGCCACCCAGCATGCCACAAGCATAGCCAGGAATAGATCCCAGGATTCCTGCACCCCAGATCTGGTAATCTAATCACTAGGCCCCCACATCTAACACAGAGTCCCTTTTTCCAGGGTGAGTGAAACACGTCTAATATGCCTTTGGGGATTCATGCAGTCATCCCACATAGTTCTCATTCATCCCCTTGTAACATTCAAAGATCATTCATTCAGATCCATTTGGGGGCAATGGGAGAAGACTGGTCACAATGCAACCTTAGCGTTGGTCAAAATTATGTCAATTTCACTCAATCTTTTATTCATAGATAAACAAATACTCCATCTATCCACAACTTGACCACCCCATACTGAGTCTATCAGAGCTCACTAGTTAAGCAGGGCTGGCAAAGGAACAGCTAAGACGCAGCACGCTGCAGAAAGTAATGAGGGAGGCTCAGTGAGGGGTGCTCTCATCATAGTTGTTAATAAACTGTTGCCCCAGCATAATGGTTTTGCTTGTGCTCCTATACAATTCCAGTGCAAAACTCCCCCTGACATTACTGTTGCAGGTTCCAGCCCACTGTTTGGAGGTTCTATGCTGCTGGTAAACAGCTGCCCTGTTCCACCCAGAGGTAGCTGCATTTCAGTGGTAGGCAATGTGATTTGTGTGTGTTGTTTCCATAGCATTTTGTTTAGTCTGCAAAGCACTTTGGGATCCTGTGGAAGTACATAAAAATTATTATTTATTGTTATTAATCATATTTAACACGGCAGTGCCTAGAGGCCAACCAGCAATGGGGCCACATTGCTCCAGATGCTGCAGTAATGCAGAGTAGTAGACGGTCCCTGTCCTAAGGAGCTAACAATGTAAACAGACAAAACAGATGCAGGGAGGGGGCAGGGATGTAACACACCAGCAGAATGAACAATGTGACGGCAGCAGTTAGTTCCAGCTATGTGGGGAGGAAAGGGAGGAGAAGGGGACAAGACAGGATAGGGGGGACAGGTATGGAATGAAGCTGAGGTGAGGAGACGGCAAGGGAGGGGAGGTTTTGAGCACAGAGCTTCGGACAGACACAGTCCAATCACAACTGTAAAAAGTTCTGTGCATGCCCAGAGCTCCCTGCTTCTACTGGTTGGAGTCTCTGGCTCACTTCTCTCTGCAGTATTCCCCCAAGGTCACAGAGTGGGGTGGAGAGGGGAGGCACCCCAGGGTCGTAGTGCTCTCATAGTAGGGGTTCTCCCCGCACAGTTCTGGAGACAGGGAGGAGTGGCCCTGGCTGGGTCCCATTTTACTTCCTCCATGGCCCCAGCAGGCTGGTTCTACCCCTACCTGCTACAGTCTTTGGTTGCCCATTTGGTGAATGACCAAACCTATTCATGTTAAATTCACAGCAAGTTCCGAGTTTATTTTTCGGCAAATAAACTGTTTATCTGGAAAATGTCACCCCGCTCTCCAGGCGACTTTATCGCAACTGCTCCTGCTAGCCACCGGCCTCTCTCTCTGCAGAACATTATGTTCAGACATCCCAGCGCTGGGACTGAACGCTGACTCAGAGCATGCATCCAGCCTCTTTGCCAGAACCGAATTAAAAAGAAATTTGGTCTGAAATCAACCTCATTAATATCCTTCTAATTTAAGTGGGAGTCCAGCGAGCAGATGCAAGGGAGGTCAAATGTCCATTAAAACAGTGGATACAGTTACTACCAGCATGGCTGGGGCTGTTGAGCAATATTTATTTCTGAAAGATCAAGAATTCACGTCGAAGCGGAAAAGAAGTTTTTGGGTAGAGATTAATTCTGACCTGCAGTCGTTTGTGCTGGGGAGGAGCCGGCGCGAGCTGCCAGATGCCACGGTAGGACGGTGGAGAAGTGCTTCTACACAGGCGTGCGTGTTTTGTACGTGTGCCATAGAAAGGGAAGCAGAGGTATACAAACAAGAGCTAAACAAACCCCTGCAGCAGTCTGCCTCGTTTCGGCCTCGCTGAGCTGACACACTGAGCCCTCATTTCCGGGGGGGGAGGTGGGGGGAGAGATCTGAGTCACTGATTCCTCATTGATGCGCAGGGAGGCTTAGCAGAATATTCCCTTCCATACCAACAGCCTGGTCCAACACCCAGCAAAGCCAGTGGATAGAGCCCCATTGACTTCAGTGGGAGTTAGATTGGGCCATAACTCACTAAAGAGTATTTGGATTTTAAGACGTTAAATAGGAAAGAGCGTTACGCCGTTGCTAGGGGAGGAAAATTCAGATTCCTGGGTTCTAGTCCCACCTCTTCCACGAACTTTCCATTTTGCCTTGGGCATGTTACTTCAGTTGTGTGCTTCGCCACTGTACGCTGAATATAACATTTCCCTACCTCCCAGGGGATTGGGAGGCTTCATTAATGTCAGTAAAATGCTTTGATAGTCTAGCGCACAACCAAGTATCTAGCCAAGAGTCCAGATTACACCCACTCAGCCTAACCAGAGCAGGCGGGGATCAAGCAAACTGTCATCTGCACATCTATATAAAGAAGCATAAAGAGAAGATGTTAAGAGTGTGACAAGTCGTTACGCAGCTCTGGCCTCAGATACACCCCTTATGACTTCAGAGTCAGCCTGGATGTAAATGAGGGAGATCTTGGGCCACAATTAACATCTAGCTACCTAAAGTACCTACATGGCAACCATCACCATAGCAACTGAGTGCCTCAAAATCACATGCCCTATGAGGTAGGGCACTGCTATTATTGTGGATGGGGAACTGAGGCCCAGAGAAGCTAGACGATTGCCCACACAGGAAGCCTGTGGCAGAGCAGGGAATTGGATCCAGGTCTCTCAGGTCCCAGTCTTGCACACTAACTTCAGGCCCAACCTGTCAAGTCCCTAGCGCAGCACAGCTGAGGTTTCGTAATACAGCATAATTCCCCTGGCTTCTAGTGGAGTTCAAGCCATATATAGCTAATATATGTCAAGCCGTGTATAATTAACACAGCAACTGCTGTCCCCATGTTCTACTGCCGTCCCCAAGCAGATGCTGAACTGGACGCTGGATGTTGGATTTCATACTTCAGGACAGCCGGGGAATGGGCCATATGCCCAGCTGTAGCAGAACAGAGAAGAGGGAGGTTGGATTCTCCTACTGGCCATTCAAAGAGCTTTGGCAGCCTTGACATCTTGGCCTTAAACAAAGTAGTTCAAGGGGCAGCCAAAAAGGGAAAGGGGAACAGGGACTGGGAGATATGGGAAATAGCAGAGAGTTTGCAAAAAGATTCTGTTTACATTAAAGATGGAAAAAGCAGCTCAAATCCAATGGAGCTTTGCATTTCCCTCTAGATTTGGGATATTAAAAATAATCCCAGCTGACCTTTCCCCACCTCTCTCACAGCATCTCACGGCTGCTTAAAAAAGAAAACAGCTCCTCAGGGGAGATAGGGCCACACTCCGATCCATTATATGGGCAGTCTGGGATTACCCAGCCCAGCGAAACAAATGAACTGGGACCTTCAAGGCCAGGTTCCTCAGCGCGTGTATACCCAGCGTAGCTCCATTGACTTCAACACACCGATTCACACCAGCTGAGAATCTGAGCTGATGGACTGAACATGGGGAAATACAAAAGGTGTATGTGAGAGGGAAAAGAAAACACAATTCTGGCCACACACTCAAGCTGTCACCCCTCCCCCCCTCCCCTGTGTTCCTATACGCTCTCCCAAACACAAATGGTTTCCCCTTCGAATCTCTCCTGAGTTGTTTTGAGTGTTTGAGCTCTCTTCGGGGAACAGGCATGAGAACATGCTTTTTATCATGGGGAAAGTGGGTTATTTTCCCCAGTCTTCTCTGACCTAGAAATCAGTGCAACCATTATTGCCCAGAGTTTTCCAAATAGTTCACCCTGGGGCAGAGCCCAAACATGACAAAAACGCAGCAGCACCGGGGGGTGGAGGATGGAGCACAGTTGGGTGCCCTCTATGCTCATCACTAGCCTTCCCTCCCTGCTCTCCCCCTCTCTCCTTCTTCAGTATCCCTCATCCCATTACTGTATCCTTCCCCCGCCCCATTGCTCCTACCAATTCAGCTCCTCCTGCCTTCCCTTCTTGCCCAGCCTCACATCCCATAACAAAACCAACCAAGCCAAGCCACTAAAGACACTAAACAAAAACACACGGATGTAGCGCCCTGTTTGCTGACCATCCCTTTGAACCCTCTGCTCAGATGTCCACTCATTGTCTACTTGTATACTTAGATCTATCTTAGGGTTTCATGTCACTGCCCATCACCGTGGTAGATGAGCACCTTCCATGTAAAATCGATAACAGTGGCAAAGCCCCGCCGGCCTCCATTGTCTTTCTCCCTTTTGCAGGGGTCAAAACTCAGCTTGGAGAAGGGATTTTTGGTTATTATTTGGTGGATTTGTTTCAGGGGCATTTTCGGGGGAGGGCAGGTGACTAGGACAGGGTGTCATATTGTGGGTGTCATGCCTGCTGTGGGGGAAAGGCCTTTGAAAAGAGAACATTTTTGTAGTGTTTCCCCAAGACAGACGGACTCTGGATTGACCTACTCTACTCTGGAAGTTAGAGCATCAACTCTTCAGGACAGGGACAGTCTTTAATATAGGGTTGACAACCCTCCAGGATTGGCCTGGAATCTCCAGGAATTAAAGATTAATCTTTAATTAAAGATTATGTCATGTGATGACATCACCAGGAATACAGCCAACCAAAACTGGCAACCCTACTTTTACAATGGGAATGTGCAGCCCTGATCCTGATGCCTCTAAGCACTGCCGTAATGCAAATAGTACTAATGATAGCAATAATTATCATTCAGCCTGAAAGGTGAATGTTTCAGATAGTTGTGAATGATGCCAAAAAGGAGTTAGCATGGAAGCTATTCTGCAGCCTCCCGCAGAGTGGAGATGGCAGGTAAGCTGGAGTGAGATGGACCTGAATGGCAAAGCTGAGATCCAGCACTGAATTTTCTCGACATGGTGGGGTGTTTGGGTCTGGGCTTTTGGTTGCCCCATTGTACAGAGAGGGCCAGATCTGTAGGATGGACTTGGAGGGTTAGGTGGCTGATCTGGCAAGGCCTTACTCCTGTACACAATCCCTACTCACACAAGAAATACTCACACGAGTAACCCCGTTGAATGTAATGGTAAGGTTTGTGGCACAGGCTCTTAGATTTGCAGAGACTAGAAACTCTGCCTTCCTCTGAAATAAAACCAATCTCCCATGAGTCACTGGTCCTCCAGACACATCACCTGAAGGATGATAAATCACCCCATGCTGGGATGAGTACCTGTTCTCCATCAGTTGTCCTTTTTCGCCCCTCTTAGCCTAATGACCAGGATCACTTCCCCCCTTGAACTCTGCCAATTCCTAACACTGTACAGAGAAACCCAGGGGAGACCCAACTGAAGTGACTCCAGCAGACTTTAAGGCTCTAGGAAGTGCACATTTTTAAAGGTGTGAGCTTGGATTTTGTAGTGTTGTTGTTGGTTTTGGTGGAAGCAAGTAATAGAGCTATTCTACAGCAGGAATAATCAGGCTGGGTGGGATTTTCAGCTACTTTTGGCTGGACTGCACAATCCAATCCATTTAGCAACAAATCCTTTGTTAATCTCTCACATATTTCCTGTTGTAACATTAAACGTTGGGTATTATTCATATGGAGGCAACAGCCATTTCATAGGAATTCTATTGTAAATGAGCAATAGCTGGCGTCCCAGCATTGTAAGCAAACAATGCCTTTTGGGAAGGTTCCTTTCAAAAGGGCTCAGCCAAAGTATTGCTTGTTTTTTCTAAATCGGCCTCACTACTCCCGAGCCAAACTGTTGCTACACAGGCAAAACCTGAGACTAATCCTGAGAACCCGGCCTCAATTTTTTATTCTGGCAAATTTGCGTTAGCCAAATCTTGAGGCCCTGTTCTTGGATCTGATTCAGGCAAGCTCTCATTGGCCCACCTTCTCTGCTGTGCTGTCCACAAGCTAATTAAAACTTGCTGATTTTCTCTCCCAGTCCCAGCAAAGATTAGAACATCCCAGGTTAGAATAGTCTCCAAAGGAGCATTCACCAGCTGGGGGTAGACAAACACCAATGTAATCCCCGGGGGTGGCAGGCGGGAAACATAGGAGGGGACTTGCAAGGGTGTAAAGGAAATGGAACAAGGCAGAGAATCCACCCCACTGACTTAGGCAGGAGGTTTCACTGAGTAAGGATGGAGTAAGTAAGGACAGCAGGGCCTGGCCCATCCAGAACTTGGCTCTGAGGTTTCTCCTTAACTGTTCACAGCAAAGTCTTTTTATGGGTGATTGACCCCCTTGGTGGGGCACACAGCAGTAGGGAGAACCAGATGGGGAGGCGCCATTTAAGCCATTCAGACAGTGTTTGGCAAAAAAGTTTCCAATATATGGGAGAGGATGGAAACCTGCCTCTGGATACTTCACACACAGGCGAAGAATCGTCACTGAGAATGATGCACTCGGCGCTCAGAGCCTCACATAGGTTCCCGAGCCCAGTGGCTCTGCCAGTGGTATTTTGATTTGACAAACGGTCAGGTTTGTAAAATATCATGGGCCTTTTTTCTTTTAAGGGTCGCTCATTGTTTTCTTAGTTCTCACTCACAGGCCATTGCTCCCTGCGATGCGTGTTCGGAAGATGTTAAATAGCTGCAGGTTTCCTGAACGGGCTCAGTAGACATCCTGAGCCAAACAACCATACACTGTACAGTAAGTCATAAAGCGTATGTGAAAAATGATTTACACAGGAGCTGGAACTGCAACCAACGCTACTAGAGAACGCTTAATCACAGAGCTCCCATTACAGGCTGTGAACTGGAATTCCAACACTGATCATCAGGGCAGACTATATTCAATTTACCATCATGCACCATTCGCTCTTCACAGCAGGTTGGCTGAAAATTGTAGCCATTTCTGCAAGCAGCATTGGATGGGAGTTTGTAGTAATTAAATTACCAGAAGTCTTCTCATGGGGGCGATTCTTTCATCTCATGTACCCATAGCAACTTTGTTTTCACTGGCTTGGTACAATGCCTCTCCCAGAAAACTAGTCTGTTTCAAAGAGATCTTAAATGTTCCCCAGGTTTCAGTTATAATTCTCCTAATCTGGTTAAAACAGAGTCCCTCGTAATACGTATCCAAGCAGGAAAAATAATGGGCCTTCAAGTGGGGAAAAAAAGACAGTAAAACAACTTTAGATTGGAAAGCTACATCTGGGGATAGATAGATTAATCTTGAGGGGGTGCTGAGAACCCATGACTGCCTTTGAGGTCAGTGAGTACTATGGGCACTCTTCCCCATCAAGATTAGGCCTATGATAGTTAGACATCAGTTAGATGCAAGTAAATAATTTACAGTATGTATATGCACATATACACTTTTGAGGAAATATACAGTGTCTCAAGAATATTAGTTAATGGACCTGGGATGACTCATTGCTCAGATAACGTCGCCCTCTGTTGGAGAGGCAAAGGCACGGCATGCTTTCCTATTCCATCCCAAGCCTTTGAACGCAGGGCAGAATGTACTGCAGAGATATATTTTGGACGAGTGTGTTGAATATTCAGAAATTATGTGGGTGACACAGAATTTATTCCTGACAACAGCTTTTACAGATCAGAGCAATGCCGTTCTATCTGGTGTGGTCTGGATTTGAAAGCCACAGTCTATTTATTCCCTCTGCCACTTGCTTCAAAAGATGTTGATATATCCAAGGCCCCCCGGTTATGCATTTAGTGTATTTTTTGTGCTCTCTTTCAGGGACTGGTCTTCATCAGTGACTTCAGAGAGCTCCAGGATTGCAGTGGAGCAATGTGTGAGGAAAGCCAGCTATTCTGCCAACTCTACAACATAAATGAGGGTTTTACAGACCCATAAAGGAAGCTTCTAGGCCAGAGTTGCCAAAAATCAGGAACACAAACTCGTTTCACCTAATTTTGAACCCACTTTTAGATGATAGGTTTGAAAGTTCATCCCAAATTCAAATGGTATTGGGCTCTCATTCTGCTCAGGAGAGGTTGTGTGAGAGAAAGTGTGAGAGAGAAAAACCCAACAGAGAAAAATTAGGGCTGGTCAAAAAATTTCTTCAAACAAAATTTCCAACAGAAAATCAGGGTTTTAACTAAATGAAATGCTTCACAAAAAATGTGTTTTCCACAGCAAGTTTCGAGTTTGTCAAAAAACCTTTAGCCAAAAGTGGAAATTTTCTGCTAAAAGCTGGAATTTTTCAGTGTTGAGCCAATAATTTTCCGTTTTATGAAAATTCAATTTTTTCTGTGGGGGAAAAAAACAATAGGTTTCAACCAGGTCTAAGAAAACAGCTGAAAAATAAATCAGAAAGAGGGCAGCAAAACTTGTTCAGAGAGAAAGAGAGACAATAAAAGGGGGAATGGAAGGCAGAGAGAGTAAAATTAGTGAAAGAATAGATAGATAGATATTTCATTTTAAAATGACATGAAAAGAATATTAAGGTTGCATAGTCAGGAAATCAAATGTTAGGAAAAGCCAGAAATAAGGTTGCCCATGTAACCTTAACTCTGCCCCCTTGTGCATCTGCATTATAGTCTTTAATGACATCATCACATGCTATTTTTCTCCATAAGGCCTCTGTGTTATTCCGTGCTCTCATGTTGCTGCCATGCTTAATGACACTGAACTGCGCCGGGCACATTTTTCGAATGCTCCCTGTGCATCTTAAAAAGAGAATCTTCTATGGTCAACTGTATGACAGTTCTTACCAGCAAGGGGGTGAGGGTGGGGAGAGGACAACATTTCTCTTTTCAACGTAGCCTGAAGTGTTTGTTTCAGTATTTTAATATTGCGAATGACACATGGGAAATCCTGCTAGCTCATCAATTGTATGGAGACATTGTGTCGTGAGTCCAATGAGAGTTTAAACATATAGACTACAATGAGGCCAGGCTTTCCTCTTCAGAGTGAAGAAGCCTGACTTGTTATGACTCCAAGCAATCCACGATGCCTTCCCCTTTTCCCATCACCTTGACCAGCCACTTTTTCTTGTGCAACAAAGAGATTTGATGATAATTGCATTTCTCCCAATACTTGTCACTAAGACATAATGTGCCGTGCATACAATGGATGCTGTATCAATGGGTGCGTACAAACCAGTCACAATGATACAATCCTTTCCGCTGATCCTGCCATAAAAATGTTACAGGTGAGATCTTCAGCTCGTGTAAATCAGTGTAGCTCTATTAAGTCAGTGAAGTCATGCCGGTTTACACCACCTGAAGATGTGGCTTAACGTGTGTGCTTTCTTCCCAGCATAAGTGCCAGTTGTCGCTCACAGGCCTTGACAAAAGCTGCTTAAAGGTTTTCCCATCGCACTCAAAGTGAGTGTTGATGAGGCTCCAAAGCCAGAAATTGCTTTCTTTACAACTCCAAATCCCTTTCAAGCTGCCCCTCTGCCCCTAATAGTTTAAAAAAAAAAAAGCCCAAAACCAACAACCAACAACTATATTTAGGCAACTGAAGAAGTGGAACATCTGGGAATAATAATAGCACTCCCGCTTGGAAATGGCATTTATACGCCACCATCTAGCTAGCATCATCAGGCTGAAAGCTTTGAAAAGCACATTTTATACCTTTCAGACTGGAAAATCACCTGTGAGACAATTCGTGTGTCACCAGGAGCGACACAGGACAATCACATAGAGGAATAATAGGAATATTCAAAGATCTTAACCTGGAATTTTGAAAGAATTCAGGTACAAAAGGGTTTGCAAAAAAATAATAAAGGAGTGTCCAAAGCCCCATATGAATTGAATATTTTCATGATCTTTTCGAGATCTATTCAAGCACCAGGCTAAAGCACTGGAAACCCAAAGCCAAGAACAATTTGCTAGTGCCTGAGAAACAGGAAGTGAAACTGACAAGTGTATTTTCACAGTCGGAGCTGAGTGACATGCAAAAAAGCAAACAAAGAGCCTTGATGGTCATTTTGATCTTTATTCTGATTGTTTCCTTTTAAACCTGGATTGCAAAGCTAAACTGAGCCCTGGATCAATATTAGCAACATGTGCTGTCTGCCCACCCAGCTCTCATCGTGCCCAGCCTGGGGCTATGTGTTTTGGACACATACATAAGTAAAATAGCTATCCTCTGCAAAAGGTTCTTTGTAGATCTCGGGAGAACTATTGACCCATTTGTGGTTCTCTGTGATGCCCCAGAATGCATTGCTGCTACTGAAAAATTCATTCAAGTCCAGCACTGTAGTTTCATGACTGGAACTGAAGAAGAAACGTCTTGTTTCAGGAGGGGCCTTGGTTGGTGTAATGCCAGAGGTTCAAGAATCCATGTTGGACAAGCCTGCTTCCACACAAACTCTAGAGCCCTGGCATGTAACTCTGACCTTTCTTAATCTCCCACAATTCTTCCTGCCTGCTGCATCACTCATTGCTAATGAAACACCCTCCTGCTTGCATTTAAATCAGTGGCTAAAATGTCCAGAAAACCAAATGAAAAATAAGAACCACCACCACTATTGGGAAGAGAAGTACAAATATTTAATAATGGGCTTTTCAATCTAGCAGAGAAAGTTCGAACATGATCCAGTGGCTGGAAGCTGAAGCTAGACAAATTCAGACTGGAAATACAGCATACATTTTTAACAGTGAGCGTAATTAACCATTGAAACAATTGACTAAGGTTTGTGGTGGATTCTCCATAACTAGCAATTTTTCAGTCAAGATTGGATTTTTTCTACAAGATCGGCTCTAGGAATTATTTGGGGGAAGTTCTCTGGCCTGTGTTCTACAGGAGGTCAGACTAGATCATCACAATGGCCCTTCTGGCCTTAGAATCTATGAAGAAAAAGCTGTGGGGAAAGGCCAAACAGCTTCCCCTTGGATAGATGCTAAGGGAGCCTCAGGAAGGACAACGAGGACAATCCAGCTATTCTCAGCTGCCTGGAGAGACACTATAGTCATTTGGGTGCCCGAGGCCTAGGTTTTGGGTGTAATAATAGCACATTTCACACACATTTATTCATTTAGCATGACAACCACTCTTTGAGGTGGGGAAACTGAAGCACTGAGAGACCAGAGACATGATCATCAGAATCCCCTTCATGTTCTTCTTTGCACCAGTTAGGTATTTACAAGCACAATTTGCATCACATCCGCCGTTTGCATGCACAAATACCCAAGGCTAGATTCTGACCCCAATTACTCAGGTGTAAATACATGGCAACTCCACTAACAACAGCAGAGACGCTTCAGATTTACACCCATGCAACTGAGTTGAAAATCTGACCTGAGAGGCTGCATGCACAATCACAGTAACTGCCTGTGAAAATGAAGTCCAGTGGCACATGCATCTATTTTATTATTGTTCTTTATTATTCTTGCAAAAGAACCCCAATCAAGGCCCCATAGTACTAGTACATACTGTACAAATAATACTGAGACAGTCTCTGCTCCTGGCAGCTCGCAATCTAAAATTTACACTATTTAGCATGTGCAAAAAAAAAATTCCTAAAAGCAAGCTTGTGTCCCATCTGAAAATAGAACCCAGGAGTCCTGACTTTCGGTTCCCCTTGCAAGGACCACTAGACAACTCTTCCTCTTCAACTCACCTGGATTGTTTGTTTGCTTATTACATTCCATGGAAGCTTTGGGTTCAGACTCCAAACTCCCATCGCCTCTCCTATTTCTATTCCCAGACTCACTTAAAAACCCAAAGTCGTATCACATTGCAGACATTTTTAATTTGGGAATTAATACTTTTGAGGGACAAAAGGTGAAATGAAGTGGGGAAACAGGACACTGAAAGGCAAAAGGAAATTGCTTTGCTGCAACATGTTTTATTAATTTTGGTCCCGTCTCTTTTTCAGCTGGCCAAATAATGGTCAGGCCTGATTGAAACCTTGCGCGGGAACACAGGGAGACTCCAGTGATATGCACTTGTCAAGGCAAAGCCAATCAACTTGGGGTTCCCAACCACTGGATCCTGAGCCAACAAGGCACTTCATGACTCTCTTAACAAAATTAATAGTTTGAACCACATAGAGTGATGTCTATAAAAAATAAACAGCAACAAGCATTAAAAGGCTTCGAAGATTCAAACAAATGGGAGCCAAAAGGGTATGGACTCAATCCCAAAAGACCACTTAGAGCTCCCTGGTGACCTTTTGGCAATTTGATTTAATTTAAAAATGATTTGTGGGAGGAAAAGACTAAATTAAAAGAAAAAATACACACACACCCTGCACTACATTTGGCTGGTGCTAAAACATCCTACGTCCCAGCTTTCAGATGGAAAGCCTTGAACGCCAGAGAGCTGTTCCTGGATCACTAAACTCATCTCCTTTTACAGGTGTTTCTTCATCAACTTCGTTACAATGGGGCACAACCCCTCAAGTTCTGATTAGCTGGAAAGACGAGAGCCACCGTGTCCTTAAGGCACTGATCCTAATCAGACACATGGTCAACAAAAAAGGATGCCTGCCTGCAGAGAGCTGGGAGGAGGGTGGTGCTTTGGCTCCACCCCTATTACTGCCCAGCAAGTGATGTCACAGCGGATTCACAATCCCTCCTTCACTCCAGTCACTAGTGCTTGCAGAGATGGAGGGAGAACTGCCCTTTCTTTCACTGTTATATGCCTGATTGTTAAGAAGCCTGTTTTACTCCACTAGCCTCCTCACACCGATACCCAAGAATGCTGTTCTTTCCCAGCCTGCCCTCAGTAACCTCTGGTGAGATGAGATGGTTGGGAAAACTCTCCTTTGTTCGCTGACATGTTTTGCTTCAACTGGCATTTTTCCTGTTCTTGCTGCCACTCTCTCTCCCTCCTCCCTGCTAATGGGCCCAATCCTCTTCTCACACACTACGGAGCAAATTGGGAGTGACTGGGTGCAAGTCAAAGGAGAGTACAGCTGGTGTCAGAGAGAACAGAAACAAGCCCTTTGCCTCCAATAGGAGGGCAGGAGAAGAAGAGAACGGGAAAAGGAAGTAGATTTCCCCCCACCGCACAACAAGCTATTCCCTTCCTTTTCCCTCCCTAAACCCATCATGTCGTCTCTGCAAGTGGCAATCGCAGCGCTAGAGGCTGTTAGATGGGCAGATCAGCAGTTCTCCCCAATTTGCTTCATATAAGCTAGCCTGCCAGTCTGGAATCAAATTCCCTTTACTGCTTCTCACAGTCGGAGCCCTAAACAGCAGTCTGTCCAGTCCAAGCTGCTTCTGATTTCCGTGTAAACCTCGGACGGGAGAGAACCCACTGAAACTGCTGACATGATTTTGGTGAGAAAGCCTAGGAGACACTGAAAGGCAGCGTGACAGCCACCATCTTGTCCAACACCAGGGATCTTCACAGCTAAAACCACAGGTCTCTGGAACTTGAGCTGAAGAGCCAGGCTTTCAAGGTGAGGGCTGTGACAGACCCAGTTCCCTCTGTGGATCCTGAATAGGTCACACTCTCTTCAAAATCTTCAGCATGATGCTCTGTTCTGGGAAGTGCTCAGCACTCCAAGGTGCGAGTCCCTTTGGCTCCTCCTGATAGTAGGCACATTTCCTCTCTCCTGGATTCATGAACTAGAATGTTACAAACATCTTTGGGATTCCTGTTTCTGATTCTAAGCTGCTTTCTTCTACACTGGTAGTCACTAGGGGCTGATCCAGCTCCCACTTCAGTCTATAGAAAGGCTTCCATTCACTTCAGTGGGAACTGGACCAAACCCTAGAACAGTTATAGTTATTTTAGCAGAGTTTTGACAGAGAGCTAAATGATTAATGTAATTTTGAGGATGAAAGGCCACGTGCCTCCAGACATTCCAGTCAAAATGGGCTTAGAAAGAATCAGCTCTCAGCATTGCATCCTATACTGAGGCAGAGTGGCCTCTCACTGACCCAGAGCGGGAGGGACCACTCTGTGAACCCTATGACTCCTTTTGCTGCTCTGCCCTGACTGCGGGCCAGATTCATAGACTAGTTGGTGCCTCACCCTGCTTGAGGGCCTGGAGCCCAGAGACTCATTTGCGGATCGGCCTGGACTGCAGGACGGAGCCGTTGTCAGAACAGTGCTCTGCTAATTCCCTGACTGTGGGCGACGTCCAGTGACAGTCAAGCGGAGTGGCCTCCCACTGACCCAGAGGGGAAGGGACCACCACTAACCCACTACACATCCCAAACTTGTTTCTTTGGATTTTCAGACCTCCCGCAAATACATTGTTCTCAGCTAAAGGAGATCAGAAATCCCTTGTCTATTTTAATACAATGATGCCAAGAGCTTTTTACTGATAGTCACACAGCAGGGAATTCCAAACAATGAATTTGAGGAGAAAAATGTAAGTGATGAAAAACCTGGTTGATTCATAACTTCCTGAATATGAAATAGTTTTCTCTATGTGATTTTTCTGGCATGTATAAATCACTTATTTTATGCTAGAATACTTGTTTTGGTACTTCTTCCTTATCCGTTATTGCTAACATCAATAACAGAGCCATTTCTAGTGGGGTCCTCCAGAGACTGATTCTATGCCCAACGCTATTGAATATTTTTATCAGTGATCTAGATGATGATATAAAATATCTGTTGGTAAAGTTTGCAGATGATAGAAAATTGCTGGGATAGTAAATAATGAGGTGGACAGGCTACTGTTACAGAATACTCTGAACCTCCTAGTTCAATGATCACTGTCCAGCACAATGTGTTTTAACACAGCTAAATGCAAGGTAATGCAACTGGGAGTAAAGAATGCAGGTTACACCTACAGGATAGGAGACTCTGGCCTTGTCTACACTACCGGGATAAATCAACCTTAGTTACGCTACTCCAGCTATGTGAATAATTTAGCTGGAGTTGACATAGCTTAGGTCGACTTACTGCGGTGTCTACAGCGTGCTGTGTCAATGGGAGACACTCTCCCATCGACTTACCTTTCTTCTCTCATTCCGGTGGAATACTGGAGTCGACCGGAGAGTGCTCTGCAATCGATTTAGGGGGTCTTCACTAGACCCGCTAAATTGACCACCGGTAAATCGATCACAGCAGCATTGATCCCCGGTAAGTGTAGACATGGCTTCTGTCTTCGAAAGCAGAGACTCAGAGAAGGACCTAAGGTCATCTTAGATAATTGCCTCAGCATGAGTTCCCAGTGGAAAAAAAGATTAATGTGATCCTTGGAGGTATGAAAAGGGGGAATATCAAGCAGAAGTAGGAAAGGGATCTTGTCTCTGAACACAGCACTGGTAAGACCGCTACTAGAACAGTGTGTCCAGTTCTGGTGCCCACACTTCAAGAAGGATGTGGAAATACTGGAGAGAGTTTAAAGGAGGGCCACAAAAATGATGGAGGAGCTAGAAAAAAGCCTTACGAAGTAAGGGTTGAGGAGGTCAACTTCTTCAATTTATCACAGCAAAGGTTGAGAGCTTCTGACTGGACCCAATCTTGCTTAGTTTTTAGTCTGGATGGGTTCATCTCCTGAGGCAGGATAGCTGGAAACAAAAGATCTAACAATATTGTTGAAAGCTCTAAATTCTCATCCTGGTCAGTGTCAGAGGGCTGTTTGCATTTGGAAGTCATTACTAGGTAGCTGTTGACAAGCCAGTTTAGAAATTTTTGAAGACCCTCAAGAGTGATTAAAGGATTAGGAAATATGACATATAGTGATAGGCCCAAGGAGCGCTGTCTAGTTAGCTTAACAAAGAGGGGTGTCTTGATTACAATGTGTAAGTATCTGTATGGGGAACATACATTTAATAATGGGCTCTTCAATCTAGCAGAGAAAGGTCTAACAGCATCCAATGTCTGGAAGATGAAACTAGACAAATTCAGACAGGAAATAAGGTGTAAAATTTTAACATTGAGTGTAATTAACCATCAGAACAACTTACCAAGGGTCATGGTGGGTTCTCCATCACTGACTATTTTCAAATCAGGATTGCATGTTTTTCTAAAAGAGCTGGTCTGGGAATTATTGTGGGGGAAGTTCTCTTGCCTGTGTTATGCAGGAGGCCAGATTAGATGATCACAATGGTCCCTTCTGGCCTTGGAATCTATTAATCTATGAAATCACTTTTGATGTATTTTAATCGGGAATACAACAGAAGAGGAAAGGGTCTATGTTTTTCCAAAGCACTTCGTTTCAGTTTTTTTTATTTCATTTTAATTTAGAAGAAGATAGTCACCCTTACACTGTTTCAAGGCTGCTCAGTGCATTCCCATCGGATATCAGAAGATGCAAGTTATCAACCACGGCTATTTATGTTGCTTTATCCATTCACTTCCAATGAAGCTGAGACATCTGAACCCAGTCAGATGCACCGACATGATCACAACATGGCTGGTTAATTGCAGTTTGAACGGTCTGCTCTTGATGTACCCCAGGTACCAAGAATTACACTCTATACTTGAAGGAAGCACTAAGCTTATTGAAACACATGTCCTTGAGCTCCAAAGGTCATCCTTACAGTTCAAGGAGGGGTTGTGATTATAGTTTACCTGCTAGTTTTTATGTTGTGTCTCTGAATGCATTTGAAGCCTCTGAGTGTTCAGTATAATTATTAATCACATTTGTTATGGTAGTGCCTATTGCACTGCACAAACACAGAATAGAAGACAGCCCCTGCCTTAAAGACCTTACCATCTAAATAGATGAGACATACACAGGGTAAGGGGAAATGGGTGTAATGTACAAGCAGAGTATTAGAAAGCTGCAATTACGGTAGTTATTATTTGTAACTATTCAGAATCATTCCCTTCCGCTTGTTGTTGTCTTTCTTCAGTGGTTTTAGTGCTGGTAAAAAGGTACCAGATTGGTGGCTTTAGACAGCAAAGTCTTCTGTTCATTCACAGAACAAATAGAGCACAGATTACTTGGCCCTGATCCTGCAGATTGGGCCCCAGGGGTGGCTGCTGTATCCACATGCAGATCTGTAGAAGTCAATGGGGGCACAAGGTCCACCCACAGATACTAACTTGCAAATCAGGTCTTCCTGTATTTTGTTGAGCACCCATAATGCTCCTGGCTGCAATTAAATAACAATAAATAGTCATTAATAACAGCAGCGCAAGCTCCTCTCAGGCTGTCTCACCTCGATGATTCAGAGCTGAGCTGGGGGTAGTGATAAGGGGAAGAGTTGACTCCCAATGCCCAGTCACTCTGTCATTAGTCTTTCTGTGGGACTGCCAGCCAGGCTGCTGGTTAATCCAAGGACTGCGGTGGTCATCTTATATGGACACCAGTCAGCTAAGATATGGACTGAGACCACCACCATGTCACATCACATGGGCCACCAAACATCACCATTAGCTGGCAGTGGCGTTTGGTTACTAATGACCTGGTCTGGGTGGTAATGGGACATTGCATTTGTTCCATTCTCTTCCTAAGCCACCAAAACAGCTGAATAGAAAGATCCAGCCGGCACTAAAGTCAAGCTACCCATTACGATTTCAGCCCTTCGAAGCATGGGGATTCCCCATGACCTCCAGGAGCTGCAGCATGGGATTGAGCTACCTGCTCAATTTCATTTCAAGGGAGGGAAAAGCTAATTAACAAAACCCAGAAAGTTGAAAAGTGTTGTTACTCGTGACCGGAAGCCAATGAGCCCAGAGCGCGAGGGGGCTTCACAGAAGCCGAGCAATGGCAGCGTATTCTTAGGACAGTGACAGGCATGCTAAAGGCCACATGGCAGTGTGTGTTGTGCACATCAGATCAAGGGAGCAGCAGGGGCACATGGCACCCCCTTAAGCCCTTGCATGGTTGTGCTGTACCACTGCTTCCAGTGCCCCCAGCCCACTGCTGCAGAAGTGCTACATCCTCCCTCCAGAGGCAGATTAACATTTATTGGGGCCCTGGGCACAAAGAACATTCCCCCCGCCACGAGGATGGGCCCCCACCCGCTGCTCCTCCCCTGCTCCCCAAGGCCCCGCCCCCTGGCCTGGCTGAAAGCCAGACTCTGGTAAGAGCTGCCTAGGGACCTCGGGCCACCGTGCAAAGCCCTAGACCCGCCTGCCCTGAGGGGGCAGGGACATAGGCAGGAGGCTGCTCTTGTCCCCCGTGGTCCCCCTCCCAGGGCAGGTGGATGGCCTGGGGCTCCCCACAGCTGCCTGGGCCTCCCTAGGAATCTCTTAGCACAGTCTAGGCTGACCATACATCCAGTTTTGGCCAGGACAGCCCCCTTTTTAAGCCCTGCCCACAACATCCTGACTTTTTTGGCAAACCTGGGCATTTGTCCCATTTGCTCTTGCCAACTGATCTTCCCTTCAGGAGCCGAGCGTTGCAAATGAAGTTGCTTTTGTGCAAAATAATCTATGTATCTCGCTGTTCAGGTCACGCCCACTGGGCAGCACAGCTAAGAGATATAGATGGATATTGTCTAAAAGTTCGACATTTTGATGGAAATTGTGTGTGTGTGAGGGGGGGAAATTTCCACTAAGTTTTACGCTTACTTTCCCTCCTCCCTCCACATTTCAAACAGCTCCAATGGCAAAGAAGACAAGACGGCTTCCTGGAGGCTTGATCCTGGCTAAGGCAATGCTCCTTTTGAGATCAGCTGTACAGGTTCAGGGCTTACGAGAGGAGGAATGCAGCTGAATACATTTTAAGGGCTGGATGCTATACAGGGTATTCCCATTCAAGAGTCAAGGTGTGACGGGATGTACTTGCCCCATACGGGAGATGAAAGGGCTAAGCCAGCACTCTTGGCAGCAGAAGCCACGCCCCCTCAGTGCTGCTGGACATGCTCCAGCTGGAGCAGTAGTATAAAAGGGAGTACATCAGCTCAGTCTGGGCTGACCACTGGAGAGGAAGGATGCACGTTGCAGGTTCCAGCTTGAGAGCAGGTGAAACCCCAGACTGTGGGAGACAGAGGCACTGAGACACACGCAGATGCCCAGATACCTGCGGATGCCCAAGGGAGATCAGGGACACCAGGAGCAGCACAGGCTGAGGAACCCGGAGACCCCCGAAGATGCCCAAACAACAGCCACAAGCAACACAGTAGAAAGTAGCCCACCCTCCCAGCTAACGGGTGGCAGTGCGGGATCCCAGCCAGTCCCTCTGCAATGGTCGTCCCAGCTGAGGCGGAGGGTAGTCAAGTGGTCTCAAGCATGAGGCTGCCATACTCTTACCCCACCCCCAATGGGTGATGGAGTGTACTTGCCCCGTGACACAAGGTCAAAAATGTGGCCAGAAACAAGCCCATCCCTCGGAGGACTGTGTGTCCAGTGGGTGCAAAACAAATCCACTTTGATAGCATTTCACACCCACTGTGCACTGGTGTAAATGACAATTCATGATAGAGGAAATACCGACTCAGGTCATCAGGCTCCCGGAGTGATGGAAGTCAGGGATGGTAACGACCCACTAGGCATTTAACCCATCCCAGTGGGTCAACGGAGGATGATCGAGTCCCTAGCGAAACCCTTCCTCAGCTGAAGAGATGTCACCATAGAGAAACGTTTATATTCACCTCTTTCCTTCTTTCTCCCTCTCTGGCCCCCTGCTTATTTCTGTTGTGATCTCCTTTTAATTTGAGGAATCATTTATTATTTGACAGGGAGGGAAATGGCACGTGGGGATTACTCTGCAAGACATAACAGAAGAACGTGCATCAACTGGTAACATTTAGAGACCTTTGTAATCAGTCACCAGGACTTTATAAATTCCCCACTAATTGTTAAATTGCCATTAACCATGCTGCACACCCTGATAGTTCACGGCAACAGGCTTCTTCCCCAGCCCAGGGAAAAGATTTTGCATTAAGTGATAGTGTCAGTGACTTTCCTGAATAATTTCCTGCATTCTTACATCACCAGGAACCTGTAAGATGGCTGCATTACAGTTCAAGCAGCATAATCAGCATCAGATGTGAAACACAGGCAGGTTCATGGGCTTAAAATGAAGACTAACTCATTTGGAAGATACTCATCTAATGGCAGCTAATTAGCTCCAATAAAGTGGCTGTGCTCTGTTCATCAGGCTCAGAAGGGTCCTTAACTTGCAAAATCAAAGGTAACAGATTGACCTGTGTGACACCAGACAGGTCTAGGCTGTAGGAAAGGGGGACCCTCACATGCTTAGAAAGTTTGGCTTTAGAATGCATCCCATCAAAGCTGTTGGAATGCTTAACAAAAGCTTTGCTGGGTTCTCTTCTACCTACATTATCCTCCTCCCAAACATTCATCCCCACTGAGTCCCATCACCAATCGCACCAGCCATCCGGTCCCAGAAATATTTTTTCAGTCCTATTCAAAATCAGTTCCTCCCAGCTAAAGGGTGGCAGTGCGGGATCCCAGCCAGTCCCTCTGCAATGGTAGGACAGATTTACAGTGGGCAAGGGGGGCTGTTCCACGTTAAACCAGTGAACCTTACCCAATGGATAGCAAAGCTATCAGGTGCATTTCTGAGCAGACCCTATGCAGAAAAGGCGGGCAGGTCACAGCAATGCTGCTCTTTTAAGAAGTTCAGGTGTGCAGAGGTGAGGCATTCCAGATGTGGCAGGTGAGAATTCTGTTCCTTTGGCTAAAGGAACGGACACGATCCAGTATCAGTCTTATTGTCCTCTCCCCAGAGCAGTCATCATTTTAGGTAGCTTTTTGTTAGTTATTTTTCAAAACAGATGGAGACATTAAAATCTGTCTGTCTGCCGTTTCACTTTTGTACATGGCAAGAGAAAATGTTCTACCGCACCCCTGCCTCTGGGGCAAACAAGGACGAACTTTGGAACGGCAAGAGCGTGCAAGCTCCCAGTGCTGTGCTTTTCTGGCCCCCCTCTTCAGTGTATCACAGCCCACCTAATCATTAAGTGCCACTTGAAGGGCTGGAGTTATTAGCCTCTGTGCAAATTGTGTGCTCCCAAATGAAAACCACTTGTGTGGGGGAGGGCTCGGACAGCTGCAGGGTGTGACATCATTTCTGTTCAGGGCAACTAGCGTTTGCCACCTGCAAGTGGAGATGCTACAATTAAAGCAGGGGAGCTGCAGGTCCCATCTGAGAGTCAGCTGCAGACTGGGGCCGGTTTCTTGGCTCCTTAGCTGTGAGGTTGGTTGGTCTGCCCTGCCTAGAGTGCTTGGAAGAGGAGAATCCATGAATGGGCGCTACAATGGAGTCTTTCCACCTGTAGTCCCATTCCTGCTCCAGACAATCCAAAATTTGGAATCACCCCCCTTTCTCCCAACTGGGGAACAGCCCTCTCATGCTATTCAAACAGCATAGGGCAGCACTTCACCCATTTTATGCAGATGAAACTACACTGAAAGCAATGGAGTTACATGGGTGTAAAACTGGTACATGGCAGCAGAAAATCAGAGCCTTCTTCAGCAGAGGGAAATGGCATGAAATGTGTATCTCCAACTTCTAAGAGATTCCCAAACTCTGTTTCAGTTTTTCAATTCCAAGGCCACAAGGGAGCACTGCAATGATTTAGTCTGACCTCCTGTATAACACAGGCCAGAGAACTTCCCTGGATTAATTGCTGCTTGAACCAGTTTTGCACCATGTTTTGTGTGGCATGGTGGAGGTGGCTTATTTTACCAGAATCTTTCTGCTCCACCCTAATTAAAAGCACTTGGCACCTGGTCCAAAGTGCTATTACATCACAATAGAAAGATTCCCATTTACTACAATGAGCTTTGGGTGAGGCTTGTGGTGAGAACACATTGCTGGTTTGACTCCAGCAGCACAAACAGTTTGGAGATTGTTGCTCCAGAAATGTTTTACTTCCTTGGAAAGTTTCCTAAAAGAATCTTTTATTGGCTTCCCCCTCTTGGTGCATCTCACAGATCTCTGCTTTGATATAGAGCTAACCACTTTTGAACCTTCCTAATACAGTAATGTACCTTGAATAAACACAGTAAACTGCTATCCAGGGGAGACGGGGGAGAGCTTGCTGAAAAATTAGCTTGCTGAAGAGAGTCAGTGTTCCCTTTCCTCCTGGATTTGACAGAATCCAGAAGTGCAGGGTGGGATTGCTTTGCTGGGGGATCCCATCACCATTCATGGAATCCAGGTGCTTTCTGAGCACCAGAGGGCGTTGAATCGTCAGCTCAGAACTCTGCAGGATCCGAGCCTTTCCGTGCACAGATAAATGGAATTTCCAGGCTGTTGGCCTCTTTCCCTATCAAACACCCACTTAATGAAATGTTTAGGACCAAGTCAGGCTCGGGCAAGAGAAATCATGGCCAGTGAAGTTTATGCATAGATGGATTTTGGCTTCATCCGAAGTCACTGCCTTTACTTGGATGCCAGTTCATTTTGCATTCGGAAAATATTTTCGACAAGGCCATTTCCTTCTCCCCTCTGGGGTTATTTTTTTTTTGCACACTCCTTTGGGAAACATTGTAATGAGCTGCCGTGTGCGCACATATGAGTGTGCATGCCACTGCCCTTTCTTTGATTGAATCAGCCCTGCTCAACTAGGAACAGCTGCTGGAAATTCTCCTTCAGCCTACATAGCAAGGACTGGGCTTTCGGGGCAAGAGACGGGGAGTTCTGTCCCCCGCTGTTACTGTGAAGTATCAAGTGGCCTGTGCTGCAGAGCAGAATGACAGCTGTGAGGTTCCTAGGCTGCCACAGTTGTGGCTGAACATATTCAAAAGGTAATAAAGGGAATTGCTTGTTAGGCAGAGCTGGACCTAAACTGCACCTACCCTCTCAATCAAAAGCATAATCGGTTAAAAATGTAGCAGAAATGTTATACGGTTCAACCATGGAAGTATCACATGAGACCAAATAAAGGTGAACCAGGCAGGGAACATATTCCAGATAATTAAGGCAGAATGCCGCAGGGTTATCCTTCCTCTCCATGAGCACGCTGGTAATGATGTTCAGCACTGTCTGCCCCCTGGTGTTCAAGCAATGCACAGCAAAGGAAATCAACGACTTGCAAGAATGGCTGAGTTGGGAATAGCTCCTAGGTATCCTGTGTCTTATCCATTAGACCAGGCCTGCACAACATGCAGCCCAGGGGCCACATGCGGCCCGCGTGGGCTCACTGGGGCGTGAGTAGGTGGGCTCACTGTGTGGCCCAAAATCTGGGACTGTGTCCGTTGGTCCTTTTTGCTGCTTGTCTCTGGGCTGGGGGTTGTCCTAATGCTGCAAAGAGGATGTTCCCAAAGGAAGGTGCTTGCTTCTAACCCCCAAGGCCGTCAGTATGTCTGCTCTTCTCTAGTCAGCCCACTTGACAAGTTTGATTGTCCTTGGTCTGGTTCCCATCCCCTCTCCAAGGGTTGCAGCTGTCTGGAGGTGCCTGCCTTCCACGCCTTCCTCATTCACACCTCATTCATTCAACAGGGCAATTGAATACAAAGTGGGGGGGAAGATCTTATTCTACTTCTAGCAAAAAGACATTTTTCTTTTACCTTAATTATACTACCTTAGGGGCCCGCTATAACATATTACCAAGGTTCAATACAAAGTCATATAAAAGTTATACAAAAATGCACAATGCAGAGATTTATCTACAACTGCATTGATTGACTGTTGTGTGCAGTAATATAGTGACCCCTATATGGGGGTGAAGAGGGGTGTAATGGTGGGGCCGAGCGGGGAGGGGGTGGGTCCTATTTTACTGCTGTGATCTGGTCACCCTATGCGCGCTGTTTCTTTCCTACTCTCCAGGCTTCCACACCCCAGCGCTGGGGAAGGAGGGGTTGTTTCCGCAGGGCGGGCAGCGCTGGGCGAGGGGTTTCGGCCCTCGGCTGTTTTCTTTGGAGTAATATGGCCCTCGCCACTTTACGAGTTGTGCAGGCCTGCATTAGACAGTGCTGCCCTCATATTATAGGCAGGGCTGATAGCACTGTAACCCGTGTGCCTAATAGGGAGATATCTCATTAAGAGACCCATTGGCGGGAGGCGGGAGTGAGCTGTGTCTGGGTCATTGGTGCCAGGCAGATTAACCACTCCACATCCAGAAGCTTCTGGAATTGGGTGCAGTAGTTTCGGGTCTGCTCCAATAGGTTCCCTGTTGCTGGGGTGAGACTCCGTGAGGACAAGTAGTGAGGACAGCTGCTTTGCAGAAGGCCATGTGTCCTGTGTGGACTGGGGGAAGCTGAGCCCAGGAGCAGGAAGCAAGCTGTTGTCCCTAATTCTGAAGCATTTTGCAGCAGGTTAGTGATATTGTTAACCCTCTACCAAGGAAGCCTGGGCAATGCTAATTATTGCAAGGGGAAATTGGAAGGGAAAAATAACTTCTAGTTTAATTGTATGCTTTGACTGTTTTGATTTTAGCCAAACTTTTCTAGTTAAATTGTCTGAACTAGTCTGATTCACCAACTTTTCTTTAAATGTAGTAATGGGGAAAGAGTCATTTATATTTTCCTATTCTCAGTTTTGTATTTTCTTGTAACAGGGTTTTCTTTAAATCTATACACTTAACTGCATGGTGGGTTAATCAGTTAGCTGACTGGCTAGCAGTGATTTCAGCAGAGGAAGAGTTTGCATGGATTCCAGCTGAAGATTCCTACAAGCAAGTGGAGGGAAGATGTTGTTTTTGACTCAGCAGACTGTACAGATTTGGTGATCAAAGACTAACTGAGACTTAGGTGAACAAAACCTAAACTTTTGGGAACTTTCAGTTTCTTCTCACTGTATTTCTGTGGAGACTGAACTGTTCAGATTGTTTTCTTTGTTTACGTTTATGTATAACTGAAGATAATGTCTGGATTATAAAATAGCCAAGTCATGCTGTAAAAATTAGACTATTATTTGTTTCTTTATCATAAGATTGTATAAAGTTATTTAATTAAATTCATTTAGTTAGTTCCTTTGGGGACTTGAATGTGGGGAGGTTGACCCTGTGCAATCCTTCCTGAAAATCCTTACAGACTGAACTCTGGGTCTCCAGCTACTTTCTATGGGAGTTGGGTTTTTTTTTTTAAGGCACTGGAGATGGGAAATGAAATGAACTCTAGCCCACCCAAAGGTTACAGCACCACCTATTACTATGATTGCCTGACACTTCCCATTCCTGTTTTCGGTGGCATACAACTTGGCCAAACTTTAATCACGGGTCATGAAATATTCCATGCAGAAAATGGTTGAATTGTTTTGAGAATGAGGCTGGGGAAAAACACTTTTTTACCTATGTTAAAAAATTCTGGCAACCTGACCTCACATCCACTTGCTTTGAAGCAGGAACTTGCAATTTGACAGAGGGGTGTGGCCTTTGTATTAGGGATGTGCCTTTTGATGTCTTGGTGAAAATCCGCCCAGATTTTGCAAAGTTACAGGCCTTTGGAAAAATAGCAGTCGGCACATGCACAGTACAGAGATTTTAGCAGATAAAAATATCTGAAGATTCCATCCTCACTGAGCATGCTCTAACACCTTAAAGCGCCTACTGCTGACCGACTGTACATGTGTCATCCTCCCTGAGCGACTGAGCATACTCCACCTGGGCTGAAGTTGGATTCTCCCTGTAATAGCTGCTCCCAGCTGTACCAGACCCTTCATTATTTATCTCTCCCCGAATGTGTGCGTCATCTGCAAACTTTATCAGTGACGATTGTGTCTTTTCTTTCAGACAATCATCAATAAAGATGTTAAATAGTATAGGGCCAAGAACCAATCCCCATTGGACCCACTGGAAACACAGTCACTCGATGACAATTCCCCATTTACAATCACATTTTGAGACCTGTTCATGAGACATTTTTTAATGTGTGCCATGTTAATTGTATATTGGTCACGTTTTTTTAAATCAAAATGTCAAGCGGTACTAAGTCAAACACCTTATGGAAGTCTAAATATATTGCATCAGTGTAAGAGACCTTGACGTAGGCAGTATGGCCTAGTCATTACAGCTGGTTGGATGTAATGGAGTTGAGGGGAGGCCAGGAGGCAGGGATTTCCCTAGACCAGGGGTCTCAAACATGCGGCCTGCGGGGTTATTTCCTGCAGCCCGCCAAGCTCCCCATGCCCCCCCTGTGTTATTTCCTGCAGCCCGCCAAGCTCCCCATGTCCCCACCCCACATTATTTCCTGTGGCCGCCAAGCTGCCTGCACACCCCCCCCCCCCAACGTTATTTCCCACGGCCTCAAAGCTCCACTCACCCACTGCCCCCCCAGTGCGCTGCATCCCTGCTCCTCTGCCTATCTCCAGGCGCTTCCCACTGCCAAACAGCTGTTTGGCGGCACTTAGCGCTTTCCAGGAGGGAGCGGGGAGCTGCGTGCTCAGGGGAGGAGGCGGAGAAGAGGCGCGGCAGGAATTTGGGGAAGGGGTTGGAATGGGGGCGGGGAAGGGGTGGGAAGAGGCAGGGCAGGGGCAGGGCCTCATGGAAGAGGTGGAGTGGGGGCAGGGGCAGCGGCGGGGGGGGTGTCAGTGATGTGGCCCTCGGGCCAATGCACTAGTCCTCATGTGGCCCTTGTGGTCATTTGAGTTTGAGATCCCTGCCCTAGACCCCCCTGGAGGGGGTGTACATCCCCCTGAATTCCCCCCCCCCCCCCCGTTACAAAACAGTGTTACCAATGTCGTTGGTTGGACATTTGAACTGAAATAGAGACATTAATACACACTTTTTAAGCATATACAGTATATGAGAAAATACTTGTACCTGAGAAAGCATAATGGGTTTGAAAAGTATGAATAAAGACTAGCTTCCTCATACAGCTGTTATTTATGACAATGTCGGCACATTTGTTTCGTCTATATTGGCCTACCTAATCATTTTAAATTATTATTTGTAAGCAAGGTGTGAATGAACTCTCCCCTGATAGCTAATGATGAGCCAGTGGTGGGTGGAAAGGCTTCAGGACCAGACTGTATTTACGTGAACACACCTACTCTACCTAGATATCCAGCAGACAGAGCTGTGCTGCCCAAGTGATTAATTTTGGCTGGTGTTGAGTTACAAATCACTTTAGTATTGAATGCGGGGGGGCGGGGATCATGAAATGTTGTTATCCGTATTGTATGAGTAAAGGGCAGCAGAACTGTGTTTAACCTGCCTGAATGAGGGGGGGCTCCTTCGCTGCTTAATTTTTTGCGAGGACTTGCCAGGGCTGAGCCCCAGCACCTCTAGGCTTGGCAGTTCATAGCCCCGGCACTTCTGGGCTTGTTACATCAGTTATGAAAGTAACTGACTTGCTTGAGCCCTGGCACCTCTTTCATTACAAATTAAGCACTGGTCACCCTCAACTGAACTGCACTCCCTAAGCAGGAGGTCTGGAGGCCATATCCTAGTGAAAAGAGAGAGGTGGGGCACAGGTGTTTTGCTTGGTGGTGTGAGCTAAGAGTCACAAGCACTATTGGACTTGCCCCTATCTCCTGTTTAGAGAGAGCTGATTAGGCTCCAAAGAGTCTTTGGTTTGTTAAGTATAAGAGAAGTAGCCGTGTTTGTTGCTTCTACAGATCCAGACTAAGAGTCCCATGGCACCTTATAGACTAACAGACGTATTGGAGCATAAGCTCTCGTTGCATCCGACGAAGTGGGTATTCACCCACGAAAGCTTATGCTCCAATACGTCTGTTAGTCTATAAGGTGCCACAGGACCCTTTGTTGCTTCTTTGGTTTGTTAAGTGACCACTAGAGCTTAAATCAATCACTGATAATCAGATCTAAGTGCTTAGACCTGCTGTGGGACAGTGTTTCTGTGGAAGAGACAGCCCAGTCTGCACTAGCAGCGAGGTTCCCCCACTGAGAGCTGACATCACTGAGAGCTGAGCGGAACCGCAAGAGACTGACTCGCAGAGCTCACAGTGGCAGGTCGCAGCAGAAGGTGACAGCGCAGGGCCATTGGGGACGGAGCAGGAGAGTGAACGGTGGCATGATAAACAGCAGCAGCCAGAACATTTGGTTGTTGGATTATGTTTTAGTGACTTGGCTCCAAAATGCTAGATTTGTGACTGGGAAACTTATATAAATATACATTTCCTAATAGGCCAAGGTTGTTCTCACATCATTGCTATCTCGAGAGGTCATTATCTTGGGGAGTTTCTGTACTAAACTTTATTATTATCATCATTAATTTGTATGCAAGAACAGCCATATTGGGTCAGACCAATGGTCCATTTACCCCAGTATCCTGTCTTCCGACCGTGGCTATTCCAGGCGCTTCAGAGGGAGTGAACAGAACAGGGAATCATCAAGTGATCCATCCCCTGTCGTCCACTCCCAGCCTCTGGCGAACATAGGCTAGGGACACACAGAGCATGGGGTTGCATCCCTGCCCATCCTGGCTAATAGCCATTGATGGACCTATCCTCCATGAACTTATCTAGTTCTTTTTTGAACCCTGTTATACTTTTGGCCTTCACAACATCCCTGGCAAAAAGTTCCACAGGTTAACCATGCATTGTGTGAAGTACTTCCTTTTGTTTTAAACTTGCTGCCTATTAATTTCATTGGGTGACCCCTGGTTCTTGTGTTAAGTGAAGAAGTAAATAACACTTCCTTATTCATTTTCTCCACACCAGTCAAGATTTTATAAGCCTCTATCATATCCCCTCTTAGTCGTCTCTTTTCCAAGCTGAAAAGTCCCAGTCTTTTTAATCTCTCCTCATATGAAATCTGTTCCATACTTCTAATAATTTGTGTTGCCCATCTCTGCACCTTTTCCAATATAACTTTTTTGAGATGGGGTGACCAGAACTGCACACAGTATTCAAGATGTGGGCATACCATGGATTTATATCAGAGGTGGGTAAACTTCTTGGCCTGAGGGCCACATCTGGGTATGGAAATTATATGGCGGGCCATGAATATTCATGAAATTGGGAGTTGGGGTGCAGGAGGGGGTGAGGGCTCTAGCTGGGGGTTGCAGGCTTTGTGGTGGGTCCATAAATGAGGAGTTCAGTGTGTGGGAAGGGGCTCCGGGCTGGGGCAGGGGGTTGGGGTTGCGGGGGGGCAGGAGGATGAGGGTTTGTGGTGCAGGAGGCTGCTCTGGGCTGGGACCAAGGGATTTGGAGGGCAGAAGGGGGATCAGGGCTGGGGCAGCGGGTTGGGGCATGGGAGGGGGTCAGGGGTGCAGGCTCCGGCGGCCCTTACCTCAGGCAGCTCCCAGAAGCAATGGCATGTCCCCCCTCCGGCTCCTACGTGGAGGCTCAGCCATACAGCTCTGCACGCTGCCCCGTCCACAGGCGCCACCCCTGCAGCTCCCACTGGCCGTGGTTCCCAGCCAATGGGAGCTGCGGGGACAACACTTGGGGTGGGGGCAGCATGTGGAGCCCCTTGGCTGCCCCTACATACAGGAGCTGGAGGGGGGACATACCGCTGCTTCCAGGAGCTGCGTGGAGCCATGGTACACATGGAGCAGGGAAAGCCCCCGACCCGGCTCCCCTGCAGGAGCTCGAGGGCCAGATTAAAATGTCTGAAGGGCTGGATGCGACCCCCAAGCCATAGTTTGCCCACCCCTGGTTTATATAGTAAAAGTGGAGGAGTTTGGTTTGCCAGACTGATCAGTAAGCCAATATTGACAACCTATATGAAAATGCTGCAAAACACCATGCCTCCGGACTGCATCAGCATGTAGAAAGCCTTATAAGCCAGAGTGACGGGGCAGAGTGGCCCTGCACTGGTACCACAGGGGTTAACCCTTCCTTCCTGGTAGAGGAAGCCCCGCCCCGGAAGCCTTGCTGGGCATGCTCCAACTGGAGCCTAGGTATAAAAGCCTGCAAGCGGTTCAGTCTTCGCTGACTACCGGAGGAGAAGGAAGCACACTGCCAGGTCCTGAGGTGGGACAGCCAATACCCCAGGGGCCAACCAAGCCGGGACGCCCTCTGCACCCCAGACAGAGGACGTGACAGGAGGGGACGGACCAGAGAACCAGACATTGAGAGTAGGAAGGGACCCAGGGGGACTTTAGAAGCCGGCAGCGTTAAAGCCACACTGACGCTTGGCGTGCTGTGGGCGGATCCCCGCCGAGCTAAGCGAAAGGGGGAACCCCGCTAACAGGAGAGCCCTGGGTCGGGACCCGGTGGAGAGGGTGGGCCCAGGTCCTCCTACCACTCCAGCCATTAGGCTGTACTTCCCCACTGGAGAGAGGGAAGTATATGGACTCTGGCCGCTGGGCCACACTGCCCTGCATCTTGGGGCGAGGTATAGGGACTGGCCGCTGGGCCACACTACCCTGAACCTCGGGGCAAGGTATATGGACTCTGGCCGCTGGGCCACACCGCCCCGATACCCAGGGTGCGACGCACGGACTTGGGCCATTAGGGCCTGCTACCCCGCCCAAGGGGGCGAGCAAGGGGAAACCGGCCATTAGGCCACAAAGGATGCCCTTAAGGGGGCGGGCGGAAGGACTTAAGAGTGGCGAGGCCCCAACACCTCAGCCACCCCCTCCACAAAGGGGTGCTGCGATGCTGGACCCGTCACAGCCAGTCACTGTCAAAGCCAATTTTAGAATAACTTAATGAGGCTGTTAAGAATGCTGGAGACACAACTTAGTTTATGTGACCCAACATGGCTGTCACATCATACTTTCTATTTAAGTAAGAGATACCACACACTACAAACTGGAGGCCTATGTTAAGTGCATGGTCACTTGTTAATCCTGAAGTTGGACACTGGTTTCGAACAAGACCGGCAAATGCTCACTATCTTTCTGAAAAATCTCAGCTGACTGTCTAGAAGCATGTGGTGCAAACAGTGAAGACTCAGCAGTTGAAAAAGTGAAGAACTCTGTCACCATATTCAAAAAATGTGCATACATGGCCGACGAATGCATCGATGCAAATGGGCAGCAAGTATTAAGTCATTGTGCATGTTATCTTGTTGTCCGTGATAGGCCAATAGATGCATTCTAGATCTTCAGGTTATAGAAGACCCATCAGCTGTGTGTGTGACATCTTAGAAGAGTTAAATGCTTGTAAATTAAACCCCAAAGAGATGACTGCTTGTGCATTTGACAAAGCTACAAAATTCTCTGGAAGACATAGTGGAGTACAAGCTTTGCTCAGAGAAAACTGCAACCCTAATCTCTCCTGTACACACTGCAGAAGCCATCTACTCCAACTAGCACTAGGATGAGCTGCAGAATCTTCAAAAGATATTAAAAAGCCATAAACTTAATGGCTCTCTTTTTTTTTCCAGCAAGAGTCCAAAAGGACTGAACATCTTGGAAACAAATAGAAGACACACTGGAACTGAAGTTCAAATTAGTCCAACCTGGGAAAACCTGCTGACTTTCTCATGAGCGATTCTTGGCTGTTGTCTTAAAATTACTGCAACCGTTATTATTGGCTTTGGAAAGTATCCACCAAGATAGGACAGAGCTAAGTAGTGAGGCTGGTGGACTACTTTTGTTACTAAGTTCAGAGAAGACTATCGCCATTCTCTCTTGTAAGTCTACTGTTAAAACCACTTGGGTCATTAAACAATGTAATCCAGGCATCTGCTACAACAGTAGTAGATCTTTGTCCAGCAACAGAAGCTATCCTTGGATCAATCAGAGATATCCATTGAAAACATACTGGAAGAAGCAAAGATGTCACTCCAGAAGTTGACTAATGAAGGTACTTATATTGACTCCTTAAGTGAAGAGGACAAGATGTGTTTGTTAAGCCAGCTGAAATAGTACACAGACTTGATTCTTACAAATCTACAATAGCAATTTCTGGATTCTACTCAACCTCTATGTAGCTTTTACAGATGCCTGTCTTTTAAAACAATGACAGTTGAGTGGAGAGTGAGGCACTGCCAGCAATGGGGCTGCCATGTGATCAGGACTGAACAGAGAATTTTGAATAGAGTGTAATATCTTACGATGAACAAATGAAGATTTAACTTCAACTTCATCACCACTAGTGGTTCGACCCAATCTTTGTGCTATGTTTCCTGGGATGAAAGAAGTAGGAATCCATCTCTTGCTACTCCCAGTCATAATGGCTACAGTTGAGCATTCTTTTTCCTCATTGAATAGAATTGTGTTCTGAAAGAAGTTGCCTTCTGCCTGATCATGAGCATATCATGAAGGACTGGAAGTAACAGAAACACAAGAAGACACCAAAGAGTTGTGCAAAATTACAAGAAACCGAGGATGTAGATGTCGTGCTTCACAGTAGGCTTGAGTAGCCAACTTTAACTTCTGTGATGATTTTAAAACATGAGTTAAATCTAATAAAATGGTCGTGAAGCATTTTTTAGTTTTTACTATAGTGCCATACAGCCCACCTTCGCCCTCAGTCTCAATCCTTGTCGGCTCTCACCCCTCCCACACACACCCCCATACATTCAAACACACACACCCTAATTTTAATTCCTGGGGGAAACACTGCCAGGAGGCAGTGGTTCAGCAAGCAGGGTTCAAAGCAGTTTTGAGTGTCAAAATCAGTAAGCAAGAGTCAGGGTCAGACGCAGGCCAGGATCAGAGACCAAAGATCTGGGGACAGGGCCTGGAGCTACAGCAAACCAAAATTCTGCATGAATGCCCAGACAACTTCCTGGGACATCTTCCAGGGTTAAATAGTAAGCGTGGGACAATCAGAGGGCCGCAGGGTGCTGTCACTGTGGCTGCTTTGGGCGGGATTTCCTGTGGTGCCTAATCTCCACAGTGCTCTTTAGATAGGGCTCTACGTAGCCTCCTGGTGGTTATGTAGAAATGTCAGCTGCCCCGGGCACCGCACATCCAAATTCTAGTCCAACATATCCTTACAATCAACCCTATTATCTTTATAAACCAAACTTTTTTTTAAAAAAAAAATCAGATCACAAATTAGTTTGACAGGATCTGTTTTCCATAAGCCCATGTTGATTTATATTAATTACATTACCCTCCTTTAATTCTTTATTAATCAAGTCTCATATCAGCTGCTCCATTATCTTGCCCAGGATGAATGTCAGGCCTATAACTACCTGGGTCATCCAGTTTACCCTTTGTAAAAATTGGCACAACAGTAGCTTTCTTTCCATCTTCTGGAACTTTCCCAAGGCTCCAAGACTTATTGAAAATTAACATTAGTGGTCCAGCAAGCTCCTCAGTCAGCTCTTTTAAAACTCTTGGATGCAAGTTCTCTGGACCTGCTGATTTAAAAATGTCTAACTTTAGTAGCTGCTGTTTAACATCCTGCTGAGTTACTAGTGGAATGGAAAGAGTTATCAGATGATACGACCACATCAACTTATTTCCCCAACTACAGCACAGAAATATTTACTGAACACTTCTGCCTCTTCTGCATTATTATTATTAGTAAATCTACCTTTTCCATCTAGCAATGGACCAATACCATTGTCAGAATTCTTTTGGTTCAATATAATTTAAAAATTCCTTATTGTCCTGCTAGCCATAGATTTCTCCTTGTGTCCCTTTGCATCTATCATTTTTTTTACAATTCCTAACTTCTGATTTTTATTCATTGGACACTCAGAAAATGAGGAACATATAATTAGTGGCCCCTGTGTACAGTTTGCTTTAAGCCACTTGCCCAGCTTCACACAGGAACTCTGTGGCAGAGGCAGGGATAAAATCCAGTTCTTCAGAGGAGCAATCAATTACCTTAACCATAAGACCATCCTTTCTCTCCCTGCTATCCTCTGCTTCATTCACTGCACACCTCCCAACTTCTGCAACAAATGCGGCAGGGGTCTCACGGACAATAGCCTCCTTCACTACACAAGCCTGATCCATCCCCAGAGCAGATCAGCCTGGAAAATGAATGGGGTGGGAGTTCAGGGGAAATAAAAGTATATGACCATGTCATTGGAGACTGTATTATAATGCAGGCATACAAGGGACCTGAATTAAAGTTGAACGGGCAACCTTAATTCTGGCATTTCTTAACATTTGAGTTTGTAATCTTAATAATATTCTTTTAATGTCGTTTGGTGTGTGTAATAGATGTATATATCCCCAGAACAGGCACCAAGGACTCTCTCAGTGAACCCAAAGCATCTAACCCTGAGACAAAGAGCAAACAGATGGTACCCAATGGGAATGTAAGCCTCCCCACACCACTACTGTGTGTCACCTTTGATCTGGAAGGATCCCGAGTCCAGTCTCAGTGCAGGACTTCTGAGCTGAGTGGCAACAAAGGGGCCACTCAGTGCCAGGTGTGGGGTGTTTTTTTAATGCAGATGCCAGTCTAATGGTGTGACAGGGTTGGGACTCACCACCGCAGCGCCTCCTGCCAGTCAGTCTGGGAATTAGCTCTCGGCAGTCCCGGAGCACCCTCCGCCAGTGGTGTCCCGTCCACCGCTATCTTGCTGGCATCCGGACCCGCGTTGCTCCCCGCTCGCGGTGTCCTCTTCAGGACACTGCCCTCCAGCAGTGCCCCCTAGTCCACACTCACCCCCTTCCGGGGGGGGGGGGGGGGGGGGGGGGGGGGTTAACAGCTGTCTTCCAGTTTGCCCCTGCCGCAGTGGCCAACCACACCTCAAAGTCTATCCCCTTCCTTCGGGGGTCTGGTGCAGCTTGTTATAGCCACTTCCCATGGCCAGGTGCAAGATAAGGGAGAAAGCGGGGGGGGATCCAGGCCCGCCCACTACTCTGGGTCCCGACCCAGGGACCCTCTAACAGCAGCTTCCCTGCCCTCCTTCTCTCCCCTCGTCCGCCTGCTCTCCCTGGGTCACTTCCCCGCTGACCCCTTTTCACCCTCTAGGCCCTTCTGGTCAGGGCCTGCAGCCTGGCAGGTAACCGGCTGGAGCTCTCCTATGCTCCCCTGCGCTGCGCTGTCCTGGGTGCTAGCCTCCTAGCTCAGGAGACAGATCTTCATCTCTAAAGGCCTGGGAGAGACTGAGTACTTCTCTCCTGGGCAGCCTTTTTATAGGACTGAGCCTGTCCCTGATTGGCTGTCTCCAATCTGGGCCCTGATTGGCTCCCAATAAGCCCTTCTCACATTGGCTGCCGTTCTGCACAGGTGCACTGGCCTGCTGCAGCCCACACTCTCACGGAGGGGGGCAGCCGCCCCACTACAAGTGGGTAGACGGCTAAGACACCAGACAGCTGGCAGATGGTAACATTTGGTCAAGGTTGACCTGGCTGTATCCAAACCTCCACCTTAGAACTGAATAACTAAACAGCAACCTCTTGAGCTATCCAGGCTTCTGAGCAACTGAAATACTAGGGCATTCCCCGCATCCCTGTGTTTTTGTTTGTTTTTTTCTCTTTCTAAAAGGATGTTTACACATGTGCTGCCTGCCAGAGCTGGTGATCTAGTGCAGATGCAGAGGGTTCTGTTGAACCAAACATCGCATGAACCTGAGTGGCAGATTGCAACAGCATGGTGGTTTTGAATGTGAATAATGACTACTGAGTAGATGCAAAGTGCATCAATTAATCTTACTTAAAAAGGGCCTGGCTCACTTGCCCCAAATGTTTGTCTACAATATTTATTTCTGTTACACAGGAATAATAGCAATGTCAAGCACTTGGGGCGTCACATCCTGTATGTGCAAACGCCATCCCATTCTCCTCTCCCCTAACGTTACTTCTCTTCCAATCACAACCAAAAGCTGGCATGTTACGACAGTTTTTCCTAAGTGTTTGGTTGAATGAGAAAAATCAGTGCTGGTTTATTTATCCTTGGATAGGAGGGAATGGTTATTTCAAACTGTTTCAAATTGCTCTAGTCCCTGCTGTACAGTGTAGAAAAAAAAATAAACACCATGAGCATGGATCTGATCTAATGCTGATTTTACAATGGTCTAACTGTACAGTACTGACTTAGAACCAGGCCCTTTCTAAACCAAAGAGCAGCGTTAGTGGGGCTGGTTGAAATATTCTGAAGGAAACATTTTCCTGTTGGAAAATGGGGTATTATTAAAACTGACGTTTTCTGTGGGGAATGATTGATTTCAGCAGGTGTTTCCAGCAGGAAAATTCAAATGGAAATATTTCATTTTGGCTTCGGTCAGCATTAATCTCTGCATCCAACTGGGCTGCAGCAGTGTGTCATAGGAGTTGTAGATACATGTCCCTCATTATCCTTTCTCTCCTATGGGTCCTGCTCCCCAGCCAGACTACATCTCTCCCTGTAGCCAAGGTGTGTCATTTGAGACAAAAAAACAAAATGTCAAAATATTAAATTTCCTATAGGACAGTAATTCCCTTTTTTGACCAGCTGTAAGTGTCAGCCTGTTTGTATCTCTTTCTCTAGCTTCCTAGTGTTAGCTTAACGTTTGGAGTTATGGTGAATAACCCCCAAAGCTTTATAAAGCACAGGCTGAAACAAAGCAAATAAACGTAGGCTTTAAACAGCTCAGAGTTCTAAAGGCAGAACCCAGAGGGGAAAATGAAACAACTTCATCAAATGGGCCATTAAAATTATTAATGTGAGTCTTAAAAAGGGTCTATTCTGTGTAAATTTTGCCCTATGTTGACCCTTCTTGGTGCCGGGATGGGCAGCCGCAGACCCGACATGCAAGTCAAGTCAATGCAGATGAAGGGGCTACTGGACACTTACAGATTCCAGTGGCCCCAATGCCTGCCTGGGGGAGTGGGCCATCCCCAGACTGTAGCTCTCATGCCATTCCAACGGGCTGGAATAGTAGCCATAGAGGTATGCACTTCAACCCTAGCATGCGTCCCTCTGCTGGGGAATGGAATCTGTCTCCATAGCCCAGCGGGTTGTTCTGGGCTTGAGAATTATTTTCACCCTCTTTCTGTGTAATCTGTAACCATGTTTTGGAACTGAAATTAGTTCCCGTACAAAATGACGCAATGACTGTGCATGTTCATTACGTTTTGCAGCCCCCTGGGTTGTAGGTCAGCATAGGTCACAGTGAGGGGTTCTATCCAAGGTAACAGATGAGTCAAGAACTCTGCACATGTACAAGGAACCCAGGAGCCTTCCTTCCCCTAGCCTCTGCTGTAATCATTAAGGGCCATTTCAGGTCCATTAGCCACACCCTGTGTGTAGAGAAGGTTCATTGTGCAGCTGTATCCCAGCCCCCAGGTCCTCCCTAGTATGCAGAGTGAGCTCCCACACTTAGAACTGGCTGACATTTTTCACACTAACTTTTTTTTGTCCAAAAAAGGGCCTTTTCCCCCCAAACAAGAAAATTGCACATGCACATACATATAGTTTTGGGGCAGGTCTCAATGGAAACACTTTTTTTTTTTTGCTTTTCATTTCACCATGCCCCTTTTTCAGTAGCAACATAGAAACAAGGCGGGCGGGGGAGGAAAAAACCAACATGAACAACATTTCAAAAACCCTCAAAAACTTCTTATTTTTTTAATTGAGATTTCCGCCCCCCTCCAATGTGAATTTTATTGTTGTTTTCACAACACCCCGCCCCCCCCTGCGCCACACACACGTTTCCACCATGCAGCCTACCAGCAGAGCACAGCCTGATCTGCTCACTTCCTGCCCCTCTCTGTCCACTTTGGTCACCATGTTCCACACGGGGAACTGTGAGGGAGCCATTGCTCTTCTCCCCTTTAGAGAAGGGTCTGTAATTCTACTTGGTTCTTATCCAGGTTGTGCTGGGGGGTGGGAAGCTCCTGACTCCTTCCCTCCTAAGGCCTGGTCCTACCAATGACTTCAATCGAGCCCTTACCATGCACTCGCGTGTGGGCTCAGCAGAACCTGGCCCTGTGCTATTATGAATGGTTCCAACTAAATGTCATTCCTAGAGCTTCTCTTGCCAGATTTGTGTTTCCTTTGTTAAGTGATTAGAATGCACTCACTCCTTTAACACTGAGTGAGCCATGGCTGGTTTTTGTTTGAATAAGGATTTTGTTCTGGCTAAAACAAGCCAAATGGCAATGGTCAGATTACCCTGGATTTGTAGGATTTGATCTGGACTGTAATCTGACGCTAAATGGCTTTTAGTGAGCTGGAGGAAAGGAAGCTCTGTTCAGCCACTAGTGTTTTCATAAAGCTGCTACAATCTATAATTCATCCAAGTAACTGGTGGATACATTCCCCTACCTTAGCCAAGAAATCCAAGCCAATCCCACCTGAATACTAAAATCATGAAGATAAAACAATGTTTGGAGCCTGCTTGTGGCAATAAATCTCTGCCGTTTGTTTATATAGTCTCCACACTAGCAAAGCCCACAGCAACCAAAAACCGCTGGCACAAACAGCTGTTGGGCTAGCATGAGGTTCACAGCAGGTAGCTACTGCATCACTCTCCATGGAGAGAGGAAGCCAAAGAACATATGAGGTCCTCAACGCGGCAGTGTTTAAAGACAATGAGAAGAGAATCATGCCGACTCCTGACTTACACGGGCATAACCCCCCTGAAATCAATAGTGACACCAGTATACAATGTGGTCAAGAGGTCATACTCAGAAAGAGGCTATAAGTGGTTACACTCACCACCGTAGCACTGCTTGGCAGGAGGCTGGGGTGTTGAAGAGGTATTCCCCTCTAGCACTGCATGTTGGTCGCCTCCTTGGCCATGCGATGGGCTGATTCCATCATGACTCAGCTCTCTGGCTAAGTCCCGTCTAATCCAGACCCCTTCCAGGGTGACAAAAGTACGAAACGTCCCAACACAAGCGATCTCTCCTCTTGAGCTATTCCTCATCCCATTCTTTAGGCTCAATCTCCAGCCCCATCCTGGGCTCAATATTCCTTATGTTGGGTTTATATGCCCCTTCCTCAGGGCTGCTAGGGGAACCCAGGCCCACCTTCTGCTCTGGATTCTGACCCAGGGACACGGCCTTGAGCAGCTACGTCTGCTCCTTCAGACATGGTGCTCTTTCCCTGGGCCATGTCCTACCTCTCAGCCCCGTGTGCTGCTTCCCTGCCACCTGTGCTTAACTCAGCCTCTCATCTGGTTCCCAGGTCTCTGGCATCTCCTTAGGTCCTCCCAGCTCCTTCTTTCTCTGCTGGAATATTTAACCATCAGGACTGTCTCTTTCCAGTGATTGATTTGTCTGTGTGGCCTTCTTTAGCATACCTTCCCCAGGTCCTTCGCAGAGAGAGAGGGAGCTCCCTACCTCCTCTCTCCTGGGTCCTCCTCTAATTGAGCTCTCCACTCTGTTTCTGTAGTCTTCTCTGATCTTTCCCCCACCCCTCTACCCAGGTTTTCCTGGGGCACAGCGGGATGAGTAAAGACCTGTCACAAAGAGCAGCAGTGAATGCTCAGGAGGTGGCAGGAGAGATGTAGGGCTGTGCAAAGGCCTTGTGGTTCCATCAGCACAACTGGAGCTGTGGTTATCTCTTCGTAAGGACCCAATATCTAGGAAAGAGCTTGCTGTTATTACTTGTGGTGGCCCCCAACCAAACCCCCAGCTCTCAGCACCTCCCAGCATTTGGACTTGCTCAGTTCTGGATCCAAGCATGCTTGGTGTCTGTCTCTGTCATGGGCTGGGCTAAGACCCTAGATCTGACAAGCCATAAACGTCAGAGAAATCTGGATGTGGATCCCAACTTCACATCTCGGTCCCCTCACCAATTGCTGCTAAATTGAAATAATGCGGTATCCACGGGGTTAAGAGGCTGGTTTGCTACTGGCAAAGCTCGGGCTGTTCCTCAAATTGATACAGTGACTGCCCACTGCTCCTTGGTGTGGAACGGGGAATATGGGCCAGGCATAAGGATGGACAAGTCGCTATGGGCAACATTCAGCACCATGCTGCTCCCATGAACTTACATGTTCTAGAACCATACTTGATTCCTAATACATGTATCCAGTTATCGTGGTATCAGGCGCAAGAGTCCTTTGGAGATATATTGGTAAATAGATAAATGCCTGATAAAGGTAAAAATCAACACAATCCATCTGATTTATGGTGAATGTTCTGTTATGACTCATTACAAGTCAGTCACCTGTTTTACTGTAACTATAGACCTAGCAAGAGCATTCTCCCTTCCCTTCTGTGTCTGTGATTTGCAATTGCTGCTATACTATAACCAGATTTCAGGCTCTATCAAAGCTACCTATCTATTCATGAGGCCCATCACCTTAGTATGGATTAAAAGAACCAGGAATGGAGCCATATACCTAGGTCCTAGGTAGCTAGAGACGCTATGACTTTTTTCAGTATCTAACCATAAGATCAAGAAGAAACTGGGCCAGCCCATGCCAGTCTGGAAACCCCAGGACGGCTGCTGTAGGACTCTGTTGCAACGGGTTAAGACGACACCGTTCAACAATCATCTTAGCTTTTGTCCTCACGTGCTCTTCAAAATCATGCCGAACTTTATAGCCAGCTGCATACACTGACTGCCTTTGCACTCTGTGAAAGTGGATTTGATGCACTCGCTCTCTCTCTAATACAAATGGTGTTGAGAAAAAAGAAGAAAACCACTCAAGGAGCCCTGATTGCTTCCTCATCAGGCTACAGCTCTGGCCTCTGTACATCTGGTTTGCACTTGCTTTCACTTTGACTCACTTCATGTTAAGCCTGCCGGTTATTAACGGGAACAAATTGCACTCGTGTTCCTTTCAGCTCCATAATCGGGGGGAGATTTCATACCCATAAAGACACATTAGATCGGCGCGATAACACTTTTAGGGGATGAGGAAGTAATCAGAGACTCCTGCCGGCTTTAACACTTTGGATACTGACGCAGTATATGGAGTAAAAAGAAAATAAGAAAGAAAGAAAGAACCCACATCGGATGAAGTGGGTTCTAACCCACGAAAGCTTATGCTGAAATAAATTTGTTAGTCTCTAAGGTGCCACAAGTATTTCTTTCTTTCTTATTTTCTTTTTGCTGACACAGACTAACATGGCTACTACACTGTAACCTATCAGTATGTGGAGTGTTTCCCTGAGCTAAAGGGGGAAGTTGTGCCACGTGCCTGAGATACAGCCACTCAGCTCCAGAAACTATCACTGGCCTCAGCAAACAGCTTACAGGGGGGCTTTCTATCACCACTCCTTGCTTTGCATTACACATGTCCCTTTGATGGGGATTAAAAAAGCAAAGAAAGGACAGACGTGAAAACTCACAGTGCCCTTGATTAAAAGTAAAACAAGAAACAGCATGGAAATGATTCTGGAGATGTAACATTTGCAGATATAATATAATATAATTAATTAATAATATCCCCCCCACCATTATGTAGCACCTGTCACGTAAGGAGCTCAAAGTGCTTTACAGACATACGACAATTAATGTCCACAATGCTCTGGTGAGGTAGATAGATGCCTTCGTTCTGTGGTGATGGACATCTGCCTAAGACCGATAGATACTAATACTAGATAACGAAAATAAGAAAGAAAAACTTGTAGCACCTTAGAGACTAACAAATTTATTTCAGCATAAGCTTTCGTGGGTTAGTACCCACTTCAGTGCTACAAGTTTTTTTTTCTAAGGTGCTACAAGTTTTTCTTTCTTATTTTCGTTTTGTTGACACAGACTAACACGGCTACTACACTGAAACCTAATACTAGATACTAATTTCTAGAAGTCTGACAACTTTTTAGGGTTGCCAACCCTCCAGGATTGGCCTGGAGTCTCCAGGAATTAAAGATTAATCTTTAATTAAAGATTATGTCATATGATTAAATCTTCAGGAATTTGTCCAACCAAAATTGGCAACCCTATTTACCAAGCGCCAAGCAATGACTTGCTTGAAAGGTAGCTAAAGAAATTAACAAGCTCTGATGTAAAAGCAGTTAGAGGATGCCACCTAGTGGCCAAGAGACAAGGTGGGTGAAGTGATATCTTTTATTGAACCAACTTCTGCTGGTGAGAGAGACAAGATTTCGAGCCACACAGAGCTCTTCTCCAAGTCTGGGAAAGGAACTCCCAACATCACAGCAAAATGTATGGTGGAACAGATTGTTTAGCATAAGTAGTTAGTCCCTTACAATATGTGCTATTGAAGGTAGCCTGTTAACACCTTTGCAGTCATAGGACAAAAAGAGGGGATTCATGTTACAGAATGTTGTAATAAGCCATAAATCCAGTGTCCACCTTGCATTTTGCTGCACCGCTGTGAGTTCCTTTCCCAGACGTGGAGAAGAGCTCTGTGTAGCTTGAAAGCTTGTCCCTCTCACCAACAGAAGTTGGTCCAATAAAAGATATCACCTCCCCCATCTTATCTCTCTGACATCCTGCGACCGACACAGCTACAACTAGACTGCATACAACCTAGTGGCTAAGGCAGTTCTATGTTTCCACTAGCCCCTCATTTTGTACGTCCGTTGGCATGTGTATAACCCAGCCTGCCACCTGTGTGTCCCTGACTCCCAGTCCCATTGCTTCATTCTGACAGGTCACCTATTTATCTAGAGCCACATGCAAGACTGCAAGGGGTGGGAGGACACACAGGAGCTTTCCTCAGTTTGCACCCTTTGTGCAGGGACCAGCCCTCATCTGATGCACTTCAGCAGAGCTGGTTAGCTACCCAGGGGACAGCAGGCTTTCCAGTCCTAAGGGGTGCAGCATCACCTTTTCTGTGCACTAGGGGGAGCTTCTTTGACTTAATGGTGCGATCTGACCCTGCTGCTTCTGAATCTGTGCTTAGCAGGCCCTGGGCTCCCCAGCCCCTACATTAGACAAAGGTCCAGACGTTAGGCCTGGGACTCACATGGCCCAAATTCAATCCTGTACTCTAGCACAGTCTCTCTGTGTGACCTAGGGTAAGTCACTTAGCCACTCCATGCCTCAGTTTCCTCATGTGTAAAACTTGGCTAACAGCACCTCGGGGACAGCGTGAGGAGCTCAGGCACTATGGTGATGGAGGCTAGAGAAGTGCCTCAGACAGATGACCCTGACCAGCGCAGGAGGCGCATCTGGACTCTGGCGTGGAAAATTTCAGGGCCAAACATTTCCAAATTTGGATACCTAAAGTTAGGCCCCTTCCACAAACCTAAATTCAGGTGGCTAATTTTAGGCACCCACATCTGACAGTGGTGGCCGCTATCTCCTATTTCTAGTGAAGCTGCACCCAAATCCCTCAGGGGCTCTTGTACTAGAGCCAGCTGAAAAATTTCCAAGTGGAAAATGCTGACAATTCCAAGTTTTGGGGGGAAATTTTCAAGATAAATCTCACTTCTCTCTCTCTCCCCCTCTCTCTGCCCCCTCCCCCCCAGCTCTAACTTTTGTTTCACAGACCCTCCACGGAGGAAACAACCGAAACTGACTCTGCATTTAGAGATGCTGGCCCAGGGTGCACCCAATGGAGCCGGGATTCTCGATGGACACACACTGAGACACCAATTTGCTCCCTGCAATAATTCCTAGGGATTAAGATAAAGGTGGAGAGGTGCCTGTTCTGGTTTCTCAGGAAACAAGTCCATGAGGAACTGAAATGAAAACTCGGGTGGGTTATAAGAGATACAGGATGGTCCTGGGACAAAGGCAGAGGTGTAGGATGCAGGAGAGAGGAGTTCAGTTTCCAGACTGATGTGATGTCCTGTTTAGCCTTGGTCAAATCACTTAGTCTCTGTGATTCAGTTCCCCACCTGTAAACAGGGATAACAATTCTCTTCTCAGAGGAGCTCTTCCCTGGAGTACCCTATGGGGTTAGTGCAATGGGTCATCCTCAGAGAGTCTTCTCCATCTGTAATCCACTGACCTACTGCATGGGATCACCGCCATCTAGTGGCTGGTTCCAGCCCCTATAGAGACTGCTACTTAATGCCAGTCACACTGTTAGCTCCACTGGTCCAAGCCTGTGCTGACTGCTTGAGAACTGGAATGTCAGAATTTCCCCCAGAACAGAAATTCTGGAGAAAAAAAGTCAATCCAAATTGGAACCATAAAGCTGAAAAATTCCCATGAGCTGAAAGTTGCAAAACATTCCAATTTGGCACTGTCAAAATGCTTCATTTTGTTTAGACTATGAAATCTAATATACCTAGCACTAAGTCTAAACAAAGTGAATCAAAGCGGTTTATGCAGTGGTGTTGTAGCCATGCCAGTCCCAGGTTATTAGAGAGACAAGGCGGGTGAGGTAATCTCTTTTATTGGATCGCCTTCTGTTGGGGAGAGAGATGTTTTCAAGCTACACAGAGCTCTTCTCTGGGTCAGGGAAACATACTCAGAGGGCCCCAGACCTGAAGAAGAGCTCTGTGTAGCTTGACAACTTGTCTCTCTAACCAACACAAGTTGGGCCAATAAAAGACATTACCTCACCCACCTTGTCTCTCAAAATGTTTTAACATTGTTGCAATCAAACACTGACTTTTGCCTGTTGTAAACTGTGTTGAAATGTGCACGACCCCACAAAACATTGCAATTTTAGGGCAGCTGCATTTTTTGACAGAAAAGTGTTCTTTTGAAAATTGTTTGTCCAGATCCGCCTTCTGGAATAGGTTCAATCCCTGCTGATGACCCAGGGTAGGAACTGATAGAAAGAGGAGGCCCATATTGGAATCTGAAATCCTGATGTTTGGGATGAACATCCCTGTACAGGGTGAGTGTGTTGTTTTCCCCTTTTCTAGTGGTTGCTCACCATAGAGGATAACAACCTCTTACTGCTGGCTGCTACTGGAATTATTCTGCTAGCTAAGCTCACATGGAAAAGATGTGAGTAGTGGTGATGGTAGAGGCCCTGGGCTCTATCCCAACCCATGGCAAGGTGAAATTATAGAGTAGTAATTAATGTAGGGCTGTGTGTCAGTGGTTGGTTGATCAGGGAGGATATGTACTCTTCTACCCCAGTGCATGTGATTGTGTTTCCCTCTATAGCCGTCCACGGTAACTGTAGACCCTGCTACTCAGCTCATAGCTAAAGGAATTGTCATTTCATTCAGGAGGAAGAGGCCTGTGCTGAAGGTCCAGGGTTGGATCCATGCTGAGCCACTGCAGTGGAGAGGTCATTACACATAGGGAAATCCCAGGAAAACAATCTGGCCCATAGTTATTTCTCTCTATGGCACAATGTGGCATTTGATATAAGCAGAAACTGACTAGAGCACAGAGGAAAGAAACCCCTCTAAAGCTGGGTGTGCCATGTGAAAAATATGCAGTGATCAACTCTAACATCACAGGGGGCTGGATAAACCTTTTCAATTCAAATAAACCCAAAACTTAAAACAAAATTCAGTGAAAACTCCCAGATTTCACATTGGCTTATGTTAAAACTGGACAAGACTGTACGGCAAATTCACATAGTCAGAAGTAAAGTTGGACCAAAAATCTGGATTCAAAGAACTTTTGGAGTTTGGATGGAGCCGGATACCTAATCAATGCATTGTGACTGGCCCCTTTTTCTCTATAGGGGGCCAAAGCTAAATCCTGACCAGACCTAAACACCGCTGAACTTTGGGAGAAACCCAGGTCTGGATGCTGATCAGAACTCGCCAGCTTGGACCCAGCTCTGACTTTGATTGTGGCCAGTTCCGAGTTTTATTTCAGAGTCTCAGATTCTCCAGAAAGGTCTGTCCATTTTAGCAAGCCTCCTGACAAACCTGATCTGTGACAGAAGCTGAAACCAAGTGGATTCCCCACAGCCAGGGCCGGTGCAAGGAAGTTTTGCTCCCTAGGCAAAACTTCCTTGCACCAGCCCTGTGGCCCCACCCCTACAGCTAACACCACCCCTCCCCCACGGCAGCCGGCTCCCCCGCCCATGGCAGTTGGCTCACCCCCGCGGGCCGCGGCAGCCTCCCCCCCCCGCCCGCGGAGAGCTGCCCCCTGCATCCCAGCTCCACGCTCAGCCGCTGAACCAAGTGTGGAGCCGGGAGGCAGGAGGCAGCGCCGCCCCCCCGCAGCTTCCGGCTCCACACTCAGCCGCTGAGCCGAGCGCAGAGCCAGGAGCAGCCGCGGCGAGCCGCCCACCAAGCCCTGCTGAGCCCCAGTGGCACGGCAACAGTCCTCGCCACAGCAGGGCTTTGTGAGGAAGCGGGCAGCTGCCTCCTGCCTGCCAGTTCGAGCAGGGAGGCAGGAGGCAGCCGCCCGCCGCCAAGGGCAGCAAAATGCCGCCCCCCAAATCCTGGCGCCCTAGGTGACCGCCTAGGGTCGCCTGGTGATAGCGCCGGCCCTGCCCACAGCTCTCCTCCTGATCTCTGCTCAGACTTCCCCAGGATGCAGCAAGAAATATGGAAGGATGAGGATTGAAAGGAGTGCCTGTTAAGCCACTGCCAGGGCTCAATAAATCATTGTCAGGCAGCTTTGCTTCAAGTCTCTGCTGTGGAGAAGAAATGGCAAGACAAAATTAAATCAAAGGAGAAGGGAGCTGACAAATAATCCAATGTAATTAGGAGAAAGATAAATCAGCCTGTTATTTAATTCAGAAGAGGTGTAGGGAGGAATCTTGGACAGTCAGGGGCCTCAGACAGGGTGTGTGTGCTAAGTGGGGTCCTTGTGGGACGTAACTGACAAAAAGGTCCCCAGGTCACAGAATCCTGAGCACAAATTGGAAAACAAGAGAGCTGGGGCACTGAGAGTGACAGAGAGGTGACGATGCTGAGAAGCAGGGGAGCCTGGATGGTAAGAAAGAGCCTGACTCAGGACAGCAGGAGAGATCAGTTAGCAAACATGGCAAGAGGCTGGGTTAAGTGTAAAGTGTAAAGTGAGAAGAGTGGCTGGTTCCCAAGTGTTATGACAGATGCACAGCTGAGGATGTCGGCGCTATGAGAAAACGGACAGCTGTGTGGAAAAGGGAGCAAGGGAGAGGAGCAAATCCTAACCTCACTTGTACAGATACAGAGGGCAAACGCTTTGGTACCGTGGCCCATTCTCTGTGCTGGGGCCCAAGAAGCAGATAATGCGTCTTTGAGGACAGTGCCCCATCCCCCTAAAGGAGGAGACCATGGTGGTAACCCTCAACATGGCCTGGCAGAAGAGGGGGATGAAGGGGTGTTGGGGTTCAGCCGGTAGTTCATTCACAGCCTGGATCCATGCAATAGGCATTGCAGAGTTTGTGGGTCCAGATTAGAGAATATTAATTTTAATTTTTAAAGACATGTTCGTTTTCTTCACGGTGTTAAGGTGCCTTGGGTACTTTAACTGATGTGATACATGAAGGGGTGGGGGGAGTACTCCCTTTGATGGGCACCAAGAGTAAAGCAAGCAGAGAACAGACACCAAGAGGGATTGTACAGCTAACTGGCTGGCTGGGTGTCCATCAAAGGGAGCTACTCCACCCCCCCCCCCCCACTTCATGTATCACAACTGTGCAGTTCCATCCCTCAGCACATTGGGATGTCTTAAGTGTAACCTTAAATCTGAATTGGCAGGTGTGTAGTGTTGTTTGGGGGAGAATTACAACATTCTTGTAATGACTTTAACCCTTACATTACTGATTCAAATATTAAGATTGAGAGTGCTTACCCTAATCTTTTGCTAGGAATACAGGTGGGATGGGGGGCAGAAACCTACTATTTAAAGTTGTCCATAACTATCCATTACGAACACTTATGAGTTCCCACTAAAAGATGCCTGAGCCCCTACTATCAGTCACTACCCATTAATAGGAGTTCTGTGGCTGCATTCTTGCTTGGGCACCAGTGCTCGAAAAGCTCCCCGGGCCACTGCTGCCTCATCTACCCTGTGCAACCACAAACCCGGCCTGGCATTCTGGCCCACAACGCTAATGGTCAGAGCTCTTCTGCAGCCTGCCACTGCAATGATTTCTATCTGCACTAGGGTGCCACCTACTGGCTAGTGATAGATGTTGCATAGATCCATTTCCCCCCATGTGTGCCTTGGAGTACGTGTGTATCTATTTATTTGTTACCAGACGTCAGCCGTAGATACTGGGTGGAGGCTTTGGATGGTTACTGTGTGGTGTAGGACAAAGCAGGCTTTTCCATTCTGTGTCGTTCTGCCTCATGCTTGGTCACATTCTGTCTGTGTTGGTTCGTTTCCTAGTACACAATGAGGTGCCAGGTGCGCTGCTTAGACTATCAGGACTGAGGCAGATGAGGCTTGGACTGGCAGGAAGGATTATTGCTCTTAGCCCTGGGAGAGCATGACACCTGTCAGACTCCTCACTGGTTCAGAAGGACAGCATTTTACACATGCACACTGACTGCAGCCTCCTTGCTCCACCCATACTGGGTCAGACGAATGGTCCATCTAGTCCAGGATCCTGTCTTCTGACAGCAGCCATGCCAGGTGCTTTAGAGGGAATGAACAGAACAGGGGAATCACCGAGTGATCCATCTTCTGTCATCCAGTCTCAGCTTCTGGCAGTCAGAGTCTACGGACACTCAGAGAATGAGGTTGCATCCCTGACCATCTAGACCAGGGGTCTCAAACTCAAATTACCACGAGGGCCGCATGAGGACTAGGGCATTGGCCCAAAGGCCGCATCACAGACACCCACCCCTTGCCCCGCCCCTACTCCACCCCTTCTATGAGGCCCCACCCCTGCTCCGCCTCTTCCCTGCCCCCATTCCAACCCCTTCCCCGACAACCTCACCCCAACTCTGCCACCTCCCTGCCCCCGGGAGTGCAGGAGGGGTGCAGGGTGTGGCAGGGGGCTCAGGGCAGGGAGTTGAGGTGCAGGAGGTGTGCAGGGGGCTCAGGGCAGGGAATTGGGGTGTGGGGTGCAGGAGGGGTGAGGGGCGTGGCAGGTGGTCAGTGTGCAGGGTGTGGCAGGGATCTCAGGGCAGTGAGTGCAGGAGGGCTGAGGGGTATGGCAGGGGTCTCAGGGCAGGGAGTGCAGGAGGTGTGCAGGGGACTCAGGGCAGGGAATTGGGGTGTTGAGTGTAGGAGGGGTGAGGGGTGCATCAGGGGGTCGGGATGCAGGGTATGGCAGGGGGCTCAGGGCAGGGAGTTGGGGTGCGGATGGGTGTGGGCAGGGCCATCCCTAGCTATTTTGGTGCCCTACGCAGCCCCCCCCCCACAAAGGGGGGGGGGGGGCTGTGTGGGGCCCCAGGCCTCCACGGAGGGGAACGGGGTTGGCCACTTCCTGCAGGAAGTGGAGTGACCCAGCCCCAGTCTGCTCCATTCCCCTGGCTCCTGGCTACGCCACCGGCGAGTGCTGGGGGGCGGTTCCCCCCTCCCCCCAAGCCTGGGAGCCAGGGGAGCAGAGCAGGCTGGGGCCAGGTCACTTCCCGCAGGAAGTGGCCAGCCACCGTCCCCCCCAGAGGCCTGGGGCCCCAGCCTGGTCTGCTCCCCTGGCTCCCAGGCTTGTGGGGAGGCAGGAACCGGCCCCCAGCACTTGACGATGGCGCGGCTGGGAGCCAGCGGAGCGGAGCAGGCTGGGGACGGGTCGCTCCACTTACCATGCGGTGAGTGGGTCGGGCCTGGCTGCAGTCTTCAGGGGAGTGCGGGTGGGGCTGTGGGGGGGCAGGAAGAGGCGGGGCCGGGACGGAGCAGGGGCTGGAGCAGCACGCAGCTGCGCAGGGCACCAGGAGATTTCCTGGTGCCCTACCCAGCTGCTAGTGGCGCCATGGGGTAGGGAGAGGGGTGGGGGAGGTGCGGGTAGCTTGGCGGGCCGCACGGAAGAATCCCATGGGCCGCGTGTTTGAGACCCCTGAACTAGACTAATAGCCATTGGTGAACTTATCTAGTTCTTTTTTGAACCTCATTATAGTTTTGGCCTTTCTAACACTGGATTACCCTTGTCTACATGTTTCTTGACCCTGTCAAAGAATTATAATATATTGGTGAGGCATGATTTTCCTTTACAAAAGCCATGTTGACTCTGCCAACAAATCATGTTTATCTATTTGTCTGATAATTCTGTTCTTTAGTATAGTTTCAAGCAGTTTGCCTGAAACTGAAGTTAGGCTTACCAACCTGTAATTGCAACTGATTGTTTAGCAGGCTTAATGCTTCTGATGTACAGTAAAACCCCACTTATCCAGTCTAATCGGGAACAGGGCCAGATCAGACCATCAAAAGTCAAGATAAACTGGAGAATGAGAAAATGTGATGCTGCCATGCCATCTAGTGGCCACAGGAGAGATCTCCCGCTTCTGGGCCTGGAGTCCTGGTTGTTCAGTAAAAATGGAGAGATGGTTAAGGGAGGGTTGGATAAAGGAGGTTCTATTGAACATTAAAAAAAAATATTGCTGTTAGTTTTTGTGTCTTTTGCTAGTTGTTCTTCACAGTCTTTTTGGCCTGCCTAATTATATTTTTACACTTGACTTGCCGGAGTTTATATTCCTTTCTATTTCCCTCCGTAGGATTTCCGTTTGTTTTTAAAAGATGCCTTTTGCCTCAAACCCCTGTTTTTACTTTGTTGTTTAGCCATGATGGCACTTTTTTTTGGCTTTATGTTTTTTTTCATTTGGGGGCATACATTTAATTTGAGCCTCTATTGTGGCAGTTTTAAAAAGTTTCCATGCAGCTTGCAGGCATTTCACTTTTGTCACTGTACCTTTTAATTTCTGTTTAACCATCTTCCTCATTTTTTGTGTAGTTCCCCTTTCTAAAATTAAATTGTGCTGTGGGGGGCTTCTTTGGTGCCCCCCCCAAAAAAGTTAAATTTAATTATATTATGGTTGCTATTACTAACCAGTTCACCTATATTCACCTCTTGGACTAGAATCCGTGCTCCTCTTAGTACTAAATCAAGAATTGCCTCTCCCCTTGTGGGTTCCAGGACTAGATGCTCCAAGCAGCTGTCATTAATGGTGTCTAGAAACTTTATCTCTGCTTCCCGTCCTGAGGTGATGTGTTCCAAGTCAGTATGAGGATAGATGAAATCCTCCATTATTATTGGGTTTTCTATTTTTATAGCCTCTGTAATCTCCCTGAACATTTCACAGTTACCGCCACCATCTTGGTCAGTAGTGTATTCCTACTGCTATAGCCTTATTATTCAAGCATGGAATTTCTATCCATAGAGATTCTATGGTACAGTTTCATTCATTTAAGATTTTTACTGTATTTGAATCTATCTGAAAGAAAGCATACAATGCCTGTCCCCCACGAGGACGACCTAGGCGATGAGCTGGGCTTTAACACCATTGCTGCACCTGATTTGGAAGAGCAAAACCCCTGTTCTGCTCTAGCACCTTTCACAGTGCTATGTTAGTGTAACTTACTGGTCAGTGTGTGAGGCCCCGAGTCTGATACAGGTCACAGCTACAGAACCAGGCTCTTTAGCTCAAGCTGTAGTGATGCTTGTGTAAGTGGGGGAATAGTCCCGCTACTGTGGGAAACTTTCCTGGCTTCTGCACTACCCCGGTGAAATGGGCTAGTGGAAGGATCTGAGTCCTCGCTCCCACTTCCTTTACCCAGAGGCCTCCCTGCCCTCGAGGACTCCCCTTCATCTCTCCTGTCTGGCAGAGTCCCTGTAACCCCAACAAGGCTGGGCCCAGGATTCTGGGGGGCTCAACCCCCAACCTTGCTGTGGTCACCTAGGACAGGGGCTAGGGTGTCCCCACTCCAGGGTGCTCTCTCTGCACTGGACACTTCCCTGACCCACTGATCATTGCATACAATTTAAAGCAAATGCAAATTATTTAATCAACAATTAATTTTAAAATGAATAAGGAAAAATGGGAAAGGTTAAAGAAAACACATCACCCCGCTCTGTGGCAGGGAACATCATAAACAGTGTCTCTGCAGTGTCAGGACAGTTCACAGTCTGTTCCTTGTAGGTCCCAGGCTCCTTCTCAGGCCCTGGCCGTGCTGCAGGGACACTGTGGCTCGGACACTTGCTCTGGCGGTGGCCACACGCTCGCAGGCTCTGGGTGGCAGGACCCTTCTTCCCAGTGTCGCCCCCGCCCTGTCAGGGTTACCAATCCCCCTCCAAGTCTGGCCCGCAGGGCCTCCTGGCTGAAACGTCTCCCTGTGCTGGGCCCACTGCCCAGGGTCCCCCCTCGCGCTCCCCAGCTGTCCCATGGGGAGTGGGCTAAGCTGCTGGTGCTGGGACAGGAATCCTCCACCTCCTGCCCTGGGAAGGCTAGAAGGTCCTCAGTGACCAGGCAGGGTGATGCCTCCTGTTGGGAATGAGGGCTGGGCTCCTGGGGCCAGTGCTGCCCACACAACAAGCCCAGAACCACCATGCCCGGCTCCCCTCCTGGGCTGGGTCCTGCCTGCCCAGCCGCATCCTGGACCAGCTCCATTTCGGCCTTACCGGTGCCTCTCCCGCCTCGGCCCCTGCGCCGGGAGTGGGTTTCCTCTGCCAGAAGGCTGGGCACTTCCACCTTCTGGCCTGGCCGGGAGCTCCTTCCCCACGGAGGGGCCGCTCCGCTCCTGGGGAATGTGGCAGCTGCTTCCCTCAGGCTCTGGGGCCACCTGCAGAGCCTTCTTCCTGAACATCCGCAGGAGCCTGGCCATCCTGGAACTGAGTGGGGAGCAGGTGTGAGTCCTGGGTCAAGGCAGCCTCTCACTAACCAGCCTTTTTGGTCCCTCCCCATTCCTGCCCCGGCCAGAGAAGCTCCTCCTTCCCCCACAGGGGTGCAGGGAGTGCAATCTACACACACTGGCAGGAGTTCACTGCATGATCTGCTCTGAAAGTTCCCCCTCGTCATCAATAGCCGGGGAGTCTCCCCCTTTTCGAGCACTGGGGTCAGTCACAAAGACCACTGGTCACTTTGGACAAGTAGCTCCCTTCTGCCGTCCCAGGCCACACTCCCCCTGAGGCTAGAGAAGGAACAGAACCCAGGAGTCCAGACTTCTCCTGGGAAACCATTCCCCACGTCAAAGTCCCTAGGCAAAGCAAGCCCAGGGCCCCCTTGTTTCTCACTGATTTCCATGCTCAGCAGCTCACAGGGTCTGGCCCAGCTCAGAGACTCTCAGCTTGGGGAACAGTCTCCCACAAGGGAAGGGCTGGGAGCCCCATTGCTGGGACCTTTCCAAACACACTGGAGACAGCTCTGGAGAAGACCCTCCCCGTTCTGAGAGCCAGGGGCTCCTGGGGGCAGTTTGCAAATCCAATCTCCTTTGGGAGTGATTCTCTCCCCCTCTTTCTGCCTCTCCCCAGAGAGACAGAGGACGCCACAGAGGAACCCTAATGCCATTCAGTTGCGCTAGGTGATGGAGCGATGGATGGTGGATATTCAGGGTCGCCAGCTGTCTCTGGCCCTCCTCCTCACTCTCCAAGCCCAAGGCAAGCTGGAGAGGGTGGTGACCTGAGGAGTTACCCTGCCCAGCCAGCAGGCAGGGTGATGACACTAAGCGATCGACTGGCTGTGAAAACAAGAGTCTGTCATATCGCCAAGGAACGGAGAAACTCAGCCAGCAGCAGGGGGTGCAGAACACTGCCCTAGTGCGGGGGTGACAGCGCCTCCCAGCTCCTGACATCCCGGCACTTTACACACCTTCCTGGAGCCTCCCAACCCCCCTGGGCTGTAGGGACTGTGATCCCAACCCTACTGATGAGAAACAGGCCTGGGGAGGGGAAGCTACTGGCTCAGGGTCACACCAAATGTCAGAGCGATGAATGGGACCCAGGAGTCCTTATTTCCAGGTCCCTTCACTAACCACTGCTGCACACTCTCTCCCACAGCTGGCAGTTACAACCAGGCCCTCGTGTCCGGTCCCCCTGCCTTTGAGAGGGACCGTGCTCTGCTGTAGTGACTGGACCAGGGGGTTGAGAGTCAGGACTCCTGGGTTCCATTGCTGGTTTTCCTATTGACCTCTGGGACTTTGGGCAAGTTGCTCCCCCCTCTGTAGTTCTGTCCCCAGCAGTCAAATGGGGGATTTAATTCTTTCCCACTATTGGAAAGTGCTGGGAGAATCCCGCACCATTAAAGGTCGGAGTGCACTGCCCAGGAGGAGGAGTGTTTGGCTCTGGGGTTTCACTTCAGCCTAGTCTATAGAGAGGGGCCCAGCGAGGGAGTTTGGCTCAAGAAGACCAATTCTCCAATTTGTTAAGGGCATTTTGAATTCCAATCCTGTGCTCCAAAGTGCTTGGTGTCATCTGCAAATTTGAGAAGCATACTCTCCACTCCATTTTCCAAATCATTAATGAAAATATTGAATAGTCCCGGACCCCAGACTGATCCCTGTTGGACACACTAGGTACACCCTCTCAGTTGGACAGCCAAACATGGAGGACTCTTGGAGTGTGGGCTTTCAACCAGCTGTGCACCCACATTATACTAATTGCATCTAGACCACATTTCCCTAGTTTGCTTGTGAGAATGTCCTATGGGACTGTGTCAAAAGCCTTATTAACACCAAGATAGATCACATCTACTGTTTACCCACCTCCACTAGGCCTGTAACCCTGTCAAAGGAGGAAATAGGATTGGTTTGGAATGATTTGTTTTTGACAAATCCATGCTCACTAGTCCTAAGAACCAAATTATCCTGTAGATGCGGACAAACCGATTGTTTAAGAATGTGTTCCAGTATCTTTCCAGGCATGGAAGTGAGGCTAGCTAGTCTGTAAGTCCCAGGGTTCTCTTTGTTCCCCTTTTAAAGATAGGTACTGTCTTGTTAATGGATGGGAAGATGTGCTGATCCCTGAAAAAAAACAGCACCTGGTTTGTTAAGGCCACAAAAACGGAGGCAGGAACCTCTTCTCTCCTCCTGGCAAAGAACCCCAGGTACCGAAAAGAGTGGGACTCACATCCCTGAATGGGCTTTAAAAAAGACAATGGTTAAAATTTGGCCCTGACCATTTCTTGTTTCCGCAGACTAGACATTTTAGCAAAGTTTAGAATGTCTTGGTGCTCAACACCGTGAAACTCCCCTTTCTCCTTCACAAAGGACTTTAACGCCCCTCATCTCACCCAGGCTCACGACTGCCCAGAGTTCAAGAATTGTCCCTGTTCCCATTGGACAGATGGGGAACCTGAGATACAGAGAAGGGAAGTGACCTACCCAAGGGCCTACACAGCAAGGTGGTGGCAGAGCCAGAAAGAGAAGCCACCAGGCCCGACTCCTGTTCTAACAGAAAACAACCCCCCCCCCCCCAAAGGCAGGGATAGAGCCCAAAAATCGAGATGGTGGGGAAATTTCATTGAGACCGTTTCTGTCAGAAAATCCCATTCAGACTAAACCAGTTGGTTTCTTGAAAATTCTTTGCAAAAATATTTTGTTGTAAAACAAAAGCATCTCCTGTTTGTCACAGTGTGTTAAATTGTCTCGTCACACACAAAGAGGAGACACGTAGATCTCGAAAATTAGATAAGATGCTTCAGTCTGAGCTAAGTAGGTGCTGCTCTTGACAATTTCAAAATAATAAAATACAAATAAAATAGACTATTTCAGCTATTCTATGATGTCATAATCTGATCTGAGTAATCGTGATAGGACACCTCATATTATGCACTGCTCCTAGTGACACTCTCCAGTGGATCCCCATCCTCCACCCACCGTGAGGTAAGTAGGAGTGGATTGTTATCTCTACTTGAAAGAGGGAGAAGCTAAGGCTGAGAAAGGAGAATTGACTTGTCTTAGGTCACACACCCAGCCAGTGGCAGAGTTGGAAATAGGACCCAAGAGCCCTGACTTTCAAACTAACCATCGGATCTTGAATTTCATACATTGAATGACCAGAATAAAGTGCTCTCAAATGAGCTCCAGACCAACAACAGTTCATAGTAATTATTCAGGAAGTATTTTAGGAGAACTGGAATGTTAGAAAGAATCATGAACTGCTCAGAGCCAATTAATGCAGAGAAACAGCAAAATTAATCAAACATATGATTGGTTATGACTTATTTACTTGGTCTTAAAAGAGAACAAGGACCTGAGTCTTATCCCTGTCAATAGCCCCCTGCTCAGCCAATCAGGGTAGAGACTGAGGGGTGGGAGGTTCAGGGTTCTCACCAGAGAGCCCAAAGGATGGCCCAGGTCATCAGTGGGGACCACTGCCTGAGCACTATTTCAGCACCACATTTTTGGGTGGACCTCCCACAACGGGAGCTGCAGAGCACCCACTGCAACACACACCCACACATCCACCCCCCTAATGTCCCCAGTGATTCTAAGGGACAAAATCCTAGGTGGGGGAATAAAATTCTGCCACCTTAAGCTAGTGTTTTCCATGCCTAGAATTCAGCTGGCACCAGATGGATCAGACTGAACAGGTTCCAAACCTCTCGGAGGCTCTTACCTTCTGAACAGGGATGTCTGTTTTCTAGTAAAATCAGTAAAAGGAAAGGAGAAAACTCGAAAGAGGTTCCTCCTCACGCTCAAGTACGTGAAACCTAATACTCTCTGTCCTCAAAGAGAGACCTCGAGAAGGAGACTTGCTGAAGCAAAGCCACAGGGGTCTCTGAGGTGTCCCTGGCCCTGCACCCCTGTCCTGCCTGGCTGATGTCAGCATCTCTCTGTGAGGTCACCACCTTTGACCAATAGGCTGAGGTCCTGCAAAAGGCCTTTGTGATGTCACTGCCACACCTACCCCTCCCCTGCAGTGGTAATGTCCTGCCACTGGCTCAGAACTCCAGGCTGCCTTACCCTACTGACAAAGGCACGCTGAAGGAACTCAGGCCCCTAGGCCGCGCTATCCCATTAGGGGAAGAGACTTCGGGGGACTCTGGCCATTGAGTCACACTGTACGGTCTGCCGGGAGTGGCGTAGCTAACGGACCGGGACATAGACAGGCGGGGTACCTCCTACACCCCCTCTTCGACTCAGAGGGGCGACGGGGTACAAACCCCGCCACATTCCCCCACCCTGGCTGTGTTCCTGTAGCCCAGGAGCCTGCTGTCCTGGTGCCAGTCCCAGCACCACAGCTCTTCGGCCTCATGGATGCTCAGACTTGGGAAAGAGAGATGCACACACATTTTCATTCTGGTTGCAGTGCTTGTGTCCTTCCAATCCCATTGGCGGCTGCACAGTGGGCAGAGTCCTCGCTGCGTGCCTGGCCCAACAGAATTGCAGGGGGTGGTGTAGAACAGAGAAAGAGATAGAGAGAGAGACATCCTCTAGCTGGGGTCAGTCTGACAGGCTGGGGTCCCTGGCTCACTCTTCTACCGGGTGCCATTTCCCAGCTGGGTTCCTTACCCCTCTGGTGTAGCAGCAGCTGGTAGAGCCAGTAAACCCCCTACCTGGCCTGCCGGCTGATGTCCTTGGCTGGGTCACTGATGAGCAGAGTCAATTGTTCCACATGGTGACCCATCCTGGGGAATTCTGCTGAGTTCTAATTGTAAACAGGGGAATAGTCCTGCTATTGTGGGGAACTTTCCTCATCTCTGCACTACCCCGGTGAAATGGGCTAGCGGAAGGATCTGAGTCCTCGCTCCCACCTCCTTTACCCAGGGGCCTCCCTGCCCTCGAGGACTACCCTTACACTCTGTCTGGCAGAGTCCTCATAACCCCAACAAGGCTGGGCCCAGGATTCCTGGGGGGCTCGACCCCCAACCTTGCTGTGGTCACCTAGGTCAGGGGCTAGGGTGTCCCCACTCTGGGGTGCTCTCTCTGCACTGGATGCTTCCCTGACCCACTGATCATTGCATACAATTTAAAGCAAATGCAAATTATTTAATCAACAATTAATTTTAAAATGAATAAGGAAGAATGGGAAAGGTTAAAGGAAACACATCACCCCGCTCTGTGGCAGGGAACATCACAAACAGTGTCTCTGCAATGTCAGGGCAGTTCAGTCTGTTCCTTGTAGGTCCCAGGCTCCTTCTCAGGCCCTGGCTGTGCTGCAGGGACGCTGTGGCTTGGACACTTGCTCTGGCGGTGGCCACACGCTTGCAGGCTCTGGGTGGCAGGATCCTTCTTCCCAGCGTTGCCCCAGCCCTGTCAGGGTTACGATCCCCCTGCAAGTCTGGCCTGCAGGGCCCCTTGGCTGAGGTGTCTCCCTGTGCTGGGCCCACTGCCCAGGGTCCCCCCTCGCTCTCCCCAGCTGCTCCCCGCACCCGGCTCCGGACTGCTCCAGCTCCAGCTCCACCCTCTGCCTCAGCTCCTCTGCCTCAGCTCCCTGGGCTGCTGCCCTGGCCGCTCTAGTTGTTACAGCTCTGCTCCCAGGACAGGTCTGCTCTGCAGGCGGCTTCTGTGACTCTGCTCCCAGCACTGACCTGCTTTGTGGGCTGCTTTTCTGGCTGCTCTGGCTCTGGCCCAGCTCAGCTCAGCCCAGCTCAGGCCTCTGCTCTCTCCTTAGCTCGGCCCCACTCTGTCTGACTCAGGCAACTCCAGCTCACACGGAGGACGGGCTCTACCGTGGCCTCCTGACTCCGTGATTAGCCTGCCCGCCCTGTCAATCAGGCTGACCTGGAGCACTGGCCTCTCCCCATTGTTCCTGGGGACTGTCAGTCTCAGGGTCCTGATTTCCCATCGACCCTCCCCCTTTTGGTACTGGGAGCTAGCAATCAAAACACCCCCACTGACTGTTAGTAAGGGAATAACAGTCCCCTTACACTTGCTTTTTCACTATAGAGGCCCTCGGTTCAAGCCCTACTGTGCAAAATGGCAGCTGTCACCCAGGCCTGTACTGGAGGCAGTGCAGAACCACACCTACACAAGAGAAGCTCTGAGGAGGGTTGTCCTTAAGGCTCAATAGTTCCAAGTCACATGGCGGGAAAGTGTATAAATTGCAACATTCCTTAAACTCTGCTTTCGCTTCCCTGACTTAGGGGGGCTTGTGCCCCAGAGGGTCCTGGGAGAGAATGGCCCCTGTGATCTCTGAAAGCAGGGACTGGATTGTGGATGGAAAGCTCTGTGTTTCTGCCCTCCCCTCAAAAAAAAAAAAATCCCATCTGAACAAGAGCCAGGTCATACTGTTCCTCACACACACCCCTGTCTGGAAGGCATATATACCTTTAAGACACTCAAACAGGATAATAGGTACAGAAAGAGAGAAAAATGGCCATACCGCACCCCCCACCCCCCCCACACACAGAGTGACGTTATAGAAATACTCCACAAATATAGAGTGAAGGCATTTTATAACTAACTGAGGTAACCGCAAACAGCAGATCCCGGCAGTGTTACAATGGAAGAGGATGGGTATTTTCCTAAAGGAGGAATACACAGAAGGATGTGAGATGTTGGAGAAGGAGGTGATGCATTACATCTAGTGCAGGATGGAAACCAAGTGAAGCTAAAACTGGGTTAGCCCGTGTAATGGGTTAATCCTGAGCCAGAGTTTGCCTCGGTCCTTTTAGCTGCCCTGGTTAGGCTCAAGGGGATCAGCCCCAGACTAACAACTGCAGCAGGTTGAGATTTTTCTAACAGAAAATATTTCTGTTGAAAAAGCATTTTTGTCAACAACAAAAAAGTGTTTCACAAAGACGGCTTGATTTCAGCTAAATTTTTTCCAGTGGAAAAACCTGAAACGGGGGGAGGGGGGGGAGAAAACAGCACAAAACATCTGTTTTGTTCCATTTTGAATTGCAGTGGGTGCGTTTCTTTGGGTTTTGAAAACCCATTGCATTTTGATCAGCTTTCCCCTTTTCTCCTTCTTCTCCTAGACCCACAGTTTTCCAGTGAGGAGGAAGGAGGCAGCGTAAGGGGAAAATCTGCCACATACTCCAAGGTGTGTTGAGGGTGATAAAAAAAAACGAAGGTAGTGTCACCTCCCCTAAAGGTGATATCTCAGAAAGGAGACCCATGGGGCCAGGTGGCTCCTCCCTGGGAGGGACTAAGAAGGAAAGTGATGCATCATTCCCCTCGCATGAACATTGCTATCTTGGGAGTGCCTCTGCTTGAAAGACTGGGAGCAAAGAAGGGAATGGTGCTGCAGATCTGTAGAGTCTTTTCCACATGCAGCTCCTGCAAAGCCCCTATGTGATGGACTGCAGCACTCCTTCCTTCTGCATGGAAGGGGGAAACTTTGTGCACATACACAAAGCCCTCCTCACATAGACCTCCAGGAGACAACCCAGTCCACATCTCTGTTTCAGTCCATCTTTGTGCTTTAAGGCATTTCATTATCTGGAGTACAGAGCAATTCGTCTCACATGTTGTCAGGCAAAATCAAAAGGCCCTTCACTTTATTTATTTCCTTATTTTGACTTCTACTACATTGTTTGTGAGCTTGCTCCAGTAAGGACTAAGTGAATCTCAGTATTTGGCCCTTCCACAACAGAGCGTGTGCACAGCTAGGGTGAAATAGCGACCCCATTGAAGTCAGTAGGGGTTCCGTTGTCTATTTTGGCGGGGCCAGGATTGCACTCTTGGACTTCTTGATAAAAGAAAGAGAGAAAAAAAGGAGCCCTCCCCTCACCCCCATATACACCCCCCTATCTTTCTGACACTGGCAGTTTCAAAGCCTGCTGTGTGCTTTGCATGGAGGTGGAGGAAGGCAGAACTTCTCCTTTTCCTGTAGTAGCACAAATTTGACATGCAACAACCTTGTCTATTTCAGGTTTTATGATGTCAAAGATGACTCATGAGATAGACTCTGGCGTTACTGATTAATCTTACTTGTGCACATGTCATTATTTCTCCCTTACGACTTGCCAAGAGCATTTTATTTTTGCTACACTAGGAACAAAATCTCCGGCAGGTCTCCTGAGCATTACAAATTGCAAACTCTGTCTCTTTGGCCCCCTGCATTAATTTTCTTCAAATGACACCAAGGGGCCAATATGTTAAGTTTACACTATTGCTTTGACAAAATTTTAGCTTTTATTTATAACCATTTGTGTAAAAAGCAGCAGTCTGGGCTTGCATAGACCTGTTGTGGAGGGAATTGCTCCACCACACTCCCTCCAAAATTGCTTTCGCTTTCTATACTTGCTGAGGTTTGTGGTTTTGCTGCTGTGTGAATTGTGCCAGTGATGCCTACCTTTTTTCTTACATATTGAGTTAGGGGGCGGCAGATTATAATGCTATATTTATGCTGATGCCGTTCTCTTCCCCTCCCTCCCTACGTCCCCCTCCCTCCCCCCCGTCCAAGAGAATCACTTTACAGACACAATTAGTTATTGATCCTATTTGTAACTGGGCTTGGTTCACTTATGCATTACTCCAATCTTTTACTGGTGCAAATGGCATAAAACTGGAGTAACAGTGGTGAATCAGGCCCATTGTTTAAACAAAGTCTGCAATGTTCAAGTGGTACATAAATATCTCCATTGTGTCACATGGGCCCAGTCTCTTGTCATCATAAGAGAATGTACATCATGGGTTTGGGCCTTATAGTCACATACAAGCCTTAACTGTATATAGAGGACCACTGAGACAAGGTGTGGAATGCTCAGAGCCAGGGCATTATCTGGACATGAGAAAATAAAGGGAGAAGCAGCAAGTTATACCAAGTTAATCAAAATTAGAGAAGGCAAAACCCTATTTGCTAATTTTATACTGATCGTCCGGGATGATGGATAAGATTACTAGCTAGAGCAGTGGTTCTCAACCTGTGGCCCAATCAGCACAGAGCTGCGGCTGCTGTGACATTCTCAGGGCCATAGAGGTAGTATTGGATGTGGCCCACATAACACATTGCGGGCCACATATGTGGCCCACAATGGTAAATAGATTGAGAACCACTGCCCTAGAGCGTATTCTCCAGTGCTTGGGACTAGTATAATTGTACACGACCCAAGCAACAGAGAGTCTGCATTTCCCTTGGTCGATAACAATGTATAATTCTTGTTGTGAAGAAGTTTCTTGACCTTCAGTCTAAATTTTTTGTTTTACTTAATGTTGTCCTAATAGTCCTGGTAAAGAACCTGGGGTCACCACAACATTTCTCTGCAAGTATGTTGCTAGATAAGTCAGTACACCATCCCCTTCCCCATCTTTGCCTGTGAATTCAGGGGACCCTCAGGTCACCCAGAAATCTAATGTATGATTCCAAGTGTACGCACAGGATTACTCTGGCCAAGCAAAGAAAAAAAATCCTGAAGAAGTGGTGCATGGATCTCTTATAGACTAAGTGTATGTGCATTCAAAATCCTGCCAGCAGTGAGGTGCTGTGCTATAAGCAGTCATTGGGGATGGGAGAGACATGTGCCAGACACCTGAAGGAATTGGTAGAGATATATTTTAAATATAGCATTGATTTTCCTACCAATGGGATAGAACATGGAACCCCCACAATCTGCCTCTGAGGAAAGCACAACAGTCCCATCTGTACGTCCTGTTCTAATAGAATAGACAATGGCTCTGACCTGTTACCAGGTTAACACTACGCCTCTGGGTTAGTCACTGGTATCAGGAACTGAACCCTGGACCTCTGCATCTTAGCCACACACCCCTCTGCTAGTTGAGGTAGGACACCCAGCTCTGTATCAGGCTCCTCTATGTGGCCCAGCCACCAGCAGCAGGGGCAAAGCACCACACAGTGGTGATCGGAGCATCTCTGAATTGTGTAACCTATGTTTATATAGTTCCAGATAGTCCCTTGCTTCCTTGTAAAGAGCATGGCTAAATGGAGCAGAATAACTTATTTGCGTGAGGAATTGTAAGGGTATATTTTTAAATGTCGTCTTAGGCTTTTCTATGGCACTCACTACTATAGGATCCGAGGAGCTCACAAAAATTAATAATGTGCCCCCAACATCCCTGTGGAATGGGAAAGAGCATTATGCCAGTACTTTTGGGAAACTGAGGCATCAAGGGACACACCCAAGGTCATTCAGTGAAGCACAGACCTGAACCGAACACAGATTTCTTGAGTTTGTCTAGTGCAGGGGTTCTCAAACTGGGGGTTGGAACCCCTCCAGGGGTCACGAGGCTATTACATGGGGGGTCGCGAGCTGTCAGCCTCCAACTCAAACTTCACTTGGCCTCCAGCATTTATAATGGTGTTTAATATGTAAAAAAAGTGTTTACTGTATAAGGGGGGGGGGGTCGCACACAGAGGCTTGCTATGTGAAAGGGATCACCAGTACAAAAATTTGAGAACCACTGGTCTAGTGCTTGACCCACAAGACCATCCTGCCTGTATCTTTATATAGAAGCTTAATCTTGAGCTAAGAAGGTAGTTTAGGGCAATTCATATTCCTGTTGGGCCATAACTCTGCTCCCATTGAAACAAAACTAATAGTCATAATTTAATCCCATTACTCCAGGCTATAAACCTTGTACTACTCCCTGAGAGCCTGCTCAGGCCCTGGATTTGCAGTTGTTGGTTATTTGGAAACCCCATGCACGTAGTTATGAATACATGCAGGAGAAGGAGTGGACTGATGCCCTGATGATCTTGCACTGTAGGCGGTAGCATCACCCCGCTATTAAAGTCTTTTGGAGAAAAGTTTGTGTTGTTCCAACATACTGCGATCCCCCAGAACTCTCCCTGCCATGTAGCAAAGATGGACTGTGAATGCCTCCGTGGTGTCCCCTCTGGCCTATCCAAGCATCAGTCACTCAGCAGCTGGTTTCTGGTGGCAGGTCATCATCTCTTGCGAGGTCTGAGGTACAGTGCTTTAGCCATCAGCCAAGAGATGCTTCAGTCCCACCCCTTCCAGGGTGTGATAGTCCAAAAGAAACCAGAAACAGAACTCCACAACTCACACGGTTGTCTGCTTAACCTTCAGTGGGACCTTGCCCTTCTGTTCAGGGCTTGTCTCTACATAGTCCATATTTCAGCCAATGCCCCAGGGCCTGGTTGTCCCTTCTAGCAGGAGACTCGTCGGACCGACAAGCTGGCTCTGTCTCTGGGCTGCAGCCAGGCTTCTCTCACATCAGGAGAAGCAGTGCTTTACTTTCCTTCCTGGGATTCCCTGCACTGGGCTAGCTCTCCTTTTAACTTCCGTCTCCATGTCTGTAACCTGTAGCAGGGTCTCATTAGCCCTCCAGTTGCCAATGTGAGATCTGTCCACCCTATCACATGGACATGCTCCAAGCCACTTCAACTCCTTTTCCCTGTAGTCCAGACCAGTCACACCAGAATGGAAAACCCACCTTCTCTATCCATAGTTAGGTGGCTCCTAGAATTTGAGAAACTTTTACCAGCCTCTGAAGAGTTACCTCCGCTTAGCTATGTACTCAGAGATGCTTAACAATGTTTGCAACCATAATTCTCTATCACTGCTTGCCACACTGAAAACCTCTTTGTATATGGGCCAGTTTCTAAACAAATTTAGGGCCTAGTCTTGCTCCAGTGAAGTCCATGGAAGGTTTCTCATGGACTTCAATGAGAGCAGGCCAAGCCCAGCATGACTGATTCACAGGAGTACCATTAAAGCCAAGTGATGCTTTGTCAAGGCTGAACTTGAAATCAAGAGATCCAATATCACATGGGATTCACTCTGAAGAGAAGTTTAAGTCTAAGGGGCCAATTTTACTCCTGTCTAGATGTGTAAATTTAGACCAATTTCAGTGACTACACTGGAGTTACTCAAGATTTTCACTGACATAACTTGGGAGCAGAGTGAGGCCCAAGGTTTATTGAAACCGAGTACTGAAGCTTTTAATTAAAACCAATTCATGAAGCAGTGAATCAGAATAGGCTTTCCCATTTGTACTTGATTTTTAATTAGTTAATTATGAATGTATCAATTAGAGTCCAAAAAGTCACATACATTGGCATAATTTACATGAGAAATGACCCTAACTAATTAGTTCTAATTGATAGTTTTTTTCCTGGATAACTAAAGCCCCTCTGTTATAGGGCAAGCCAGAAATTCTAGGCCACTTTGGTAAACTGCATATTGGTTCTTATCAATTGTATCTCATGGAACATCCCACAATTTCCTATATGTAAATTCACAGCCCTTCAAACTGGCTCAAAACTAGGGCTGGTAGGGAAATGTAAAAAAAAATTAAATTGTTTTTTTTTTCTTCAAAATTTGGAGGGGTTGCAACAAAATCCCCCCAAAATGTATATGAAAATGGAAACAAGATGTGGAAATTTCCTCAAAAAGGCCATTTTCTCATGGAGACATTTTGATAGAAATTTTTTAAGCAGTTCTATTTAAAATGCCAAAGCATTATGCATTTGATGAATGTTTTAGGCCCATGTCTTCCTTTTAACTATTATTTTGCACAGCACTACGTGGCTTCTGTATTGTTGTAGCCACTTATTTTACTAGAATAAAGTATTTTTAGGTTTGAAAAACCTGGACTAGAGGTGTGCAAGATAGTCTCAACATTTAAAATGCTCAACAGTGAAGAATTTTCACCTTTCCTTGCAGATTCTAAACTGGTCCCATCTTAGTGATTTTGTGTGGGGGGGTGGGGGGTGGGGAATGTAACCTAAGTGTATTCTTTTCTTGCCACAGAAGTGTGACTATCTGCAAAAGGAAATGGTGGCAATATTCACCAAAAAATTGCAATTTTATCCCACCCGATGCTAGAATCTCTTGAGAAAAGTTCTGTTCCTAGCAAAGTCCACTCATCCTTTCATATAGATGTTTAAGATCATTTAAAGGACCATTATGTTTAGGCTCGGAAGGATTAAATTATCGTTAAATGTTGATTTCACCATACACACAAGCCAACAACAATAGAAGATTTCCACTGATAATTGAAGTTTACAGATAGGCAAAGAAAAAATGCTGCCTGAGAATTTAGAATCAAAATCTAGTGATTTACACTTTTTAATTAGGCTTGTTACAAATGGACTAGTAAATGAATAGTAAAAACAAGGATGGTTTGTTAAATTAAGTATATTTCTACATGAGAGGCTGACACTTTGCATTTAAAAAGCTATAAAGCTTTAATTTTGAAGCTCAGTGTCTACTGTCATTAAATAATTGTCTGACATCCCCCACATAATTCCCTGCAACTGTGAAAATTTAAAGTGATACAAATCGTTTAAAAAAAAAATCAGTATCCATCAAAATGATAAGGAACAGAAATAGAATTCTGTCAAACCTAGTCACCTTTTCAATAAATTGAGGGCCAAGCAGTTTACTCTGTGGGTATGTTTTGTTGGAGCGCTTAGGGATCTAGCCAGCCAATCCAAAACAGACAGAACTTTTCAGGGTAAGTCAGTTCACTCAGATGGATTTAGAAGTTACAGAGAGAGAGAGCAATTTACAAAGCAAAATAGGCATTTACCTTTCAGAGAATCCTCAGCTCCGCTCCCTCAGCCTGGTCAAACCTGCACCAAAAACAGCCTGAATTTAGATCACAGCCTCTAGTGGAAGCTTACTGGAGGCATTAAACCTTATAGACCATCTGACATGCAGGGTCAGGTTCATCCCTGGTGCAGTTGTCTTGATGTGGTTTCAGAGTGGTAGCTGTGTTAGTCTGTATCTTGATGTGAGTGGCCTCAGCCCAGGGATCAGCTTGGCTCATTGTGCCATGGAGGTATTGCTTCAGGGCACAATTAGGTCATCAGTTAAGTCAGCAGCCAGGACACTTACTGTGCCCCAGATCCTGTTTCATGCTTCACTCTCAGGGCCGGATTAACGCAGGGGCTTTAGGGGCTGCTGCAGCCAGGGCCTCAGGCTAAGGGGGACCTCGCAAAAATAAATACATAATTTTATACAGTTCAGTGGTCACCAACCCATTGATCGCAATCGACTGGTTGATCCTGGAGTCTGTGTCAGTCAATCGTGATCTCCAGGCTGCTAAAATCTAATAGCCCCGGGCCCACAGGAGAGATAATCCAGCCCTGTTCACTGGGCTCACAGCAGCAGAGGGAGCAGGAAGAAGTCCAGAGATGAGCGGGGACAGGAGAGGAGCCACATAAAGGACCAGAGAGGGGGAAGGGGAGCAAGGAATCCAGGTTACATCAGAGAGAGAAGAGCTAGGAAAATGGCCATAGAGAAATAAGGTGGAGGATGTTCACCCCTTATTTATAAAGCTGCTATATCAGGACCATCCTATAATCTTAGATCCTCTGTCTGGTTGCTCTCTGGTGACCTGATCTGACCTTCCTGAACCCTACCTCATGTATCTCAGGTCTTCAAAGCAAAATAATGCTGCCATGATCAACTTCCAGACTCATCATTCAATCATGTAGCCCCCCGCAACCTGAGCCAAAACCTCAGGTTCAGATAAGGGTCAGGCTGTGGTTTCAAGTCCAAACCAGGGCTGGAGTTTAGTTCTGATTCAACAAACACTGAAATATAACAAGCCATGCTTGTAAGACTGCAGCCACATCTGCACCACAATCAGAAAACAGGCCCCTCCTTGATTTGGATCCAACCAAAACCAAAATGTAAAAAGGTGTGGCACCGAGGGTCTGATTTTAATTCCTGTCTAATGAAAACCTAAAAATAAGTGTATGTCTTTACTCTGAACATAAGAGTGGGCATATGGGTCAGACCAAAGGTCTATCTAGCCCAGTATCTGGTCCTCCAGCAGTGGCCAATGCCAGGTGCCCCAGAGGGAATGAACAGAACAGGGAATCATCAAGTGATCCATCCCCTGTCGCCCATTCCCAGCTTGTGGCAAACAGAGGCTAGGGGCACCATCCCTGCCCATCCTGGCTAATAGCCATTGATGGACCTATCCTCCATGAATTTAGCTAGTTCTTTTTTGAACCTTGTTATAGTCTTGGTCTTCACAACATCCTCTGGCACAAAGTTCCACAGGTTGACTGTGCGTTGTGTGAAGAAATTCTTCCTTTTCTTTTAAACCTGCTGCCTATTAATTTCATTTGCTGACCCCTAGTTCTTGTGTTATGAGAAGAAGAACTGTAAATAACACTTCCTTATTTACTTTCTCTACACCATGATTTTATAGACCTCTAGCAGATCATACTCTGGTTCACAAAAACCCCGATTTAAAAAAAAAAATCTACTCCCAAACTGCAGAAGTTCAGGGGCCTCTGTTTTTGCAGCTCTGGCACTTCTGCTAAGACGTCTCCTACTTTGTGACATTTTAATTATTCAGAGCACCAGGGCTCTGCAAGTGGAACATGCTGTGTATTCTCCATTCACTCATTCATTAGTTTTAATTAAACCCTTTAATTTTATTTATGCTGTCACAGACTGATTAACAATTTGCCAGCACGAACCGGGAAGTCTTAAACAGCACCTTGAGAAATCTTCCTTGCTCTAAACAGAGAGGGATGTGCTGTAATAACCACAGATCTGCAGGAATACAGCCCAAAATGCTGAAGGAACCGCATCAGCAGCTTCCCCAATGCAATTTTCTTTTAACAACACATGTTTCAAAAGCCTTAGATGAGAGTCAGGCATGATGAGGTATCCCAGGGACGCAACGGAATTAAACTGCAGACAGACACTGGGAAAGTTCTTTCATTAGAAGGAAAATATCACTGAGTGGGAACAGTTTGATGCATAAGGGACAGCAGGGAAAGTCCCATGTTAGCCAGGGTACCTCAGAACATTTCCAGTCTCGCCAAAAGGACTGGGCACTGTCTATAGCAGGGATCTCAAACTCAAATCACCACGAGGGCCACATGAGAACTAGTAAATTGGCCCAAGGGCCGCATCACTGAAACCTTTTCATACAATGATACAAAAGTATAGTCAAAAATGAAAAAAATGAAGAGTAATATAGTATTCTATTAAAAGTCAATGTATTAACTTTTTAAGAACTATAATGCAAAGAGGGGTTTCAATAAAATATAAACACTCAGTAATGTTTGGAGCTTGGCTGCCACTGGAGTTGGCGCCTATGGCGGGCTGCAGGAAATAACTCGGCGGGCCGCATGTGGCCCGCGGGCCGCGTGTTTGAGACTCCTGGTCTATAGTACATTAGAGGCTAAAGTCAGATAGGAGTCTCAGTGATTCAGGACAGTAATGTAGACATTAGATCTTTCTTCCTAAATTCTTATAATACCTGCCAGCTTTCTCTGTAAATTTGCATAGCTTACACTTTAGTCAAAGTGTCTCTCCAGGTTCTTATCAGGCCCCAGTACAGCGGTTTCAGAACATCTGGGCTCCTAAGCATGCATGTTGCACCACACTTAGATTCCCGCTAGACTCTTAGCCCAGGTCTACACTGCGGGGGGCGGGGGGGGAGAGGGGAGTGTGTGGGGGAAATCGACCTAGGATATGCAACTTCAGCTACGGAAATAGCGTAGCTGAAGTTGCTGTATCTTAGGTCGACTTACCTTGGCATCCTCATGGCGGCGAGTCAACCACTGCCACTCCCCCGTTGACTCCACTTCCGCCTCTCATGGCGGTGGAGTTTCGGAGTCGATGGGGAGAGCGCTTGGGGATTGATTTATCACGTCTACACTAGATGCGATAAATCGACCCCTGAGAGATGGATTGCTACCCGCCGATCCGGCAGGTAGTGTAGACCTGCCCTTAGACAGACACACACCTGGGGCCCATTTCAAGTTGTATGTAGCACATGGACACTCTCAGTCCAGTCTCCTGGGGTGCCCACACTCCTCAGGCTACAGCAGAAGTGGAGTAGTCACAAAGGAGCTGTTGTGGTTTACAGCAGCTCTGGCACCCAACAATTTTCCAAATGTGGAAACCCTCAAAGGGGCATACGAGACTACAGCTCACTCTGGCCACAGATTTCCCACTCAGCTCACCCCGATACGCCCCTTGTGACACACATGGATCCCCCTCCCCCTAGGGAACCTCCAACTCACTTTTTAAACTATTTTATGGCCCTTTTGCACTTCCCAGGAATAGCCTATTTACAGGAATGGCATACTAGTTTCATGTGTGTGACTGGGGGAAAGAAGTTGTTAAACCACTGACCTGTCACCTCTTTGACCCTAGGTTCTACTCAGACAGAGGTCACAAAGGAAATCGGTTTAAGGTGTCAGTCAGTAGTGAACTAAGACACCCCAAGTCTATTGTTCAGCAGAGCTTTCAGAATCTGCTCACAGAAGAACTCAGCGGCGAGCTATTTATAGGGAGTGAATTACTGTACCTCCAGCCCCACTCAAAAAGATCTCCCAGGAGAGGACAGATGGGACAAAGCAGAGCAGCTCAGACTGAACCTTCCTGTCTCACCATTAAGGTTCGATTTCTGTCCATCCAGGTGCAGTTTGAAACACAAATGAGGCCTCCAAAACATGCTCCAGTAAAAACAAAGGCTTTAAAGAGAAAATAGTGTTTCATTCTCTTCCAAGACACGACCACTTAAAACTGGAATCTATTTCAAAGGCTTTTGATTTCTTTTGGACAATCATGCCCTCTGGTGTTAAAGCAGATAGGCTCTAGGATCCTGTGAAATGGGAGGGTCCCGACTCCCAGAGGTCAGGCTGCAGCCTGAGCCCAAATGTCTACACTGCGTTGAAACAGCCCCCTAGCTTGAGTCAGCTGGCACAGGCCAGCTACAGGTTTTTAATTACAGTGTAGACATACCCATTGATTCCTTGATTTACATTGTTCCTTTCCTAGCAAGCGGGTATTCATATTATATAGACTAGAACTTCTGGGTTCTACACTATGCGGTTAATCTAAGTCAGACTCACATGTGGCGCGCTGGCAGCATTTTACTTTACTTTTTCATTGCTGAGTGTTTAACCAAATATGGGGCCCGACCTTACAAGCTGCTGAGCCTCCAAGCAGCTCTCAGGAGGCACTCGGCACCTGGTAGGATAGAAAAGCACATGGCAAAGTTCAGCCAACTTCTTCCCTTTGGGACAGAATGGTCCATTTCCAAAGCAGTGGAAAGAAATGTAACAAACTGGCTTGATTGTGACTAATCTTCTGAGACAGGAGTCTCAGTTTCCTGGATTTGTGAGCTGCTTTCCATTATCACATTCTGTAGAATCTTAATGTAAAATCTCGAAATTAAAATTAATAATTAGAGGTTGTACACACCAAAGAGGCTGAAGGATTTTAGGATGGTATAAGGATTAAGGCATCAGAAAGGCATCCCTCTTCTAGACAATGCTTAACCATGTGTTGAGCTTTGAAATCAGTAGGACTTAAGCATGTAGCTTCAAGGATGTGCTTAAGTACTTTCCTGCTTATAAGTTATATGCTTAATTGCTTTCCTGAATTGTACTCATTGGAAGGAGTAATGGGATGAAAATTAGAGGGACACTTAAGTAATATACTTTAAAAAAAACAAAAAACTATGAAGCCAAGTAGTGGAAGATTAAATAACATTTTCGTGCTTCCATCCCCATGTCCAGAAAATCCCTACGGTTTGTGAGGAGGGGTGGGGTTGGCTTATGGGTAGGCGGTCCTCCTGCCCCTCTCTTCAGCCAGCTCAGCAGGTTCCTTCTCTTGCTGCTGGACTGAGGGCAGGGCTACAGTAGGTTGCACTGATACAGCTGCGCCACTGTAGCGCATCTGGTGAAGACACTCTATGCCAACAGAAGAGCGCTCTCCCGTCAGCATAATTATTCCCCCTCCGTGAGAGGCGGAAGCTATGTCAGCGGGAGAGCATGTTGGCCGGTGTGGCCAGCGCTTAGGTCACTCAACGGGCTGTCTTTCAGATCCCTGAGCCACCTAAGTTAGATCGACTTAAGCGGTAGTGTAGACCTGCCCTGAGATGCCTGATATTTCCATGCCTGAGATGCCTTTGTTTCTCTAGTTTCCATGCAGCACACTTGGAGTAACAGACAGCTGTATATGCAAGGATCATTTGAAAGCAGCCACCTCTGGAGGGGAACAAAGCAACTCACCACAACACTACAGCTTAGGTGAAAAATTATCCTATTTCAAATTTGAAGTGCAGAAAGAATTTAGGTGGGCAGAGTTTATTGGAGCTGGAATTTGACCAGGATGCCAGAGGTTAGTAGTCCTGCTCCTGTTAAAACAAATAAAAAATGCTGAGGGATCATTACCTCCTGCAATACAAATAATGATCAAGAAAGCAAGGCCTTGATTTTGAAGGATGGAAGGATGGAACTTGACAGTACTTGCTAGGCTGCATAATCACTACTGACTTGGAGGGAAGAGTAACCCCTACAGAATCGTCATCATCTTTCCTTGTAGTCCTCTGGGCTTTCACTGGCAGTCTCATCCAAAGGCAGAGTACCTGACTGAACGCCCAGTGTAGATGGCACTATGTTGATGGGAGGGCTTCTCCCGTCGACATAGCTATTGCCTCTCAGGGAGATGTAGTACCTACACGGACAGAAGAAAGTATCCCGTCAGTGTAGGTAGTGTCTGCACTAAGCACTACAGCAGCACAACCCCTGCAGATCTGTAAGTGTAGACAAGCCCTTAGTTCCAGGAGTAATTGTTATTTTCTATGTGGATAAGCCACTAGAAGGGGATTTGACACAGATGTCCAGTGGGTTGCAATCTGTTTGTTAGATAGCAGTAGAATACTGAAGCTCAGGAATCCTGGTTGCTCTCCCTGAAGGCTAGAAATGCGCAAGTTGGTTATCCTTTTTGACATATTTAAATTTAAAAGGCTGTGTGGATCAGATTTAGGTCTCCTGTGTGTAAGGGGACTGTTAGCCCCTTATTAACATTCAGTGGGGGTGTTTTGATTGCTAGCTCCCAGTACCAACAGGGGGAGGGTCGATGGGAAATCAGGACCCTGAGACTGACAGTCCCCAGGAACAATGGGGAGAGGCCAATGCTCCAGGTCAGCCTGATTGACAAGGCGGGCAGGCGAATCAAGGAGTCAGGAGGCCAGGGTGGGTCCCGTCCTCCATGTGAGCTGGAGTTGCCTGAGTCAGACAGTGTGGGGCCGAGCTAAGGAGAGAGCAGGGGCCCAAGCTGAGCTGGGGAGCAGAGCTGGGCCAGATCCAGAGGGGCCAGAAAAGCAGCCCAGAGTGAGCAGACCCTGTGCTGAGATCAGAGCTGCAGCCCCAAAGCCAGAGCACAGCCCAGGGGAAGCAGACCTGCCCTGGGAGCAGAGCAGCAGCAACCAGAGCCAGAGGGGCCAGAGAAGCAGCCCAGGGAGCTGGAGGCAGACCAGCAGCAGTCGTGCTGAGGCAGAGGAGCTGGAGCTGAGGCAGAGGGTAGAGCTGGGGCTGGAGCAGTCCGGAGCCGGGTGCGGGGAGCAGCTGGGGAGAGCGAGGGGGGACCCTGGGCAGTGGGCCCAGCACAGGGAGACGTTTCAGCCAAGAGGCTCTGCAGGCCAGACTTGCAGGGGGATCTAAACCCCGACAGGGCAGGGCCGACGCTGGGAAGAAGGGTCCTGCCACCCAGAGCCTGCAAGCGTGTGGCCACCGCCAGAGTAAGTGTCCGAGCCACAGCGTCCCTGCAGCACAGCCAGGGCCTGAGAAGGAGGCCTGGGACCTACAAGGATCAGACTGTGAACTGCCCTGACATTGCAGAGACACTGTTTGGGATGTTCCCTGCCACAGAGCGGGGTGATGTGTTTTCTTTAACCTTTCCCATTCTTCCTTATTCATTGTAGAATTAATTGTTGATTAAATAATTTGCATTTGCTTTAAATTGTATGCAATGATCAGTGGGTCAGGGAAGTGTCCAGTGCAGAGAGAGCACCCCGGAGTGGGGACACCCTAGCCCCTGTTCTAGGTGACCACAACAAGGTTGGGGGTCGAGCCCCCCAGGAATCCTGGGCTCAGCCTTGTCGGGGTTACGAGGACTCTGCCAGACAGGAGAGTGCAAGGTGAATCCTTGAGGGCAGGGAGGCCTCTGGGTAAAGGAGGTGGGAGCGAGAACTCGGATCCTTCCACTAGCCCATTTCACCGGGGTAGTGCAGAGACGAGGAAATTTCTCCACAATAGCGGGACTATTCCTCCGCTTACATGTGCTAAAGAGCTAGATTCTACTCCCAACCATACTGACCAACATCAAATTACATGTCAGGGAGAGTTGTGGTATTAACAGAGCCCTCTTCAAGAATTGCTGGTTCTGTCCCTGCCAGAGGATGGGATTTCTACGTAAGCCTAGCAACAGTGTTTTGTATGAACTAAAGGGTAGCATGACTGGCATCAAGGCAAGAGCAGGAGGATTTCAGTAGTGAACGTGCCTTGGCAGTCTGGAAGACAAAAGGTCAGATCTTAGAAATACTGAGAGTTTGCCATTGGCTTCAGTAATTCCTCAATTTTGGGCCCACTCCTAACTGCCAGTGCCTCCAATTATCCCCCAAAGGGTGACAGCCTTTTTGCCACTTCACAAATAAGTAAGTGTTGATCTGAGAGAGCTTGTCTTATTTGTAGCTTATTTCTTATTAAACTGTCTGACCCCAATAGCCACCTGTCTTCAATAAACATTTTCAGACCCTCCCCCGAAAGTGGGGAGGCATTGAGGTTACTGGCTACATAGACGATGGAAGTGCAACTGTAACCTACGTGGGGAGGGATGAACTAGAAGAAAAGGCCTAATAAAAAAGCTACATGGCTCATGATCACAAGTGGAGCAACTTACACACACAGGACATCCCCCTCCCCAATTAGTTCCCTCACCATCTCGTCAATCTGAGAGACAACCCCACATTAGATCAGCATGTCCCCGTGGGTACACTCTGGGACAAGGCCTCCACCAATCCCCTTGTGGGGGAAGGGAAGAGAAACATTCAACATCCCCTCCCTGCACTTCTGAGGGTAGACATTTAGGAGAATTCTAGGGGCTGTCCATAAGTTACATAACACATCTGTCAATTTTTCAGATCGTCCTCCTGGCTGTGGAGCCGCTAGGGTACCAGCAACAGGCGCCCAGGGTGGGGAGAGACAGGAATCGGCTGCCAGTCCCAGTGAGGTGAGCAGAGCTTTATCCCACCCACTGGGCTCTCGGTCTCCCTAGCCATCAGCCCAGCTAATACAGCCTTCCCCAGCCCCTGCTGCCTGCCACTGGCATCAGCAGACTAGCATGGCAGGGGAATAGGCTGTCCAACCACCTGCTTTACCTTCGGATGCTGCTGGCTTAGGCTCTGCCTCCTTCCCCCTCTGCAACCAGGCCTCGCTGTAAGTGCTGCCACCATAGGCGCCGACTCCATGGGTGCTCCAGGGCTGGTGCACCCACAGGGAAAAATTAGTGGATGCACTGCACCCCACTGGCAGCCAAGCTCACCTCACCTCCTCCTCCTCCTCCCCCTGTGAGCGCACCGCATCCCCGCTCCTCCGCCTATCTCCCAGCGCTTCCCGCCTGGCCGCTGCCAAACAGCTGTTTGGCGGCATGCTGGGAGGGAGAGGGAGGAGCGGGAACGTGGCGCGATCAGGGGAAGAGGCAGGGCTGGGGTGGGGATTTGGGGAAGGAGTTGGAATAAGGGCAGGGAGGGGGCGGAGTTGGGGCAGGGACTTTGGGGAAACGGTTGGAATAGGGGTGGGGTAGGGGTGGGGCCGGGGGCAGAGGGGAGGACGAGCACCCAGGGGAAAGCGGGGAAGTTGGCACCTATGGCTGCCACCCCGTGCGCTGCCATGTCAGAACGCCACTCACACAAATTTGACCAGTGCCAGTGTGTAGAGAGAAATCTCTGTATTAAGTATTTCTATGAATCCTTATGATGTTGCATTGTGTCATTTTGTATTAAGTATCTTTGTGTCATTTTGTATTAAGTATCTTTATCTTTATGACATTGCCTCTTGCATTGTGTTATTTTGTATTTATATGACTTGGCATTGTGCCTCTCTATTTTCATACAACTTTGTATTAGATCCCCATTTTGTATTAGATCCCTATTTGATATGGGAACTTTGTATTACATCCCTATATAGAAAACTTTGTATTAGATATGTTCTAGCCCCTAAGGACAGTATAGTTAAAGTAGAAGAAACATGTTTCTGTTTGCTAGTAGGATAAGCTCTTCCCCCACTCTGTAATCAATTGCCCCATTGACTGAATGAGGTGTGAATGAGTGAGGCTTGGAAGAAACCCACCTCCAGACACTGCAACAGTTGGAGAGGGGATGGGAGCCAGATCAAAGAACAATCAAGTGGCAAAGAAGAGCAGACATACTGACGGCCTTGGGGATTAGAAGCAAGCACCTTTGTTAGGTAACACCCTCTTTGAGCAGCCTGGGGACAACACCCAGAGAAAAGCAGCACAAAGACCAACGGACACAGACCAACGGACACAGACCCAGAGTTTGAATCTGGAGTGAATTTGCATAAGAGGGAAGCTGCTATAAAAGTGAGGTGTCTTGCAGAAGGACCCCGGGTCTCGTCTTGTCACCATCGGAGCATCGATCCGGATCGGCAGAAGCCCGGCTCCACCCCTCCCCCATCTAACTCACCTGGCCAGTGCAGTTAAGGGGAGCAACCAGTTGGTAACAACAGCAAGACGGAGTGTGTTTGTGTCTGTGTGTGTGTGAGTGCATGAGTGTGATATATATATCATATGCATATGCTAGAGTATTGATTGATATCTGTATTACTAATAAATGTGGCGTTTTGCCTTAATCCCCTTGAAAAGATCCTGCATAGTACTTTGAGTACAACAAGTGTAGACACCCTGGTCGATTACAGTGCTGCAATTGGACTTTGGGAGGTGTCCCACAATGCTTGTTCTCGCCCCTCTGGTCATCAGTTTGAAATATACTGCCCTGCCCTCGGGTGACCAGCCATGAGCCCCATCCCTTAAATTCCTTGGGAATTTTGAAAGTCCCCCTCCTGTTTGCTCGGTGACGCATGCAGTGGTCTCAGCACATCTTTCCAGGTGATCTTGCTTACTCTACACACCAGGCGATCCCCCTCTTGGAGCAATGCCGAGCTGTTTAAGCTCATCAGCATTTGGGGAGAGGAGGCTTTCCACTCCCAGCTGCACTCCAGCTGTAGGAATTATGATACCTACAGACAGATTTCACAATGCATGATAGAAAGGGGCTGTGACCGGTACACACTGCAGTGCAGGGTCAAAGTGAAGGAGCTGTGGAACACCTACCACAAGGCGCGGGAGGCAAACCGCTGCTCCGGTGCTGTGCCCATGAGCTGTCGGTGCTATGAAGAGCTGGACGCGATACTCGGTGGCGACCTCACCCCCACTGCGAAGGGCACTGTAGATACTTTGGTGGCTCGCATGCCAGTCGAGAGTGGACTGAGCCAGGAGGAGGAAATCTTGGACGAGGATGTGGAGGGGAAGGGGGACCCTGAGGCAGAGAACGACTCAGAGGTCAGAGATGTATGCAGCCAGGAGCTCTTTTCTATCCTGGAGGAGACTAGCCAGTCACAGCAGTCAGAGCTTGGTGAAGCGCAAATAGGAGAGGAAGCCCCTGGTAAGTGGCTTTGATTTTGGGAATCGCTGAATCGAGTTGTTGGGGGCAGGAGGGTTGCAGAAAGCAGGCTTGTGTCTGTATGATGCCTAGTCTGAGCGGCAGAACAAGGTGTTAATTGACTCTCTCACTTTATGGGAATCTGCCTCAGAGATCTCCACTAAACTGTCATGGAAACACTGGGCAATCCGCTGCTGCAGGTTCTTTGGCAGAGCCACTTTGTTTCTTGCCCCATTAAAGGTGACTTTCCCGTGCCACTCTGTCGTCACTGTAGGGGAGGAGGGGGGACCATTGCTGCACATAGGTGAGCCGCATAAGGGCCAGGGTGGAAGCCGCAGTCTTGGAGAAGACCCTCCCTTGATTCCCTGCTCACCCTCAGCAGCGAGATATCTTCCATAATGAACACAGCCTGTGGAAAATGTGGGGACAGTAATGATCATAAGGCCCCCCCTACAATGCTGTCTCTCCCCAAGAACCACATGCACAGTATGGTCCTGGAACACTGATTTCCCCTGCCCTTGTGGTTACTCACCATTTTGGGGGTCTTTTGGCTCATATGTGCTTCCCTGGGGTCAGCCACTTAGTGACAGGTATGTGAATAGTGGCTGTGTTTTAAATCACTGAATCCGTGGTCTGTGCGTTGCAAACAGCACTGCTTCTGTAAAATGTTGCATTTTGGCTTCACGGAGATGACCTTGGGAGCCCAGCCTCCCTCTTTGTTATCGCCGGCTGAATTAGAAAGTGGCCACGAAAAACTAAAGCGGCAGAAAACCAGGAATTGAAGGAGTGGCGGGACAGCGAGAAGAGGGACCAAAAGGAGAATGAGGCGCGCCAGAATGAAGCCATGGAGAGGCTCCTAAACGTTTTGGAGAGCCAAGCGGACATGCTCATGGCGCTGCTAGCACTGCAAACCGAGCAGCTCCATGCATAGGCGTCGACTTCTGCTCCCACTGGTGGGTGCTCTACCCCCTTCTGCCCCTGGCCCCACCCTGACTCCACCCCTGCTCCACCCCCTCCCTGCCCCTATTCCGACTCCTTCCCCAAATCCCCGGCCCTGCCTCTTCCCCACCTCCTCCCCTGAGAACACCATGTTCCCACTCCTCCCCTCCCTCCAAGCACGCCGCCAAACAGCTGTTTGGCGGCGGGAAGTGTTGGAAGGTAGGCAGAGGAGCGGAGATGCGGCGCGCTCAGGGGAGGAGGCGGAGGAGGAGGTAGGGCACGGCGGGGGAGCTTGGCTGCCGGTGGGTGCAGAGCACCCACTAATTTTTCCCCATGGGTGCTCCAGCCCCAGAGCACCCATGGAATCGGCGCCTATGGCTCCATGCCTGCCCTCCCCTGCAGCCACTGTCGCAAAACTCTTTCCCATGCACCCCCCAGACACCTCCAACACACTCTTATCAACCTCCTGGTTCCAGTCTGTACCTGCTGCATTCCACTCCTGCTCCGTCACAGTCCAGCCCTGTGGACTCCCGGTACCCACTGCACCCAATACCCGTCCCTCTGCAGTTTAGCCTTGCTGAAGTACAGTACCCACTGCACTGTACTCCAAAGGACAAGGTTGCATATGATACTTGGACATACACAAACTTTTAACTGTCCCGGGACCCCACCTCCCCCTGAGACCCTCCGTTCCTCCATCCCCCCCAGTGCTGATGTGCTTTTTTGTTTCTCTCTCCCCTCTGGTGGTTGTTTTTTAATAAAACAATGGTTTTGGTTTGAAAGCCATCTTTATTCCATTAATTGAATGCAAACAGAGGCCTGCAAAGCAACAGGCAGTTTTCTTAAACCTTCACAGTGCATCGTCTGCACCAATCACAATCACCTCCTAGCATTACAAGCACTGCATTCCTGAGCATAGTAACAAATATTAGTGGCACTCAGCTTCAAATGGCTGCCTCAAGGATCCCTGATCCTTATGGCCCCGCGCTGGGCCCCTCTAATAGCCCTAGTCTCTGGCTGTTCAAATTCAGCCTTCAGACGCTGAGCCTCAGCGGTCCAGCCCTGAGTGAAGCGTTCACCCTTCCCTTCACAAATATTATGGAGTGTACAGCACATGGCTATAAGCATAGGAATATTGTCATCAGCCAGGTCCAGCCCCCCATATAGGCAGCACCAGCGGGCCTTTAAATGGCCAAAAGCACACTCAACAGTCATTCTGCACTTGCTCAGCCTGTTGTTGAACTGCTCCTTGCTGCTCTCAAGGTTTCCCACGGCATTAAGGGGTAGGCAGGGTCTCCCAGGATCACAATGGGCATTTCGACTTCTGCTACAGTGATCTTCTGGTCTGGGAAGAAAGTCCCTGCTTGCAGCTTCCAGAACAGGCCAACGTCCCGAAAGATGCGTGCATCATGCACCTTTCCGGACCAGCCGGCGTTAATGAACGGTGATCCACAAGTGTCCGGAGAACCATAGAGAAATACCCCTGCTGATTAATGTACTTGGTGGCGAGGTGGTCTGGTCTCAGAATTGGAATATGCATGCCATCTATCACCCCTCCACAGTTAGGGAAGCTCATTTGTGCAAAGCCATCCACAATGTCACGCACGTAGCCCAGAGTCACAGTCTTTTGGAGCAGGATGCGATTAACGGCCCGGCACACTTCCGTCAACATGAGTCCAACGGTTGACTTTCCCACTCCAAACTGGTTTGCGACCAATCGGTAGCAGTCTGGAGTAGCCAGCTTCCACATTGCAATCACCACACGCTTCTCCAACGGCAGGGCAGCTCTCATTCTCGTGTCCTTGTGCTGCAGGGCTTGTGTGAGCTCATCACACAGTCCCATGAATGTGGCTTTCCTCATCTGAAAGTTCTGCAGCCACTGCTCATCATCCCAGCCGTGCATGACAATGTGATCCCACCACTCAGTGCTTGTTTCCCAAGCCCAAAAGCAGCATTCCTCTGTGGTCAGCACGTCTGTCAATGCCACAAGCAATCTCGTGTCATAGCTACTATGCGTGGCGAGATCAATGTCAAACTCCTCTTGCCTTTGTGGTTTAAGGCATAACTCCACTGCCGCTTGTGACGTGTTAGTGAGAGCGAGCAGCATATTGGTCAACAGTGCGGGATCCATTCCTGCAGACTGAAGAGGCAGAGGGCGCAGTACACAAACCGTGGAAAGATGGTGCCAAATGCGGACGGAAGCACAGGGATTGCTGGGATGCGAAGCAGTGCATCACGGGGCATTGGGACACGACCCAGGATGCCCCGCGACCCCCTCCGCCTTCCCACAACTCTTAGCAGCAGAAGAGGAAGAGATGCTCTGTGGAATAGCTGCCCAGAGTGCACCACTCCAAATACCGATGCAAATGCTGCAAGTGTCAACACGCTATTGCGCAGGCAGCTGCCAGTGTGAAACACAACAGCAGCTTCCCTTCAGCGCTCTCTGAGCAGCGATGTAACTGCCGGCGATGTAACTCTGCCAGTGTAGACATACCCTCACTTGCGTGCAGGATTCAATTCAAATGTGGAATGTTCCACAAAATCTGGGACACTTAACGCTCAGTACACAGTAACATGGCCTAGAAGCTCATTCACTGGACTAGGATTCAAGACACCGGGCTCTATTCCTGACTCTGCCACTGGCCTGCCAAGTGACCCTGAGTAAGTCACTGCGCATCTGTGCCTCAGTTTCTCCATCTGAAATGTGGGGATAATGATGCTTTCGTAAAGTGTTTTGAGATCTACTGATGGAGTGTCATAAGCCCTAGGATGTTTGCTGTTAGCATTGTGACAGATTTAAGTTCATTCCGGATATTGTCATTCAATAAAAGTTAACCATAACTCAATAAGGTTTGTACCTTTGTGGTACATTGTATTAGAAATGCAAATCTTTATGCATTATCCTGAGATTGTATGGAACTTCTTTAGCAGGAAAACAAGATTAGTGCAACTTCAGGAAGGCCAGAGGAACAATGTGTGTGAAGTGGATTTCCTAGGAAATACCTTGGGGTGATGGGAACACAAGTTCTCCCCTCCTAAGCCAACCTTTTGAAGATTCTGTCCTGAGGGTGTGACCCATTGTATACTAATAATCTGCTGCTGGAAACTCCAGATCAAAGAGGCCTCATCTGTATAAAGAGGATGGGCTAAATTTGTCATGGCTGTGCTTGTTCTGAGTAGAAGCTGCGATGAAAAGGGATCGTCTGGATACTGCTTAATCCTGCCTGTGTATGCAGGACTGGACTAGATGACCTATCGAGGTCCAATCTAGACCTACATTTTATGATTCTATGAACTTGTAACCACAAGGAAACACCTAGATTAAAGACTGCTCTTGCCAGAGCCCATCAAGAGTGGGGATGAACTCTGGTAAGCTTATTAGCATGCATGTAGGGATTTTTATGTGTTTATAACATGTTTTCTCTGTAATGTTTTTTACCTTAAGAATAAAATAGGCTTGCTTGGACAGAACTGTGTGATAACTCACATCTGTAGCTGTCACTCTGATCAATCTCTCAAAAGAGCACAAACACAGTGAAGGCAGGGAACTTTTCAACCTGGATTTACCCCGGACAGCAGGGAATGAGACTCAGGTGTCCAACCAAGAAAGGCAATGGCTAGGGAGCTGGAAGCCAAGAGTGGGTGTCCTTGCGGAACCATTGAGGGGAAATACACATGCAGTTGCCCTGAACTGTGACAAACATACAGTCCTGTAGAGATATAGGATATGTAATATAGCCAAGTTAGTGTGGGAAAAATCTTAGCTTCTCGAATTTGCGCACATCTAAATCCTTGGTCTTCCACGCTTAATGTTGAATTAGCACTAGATTTTTGCACTTAATTTCTTAGCTGTATTGTGGCAGGGAAAACAATTCTATTCCTCAGCAATATCTGGAGTAAGACGTGCTGTCGCCTGCCAACTATACAAATTGTTTTCACATAATTATCATCTCTCTCAGATTGATTACCCTGGCATGACTCTGACAGCTATTTGCCACTCGACTTCCTGGTACAGAGAGATTGAGAAGCTTTATTACTGTGAATAGAATTCCCATTTCTGCCAATGGTGCCAACATTCTGTGCCCTCTTGAGAAGTAATGCATCAGCCTAAATCATTTCTCTATTTTCATCATAACTCTCTAGTTCTGGTGTTTTGTTTTAAAAGTATCACTATGACTCAAGGGGTAGCACTTCCACTGCTGGGCCAGGAGCTTCCCGGGACTTAAATAAGCTCAGACCTAATGCTGATACTGCAAGGATGATGAAAGCTAGAGATGCTATACTTCCTTAAACTAAAATCCCTTCTGCCCAGCTCTGGTAGGCCTTCCAGGTTGAAGATCTTTAAAGGGACTGTTGGGTATTCAGCATTTCTCAAAGGTTAGGGCACTTATTTAGATGTCTAAATATGGATTTAAGACCCTAACTTTAGGCTCCTGATTTCTGAAAGCTAGAGAAAAGACTAGAGAAAAGGCAAAATGAGAGCTCTTTCTAAAAAGAGAGACTCTAGCTCAACCACAAGATATGGGCTTGATGCAGGAGCTCAGAAATTCTCTGGCCTGTGCTATGCAGGAGGTCAGACTTGACGATCTAATGGTCCCTTCTGGCTTTAAACTATGAATAAATGAAAATCTTTGCCCAAAGTCTTTGGGACAAGGAATGTCTTCAGATATTTAGTAAAGTGCTGCATTCTTGAGAGTGCTGTATAAATAGTAACTGTTCCTTAGGCAGAGGATTGTTACTATCTCAAAGCCACCTCAACGCGTGTGGGGAGTCCCTGGATTGCTAATTTCAGAAGTGTAGTAGAACAGGGGGCCATTTTCTTAGGGCAGGATTCCATAGTATTCATGGGTGGGACACCTTTGGAATCAGTGGAAACTCAGGTGCAGAAAAGCTGCAGGACTCAATCCATAGAGACAGATTCCTAGTAACAGACCAAGTTCTGAAGTCCTCACTTGGCCTTTACTCTGTCAAAATTGTTATTAAAGTCACTTGGAATTGAGTCTCAGTAAAAACCAAGCAAGGAATTCAGGATTTGGCTTAATGTAAACAGAACATGACCCTAACAGCACAACCAGGCCACCGCTAATAACTCTCACCCACTTCCAGAATACCACTAGCCAATGGCACACATGCCTGAAATAAGTCACGTTGCTAGAGGTGCGAGCTCAGGAGTGGGAAATACCTCTTCTTTGCCCCTCATACCTTATCCTTGGTCTCAGTTTTAAGGACAATATTTTATTGTACAAAACAGAATAGAGAGGCTGCTGTCCCCTTAAATCTTGTCACTGACAGGGAAGTCTAGTATCGGCCTTTTCATTAAGGATTTCAAAGGCAAAGCATCAAGTTGTTTCCTTTCCAAGTTGTTGTCCTGTTTGAGCTTCCTCCTAGACCTCTGTTTGTGCAGTGCCTTCACAGCCATCCAGAACTCACAGCTGAGCTCCAAGCAGTTGCCAGGCTCTCTGCCAGTAATCCCACATGGAAGAGGGAATGGGAGGAAGCCCCCAGAATTTAATTTCCCAGTATCATTAGTTCAGATCAAAGAGCATAATTACACTCTCAAAAGCTGCCTGGGTCATCTCCAGCAAGGATGAAGTGTCATCTTTAATGCTCACAGATTAGGGCAAGCCATGGGGAGAGCACTACAGCTACACTGAAAAGATAACAATAAAAGACACAAGCAAAATCCACCCTGTCCAGAAAACTAATCTTTTTCTGATTTAATAAACTAAACACACTGCAGGCAGCCTTGCCAACTAGCCATAAAGGTACCGACAGTGAAGATAGGGACATTGTATTTGCCTTCACTTTCTATCCTCCAGCAATAGAATACCGAGAGTTACACCCATGTAACACCACCAATGGCTCCAAAGAAATTGCATGAATGCCACTGTAACAGGGTCAGCCATCTCCTAAGCATCTCCTCACAGCCTGGGGATGTCTGCAGCACCTGCCTCTGTTTCCTGTTCTGCTCAGAGCCCCTTAAAAGCAGCCCACACAGTCCAAATACTTAAAACGTTCCCCTTGCTGGGGTCCAGTTAATCAAAACTTAGAGTCTCTCAGAAACAGAACATAAGCAATAGAGTTTCCACCCCACTGCCAGCCACTGTTCCCTCTAAGCTGTGCGCGTGTGCGTGTGACAGATCCTAAGCCCCGCGCACATGGCGAAACACCGCGCAAAAATTTGCACAGAAGCACAACAATTTGCATAGGAGACATTTTTTACGCACACGGCCCGTCAAAAATTAGAGGGAACATTGCTGCCAACTCCGGCACAGCCACTCCTCCTTGAAGATTTCTCTTCCCTTCGGAGTTCACCTACTCTCCTCTCTTCTCAGTTCCCCTCCCACTGCTGGGCTCAGTTTCCTTCCTTGCTGCAGGAGCTAGTCTTGCTCCTAAGTTACAGCTCACCCCTGCAGTTGCTGCCTCAGCACAGTTGTATCTTCTCAGACTTCTGTCCTATATGACACTCCTAGACCCACTTAGGTGAAGTTCAGTTCCCTTTCCCAAGGGGCTGTCCTTTCCTCCCTTATCTCTTCCCTCGCTGCCTGCTGTGAATTAATCACATGGTCTCATTACTTCATTATTACCCACCTGGGGAGGTGAGCGGATTTTTGTCACAAGCAGGCTTAGGCCCCATTTCCCCTTAGATCCGGGAGTGAGGGTGGGAGTGAAGGATATCAGTCTACCCTGTGAAAACAACCACACTGGGGATGCAGCTTCAAACTGCTTCTGTTGTACACTGTAGACAATAACTAACGGTGTTTCTACAGTCTCTGATATGTGCAGTCCATGATTGTGGCATGCACTGGAAGCATGTTTAAAGGATGATTAGGTCCCAGCTATTTACAAGACAGAACCATGTTTTAACCCTGCTGAGGATAACAATGTTGTAAATTCACCCCGGATAAGGCTGGGGGTTTTGTACTGCAGATGGCTCACCTGTGAACAAGCTTTGGGTGGCAGGGGTCTTTCTTTTTATAATCTGTCTACAATACACTTCAGTGGAGTGATTGCTGCCTGCCTTAGTAGTAATAATATTTAATATTTAATGTGGGGCCATGGCCCCTTACTGTTGGACTGACATCTGACCATCTTTCCAATGGGAAGCCCTCCATTAACTCATTTTCTTCTCAAGCTTGGGAAGGAAGGAACTTTTCATTTGAAAGCTCCTCTTTTGGCAACTCGTACAAAGCTCTGTATGTTTTTTCCAGGACAGTCTTTGCTTATAGTTTTGCTCCTCATTAATCAGCTTCTGGAAAACAGAGACTGCCCCTCCGTGCAGCAGTTTAGCTTTGACAACAGCTTCATGTTGCTCTGTCCTTAAACGCTCCCTGGTCACGCTCTTTCTCACTCTGCACAAAGGCAGTGTGCTCCATACTTTAGATTTGCTGTAGCAATTATTACAAAGCTTCATTCCTTGTACTTAGAAGATGGCAACGTAGGTTAAAAGTAAGCACCTTCATCCTAGCCAGTGAGCAAAAGATATTTGCATTAGTAGCCTATCTTTTGAGCAAGAAAGACAGGCAAGTGTGCATCATACAGATGCTATACACCCTCCCCTGGTACCTAAGGCAATTTTGGATATATCTCAAGTTGCTAATCTTTATGGTCATTAAAGGGCTAGAAGCCAGGCAGTCTTGAGACTTCTGAGGAGGGGAGGAGAGAGTGTTCTCTGCACCATTTGTTGCTGATCGGAATAAGCTCAATCCTCATCATTTTCAGAGATAGTCACAAAAGCCTTCCCCCAATAAGAGTTAAAGAAAACTCAGTATCATTTCTCATGGCCAGGGACTGTGCGGAGGAGATGGGAGAAGATACAAATATCTCTAAGTAATAGCAGCTGGCCCTTGATGAACAAATGCAGTGAAACTCTTAATTTTATGTCTGGTGCAGAAAGACCACAGTAGTGGGCATGTTAGAAAGACCATAGATTAGGCAAAAGAATCACACCAATGTTTTAAATGCTTGGGACACCACTAGAGCTCACTTAAGCTACTCTCTTGTTAACTGCAGCCCTGTGGGCTCTGTGGTCGTGCTACAGAGACAATACGGAAAAGGGCTGCCGGGTAAACTTCGCTGGAGAGATTGTTGCAATCTGTATATGCCCCAAGCTGAGTTGGGGGCTGCAAGAGTGAAGATGTGGGGCATACATAGCCTCACATCAGCATGAGAGCTGGGGGAGCAGAAAGAAGCAGCTCTCGGGTGGGATCAAGTGGAGAAGGGTTTGACAGCTGACTGCCCTGTTAGAACTCCATTTGTGAAGACAGGGTGAGACGCACGAAGATGAAAGACGTTATCCTTGGCTAGCATGAATAGGAAGACAGAGGATTAGTAGCCATATGCAAGCAAGTTAATTGCTTGAACATTGCTATCCACCTACCACACATCTCTCTAATCGTGAACAAAATGTTCTGTATGCAGCCTGTCCAGTCAGTAAAGTGATTTGGGATAAAGTGTGCACTATAAATGTCTCCTCATTATTAGAGATAATTTCTTCCTGTTTCTGTGGCACTTCACTGAAGCAAACTGTGGAACAGACAGGCCCGCTAACAGCAATTCCAGACCCCAGGGCAGAAGAGTCAATGGGCCTCCATGCACGCACAAGCTGTACCTGCGCGGACGCGGTCCGCCTGACATTTGGGTGGTGCTACGCCTGCGCTGGCTGTGCCCAGTGAGCTGCTGGCACGGTCAGGGCTTCCACATGCCCACCCGGTAGGGTTGCCAACTGTCTAATTGCGCAGACCCAAATACCTTTGCCCCACCCATGCCTCGCCCCTTCCCTGAGACCATGCCTCTGTCCTAGGGTGACCAGATGTCCCGATTTTATAGGGACAGTCCCGATTTTTAGTTCTTTTTCTTATATAGGCTCCTATTACACCCCACCACCACCCCATCCCGATTTTTCACATTTTCTGGCTGGTCACCCTACTCTGTCCTGTTCCTTCTCCAAGGCCCTGCCCCCTGCCCACTCCATCCCCCCTCCCGTCATTGTTTGCTCTCCCCCACCTTGACTCACATTCACCAGGCTGGGGCAAGGGGTTGGAGTGAGGACGGGGGAGGTGCAGGGTGTAGGCTCTGGGAGGGAGTTTGGGTGTGGGAGGCGGTGCGGGGTCAGGCTCTGGTAGGGAGTTTGGGTGCAGGGTGCGGACTCTACACTGGGGCAGGGGCTTGAGGTGAAGGAGGGAGTCAGGGGGTCGGCACTTACCTCAGGCGGCTCCCGAAAGCGACTGGCACACCCCTCTGGTAGCAGGTCCTAGGCAGGGACCCATGGGGTTTCTGGCCGCCGCTGCCCGCAGGTACCACCCCTGCAGTTCCCATTGGATGCAGTTCCTGGCCAATGGAAGCTGCGTAGTCAGTGCTCAGGGTGGGGGCGGCATGCGCTGACCCCCTCCCCAGGGGCTGCAGGGATGTGCTGGCCACTTCTGGGAGTGGTGCGGAGCAAGGGCAGGCAGGAAGCCTGCCTTAGCCCCACTGTGCTGCTGGCAGTGGTGACCAGGGGGCCCCGGGCCCTTTTAAATTGGCCGAGCCCCTGGGAAATTGCCCCCTTTGCCCCACCCCCCCATCAGCGGGCCTGAGAACAGATGAGATATTGTTACCTTGTTATATTTACTTTATTTTCCATTATCCGCAACGATCAATAAAATGGTTTAAAATAACTCATTTTTAAAAATCTGTAGCTACTCTCAAAACACCCACGCATTTTCCCCTTGAAAAGAGATGACTACAAAACCATGTGTAGCACCGCAGAGAAAAATCTGTTCTACAAGGGAACAACTCTATGGTCTAAACTGGTCTGAAATACACAAACTCCCTAGAGTCAAAGGTTCAAAACCATCCATCTAATTAGGCCTCATCACTGTAGTATCTGAGCAACTCCCAATCTTTACTGTATTTATCCTCACAACATCCCTGCGGTAGGGCAGCACTATTATCCCAATTGTACAGGTGGGGAACAGGGGCACAGTCAGACTAAGGGATTTGCCCTAGGTCACAGAGGGAGTCTGTAGCAGAGGTGGGAGCTGAAACAGATTTGCCAAGTCCCAGGTTATTGGGAAGTCTTCTTCTCCTCAATCCTTTATCTTTCTGAAATAGATACACTGAGGGTACCTCTATACTAGAAATGCTACAGTGGCACAGCAGCAGCTGTAGCATTGCAGCATCCACACTTTCTACAGTGATGGAAGGGGTTCTTCTGTGGCTGTAGTAAATCCACCTCCCCAAGAGGCGGTAGCTGGGTCATGGAAGAATTCTTCTGTTGACCAAGCAGGGTTTACACCAGGGTGGAAGTCAGCTTAATTACACTGCACAGGGCATGACATTTTTTTCATAGTGCTGATCGACGTAGGTAAGCCGATCTAACTTTCTAGGGTAGACAGGGCCGGTCCAAGGATATTTTGCACCCTAGGCGAAAATTCCACCTTGCGCCCACCCACCCCCAGCCGCACATCGGTTCATTGAGGGGCAAATCCCAACGAGCCTTTATAGACCCCAGGGGCCAGCGTGCCCAGCGGCTGCTCCCCAGACCAGGTTCCCCTCCCCACCCCCATCCACTCCCTCCCACTTCCCACCCCCTGACTGCCCCCCTCAGAACCTCCAACCCCCCCGCTCCTTGTCCCCTGACTGCCCCCTCCTGGGACCCCTGCCCCTAACTGCCCCCCAGAACCCCACCCCCTACCTAAGCCTCCCTGTTCCTTGTCTCCTGACTGCCCCCTCCTGACACATCCCCACCCTAACTGCCCCCCTAGGATCCTACCCCTTACCTGTCCCGACTGCCCCAACCCTCGCCACACCCCCACCCCCTGACAGACCCCCCCGGGACTCCCACACCCCATCCAACCACTCCCTGTCCCCTGACAAACCCCCCAGAACTCCTGACCCATCCAACCCTCCCCCTGCTCCATGCCCCTGCCTGCCCCACCCCCTCTCCACACCCCCACCCCCTGACAGCCCCCCAGAACTCCCGACCCTTCCAAACCCCTGCTCCCTGACTGCCCCCCGGGACTCCCCTTACCAGGCCCAGGCCGCTGGAGCCGCTGGCTCCACGTGGAGGCAACATGCTGCCGGGTGCACAGCCCCTCCTCCGCAGAGTGCTGAGGCAGCGGGAGGGGCAGCAGCTCACACTCCCGGGAGCCACAAAACCCGAGCGCGGTGAGGGGGGTGCCAGGGGCGCGCCTGCCCGGGCTGCGGCCCAGTGCCTCTCCCCCCCCCCCCCCCCGGGGCTCCTGCAGCGGATGCATGCAGGCGGCGGCCCTGGTACACTCCCCGGCTCTCCCCTCGCCATGCTCGGGCTCTGCGGTTCCCGAGCCTGTAAGTCGCCCCTGCCTCTCCCGGAGCAGGCTCAGGGCCCCACGCCCCAGTGGCGGCTCACATGCCCGGAAGCCCCAGAGCCCGAGCCCGGCAAGGGGGAAGGCTGGGGGTCAGGGCCAGTGCAAGGACGTTTCGCGCCCTAGGCGAAACTTACTTGCACCAGTCCTGCACACACACCCCCCGCACCCTCCTCCCCAGCTAACACCACCCCCCGCGCCCTCCCCCCCAGCTAACACTGCCCCCCCGCGCCCTCCCCCCCAGCTAACACTGCCCCCCTGCACCCTCCCCCCAGCTAACACTGCCCCCTGTGCACTCCCCCCCAGCTAACACTGCCCCCCTGCACCCTCCCCCCAGCTAACACTGCCCCCCTGTGCACTCCCCCCCAGCTAACATCCCCCCACGCACTCCCCCGCAGCTAAAACCGTGCCCCCTGCACCCTCCCCCCCACCTAACACCACCCCCCTGCAGCAGCCAGCCTCCCCAACCCCTGAGGGCCGCAGCTCAGCCCCCTGCCCGCGGCCAGCTGCCCCCCCGGCTCCCGGCTCAGCCCCGGAGCCCGGAGGGCGGGAGGCAGCCGCGGCCAGCCGCCCGTCCTCCCGGCTCCGGGGCTCAGCCGGGAGGGGGGGGGGGAGGGAAGGGCGGCAGCAGGCTAGCTGCCCCCCCGGCTCCTGGCTGAGCTGCGGAACCGGGAGGCAGCTGTGGCCAGCCGCCCCCCCACCCCCGGCTCAGCCCCGAAGCCAGGAGGGCGGGAGGCAGCTGCGGTCAGCCGCCCCTCCCCGCTCCCGGCTGAGCCGCGGAGGTGGGAGGTGGGCGGCAGCCGTGGCCAGCCGCCCCCTCGGCTCAGCCCTGAAGCCGGGAGGCAGCCGCGGCCAGCTGCCCCCCGGCTCAACCCTAGGGTCACCTAGTGGGTGCGCTGGCCCTGCTGTGGGTGCACGGGGGCTGGCTCCCGCATGCATCTCCTGCAGCCTGCAGGAGCCCCCGGGGGTGGGGGGGCGCTGGGCCAAAGCCAGGGGTGGGGGGGGGGGGGGCACAGCTGTTTCCTGCTAGCGGCGCTGCCGCCTTTTCAGGGCTGCTGCCCCCCTGCACCGTGCCAGCTCCTCCCAACCACTTGGTGCCCTAGGCGACCGCCAAGTTCGCCTAGTGGTTGCACCGGCCCTGAGTGTAGATCCAACTTGCTGAGTTCCATGCATGGTGTCTCTGTCTCAAATAACCCTTAGAAGCAATTCTGCCACTGCTCCAAGTGGCTAACAAAGATCCTGTGGCACTTTTTGCAAGAGCAGGCGTTTGCCCTAGGGGTCTTGGTCTACAATTCCCGCCGCTCCGTGCTCTGTGCAGTGGGCAGGTGCCTTCCGCAGCCAGCGGCAGCTACATACATACCACGTGGAGCACTCTGGGAGGCCCCCAAAAGGAGCAATGCAAGGTGTTTATCTAAAAGGTGTTTATATGTAAAACAGTTTTAAAGGATTGAAATGCAAACGAAACATTTCCACTGCCCTGCAACTCATTTTTGGAGGGAAATTTCATTTCACACTTTTTTTTTTAATATGGTTCCAATCCCCGATGAATTGTAGTTGAAAATCTCAAAATTTTTCCTGTGACGGGGATCCACCTTCCGCCCAGCTGTACATGCTGCTGGGGTACCCGTGGCGGTGGAGGCAGGAGCAGACGTGCGCACGGGACGCATCATCCTGCCAGGGGAGGGCTAAAGTCAGCCAGGAGAAGGCGCATGCGCAGCCTTACCCCTCTGTCCGGGAGAGTCAAGGGAAGGCAGCGCATGCGCTCTTGTCTCCTGTTCAGGCGAGAGGGAGGAGGACGAGGTAGTTCCCCCCACCCCCTTGCGCGCTCTCTATGCGCCGGGTGCGTGCATGGGAACAGTTGTTTCTACGCATGCGCCACATGCGCACTGTGCCATCCCGGTCGCGGCGAGTTCCTCGCGCCGGGGTGAGTCTCGGCGCCCGGGGCCGGCGGAGCTGAGCGGGGCGGACACCCCGGGCTCGCCGTCTCGCGGCTCCCCAGCGGGCCTGGCCTGACGCCCGGCCCGCCCGCCTGGGCCCATCGCCGCGCGGGGCCGTGCTCGCGCCGAGGATGCCCGGGGAGACAGCCCGCCCGCCGGGCGCGTCCCACGAGCGGGGCCCTGGGGCCGCGGCGAGCGATCCGGGGCCGCGCAGCGCTGGGGAAGCGGCGACTGGCCAGGGAACGGGCCCGTGTGACAGCGACCTGCCGGGCAGCCCTGGAGCTGCGGCCTCCGAGAATGGGCCCTGCGGCTCCTCCGGGCCTCAGCCGCCCCGGCCGGGACAGCCGCTGTTACACATCGACCGGCAGCAGATCCAGTCCGTGGCGCCCAGTGCCCAGATTGCCGAGCTGAAAGGTCTGGGCGTTGACGTGTACGACCAGGATGTGCTGGAGCAAGGCGTCCTCCAGCAGGTAGACAATGCAATCAGTGACGCGAACAAGGCCACGCAATTGGCCAATGCAGAGGCAGAATACCAATCGGTGCTGGACGATTTAAGGTAAGTTTGTGGACAGTCTCTTACTGCTTTTAAACTCATGTGATACCTAGTAATAAAGGTTTGTTGAATCATAGAAGTAAGAGATGGAAATGATTATGTATTGATCACTTCACCATCCCATCTCAAAACAGTTGATTAGTTGAATCCTTATGTCCATTATACAGGTGGAGAACGTGAAGCACGTACAGGTATATATTAAATGACTTACCTGATGTCATCTAGCTAATCAGTGGCAGAGTAAGGGAATAGAACCCAGGTTTCCTGATTTCAAATCTCATGTCTTGTCCAATAGCCCATACTGCCTTCCACTAAGTCATCTTATCCCTCTTCTGACCAGCCAGTACAGGATTGTCCCGTGCAATATATTGCAAGGTGTATTGTAAATCTAAGTGGAGTTATGTTTGGAGAAGTGACCCTAAAAACAGCACCATGTTATGTGCTTCATATGGTCTGTATGATCCCATAACTGGTGGATCACAGAACAAAGCATCTTGTCACAAGCTCTTGTAACAATATTCAGGAAATCCGCCCTATAAAAACCAAAAGCTAAAGAGGCATGTAAACAGTAAGGTCTAGAGGAATGGGACTAAGGCTTGTATACGCTAGCACTTTTGTCGGTAAAACTTTTATCTGTCAGAGGTGTGGGGAAAAAACCAAATCCTGACCAACATAAGTTTCACTGACAAAAGCACCATAGTGGACAGCGCTGTGTCGTCAGGAGATGCTTTCCCACTGACCGCTACCGCCAGTCTTTGGGGATGGTTTAATTATGCTGGCAGGAGAGATCTTTCCTGTCAGCATAGAGCGGCTACACAGGAGACTTTACAGCAGCGCAGCTACAGTGGTACAGCTGTGCCACTCTAAGGTCTGTAGTGTAGACATAGCCCAAGAAGCATGAACTCCTGAACTTTAATCCTAGCTCTGCTTCACAGTGTCCAACTCAACCACTGACTTGCTGCGTGATCTTGGGCATCTCATTTAACCTCTAAATTCTTTAGTTTCTCTGTTTTTGCATCATTGTTGTTCTACAGTGCCAGAGAATTATTCCTTTACAATGCGTCACAATATGTATAAGACAGCTCTCAAAGAGCTTAGAAAACTTTATGTAGCTGACTAATCCTTTTGACATCAGTGAATCTACTCTCACGTGAAGTTAAGAGGATGCATAAGTGTTGTCTGAAATTAGGCCTTAATCTTTCAGTGATGGAGCAAAAGGTGGTAGTGGGTACACGGGGGTTGACACAGGAAGAGTGAGGCAAAATCAATATGATAGTATATTTACTCTTTCAAGGCTGGTGCGCGGCATGGGGAATAAACTTTTCATAGAATCATAGAAATGTACGGCTGGAAGGAATTTGTGAGGTCATCTAGTCCAGCCCCCTGTGCCGTGGCAGGACCTAGTATACCAACACCATCCCTGACAGGTGTTTGCTTAAACTGGTCTTAAAAACTCCAGTGATGGGGATTCCACAACCTCCTTTGGAAGCCTATTCCAGTGCTTAACTTTCCTCATAGTTGGAAATGTTTTCCCAATATCTAACCATAATCTCCCTTGCTGCAGATTAAGCCCATTACTTTATGTTCCACCTTCAGTGGACCTGCAGAACCATTGATCATTGTCTTTATAACAGTCCTTAACATATTTGAAGACTGTATCCGGTCCCCCCTCAGTCTTCTTTTCTCAAGACTAAAGATGCCTACTTTTTTTACTCGTTCCTCATAGGTCAGGTTTTTAAAAACTTTTATCATTTTTATTGCTGTCCTCAAGACTCTCTCCAATTTGTCCACGTTTCTTAAAGTGTGGTGGTGCCCAAAACTGGATACAGTACTCCAGCTGAGGCTTCACTAATGCTGAGTAGAGCAGGACAGTTAATGTCTCCAGTAACACCCCAGAATATTAGCCTTTTTGCAATTGCATCACATTGATCACCCATTCAGTTTGTGATCCACTATTTTTTCTTAATTGCATGTGCGTGGCACAGAAGAAATGGTCTTTAAGAGGGATTTAAATGAGGGAAGGTGAGTAGTCTTTTCAGACTAGTTAACAAAGAGTATTTTACTCTGTGTATGAAGCTGCTAGCAAGACAGTGTGGAGATGGCTGTGGAGAAAAGGGACATGAAGTCTGGTATCACTGGCAGACTGGGTGGGACAGGGACAATGAGAGAAGAGATATATGTAAGCAGAAAGGGATAGAGTTGGTCAGGGTCCTGGAGAGTCAAAAAATCAATGTTAGACTTGGTGTGGTGGTGAAGGGGAGTGTGTGAAAGATTCAGATAGTGAGATAACAGGATCAGAATGACAGAACCCAAGGATAATCTTAGTAGCTGCATTTTTGCATGGACTAGAAGGGAGTGATGCAGATGTCAGGGAGGTCAGATAGGATGAGGTTCTTGTAAACAAGATGGGCGGTGACCAGTGTCTCAAGGAGAGTTCTAGTTGTGCAGACAGAGAAAAAAGGGGGATTTAAGTGATGTTACAAAGGAAGCAGCAGCAAGATGTAGAGATGGCCCAGTAGCTGTATGGGGCTGTGGATAGAAAAGAGTCAAAGATGACATGTGGGTTACAGACCTTAGTTATAGAGTGGATGATGGTGTGTTCAACAATAACAGAAGAGAGGGAATGGAGAGAGATTTGGAAAAAAGACAAAGTTTAGTTGTGACCATGTTAAGTTTTTAAGTCAAAAGTGATAGAAAAGATACCCAGGAGGAGATGTCAAAGAAAAAGGATGAACTGAGTGACTGGATGGCTTCAGACAAGTCAGAAGTAAGAAGCAGATGTTTGAGTTGTCAGCGTTGATGTCAGAGCTGCAGTAGTTGAAGCTGTGTGATCAGATGAGATCACACAAAGAAAAAGGTGTAGAAAGAGAAGAGGAAGTGGCCAAGGTTATATAGTTCTGTAGGACTCTAGAAATGGGAGAGAGAAGCAGGAAGATTTGTAAAAAGACCCTGAAGGAATGGCCAAAAAAGTAGGAGGAGAACTAGGGGAAAGGACAGTTGCAAAATCAATAGAAGGACAACATCATGAGAAGGGGAAGGCGTGATCTAAAGTGTTTAGAAACAGCAGAGAGGTCAGGGATCTCACCATCTTGGTGAGGAATAGGTCATAACTCAATGGAGCAGTGGAGAGTGGAATCTAGATTAGAGTAATACATTCCAAGATCAAAAGGGATCATTGTGATCATCTAGTCTGATCTCTGAATAACGTAACACATATAACTTTATAATATATAACTTCCCCCCAAATAATAATCAAGAGGGGAGCGGGGACGGATGTGGAGGAGATGAATTCAAAGCAATGATTGTGGATGGCAACAGCGAATTATGATTGTCCTTTAAAAACACATTTGAGCACTTATTTCATTCAACAGAGGCCACTTTGCAAGAGTAAATGTGAATTTATCCACAGTGTGTATGTCCTCAAAGAAGCTCTTCTGGCCACTGGCTATGTAGCTAATAGGGCCTCGAACTCGGTCTTCATCTGTTTGCACATTTGTTCATGTAATTTCTGATTACATTCCAAAGAGACCTCTATTGGCTGCATCAGCGTCTGATGGTTTGGTTTCTGTTTGGCCTAATATCAGCATCTAAAAATATCTCTCGGTCTTGCATTGTTATATAAATAAGCTAGCTGGCAGACTAGTCATGCAGCAAGTTACAGACAAGTGTGAAAATAGGGATCGGTAGAGAGAGAAGCTTGCTTCTTTAACGTATATTTAAAAATCCACTCTCTCCACCATTATTTGTTTGGGCTGGTATGCTTTCCTTTGCATTATTGATTGTTAATTTGAATGGTAATGTATTATCACATGCTGCAGTTAGTCCAAAGTGGCATCATGTATTGATGTACACAATGGAGAAAAGAAGAACTCAGTCTCTTGTATTAAAAAAATGTTATCTGTAGCAAATCAGTACAGTAGGCTCTTTGTGCTGTCATTTCTATTGATGAAACAGCCCCCCCCCCCCCCCCCTATTTTAACAGATCATACAACAGTCATTAAATGGTGACACTTTTTGGTTACTATCCACCTAGGCTTTACATGAGGCAGTGGCAGGTTATATATAAGAATTTGAATAAATATAGTGGCCTAGGCATGAAAGGTTCAGTAGTACTCTACCTTCTTACAATTATTTTACAGCACAATACAAAAATAATTGTATTTGTTAAATTAAAGGGACACTAAGGTTAAAATAAGATTTAAAATAAATGCCCATACCAATGTAATTTCTTACTATAAATTATTAAAACAGATTTAAAAAAGAAACCCAACTCTTTCACCACTTGTTTATTTCTTGCGCTTCTCTTACCTTGGATAGTAAAAGTAGATTGGCCAGTTTCACTTCCTGGTAGAGCCCTGCACAGAACTATTCTTTAATCCCACTCCTGCTGCTCAGCAGGTCCTGCAGCACCTGTGTGATCCCAGTCCCACTGCAGGAATCTACTTCCTGGTAGTCGTTCATTAGCAGAGTTGTAATTATTGAGTTACAAACAACCCACTGCAGTATTTGGATTTGAACAGAACTCTTTAACATTTAAAAAAAAATCATAAAAACGTTTTTACTAATGCGCGATTCATTTTAAAAACTAGCCTTTCTAAAATTCAAAGGCCACGAAAATCAGCATACTTATTTGGAAATCCAACTTTAGCCTTCTGTTTGTTAAAATCGTGGCTATAATTTTTATATTTAAACTATCTGAGTTGAAAATGTCATGTACTTACTCTTCTGATTATTACAACTGAGTACAAAATGAACATCTTTTTTATTTTTCAGGTCCTGTACGACATCTCTGAAACAGATCAATACTATTATAGAGCAACTTACTCCTCAAGCTGTCAACAGCAAAGATATAAACAGAAAACTAGACTCTGTAAAACGACAAAAGTATAACAAGGTGACTGGAAAAAATTAACTTGTGCTTTGGATTGCTTAAGGCGCTGATCCTGTGTCAGGCTTCACACTTGAGGATCCTGCTAGAGTCAGAGTCTAAACTTGCAGTTCCCTCACCATTTCAACAGTTTGGTTTTTTACCAAAGGCTATAAGAACTTAATCCAAAGCCCTTTGAAGTCAGTGGGAGTTGTTCCATTGACTTGGGGAGGGTCTCAAACTTAAATGACCACGAGGGCCGCATGAGGACTAGGGCATTGGCCCGAGGGCCGCATCGCAGACACTCACCCCTTGCCCCCGGCCCCGCCCCCACTCCACCCCTTCCATGAGGTCCCTGTCACGCCTCTTCAAGCCCCTTCCCTGCCCCTATTCCAACCCCTTCCCTGAAGTCCTCACCCCAACTCTGCCATCTCCCTGCCCCCAGGGTTGCAGGAGGGGTGTGGGGTGCGGCAGGGGATCGGGGCAGGGAGTGCAGGAGGGGAGCAGGGGGCTCAGGGCAGGGATTGGGGTGAGGGGTGCAGGAGGGGTGAGGGGTGCGGCAGGGGGTCGGGGTGCAGGGTGTGGCAGGGGGCTGTGGGGGGGGCTGTGTGGGCCCACGGGGGGGAGCGAGGGGTGTGTGGCTGGCCCCAGGCCTCCACGGGAGGGGGGGGGGGGCTGGCCCCAGGCCTCCACGGGAGGGGGGGGGGGGGCTGGCCCCAGGCCTCCACGGGAGGGGGGGGGGGATGGAGGCTGTCCACTTCCTGCGGGAAGTAACCCGTCCCCAGCCTGCTCTGTTCCCCCCAGCTCCCAGCTGCGCCGCTGGCGAGTGAAGGGGAGTGGTTTCCCCCAAGCCTGGGAGCCAGGGGAGCGGAGCAGGCTGGAGCCGGGTCACTTCCCTCAGGAAGTGGCCAGCCCCTGTCCTCCCTGGAGGCCTGGGGCCAGCTCCTCCACTTCCGCCCGCGGAGGCCTGGGGCCCCAGCCTGCTCTGCTTCCCTGGCTCCCAGGCTTGGGGGAGGGAGGAACCGGGGGGGTGCGGGGAGCTTGGCGGGCCGCACGGAAGAAGCCCGCGGGCCGCGTGTTTGAGACCCCTGCTCTGAAATAATAGTTCTAGAGCTTGTTTGGATAAATGATTGTAATTAAATTCCTGCAGGGCCTCGTGGTGGTGTTTCAGAGTGTTAACAATGTTATGTGACTTTTTCACCACACTTGTGTTCATGTTATCTGAAAATGAATTAATGAACAGCCAGTTGCAGGATAATAACTAACTTGAATGAGGCGCCCTTTATTAGCCATTTCTAAAACTGCTGAAGTCTTAGACCAGGGGTTCTCAAACTTTATTGCACCGTGACTCCCTTCTGACAACAAAAACTACTACAGGACCCCAGGAGGGAGGACCGAAGCCTGAGCCCGCCCAAGCCCCACCACCCTGGGGTGGGGAAGGGGGGATGCAAACCAAAGCCCCACCTCTCTCCAGGCTGGAGAGCCAAAGCCGAAGCCCCAAAGACTTCAGCACCAGGCAGGGGGCCTGTGACCTGAGCCCTGCCGCCTAGGGCTGAAGCCCTTGGGCTTGGGCCCCACGCCCCAGCAAGTCTAAGCCAGCCCTGGTGACCCCATTAAAACAGGGTCACGACCCACAGTTTGAGAACCGCTGTCTTAGACTAAATCACTGTATAGAAAAACCTGAGGAACTTTGTTTTTTGAATAGATCTTAAGAGACTAGTCAAATGAGTGAAGTTACATGTGTACGATGTTTACAGATTCCGGCCCTAAATTACACGTTGCACCCAATTTTAAAAAATCCTTAGTAGGTGAAATCCAAACTTTTTTGATTGTGAGACAGAAATGTTAGTTGTCTTATAAACAGCTAAGATGTGAAATTATCTTCTTGATATCTTAGTGCTGACGTGGCAGGTGTTTTATAATATGGGTATTATGACAGCAGGGATGTCAGTGCTTGTGTAAGTATCTTTTGTAACTGCACACTGGTGCACTGGAGGATTTTCAGCAAATGACACTCTTAAGGAAACAAGCAGCTCATTGCAGGTAGTTTTACTAAATTTAAAAAAATTAAAACTTGATCCTGAAATCATGTGCCTGTGAGGGGAGGGGAAAAGATTTAGAAAGAACAAAGTTTGTAAGTAATAAAAACGTGTACTGCTTTGTGTGTTTAATAATTTAATTAGTTTATTTATAAATCAGAAAATTCATAGATTCCAAATCCAGAAGGGACCATTGTGATTATCTAGTCTGACCTCCTATATAACACAGTCCATAACACTCTTGGTCACCTTAGGAATCGTAACTTTGCCACATTATAGCACTTATGAGGACAATAAAAGTGGATAAAAGATTGTGAAAGAAATGTAAATGGTGGTGAGTTACGATTGTTACAGGACCCGTAATTTTGAATTCCCTCACTCTTGTATGTTTACAAGCACTGTGGTGTTAGTTTTTTTCAAATAGAGTCATAGACTTTAAGGTCAGAAGGGATCATTATGATCATCTAGTCTGACCTCCTGCACAACGCAGACCACAGAATCTCACCCACCCACTCCTGTAATAAACCCCTAACCTATGTCTGAGCTATTGAAGTCCTAAAATCATGGTTTAAGGACTTCAAAGTGCAGAGAATCATCCAGAGAATCCTCCAGCAAGTGACCCATGCCCCATGCTACAGAGGAAGGCGAAAAAAAAACAGGGCCTCTGCCAATCTGCCCTGGAGGAAAATTCCTTTCCAACCCCAAATATGGAGATCAGCTAAACCCTGAGCATGTGGGCAAGACTCACCAGCCAGACACCCAGGAAAGAATTCTCTACAGTAACTCAGATCCCACCCCATCTAACATCCCATCACAGGCCAGTTGTCTTCTCTTGAGCTCACTTGGTGTAATAATACCTGTTCATGCATGAAGAAGAACATTGACTGTTTTTGAGTTCTTTCAGTCTCTGTGGCAACACATCTCAAAACAAATGTGTTGGAGAGAAGATTTGTACTTAATTTTATGGTTGTATTTAGCGCACATGAAAGTGAAGGATTAGAATTGACTGAGCTCAAATATTAGTGCAAATTTCGTATGCTCTATATGGGGATTTGTTTGTGTGCACAACCTTAACTTGTGCATGCCCATCTGGTGTTGCATGTATATGCTGTGCATGTACACCTAAATTAGTGCACTTTTAGAAATTTGTGCCCCAGTCATGATGAACTATGCCAGACTGGGGGTGTGGATGTGTGTGTTATGTAGAGAAGTATCCACCAAGTGCTGGAATGACACTTCCACATGCATTTTTATCACAAGGCACCATATCAAAATTTGAACTTGTTTCAGATGCAAAATGCTAACCTGCTACTTAACATATTAATAACAGCTTGAACCTTGTTGTTTGTAAGAAAAGCAAGTCTGCTACCAAGAGTTTTAAATTTTGTACACTATTGTCATTCAAGGAGCAACAGTTAAAAAAGATCAAAGCAAAACAAAAGCGTCTGCAAGCAGTTCTTGGTGGAGCAGAGATTCTCATTGGAACAAATGATGTTGAATTTCAGGATGATGAAGGTGAGGGAAAATTCCATTTCAAATCTTTTTCTGCGTTTCTGTCATTTCTATGTAATGCCTTTTGTTGTTTGAGGCTCATTGCCAAGATCTTTGCCAGTGAACATGAGTAAATAAATTTCAGTGGTTTGTTTTCAAAGAGTGATTTTAGGAACACTTAATTCTCTGCACCTGCAGAATTGCAGATCTCAGAGTATCCATATGGGGATTTTTAAAGACTGAAAGTAGATCTGTGCTTAGTTCAGTAGGGAGGGCTGATGCACATTAGAGTATTGGGCTTAATAAATTGGAAATCTTAACATTTTTCACAGCTAATGTGATAAAGCTAACGTAATGATTGAATTACATTTTATAATCAGCCATCAATCAGTACTCACAAATTGGTTTTTCGTATCTTGGTAGGAAACACTTGTTAAAAATTAAAAAAAATATTGTATTGTACGAGCTGTACAGTGTGAGAACAATAGTTTCTTATGGAATACTATGATAATTGTCTCAATGTTTCCAAGATCAGATCTAACTGAGCATGTGTTGTTGGTTTTTTTCTTACTGCCCTCTGCAAACCCAGCATGAGTTCTTAGAGTCAAGCTGGTATCTTTCTGTCTTGTGCATTATCACTAGTAATCAAAATTCTGAAGGCCAAAATAGGGACCCATTGATATCTGTGCAACCCCATTAGAGTTCAGTGAGTTTGCACAGGGGTAGCGCATTGAAATTTATAGTACTGTTCTGACACGAGTTGAATAGGTTCCAGCTCTCACACTGACATCTGTGTTGGATCTGCAGGTCATAAAGGAGTAAAAAGCAGTAAAAACTTATTTTTGACAGTAAAAATGGTAGATTTGAGTGGAATAGATCCGTGGAATAAGAATGTGCCACTTTGACGGTCATTTTTGTGAGTAGAAATACACCATAAGATCCTTCCTTTTACGCTCTGGGCACTAAAACTCAGGCATTTGGTACGAGGAAATGTAGCTTAGTCATGACGAGGTCTTTACGTCCAATTTATGTTTTTATTTCTGAAAGCTTACCTAATCTGGTAAAGTAATGAGTTTACAGAAATAGCTACATATGTAATCACTGAATCCTTGTCTTCTGTAAATATATATTTCAAAGGAAATTGTGTTCTTATGCTATGCTGATTAGCTTATAAATACCTAGATATAACATGCAAATTTATAAAAAAGTGAACATAAAGCTGTAGCAGGGTATAGTTGATCTTGAAGAGCAATCGTATCTGTTCAAAGAACATTAAACTCAAGTTACTTGTACACCTGCTCATCACAATCAGGATGTGTAGCGGAAGAGCCATAGTAATTTAAATAAATAGCATTTTTTTTAAATTACGCATTAATTTTAAATTAGTTTCCCCGTGAGTGGGATAAGTAAGTGTTCAATTGAATCATTTTGGAATATGGTACGACTGCAAAAAAAAATTAAAAAAAATTGACTACACAAATTAACTAATTTCTATATTTGGCATTTGCTCACATGGGTCCTGATACAGGAATGTAGTTAGGTACATTTGTAATCTCATTGAATTTAGTGGGACTACTCATGCTGAAAGTTAAGCACAAGCTTAACTACTATGCTGGTTCAGTGCCAGAGGCCCCAGTCCTACAATCTGATCCAGGTGTACCCTTACGTACCTTACAGGATTGGAACTGTAATTTGTCCTTCTGGTGGGAAGGCAGAGGAAGAGTTGTATTGCGGAGATATTAATTGTAGTCTCATCAAGAAACATTAATAAAGAGGAATCTGAAGGAAATGAGTTTGTGGATGCAGTGTGAGTATCTGGGAAATTCTGGCAAGGACATGAATTGGGCACTGAATTGAAGAAATGGAGTTTAGAGATACCAGCGTCTTGATAACCACTCAGTTTTTAAAACATGAGTTAAAAGTGGTTTCAGATACTATAGTGTACCTGCCAACTTTTTGTTATGCATCATGTTGCGAACGTATATACATATAGACCAGTGTGTGTGACGTATGAACATTTCAATAATTTTTATGCACAGTTTTGTTTTGTGTTCTGTGTAGCTACTATTTTTAAGTCGTAATCAGAAGGTAGATGGTAGTGATCTATAGTAGATGTTTGGTAGGGTATTTGATAAGGTAAGAAACTTTGAGTGTATAATCAGCCTTGTGTCCCTTCTCTGATGTATGGTGTGAAGAAATGCTACGAGTGTAGTAGCCATTAAATTATTTATTGTAGTGTTGGAAGATCAAATTAAAATGGTCTGTGGGCTTTTCAGTTTTTTGACTTGTGAAAAGTCAGTATGTCAGAGAGGACATTAGTGGTACTGAGTGTTGTAATGTTAGTGGGTTAATGCTTGGAGATTGATGATGTGGATATTGACTTAATTTTTGATTATCTTTGCAGATATGCATCATGTCAGAAATGGTTGAATTTCAGTGGTGGGTGAAGTGATTGCATTGTGTATATATTTTGAGAAACACTTTGGGATAAAAGGTGTTATACTGTACATGTAAAATGTTATCTGACCCTTTTGGCCTTCTATTTCATTCTCTTCCTTTTTGGAACACTTTTTTTCTCTCTTTCCCTCCAGTTTAGTTTGTATGACTGGTTTCTCTAACCATTGAATTAGTTGGATATAATTTTGGTTTATTCTGTACAGTGTATGAGGAAGGGTGCTAGTTTCAGGATTGATGCTTTATATATTATTAAAACGAATACATTTAAAGGTTGAAACAAACCTGCTTATCTGTTTGAACTGCAGGATATTATTTAGAGCACATAAATGAGTTTGCAGATAAGAAATTAATGTTCTGAGTCTCTTTGCAGAGCCTGGTCCATCGTCTCTTGGCAGTATGCTCATGCCAGTCCAGGAAACAGAATGGGAGGAACTCATTCGTACTGGTCAGATGACCCCTTTTGGAACTAAGGTCCCTCAGAAGATAGAAAAGAAGCCACGCAGGTTAATGCTAAATGAAGCATCTGATTTTGAGAAGTATTTGGCAGATCAATTTAAGCTGTCGTCCGAAAGGAAGAGGTCAGCCCTTAAGAAGGGAGCAAAGAATAAAGCACAGGCTAAGAACATTCAGTGTGAAACTCCCATAGTAGTCATAAAGGGAAAGAGGGGCAAAACCAGAACCTTGTCAAAAACAGACAAGCGCCTGAAAAGGCACATGAAGAAACTTCAGAACCATGCTCTTCAGATCCAATTTAAGATAGGAATTCCAAAGGAAAAGAGACTTCCTGAGGTCAAGGAGAAGCTGAGAGGTGAACAAGGGGATGACAGTGAAGAGTCAGAATATATGCCTGATGAGGAACTTTTTAATCCAGAAGAGGAGGAGGAGGAGGCATTTTTTCATGCTGATGATGATTCTGATTACGAACTGAAGACTTTGCCAGGAGGAAGAAAACATTCAGGGAAGAGAAACCTTAAGGAAGAAGCTGAGGAGGATGAAGACTTCTTTCCAAGCTCTGAGGAAGAGGAAGAGAACACAGTAGGAAATCGTAGAGTAAAGAGATGCAGAGATGATGGAGATGAAGATTACTATAAACAAAGGCTAAGGTTAGTCCAAGAAGGCTTTATAATTAGTAACTTTTATAGGTGATATCACACACACAGACAATGGCTGAAATATACCTCCCAAGAATTCAGCTGAAAGAAGGGGGTTGTAAAATTAAACGTAGACTGAGCCAATAAAAATATCCACATGCAGACTTCTAAAAGACTGTTATGATATTGAGACTATTCTATAATGATAATGACCTCAGTGTCTGATTTCCTGATGTTAAAGAGCCTGCTTTGTGAAATAAACAATTTCTACTTCATTGTTTTTCATTGTGGCCAAAAATCAATACATGAAAAATAAGGCACTTTGGGGGATTGTGTGGTATTACTAAATAATAATTCTGTTTACTTCTGTAGCATTTTTTAAAGCTTTACAAAGATGTGCAAGTATCATTCCTCCTATTGTACAGATAATACTCAAGTACGGGGAGATTGTAACTTACACAATGTCTTGTGCACACAATCACTGATAGACCTGAGAGTAAAAGCTAGGAGTTCTGAGTCTTAGTCTTCTGCTATAACCCATTGATTGTGCTGCCCAAGAGGATATAACTCTTGAATTAGTGGTAGTTTTGTACAGTAGTATTTTTATATAGCCTGTTGAGTGTTTGGGGGCCTTTCAACAGGAAGTTTTGATGTCTGTAGCAGAGTTCCCATTCGCACTAAATGAAAGTTAGTTTTAGACCCCGTTTTTCTTTGTGTTGCCCCTGAGTGTGAATATGCAGTGCCCATATTGAACAGCTCCAGTTATAGGTGAATAACCTTATTTTTTTTTGCATGGGTATTCCTTATGTCAAATCTACGTGCTTTTTTTTACCTAACACCGTTTAAATAAATATGCAAATATTTTACAATATATGATCAGTATTGATCATTGAAATTTTGATTTTTGCGCTTAAAGATGCGGTTATCATGGTCATAAGGGTGCCTTTGTTTAAAATGGTACCAGCTTACTCAACATATCTGCTCCTTGTGTATATTCAGGATCTTACCTGCTTGCTTCAGTAACTAAAATATATTTTAGCCCTGTTAAATCAGCACAAGTTTGAGATAGGAAACTGGATTCTATTCTGGCTCATGTATCAACACCAGAATTGTTATGGAAATGCTGGTTGTGATTCTGTAGTAAGGTTGAGTTGAATGTTGCACGTTAAGCAGGATTCAACCATTTTGTTATGTCAGAAGAATAGAGTATCCTTCCCAGACTTACAGCACTTGCTCTTTGAGTACAGAGTGAATTTTCTGAGACTTTACAAGTAAATTGTTCAGTTAGTTTGAGTTAAAATTAATTAAATTGATCCTTTAAGTGAAATGTGGCACCCTGTGTCAGATCACCATTTTTGGACCTGAATAATCTTAATCATAGAATCGTAGGACTGGAAGGGACCTCAAGAGGTCTTCTAGTTCAGTCCCCTGCACTCAAGGCAGGAGTAAGTATTATCTAGACCATCCCTGCCAGGTGATTGCCTAACTGCTCTTAAAAACCTCCAATGGTAGAGATTCCACAAACTCCTCAGGCAATTTATTCCAGGGCTCAAGTACCCTGATAGGAAGATTTTCCTAATGTCCAACCTAAACCTCCCTTGCTGCAATTTAAGCCCATTGCTTCTTTTCCTATCCTCAGAGGTTAACGAGAACAATTTTTCTCCAACTCTCCCTTGTAACAACCTTTTATGTACTTGAAAACTATTATGTCCCCCCTCAGTTTTCTCTTCTCCAAACAAATCAAACCCAATTCTTTCAATCTTTCTTCATTGGTCATGTTTTCTAGCCCTTTAGTCATTTTTGTTGCTCTCCTCTGAACTTTCTCCAATTTGTCTACATCTTTGCTGAAATGTGGCACCCAGAACTAGACACAATACTCCTGTTGAGGCTCTATCAACCTGTATCTCATGTCTTGTATCCTGCTGATACATCCCAGAACGATGTTTGCTTTTATTGCAATAGTGTTACACTGTTGACTCAATTTAGCTTGTGATCCACTATGACCCCCAGATCCCTTTCGCAGTACTCTTTCCTAGGCAGTCATTTCCCATTTTGTATGTATGTGAGTGATTTTTCCTTCCTAAGTGGAGTACTTTGCATTTGTTCTTACTGAACTTCATCCTATTTACTTCAGACCATTTCTCCAGTTTGTCCCGATCATTTTGAATTTTAATCCTATCCTCAAGCACTTGCAACCCCTCTCAGTTTGGTATTGTCCACAAACTTTATAAGTGTACTCACTATGCCATTATCTAAATCATTGGTGAAAATATTGAACATCACTGCACCCAAGACTGATCCCCTGCAGGACCCCACTCGCTATGCCCTTCCAGCTTGACTGTGAACCACTGATAACTACTTTCAGGGAACGGTTTTCCAACCAGTTATGCACCCACCTTATAGTAGCTCCATGTAGGTTGTATTTCCCTAGTTTGTTTATAAGAAGATCATGCAACACAGTATCAAAAGCCTTACTAAAGTCAAGATATACCACATTTACTGCTTCCCCCATCCACAAGTCTGTAGAAGAAAGCCTGTCGAAGAAAGCTATTAGATTGGTTTGGCGCAATTTGTTCTTGACAAATTCACGTTGACTTATCACTTTATTATCTTCTCGGTGTTTGCAAATTGATTGCTTAGTTATTTGCTTCATTATCTTTCTGAGTACTGAAGTTAAGATGACTGGTTTGTAATTCCCTGGGTTGTGAGTATTCTCATTTTTATAGGTTGGAACACTGTATTTGCCCTTTTCCAGTCCTCTGGAATCTCTCCTGTCTTCTACAGTTTTTCGAAGATAATCGCTAAATGCTCAGATATCTCCTCAGTCATCTCCTTCAGTACTCTACGATGTATTTAATCAGACCCTGGTGATTTGAGGACATCTAACTTGTCTATGTAATTTTTAATTTGTTCTTTCCCTGTTTTAGCCTCATATCCCACCTCATTTTCACTGGCATTCACTATGTTAAATGTCCAATTGCTACTAAAATTTTTGGTGAAAACTGAAACAAAAGTCATTTAGCACTACTGCCATTTCCACATGTTCTGTTATTATTTTCCCCCCATCATCAAGTAACGGGCCTACCCTGTCTTTGGTCTTCCTCTTGCTTCTAATGTGTTCATAGAATGTTTTCTTGTTATCCTTTCTGTCTCTAGCTAGTTTAATCTTGTTGCCTTGGCCTTTCTAATTTTATCCCTACATGCTTCTGTTTGTTTATATTTATCCTTTGTAATTTGACCTACTTTCCACTTTTTGTAGGACTCTTTTGAGTTTCAGTTCATTGAAGGTCTCCTGGTTAAGCCAGGACAGTCTCTTGCTGTACGTCTTACCTTTCCTACATAGCTGGATAGTTTGCTCTTGTGCCCTTAAAAATGGCTCCTTGAAAAATTAACAGCTCTCATGAACGATTTTTCACCTTAGACTTGCTTCCCATGGGATCTTATCTACGAACTCCTTGAGTTTTCTAAAGCTGCTTTCTTGAAATCCATTATCTTTATTGTGCTTTGTTCCCTTTTACCATTCCTTCGAATCATGAACTCTTTCATTTCATGATCACTTTCACCCAAGCTGCCTTCCACTTTCTCATCCTCATCCAGTTCCTCCCTATTTGTCAAAATCAAATCCAGAACAGCCTCTCCTATAGTAGATTTCTCCATCTTCTGAAATAAAAAATTGTCTTCAATACATTCCAAGGAATAGTTGGATAATCTGTACCCTACTGTGTTATATTCCCAACAGATGTCTGGGTAGTTGAAGTCCCCCATCACCACCAAGTCCTGTTTATAAGTTGTTTTAAAAAAAGCTTCATCCACCTCTTCCTCCTGGTTAGGTGGTCTGTAGTAGTTAATGGAATAAGACAAATGTTTCAACCTTCCCATATACTTGACTCAATCAAACCTTGTGTATAGGCTACTTTGAAGCCTTATCAAAAATTACCATTAATCTTTTTTTTTTTTTAATTATTTTTCTTAATTGAAAGTTTCTTCTGCTACAGAGAATTCCTCTATGAATTGCCCTCTTTGAGAATGGTGACCATCTCCCATTGTTCTCAAAGGAAGTGAGGCTAAAAATCCCCTTAGTAAAGATGTCCTCTTTAAATTGACCACTATGAAGGACATAGCTCTGATCTGTAATTTATGAATATAGTATGTGACCTGATTATTTAGATAGTTGCTGTAAACAGCAGTAGGTCAAAGTACACTACATAACCTTTAGTATCGGGTAGCAGGGTTCACCTTGTGCTCTAGCCTGCTGTCAACTACGCCACAGCTTGCTGTGCACTAACTCTGTATAGACATGTCCTTACGCTCTCTCTAGAGAGGTGGGGGAGAGGCAGTTGTCAGGGATTGTATGTGAGGAACTGGATGACACAAAATCGGGCCTTGCAGCAGGGTTCTGAAGTAGTTGGGCCTTCCAGGGGGATGGTAAGCGTCAGGTGAGAGAGACACCTATTTAGACTGTTATTGTTTTAAAATCCTTTTACTCTTCTGCTTTTCTATGTTCCTACTGTTAAGATTAAACAGTACTTTAAGAGAGCTGCTTGGTCACTCTGTTGAACCCAGGTCACAGCTCCTGAAGGGAAAACTTGCAGGTGTCGAGTCTAGTTGGACTTGCTGAGAAATTGTAGTTAGTATACAGGAAGATTTAGACTAAGACTCTAGGAGCAAGAGAATCATGAGATTCCAATCCAGGGAGGTAAAGGTTGAAGGCCTGTCATCTGAGGTGGTGCACTCAGAGAGATCAGAGAAGGTGTCAGGAGATGCAGCTAGCCCTGTAACCTTGACAGCCACTGCCTCTATTCGTTCCTAATAGAAGTGAAGCCTGGCTGTCCTTTGGGAAGATGTTGGTCCCAGATAGCATAGGTAAAAATGATTATTAACTCAAGTTCCAATTGCAGAATCCTTATTATTGGTGGGGATGCCTTGGCTAGAAAGAACCCTTACTTTCAGATCCCAGATTGAGAGAGCAGAGCTGGAATTGATAAGACAATAGGCATGGAATCACATTTTACTTTTCAAAGTAAAACCACATGTTAGTTATGTAATTCTTCTGTATGGGGATTTCAATAGGGGATTAATCTGAGCGATGTCCATAGGGCCAAAGACAGGCCTTTTTGTAGGCTGTGCTAAAGTATTAATAAATGTATTAATTGGTAAAATATTTACTACTTTATTGAATGAAGCTGTACTCTTCCATTAAATTAGGTCAATATTAAATCATTTTTAATTTAGTGTTTTCATCAAGAGTAATTTATTTTGATTGAAAGTTTTAATATGATTCACAGTTTAAATTCATTCAAACAGATTTTTTAATAATGTTAAGATTGTGACAATTTATCCTTAGCAAAGTCATATCATAGACTACATTTCTTTCAGTTGCTAAAGTTACAATAAAAGCTTAAATGAATTTTAGAAATATCAATAACTGTAATTGCCACCAAAACACTCCATCTCTTAAAAATTTCATAGCTACAGTTATTGTGGCTGTTAAACTGCAGCTGTCCACATTGACGTTTTTACGTTGATACCCCCAGGTAATCTTCATTATGGGAAAAGCTACTAGAAAATAAAATGCAATGAATTAAGCAGCATATTAAGAATGCCTTGTAAATGAGAGCAAATAACATTTCTGTCTAGTTCCATGTCAGTTTTTAGTTTTGGATACAAATGACTGGATGAGATTTCAGTAAATTTTACCCCTGAGAAAGGAGGGGGAAATCCTTTAGGATTACTTAACAGAACGGTAGTTTAGGGCTAGATGCTGAGTAAAGTGCTGTGCTTTGTAAGGCAGAAAACAAGTCTTAGACATAAAACTTTTTGAGGAGTGGGAGTTGAAGGGGATTGTCCTGCATCAGGGTGAAAGTATTGTGGTGTTGAAGTCTGCTAATTAGCCAGGTGTAGTACTGCTATGACCTTCTAGATCAAGAGACCATTTCCAAAGTGGAAGTTTGTGTTCTTGCAATAAACAGACCAAGTATGTGATAGTTCTGGGCTCTTTCTTTTCTTCAAAAGTTTACTTTGAGGAAGCAGGAGGCCTAATTCTATGAAGCAAGATGTAATCAGTAGCCAGGAAGAGAGGAAATGTAGTTACAGAATTGAGCATGCATGGCTCTGTGACTTTAAGTGTATTATCTTGTGTAAAAAAACTGGCTTAGTTCGTATGATCATGTTCACTTCTAAGTGGCTATAATTGGAGACTAGAACAGCTTGTAACCTACATCCACTCCAAGTTATTTTACAATAGCACCCAAAGCCCCCAGTCAGGGTTTGGGGCCTGTTGTGCAAACACATAGGGAAGTATTATCCCAGCCTGAGGCGGTTAAAATCTAGTTTTTAAGACCAGGCACAACAAGTAAGAGTAACAAACAATAATAGAGAATAAGGATAAGAGGCTGCTAATATGTATAACCTCCCAGTTCTGAATCAGCTCTAAGAGGTAGGTTTGTTTGTTTTTTGAAAGTAAAAATATAAATGTTGTCATTGCCAACTGACCCTCATTCTAATAATTATTGGCTAAAGAGTTTGTCAGTTTCTGTAGTAGAGTCCCATAGTTCTGGTGCTGAAGATCCTGGGTTCGTTCCCTACTAACAGAGGGTGTCTTTATGTTGTCGCAGTTCATTACACTTAAACTTACAGCTCTCTTAAGGCAGAGATGCCTAAAGTTAGGCCCATGGAGGCCTAAAATGCCGCCTCCTTTTCCTTATAACTGTAGAGTGAAGACAAAGCTGATTAACTTCAAGATCTAATTGGTCATGATTAGAAATTGCATGTTTTGTTGATTTCCTCTATTTTAGTTCAGAAGATACAAATACAAATAAATCATAGTACTGTACATTTTTATTTGTAAAGTTTATATACATTTATATACAAAACTTGTTGGATCTGTCAAATTCCTGGCAAGTAAACATCTTTGGGTTTTCTTGTATCGTTCTCCTGAACAATCTGAAGCATCTTACAAAATGAAAATATACTTCTCATCAACAGTCACTTTTAAAGTTTTTTATTATGATGGGTTTCCCGTCAGAAATAAGTCCAGAGTGGCGTGGTGTTGTTTTTGAATTGAATTTAACTATAACTTGGGGATCTTTGCTTTTCTTCATTTATTGAATTTAAATTATCAAGCATTTATGTTATGGAGTTTGTCACTATTACAGTGTCTGTATCTGGAGAAATTAATAGAGTCCGAGGTCATCTATACAGAGATCTTTTGCTTCTACAGTGCTTCCTTGCCATCCGTGTCTCCATGGCAGCCACCAGTGCTTTCTTTTCAGTTGCTTCAGGGGGTGGATTTCCATTCCCATCGTGTGTAAATTAATTAGGCGGTGCATTTCCCATAGGTTTCCAGAGGACAGCATGGGGGATAGCTCTCTGCCCAGATTGTTCAATCCCTATCGAGCACACATAGGGTATGTCTACACAGAGATAAAAATCCCATGGTTGGCCCGGGTCAGCTGGCTCAGGCTCTGGGGCTTAAAAATTGCTGTGAAGACTTTTCAGGCTCAGTCTGGAGCCTGACTCTGGGATCCTGTGAGGGTGGTTGATCCCAGAGCTTGGGCTCCAGCCCGAACCCAAACATCTACACAGCAGTGTTTAGCCCTGCAAGCCCAAGCTCTGTGAACCCGAGTCAGCTGACCTGGGCCAGTGGTGGCCATGCCTTGTAGGGTGACCAGATGTCCCGATTTTATAGGGACAGTCCCGATTTTTGGAGGCTTTTTCTTGTATAGGCACCCCCTGTCCCGATTTTTCACACCAATGCCTTGGGGCTTTTATCCCCGTGTAGATGTACCCCTGGGCAGGTAGTCAGGGTTGGAAAGGCTTCCCTTTTCTACACCTCCCGACCGAAGTGTGTCTGACAGAGTCTCCTGAGTTCATGGAAGTGCAAATGGCTATTGGCCCCAAAGAATTCAGTCAAAAATGTCAAGACACGAAAACTGAATTGCTTTTTTCCCTGGGCAGGCCAGCATTTACATACCATCTCTCTCCTACCCAGGGAGATTCAATGATTCAAGCGCTTCATAATTTCAGAGGTGTAAATTAAAAAAATAAAATGCTGAAACATTATCTTTCCTTGAAGACCTTCTCTTAAGACAGAGCATCCTGGCTGCTCTTTAAAATGACAATGCCAAGATGCAAATGAAGATGTATTCCGGTTCACTCTCTGAATACACCTTTTATTCCAAGCTCAAGTGTGTAATTGTCTGCATCAGTCTTAATTTACTCTCTGAGGTTTGCGCTACTAACTGCGTGTACTTCATCTGCTAGGACATACCAATTAAATCCACTCATATAGACATAAAAAGTCAGATCAGAAAAGTAACACCAAATGTCTCAGTTTAGCCGATTAGAATAATCGGTAAGGGATTCTTAGCTGTCTGAAATAGAGAACATATTGTGCTACAGAAGTGTAAACTATATTAAACACTCAGCTTGGTTCCTAAATGTATTTTTTTTTTAAATCATATTGTGCTCATTACTGTGCTTCCATTGTGGAATTTCTTTCTAGGGTATTGAAATAAATGGAATATGAGTTTGCTATCTAAATTCACTCCAATATTAAGAATGATTTAACTGCATGATGTATGGTTTTTCCACTACTTTTTCAGACTGAAGCTTCTCCTGGGTCAGTGATCATTGATAACATGAAAAATAAAGAGATTTCTCAATAAGGTTGTTGAGAATTTCAAGCAGCATGTTATATGATACATTAACATCTGTATTTCTTTTATTGCTCAGTTATCCTAGTAAGGCCTGACCTGAGGTTAGTAAGGAATTTCCCCACCTCGTATACTACATTGTACAATTGATTAGGTACACTGAACTGCTTCTGGCTCACACTAAATCATCAGATATTTGTCATTGCTGAGGGAAGGATACTGAACTGTGTGGCCTGTCTGAGCTACTATGGCAAACCTTATGTTTCTATCCTTTCATTGCAGCTAAAACAAGTTGCTGCAAAACTTCATTATTTACTTTTTAAGTATCATGGACTGTTGTATCTCAAATGTTCCTTAATACAATGCATTAACATTATGTTCACAGGGTTTCTTAATACATATAGTAGCCTAATACCAAGCTTTGGAAAGTGTTGATAATATTGGAGACAATCACAAATTGCAACCATTTCATATAAACTTGGTACTAATGAAAGCTACAGTGACCTGTGGAGGAGATGTAGCACCAGATTCTTTTAATACTAGTTTCTTGTAGTGTAACACTTGAATAAAATAACAGATATAAAGTTTGCAAAAGAGAAACATTCCCAAAGAAAAATAAACTGCATAATGCACCAACTCAGACTGTGGACATAAAATTATTTGGTACCTAGAAAGTTAGTGGACTTAACCAATATAGTCCAGGCCTCTTTTTACAAAATACATTTGTGTAATCTGAGACCTCTGGCTTCCAAACATTCCATGGCCAAACATGACTCCTTGCAGAAGTGATGAGCACCTGCAGCTGTCAGTGACTTCAATTGGATGTAGTATCCTTATGGCTGCTCCTTGATCACTTTCTCCCGTATGTATGAGGGGGCGCTATATTTCTTCCCAGAGGAGAATAAACTTTCATTACTTCTTAGTGGTGATTCATATTGGAAGGATCAAGTTAGAGATTGGGTCCTTCCTTATCCAAATTACTACCCAGTTTGCCAACTACATGATACATTGCAGTCGGTATTGAGGCAATGTGAGGTATTTAGTATGATTATGACCATGTTTCCTTCTCTGTTTGACTTTACTTGGTGATATTTTTTTCTGGGTAGACTAATCTCATCAACAAATTCAGACCCATGTCTCCCTCCCCACAGATCCCTTCCAGCCCTACATTCTGTGATTTGTCAGCATTTATCAAATTTTACCATCAATTAACCATTAATTGGGGGGTAAATTGCATAAACTGTGACTGGTAGCTCATCATTGTAGAAGGGAACAGAAAACCCCTGAACATATTCACTGTGTGTATATGAAATGCAGCATTTCCTCAGCATTTTTAGACAGGGTGGGGGAAAGTATGTGTGCTAGTGGCTGTAGAAAATACCTAAATGAGTCAGAGTACATCTGTCATATGTGCATGACTATCTAAAGGAGTGCAGGGAAAAAATGTTACTTATTTTTTTTAAGTAACTTCTTCTGTGTCTTGCTTTTTAAACTAATCAGGGGTGTAAACATTTTATTCATGGAATGTGGCCAAATGTAACTCACTTAATTTTTGGTTAGAAAACTCTGTTAGTATGAAGAGCTCAGCTATTCATTTCCCCCCCTATTCTCATTTTTCTTATTTAATGTCTGTCTCTTCTTTCTTACAGGCTTGTAGCCTCTGTACAGTGAAGCCAAAGTGCTTTACTAATGGAGCTGGCCTCAGTGAAACTGACCAGCATCATGTGGCACTGGTCAGTTTCACAATCCAGCCATCTCCTTAGGTAATTAATTGATGCATAGATGGCAGTAGTCATCCATGGTGTTGCTCTGCATAGTTGAAGTTACAGGTTTATTGCTAAATTTCCTAGAAATAAGCTGCAAGTGAATCCTGGGAAGGTAACAGTTTTCTAGTTGGAAAACTGCCACAAAACAATGTCTTTGTCCCTTAATTCAGACTGTTTGAAGTTCATTTGAGAGCGTAGTGATTGTCTGGTTTCACCCACATAGGTGCTATTAGGGCTCTTGAATGAACTCTTGCAGAGAAATAAGAGAAAAACACCACATCACCTGTGATCACTCTATAGCTGACTTCTGAGTCCTCATCCTCTAAGGAAACCTGCACAACACTTTCAGAAGACAAGCCATGGAACTTAAATTCATAACTTTGCTAGACTAAACATCATGGACTGAATAGAAACACTGTGTTTTTGGCTTATTAGAACAATTGATAACCCCTGGAAACCTGCCCCCCCGCCCAGCTGTTTTTCCCCCTCTTCCTTTTCTCCCTATGACTGGAGGGGTGTTAACACGCCACTTTACCTTGAGTGGTCCCTTGAAATATGTGTTAGCTACTTATGCTAAACAATCTTTTCCACCTTGTATTTAGCTGTGAGACTCTGAGGCCAGGTCTACACTACAGACTTATATCGGTATAACTACATCACTCGGGTGTAAAAAATCCGTACCCCTGAGCGACATAGTTATACCAACCTAACCCTCATCAGTGTGGACAGTGCTGTGTCAATGGGAGAGCATCTTCCATTGGCACAGCTACCGTCTTTGGGAGGTGAATTAACTAAGCCGACCAGAGAAACTCTCCTGTTAACGTAGTAGCGTCTTCACTAAAGCGCTATATCGGCACAGCTGCACCACTATATATGTAGACAAAACCCTAAGTTTCCCAGACCTAAAGAAGAGCTCCGTGGAAGCTCGAAAGCTTGTGTGTCTCACCAGTAGAAGTTGGTCCAATAAAAGATATTACCTCACCCACTTTGTCACACTTACGCTTGAGATGCAATACACTTTGCATAATACTGTATAATAAGATGTTTAAGGGAAAAATTAAGTATTATAGTGAAGTAAGGAAGGATGAATTTCAGAAATGGTGTGCAAATATCCTTCAGATTATCAATATCTCTTTAATCCATCACCCTGTTGTGATGAAATTTGAAAATAAATAAATCCTGTTAATCCATTATCTTGCAGTAATTTTTTTCTGCTGTTGCAGCTGTCTAGTCAACAGAGGGAGCCTGAGCTAACTAAAAATTCACGTGTTAATATTCCCACTAGTAAACCTTAAGAGCTCCAATGTTAGTTGGGGGGAGAAATTGCACTGTTTGTTCAGCTGTAATGTTTATGCATCATAGAAAGCAGAGATGTAAAGATCTTTTGGGTCCCATCTTGTCCATCCCCTATTGTGCCATTGTAGAATTGTTCTAGAGTATATTCTCCAGTGCTTTCTCCAGTCTAGAGTTAAATGATTCAAGAGCTGAGGCATCCAGCACTTCATTGAGGAGACTGTTCCACAACATAATAGCTCTCACTGTTAAGAAGCTTAGTATTCAGCCTAAATTTTCCTTAGCTCGTTTTTATCCTTTTGCTACTGTTTACAACCTTTTGGACCATCCTAAACAATTAATCTCTCTGCTTGTTTGCTTACATTTCTCAAATACTTGTAGGCTGCTATTATATCCACCTTCTCCCCCGAAGTCATCATTTAGCTCTACATATTTGGTTATTTGAATCTATCCCTCCACCTAATAATAGTTTTTGCAGTGAGGTATATAGTTTCCTGTGTGATATATACTTAAGATGGGCAGTAGAGTATTTGCATGTTTCAAAGGGGAAAAACTGCAGATTCATTGGGAGGAGGGGGCAGATTTTCAGCAGACACATACTTTCCTGCTAGCCAGTTTTTCAAGAGGCTATAAGGAAATACTCATCTCGTTATCTGGTTCTTACAGTATGTGGTAACCTTTTATTAACTGAAATATTGATGACTGCTTTTGTGCCATGCCGCCAGAGCGGCAGCGTGATAGCACATTTTCCATCTGTCCCATAGCTATGCCACCTTATGTGAAAATTCTCTGAATGCGCAAGCTTAGCACAGTTAGATCTGATAGCACTTGGATGGGAGGCTTCCCAGGACAGCCTAAAAGCTACATGAAGTGGTGTTAGTTTTTCAGTACTCTTCCCACTCAGTCAATATTGAATCAGTTTCTCCCAGCCTGGAGATTGGGGAACACTGTGCTATTGGAAGTGCATATTTTGAATAAGACAAAAACCCAAGGTGCTAGCTACTTTGGGTATTAAAGATCTTTTCTCACTTTTCATAAGAGAAACGAGAACCCCAGTGACTTCTCCAAGTTCCGGCTTGGATAATTACACTGCCTATCTGAAATCTCTCTGTAATTTCAAATTACTATGATCATTTTCTGCCTTAAATTGTAAGTGTTGAACAGCTAAAGGGTGGATAGCATATAAAGTGAAGTGGGCTTTTTCTGGGTAAGAGGAGCTATGTAAATAATACTTTGCGTAAAACTTTCAAAAGCACATAAGAGTCATTTTTAAAAGTGATTTGGGCTGTGAAGTGCCTAAATCCTGTTTACTTTCACTGAGACTTAGACTTGTAAATTATTCAGGCTCGTCTGAAAATGTTTATCCTTTGACTCCATTCTTTCCATATATCTAAGTTTATATAAAAAAGTGTAATTACACACTTCAGTAACATTGAAGACAATAGTGAAATGCATGTACACACGTAGACAATTAAGATGTCCACATGCAACTTTTGGTATTTCCTAACTTTTGTGTGCTTAACCATGTAATCTTAACATTCTCTTAGATGGATTATTATTTAATTCTATAAAGAGATTTCATGATATAGTTTGTATGAAAGACACTAACCAAAAGCTGTATTTTCTTTTGGGGGCAGAAACACTAAAGAAGTTTTTCCATTTTCTAATTTATCGTGGGTTTTCCACTTGCTGCATAGATCAGTTTAATTTCATATTGTATTTTGTAACCACAGTAATTGGATGGTGAATCTTAATATCTTTATAGGAGATGGCATAAACAGAGATTGAAGGACAAAGAGGAACGTCGAATGGCAGAAGATTCTGATGAAAGTGATGCTGAATTTGATGAGGGTTTCAGAGTACCAGGATTTCTCTTCAGAAAGCTTTTTAAGTAGGTATCATATACTTTTAAAATATTGTACAAACTGTTTATGCAAATAAATAGTTCTTAGCTGTAATTTCCAAGTACCCTATCCTGTACTCAGATGAATAATCCCTATGGCTTCTATTAGAAAATAGATGGCTAATAAATGATTAAGCGACTATTGGGAATATCTATATATCAGCTAATCTAGTGGTAAAAGAAAGATTTTAAAACTGCTTTTCATTGTAAAGAACACTTTCTGTCCTTGGCAATACTAATGTTTAACTGGGGTATGGAGCGTGAGGAAACGTTATATTTTTTAATTTGAAGATTAGTATACAGTGGCTGCAGCTGCTTTAGTTGTGGTGCATAAAAATAGGAAAATGTGCACTTGTGTGATGGGAAGAGAGAGAGTTAAATACTTGGCAAAAACTGTGGGCAAGTCTCATCTTGAGAACTATTTTATAACCTGTTAGTTTTATTTAAACCTTGCTATTTAAACTTAGACGAGACAAAATGATCAGACATGTTGAGTCCTGTACCCTACGTGGGGTGTAGAACTGCTGCAGGGTTGTTAGTACCCTCTGTATGTTAGAACATTTTGTCCAGTCTGATTTTAAATAATCAGACTGAACACGACTGTCCATCTTTCATTTCTGTGATGCCATGATGTTGAATGTAAATGCTGAGGGACACGTACAAATCATTCAGCCTGGGCTCTTCTGAATAAGCCAATTACAAAAGGCAAAGCAAATAAGGCAGCTGATGAGTCAACTCATTACATAACTTTCCTCTGACTTTCATGCAATATTGATTTGAGTGTAGCTGTGGCCGGTGGTGTTCCGCACAATAGGAAAACCATCTCCTCTCTGGAAAGATTAACCTTAAATCCTAGTAATTAGCTCTATAAATTGCTATGCTTTGTAATACACATTGCATGGTATCCATTTAATCAGGAAAAGTTAGTTTTATAACGTCAAAGAAATTACTACTTTTGTCCCACAGTTCCTCAGAATTAAAGAACCAGCTCTGAAAGAGTAATTGAATAAATATCTGGTTGACAAGACCCTGATCAGCCAATGTATCGTCTCCAATTGTTTATACAAAGCTAATGCAGAAATTCTCCTAAAAACAGCTCCAACTGAGGCAGGCAACTAAACATTAATTTTAGAGATATAAGCCTCACTAGTGAAGGGTATCCCTGCAAGCATGAGTCAGTTGGCAAAACTTCCTAAGTGGTTAAAAAGATCAATTGAGTTGAATGATTTGTCTGACTTGTAAGTTAAATGTTCAAGTCTCTAATGTATGAAGGCTCTCAGTCAATAGGCATTAAACTTTGAGTTCTGACCAAATTTGAGTACAAAGATGGCTGAATATTGACCTAAGGAAGCCTACAGTTGTAAATTCTACATGATGCTTTCTGACACTGTTTAATCGAATCCAAAACACATTTGCTCCCATTGATAGTAATATCAGATCTTTTAACTTTTTCAGTAAACTGTTTAAGCATAATGTTTCCTCACCATCTATTCCTGTCTGCTCTTCAGAAGGTATAGTTAGATGAACTATGTTCCTGCTGCTTAATAGAGTGATGGAACCAGGTTTCAGGAATGCCAGTATAAGAAGAAAACAAAAAACTGGTGAGCAGGATTGATTTTAATAAAGTCTAAGATTTTGGCATGGATATTTTTATTAAAAGTCACAGACCGGATGCGGGCAATAAACAAAATCATGGAAATGTACACGAGGCCAGCATTAGGGAGTAGCAAGCAGGGCAATTGCCCATGGCCCCATGCCACAGGGGGCCCTGTGAAGCTATATTACGGGTGGTGGGGCTCCGGCTGAAGCCCTGGGCGGTGGGGTTCGGGCTCTGGCTGAAGCCTAAGCCCTGCTGCCCGGGGCTGAATTTGTGGAATTTTGAGGAAGTTGCGGCAGTCTCGTAAAATCTCAAAATCCGTGACTGACTCGTAGCCTTAATTGTAAGCTATGTGACCCAGTGTACTGGCCATTTGAGGCCCCCTGCTGGAGGCCTTATGGTCCTACCACACCCTGGCCCTGAAAAGGAGAAGTGAAGGTGGGTCCTCAAGGCATACCTAGAAAGTCTGCAGGGAAGCAGCCAATTAGAGCACAGCGAGCTCAGTTAAAAGGAGCAGCAGGGCCTGCTGCCTGAGCATATCAGTTCTTGGCTGGGACCAGAAGTGGGAGGAGGTCCTGGTAAATGGAGACAGTCTCTGGGCAAGGAGGCTTGGGGAAGGACCTGCTCAAGCAGGGATAAGCTGGAAAAATTCTCCAGGCAAGGAGGGCTCAGAGAGACCCTGCGCAAGCAGGGAACAAGACAAATAGAACTAAGGAGTGTAACCTAAGGTAACGGGTGAAAGTGATGGGACCTAGTGGCAAGCGGCCCAGGGAATAGAAGCAGCAACCAAGTAAATGAAAGCAATATGTGGTTGCTGTGTATAGGGTCCCTCAGCTGGGACCCAGGGTAGTGGACAGGCCTAGGTCTCTCCCCCCTTCCCCCCACTAGCCACTGTGGAAGTGGCCTAAGCCCCAAGAAGGGGTTAATACTCTGTACTAAAAGCCCGAGAAAGGGGCTTGAATTTAAACAGGCCTAGAGATGGGGCTGGAGATCCCAGAAAGGGCCAACCATTCATTGAACTTTGTTACCCTGGAAAGGGACTGAAGTTGAGAAATAACCTGGCTGGAGAGCTGATGCACCATAGAACTGCTAAAGGCAAAGAGTCTCCAGGGAGAAAGCCCTCGGGGCACTGCTCTATAACAGGGCAGGGACAGACTTAAAGCTAGCCCAGAAGAGGCTGAGAACTGAGCCCAGACACAGGGCCATAGATACCAATAAGGGCACAGTGATAGTCCTTGTTGAACCTTTGTTACCCCAGAAAGGGTTCATCCATTTTAGACTCTGTGTGACTTAGCTGGAGCCACTGAAGACCCTCCTGATGAGGGCAGCAGGGAACAGGAGGCACCATGTGAGAGAGAGTGTGAGTGTACAGGTTCACACCAGCTGATAGGTGAGTGCACCCCATCACAAGCCATAAATGTACATGTACTCTGCTATCTATGCTTCTACCTGAGAGAAGTCCTGTCTACACTGAGAAGTATTGTGTTGTGATACCCAATCACAACACAGTTCTTTCCCACTGCAATTAAAGCATACCTCTGTCCCACCACTGAAGATGAAAGTAAAATGTATAACTGAATCCATGCTGTAGCTGTGAAATTACAGGGTTTTGCATAATATGGATAAAACACAATTCAATCATAGCTATGCTGGGAAGATCAAAAAGTATTTTAACTGGGTTCCCAACATGTTTTCATAATGAAGACCAGAACATGGAAAACTAGTGCATTGAAAGCTGTCAGGATATGGGGGATTAGAAGTAGTTAGTTGATCGTATCTCACTAGAAGAGTATTAACTTGTCTCATCTCTTCCCTGTGCTGTCACTTCAGTTCTGTTTTTTCTGTTCCTGTAAAACTCTCCACTGTGTCCTGTAGTCATTAAAAGTGCTCTTCCTACTCGGAAAAATAAAAAAATAACTCTTGTAAAAAATGAGCATTTGGGAATAGTTAATATTTTTAACTAACATTTGTATGGTCACAATCATTGAATGCAGACAGAGTCAATATAAAAAATTACCACGATGCATGTGAATTTGATAAGCAAAGGTAGAAAATAAGTTGTGAAGAAAAACATTTTGACCTCTCTGTTACAGGGACATATTTAACTAAAAAAAAACTCATGTTCCTGAAAATGTTTTACTTACTGTTTTACAATAATTTCTAAAATAACAGATTTCACAGTAGCAGCCGTGTTAGTCTGTGTCATCAAAAAGAACGGGAGTATTTGTGGCACCTTAGAGACTAACAAACTTATGCTGAAATAAATTTGTTATTCTCTAAGGGGCCACAAATACTCCTGTTCTTTAAGATAACACAGTAAAAAGAGTCGCATTTTGTGTACAGTCATTTTCTTCCCTGTATAATGGCAAATTAAAAAAAAAAAAGCTTGAGACAGTGTTTTTAGCGTGGACACCTACTAAAGTAGGATCATGTTAGCAAGAAATATGTTTAAAAACTGTACTTACTAGACAAGTGCTAATGCTGTCAATGCCAGTATAGATGATGTTTGATTATGTTATTAAACCATTTACAAAACCATATAGGCAGGCCCTGTGGGCTTTGAAACCATAGTTGCGACTTTGTAGTGAGAATCTTCAAACATTGTTGACATTTAACATGGTGTGAGTTCAGCTGTAATCACACAGTGACTGGCTAGCAGTATGCCATTGCAGTAGGATTCTGAGATAATAGTTGCATATCCGATGTCATGAAGGCAATCCGATACCCCCGTTGTGGGGGTAGAATGAAAAACTTGGTAAGAAGACAAAGCACCTATCTAAATACAGGCTTTGAAATCATGAAGTGTTTTTTTTCCTGCCTTTGGAATGGCTGTGCATGTTGGGGATGTCATGCCAATTAATAGTTTACTTCCTTAATGATGAGTAACATTCCAGGTATGCCTGGGAAACAACTGTTATGCTAATTGGTTTTAATTGAAAATTGCTGTTAAGAACTACTTCTGATCTAAAATCAGTGAAAGGGGCAAAGGTATTTGATTCTTTGAATCGACATTCCTTGGTAATGTCTGCATTTCAATACTCTTAAATGGCTGTCATATCTCATTAAGGTGTCAGACCATAACACTTCTGCTATTGCTCTTGGGGAGGTCCCTGACTCCAGTTATAACTAGTAATACGCTAATTCTGCAAACCTTCCTTTTTTCATTTTTAGCTTTTTCCTTCCTGAAAAATGTTGGGTCCGTTCACACTACATATCTTATGTTTAGAGTGATCCTTTTGTAATGCATTTGGGGCATCATTATGCTATGATGTGATCCCTCAAGTGATAACATTTGTGGTGTTAGATGATTCTTTGATCTTCTCCCATCTTCTCAAATCCTTTTTTTCATTCTTAGCTCATTTAGCCTTCCATCTAAATACCGAAGTTAAGAACCACATCCCAAATGTGTGTAATGATCAGTAAAACCGTAGTAGTCATTTATAAGGAGTTTGTAGACATGAGTGTCAGTAGGCCAGCGTGTTCCTAAATATTCTTCATTCAAGGGAAACAGAATTACAAAAGAAAGTGTAAGAGAGTGCACTGTATGACCTGTCCCCATTCTATCAGTAGCTACATTTTTATAGTCAACCTCTGCTCCACTCAACACACATGTTATGGGGGGAGGGAGGATATACACAAATGCTTCAACCGTCTTGGTGTTTCCATTTAAATGACTTATGTTTTTAAGTCTTTCTTGCTTCATTTCCTTCACTCTCTTGTCCTTTCAGTTTAAACTGCATCTGTTTTAATTCAGTATAATTCCTGCTTGCACTATTACATATCATTATAAAAAAGCAAGTCCTAAAATCAGTCTCAATCTGGCCTCCCAACTCCGACCTTCTTGATTTTTCATTTTACATTATTTCGTTAATCTGTGTTTAGATTGGGGTGTATTCTACATGACTGTTTGTTCTGTTTCCAGTCTTTCATTCTGAATTGTAACTGCACTGTTATCCTCTTCTAGTAACACACTGCTACATCCTACTATCTGAGACAGATCTTGTTCCTTTGCCTTCCAAAATATTTTTGACATCTGTCAGCTTTTTCCTTATTTAAAGAGGCTGAATTCTGTTAAATGAATTTCTGGTTGTATATAAAGTAAACAAGCTTTAACAGACCTAACTGTTCGTCTCTTGTAGTGGAGCATAAATCCCATGCACCACCAATTACAAGCCTAACCTTCCAATTAAGTCCAAATGATATACCTTACTAAACCCCTACCTGTTAAAGTTCCCCCTTTCTGAAGGGATAATACAAATTTGGATGTTAGAGCAGCGTCCCAAGTTACTTCTAACAGTATTTTTAAAAATACATGAAATAAAATACCCTGTAATTACCATGTCTATCAGTTTAATTAGAAATGCTTTAGCATTGCATAAAGAATGAGTTTGTCACATATAATGTCTAAGTGCATCAAAAATGCATGACCTTGTAAATACAGCACTCATGTAAAACACACATGCAGCATGTTACTGTAACTAGTATTAGAACCTTGCCAAATGATTATTTCATGAGTACTTTCTGTTATGATCTGTATTATCAAACATTTGCCATGTTTTTTCCTTGTTGTTGTAGGTACCAGCAGACAGGTGTTAGGTGGCTCTGGGAATTGCACTGCCAGCAGGCAGGAGGAATTCTGGGAGACGAGATGGGATTGGGCAAGACCATCCAGATAATTGCCTTCTTGGCAGGTCTGAGCTACAGCAAGATCAGGACTCGTGGTTCAAATTACAGGCAAGTGCTCCTCTGCAGACTGTCAGTCTGTGGAGCTCAATTAATATTTCATCAGATGTATTGCTGGTGGAGGAGGGTCCTGTGAATTATTAATGACATTTCAATTACATTATTCCTTTAATTCTTTTAGTGGGGGACATCAAAGGAAATTTTTTACGAGACAATGGAGCTGTAGGGCAGGAAAAATTAAACATGTAACACTTTTAATGAATTCCAGGCATTGATGCTTCATTTTGCAGATGAGCCACACTAGATATTTTGGGTCAATACAATGTCTAAGGTTAGCTTACACAAATGGATTGTTTACAAACTCAATTACGTTAATATCAATAGTTTACACAATATGGAATTTTAAATTAGATGTAATACCTTTAGTTCCATTCATTAAATTTTACATTAAAATATTTGTTCTGGCAAGACACCAGGTGAATGCTTTACAGGAAGTAACAAGCATATTCAGGATGAAAGTCAGAGCTTCTGATGGGTAACGGAGCATCCTTGCAGAATCATTTTTAAGACCAGAACAGATAAATCTACATCTGTTTTTTCTTCTGAAAGCCATTCTTTAGGTTGACCAGACTTCCATATCGCACCCCTTATTACTCCTTCCATGTATCACTGAGTAGTACCTAAAGAAGGAATTTACTCTTATCTGTGGATGAGACAAATTACCAGAAGAAGATTCTTCTAAATCTTGGAATACCAAGTGCATGCATAATAGCACTAATACTTTGTAGTTCTATAGCACCTGCACCTTCTATCTTAGGATCTCAAATTACTAAATAGGATTTACTAAGAGTAGAAAATAAGTAGTGAAAAGTGATTTTCAAACTGAATTAAATCTTTGTATAAAGAATACTTAGCATGGACATAAATACTGTTAAAATGACTTACAAAATATAGCATCTTTCTAGAACGATCTTACCCGCAAGTAGCTTTACTAGCTGGGAAGAGGACACAAGTATAGAAAACATTGTTACCCCCCCCCCCCCCACCTAAAGCTGGGCAAATAACTGATTTTTTTGATTCACTGGGATTTCCGAAAAATTGAAAAAATTAACTACAACCAGAACCGAAGCCAAAAATTGTGGTAAATTTCAGCGAATCAAAAGTCAATTTTAAGTTAAACAAAGCTTGTCATTGGACCTGAACCGCTATGTTTCTGGGCCATTTTAAAAGTCTAGATTCACAAAACAGAAGGAGTTGATGGTGGTGGTGTCCATGCCTTCCTTTATAACTTTTAGCCCAGTGTTTAGAGCACTCACTTGGGATATGGGAGACTCTGGTTCAAATTCCCCATCTGCCCGATGTGGAGCAGGGATTTGAGCTTGGGTCTCGTACCTCACAGCAGAGTGTCCTAATCTCTGGTCTGTAGAGTAATCTGGGGCAATCTCTCCCATTGAAGCTGTTCTACTAGGTGAGCATTTTAATCACCAGGCTATAGTCATTTTTTCTTTCTCTCTCCCCTTCATTCCTCCTTGCCCCTACCCCCTAGTGACTATTCAAGTATTTTATACAGAGTGGAACATGTTCAACAGGAGAAATTGAGAGAGACCTGCCCCAGAGAGAGGAACTTTGCCATCAGGTTATACAATTGGTGAAGCCCTGTAGTTATTTATTTTCCTGTGCCCTTCCAGACAATGTCAATGGACATGTTAAATTCTGTTGATAGAAGTGCTTCTGTTTCAGTACATGTGACAATTTTCTAATATCGTATCAACAAAAATATGTTAACCCAATTGTCTTCAGTGCTGTCTAGTTCATGCCCCAGTTTCTTTTTAAAGACAGTTTGCCTTTGCCGAGTAGTAAATACTGATATCTTCAGCTAATACTAAGGGCTGGTCTACACTAACCCCCCAATTCGAACTAAGATACGCAACTTCAGCTACGTGAATAATGTAGCTGAAGTCGAAGTATCTTAGTTCGAATGAAAAGGTACTTACCGGGGGTCCACACGCGGCGCGCAGGCTCCCCCGTCGACTCCACCTACTCCGTTCGCGGAGTAGGATTACAAGCGTCGACGGGGGAGCACTTCCTGGTTTGATTTATCGCGTCTAGACAAGACGCGATAAATCGAACCCAGAAGATCGATTGGACTCCTCCGACGCGATGGGTAAGTATAGACGTACCCTTAGAGTGCTCAAGGTGCTATCACATTTCAGATGCTGTAGAGGTGATCTGACCAGAATTTTCTCTTTGGCCTTGGTAGTTGGCGGCAGTGGTAGATCTGCAAGTACCATAGTATCATAATTACTGAAATATCTGCATGGGTTTATCGGCAAAGTATGCTGCTAGGAGTCAGGAAACATCCCCATATTCACACAACCCCATGCCTCAAATTCTAATCCCAGCCATGCCACTTACTCACGGTACCTGATATTCTATGAACAAGGCTACCCCTCTGATACTTAGTATAAACTACAGGTAGTCCTACCATTACTTAAACTTTGTAGCCCAGGGTAATTTTGTAAAATGTTTTAAATAGTTGCTAATAGTAATTCAGCTGCAGTAGAGTTAACAACTAAGGGAATACGAGTGTAGACAAGTAGCAGCCTTGCTTGTCCTACTTTCTTCTTATTTCATATTGCAGTCATTAGTGAGCATAGTGCTTTACAGGCAAATACCAAGACAAAGTACACACTGAAGGTTAGTTGGCATTATTAGTTGGCTGAAGCTATGGAGAGTGTTGGTATGGTGACAGAAGTCAGGGGGAGATGTTCCCTTTCTCAAGAAGAGCAAGATATAAAAGGTACCGTGACAGTGTGGGTTACTTGTTAGTGGTGTCCTTTTATTAAAAAGGTAATTGCGTGTGTTTCATTTCATTAGGGGAACTGGAGTTGATAGGCTTTGCAAAAATGAGTTTTGAGGAGAACTTTGAATGAGGACACGGTGAACATTAGATCTGGGAAACATAACCAAGCTTTCCTTTCCCCTTGTTAGAGTAATTGATTCCAAGGCCAGGAGGGACCACTGGGATGATCTAGTCTGACCTCCTCTGTAACACAGGCAATAGAACATCTCCAAAATAATTTCTAGAGCAGATCTTTAGAGAAACATCCAGTTTTGATTTTAAAAATTGCTAATGGTGGCGAATCCACCACGACACTTGATAAATTGTACCAATGGTTAATTAGTCTCACTGTTTAAAGCAGGGGTCTCAAGCACGCGGCCCGTGGGCCACATGCAGCCCGCGGAGTTATTTCCTGCGGCCCGCCATAGGTGCCGACTCCACTGGCAGCCAAGCTCCAAACATTACTCAGTGTTTATATTTTATTAAAACCCCTCTTTGCATTACAGTTCTTAAAAAGTTACTACATTGACTTCTAATAGAATACTATATTGCTCTTCATTTTTGACTATACTTTTGTATCATTGTATGAAAAGGTTTCAGTGATGCGGCCTTCAGGCCAATGTACTAGTTCTCATGTGGCCCTCGTGGTGATTTGAGTTTGAGATCCCTGGTTTAAAGATTTGCAATTAATTTCCAGTCTGAATGTGTCTGGCTTCAACTTCCAGCCATTGAATGGTGTTATACTTTTCTCTGCTCAATTGAAGAGCCCATTATCAAATTTTGTTCCCCATGGTAGGTACTTATAGACTATGATCAAGTCACCCCTTAGCTCTCTCTTTGTTAAGCTACATAGTGACAGACTCAAGGAGTTCTAACTATCAGGTGTGTTTTCTAATATTTAAATCATTCTTGTGGCTTTTCTCTGACCCCTCTCCAATTTATCAACATCCTTGAATTGTGGACACCAGAACTGGAGACAGCATCCCAGCAGTGGTCATACCAGTGCCAAATACAGAGGTAAAATACCCTCTCTACTCCTCCTCAGGATTCCCCTGTTTATTCATCCAAAGATTTTATTAGCCCTTCTGGCCACAGCATTGCACTGGAAGCTCATGTTCAGCTGATTATCCACCATGACCCACAAATCTTTTTCAGAGTCGTTGTGGCCCCAGATAGAGTCCCCTGTTCTGTAAGTGTGAAGTATGTACTTGGCATAATGGATTTGCCAGGGAGATCAGGTTTCAATAATGGCTGGACCAATGTTCCTGGTAAATGTGACCCCAACATGAGTCACCTATAAACCCTGGAGGCCCCATGGCTACAGGCAAGACATATTCACCATATCCATGTGACTGGCTCCCTCTGAGATGCACTATTTGGGGGTAGTTTATAGAGAATTTACAATGCAGAAAGGACTTTCAGGTATCTGATTCCAATCATGGGATGGGAAGCCCACAGAGAGGGACATTGCAGTGAGGGCACTAGAAGCAAAATTTTCCAAATTGGGTGTCTTAGGTTATGCCCTAAATAGAAGTTGTCTCATTTTCAGATGTGCAGAGCAACCCCATCTTCCACGAAGTAAAGATTCAGGAGCCTAAGTATAGACACCAAGGGTTGAAAATGCTGGCATAGTCTCTTCAGGAATCCACACTTCACATTAATGGCCTGGAGATGAGTGCAGCGTTATGTGGTGTTTGGGGTTTGAAGATCTTACAGTGAAATCTTGGCCCCATTGAAATCGGTGGCAGTTTTGCCATTGACATCAATGGGATCAGGATTTCACCCCTTCGTATCTCAAGAGGTGCATCTGATGAAAATACAATAGGGGAAGATGGCGTCTCACTTCCTGTGGCGGAAAGCCTTGCAGAGTGGAATTGGAAACTGTCCCTAAAAGACACTCCTGCATGAGGATGGGCAAAACTATTGCAGACAGCCTACCATAATACACCATCATGAGTGGTCCTGGATAAAAGGCTGGGAAAGTATCTCTGGCACATCTCTGAATACAGAGTTACTAATTTACTACATAAGAAACCAGACTCGGAGACTAATACCATAGTGGCCATAAATGTCTTCCCTTGTCTTTGTACTTGGACCATCACATAAGCCATACCCTCCCTCTGACTTCCTACTTCCTCTAGCCTATTAGTGACTGACTGACACAGAATTAGTTCTTTCTTGGCAGTTGCTGATAGCATCAAAATGAGGACTCGGCATGCATGAGCAGACAAACATGTTCCTTCTCTGCATGATCTCCTGGAATCTTATAAGCATGGCTCCTGATAGGGTAGACATTGAAGAGGTTGCTGTTTCTGAGCAGGTGTCCAAGTGATTCTAGCTGCCCAGAAAGCATCTATTGGAAGGGCATATAATTTCAACTTGAAAAGGTTTGTGTACTGGAGTGAAAAGACCTACGTGTGGATCATTTTATTTATCTCCCCAAAAACTGCTTACCAACCTTCTTTGCCCTTCTCACTCTTGGTTACAGATCCCACCCACCAGAGTTTATTTGGCTGCTGTTTCATTTGCTGCAGGTAGATACATTTCTGCTCTATTTTCTGTGCAGATTCTGGCAAGACTTCACAAACTCTTTGTTAAAAGGACCCTTGTCCTTCATCTGGAGTGTACTGAGGTCCTTAGAACATCCTCCAGATTTTTCTCTCACTTCAGTCAGATGCATTAAGTCAAACTGTCTCCAAGAAAACCATGTCTAAATGGTCAGCTGGTTGGCTGGCTGCATTTTTTTGTTGCTCTTCCTCGGCAGGCCTGCTAGAGCATAGTTATATTAATCACATGGGTCTTGAATATCATTCTGATGCATTTCAGTTTCTCTCTGCAGCTGTCTCTACACTTGGAGGAGGAGGTGTAATTCCCAGCTCGAGAAGACGTGCTCTCACTAGCTTTGATTGAACTAGTGTGTTAAAAATAGAGTGGAGCTCTGGTGGCAGGAGGGGCTAGCCATCCGAGTATGTGCCTATCGACAGGTATTGACTCAAGAAGGCTAGCGGTTTACAGTGCCATGGTTGCACTATTGTATTCCCTTGACATGGGAATCACACCTCCAACTCAAAGTCTAGACAACCTTAGAGGCAGGAGGGCCTGCTGTACCCGTTCAGCTGGAGCACCCACTGCCTGCCAGTGAAGAAAGCGAGTAACTTTGTAAGTCTAGTAATTCACTGGGAGGTGGATTCAGGAGTTAGGAATCTATGATAATTACAACCCTCTGAGTACTAGATTTACAGGTCAATAATTTTCCTTTTTTTCCCCTCTGACCTCCTCAGGTAGCTAGAATGGATTTCCTCTAAGCCTCCGAAACAATCCATCTCGATTGAAACCAAGCATGAGAAACTAGCGGCTGTGGTAATTTTGAGAGAGTGATAATCCACTGAATATGAATGTTTAAAGGCAAAGTTCCTTCTCAATACTGTTGGTAGTGTCCTAACAGCACTGAAGATCTTCAGTAGTTTTATATTAACTAGGCATCTGATAACTACTTTGGCTTGTATTACAAGTCTTGATTTTTATGCTATGATTGAACGGATCAGAAAATGGTAGGATTTCATTAGATCATTGATGAGCAGTCTAATTTCTGTTTAAAGTTTACAAAGTGGAATGCCACATTGAGCCTAGGGAAACAAAAAGCCAGCCTTGAAACTTGGGGCTAGAAATGAAAACCTGCCTGTCTTCAGTAGGAATCCTTTGAGTGCTGCAGCTAGAGCTAATAATAAGCAGCAGACTCAAATCAATTAACCATCAATATTCATATCCTGTGATCCATAATGAAAGAGTATGGTATATTGGATTATAGCTCAGATCTCTCATTAATATCGTATTGTGGGGAAAAGGCTTCAATAAAAGAATGTGTGGTATATTAACCCAGGAACTAAATCAATTGTGAATGAAAGTGCCCACAAGAACATTGTATCTCTTGACATTAAAACAGTTGCCTTTTGAGAGCCAAAGAACAAGCCAGGTTGTGCTTCTCGCCCTCTCTCTTCATTGGAAGCTGTTTGTGAATTCTGATTCAGTTTGTTTCCATAGTTTTAGCTCTTTGTTTTTAAACTGTGTTTAAACTCTCTTTGAAAACTTAAAATTGGGTGAAACTTGTTTGGGTTATATCAGGCCTCCAAACTTTGCCCAGGTTTGTGAACCCAGTAAACAAACCTGAACTGTTTTGTCTTTTTTTTTAATGAACCCCCTCTTTTCACATGATTTCTAGGGAGGGATTCACAGTTTCAACTCATTGTTTTGCATGTTTGATCAGAAGCTTTGCCACTTGTGTGTTACTCTGAAATGAACTTCCAGGGAAGGGTGGGTGAGTCGCAAACACCTGTGAAGTGGAACAGATTACAAAACTGATCAAAACCCCTGCAAACCAAAACTGGCAAACTTTACACAGCTAGGGACATTTTTGGTTTGGGGTTTTGAGTTTGCAGCACTGGCAGAGAGGAGTTATGCCACTGCTACCCAAGTGCTGTCCCTTGTTTTTGGAATCCATTTTAAATACTACTTCAGCTGCCCAAGTCGAGCTGTCTGCTTCAATTGTCAAACATGCTATTTGGGCCCATTCACACTGGCTGGCTAAACACTTACCCCATGTGGTTTTAAAGAAACGGCTGAAATACAAGTGTAAAGGGGATAAAGGATTAACAGTGTTGGACAGGGATTACATGGGGACAACGCGATAGAAATGACAGTGAATTACACTAATTTGGGATTGTTCTAAACTAGTTGAGACTGGTTGTTTATAATGAAGAGCCTGTGTTGTTCTGCTGTTTGTGAGTAAACATTTGAATAGCTTGTCACTTTGTTAACTTTGTGTGGAGCTTTTCAGATGGGGGGGGGGAGCCATGGTCCCTGCCTGAAGAGTTTAAAGTCTGAAGAAGTATGGTCCAGTGGTTAGGGCAGTGGATTAAAATGTAGGAGGCCTGGGTTCAAATCCCAACTCTGCTACAGACTTCCTGTGTGACCTTAGGCAAGTCATTTAGTCCCTCTGTGCCTCTGTTCCCCATCTTTACAGGGGAATAATAGTTTTTCCCTAACTCGCTGGGATGTAGTGAGCATAATTAGGAGATTGTGAAGCACTCAGATACCACAGGTTGGAGCCATGAAAGTACCTAAAACAGACTAGATATAGAGAGAGCCTGAATATAGCAAAGAATGCGGGTAGGGAGAAGGGGCTCAGGAATTAAAACAAATAAGTGTATTATAGCAGGTGAATCACATGCATTCTGTTGGGGTTTTTTTAAATAGACTGAGGTGGGGAAGGAGAAGGAAGAAATATCACAGTAATGGCAGCTGGTGATGGAGAGTAAGGAGGGGAGCAAAGGCTTTTAGTGCTCAGACATTTTTCCATGCAGAGGGAGCTGGGGCTGGGGGAAGAATGAAGTGGAGAAATGAAGCTAGAACGAGCAGGATCTCTTGTCATTCTGGAAACCTATACGTTAAATAACCAGAATCCTTCATAAAATGTCCCCAGTCTCTGAAATGCTGTTATCCTTTGTTTGTGGCTGTTCTAGTTTGTTTCCTTCCTGGCTATTTATTAGTAATCTACAGGTGTTTAGTGATTTCTCTTCAGTCTCTCTCAGATAATACCTCTTGAAATGCACATGATTTTCCACAACAGTTTTGCATGACTTGAAAACACAGATGTATGTGGTTGTGGTAATGATGACTTATTCATTTATTTATGTTGATGTTTCAAAGTAGACAATATTTGAACAGTAAAATAGTATCATTTTGTGTTGAGATTGTTCCTGCTGTTGTATCTTCTCTATGATAGTCTGTCAGTGTTTTTACCTGGACTAACTCTGTGTCTCTTCTTTTTTTTAAAAAAAAAAGAGAGAGAGAGGGAGAAGGTATTTTCCTTCTGAAGAGCAGGATAGCTCTGAATTCAACTATATCTTTCTGGAGTTTGTTCCTAACCGTATATGTCTTCCTTGGGGGGAGAGAGAGGGAGAGAGAAGGGGGTCAGATGTGAACAAAAGAAGTGGGAGCCGGGGAAGTTCTAATCCCAGCTCTGACACTGACTTCCTCTGTAGATTTGATACTACCTCATAGGGTGTTGAGGTAGTTGCTTATAAAGAGCTTGAATATGAAATGTGCTCTAATTGTGTGTCTTTAATCAAAAGGATACAAGACAGAGCCCAAAAATACTCAGAACACAGAGTATTTTTGGTTTTAAAGCTGTATATTCTTTATTACCAACATAATGAAAAATGTTAGTGTATAATGATATGGGCAAAGACTTTTTTCACAAAATGATCACTTTCATATCTGTCCTTGTTCTGAAAAGAAACCTGCATAACCCCTTCAAAAGATGAGCCTGGGAGCTTACATTCATAACTGTGCTAGACACTAAAAAAGCAATAGAGATGCTTTTTATGTCTCATTATACCAATCTGTAACCCTCTAACCCTCCTTTGCCCTATGACTGCAGTGGTGTTAATTGTCCTCTTCATCTTGAATAGTCTCTTGCAACATGTGTTAATTCCTTATCTGTTCCACCTTGTATTTAGCTGCGACACTGTTTACCTTCCCAGACTTGAAGAAGAGTTCCTTGGAGTTTGAAAGGTTGTCTCTTTCACTAACAGAAGTTGGTGCAATAAAAGTCCTTACCTCACACACACTGTATATAATAAGATGCATGAGAGAATGTAAGCCCCCATTTGTTTTTTGCCGGCATGCAAGTAACAAAGTTGTTGGCAGTTGATAATTTCAGTTCTTTTAAAGAGACATCGTGCATCCTAAATCTGATTTGCATTACCACAGTACCCTTTTACCATTTTGTATGGAGCTTTTCTATTTCTGTATTTATATTGAGAAATGCATCCGTTAACTGTTCAACTGTTGTAGCTGTGCCCTTTACCCCTTTCATCATGCTTTAAAAAAAATGCCAATCAATTTCCTTAGCTCGCGTATTCTACTTGAACTATTGAGTGTCTGTTGGTTATTTTAATGGGTCACTTAATATAGCGTATTTATTTCACATTAATGTTTTCCTCCTGAATGTTTTATTTTAGGTTTAAAGGTTTGGGCCCAACGGTGATTGTGTGCCCAACCACAGTGATGCATCAGTGGGTGAAAGAATTCCACAGTTGGTGGCCTCCCTTTAGAGTTGCAGTCCTACATGAAACTGGCTCTTACGCCAACAAAAAGGTAACATTTGAAAAGTGTGTGTGTGTACTTTGTGTTATCTCAGTACATAGGGTTGTATATCCATTATTCCTGAAGAGTTGGGTGTATGCTTGTCTTTTTTTTAAAAAAAATTGTTTTATCCTTTAAAACGTTCTCAGTGATGTGCATAGATTCTCTGGGAAACTCGACAAAAAAAAAAGTGATGACTAAACTGTAATGTAACCAAGACGTTTGTATTGGTCTTAACATTAATGCATGCTTCCATAGTAAGCAGCGCTGTTCTGCTGCTCTCACACACAATGGATTGTTCACCATGCCATAGCTCACAATACTCCGACATACTAAAAACCATCCCAGACCCCTTCCAATGTGCCCTGGGGGAAGGGATCCTTCTTGACCCCCATGTCTGAGGACTAGTTTAACCATGTGCATGTGAGCAAAAATTCCCATACCATGTCATCTAACCCTGTTTATACCCTAATGTGTTAGTGATGTCCATATAATATTCAACATGTCTTTCTTGAATCTTGTCACATTGGATTCTTCTACCACCAGAGGCAAAAAATTCCAAACACAGCTCATGCTCTGACGGAGGGAGAGAGTTGTCCTTGCATCAGTTTAACCTAAACTTTTGTCATCTTAGTTTAATTTCCAGGAGTCCACGTTTTCCTTTTGCTCTCTTCTAAATCAATGCAGTCCTCTCTAGGTACTTTTGCAGTGTAATACAAGCCCACATGCACATGGTGAGCACAAATACATTCCTTTTCTTCAAAGTTTAGATTCTGAAGGCTCAATCCAGAAAGGTGCTGAGCATCGTCAACTCCCTCTGAGTTAAGTGTAGTCTTGATCATTTAAGTAACTCTTTTCTGTACGTTCCCATAGAGGTAAGGTGCTCTCAAGTAAGTGCTCATCATTGTGCAAGGCCATGGTGTAATTGTTTCTTTTGTCTTGTATGTAATTAGGAAACAGTGTATGAAATTATTAGCCTTCTTTTCTGCAGCTGATCAATGTATCTACGAACCTATTTGTGTACAGACTAGTGGTACTGATTAATTCTTCCATCGTGCTATCTTGCATCAGAAGAGCCTTGATCCAATCTTTAATTCATTCCACCTACACACACACACTTCCACTTTTTTTTATTTGGTCATTATCTCAGTTTAAATCAATGAGTCCCACTTCCTTGAGCAGTGACAGTGTAACTTTTTTCTCAGACAATGTCTCTGCTTTCACTTTCACTTCTGGAGTAACCTTTAATTTTATAAAATGTTATTCCATTTCTCAAACTGATGAAATCCATTACACATGGCGTTTCAATATTTGGTACTTGTCGGAAAGAAAACGAGAGGAAAATGTAGGTTTGTTTTTGGCTTCAGTTTCAGGTGCTTAAATGAGTTTGCAGAATTCAGTAAACCATTTTAAAATTTCTCTTTAAATATTTATTGAATTTCTTGTAATAATATTACAGTGGTATGGCTCTTAATTGCATTTGATTAAATGTATTATAAAATAATCGATACAATTACAGTACACAGCAAAAAATGAACAGCACACTGAGAAATGTGCTAATAGCTTCCTGGTGCTCAATTAACTCGGTGTCTTCATTCAAGCCCTAAAAGTCCTCTGACCACAATAATATGCTTGCATGTTTTTCTAAATTAAATCATGCATACTTATTTTAGTGTTTTTGTTAATTAATGAACCTGTCTAACTTACACGGAATTTCCACAAGCAGGGAGAGAGGTACACTGAAGACTCAGGACTCCCCGCTCTGTCCCACAGTCTAAATAATCAAATACCCTCTGCTGATATCTCTTTAAATATTATTATTTGTGTCACAATAGCACCTGGAGCCTTAGTTATAGACCAGCACCCCATTGTGGTAGGTGCTGTACAAACAAAACAAAACGACGCTCCCCGCTCCAAGCAACTTACAGTCTAAGTATAAGACAAGAAACAACAGATGCATACAGACAGACGGGGGTGGAGGAGAATTACAAGTAAACAATCATAGAATGATAGAGTTGGAAGGGACCTTAGTAGGTCATCTAGTCCAACCCCCTGCTCAAAGCAGGACCAATCCCCAATTTTTGCCCCAGATCCCTAAACGGCCCCCTCAAGGATTGAACTCACAACCCTGGGTTTAGCAGGCCAATGCTCAAACCACTGAGCTATCCCTCCTCCCCAATGAGGCAATAGTGTTCAGCAGGATAGGCTGTGGCCTCTGCACAACAAAACCAATAATGGCACTCTACACCTTGGAGCCCTGAAAGAGAATGTCTTATGCCAGGGTCCCAAGGAAAATCAGTATGGTCTGAAACTCGTATACATTTCTCCTGGCTACATGGCACCGTTTTTCCTACTCATTCCATAGCCAAAAAAGGGTCAGTTTGTGTCTAATTAAATTAAATCCCTTCGTAAAATCTGTGTTGGCCTTCATTGGTCTTGGAGTGAAGGAGTCTGTTACCATTACCATTTCATCAAAACAAATACAATTTACAACATCACTAAATCTGACCCTGTAAAATAAGCCGTTTTAGACTTGTTCTCTCCTATTTCAAATTCCTCCTCAATACACAGTCTCTGAAGCCTGTCAGTGCTGATCTACCACCTACAGAAGGTTTACCTGACAGTAATACGGTGTTTCCGTCTCCTGATCACCTGTGACCTTATATGTAGTTTGCTATTCATCTGTTCAGATTGTATTTGGTTCAGGGACCCTGCTGCCCCTTTGTGCTGCCAATACAGAGTTCAATAAATAAATATGAAAATTGTGAGTAAGTTAGCAAAACTGCTTTTCTCTCAAGATTAAATTAGTGATAAGTGAAATCAGAGTCCTCCTGTTCTCTCAGTATAACCCAGATGTGTTTGGTTCTTAATTGATAATTCTAGAATTGGTTTATTAATCTAGCAGCATATCATAATGTGTTACCATGTGACACGTGAGTTTTGAGTTTGATACTTTTGCTTTTCAGGCAAACAGGATCTGGGTGCCCTGCAGTGGGGTAGCATACTCTGCCCCTGATTGGGAGGAAGCAGTGGTGGGCAGCCTGTGGGCCGTGGGCGGCACGCAGTCCATCAGGCTGCCAGACCCTTTGTTTACATTTGCACGGCCGCCCGCAGCTCCCAGTGGCCATGGTTCGCCGTTCCCAGCCAATGGGAGCTGCGGGAAGCGGTGGCCAGGCCTGCAGAGTGATTCATGGCTCCTCTGAATTAACCAGAGGTTACAGGAAAAGTGTTAACAAGTTCCAGGGGAAGCTGCAGTCAGCTGCCTTTGACCAGAAGAACATTCACAACAGTCGTCTTATAAGAGGAGCTCTGGGATGCATGAGAGGGGCAAACGACTCCCAAGAATCCAAGAGTATTCATCTCCTACAGCTGATAAATAAAATGTAGCTATATGGCAAAAAAAATTTAAGTAGGAATTGACATGGTCCTTTCGACATGGTGGTAACTGCATAGTATACTTAAGAGGCAACAGGACAAGAGTTATGTAAATCTTCAAATGAACCTTGAATTCTTTACCTAGAAGTTGAGAAAATCTCTAGATTCACTGTACTATTATTTTTGTACTGCCTTGCATCCTGGGCTCTCCAAGCGTTTTACAAACATTAACCCTCCCCAAAATTGTATTCACTTTACATCTAGGTATACTGTGCCTCTGAAGCTGTGATTTTTTTCCTCCCAAAGTTGCACATTGCACATTATAGAAATGTAACCATGATTGTTTTCCTGTGAACTAGTACTGGGCAATGTGTTAAGCTTTATTTAGTTTAGTGACACTGGAGCCACCAGTTCCAATGAGTAAATGTGGAAGCTCTACCAGTCTCTGAGAATTGTGAACTGTCAAACTGTTTCACTCAAGAAAACAGCAGACTTTTTGGCTTTCTGTGACCTGAATTTTTTTTAAATATACTTGTCCCTTAGTTTTATTCTTACCAGCATCTCTGTTGTCATAATCGTTGAACCGCAGCACTACTCTGCTATGACTTCTGTGCCATGGGCTGCTTTTAACTACTGTCCATCTTCTGGCCTTATTGCTTTCTTAGATATACAAATTTCAAAGGTTCTGAATTGCATAAACCTATAAGGGTTTATAGTAGTACCTATAGTAGGGAGATTTTCTATTGGAGAATGGATATAACATGACTGAAACTTTTTTGTAGTGCCAAGTACCTGCCTTGAAGTTGTCAGAATGGTTAGGCGTCTCTCCTGGTGCCTAACTATATTTGCTTGTCTTTCTCGCCAGAACTATGGTTGTGCTGCATGACGGCTATAAGCCACATTATGGTGTGCATTAATAGATTATTGGTCCATGCCTGAGGTGCATTATCCTTTGGACTATTGGGGTGCTTTTCAAATAGCTATTAATGGCACAATCCTAAAGTGTGTTTGGATTATTAGGACCACTTTTCCTTCCTTTTAGCCTAAATGGGCTTTCAGCAACATTACCAGCCACTTTCAACTTTCAGGGGGAAAAAACTTAACTGGATTTAAGATTTCAAAGTACATATTAGTGACTTTGCCTTGCATGGAAGTTGAGAATTAAGGGTTTTTTTTAATCAAAAGAACACTGTTGTTTTGCTTAAAATAAAATAAGAAAAGAAATGATCAGTTACTGTTAACATTCAAAAATGCTAAACACTTGAAAGCAACATGATGTACAATTAAGGTCACCCACGCCACCTTAACTCTGCTCCAGCCCCAGCAGAAACTCAGTCCATTTGACTGAAATACAAAACTGAGGTCTTCCCATTTACGATCATTGACAATATCACGATCATTTTGTGACGATAAAGGGTGATAACCCTGGAGTCCAAGTAAAAGTCAAATTTGAATAATTACATCCTCCTTGCTGAATTCAACCTGCAGTTTGAACTAGATCATTGGTTCTCAAACTGGTGGTCACGACCTGGTTACGTGAGGGGTCGTGAGCTCTGACCCCTGCGCCGGGCTGTGAGCCCTGACCACAACGCATGGCTGCGAGCCCCGACTCCTGTGTGGAGCTGTGGGCTATGAGCTCCGATCTGGGCGCACAGCTGTGAGCCCCGACCCCTGCGCCAGACTGTGAGCCCCGACCCTGACAGGGACACGTGGCTGGGAGCTCCGACCCCGGTGCCGGGCTGCGAGCCCCAGCATGCAGCAGCGAGCCCCGACCCTGACAGGGGCGTGTGGCTGCAAGTGCTAACCCCGGTGCGCAGCTGTGAGCCCTGACCCTGCGCCGGGCTGTGAGTCCCAACCCCGGCGGGCGACTGCAAGCCCCGACCCTGGCGCGCAGCTGTTAGCCCCGACCCAGCCTTCTCACAATAAAGATGAAATCTCGAAACCGGCTTGATATGAAGGACGACGTCAGATGCGCCCTTTCTAAAACAACACCAAGAACAAAATTTCTTGTGTCAAATAAACAGCATCATCCATCTCACTGATATTTGGCTGCTTCGGGTCATTAATTGCTGTCAAGTATTAAAATAAAATTCTACTTAAAAATAACTTTTCCACTTCTATTTAATTTGATAAAAATGTGTTTTAGTCTTAATTTAAAAGCAGTGAGCAAAGGTAAATTCATTTTAAGGAATAGGGTTTAAATTTAGTATTTAACAAAGTGTTAAATATCAAAAATGTTTTTAATTTCTAAGCGGGGTCACACTCAGAGGCTTGGTGTTTGAAAGGGGTCATCAATACAACAAGTCTGAGAACCACTGAACTAGATATTGTATTCCTGCTATGGAATGTTATGTGCTATTAGATATCGTGTGCTATGGTGTCTCACCCTAGAAAGAGCTTCATTTCAATGATCATTGAAGTGGTTCCTGGATATGCAAAGTGCTTTGAAATTTTTCAGGATGAAAAAGGCGGAAGAAATAAGCCCAGTATTGCGTGTCATAAATAATGTTCCACTTACGGTGTACAATAAGGGCTTTGTATAGGAGAGAATAACATAAAATACTGGTCTCATTAGCTCTGTCTCCTGTCAGCTCAGGCTCTTGTGTTACTTTGCAGCCCTATAGAACCATAGAAAAGTAGAGCTGGAGGGGCCCTCAAGTCCAGCCCCCTGCGCTGAGGCAGGACCACATAAACCTAGACCATCCCTGAAAGACGTTTGTCCAGCCTGCTCTTAAAAACCTCCAGTGATGGGGAGTCTAAAACCTCCCTTGGAAGCCTGTTCCAGTGTTTAACTACCCTTACAGTTAGACAGTTTTCCCCAATATCTAATCTAAATCTTCCTTGCTGCAGATTTAAGCCCATTACTTTTTGTCTTTCCTTTAGAGGGCATGGAGAACAATTGATCACCATCCTCTTTATAACAGCCTTTAACATATTTGGAGACTATCAAGTCTCTTCTCAGTCTTCTTTTCTCAAGGCTAAACAAGCCCAGTTTCTTCAGCATTTCCTCATAGGTCAGGTTTTCTAAACTTATTTTGTTGCTCTCCTCTGGACTCTTTCGAATTTATCCACGTCTTTTCTAAAGCATCGCACCCAGAATTAGACACAGTACTTTAGCTGAAGCTTCATTAACGCTGAGTAGAGGAGAGTTGCCTTCTGTGGCTTAAACAGTGCACTCCGGTTAATACAGCCCAGAATGATGATAGCCTTTTTTGCAACTGCATCACATTGTTGACTCGTATTCAATTTATGATGCATTATAAACCCATATCCTTTTCAGCTATACTATACCTCCTAGCCAGCTGTTCCCCATTTTGTAGTTGTATATTTGATTTTTCCTTCCTAAGTGAAATACTTTGCACTAATCTTTATTGAATTTCATCTTGTTGAATTCAGATCAGTTCTCTAATTTGTCAAGGTCATCCTGAATTCATAGAATCATGGAATCTCAGGGTTGGAAGGGACCTCAGGAGGTCATCTAGTCCAACCCCCTGCTCAAAGCAGGACCAACCCCAACTAGATCATCCCAGCCAGGGCTTTGTCAAGCCTGACCTTAAAAACCTCTAAGGAAGGAGATTCCACCACCTCCCTAGGTAACCCATTCCAGTGCTTCACCACCCTACTAGTGAAAAAGTTTTTCCTAATATCCAACCTAAACCTCCCCCTCTGCAACTTGAGACCATTGCTCCTTGTTCTGTCATCTTCTACCACTGAGAACAGTCTAGATCCATCCTCTTTGGAACCCCCTTTTAGGTAGTTGAAAGCAGCTATCAAATCCCCCCTCACTCTTCTCTTCTGCAGGCTAAACAATCCTGTCCTCCAAAGTGCTTGCAACCCCTCTCAACTTGGTGTCAGGTGCAGATTTTATAAACGTACTCTGTACTCCGTTATCCAAGTCATTAATGCAAATATTGATTATTACCAGACCAAGGACTGATCCCCTGTGGGACCCCACTAGATACGGCCTCCCATTTTCACAGCAAGCCCATTGATAACTATTCTGAGTATGGTCTTTCAACTAATTATGCACCCACCTTATAGTTTTCATCTAGACTGCAAATCATGTGGAACTGTATCAAAAGCCTTACTAAAATCAAGATACATCACATTTACTGCTTTCCTCCTATGTACTAGGCCAGTAACCCTGTCAAAGGAGGAAATGTAGGTTATTTGGCATGATTTGTTCTTGACAAATCCAGGCTAGGAGCTCCTTATAACCCTATTATCTTCTAGATGCTTACAAACTTGTTTAATAATTTGTTCCAGTATCTTTCCAGGTATTGAAATTAGGCCGATGGCTCTATAATTTCCCAAGTTTTCTTCATTCCCCTTTTAAAAGATATCTTTACATGAGCTACAGCCTAATGTCAAAGAACAGTCTTGCATGGAACTTTGGAGGCAAAATGAGCCAAGTCATGTGCAAGACTTAACAGACAGTGCAAGAGAAAGTTTAGTTAACTAAGCAAATCACTAAAATGTACAAACAAGAGGTCTTGCAGTACAAAGGTTCTTACTACATGACCCAAAAAGCTCTAAAGTCAAAATGGTCCCATTCAGATCACTCCAACCATCAAACTTTAAAAATTGCATAACAGACTTTTCCTGTTGAGCATTTTTGTGTGGCATTACAAGACAAGAATTTGAAGTTCAGGAAAAAAAGCTGTAGTGCTGGTGACTAAGTTTTGAACTGTACCAATCAGTCTTGCAAATTTGCTATACTCCTCCTCTCACCCAGGGATAATATATGTTTTTGAAGCTGTGGGAGGTTAACTTGTTTTTTCTTTACCACCAACACCATTATAAAAGTGGAGCATACAGCTTTCCAGTTGTGCACTTCATCACTGGGGAAAAGAGAGCTGGAAAGACCTCCCTCACCAAACAAAATTCTGAGGGTATGTCTACGCTACACTCAGTAATTACTGTGGTGATGCATGTCCACACTACCCTCCTTGGGTCAGTGGTGCACAGTCTCGCCAGGAGCGCTTGACCTAAGAGGGGCAGTGTGGGGAGCTGTTAGAGCCTGGTCTCTTAGCTCTCCTAGCAGCTGCCTCCCAGGCTCCTGACCAGCTGCCCCATTCTCCACCGGGGGCCAGGGGAAGCTGCTTGGGGCTTCTCGGCCCTGGGGAACTGGGTCCAGCTGCCCCAGCTCCTGACAGGGAGCGGGTGTGTGGAAGGGTGCCCTGGCTTCTTGCTCCGGCTCCCAGCTGGGAGCGGGGTCCAGCCACCCAGCTCTCCAGGAGAGCAGGGGACAGCTGGGCTCTAGCTGCCTAGCTTTCTTGTCAATTTCATGGCACTTGCCATGAAATTGACAAGACAGCAAACAGCCGGTGTAAGTAACAGAGTATCTATACAGATACTGCGTTGCCCTCACTACACCAACATAAGCCCTATGCCTCTCGTGGAGATGGAGTAGGGCACTTACATCGGCAGAAGCAAGGCTGTAGTGTAGACACTGACATTAGGTCAACATAAGCTACCTTACGTTGACCTGATTGTGTAATGTAGACCGGAACTGAGTAACTGGAGCACCCATGCACAGGTTGAAGCACAATCTATTGGTAAAGTTGCACAGTCATCTTTGTATGTCCAGTCAGTTTGAGACAGCTGAAGAGCAGAATAGCCCAGATATAAGTGCACAGGAGCATGGCTACAAGCCCTCCAAGACAGAAAGGCAGGCAGATTCTGACATGACAATTTACCATGCATTGCCAGACTTCGAAATCAAAGTGCTGCTAATGTCTCTCTGCAGTGTACCCGTAGGCAATTTTGCTCTATTTATAAATAAATATTTCTTCAGAAAACAAGCCAAAGGCACCTTCCACTGCAAAGGGAAAAGATGCAATCCATAGAAATGGTTAACTGCAATATAGTTTCCCTCTTTTAAAAAATTCTCTTCAAAAAAGAAATACCTTTCTCTCCACCAGGCTAAATATTTACTGGTCTGGTTTCCTACATAGGGATCCTGTTTTAAATCTAATATACATGTATGTATGTGACACTGTCTAGAATCTGTACAAGCACCTTTCCACCTGAGAATCTCTTAAGTGCTTTGCAAATGTTAATTAAGCCTTGTTCTACTACTGTAACATAGGTATTTTCCTGTTGTACAGATAGGGAAACTGAAGTATGGAGGTCACAGAGTCAGTGGCAGAACCAGCTGTAAAACCTCAGTTCAAAGGTAGCCAGGGCCTGGAACTAAATCCCTTTCTCAATATGGAAATAACCTTAAAGTGAAGCAACAACAAAGTGTGTCCCATTAAATATATAATAAGCTCTCAAACTATTTTAATTGCAACTTTTATGTTTATTAAAGATTTGTAATGTGTTGTTTGAAGCCTTTTCATAGTGCCATTTAGATTGTTTTGGGGGGCACATAGCAAAGAGAGGTTTTATAGGTTGAATTTATGGATCTCTTCTTAATGGTTAGTTATGAGGTAGTGAAAAGAGTGCTGGATAAGGCAGTTTTGATTGACAAATGCATGGTTGAGTAAGCGATTATATATTTATTGCCCTGGTAGGCTCACACTTGCTTTTTAAATACATATTGGAATCTTGGGGAAATAGTAGCACAGCTTGTTCATGGTCTGGTTTTGTTCAGATTTTTTTCATTTGTCGCAGCAAAACCATGCAATATAACACGTAAATATTCAGCAGGAAGAAGAATGTGTTTAGTTAGAGGCATTTCTCTGGTGCTCATCATCAGAAATAGGGTATGGCCAAAAAAAAGTGGTTGCAGGCTTGTCAAAATGCTGTCCTGTATTGGACACTAGACACATCTTAATTGGGAGGCCTAGATAATCAGGCTATCACCCTGATTTAGGAAAAAAAGATCTTTGTTTCAAGTCTGAAGGCAGAAAATACTGTTTTTGAATAAAAATGCAAGATTTTTTTTAAAATGGTTTTCTCATTTTGTCATTGTTTCTTGTAATCTGTGACACCATCTCTTTTAATATCAGAACTCAGAATTTCAAGCCTAATTAACCACCGCTTAACCCTTAGGCATTGGATGAATTTGTCCCCATTAAGCAAAACTTATTCTAATGCTGTCCCAGTTAAGCAGCAGTCATTGCCATGCACTATCATTAGGCTAAATCGGTTCCCTGAGACATCCCAGTAAAGCAAACATTGCTATTAAGTACATCTTATTTTAAGCAAAATAAAGAGTCTTGTGAACAGATTGCAAACTAAAGACTACAAATACACCAGCTGATAAAGTAGCATGAATTCTGAAATGCTACCGTATCAGAACAGTATACATCAAAATTTGACACTGAAATCTATGAAAACCCTCTTCCTTTTAAATTAAGAGCTGTAACTTACGCCGTGCACCCTCAAGTATCCACTAGATACATTGAAATGATAGATAATAAATGGTGTAGTATGCATTGTTAAAATTGTGTTTTCTGTGGGTTTTTTTTTTCTTCGTCAGCACAAATCCTTGTTTATTAAAGATTTAGCTTGAAGGAAATTTTAATTAATTACAGGTTCAGTAAATCCTGACTAGGAATCTGCTGTGCTGTGTTTACAGTGAATGGCCTTCATGTGCCTATGTTTCAATCCTGTTCTCTCTGCTATCTGACAATGTGATTTATGGCTGTTGTTTTTCTACCAGTCCACTGTTTGCCCTCTAGGAGGGATTGGTCTCCTGAGCCTCCATAATAACAGCAGCACTTTCACAAAACATCTTTTAATGACAACAGTGTAGCATTCTGTAAGTCAGGCTAATTGCAGACATACCCTATTAATTGCAAAAACTAGGAGAGGTTACATATTTTACAAGCTTTTAATTTGAAATCGCCCGAGATGATTTGTCTTAAGTGTTTGGGTAGAGATGTCTACAATATTCTGCAATAGGCCATTACTGAGAATCTAGTACACGCAGTTACAGAATACTAGGAATGAATCAGGTGAAATTACGTTGTGTGCGCAAATCTGCCTAGGAATACTACTGCTTCTGTAATACAGAATGTTATAAAAAGAGTTCATGTTATGGGAATAAAGGAGCTAATCTCGACTTTTATTTTAACTTTTATGTTGCACTTATTTCGGTAGATAACAATCAAAGAGTAGAAAATCTAAAGCAGGTTGAACTGGAAGAGGTTGTGTGTTTGGGGGGTGGGTTATGTCATGTCTTCAGCTATATAGGGATCAGTTATAAAATTCTTTTTTTTTTACAGAAAGTTATTGCTGGCTTATCAGATGTTCATCTGAGTCATTAGGGAGGAAAGCAGTGTGTTTTTTAAAACATAAAATAAATTTTAAAAATTCTGATTTTTAAAAATCACACCTTTTTGTTTATAAGCTCAAAGACTGCTAGATACATAATCATTTTTGTTGCATACCAGTTCTGGCTATCGTTTGGCAAACATTTTCATGTTTTCTCCTTGGGAATTTAAAAGATCAGAAGACACCCTGGCTGTCATCTTTTTTTCTTTTCTGTTTTTGTGCTGGTGTCCAAATCTTGCTTCTATTAACGTAATTGGGAAACCTCGCATTGATTTCATTACTGTAGGATCAAGTCCCAGGTCAGCAGTGAATGTGCACAGCTCTTGGAATAGTGTTGACTAGCTACTACAAGCCAATAAAAGAGCTCATGCATAAAAAATACAGCCGTGTTAGTCTGTATCCACAAAAAGAACGTGGCACCTTAAAGACGAACACATTTATTTGAGCATAAACTCAGTATGCCCACGAAAGCTTATGCCCAAATAAATTTGTTATTCTCTAAGATGCCACTTTCTCCTCGTTCTTTTTACTCAGTTAAGTGTTAAGATATAATTGGCCAAATGCTGCCACACATTTGTCAGTGTCTCACCCTGAATTTTCCAAGTCCTGGAGGGTTGAGGCTCACATGACTAATTTCTCTTGACTTCCTGAACGCAGATTAAATTGAGAGAAGGTTTAGAAGTTCCAGTTACCTGCTTGTAATTCTTTTCTCAAACTTTCCCCTTACCTTTTTTCTCAATTTTCTTATTTATTGTTAGTCTTCATTTGCCAGGCTTTGGTCTTCCAATATTTAAAACATCCAACAAAATGGTAATTGGTGGATTTCTTATTATTTTATTTTATTTATTTTGATGATGATTCCCAAAAGCCAGCTGAGACAGGAGGCTCTATTTTGCTAGGAAGTATACAGACAAAGAATAATAGAGGAAGGAATGCCCAACAGAGGGGGCACTCAAGAGTGCCTGGCACTCAAGAGACCTGAGTTCAGTTCCCTGCTCCACCACAGACTTCCTTGGTCAGTTTGGGCAAGCCATTAGTCTCCTCGTGCCTTAGTTCTGCATCTGTAAAAAGAGGATAATAGCACTGCCCAATCTCACAGAGATGTTGAGAAGATAAATGCACTAAAAGTGTAGGTGCTCAGCTACTACAGTCTTGGAAGTTTATAGAAGTGGCCAAGAAAGGTAAGATAGACCCTGCCAGAAAGAGCTTACAATCTAAATAGACAAGACACACAGGGTAGGGGAAAGGGATGTTACAAGCAAGCAGAATGAAGAGTGTGATGGTTTGCAAATGTCATGTTAGTTCCATGGTTTTCTTCAAAATTCTTTGGGTGGGATTTAGCCAAATGAAAAGACTTTTTGTTGACTTTAAAATATAAAACTCATTTTTTTCCTTTTTTGTATTATTGCATCTTAGTTGCAATGCCAAAGTTAAGGCTGAGGAATAGAAAGGAGGGCTTGAGGAAACTAGTTATGTAGGCAAAACTTAACTTCAGCAGGTTCCAAACAGGTCTTGAATTTTAATTTAAGAGATAATAGTGTTTCTTCTGAAAGGACAGTGGACCAAATTCTGCTCAATTACACATGCTAATGCTGAGTAATTCCATTTTAAGTCATTGGAATTACTTAGGATTTGCACCTTGTATCTAAACAGAATTTGTTCCTTCATATGTATTTGTTAGCTCTTTTGTGATGAGATAGTACTGGCCTTGGCCATAGTTCTTTTATTTACAAAAAATACTTAGTTATTTCAGATTTTTAACACAACCAGGATCACAAACACACAGTTCAGTTGGTCTTAATTTGACATCTTAATGCTAAATTATTGACAACAAATCATTCTGTTTACAGGTTAAACTAATTCGTGAAATTGCAGCATGCCATGGCATTCTAATCACCTCCTATTCATACATTCGACTGATGCAGGATAATATCAACAGCTATGACTGGCATTATGTGATTTTAGATGAGGGTCATAAAATCCGGAATCCAAATGCCGCAGTTACACTTGCATGCAAACAGGTACGGTACCAGAAAACAAACCCAGTATCTTCATTTGTAATATATATTTTTTTAAATTAAATAAATTATTTGAAAAAATAAGCTCAGAATCTGATAGTAACCATGGATTGCTGAATCATAAAGTCATAGATTTAAATCTGAGCAAAGAATAAAGGCATATGTCATGAGACTTTCTTTTAAAATCTTGCTTGGATACTTAATTTATTTGGCATTTTAAAAATTATTTACAACTGTCACTAAAAATCAGTAGTGTTATCATAATAGGATAAATTCAACGTTTTATTAGAATTTCCTGTAAATTAGTGTTAAATATGGGTTTAAATCATATATATCCAAAACAAATTGTTATGTTCATTTTATTTTGTGGAGTATTAATGCTAAGTCCTGTTTCGCTATCATTTTTTGTAGACAGCATTTCACAAGAAGCTTATATTTATTTAAGAGAAAATATGCTATATATTTTAAAATGTGACCACTCATTGATGTGAATGTGGATAGTCTGTGGTAGGAATCTGTATTACAAGCCAACTCATGAAAATGTCTTACTACTAAGTTGTTTTGTTTTATATTAATAGTTCCGCACTCCCCATCGAATCATCTTGTCTGGCTCCCCTATGCAGAATAACCTTAAGGAGCTCTGGTCCCTCTTTGACTTTGTATTCCCAGGGAAATTGGGAACACTGCCTGTCTTTATGGAGCAATTCTCTGTTCCAATAACCATGGGAGGATATTCCAATGCCTCTCCTGTGCAGGTAAAGATATAGCAAAATATTTTTACTAAATGATGGTCGTTAATTTGAAGGAAATGGTTTGCTGTGTTGTTTCAAAACTCACTTAAAAATGGATATTATATTGGGTGTCTTATGCCCTGATCGAGTAAACACATTTATATACTCTATCTATATATCTGTATATAGATATATATTTTCACTGTCTGTGTTTCAAACATTAGCAAAATGCTGTAATATTTGAATTTCAGACACTGTAGAGAAATGTTTAAATCCATACTGAAAACGGTTTTCATTTAAAAACAATTAAACTATTCCCATCTTATTAATAGCGTGTTTTGTGAACATATTTTTAAACTAAATCTAATTTTGGAGCATAAATTGCCTAGGATTATTCTTTTAAACATGAGTATATCTGTTAATCTTTGCAGTTGTTGCAGTTATTGCAAGTATTTTATTTAGCTGACTTTTAAACATTTACCTGCATTGCATTTATTAAATTAGTTATTAGATTAATTGTTTGTAAAGTTATCTGAAGATTAAAAGTTCTATATAAATGCTTAGAATATAAATTATTTCTACTATAAGATTTCTGGTAATGTTTTATGCACACATTTTTCTATAATTTTATCTTCATTCTGAGTTTAAGTGCTTCCCTTGTCTGAGGCTTGGTAATTTACTAAATTGAATGGCCAGTTTGATTTTTATGTATCAATAATTTATTATATTCTTTGTTTTGCTTTAAGAGAATTGAGGGTATTTTTAGCCATTACGTACAGTTAATACCCATCTCACACATCCATTACCCATTACAGAACCATATGCTCCATTTAAGGCCAGAATGACCTTTAGTTTCTGTGATCATAGGGATTTTCTTATACCGATTTTTTTAATAGTCTCAAGTGGGCACTAATCTTCACTTATTGTCTGCTACCCACCATTGCTTCAGGCTTCGTTTTGATCTTCAGACTGTATATGAGCAGTTCTGTGTGTGGCTTTTGGTTTATGCAAGATTACACACACTGATTCATTGATAAAAGGGACTTGCCTAGGGGGAAGTGTGTCTTACTAGCCAATACATCTATAATTTCTGGTCTCCTTTCAGTGGAATAAATTTCACCAAATTAAGACAAAATAAATGAATGGTATCTGATATGAAAGAGTCTATTTATTAAATATTATTGTTGGCTAACATGAATTAATTACAAATCACATTATATTGGATACTAAACAAAAAATTATTGTAACTTCATATATCCATTAAAGGGTAGAAAATATAAATAATGTGTCTGCTTGTGCCATCTAGTTTTTTTTACTTTTTTCTACTCCTAGTTAACGAATCTCATTTAAATAAAAACAAAAAACCCTCTACATTAAGAACTCTCATAAATGCTGTTTTTTTCCCTTCTAAAGGTAAAAACTGCCTACAAGTGTGCATGTGTTTTACGGGACACCATAAATCCCTACTTGCTGCGGAGAATGAAGGCCGATGTGAAAATGAGCCTGTCACTGCCAGATAAAAATGAACAGGTTTGTTTAAAATATATACAGTGTTTGATCCTTTGCCTCCTGAAGTCCAAAGCTACACATTTTAAGTTCAGTAGTGGCATAAGGCTTATGAGCTGGAGAAGTCAAAGTGTGTCTAGCAACTTGAATATCTACTGAGGTATTTTATTTTGTAAGTATTTATAAATTACCTGATTACCATATCATCTGGGCACAAAAGTCTGATGGAATTCTGTAATGTGGAAAGTATCTGTACAGTTTACAGCCTCCTCTATGATCCAGCGTCAGGAAGTTTAGACTTGAAATTAAGCAAAGGTTTCTAACCATCAGAGGAGTGAAGTTCTGGAACGGCCTTCCCAGGGGAGCAGTGGGGGAAAAAGACATATCTGGCTTCAAGACTAAGCTTGATAAGTTTATGGAAGGGATGGTATGATGGGATAGCCTAATTTTGGCAATTAATTGATCTTTTATTATTAGCAGTAAATATGCCCAATGGCCTGTGATGGGATGTTAGATGGGGTGGGATCTGAGTTGCTACAGATAATTCTTTCCTGGGGGTCTGGCTGGTGAGTCTTACCCACATGCTCAGGGTTTAACTGATCATCATATTTGGGGTCAGGAAGGCGAAGGCCCTGGGATTTTTTCGCCTTCCTCTGCAGCATGGGGCATGGGTCACTGGCTGGAGGATTCTCTGCACCTTGAAGTCTTTAAACCATGATTTGAGGACTTCAGTAGCTCAGACATAGGTTACAGGTTTATTACAGGAATCAGTGGGTGAGATTCTGTGGCCTGCATTGTGCAGGAGGTCAGACTAAATGATCACAATGGTCCCTTCTGACCTTAAAATCTATGAATCTTGACCTTGTATTCTCCGCACAGCTATGCATCCATGTTAAAGCAAAGGCATGTAAGGTGCATTTTAGTCTATTTTATGCCAATTGGTTTCAGCCCTTGGGCTCCTGGAAAGTGATCAGTGCAGCCCTCAAATGGCCAAATTTATGCATCCTAAGAACAGTGCCTGTGGTGTACCTCTTGTTGTATGTTCATTATCAGAGTTATCATAAAAATCGTTGTTCCTGCTGTTATGAGGTTCATTTGGCCAGCTAATTATTACCAGGGAAATATGTAGTGTGACAGTAGTAGTTCAGGTTGCAAACTTGCTTCCATTTGGACTCCCTGTTTGCACATGCTAATAACGTTCCAAAATTTTCCCTTTTTGGACTGAAATTTTCCTGCTTGTTCTGTGCCTGAAGGTGAATGTTTTTGGAAAGGTCTAGAGCTAAATTCCTTTAGCCATTCTTGAGTTAATTATTTGTGGTTTTTTAACAACAACAACAAAAAATAGACATCTGTGACTCACAGGAACCACTGTTTCTAGTATGGGTTAGGGTTTACTTCCTCCCTGCATCAGGTTTTGTTTCTCTACCCCACCCCTTTTTCTTCCTTCTCCCCTTCTTGCTCCCCTCACAACTGCTCCTTGATATGCTCCTCCCTTCAATTTCTACCACCCGTAGGCATCTAAGACAAGTAGTCATACTAGTGATTCCATATTGGGACAGTGTCATGGAGTGGGCAGTGAGTTAACGGGAGATCGTGTCTGCTGTGAAGTCTCTTGCTCTCTGTTCAGTCAAACTCTGGAACGTGGTTTCAGTACACTTTAAAGAATGTAGGCTGCTTCCCCCTAAAGAACCCATTCCTAAGTGAATTCAAATCATTTGATTTTTCTTGTCAGTCACAGAGCTGTACAAGAGTTTGACTTACAGCATAATGTTTGTTGCTTTGCAGGATGTGAGTGAGTGATTTTGTTCCATTTTAGCCCATCAGGCTATGTGAAAAATCATTATATGGTCACGTTCAAAGATTAATGACAGAACAGATTACATGTGCTAACCTATTGTTTACCCAGGAGGTCGGAAGGGGATTGGAGGTTTTAAGGGACATAACAGATACACTGTACAAAGTGCTTCCAATACTTAGTATTCTATAAATTCCACTTTAAAAAGCCCTTGCATTAAGGGAATGTTAAGATTGCACGGTTAAGCAATGAAGTCAGGAAATAGGAAAGTGAAGGTTGCATAAATAAATGCAGTTGGAGAAAATTATGAGCAACTGAGAGGCACATAATGAATGCTGAAACTCATCCCTAACTATAGCTTTTTCCCCCTACAGATACTGTATCTTTTTGTAAATGTTTTAACTTCTGGTGGGCATAATTCTTAATTATGCACTTTTGATGAATCAGGAGTTCTTCGGTGAAGCTTTATTCTTTTTTATTTGTTGCACATTTCATATCTCATGAAGTTGAACAATAACTGAATAAGTGCACAATATATATATATTTTTTTTAGGTTCTGTTTTGCCGTTTGACAGATGAACAAAGGCAAGTCTACCAAAACTTCATTGACTCCAAAGAAGTTTACCAGATTCTCAGTGGAGAAATGCAGGTTGGCATTAATTAAGGTAGATGATGACATGTAAGAGTTTAAAGGTAGCCATCTGGATAAAGGTGCTGACTGCCCTTCAGCATGTTTCTAGCTGGACTCTGAGCAGGATCTTAAAGGGGAAACAAAAACATCTTTATATCCAAGATGTCCCAGAGCCTTTTACACAGTAAAGCATTAGAGGCTAGTAGTAGAGTGACTGAGGAAGACATTGTGTTGAACAATAGCATGCACACACAACTGGATATTAGAACCAGTTTTACTGAACAAGGGAATGCTGGACAAGGCAGTGTGTTACCATTTCTAAAAATCACTAGGATCTTCATCTTCCACCCAAATAGCAATCGTAGTTAAAAGGACTTCTTAACTTTGCAGCTCTTGCCTTAGTATATGCCCTGAAGTGTCAACAGCCTAAGTCCTAGTGTTGGCTTTCAACTTATGGCCCTCTGTTCTAGAAGTGAAAATGCTGCCTATAATGCATAGTAATATGTACAGAAGGAGAGTCGCCTATAGAGCATATTTCATACATTAAAAACATTATGAATGATGATAAATATCCAATGTGAATGACCATGGATTATTGTTGGGCCAGAGAATGAGAGTGAGAATGAGAGTGGCCTGGGAGTTTGTGCACTTACCTAAGATGTGGGAGATCCAGGTTCAAATCCTTGTTGTAGCAGGATTTTAATTATTTTATCAAAAGTGAAACTGTTTAAGAGGAGAGAGAGTGAAAACCCCACACAAGAATATCCCATAGCCCAGTGGCTAGGGCATTCTCCTCTACTGGGGGAGATCCACATCCAAATCTCTTTTCTATATCTGGCAGATGGCGGAGTTGAACCTACATTTCCGACATCCCAGGTGAATGCACTATCCTGTGGGCTAAAGCTCATACATACGGCTTCTGTTTGGGAGGATTTATTAATTTCATTTTTCCAGGTTTATTTTTAACAATTTTTCAGTTCTCTGTAGATGTCCAAAAATTGGGGGGTTGGGGATTTCTCTTTGCTTAAACAGTAATGAGTAATTTCTACACAGTAGTGCTCTTTAGAAATCACACACACACCCATATCCATAGTCTGCCTTACTGCTCAGTATAGACAAGCCCGTAGGTGCAATTAACTGGTCCTGGTGGTTTTCCGGTGTTTTGTTTTTTGTTTGTAGCAGGGGCATTTTATCAGTTAAAACCAAAAATCAGAAGCCCCATTTATAAGGGAGGCACTACCACCTCTGCTTCTTCTGGCCATTTTGTGAGTCCTTTCATTACTTTTGTCAAAATGCCTGAAAGTATAAATGACATTTTTTAGGTAGAAACAAAACGTTTTATTTTGATATTACTGAAACATTTTGACTTCATTAGCTTGGTTGGAAGTATTTGACAAATGTGATACAAATTCACGAATAGTTTCAGCCTGAAACTGAATTTTTCTACCAATAAACTATTTAATCTGAAAACTTTCTCCAAGCTCTAATTAGACCATGTGTTCCTTCTGACTTATTGCCTTATTTTGGAGGGATTCTAGTGAGGGCAGCTATTTCAAATTGCGTCTTTTGTTATACTGAGTAGTAGGTAGAATAATGTGTATAACAAAAGTATTCATAAGTGGATTTTTACCAGCTTCGTATCTTAATATAGACCTAGAAGTTGTCCTTGACTATCTAAATGTTTGCACATTGATGTAGTGTTTAACACTTCATTGGGCCTTTAACAGATCAGTTTTGTGTTCTGACTCACTCAACTCTACAATGCTGGGGCAGTTGCTTTTGCAGTTTTCTCAGTGTGGAGAGAAGGGATTATACTTACGGTATTTAAAATGTCTAATGAATAATTGAAAAGAATCCATCTAATGCAGTGATGTAAACAGTGGTCATTATCAGCACCCTACACATGTTCTGTTGAAACATGTTGAGACAACCCACTCTTAAGTAAGTGTGGATTCTAGAGGTTGTACTTGCCAACATGGGAAACTTTCTTTTCATCTTCAAATTATCTCCCAGCATTTGTGTATTTTTGTCTTGAATAGATTTTCACGATCTTGTTTGTCACAATTTTCCTATTTTCAGGAGAAAAAAGGAAACTTGTGACCATCTTTTTTACTGAAAATATAGCATCACTTACAAATTTGCACCACTTTTGGGGGAGAGAAATTCATTTTATGATTAAAGAAAAATGAACCAATTCAATAATAAGTTTAACTTTTTTCCCTGGGTTCTTTATTATTTTTATTTTTTCACTCTTGGCTCAGTTAGTTTAAACAAATCAGTTAGGACCCAACCTATGCACAGAAACAATTTGTACTTGTTTTACAAGTCCAGCTGCATGTAGCGCAGCCTTTAGCAGGTGATATATTTTGAATATCTTTACGGGAAGATCATGTAATGTGCAGCTAGATGGAACTTCTTGGCTTCTGAAGCGCTAGAAAAACTATGACTAATATGGATTACATGAATGCAGATGGAATTTTTGTAACATTATCACCAAAATGGGTTCTCAAATAACACAGTATTTCATTGGCCACTGTATTATATCCACTGTGTACCACCTTTTACTGAAATGGGAACAAAAGTGTACTGGGGTAAAATCCAGAGCACCAGTGTTCACCTGCTCAGTGACTATCAGGTCCATTATTGTCTCTTCTTAAGTGTAACCCATGGTAGAATGAAAAATTTGCAAGAAAAAGACACTTCTCTCCTGTATTCTGTAGGTTTTCTCTGGACTTGTAGCCTTGAGAAAAATATGCAACCACCCTGACCTCTTTTCTGGTGGTCCCAAGATTTTGAAAGGTGTGCCAGATGATGAGTTAGAAGAAGCGGATCAATTTGGATACTGGAAACGTTCTGGAAAAATGATAGTGGTAGAGTCCTTACTGAAAATATGGCACAAGCAGGATCACAGAGTGCTGCTCTTTACCCAGTCAAGACAGGTAAGAACATCTAACAAACTTATTACAGTTTTATGCAGTAACTGCAGTTAAAAAACAAAACAAAAAAACATCTCCACCAGATTAGATGTGTGCGTGATCTAAAAAGACCTATAGCTAGAAACTAGGTTATTTTGTGGATTCCAATTATCCTGAAAAGTGTCAACGTGGTACATTTCTTTGTTTCTTAGAAGTTGACTAACTGGAGGGCAGACTTCTGTACACTTCAGTTCCATAAACTTTATTAGCATGATAAGGTATACCAAGTATTGCCCAAGTAAAATACGTGGAGCCAAATATTGCTGTCACTTACGCCAGTGTAAATGAAAACAAGTTCTTTTGAAACCAATGGAGTAACTCTGGATTTACACTGGTGTAACTAGGAGTGGAGTTTGGCACAGTAGTATAGTACAAATAACTGTCTATGATAGGGCTTCACAGTGCCCTGTGCCATGAGTCTATTTCTGATTCAGTGATAGTTGGTTACACATCATTAGGTATTCCTGTCATGTCTTTAATTTTCTCAGAATTGTACTAAGTTTTTTGCTGTTCAAGGGGAGTTCTTACTACTTCAAAACTTCCAAATTGTATCTTTCTTGCACTTCATATTTTGGTTGGAGGAGTAAATGCAAATTTCAGCTTCCATTTCTCCTATCACTTCTTTAAAAAAATATATAGTGATAAGCCAAGGAACAACTTTATAAATGAGATCACAAGTTTGATTGATAAAAGTAATAGTGTTGACATAATATACTTAGACATCTGTAAGGCGTTTGACTTGGTACCACATGACATTTTGATAGATTGCTAGAACTATATACAATTACCATGAAACACATAAAATGGATTAAAAACTGATTAACTGATAGGTCTCAAAATGTAAGTATAAATGGGGAATCATCATTGAACAGTGTGTTTCCAGTGGAGTCCTGTAGGCATTGGTTTTTGGACCCATGCTACTTAACTTTTTTTTTCAATGACCAGGAAGAAAACATAAAATCATCACTGATAAAGTTTGCAGGTGACAAAATAAAAATAAAAATTGAGAGGTAAATAATGAAGAGGATAGGTCACTGATTCAGCGCAATCTAGATCGCTTGATAAACTGGCTGTAAGCAAACAGCATTCATTTAAATACAGCTAAACTTAAATGTAGACATCTAAGAATAAAGAATCCTGGGAAGTAGTGACTCTGAAAAAGATTTGGAAGTCATGGTGGATAATCAACTGAACATGAGCTCCCAGTGTGACTCTGGCCAAAAGAGCTAGTGCAATCCTGGGATGTATAAATAGAAAACTCAAGTACGAGTAAAGAGGTTTTTTAACCTCTGTATTGTGCTGCTGGAATACCGTTTCCTGTTTTGTGTCCAGAATTCAAGAAGGATGTTGATAAATTGGAGATGGTTCAGAGAAGAGCCAAGAGAATAATTAAAGGATTAGAAAACATGTCTTATAGCAGTAGACTCAAAGAGCTCTATCTATTTAGCTTAACAAAGAATTTACAAGGTGACTTAATTACATTCTATAATTGGGGAAAAAATATTTAACAATGGACTCTTCAATCTATTAGAGAAAGGTATAACATGGACCAATGGCTGGAAGTTGAAGTTAGACAAATTCAGACTGGAAATAAGGCATGCATTTATAACTGAGAGTAATTAACCATTGGAACAATTTACCATGGGTCATGGTGGATTCTCCATCACTGATCATTTTTAAATCAAGATCAGATGTTTTTCTAAAAGATCTGCTGTAGGTATTATTTTGGAGAAGTTCTGTGGTCGGGCGGGTCAGGAGGTCATACTTGATTATCTTAATGGTCCCTTCTGGCTTTGGAATCTATGAATCCCCAGTAACAAAGAATGGTATAAATTACCTTGTATAGATGCATTGTTATGACCTGAGTGTTTTTCTGGTTTTTCTTGTCCTCTTCTCCTTACTGAATGTTCCAAAGGCAAAGGCAAAGGCTACTGTCCTGCTTCTCTCTTGGGTGATGTGATGTTAGCATCTCTCCCTCCTGTGTCTCTGTTAGTGTATAAGGGTACGTCTATACTTACGCATCCGATCGGAGGCGCGGGATCGATGTTCTGGGTTCGATTTATCGCGTCTTGTCTAGACGCGATAAATCGAACCAGGAAGTGCTCCGCCGTCGACGCTGGTAATCCAGCTCGATGAACGGAGTAGGCGGAGTCGATGGGGGAGCCTGCGCGCCGCGTGTGGACCCCGGGTAAGTGCTTTTTCATTCGAACTAAGATAGTTCGACTTCAGCTACGTTATTCACGTAGCCGAAGTTGCGTATCTTAGTTCGAATTCTGGGGTTAGTGTAGACCATCCCTTAGTGTGTCCATTTTAGATCTACGTTGTTGTGGAAATGTAAACATAGTTTAAAATTAAAAAAAAATCTCTAGCCTTAACTTTAGATGAGAGTGAATGCTGTGGTCCCTACTATTCTTACACTTTCCAAAAACTGGGTTCCTTAAGAGGAAGGAGTTTGAATTGTAAAGGGTATTAAAGCATGTGTAGCATGGCTGTTTTCTGTGGCACATTTGTAAATCTTCAGCCATGTACAGTATACGTCACTGCCTTCTTACGGGGAGAGGGGATAAAAGAGGTCCACCCAAACAACCAACAGTTTTTCCAAGAGAGGTGGGAAGTTGAGCCTCATCAGCATCTCCTCTCCTCTCATGGGCCAAAAAAGTCACTTGGAAACCTCTCCATGTAATATGGCCAGCTAGGGGAGAACCATTCTCTGGCATGCTCCCCCTACAGAGTAACGGAAATAGGATGAAATGTTTAATGCCGACAATTTGGCGTTGATGTTTTCTGTCCTCCATTACATGGCTGCCTGGCAGCTTTGGTAACCTATGTGGAGTGTCTGCTGTAGGCACTTGTACAGGCAGTTCCATAAAACTGTTCCATCCCACAGGTTCAAAGTGTATACATGGCCTTCCCTTCTTCCCTGTTCCACAGATGCATGACTTCACCTTGCCTCTGCGGGTTCCCTGGAGTGTTCCACGCCCCTCCCTGGTAATTGGTCTTTTGAGGCCATGCTCCTTTCTCCACTCTGTCAGGGCAAACACCCTCCTTTCCAACAAGATGATTTGTGTCATATGTTTCACAGCTTAGTATAATTCATGCATTTTCTGTTCTTTAGACTTCATAAATCCCCCCCATTCCCACCCAGGAGAGCGTGATCTATCCCTTCAATTGCAATTGCTGTTAATACCAGAAATAGTTTTGACTTGATCAGATAGTCAGTTAATCTTCATACCTGGATTTCATTCAAATCCTTTCCATCACAATAGATGCTGAAGATCCTTGAAGTATTTCTGAGAGACAGAAACTATTCCTACCTCAAGATGGATGGTACCACGACAATTGCATCCAGACAGCCACTTATAGCAAGATACAATGAGGTGAGAAATTGCAACCCGTCCATAAATTCATATTGATGATTGATGCCTGAGCTCAGTTCAGAGTAGACTAAGGGCTAGTCTACACTTACCAGCTCTCTCGGACGCGTCGTATCGATCTTCTGGGTTCGATTTATCGCGTCTTGTCTAGACACGATAAATCGAACCAGGAAGTGCTCCCCCGTCGACGCTGGTAATCCTGCTCCATGAACGGAGCAGGCAGAGTCGATGGGGGAGCCTGCGTGCCGCGGTGTGGACCAGGGGTGAGTACTTTGAAGTTCGAAATAAGATACTTCGACTTCAGCTACGTTATTTACGTCGCTGAAGTCACGTATCTTACTTCGAACTTCGGGGCTAGTGTAGACCAGCCCTAAGTTGGGCATTCACCCTGGTCAGTTGGATCTAAGGAAGCAAGCTTTTGGCATTTGAGTTGATTCAGAACTGCTTATCTTAGTGTGAAGGGAAAGAAATCACCATTTTTCCCAAACTGAAGTTTGGTGTTCTGTTAAAACGAAGCCCAAGACTGAATAAGAAAGAGAACTTCATTGTAAAAGAACAAATCAAGTTTAGACCATTTAAAGTGTGATTATGGTCAGAAAAGTGAGTCAGCAAGCAAGGCAATGCACTCCAAGTATCTACTCCCCCTACATCTTTGTCATATCTGCTCACTTACCTGACAAATCAAGCTTTTACACTTGTTAGCATAGCAGAGCCAATACACCCTTGGAAGATCAAGCTAGATTCTATTCTGTTGGCAGTGCATGAGACAGATGGGGTAGCTACGGTCTAATTGTAGAATCACTGTTACTTGGGGTTAAGAGGCAGAGCTCAATCTTAAGATCCCAGGAGTTTGTAACACCAACATATGTCATTCTCCACTGAGGCAACCACTGCCATTATTAAGATGTCAGAATGCCTGCAAGAGATCAGCTCCTGGATGAAGAGCAGCTGGCTCAAACTCAACCCAGGCAATACTGAAGTGATACTGGTTGGAAGGGGGAAATGTTTCAAAGAACTAACTGTAACACGGTTTCTCCACATTCTACTGAAGGCGTATAGCCCCTATTTGTCAAAGTGAGATGAAGCCTCTGCATCTACTTTAACTCCTCACCTAAGTTCCCTGTAAGCTGCATGGCCACGCAGCAGCCTATTTAGCACCGCGCAGGCGCTCAGGGAACCCACCAAGGGACCTGCCGGGGGAGGGGTGCCCGGCCCCAGCCTAGCCCAGCCCCCAACCTTCTGCGACCAGGGCAGCCCCCCCCCCCCCCCCCAGCCCCAACTATGCCGCAGCCCAAACCTGCTGGGGCATCCCTCCCCTAGCCCGAACCCAGCCGGGTCAGCGTGGCGCAAACCTGCTAAGTGTGGCGCAAACCCAGGCAGCCAGGCCCAGACCTAGCCCCGGCCGGACCTGTGGGGGCCGGGGGAGAGGCGCCTATCCTGCGGCCCCAGCCCCGGAGCTGCTGCAGCGGGGAGAGGCTCCTCTCCCCCCCAGCCCAGGTGCTGCTGTGGGGGGAGAGGGCTGGGGGAAGTCCTCTCTCCCTGCCATAGCCCCAGAGCACCCTCCTGCACACCAAACCCCTCATCCCTGGCCCCACCCCAGAGACCGCACCCCCAACCGGAGCCCTCAAACCCCTGCACCCCAACCCTCTGCCCCAGCCCTGGGCCCCCTCCCAAACTCCAAACCCCTCAGCCCCACCCTCACCACATGAATTTTGTTATGTGCACCGATATGAAGGTGATGTGTCAGACATCACTTCCATATTAGTACACATAACAAAATTCATTCCACACATGGGTGGGAAAAATTAGAGGGAACACTGCTCCTCCCTAAGGGTATGTCTACACTTTGAGCTTGGGGGGGTGATTCCCAGCTCAGGGAGACATACTCAGACTGGATCAATTAGAGCTAGTGTGCTAAAAATAGAATATAGCCATAGCAGCACAAGCAGCTGAAGGAGCCAGCTGCGTCAAGTATGTATTTAGTGACCAGTGGGCATGTACTCAGTCTGTGTGGCCATCTTTAGTAAACATTGCAAAACCTTCCTTTCTTTTAAAAAATAAAAATAAAAAAGTCCACCATAGCAAGAATAGCACTTGTAACACTGATACCCCCTTCCAGCTGCCGTCCCCCCGCAAAAAAAATGAATGAAAAGGCCTGAAACAAGCCAACTGACGACAAAACCAAGTGGAGGTTGAGATTTTTAACCTTAAAATGGGAAAAGCCCACTAAGGGCTTCAGTATTGCCCATCCATTTTACATGGAAGGTGCTCAGATACAGTGGTGGTGAGCGATGTTATAACCCCCTAAGATAGATAGATAGGTAACCGTTAAAAAATAATAATAATTTGACTTGTAAACTGGATCCAGAAGTCATGGAGAGGGAATATTTTCTGCTTCCATAGCACCTTTCATTTAGGAACATAGGAATTGCCAGACTGGATCAGCTCCATGAGCAATCTAATCCAACATCCTTTCTCCAATAGGGACCAGCACCAGCCACTTCAGAGGAAGGTGCAAGAAACCCTGTGGTGGGCAATTAAGGAATAACTTGTCTGTTGTGATTGGATTATTAATGGTGATCTTCACTTCTATAGTACATGTTGAAACTAAATTAACCCCCCTTTCTTTACATAAAAAAGTGCATAATACATCCAAGAAAATAATGTGACAAGAGCATCACTACTTCAGACATTCTACTTTGGGGTGTTTGCTAAATCCTGTCTTGTGTTGCATGTATTACAGGATACGTCCATCTTTATTTTTCTTCTTACAACTCGAGTAGGTGGTATTGGCGTCAACCTGACAGGTGCTGACAGAGTTATCATCTATGATCCTGATTGGAATCCCAGTACAGACACACAGGTATTTTGGGCTCAGAATGTATCATTTAACAGCTAGGTTTAAAATAAAAATGAGGATTGAAAGAGGTAATCTAAGTTATTTTAAATAACTAGTGATAGATCAGTGTTATGCTGCTTCTATTTCAGCGTTGCAGGTGTCTGAAAGATTTCAGTGTTCTTTTCTGTAGCTTTCACAATCTCACATGGCATGGGAACTGCTATGTCCCTTTTTTTTCCCCCTTAAAGATAAACTGCAGTACCTAATTAGAACACTTTAGAAATGTATTTAATAAGCAGAATGAATGAACCATAAATGTTCAAAACAGCACCGACTGCTATCTGAATCTGTCTCTAGCTGGGAATGGTCTCTCAGTGGAAGTTGCCATTATGCCATGTACATCTGAGGAAGTTCTCTTATCTAATGATATGCAGTAGGACTTTAGGAATTCTGGTCCCATTTCAATGCATGAAGCTGCAGGGAATTTAGCGTTGTTTTAAAAGGTAAATTCTGTTTTTTATTAATCTGAGCATGGTTTTTGGCCAAATATTAAAGTAGCTCACACGGACAGGACAGGATATTGGGCTGGATGGACCTTTGGTCTGACCCAGTACGGCCTTTCTTATGTTCTTATCCAAAAACTACTTTGAAATTCCTCTGCTTTCTCATGTGTTCTGATGGGGGCTGCATTCCCTAAATTCATCATTAAAAACATCCGTCAGTATGGTAGTTTCCTATTTGATTGTAAATTAAGCCATGTAAAGCCATTAGATGCTGAGATTATATTTTATACACTGCAACTTTCTTTCTGAAAGAGTTGGGCTTTGTGTAAAATAGCCACGTTTCTAAATAAAATTACTCAGCAGTACTTTTGTTCTCAAAATGCATGTGTTCATATGGTGTGGGGGCAATACATTCAGTCTCTCTGTGGATATCTTTAAATGCAAGTTAGAGACTTACCCATCTGAAAAGGGGGGAAAAATGTAGCTCCACTAAACCATTAGCACAGCCCTACGAAACTCCCTTCACAGATGGTCTGGGTGACCTGAGTTGTTCTGTATAGGATATATTTTGTAAGACCTTCAAGTTTCAAGGTAAATCGAGGAGAAGGAAAAAACTGTTGGGATGCACATGTATAAAGTACAATTGATTTCTGAAATGGATCTTTCTTGGGGGTGAGTTTATCCAAGGGAAAACATGGTTAGATAACATGCTGGTTCCTTTCTTGTTGAAATTTTACATAAATTTGTAGATATGGTTACTAGTCTTTTCTTTCTAGGAAGCTGGCCCATATGGAATTGTTTTCATTTCCTATCAGTGTAGAAATGTGATAATTATAATCTCTTGAACTATTTGTTAAATTTTCAAAGTTGATTTAAAATACATAGTAGTATCAATAGCTTTCTGTGACTATAACCCTTTACTTCAAGAGGGTGGGTCTGCTAAAGACATCTTTATGCTCTAGGCTCGAGAGCGTGCTTGGAGAATAGGCCAGAAGAAACAGGTGACTGTTTACAGACTCCTTACTGCAGGTACTATTGAAGAGAAGATTTACCACAGGTCAGTAGGACCAATATTCATTGATAATTGAACTGTATTGGAGGAGGGAATGTTGGAGTGACTTGTCTGTATCCTGCAAAAACGTAATCATGTCTGCAGCCTTACTCGAGCGAGTAGCAATAATAGTAGTAGTAGTAATACCTAGCTCTTCCATAGTGTTTTTATCTGTAGATCTCATAGCAATTTAAAGGAGGTCGGTATGATTATCTCTACTTTACAGATAGGGAAACTGAGGAACAGAGGTAATTGACTTCCCCCAAGGTCACCCAATAGACCAGTGGCAGAGCAAATAATAGAATGCAGGAGTCCTGACTGAGTCCTAGTCCAGGACACATTGCACTGGGCCACGCCTACCCAATACATTTCTATGGGATTATCCATGTAAGCAAATTTTCCCTGTATAGCAATCCCCTTGTATACAGTATGTAGTAAATCATAATAAGTGACACCATATTTAGTATTCTAAATAGGACTCTGCAAGCATTATCTTGTTCTAAACAAGGAGAATACTGTAGAAAAATTGAAATGGACCTTAAGCATAAGTATATAACCCACTGCTACTAAAAATAATCTCTTAACAGATCTATTCTCTGTTTATTCAGTCAGATCAGATTACTTTCATTACAAAAGGAAGGCTAATGCTTTTTTTTATTCCTCTTAGCCATGCATAGCCATTGCAGCCATAAACAAGTGAGCTGGTGCCCTAGGCAAGTCACATGTCCATGCACAACTCAGTTCCTTAGGAGCCAAGCCCAGCTACATTCCTAGCCAAGCTCAGATGTGGATTGGTGTCTGCAACTTCTTTTGTCTGTCAAGAGTTTATTGATTGGGCTTTCAACCTGCACATTCCTTTCGCAAGACATGATCCCATGCTCTTACAGAGGCTATGTATAAAACCAGCAAATATACAACAAATATTCATAACTTCAACTACAAAAATGATACATGCATACAACAAGGAGGAATAGATTCAGTAGATCATAACTTTTACAGAGATATGTTACATGGCACATGTAGCATAAAACATATTCCAGTTACATCATATATACATTTATAAGCATCTCCCCATAAAGTCTTATGGGGACACCATCACAGCTGGATTCTGCTAATTCTGAGGCATTGTCAACAGAGTTGTGTACTGACACTGAGGTAGTTGAATGAGTGCAAGTTTACAGAATGCAGTGGTACACTGCACAGGTGTCAGCATTGAACCAATTTCAATATTATAAAATAAATGTGTGTTAAATTATTTTCTTTTCCATTACTTGCCAAAACCTGGTATTTACCTGGGAGTGCTATTGCAGGTGTATAGTTTGAAATCAATAAGATTTCTAGTATTACGCATGATATGTGATACATAGTATAAAAAACAGAATAGTCACTCACAAGACTTTATAGTTTTGCTTCTATTCCCAAATTATTAATTTTCCAAATATCAAAATGAATAAGTCCCCATGAAGAACTGGTTAATATTCAGATGTATGTTTAAAATGCATCCAAACCCCTTAAAACGTATGCACTTCTAAATCAAAACTATTTTTTTAGTTTACAATAACTGAATGGTGAAGCAATCACTCCATTAACGTGAACTCCAAATGAATGTATTTGGGTACTTTGACGTCATTTGGATGTACATTTCTCTTTACAACGGGAACATCCTCTCTCAAAAAGCAGATAAATGAAAAGCTCTAAATAATCCAATACCGGCACTTACGGAGAGTATTTGCTTCACCACACAGACATAAGGCTTCCGCTGCTAGTTGGCTCGCTTCCCACTGACAAACATTGGTTCAGTTTGACTACCCCTGACCACACAAAGGAAGTGGGGTCTGATCTAAGGGTTAGAACAGCCGTCAGAAATTCAGCTCTTTTCAGAGAGCTGTGATGGACTCACTCTGAGCCTTGAGCAAGCAACTTTATTTCTCTTTGCCTCAGTTTCCCCATCTGTGAAATGGCAGTAATACTGACCAACCTCATGGGGGTTTCTGAAGCTTAATCGATTATTGTAAACGCCTTTGAAATCCTCTGATGATAATTATAATAATTCTTATCTATTACATTATGCTATCGTTCAAAACCATGTTAATGTGACCTGTCTTTGAACACAGATTTTGCTAACAGGGCTCTAACACAGTTTCCCTGCACAGTGGTGACAAGGGCCTAACTATGTTGAAAACTGTGGTGTGGACAAGGGGGAATGGTTTTGAGAACTATTTTACAATCCTATTAGGCCATGTCTATTGTGGACGGGGAAAGAGTTAATAGCTTGCCATTGAATACTGTAGTACAAACGGTGCCTAACTGCAGAGGTGGACTAATGCTAACCAGAAGCCTAGATCTGCCAATACTGAATGGAGTGTTCTGGCAGCTTAGTTCCCCCAGACTCTGTTCCTCCCAGTCCCTCTGGATGGGCTCTTGGTTTTCCTCCAGCCCTGTGGGGTAGTCCAGCCCACACCAGCAGACAGTCGGGCTCTGTGCTGCTGCACTGCCTATGTGATTTGTGGCCTCTCTAACCAACATCATACCATTTAAACTTCATCACTTTGACAATCTCACCCTCTTCTTTCACAGAGCTTCCTGATGTTGTGTGGTATACATAGGCAGGGTTTTCAGTTTTAATGTACAAAAATCCTCTAGCTGTGAAGTTATTTACTACTTAGAATAAATGAAGTCTCATAGGACACTTCAGGATGGTGGGTACCTAGTGTGTTATGGGATTGCTGAAATGCAATAAATTCTTATGGTTAACAATTTAGTGGGTTGTTTAAAAGTTACTAACTCAGATTGTCTTTGTAAAACAAACATCATCTTCTCACCACTTAATTGTTCTGTAGGGTAAAATTCATGATGATAAAGTTTTCTGCTTCAGCACTGTATTCAGTACTTAAACATAGCTAGACATTGTTTCATGCCAGCAGTACAATTTTATTTAATATTTTTCCAGACAAATCTTCAAACAGTTTTTAACAAACAGAGTGTTGAAAGACCCAAAACAAAGGCGCTTTTTCAAATCCAACGATCTTTACGAACTTTTCACTCTGACCAGCCCAGATGGGTCTCAAGGGACAGAAACTAGTGCTATTTTTGCAGGTACATGAAATAATTTTACCTAAACTGTGAAGTCTAGATTTTGTACAAGAGACTGTACATGCAAAATGTTTATTATTATTTAACTTCATACCTATATCAGGTACCGGTTCAGATGTTCAAGCCCCGAAACGCCAATTAAAACGGAAACTTAAAAAGCCAGCTGATGGTGCTTCCAAAGGTGATCTGCATCTTAAGGAGCACAACTCGCCTAAATATGACAAGCCATCACATTCTTCCTTGACAGGCCATTTAATGAATTCTTCTTCTAAAACAATAGAACCAGTTAGAGAAACCAAAGGAAACTTGGAAACTTTCAAACAAAACGGTTCTGCGAAAGATTGTACACAAGGTACAAATAATATAGATTCACTTATTAAAGATGAGGAGAAAAGTTTGAAAACCGCCGAGGGGTCTGTATTCCAAGCACTGCCAGGGAATACATGGACTTCAGAGACTGTGGAATGTTCATACTCCACATTATTTGGTGAAATGCATGGGGCACCTAGTGTAAGTATTGAGAGCGGACATGGTCTCGTATGTGAGACAGAGAGCTCCCAGGGGAAACAGAATGGTAACTTTGAAGATGAACTAGGTAGTAATCCTCACAAACGCACCTCAAAAACGAAACACGGTATGAATATGCTGACACTCGAGGGCCACAAGAGTAACCCTAAAAAGCCAAAACATCGCAAAGGTGCCAGATTTGAAGGGGAGCGCATCCCATATCTGGTGAAACAAAAGCAATACAGAAAGGACAACCAAGAGGAGGAAGAGGAAGAACAAAAGAAGAATGATGATTATGTCTTGGAGAGACTTTTCAAAAAATCAGGTAAGCTTTTTATTCGTTTACACAACAATGCCACGCTAGGAGAAAGTGTAGAAAAATCTACACAAGTGGGTTTCCGTTATTGTAATTGCTAGCAGCTACAATACAATAGATGACTTAAACATTTTTGTTAATGTAAATGATTTTTTGAAAATATTTGTGATTTAATCTTCATATAGTGAAAACAATCACAGGTCTCTTTGGCCAATACAATGTATAGCAATACAGTGGAACCGTACTAATTTGCACTAACTGGGAGATCCAGTATGAATGAATGAATTTTGACCCCTAACGGCAACAGAAGTGTTTTATTATATTGCAAGTTACTTCAGTTCACTGGATACAATAGGAATCTCTGTTATAAATGGATGTATTGAAATGTTGACCTTTTTCACTGTCAGTGTAAAAAGGAAATAAGGTTGTTTTTTAAAGTTCACTGCTTAATTCTTACACATTCTTTCCTCCTCCTCCCCGGTGTACATACTCTGCTAGGAGTGCACAGTGTGATGAAGCATGATGCTATTATGGAGGCTTCCAATCCAGATTATGTGCTAGTGGAAGCAGAGGCAACCCGAGTGGCCCAGGATGCCTTGAGAGCCTTAAAGATCTCCCGACAACGATGTTTAAGAGCAGCTTCTGGTGTGCCAACCTGGACAGGCAGCAGTAGTCTGACTGGTGCACCATCCGGACTAAAGTAAGATTAATACCCACATGGCTTCTCCAGAGAGCGAGCCTTTAACATAGTCTGCTTTTTGTGCTGGTCATTTGCTCTGGATTTACTTCAAAAACTAATTGAGATGCAGGGCTGATTACAGGAATTGTATTGAAATATTAGCTCTCGGATAAAATTTTCAAAAGCACTTAAGTCCCCGATAAGTCCAGTATTAGCTTACTTAGGTGCCTAAGACACTTTGAAAATGGGAGCTAAGCTCCTAAATCACTCAGGCACATTTGCAAATGTTACCCCTCATCACATATCGTTGAGAAGAGATGACGATATATTTAGAATGAATGAAGGGTCCATATTAACAAAAGTACCATTTTGGGGTTGTGATCGTTCAAACTAAGCCAGCTTCAAGCTGGATCAGTACCTGGATGGGAAACCTGCAAGGTGCTACAGATGCTGTGCTGTCCGAGTTGCTGAATGAGATCCATAGGTGTGCCTTGGCTAGCTCTGCACACCTCAGAAGGGGAACATATGTGTACCTTTCCTAGGTACAGCTGGGGCAAATTCAGCAACCAGCACAAGTCAGAGCAGCCTTCTAGGGGCCATTCTGCCATTCAGGGATTCCTGGGGGGGTGGGGGGGCAGTGCTCTCTGGCCATGCCCCTTTCCCCCCCGAATACTTGTTGCACTGTGGCGGGGGGTGTCAGGTACAAGTAACGTAGGGGATGACTTTGTAACTAAATTTCCTGTGCCCTTTGCACCACGAGAATGGTGCAGAGGGGATGGAGGGGGTGCCAGGATCTGCCCCACCATCTTTCAATGGGACAGAAAACCAAGGTCCTGAGCTCTCATAGCCTGAAGGAATCTGTGTTACATTCCATGTTACCCTGGGTGTCAGATCCTTGTGTGAATGTCAGATTATATGGTGCTATCTAAAACTCCCATTGCAGTTTCAATTGAACACAGTAAATCTTCACTTCCCATCTCAACCTGATGTGTGGTGTTGCCATGTTAAACTGCTGCTACATTTTACAGTAGAGATGGGCGAAGTTGTAGACTACTTTGGAATGAAAGGTGTATATAAATGTTAATTGTCTTGTGTACTAGGATACAGCTTCCTACTGCTTTTGGGCCTCTGATAGTGACAACTGTATCCTGTATATGAGAACCCCTCGGTCTGTAAATTCTAAGAAATTCTTACCATTGATCACTAAAAGGGTGATATGATCCACAATACTTGGAAAGGGTTCTTACAACAATAATTCAATCAAAGTATCCTACAAAGTGTCACAATGCATATTTAGGAGAGATATTGTAATAAATTACTTCTCTTGCATGTTTTTTAGGAGTAGGTTTGGTCACAAAAGGAACCCTACTTTGCTTGTCCCAAATTCCTCCACTACATCTCCTGGAAAGAAATGCAAGGTAAAGCACACGAACTGGTACTCATGGGAAAAATAAAATAGTATTAAGCTGATTTAGTTGAAACATTCTAGCTTAACTTTTGCTATTTAGGATCTATGTCTCTCAAATAATTGCCATACTCTGTATGTAGAATTCCAAAAGTTTTAGGCCTTGAATTACATACAGATTTGATCTTACATCTTGAAAAAGAATCATCAAACTCAATTTAATCAGTTGCACCAGTCTTTCCTTTCGTCTTGCTGTGCTCACTCTGGTTCAAGAGTAGAGATTTTTTTTTTTTTTTTAGCTTCCCAACTACTGAAACACGTATTCAAGTTGTGAAGTTAGCGCACATTGACTCTGACATGTTTTCATTCACATAATTAATTCCTGCAGTTTGTGGAGGTTGGTTTGTTTTGTTTTTGTGTAAGCCTGAATGGCAGGCAAATTCACTAAGAATAGGTTCCATGGATCTCACACTCCAACTTTTCCTATAGTGTCTGTATTTATTTGCAGGATGCTGATATAAGGAAAGAGAAGGTAAAGAAAAATGTTTCCAGTGTACATTTTGACGGGAAAATCGAAGCAGGAGAATCATCATCCAGTGCACTAGATTCATCATCTTTGTTAGCTAAGATGAGGGCTAGAAACCACCTTATTTTACCGCAGAGGATGGAAAATGAGGGCGATGAGAATCTTCAGGCTTCTGCTCCACTCCCAACTTCGACGGAACATGACGAATTGCTAGTGGATGTACGAAACTTTATAGCATTCCAGGCTCATGTGGATGGAGAAGCTAGTACTCAGGAGATACTGCAGGAGTTTGAATCCAAGCTATCAGCAGCACAGTCCTGTGTGTTCAGAGAACTTCTGAGAAATCTTTGTACTTTCCATAGAAGCCCAAATGGTGAAGGTGTCTGGAAACTAAAGCCAGAATTCCGTTGACCCTTTGATTAGGAATGCATCTGTGTATGCTTGGCCAAAACTCTGCTCAATAAGACTTTCTATTCATCTTTTAAACTGGACGGTTCTATTTCATTTTGTGTAAATATTTTAATTACTGACTAATACTGTACCTGGTGCAGCACTTAAGTATGTCTCACTGGAGACATAACTGACCAACTTCCTATTTACTCTATTTATATATAAAAAGTGGCATCTACCTCACAGTTGAAACAATACAAAATGGCAGCACTTTTTCTTTAAAAAAAATCTTAATGTAAATGGGCTGCGGAACGGGTGTATTAACGTTTTCTTGCAATAAGAGCCATGGATTTTGCCATGTTGTCAGATTTTTATCCAATTTCTGTGAAGTTCAGTCTTCGTCTAATTTTCTGTATGTTACTTGTCTGGTCATGAGAGGGGGTCACATTACACCACTGAACAGATGCATTAATAGTGAACAGTTTAGGTGGGTATAAAAAGGTAACTTGTACTGACACAGTATCAAGAATCATTGTGAGAGACTTTCATCAGTGTTAAAAATGTGTTTGTAGTGTTGCTGCTTTCCTTTTTTGCCACTAATTGATGTATGTCACTAAATACTTGGAAAAAATTCTACTGCCATGAAGGTTTAATTGCAAAAATAAAGAGCCAGGCAGAGCATCTGGATGTGTCAGCAGATTGGTAACGGGTTATAGAATACTTTTACCTTTAAATCACCAATTCAAATCCTGCCCAAGTCCCAAAGCACTTGCCCGGTGTAATGCTTACTACCATGAAGAGTCCCATTGAAACCAATGTGATAGTAAGAAGTAAGTCTGGTAGTGGGTGATTGGTAGTTGCCATCTATGGCTCCTGTAACATCACCAAAAATCTAACCAAAATTGGTGCTAATTGTGACCTGTTTTCAGTCTTGACCAAGAACTGAACTAGCCATGGAGAATGAACTGCCCTCACACTGCTGGCATGGTCCTTTCGGGTCAGGGCTGAGGCACATTTGTGGTGTGTGGGGAAGATTTCTATGTTGTACCTGTTCTGTGGATAAAAAGAAAACCTCAATCTCCATATCTTCCAAACCAGCAATAAATGAACATGAATTTCCTTTAGAGGGAGAAAGAACTGGATTCACTGTAGTCAACCTGACTTTTATTCCCACCACTGCCACCTTGAGTCTCTCTGCAAGATGCCAGTATGCTACAGAGAGAGATTTTAATGGAAAAGTGATACAGCTCAATGCCAAAATGAGAAAATGGCATTTCTTTGCAGCACAGCTAAAACATTATTGTATAATTTAAACTAGGAATAACCAAATGTAGTCAGTGGCTCCCCTTATGGGGAGAAGGGCAAAGATGATCAACTGCAGGTTTTTATTTGAGTTCATTAGTAATAAGCAATTTCTATTAACTAATGTGACAGACCCAGATGAGAGGGGTACAGAAGTCTGGTAGAAGGCAAATATACTGGCCACTGGATACATAGTTTTCTGTTCCCTGAGTGACCAGAGCAGGGGCTGCACTAGAACAAGCAGGAACTTTCTGGAATCAATTTAAGGCAGGCAGGCTAATTAGGACACCTGGAGCCAATTAAGAAGAACCTGCTAGAATCAATTAGGTCAGGCTGGATAATCAGGGCACCTGAGTTTAAAAAGAACCTCACTTTAGTTTGTGGTGTGGCGTGCGAGGAGCTGGGTTGCAAGAGGCACACAAGGAGTTGAGAGGGAGAAGAGTTGAAGGACTGAGGAGTAAAAGTGTCAGCAGACCATCAGGAGGAAGGTCCTGCCGTAAGCATAAAGAAGGTGTTGGGAGGAGGCCGTGGGGAAGTAGCCCAGGGAGTTGTAGCTGTCACGCAGCTGTTACAGGAAACCCTATAGACAACTGCAATCCACAGGGCCCTGGGCTGGAACCCGGAGTAGAGGGTGGGCCCGGGTTCCCCCCAAACCTCCCAACTCCTGATCAGACACAGGAGTCTTCTTACTGTGGGTTCTACCAGAGGGGAAGATCTCTGAGGCAAGAAAAATCCGCCAATAAGCGCAGGACCCACCAAGGTAGAGGAGGAACTTTGTCACACTAACCATTAAGCTGCAAGTACAAGCAAAACTTAAAGGTGAATGGTGAAGCAAGAATAAAGTGTTTTACTTTCCTGCTCCAGTGTGATTTAGAAAGACGGCTCTTGAGTTTATTCCAAATAGGCTTTCCTCTGCTTGTGTATTAGCCTAGAAATACTGGGTTCTTGCTTCCCTCTCTTTGCTGAAAGATCCTTAGTGGGACTTCATTAGCTGAATAGTGATGCCACACTATGCCATAACTTGAGTTACAGCAGTGCCTTCCCACACAAAGGAATGAGAGAGGTTGCTGAGTCCGACTGGCCAAGAACTGGCATCCCCTCCACACTCAGTTTGGAGGAGGGATTGCTGCAGTTCAGGTTGCAGGCTATTATGACAAAGTCTCTAAACGTGCCAACGACTTGCAGTGAAGAGAGGGAACCAAAGAGCTGATATTTCTAATGCAGAAATGTGTAGAAAACATTGAGTCTGACTTCATGCACCATGAAAGAGCGGCAAAAGGGCAAAACCAAACATTTTTTTGCAGTCCCCTTTAAAGTTGTTTGTACATTGATTTTGATTGAAACTGCAGGAATTAAGTGTTTATCTCTGGTGCTTAACAAAGAGTTGGAGTGCCCTGTTTCACATCCTGCTTTCATTCTTAAAGGCATATTTCCTATATTAGAGGGAGGAAAGTTTATAGCTCTCTCCTCTGATGTGTTCATGATGTAAAAGGAGCTGTACATGCTTTTATAATTCCTCAACTTTTATGAACTTAATAAAATGTCAGTAGTAAAAACAAACTTTTTCTAAGAGACTTCTGGTTTTTGGGGGTTAAGTTATATAAGAGGCTTTCTGGTTGGGTAAAAGTGGGAAGACCCCACTGGAAACCCCAGCAGAAATCATCGTGATCATCTGTTGAGAGGTCCATCAGACCCCAGAATATCTTTGAGGATGTGCGTATCAGTCTTTGCATGGATTTTTGCAGGGTTTCTATATGCCTGGGTAAGTCTAACTTTACTTATTGTGTTAATAAAACTTGTAGTACAGATAAGACTTTGTACTTACGATTGTGTCTGTCGTCCCTGTCCTGGGACTTTGTGTGTTCCTAGAGTCTCCAAATTTGAGAGAACCACCAAAAATGATTTTCACTCGGTTGAGCTTGAAACTGTAGCAACAGGAGCTGAACACGGTAGTTTAATACAAAGTTATTAAAATCAATTTAAATGAAAAAAGGCTTCAAGCGCCACTCTGGTTTGGAGCTGGAGGGGCGGATGTGTCGAACCTGAATGATGCTGTGACCTTGCACACTGGGTTGCAACACCCAGAATGCGGAGTCAGACCCAGCCCCTTGAGACAGGAGCTGCCGCTGCAGTCTGACCTTTCGATGACTGTGAGTTTTTCCCCTCTGCACCGCTTCTATGAAATTGTCTAAAAATTTGCATGACAAAATAGCCTTACTCATAGGTAAGGTTGTGAGTCTTTCATGGGTTCCATGACTTTCTGGGACCTCTGGCTTCTGCAGCTGCTGACCCCAGGGCCGCACGATCAGCTGCAGCGGCCCCGGGCAACTAGTCCCGGTCGCTACCCCGGAGCAGCACTGGTGCCCTGGGCCATCTCCACCCAGAAGAGCAGCGGGGGCAGGGCCATGGGCTACCCTCTACCCAGAGCAGTGGCAGTGGTGGGGCCACAGGCCGCTCCCACCACCCCAGGAGCAGCAGCGACTGCCGGAGCACCCCCCCCTCCCCCCTCGAGCAGCAGTGTCCCCTGGAGCACCTCCCCCAGCACCTAAGATTTAGTTAGGGGCATTTTCAGTAAAACTCATGGACAGGTCACTGGCCGTGACTTTTTGTTTGTTGTCGGTGATCTGCCCGTGACTTTTACTAAAAATACCCATGACTAAATCGTGTCCTTCCTCATAGGTCACCTCCATTTGTCTGCTATAATCCCAAGACTACTTGGTTGTGACTGGTTTTGACCAGTGTTTTTAGTAGTGGAATTCCTTGCATAAGGGGGGAAGATTTTCAAAGGCATCTAACAAGACTTGTGCTCCTCAACCCCTTTGGCACGTCTGAAAAATCTTTCGCTCAATCATTACGGCTACAAAGCTTGCTATGCAGTGGGCCAGATCCTCAGCTGGTGCAAATCAGCACTGTTCCATTGAAGTTACTGGAGCGATGCCAGTTTACATTACCTGAGGATATGGCCCATGGGGTCCACCATGTCAATTATTTGGCATTCGCTCTTCCCAGAATATGCAATATAATCTCTTTAAGCAGGTGCATGCTAAAATCCTCTACAAGTCCAACAATTTCTCTGATTTCCGTGGGTATGTTTTGGATCTGAGACTATAATTGTCCATTTCCCAACACAATAAATAATTAAGCAGTTGTGTTACTGACAGCTCTGGCTCATTAAACATTTGGGAAATGTCTTTTCTGCCTGCTTCCGGTCGGGTTTTCTCTTGCCAATAAAATGCTTTTTACAGACGATGACCTTGTTGGGGTTTTTTGGTCAGCTGGACTCCATATACTGTATAGCTTCTGTGATGTACTTTCAGAAACCTTGAGAGGAGATATTAACCACTGTCCAATTCAGAACACGCTGATTTTTGGCTACTTCTGATACCCAGTGTCTGATGATTGCAGTATATAGATAACTCAGAAACTGCTCTTAGTTACACTGCTGTAAATCTGGATTAGCTCAACTCAATCCATTTTTCCATATCTACCAACGAATTCAACTTGCTATTGAGTAAATATGGTCCCATACGCAACACTGCCAGAATCAGAAGAGGTACAGGGAGCTTCTTTATGGAGAGAGATTTTCTGGCTTTTACTTGAGACTGAGCATAAAGGAAACCCATTCCTTAAAGAGAGATGCTATCAAATGTCTGTGAGAAAATACCACAGAGGAATCCCTGTTGGGAGCACCATGTTGTGAACATTTTCCAACAGATTGAAAATGCAGAGCCTAAAAGCTGCAAGAAACAAAGGCGAGATATGATGCCATAAGAAGAATATTGTTTATTTCTCAGCTGGATTCTCAGGAGAAATCTGTTGCCTCTTAAGGAAGCTTTCAGAGAGAAAAACATCTTGGCAGCCATATCCAGCAAAGCTGCATCTTCTGGGGGAAAGTCATGAAAGGGATTGATAAATGGGCAAAATGAAATTGTTAAAACGGGATGGGCTTAAAAACAAGAGCATAGAAAACACGGAGTAACTGGGGAATGCAGACAAAGCTCTTCCAAGGAAAGGGTAATACCTTGCTCGAATAGAGGAGGCTGGCATTCGTGTTTAAGGGAGAGAGCTGGGTACATGAATATATAGCACCAAAGGGGGATAATGTATTAAGTCTTTCAGTCCCCTTGTGTACAGGGCTGATTCCTTGTGGAATCTATTTAATGTTCCAACTTGGACTATGGATCTGCCTCGAAGTGAAGATTTAGGCTGGGAGGCTTCCCAGGAACAGCCAGCTGCTGCAGGCAGTGTTAGTGATTCAGTAGGAAGCACTTTTTCTTCCATTGGTAGTGAGCTGTGCTGTCAGATATGATGTAAAAGGAGTTACTGACCATTAAAGATCCATGTCAGTTTTATCCCTAGACTAGGAGTTGACCCCAAATTCCAGCTCAAGTAATTATGTTCTGCCTTCCTACGTTTCCCTGAAGTTTAAATTGTACTGTTTCAAATGAACTGTTGTTTACTGCCTACCTTACACTGTCACTGTGAGCTGTTAACAAGCCGCAGCAGTCTACTCCAGAGCTGGTGGGTTTCTTTGAAGAATGAATTTCTATCTGTTGGCCTAGGGGACAGAGCACTGGACTCGGAAGACCTGAGTTCTATTCCTGGCTCCACCACTGGCCTGCTGGATGACCTGGCAAGTCATTTCACACACACCCCCGTGCCTCAGTTTACCATCTGTACAATGGGGATAATAATGCTGACCTCCTTTGTAAAGCACTTGGAGACCTGTGAATCCATTAAAGAGATGTTTAAAGACTTAATTGATGCTTCTAAAGTTCTTTTAAGAACCCCAGTGAAGCACCAGGATGTGCTGCCAAACCAAGAGCTGGGAGCAAATCTCCATGGGGAAGGGTAGCAGACCAGTAGTAAAAACACTCATTTAGGGCCCCTTATTTTCTTATCCATTCCCGTTCAAACTAAATGCTGAATTTACTCACCAGTTCTCTTTCCCTACTACCCACTAAGGGATTGCCGTTCTAGGGATTGGGGTGATGTCAGCACTTCTGCCTCATTCTAAATTGCTGATGTGGTGTGAGTCTTGCTCCTTCAGCCATGCCTTTGTGGATTTGTGCTCCTGGAGGACTCAGAGCAAGGTGCTTTTATTAAGCAGAGAGGAGGAGATTAGTCTAACCTCCTCCCTGCTGGGGGAGCTGTTGGGCTGAAGGGAGCTTGACAGGCCAGTTTGGACAGTGTCAATTGCAGATCTAGAATTTGAGCCTCATACATGCAAAATGTGGGAGTGCCTGGCTCAGGGGGATTGGATCAGACCCAGCTGTTCTTCTGTATTATTATTATTATTAATTTGTATTATGGTAACATTGAGTCCCCAGCTCCATTGTGCTAGGCACGGTACATGCACATAATGATTCTTTCAGTTATTTCTGGACTCAACTGGTAGTTGTCCTTCACCTGGTGAGGAAGGGCTGGTATCAGGGAACAATAACACGATTAGGCTCCTGGGATAGAGCCATCTGGTGGCTTAGCTGGCCTAAGATTTGGGCTTATTTCTCACTCCAGTCTGATCAGGGCCAGCTCTACCCTTTTTGCTGTCCCAAACCAAAAAAACCAACACACACACACACACACACACACACACCAAGCGCCGTCGCCCACCCCCCAGGGGGGAAAAAACCCACAAGCGCCGCCCCGCTGAAACAACCCCCCCCTCCCCCGAGCCCCGCCCCACCAAAACTACCTCCCCGCTCCCCCAAGCCCCGTGCTGGCCTGCCGAAACAACCCCCCTCCCCTCTCCTCTCCTGAGCCCCGCGCCGCCCTGCTGAAACAACCCCCCCTCCCCTCCCCTCTCCTCTCCCAAGCCCCGTGCCGTCCTGCCCCGCTGAAACAACCCCCCCTCCCCCGAGCCCCGCCCCACCAAAACTACCTCCCCGCTCCCCCAAGCCCCGTGCCGGCCTGCCGAAACAACCCCCCTCCCCTCTCCTCTCCTGAGCCCCGCGCCACCCTGCTGAAACAACCCCCCCTCCCCTCCCCTCTCCTCTCCCAAGCCCCGCGCCGTCCTGCCCTGCTGAAACAACCCCCCCCCACCCCCGAGCCCCGCGCCGCCCTGCCAAAACCCCTCCCCTCTCCCGAGCCCTACACTGCCCCGCTGAAACAACCCCCCCTCCCCTCTCCTCTCCCGATCCCCATGCCGCCCTGCCCTGCCGAAACAACCCCCCCCCTCTCCCCACCGAGCCCTGCGTCGCCCCACCGAAACAACCTCCCCTCCCCTTCCCTTCCCTCCCCCGAGCCCCGTGCTGCTGCCAAAGTAAAAAACAAACAAACCCCGAGCACGCCGAAGAAAAAACAAACAAACCAACCCCAAGCGCCGCCCCTTGCAAGGTGCAGCCCCAAGCACATACTTGGTCAGCTGGTGCCTGGAGCTGGCCCTGAGTCTGATATTGCATTTTAGTGCCACATCCACGCCTGCCTCTGTGAATTGCATTTTATGAGACCAAGATGAAAATGAAGGGAATTCGCTGCTGCTTCTGTTCACCCTCCTTGTGTGCTCTTTAAACCAGGTGTTCTCAACCTTTTTCTTTCTGAGGCCTACCACCAACATGCTGTAAAAGCTCCACGGCCTGCCTGTGCCACAACTGTTTTTCTACATATAAAAGCCAGGGCCAGCATTAGGCAGTAGCAATCAGGTCAATTGCCCGGGACCCCACGCCACAGGGGGCCCCACAAGTCAAGTTGCTCAGGCTTTGGTGTCAGCCCCGGGTGGCAGGGGTCCCATACGGCGGGGCTTCATCTTTCTGCCCGGGGCCCCAGCAAGTCTAATGCCGGCCCTGCTCGGCAGACCCCCTGAAACCAGCTCGCGGCCCTTCAGTGGGTCCTGGACTCCTGGTTGAGAACCACTGCTTTAAATCACTGGGTGGATCATACACTGCCAACTTCTGCCTTTTCTTCTCTGAGGCTGGGAACTGACTGTAGATCTCCTGAGCCCCACTCCAGTGCCTTAACCACAAGCCCATCCTTCCTTCCTGCTCTAACGAATAGTGTGTGAGGGGTACAGAAGGACAAAGAAGAGAAGCAGCTGGAGGAACAGAAACTGATCTCTCCTATCACTGAAGGTATTGCACAGTCAAGGAACTACAAACAAATGGCTTGTTTGATGCTTCCAAGAGTGGAAATGACACTCCCCTAATTAAGCCTGAATCCCTGTATGTGTACTTTCACAGTCCTTAAGTTTCAATAATGGGTTAGGGTGTGGGTCTCATTACAAAACCATCCCTGCATAAGCCAGCTGGCCAGGGAAACACCATCCAATGGGGTGTTTGATTAGGGACAGCAGTACATGCTTAGCACAGTTCTCAGGTTTAAGGCCATGGACTGAAAAGGGGGACTGTATCTTAGACCTAGCTGCAGCAGGAATGCTGACAAAGGCCTGGAATAAAGCAATAGGTCAGATGTGTTGATTCGGGCTGCTTAGCCAGCTAGTTGTGTGGCTGGTCCACTTTGTCACTTGCAGGAACTCCGCCCATGACCACACCACCACCAAGCCAGTGCTCAGATTTGTCATGCAAAACCAAGCACTCCCTGCACACGGCCTTATAGGAGCTGGTGGGGTGGATTTCTCAGCCCATTTGGGAGGCTTGGCTGCCAGTGACAAGTACCTGCTGGAGCTCTGCACTCCTCAAAGCCTCCAGACCAGAGCACACCTGAGCTGCAGCTGCACTTCTCCTCCTGTAACAGCTGAAGAGGATCCAGCTGACATGGCAGGGTCCCAGGGCTGGCGCTGCCTCGCACTGCTGCTCCTGCTGCTCTGTGACCCTGCTCGCTTGTCCAGGGTGCCCGTGCGGAGGCAGAGGAAAGGGATTCTCGCCGAAGCCATGCGGAGACTGCAGGAGGTCTTTGACATTGAGGCCCTGCCCCATGATGTCCTGCCTCACAGGAAGCCACCCCAGTTTATGGTAGATCTTTTCAATAAGGTGGCAGATTCCAACGGGATCACGAAGGCCCCAGGGCTGCTGGAAGGCAACGTGGTGCGGAGCCTTGCAGACCGAGGTAGGCCACAGAGAGGGAGATGGGGGAGAGGCTGGGTTTGGATAAGTGGGACAAGACAAAGCTAGGGAGGCAAATTCACCCCTGGTGTAACTCCACTGAAGCTAATGGGTTTGTGGGGAGAGCAGGGCTGTGTGGGAGAGGGGGGAATGTACATGTGTGGGAATGTGGAAGGGTGTTTGTTTTGTTTATACCTGGCCCCTGTAGATTAAACTTTTATATGGAAGCCTTTGACACAAACTCATTGCTACTTAGTGAATGCAGGGGTGTGGGGGGGGGGGGATTCTGAATTCAAAGAAAACATAGGTCTGATTTAAAAAAAAAAAACGTAAATATTCCGTGCACAGAAAATTCAATTTGCTCCAATTTATTAGAGGCCTGGTTCTTGCATGGTTATATGCTTTTGGTTTGCTGTGAAGACCTATTTTTAATTCTATTTTTACTTCACTGTCTTATCTATCTATCTATCTATCAGTGTTTTAACACACAGATTTGAATAGTTCTTTCTGTTACTGGAGGTGACATTGCCATTTCCTGGAAAATCAGAGTATTCTTTCTCTGTCTTGCATGTTGGACTGGTTATTAATAATCCTGTTTTTTTTTCCCCAGATTATTTTGATCAGTCTTATTTCTACTTCAACATCTCTTCAGTTGGGAAGAATGAACAAATGCTAAAAGCTGAGCTCAGAGTTTTCAAGCTAAATAAAAACCATGTGCCTCAAAAATCTTTTTGGCAACATTTTCTCAAAGTAAGTGGGAGATTATATTATTAATAATAATAACAAATGAATAATTAATCGACTGATAGTGTCTTTAAGCTAACAAAGTTTAAAAAAATCAAGCATGAAAGAAATGAGACTGAAACCAACTACCGCATGAAACTATCCTGTGTTTTATGTGATTACTGCCAGCAATTTAGAAATTTCATCTATTTCTTTGACTCCAACAAGCAAAGAAATACAGCCAGGTTTTTGGTTTTGTTGTTATGCTATTTTTTCCCCCAAGCTTTTTTTCAATTAAACATAGAATATCAGGGTTGGAAGGGACCTTAGGGGGTCATCTAGTCCAACCCCCTGCTCAAAGCAGGACCAATCCCCAATTTTTGCCCCAGATCCCTAAATGGCCCCCTCAAGAATTGAATTCACAACCCTGGGTTTGGCAGGCCAATGCTCAAACCACTGAGCTATTCCTCCCGCCCCCCCACCCCCCATCCCTGCTGTTTGACATCCCTGCTACCAAACAATCTATTGGTTTATCTGTGCAAAAGCAAACAGGACCGTTCAGTGATCCCTGAAGGTAAGCTCAAAGCACAGCCAAGCTAGCCCGGATTTTGAGATATTTGGAATCCAGATCCAAATTCTGCAGCTCCGGTCCATCTCTAGGGAGTCAGGTGGCCTGCAAACCCAATGGGCAAATATGTGGGCAACAGGAAATTTGGGACAATATCAAGTAGTCAAAAGAGACAAAAAATAGATGGCCAGGTGATTTTCCATTTGCAGATATTTCTTTTTGTGTGGTTCTTAGTACATGAGATAATATCCAAGTGCTGAGAGAATACAAGTTCTTATTTATTACTTACCTCTAAAAAATTACTGAGGATTAGGGGTATATATCTATCTAGGGTTAGGGATATAGATAGATCTATCTGTAGGTATCTAGTAGATGTACATTACTTCTTGCCCTTATGTGAAGCTGACCAGAAGCAACTTTGTAGTCTCAGTCCAGGTCAACAGACAGGGTGAATCCATCCAGGAAGTGGAGGAACTGTGTTTCTTTGATGATGACCTCTTTGCTGGAGACAATCAATTGTTCCCCATTTAATTTCGTTTTGTTGTATTACCATATTTAAGGTGGATGTGTATGAGCTTTTGGACAGGGGAAGTAAGCCGCAGAGAAGAAATCTCATTTCATCCAGACTACTGTCTTTGTATACCGAAGGCTGGGAGGTGTTCAATGTCACACAGACAGTAAGCGGAGAATTCTTAATTCCATTGTTTTTTATGCTAAAGATATTGTAACAAATTCATGGCCATGGGCTAAGAACTTTGTGGTTGCCACTACGCTGGATACCAAAACTTCAGGGCATTAGCAGAGAATTCTTTAGTTCCAAAGCCACAAGCCCGATAACCTGAGCTTATTAACTAGTAGCAGCATACGGCCTGCAGCAGCCAAATGACCTTAACTCTGCTCATAGTAACAACATACAATAACTACATAATTATGATTAAAGCATTTTAATGTTTGCAGTCCTAGGGTAGATGGCATCGATTTCTTAGGAGAAACTGGTTTTTCATTTTCTTTTTACACTCATGGCATCTCTACAGGGCAGAGTGAAGGTTATTTGGGTGCTTTAGCTTTGTATTTTCCATATCTTAATATCTCTGGATCCTTATAAATGTAACCTTAACTCTAAATCTCTTTGGTTTGTAATACATGTTTTGGAGATGCCCTTAAATTATTGATATGTGCTCTCAACCTTACCTCCAGTTGAACCTGTTTGGGTTTTTTTTGGTGTGGGGAATTTCACTTAAAAAACAAAATTAACCATCTGATATCAGTAATGAGTTGAAAATCGGTACTATCAGCCTTATATAATTATTTTATTTTATCTTTAAGATCAGATTCACAAGCATGCTGTGGATGACTGGTTGAATTACCTCTGATGTTACAAGGGCCTCAGCCAAGAGTGACCTGAGGCAGTGACTTAGCCTTACCTGTTAGTCCACAATCATAATAGTCAGATTCAGTGATTGTTAATAATTTAGCTTGACCGCTAATTTCTTCAGATGTAGCCTGTGTGTGAGATTTAAATGAGTTTTAACAATATGGAAAGTCTGGAGTCTGTATTATTCCATTATTAAAATTACTTGGGAAAAGAAAGGTCTGATAAAGGGTTCTAAATTCCTGGCAAGGATCAATTTTAAAATTAATTTTAACTCATAGATTAATCAATCAATGTACTAGTAAATTCTCCAAAAAATAATTCTGTATTTAAAGGTAAGGGCTGTGGTTTGGGGGAAGTTACATTGTATGCTTCATACAACACAAAGATCAAAGATGGTGAGTCCCTGATTTAAGTACAAAACTCAGTTTAACCTTAACTAGGCAGTCATAACTATTGTCTTCATAATAATATACATATATCCTTGCAATCCTTTAGCCTATTCCTCCTTCCCACATATAAAGATTACTGAGTCCTAATGAGAGAGACTTATTCAAATGATCTTTTCCACTTTTCTTTTTTGTTCCGAGGTTTCCAAATGGGTTGGAAACAGCAGCACTAACCATGGCTTTTTGATCACTACAACTCATCTATCTAAAACCAAAATGGAATCCAACTTCGTCAAGTTTGCCAAGAGCAGGCACAACATGCGAGACAGTAGGAATGCTTTCTTGGTCCTCTTCACCAATAATGACAGACAGAAATCTTCCAGCTTCCTACCCTCTTCCACCGGTAAGACAAGGCAACAGTAACTCTTTGAACGGACGCTCCCTTTAATTAGTTCGGTTACTTCCTCGTGCATTTTCTGCAGATAGTTTCATTAGTCACATGCAGTTTCTGACACTGGAACTGATTCTGGTTTGCCACTGTCAAAAGCTTGCTTTGATATAATCATTTTATTATTTACCTCCCGCAGTGGGTCACCAGGCATTTTAGGCTAGGTCTATACTAGGAGTGCTTTGGTGGCATAGTTATACTAGTCTTCTGTACAGGCAAAGCGCTCCTAGTTTGGAGGCAGTTTACACCAGCAAAACTGAAGCTTATTCCAGACCCACCGTGAGCGAAACAAGTTATACTGACAAAGGGGCAGTTTTGCCTGGTATAATTGCATCTACACTAGGTGCTTTTGCCAGCACAGCTATGTCAGTCACAAAACACAACTCATCACGTCCCTGACCAACACAGCTATGCTATGCCAGCAAAAGTTTGTAGTCTTCAGTCTACAGACCCGGCCTAAATATATCTTCTCTTCCTGCCCACCATTCTAGTCAAAGGTGTAGAACCAGTGACTCTCAGCCTATGAGCATGCAATGTCAACTCCACCAATATGTGGAGTTCACGACCTCCTGGGATGCAAGGTAGTGCTGGGGAAGAGGACACACAATGATAGGGAGGGTAGCAAGCAGAACGGGGGAAAGGAGATACACTGGAGGGAGGGGGGAGAGAAGAGGGCTAGAAGGGAAGACAGGCTGGAAATGTCACTTAGATAGAGTGTGTGTGTGTGTGTGTGTGCGCGCGTGCGTGCAAGCGTGTGTCCGCCATGAAACTTTTTAATAAGATAAAGAAAACAATTGGAATTTATACTACAAAGGTTCCCTATTTATCAAATGCATCTTCCACACAAAAAAATGATGGCTATGAAGCTGAGGTTGCAGGCTCATATCGGGTTTCAGTGCATATTACCTTTCAAGCAGGTAAACAACAAACATAATAACATAAACAAAAATGAGAACCCAGGAAATGCAGAGGTAGGGTTCCACTTCTCAGACGAGGCACTCAAGCCACCTTAACTCTGCCCCTGTAGAGATATGTTCATACCATCTTTCCTTCTTTCCCTGTAGACTATCGAAAGCATGCTTGAAAGAACGTTGTTTTTTATCTTTCGTTTCCCACAATCATATCTCTAATACTAAGTGTGATGATTTGCCACTTCTTATGTATCTAACATCCTGACAGGGCCATAAGCAGTTAGCAAATGGAGGTATGCAGTATCTGTATTCTCTACTTGGCAAGCCTCCTAGGGTACCTCAGAGGGGAATGCTATTGCTGCAAGCTACAAATCATCTCAGGAGGTCCACAGAGAGTAGGGACTCGGTGAGCACTAAGCTTGGGGGACAGAAGATCGGGAAGGCAATCCCTTCACTCCTATGGACCTTCTGAGGTCCACAAAAGCCCTCAGAGAGACTTCTTGGCCCCTCACTCAGGAGGCTCGGTAACCCTGCAGCACTCTTTTGTCCAGTGCCAAGGTTCCCTTAGGGGCTGAGTTACAATTTTAGGTCCATCTCTGCAGGGAAAAGGAATAGAAAACTTTTAGTTATTTTATTTAGTTAAGAAAGTGACCTGCCAAGAAAAAATTATATTGTGTTTATACCTATTTTTGCTTCTTTATGACTCATAATAAAAGCCAAAAGGGTGTTTTGTTTTGTTTGTTTAAAAAAGGGAAAGGGTTCTGCTTCTTCTTTATTTACATTAGACTTACGGGTCCTGTCTAGGCTGGAAGATTCTGCATGACTGGAGAGCTTATGCAAATGGTGATATCAAAATGGAAGTTCAGCTGTCCAGAGGGGAAGGGGTTTTTAGTCAGGCAGTTTAAAATGTTTTTTGCTTTTGCTTTTGGTTTGTTTTCTAAAACGTCGATTTAACTGCAATGACTAATTGACACTTTGAATAAGGGAAGTCTTTGTTGACCATTCAATACCCACCTCTTAAATTACAACAAACATCCCTTATACCTCCCATTGATTCTCCACCAGAGCTAAGGGAGATTAGTCTTTACAGTCCTGATACGTCCAAATAAATAAAACTTAAAAATAAAGTTTCCAGCCTTATTTGTACATCAGAAAGGACCCAAACAAGACAAAATTGTGCTGGCTCATGAGAACCAGATAGTGAAGCTGACTAGAAACAAAAGTAAAACAGACCTGCCTAGTGTCAAGGTTACAGTGAAGTTCTGGCTCCAGTAAAAGGATTTTATGTGGTGGCTTGGAGACAGAATCCTGCTTCTCAGTGTAGAGAACCTTTGCCCCATCTACAATGTGTGGTCAATAAATCTGGGTAGTCCATGGTTCTCTCCGTTTCCCCTCCACCTTCTTATACAGAGACACAACCAGACTTGGATCCGTAATGCAGGGAGCTGTGCAGTCTCCAACAGTTTCACTATTTCCTGACCCTTTGCTTTGTATTTTCACTGCTTTTTGGGCCTTGCATGGCAAACTGAAGCTATGCACATTCAGACTGGAAATAAGGCGTACATTTTGAACAGAGAGGATAATGAATCATTGGAACAACGTACCAAGAGTCGTGGTGGATTCTCCATCCCCGGCAATTTTTAAATCAATATTGGATTTTTTTTTTTAAAGATAGGCTGTAGTTCAAAAGGAATCCTTCTGGAGTTCTCTAGACTGTGTTACACAGGAGATCAGACTAGATCAGTGGTTCTCAAACTTTTGTACTGGTGACCCCTTTCACAAACCAAGCCTCTGAGAGCGACATCCCCCCCCCTTATAAATGAAAAACACTTTTTAATGTATTTAACACCATTATAAATGCTGGAGGAAAACCGGGGTTTGGGGTGGAGGCTGACAGCTCGCGACACCCCATGTAATAACCTCGCAACCCCTTGAGGGGTCCCGACCCCTAGTTTGAGAACCCCTGGACTAGATGATCACAATGGACCCTTCTGGCCTTGGAATCTATGACTATGAAGAAGACCTCAGGATTTGGTCCTGAGGGAAGTGCAGCCTAATGTATAAGTATTTAAGATGTATGATACTGTCATTGTCTAAGGCTATGTCTACACTTCGAGCTGGTAATGGGATTCCCCTGCCTGTGTGTATACGTACTCCCATTAGCTATCTTTGAGTAGCAGCGTAGCCACAGAAGCGCAGGTAGTGCAGTGGAGACGTGACTAAGCCATGGGTAGCATGCACATGGCGAAGCCGTGCCTCCACTCAGCTGTCTGCGCTATTGCGGCTACGCTGCTATTTGTGGCCATGTTAGCCCAATGACAGCTAGCCTGTGTGTACCCGGACAGGAGCAGTCACACCCCTTACTCATAGGAGAGATGATGCATAAGTGTCACGGTCGTTACCCAGTTTTGTTTAAATCTGTGTGTTTCATGGGGGCTATCTCCTTCGAGAGCAATCAACTCCTCCCAACGTATAGACAGAAATACAGCGTTCTTCACGACAAAGGTTTGCTTACCCCTGTCATGTCCTCTTGCTTTCAGAATTCCAGCCATCCTTGTCTGAAGATGATACTTCATCACACCTACCTCACCAAAACGAGGTCTTCGCAAACATCAGAGTGAACAAAAGCAGAAGAATTCGGGATACCTCCTCCTTCTCCCCCAAAGACCAAATTGTGCCATGCAAGCTCAATGATCTCTTTGTCGACTTCCATGAAATTGGTTGGGCAGGGTGGATCATTTTCCCACGTGGTTACAAGGCTTATTATTGCAAAGGGGCCTGCCTGTTCCCCTTAGGGGAAAGTCTAAGAGCGACCAACCATGCTACTGTCCAGTCCATAGTGCATACGCTGAAACTGTCCAAAGACGTCAGCACGCCGTGCTGCGTCCCAGACAAACTGAGTTCCATCAGTATTATGTACTTTGATGACAACGAGAATGTTGTCCTTAAGAATTATAAAGACATGGTGGCCACAAGCTGTGGTTGTCACTAACAAGAGCCCTTTCTGCCTGCAACTGACTTGCATCTGGACTCGGTGCACCCATTCTCCACAGCCCCAGTGGTGCTGGATACCATATATTTGGGTTGTTATTGCTACGTCAAGCCGGGAGGGTGGTAGCACCCCTAGTTCCAGCACCTATGCACAGCTCTTGTGATGTTCAGATTAATAACATGTCAGAGAAGGGGGGAGCCAGCCAGTCAGCTTTGAAAAGGCTCCACCTCCAGGCTCCACCCATGGGACTGCAGCAGAGAGGAGAATGCTGCCAAACTCTACAGACCTGCTGACTTTTCAAAGGGTCCCATGTCACCCGGCCTGTGGTGACAATGCAGGGAAGGTGTGGGGGGTGCTTCTGTATATACAGACCAGTGGGAGAGAGCGGAACTTGGCTTAATCAGGGCTATAACGTAAAACACTGAGCATTTTAGGCAGAACCATAGTTAGAAAACACCTCTGGTTAGAGTCTAGTTGTTGGAGCAGGGAGCAAGGATTCCTGCCTTCTATCCCAGCCCTGGGAAACAGAGACTGGGAGCCAGGACTCCTGGGTTCTATTCCCTGTTGGGGGGGAGGGGGCGGGAAATGCATCCTCTACAGCTGGTTCCCAGGCCAGGCTGGCTCCCAGTCTGCATATCCGTCTAGTGCCCATTTCCCAGGACGCTTGGCCTCTGTAGGCTGCTCCTCTATGGTTAGTGTCCTTCACAGCCACTACAACACTAAACTACAGAGACCCCCAAAAGTCCTCCAGGTCAGTAACAATACATTCCTCCCCCAGCCTAGGAGATCTGGCAGAAGCTGGGGCCTATGCTTTAGGCAGGGGCTATATGGTCAAGCGTGTTTGTGGACAGATTCAGAGAGGGGGCTGGAACCTGGAGGGGGGTAGGGAAAGGAGAGGAGCTGGGGCAAGGGAACTTGGGATGGGAGAGGGGAGAAAGAGATTTTATGTAAATAAAATAATACATATTTATCAAATATGCAAATATGGCATTGCTCTATTTGCAGAGGCTCCAGATTTGCAGGCCTATAGGCAGGCCCTACGGGTCAGGTCCCACCCCAGTACCAAGGGGCCTCCGACAATGCTGGACACATAGTGGAAGATCCGTTCCTCAGCCTTGATCCAATGGCCCATTACACTCCCCTGACACCTACCCTTTCTGAAGTGAGAGGGAGACCCTGGTGCCCAGGCTGCAGGAACAGCGCTTTCTGTTGTGTGTACATGGCAAATGCCTGCCATATCTTGATGCCTTTTTCCACTTTGTCACATGCTCTGGACCTGTGTATGATAAAGGTTAACAATGCAGGATAGACATTAGAAATAACAAAACATGTTAAGCAAATATTGTAGTTTCTTCAAGTTCAACAGTAACTTTCTGGAGACATGTCAACAGTAGGGAGCTGGAGAAAATATTTATACTGTAGGGAACTATCTTTGTTTCTGTAAATAGCAACTTCTGTAATTAGCAAATTGCCAAGTTGTTTTTACTGTATTAAATGAATGTGTGGAATATTTTTAATTAATTTGTAATAGAGTAATTTAATTTTCCAATAAAATTATGAAATACGTCTTCAATGTATGTTGTAGCAATGTTATTACATTGGTGAGTTTCCCTTCTAAGGCCTGGTCCAACGCCCATTGAAAACAATGGACACATTCCCATTGCCTTCAGTGGGGGCTGAATCAGGCTCTAAACTCTCATGGCAAAATTGAATAAACAAAACAAAATATCTATCCCTATGCGCTTGATCCTGTAGTTGTTATTCAAATAAAACTCTCACTAAAGCTTGCTAGGATTTTTGCCCGAGTACCATCAGCAAGCTCAGATCCACTGGGATTAGCCCCATTCACTTTTTGTGCCAACGCCTAAGTAATTTGAGTCCCAAGCTACACTTTTTGAAAGACTGTTTCAGTTTGTTGGCCTATAAAGTGAATTTGACCTTGAGTGTTTTATTCCACCTGTTCTTTCCATCCTTGTTTTATACCTTCCTCTGAACCACCTGACTTGTTCTTTGTCACCGCTACCTGAGTTATGTTTGGTTTTCCTCCTGATGGAAACTAATGATTCTTATAACTGGTCGTTTGTAAGACTGGGGTGTTTGTAAAACTGAGGTTCCACTGTAATATCCTCTTCTCTCTTTTATTGGTAGGGATAATTGGGCTGTGTCAGTGTTGTGAGTGTCATCCTTATGAAGGAAAGGCTGTTTGTGATGAGAAAATTCTTCCAACTATAAGGCTAGCACTAAAACCCTGGGAACTCATGAGTTAAGACAATATCTGCACAATTCAGATCTCCATGCATTAGCCCAATGCCACCAAGAGATCCAAGCACACAAACACAGTGAATGTGGCCACCTAATGCAATCACTTTTAATTCAATGGTATCCCTCAATGCACACATCAAAGAGTCACCTGGTTCCTCTGGGACATCTTTATGGGGCCCCTGTTGATTCAGATGACAGAAAGAAGAAAGTTCTCTATTAAAGAGCAGATATAATTAATAAGCAAGTGATGGCATAGCTGAATACTAGATAATACAGTTCGGTGACACAACAGGTGAAATATGTGCAGCAAGTTACCGCCACTCAGTTCTTTAAATTATTTTTTTTTCTGCGCCACTCAACATAGTTTCATTATGGCTCATTAAACACTGATAATTAAAATAAAATATATTGGAATTGTTTATCCTGGACTTTGTAAGGAAATGAGGTTCATAATAATGCCGAGGGAAAAAATGAGAACTGCTCCAGGACTTGTAATTAGAATAACAATGACACATAAGTTGGCTTTTATTTCTTTAGTAACAAGGTGCATTTCTTGTTGCTAAATAATTATACTAAGAATTCCAGAATAAGAATTGCTGGACTTTGGAGCATTGGTTTAGTTTCAACATTTGAACTGGGCATGTGTTTACATGACATAATCAAAGAAGTACCAGGATATTTGAAGGGAATGTGGATCTCTACCAGAGTGGACAGTATGGAAAAGGGCTGTGACTCGCTTGGAGTCTACCTATATCTAGTATTATTAATCATTTGCATTACAGTAGCGTCAAGAAGCCCCAACTCTTAATGGGGCTCCATTGTTTTAGGCACTGTTTAAACCCATAGTAAGAGACAGTCCCTGCCCTGAAGAACTTACATTCTAAATAGACTTAGAGGGATTGAGGGTGGGATCCACAATGGGATTTAGGCATTGCGGTGCTCAGCATAACTTTTAGGCACCTAGGAAATCCCCAGAAGACCACTGCAATTTACAAAGCCTGAGTTAGATGGCTAGGATCCCTATACAATAAATGGGGAGACATAGGCATTTAAAAATAGGATCCACAAAAGCCACCACACTAGGCGAGGAGCCATCTAAACTAGCCAATGGGAAATGCTGACCAGAGGGGGACGTGCTATGCCCCACCCCCTCACAGAATAGGTGCTTAAATCCAGGGTGCAGGAAGGCCCTGAGCTTTGCTTAGTGATCCACAAATGGGAACTTGCTGCCTGGAGTCAGGAGGCTTAGGTACCATGGCTGTTTTTGTGGGAATTAATAAGGCCGTCTGCCTTGTCCATACAAAATGGCTAGAGGAGGCAGCAGTAGTGGTGGAGATACTGATCTGATGAGTTCGTGTACCTACCTGGGATGTAGGGGATCCAGGTTTAATCCCTCTGCCTGCAGGGGACCAAATATTTGAACAGGGGTCTCTCACGACTCAGAAGAGTCCTCTAGCCATTGAGCTATGCAATATTCTGATTTGGGGCTCTCTCAGTTTTTCCTGTTGACATTGCTCCACTATGGATAAATTCTGAAAGACCATTATATAAATTATTGTAATATATATATTTGTCATAGAAATATATACATAAAAATAAAGCATATAAATTATAAAGCAGTGGGGCTGGACCTCGCTGAGGATTGTGGGAGTGCTTGGGAGTGAGAATGAGTGTGGGTGTACATCACTGTTTGCTGTTTTTCTTTGTGTGTGTGTGTTTAGTGATATGGTTGTTGTGGGTTTAATTTCAGGATTTCTTTTGTTTTAGCAGGCTTTTGTCTGTCCGCTGAGGGGAGACAGAGCCCTCAGTTTGTTGTGGATTCTGAGGGTTTAACCCATAGTCATGGGTTGCAAATTTTGCCTCCGCCTCTTCCTCTGTGGAGGAATGTATTGTAACTGTGATGAAGAAGGTGAGTGGGTTTAAAAATGTGAGGTCTGCCTCCTGCATGAGCAAGGCTATTGTTGTGTTTGTTGCCTTGCTTAGCCTTGATGAGCAGGTGGTTGTGGAGGAGATTGTTGTGTGGGGGGTGTTTGTCCATGTAGTGGCCTTCATGACACCAGCTGTTAAAGTCACTGTCTGTAATGTTCCTCCTTTATTAGGAAGTGAGCTGCTGGCCAGAGACCTGGCAAGTTATGGTAAGATCTGTAGCCCTATTAGGCTTATTCCTTTGGGCTGTAAAGCTCCAGAGATTCAGCATGCCTCTCATAGGCAGGTTTGTATGATATTAAACAATGCTTCCCAGGTTTTAGAAGTTTTCCTGCAGTACAGGATTGACTACATTGTGGCCGCTGACACTGAGGACGTGGCCTGTTTTTGTTGTGGGAGTCTGGCGCTTTAGATCCGTCAATGCCCTAAGACGACGCAGGTTGCCCTTGGGAATGGGGACCCTGTGCCTGGGAATGTGGGGGTTTCTGAGAGTAAAGCACAGGGCGAGGTGGCTGTGGCAGAGACTGGGTCCCAACAGGCTCCAGATGTCTGCGGGGATGTTGGTTGGTGGGAGGAATAGCACCTCCTTTACAACCTGGGGGAGATGGCATCACGGGGTCCATGGCTCCTGACTCAGTGAGCCTGACTGTGAAATGGAGGCTGAGCCTATTGCTATGGAATCTCTGGCCCTGGCAGAGGATTCTGGCTTGCTGGCAAATCCCCAAAGTGAAAAACAGCCGTAGAAGGTGGAGGAGATCTAGTTTCTGAGGGTGCTGTGAAGTGGGCTAGTTTGGTCAGTGCAGTTGCCTCCTTGAGCGAGCCATTTCTGATTATACCAATGCTTCTGTTTTCTCACCTGTTGTTCTTCCTTTGGATTGGGATGTTGACAAGCCTGGCAGTTTGCTTGCCTTTGGGTCTGCTGAATCTACTTTTAATAGCTTAGGCCATAAGTCCTTGTATGTGCTTGTAGTAAAGATTCATCATGTTCGAATGCTTGTTACAGCATAGATTGTGACGGACTCCATCCATCGCCTGGCAAACTGCATGCAAGCCTCCAATTGCGAAGAGGATGAGTGATCTCTAATGGAGAATTCGTCACAGAGCTATAGCCAAGCATGTGTTTGTGCATCGTTTGGCTCCACAGGTATCCATGTCCTGTCCTTTTTGTGACACGGCGGAGACTGTTTTTCATACGTTTCTTACTTGTGCCAGTTTACAGCCATTCTTTCTTTTACCTCAGAGTATTTTTTTGGTTATTGTCCCTTGATGGTTCACAAGTAGATGTGTGGTATGCCTTGCAAACTTTATTTTGGATCAGGCAAACATGGCCGTTTTAACAAAACAGACCATGTAAATGACCTGGTACTGGGCTTGCCAATGTTATTCAGTTTTTTAGATTTTTATGCCTTCACTTAGCGTTTAGATATTTTATTCTCTTAAGCAATTTGGATCATATTATTTAGCAGTGAACTATTGGAAATGCACTTTGTATTGGGATGAGCGACTGTTTTTCAATCTGTAATTTACTGTGTTTTTATACTGATACTATTAAGTGTTTTAAAAGTCCGTCCCCCTCCCCTCCAGTGACTACTTAAATATTTATCCACAGTGCAACAGGAGAGAATATCCCAAATCTGATTGTTACAGTAGTCTCCTGAGAGATGGGAGAGCCCTGTTCAAATCCTTTCTTCCCCTCAGGCAGAGAGGGAAATTGAACCCGGGTCTCCCACATCCCAGGTGAGTGCTCTAACCACTGGGATAAAAGTTAGAAGGTGGGTGGCCTCCTCCTCCTGCTGAACTTTGAATGGGACCCCATCTGGTAGGCATCCTGCCTGTTGTATTAGGCCCTGCAGGCACCTAGGCAGACGAACACTGTTTTCCCTGGTTTGTGAATCTCCCTGGGGATTAGGCCTCCAGCTACCTAGAGGGAGGCAGCAGCGTGCTTGCCCAGAGGCAGAAATGTAGGCGCCTAGGGAACTTTAACCCTGAAATCGTAAGTGCCGACTTAGGCAAACACAGGGTTCAGTGGGAGTTTTGTGGATGCCAGTGGAGCCAAAACTGAGATTTAGGATTGAGAGGGGAGGGGCAGTATCCTCCTAAAGGCCCGAGGCAGAGAGGCAGCTCCACAGAATAGGGGGGCAAGCAGTGACTTCACAGACACCTGAAGCAGGGAGCAGCCCCATAGGATGCAAGGAGGCAGCGACCTCACAGAAGTCTAAGGCAGGAGTAGCCACAAGGATCTGGGCAGGAGGAAGTTGACCTTTCAAGGGCCTGAGGCAGGAGGCAGCCCCACAGGCTACAGGTCTTGTGTGGGTGGGGAACATTTGGGTCCCTTGCAGGGGGTGGTGTTGCAGTTTTCCAAATCCTTATGTTTCCCAGCTGTTCTTTTGTTCTGAGAGTTTTCATGGTGCTCCTTGAAAGGGTGGAGCTGCTGTGTTAGAGCAGGGGAAGACAATAGTGCAGCTGGGGGAAGGGGGCTCCTAGTGGGGGGAGAAGGGTTGGGTACATTGTGTTTGTGTGGGAGAGGGAGGAGGGACTGTGTGGGTGTGTGCAATGGGAATCAGTCAGGAGTGGTTTCCTTTTGCCCAGGCCATGGGCTGGGACTGTGGATGAGGGAAGGTAGGATGCCTCTAGCACACGCTAAACTGGTCAAGTTGGATCCGAGCAAGATCCTGAGCTTCAGCTGGACTGGCTTAGCACGTGCTGCAGTACAATTTGCTTTGTCTAAACCAGAAGCATTATAACATGTTAGATCATCCTAGCTAACAGGGGCCAAGAAAACCACATTTTATCCTAATCAAGCCAACACCCTAGTTCTGCATCTGGCTGCCTGGTATAGTTACTATGAGGACGTCACTTACCTCTTTGTAGGAGATGGGTGCTGATGTCCTCTCTGTTTGGGTATGTCTATACTGGATTAAAAAAAAAAGGTGTATTCTTAACTCAGGTGACAAGAGCAGTGAAGACAAAGCAACTTGAGTTAGCAGCTTGAGTTTAAGCTTATAAGGCAGCCTGGGGTGACAGTGGAGCTGCTGATCCAAGTTGCCCGGCCTTCACTGAGATTTTAACTCAGCTTAGTGACTCCAAGTTAAGATTCCACCTTTGTTCTGCCATGTCCCATGTTTTATGTGACAGCTTGGCTACCCCTGCTGCTGCAGAGGATAGAGCCATGGAAAAGGGCCTCCTTGTGCAAAGTAGTGTCTGGCTGAGGGTGTTGACCAGCCCTGGAGTTCATAGAATCATAGAAGATTAGGGTTGGAAGGGCCCTCAGGAGGTCATCTAGTCCAAACCTCTGCTCAAAGCAGGACCAACCCAACTAAATAATCCCAGCCAGGGCTTTGTCAAGCCTGACCTTAAAAACCTCTAAGGATGGAGATTCCACCGCTTCCATTCCAGTTCTTCACCACCCTACTAGTGAAAAAGTGTTTCCTAATATCCAACCTCCAATTTGTCTAGATCACTCTGGACCCTATCCCTACCCTGCAGTGTATCTACCTCTACACCCAGCTTAGTGTCAGCCGCGAATTTGCTGAGGGTGCAATCTGTCCCATCATCCAGATCATTAATGAAGATGTTGAACAAAACCAGCACCAGGACCGATCCCTGGGGCACTCTGCTTGATACCAGCTGCCAACTAGACATTGAGCCATTGATCACTACCCGTCGAGCTTGACGATCTAGCCAGCTTTTTATCCACCTTATACTCCATTCATCCAATCCATTCTTCTTTAACTTGCTGGCAAGAATACTATGGGAGACCGTTTCAAAAGCTTTGCTAAATTCAAAGTATATCATGTCCACCGCTTTCCCCATATCCACAGAGCCATTTATCTCATCATAAAAGGCAATCAGTTTGGTCAGGCATGACTTGCCCTTGGTGAATCCATGTTGACGCTTCCTGATCACTTTCCTCTCCTCCAAGTGCTTCAAAATGGATTCCTTGAGGACCCGCTCCATGATTTTTCCAGGGACTGAGGTGAGGCTGACCAGTCTGTAGTTCCCCATATTCTCCTTCCCTTTTTAAAAGATGGGCATTATATTTGCATTTTTCCAATCATCTGGGACCTCCCCCAATCACCATAAGTTTTCAGAGATAATGGCCAATGGCTCTGCAATCACATCAGCCAACTCCCTCAGCACCCTCAGATGCATTATATCTAGGGTGACCAGACAGCAAATGTGAAAAATTGGGACAGCGGTTGGGGGGTAATAGGAGCCTATATAAGAAAAAGACCCAAAAATCGGGACTGTCCCTATAAAATCGGGACATCTGGTCACCCTAATTATATCCGAACCCATGGACTTGTGCATGTCCAGCTTTTCTAAATTTCATTCCTTAGGAAGGGAGGGGAGAGAAGCATAGTCCCTAAGAAAGGTCTCAAGCCCCGCCCTTTCCCAAATTTCAAAACCTCCAGTTCTCCCCAGCTGCACAACCCAATGAGTAACCCAATCCCCCCCCCCACCCACCCAGCTGGCACTCCCTCCTATAGGACAGTGCCATTCACTGTAAATGTACAGGAGCTCTCACAGTTAATTGGGAAGATTGTCAGGGGGATGCATTTCAATGGCTCTGTGTAAAAATGTCACACCTAGTCCATTTAAGTGTCCTGCTGGTGGTGTTGGGGCTCCACCATGGGAGAGCATTTAGCAGGTGTGAACTGATGTTTAGTGAATGAATCAGCTGTGAATTGTTATTAAAAGCCATTCACAGAAATAAGAGGGCCTTTCCCTTATTACAATGTACAAGACCATAATGGGAAGTTTCTGTACCTACAAGAGCATGTGTGGATACAGGTGCATGGAGAAACTAAGTCACACCTGTTTCTTTACTGTAAAAGCAACAGCAAGTGACCTGCAAATCTGGGCTTTGACACTTTGTGGGCTTTAGGAAAATAACCTCTTACTGGCAACAAGTGCAGCTGGGTACAATTTAATGGCAAGCGTTTTCAAACCAGTGCTTTGATGCATTTGAGTCAAAATGATGTCCTTTCTCTGTTAAGCTTTCAGAGGTGAAAAATAGAAATCAACAGAAAAAAATGTTGATGAAATCAAAAGGGAAAAGGAGAAATTTGAGGTAGATCAGTTCTGCTACCTGCAGGATTGAAGCAAAAAGACCTGCATAGCAGCACAAACTTCTACTGCTTGAGCTAAAGAGCTCCTTTTGTCAATTGGGGAGCAGAAGCAGACTCATACATCATTGTATATGGTCCAGCTACTTAAATGAGCAACACATTTCTTAAGAAAAATGTCCTTTTTGGGGAAAAATATGTAATGACTTTGTGATCTGGGATTTTTCCAGGCACTTCAGAAAGGAGCAGTGAAAATAGTTTTGTTTTTAAAAATTCCTTATGTGCGTTTGCTTCTCCCCTCTGGTTATCCACATTATTCGGATTACTTAATACAGGGGTTCTCAGACTTTTGTACCGGTGACTCCTTTCACAAAGCAAGCCTCTGAGTGCAACCCCCCCTTATACATTAAAAACACTTTTAAAATATATTTAATACCATTATAAATGGTGGATGCAAAGCGGGGTTTGAGGTGGAGGCTGACAGCTCGTGACCCCCACGTAATAACCTCACAACCCCCTGAGGGGTCCCGACCCCCAGTTTGAGAACCCCTGACTTAATATATCTCTTGGGAATTTTTTTTCATCTTTGTATCCTCAATAGATAGAGCAGAATTATGCAGCAAATTTAGTGAGAGAAAGAAATTATTACTTAGCTGAATACCAGAGTACATTTCGTTCCGGATTTATCCAAAGCTGAGCAGGAAGAAATGTCTGTTTCATATTTCACATAGCATTATTTAGCTTCCATTTAGCCCACAAAACTTTGTCTTGTTAAAAGTATAAGAAAAACACATGTTTATTCCATAATTATGACAATGTGAAAGCATTGTTAAATTCTCATAAAATTACTAACGAATCTTTGAAGGCTCCAGGGGAGTTGCACCCTCAGAGTTTACTGACTCAATAATTGCCTACATTCTGATCTGAAAGAGGTTGATTTCTTTTTATATGCCTTATGTATCATTATACCAGATGTTGCTATGTAGTTTTCTGCATGGAAAAAAGAGTTTGTGTCTAATTAACATGTTTTGTTTATCAATCCTCAGATGTTTCATGATCTTGTGCAATATGTCAGGATTACTTCTGCTATTCTATGAGAGTCTCCTTCCTTTTCTAATCCTGCTTTTCATTTGTTTTTTATTAACGCTCTTTCAAAATAATAAATAATTTTTCTAAAGTGGATTTGACACATCCCCAATTTCCATATATGGAAACAAAATTACACTCAGCAGTAAATTTACCGTTGTGCTTGAGGCTCAGCCTCTTTTTGAATACAAGCACAGTAACACCTAGTGACCTGACCCCTACCCAGATCAGAGTCCCATTGTGCTAGGTGCTGCACGTACACATAGACACCACCCCTGCCTTAAAGAGTTTGCAGATTACATAGAAGAGCCAGGTGGATGGAAATGCCCATTGTACAGATGGGGAGGTAAGGCACGCAGAGATTAAGACCCAGATTATCAAAGATATTTAGGTTGTCTAACTCCCAGTGATTTCAATGGGAGTTAGGCACCTACCTACATTGGAGGATCTGGGCCTACGTGACTTGCCCAAAGCCAGACAGAAAATCCATGATAGAACCAGTACCTGAACCCAGAAATTGATCACCTGAGTCCCTACACAGTATCTGTAGAGATTACTTACTGGAACTGGAGGTTCTTCAAGATGGGTGGTCCACATCTGCAATCCACATGTGGGGTACGCATGCGTGTCATGTTCCCAAGTGCTGAAATTCTTCAAAGCAGTGCGGGTTGACCTGCACATGTGCAGGAGTTTCCCTCGTGCTCTCAAGAGAGGGTGTAAGGTGAGGTGCAGGTTGATGCCTCTCCAGTTCCCTTTTACTGCAATCTGACAGGATCGAAAGCAGAGGGGAAGGAGTGTGGGTAGTGGAATACAAACAGGGATCACATATCTCAAAGAACCTCCAGTTACCGTAAGAAACGTCCATTTCTTCTTTGAGTGCGGGTCCCTATGCGTGGTTCCACACGCGGGTGACTAGCAAGCAGTGCTCGGAGTGGAGGAGGGCACGAGGAAGCTGGAAGCGGAGGTGCCTGTAGTACTGCCATTCCTACAGCCACATCCACCATTGCCACTTGAGTCGGAGCGTAGTGTGATGCAAATGTGTGGACACAGTTCCACGTTGCCGCTCTGCAGAGGCCCTGCAGCAGAACGCCGAGTAAGGATGCCGTGGAGGCTGCTTGTGCTTGCAAGGAGTGAGCTGTAATACCCTTGGAACAGGTGGAGGTCTCTTAGCACCTTTGTAGCATTCTAATACACATCCCCAAACCCACTTAGAAATCCTCTGTGAGGATACGGCCCATCCACGCATCCTTTCTGCTATGGTGACAAAGAGCCTCGGAGATTTTCGAATGGGTTTGGTTCTTTGTAGGTAGCACACCAGGGCGCACCTGACGTCGAAGGAGTGAAGTCTCTTGTCTCTGGAAGAAGCATGGGCTTTCGGGGAAAACACAGGCAAGTGGATCGATTGGTTAATGCGGTACTCAGAAACAATCTTGGGGAGGAGTTTGGGGTGGAACCCAAGGCAGACCTTCTCTTTGTGGAATACTGTGTATGGGGAGGCGGGGGTGAGCGGTGTCTGCCATCATGGCTCCTCCTCGCTCACTGAACCGCCTGGCCGAAGTGATTGCAACAAAGAACGCCACCTTCACAGAGAGGTGGATCAAGGCACATGTCACCATAGGTTCAAAGGGCGGACCTGTGAGTAGGGGTTACAGTCCCATTGAGTCATAAGCTTAATAACCAGAAAGAATGTCCTGACCAAGCCCTTCATGAATCGCATAGTAGTCGGGTGTGTAAAGACAGAAAGTTCCTCCACAAGGGAGGAAGGTACCGATTGCTACTAGGTGTACCTGCAGTGAACTAAGGGGCAGGGAGGCTGGAGTCTTTAAGGACACTAGGTAATCTAGGATGATTGGAACATCCACAGTATCAAGCGAATGTTGGTGGTGTTGTATCCAGGCCGAAAAACACCACCATTTAGCCTGGCAGCAGGGTCCAGTAGAATCCTTTCTACTTTGGCTAAGGATTTCCTGGACATGGATGGAGCATGAGCTCTCTATTTCCGATGCCCATCCAAAAGCCAGGCAGTAGGGTGGAGTGCACCCAGGTCGGGGTGCTTGCTTTTGCCCCCGTTCTGGGTTCGGAGATCCTGGAATAGGCAGATTGTGATTGGCACGTGTGCGGGCGTGGTCAGGAGTTCTGTGAATCAAAATTGTCTGGGCCAGTAGAGTGCTAGGAGGAGGATGAGAAAGAAAAACTTGTAGCACCTTAGAGACTAACAAATTTATTTCAGCATAAGCTTTCGTGGGTTAGAACCCACTTCATCGGATGCATGGAATGAAACATACAGTAGACAAATATTTATACAGTCAGAGAAACATGATAAGGTGGAGGTGCATAGATAAGGAGGAGGATGGTGGCTCACCTCTGTCGTGACGGATCTTCTGTGGAACTTGTGGCTGCAGTGGGATGAGAGGAAAGGCATATTAGAGGCCGGCCATCCTGGGGAGTAGGAGAGCGTTGGCCTAGGAATCATGGTTTCTAGCTCCCCTGGAGCAATACCTGGGGAGCTTCCTGTTCATCTGGGATGCAAAGAGGTCCCTCACTGTGCAAATATGTTGGTTAGAACTGTATTGTGTATCTCCCATTTGTAATCTATGAAGAAACTTCTGCTTAGTTTGTTTGCCCAGGAGTTGTGACTGCCTGGGAGGCATGCAGCTTGTATCATAATGTGGTTTCGGAGACACCAGTTCTGATGAGATTTTTCTCCCCCCTCTTTATTTATATAGACCACTGTGATGCTATTGTCTGCCATTATCTGTACATGGAGTGAGTAAGCATATGAGGGGAGGGAGGCCTTTCACGGTGGATCGCTCGTAGCTCTAGTAAGTTTATGTATAATCTGGACTGTCTTGTGGTCCTGATGGCGGACATGATTCCGACTCAGGCCAGGAAGCGGTAAGAACAAATCGGAAAGGTGTCAGCTCGCACCGCCCCTTATACTCTCAGTTGGGAGCACGAGGAAAACTACTGCGCATGTGCGGGTCAACAAACATCACTTTGAAGAATTTTCAGACTTGGGCGCATGGCGTGCATGCGTATGCCTTGTGCGGAATACACATAGGGATTCCGCACTCAAAGAACCACAAGACTGTCTTTCACTTTGCACCCAGTAAATCAGTTATAGACCCAGGGTAAAATTTTCAAAAGTCCTAAATGACTTAGGAGCCTACGTCTTGTTGACTTTCAGTGGATTGTAGGCTATATAGGCACTTCTGAAAATGTTATCTCAGTAGGTATGATTCAAGGTACAAGTTCTCAGAGCTGCACTTGCAGTTCAAATGCAGGTCTAAAATGTGGGCACAGATTTTGAGAGTGCAAATTTCACCTGCATGACTAAGAATATTCCCCTTAACACAAAAATAACAAGGTCTGAACTTTGCAACATATGGATGCAAATCTGGAAGCCGCTAACTGAGTATTCCAGTCTCACTGGACCATAAAGCATAAACAGAGAGATGAACAGCAAGACCGTCACCATTCCTCTCCACATTTTTTCAGATGACAGCTCAAGATTTCATCCCCTGCATCTGAGTCCAAGAGACATATAATAACTTCTTCCTTTCCCTCTTGCATGCAATGCTCAAGCTATATAAATTCTTCCATCTTTTTCTCCATCCATAATATGCTGTTGCTGCTGTAATGTTGCTTCTCATTCGTGTGCTCACAACTTTCAGCATATCTCCCAAAGTTGAATGTAGTATTTTCTCAAGCAGAAGGATGATTCAGTGACACACAAATGCACCAAAGAACCATGAGAAGGAAACACAAAGGCCAGGTTCACAAGCTGGCATGAAGGAGACCGTATCCAATAGGCCACGGCCTGTGACCTTTCCCACAAGGCAATGTGTAAATGCAAAGAGAGACAGCAATGGCTCATCTGACGCTTATTGCTCACACGATGAGCACAGAACATTGTACATGAGTCCAGAGAGCACTCCCTAGACAGGTGTACACTGTTCGTATGCGGATCACACACACAGGGTCTGGAGGACAAGCGCATACTGTTTAGTCATATGACGTGAACTCCTCACTCCCCTCAATACCTCAGCACACAGCGAACATGGAGATCCAAAGAAATGGGGAACAACCATGCCAGCTAACACTGCTAAGCTGTATGGTATCTGTACTGTGTATAAACACCTACATACTGTAAAGCTACCTTACATCTTTGGGACAGGTGCATTGTTCGGGGGTGAACACTGCAATTTAGTTTGAGCTCTAACATGACCTGGCCCCCTTTTTTCACTTTGTATTGTGACTTCTCTTTAACAGCCATATTTGCTACCTACTTAGCTGTATGCATGGAGGGCAGCATACCTGTGCATGTCTGGTTAAACTCACCTCCTTTTTCCAAGCATCTACAGCAATTTCTGCTTTTCTGTGCCATATCTTTACCTAGCCTTCCTAACGACATGTCTTGCCTTAACCTTTTCACTAGTAGTCAGTAATTTACAATTCCCTTTTATTCTCACATTTCCTTTACTGTGCTTTGGCCTTGTATCTACTGTAAAATTAATGCTGTGGGCCAAATTCTTCTCTCAGTTACACAACTGTCAATCTGGAGTAACTACTGGTAGTAATTGTACTATTTATACTGGTACAAATGAGATCAGCATTTGGCCTTATGGCTAAATCAGATAACCCATGTAACTCCATTGATTTCACAGGGGTCGCACAGGGGTAAAAGTGAGCAACATTTGAGCCTATAACTACATTTCATACACAAACCTTCATTAAAAGAAAGTTAAGGATGCAATGTTAAACACTCAGCAGGCAGCAGAGACCAAAGCTATGTGTGTGCTGCAGACAGTTTTCAATTGCATGATCACATACTAAATTTAAAATAACACAACACATTATATGTATTTTTTCTACAACCTTACATATACACATGGAACATCTTAAAGTAGAGGGTATTACTCTGTGTATGCCACACCAACCAAGGCCAGAAAAGTCATTTATCTGAAAAGTACGCAGTACCCAGAGGAATAGTGAAAATCTGCAGGAACATCTACAGGGTGCCCCAGTAGATGTAGGAGATATTGGTATATGCTCTCTTATCTTATTGTTTTTCCACTACACAGATTAATGTCTTGTGAGCAGGTGCTGTTTTCAATCTGCTCTCAGTATGTAGTGTCTGTGCTCTCTGTGTAGTGTCCAGACTCATCCCTTTCCTGCAGTTTGGCTTTATTAACACAGAAATTAACAACAATACAATATAAAGTTCAACTGAAACCTTCTCCCTATGCTTATCAGCTCCTAGGGTCCCTCCTTCAGAGATGCTCAGCCCACATCCTAGATCCTCTTTAGAGAGACACTCCCATTGCCCTTATAACTGGGCCATAATCCATTTGCCTTGGTGGATCAGCAAATCCTGGTTAATACCTTTGCAGCAGAATCAACACTTGCTAACAAGATGGGGTATTTCATGCTAACTTTGCCAGCCTATCATCTAATTCTCTTTTATTCTTATTTTCTTTCTACAAAATGGAAAAAGAAAATATCCTTAAATCAGGAGAATAGCTGGATGACACAAAAATATCTGCATCTAACTTCCTGGGTTTCAGCCTTATTTGGTTTATACTTCTGGAGACCACTTTGATTATTTTTGCTAATGTAACATAAATGAGAAACACAGACATTATCCTAGCCATAAATCGTAAGAATTCTCGGTGTTAGAACCCATATGCAAATGCAAAGCAAGAGAGGTTCTGTGAACTATAAAATATTCATGGACTTCTTTCTCATAATTAAAAAATAATAATAGTTTTGTCATTCTGGCGTGTAATTTTTGTGTGTTGGTAAGATTTACAAATATACGGCAAGGTCAAAATTTTCTAAATTCAGCTGCTGATAGTTGGATGCCTAAAGAATTACCCTATTTTTCAGAGCTGATAAGAGCTCCCCAATACTTCAGGGGCCACTGAGAACATTCAGCATCTCTGAGAAGCTACTTATTTAGGAGCCTAAATATACAACATAGGCACCTAACTTTAGGCCCTCAGGTTTGAAAATACTAGCTTCAACGATCACTCCATGTGAGTACTAAATACGTCAAACAGCAAAGCTAGGATAAATTATAATGAAACTGGTGTCAATGCGATGGACCTAACCCTGCAAACTCTAGCCTCACAGTCAGGAATTAGGGCCTGTAGCAAATCCAGTCTCCAGGCAAACTATTGAGCACAGATGGCCTCTAGGAGGCTTCTTGATTGGCTACAATGCCTGATTGGTGGGAGGAGTCAGCAGACTGTCTCTTAAGCCCAGCAGCAGCAGTAATGGTTCAATGGCTGCTCAAAGTGTTTGCCCATGGCTATGATAGTTCTTGCTTGTTCCTAGCCCTGCTGCTGGCTTGGACCCAGCCATTCTTCACTCCAGGAAACCTGTCTGTGACCCTCGGCTCTGATTCCTGACTTTGGTCCTGAGTAAAGTAGGGGGAAGCCTGCTAAAATTGCCACAAACCTGCTGGTGTCAAGGGAGCCAACTTAGCATCACCTAGAGGAAGGATGGTCCAGTAGGTAAGGTGCTAACTCAGGAGACATGGGTTGAAATCCTTGTTCTGCCACAGAGTCCCTGTGTGACCTTGGTTGGGCTCCTTAGCCTCTCTGTGCCTCCATTCCCTAGGGGTACAATGGGGGAAAATATCCCTGCCCCGCCTCATAGGGGTGTTGTGAGCATCAATATGTTAAAGCATCTGCAGTGCTCAGGTACTGTGGTAATGGGGATCAGAGGAGTACCATACATGGACAGATCTCACTCTTGACTGACCCTTTGGAAGCCATTCCTCATGAACCCTGCTTTGGGGCACAGCTGGTGGGGTGAGAACGTGACCAGTAGAGAATTGCTTTGTATGTTGTCAGCCAGAGCAAACCCATGGGGACATACTCCCTGGGAGTCATGCTGACTTTGTCACCGCTCATCCCTGTGGATCCTTGATCTCTGCTGTCACACGGGGCTAGGTAAGGAAGGGTCAAGGCAGGGCTCCAGGTAGAGAAGTGTTGCCATTGAGATGGAGCTAACTCTCTGCACTAGTGTCACACCCATCTACAGATGCCACAGACTGCCCGATTTCTCTGAGGATCTCAGAGCATGGAATGGAAGACTGTGAACTCTGCACTGAGCATTCCCTGGAGGATCTAAGAACAATACTTCCTGGAGACGCAAACTCAGCTCCCGAGGAACCTGGTGTCTATCTGGGGCTCTGTGAATACCTTTGGGGGGCAGGGAGGGGACTCTGCTTGAGGATATGATATGGCCCAGGCTTTGAAACAGTAACTTTTCCCTTATATTTTGCCTGCTGTCTTAGATGAGGAGCAAATATTTTTATTCCAGACAACACTCCTTACCTGAGAAAAATATATGCAATCCCCATTAGAGAAAGCAAGGTTTACTTCCACAGCCCTGGTCTACACTACGAGTTTAGGTCAAATTTAGCAGCGTTAGATCAATTTAACCCTGCACCCGTCCACACGACTAAGCCATTTTTTTCTATTTAAGGGGCTCTTAAAATCAATTTCTGTACTCCTCCCTGACAAGGGGATTAGCACTGAAATTGACATCACCGTCTCAAATTTGGGGTAGTGTGGACACAATTTGATGGTATTGTCCTCCAGGAGCTATCCCAGAGCATAGGCGCTGATTTTAGTTGGCGCCGGTGGGTGCTCGCGCCCCCAGCCCCATCCCCATTCCACCCCTTCCCCAAGTCCCCGCCCCCACCTCCTCCCCCCGGTGCGCTGCATTTCCCCTCCACCCCCCAAACCAGGCTTGCAAGCCTGGAAGGGAGGGGGGAGAAGCAGCAGAGCACCCACCGGCAGCTCCCCACCCCCGGCCCCAGCTCACCTCCGCCTCACGAGGCACTGCCGCTCCACTTTTCTTCCCTCCCAGGCTTGCCACACGCCAGATGTTCGGCACGTGGCAAGCCTGGCAGAGAGGGAGGGAGGGCGGGAAGCGGAGCGGCAGCGCCTCGGGGGAGGGGGCGGAGGCGGGGCCGCCCAGCTGACCTCCACCTCCACCTCCTCCATCTCCCCTGAGGTGCCGCTTCTCTGCTTTCCCCCCCTCCCTCCCAGGCTTGCCCTGTGCCAAACAGCTGGGAGGGAGGAAAAGCGGAGCAGCAGCGGCGCCTCGGGAGGCGGAGGTGAGCTGGGGCCGGGGCAGGCAGGGAGCTGCTGGTGGGTGTTCTGCACCCACCAATTTTTCCTCGTGGGTGCTCCAACCCCAGATCACCCATGGAGTCAGCACCTATGTCCCAGAGTGCACCATTGTGACTGCCCTTGACAGCACTTTCAACTCAGATGCACTAGTCAGGTACACAGGAAAACCCCCGGGAGCTTTTGAATTTCATTTTCTGTTTAACCAGCAGGGTGAGCTCATCAGCAGAGGTAACCACACAGTCCCAGAATCACAAAAGAGCTCCAGCATGGACCGAATGGGAGATACTGGATCTAATTACTGTATGGGGAGACGAACCAGGGCTATCAGTACTCTGTTGCAAAAGATGCAATGCCAATATATATGCCAAAATCTCCAAGGGCAAATGCGAGGTGTTTATTTACAATACTCACAACTGCAGCAGTGATCTGAGTGGACTCCCGCTTGCAGAGGTATGGTACATGCGCGGACAAGCCAGGAAAAAAGTTGCGAAACAATTGGCTGCCGTTGCTTTCACGGAGGGAGGGAAAGAGGGAGGGAAGGGCGACTGATGACATTTACCCAAAACGCGACAAATTTTTTGCCCCATCATGCATTGGGAGCTCACCCCAGAATTCCAATGGGCAGCAGGGACTGCGGGAACTGTGGGATAGCTACCCACAGTGCACTGCTCCAAAAATCGACGCTAGCCACGGTACTGTGGACGCACTCCGCCGACTTAATGCACTTAGTGAGGACGCACGCATTCGACTTTATTCAATCTGTTCCCAAAAATCGACTTCTAAAAATTGACCTAATTTCTTGTGTACATACCCACACAGTCAGTGGATGTAAGAATACTTTACCAGAGTGCATTTAATCTGTGCCTTTTAACCCTCCCATAGCTCCTATCATCCCTATATACTGCTTGACCTTATTGCTGCTTTCCATGGTCTCCCTCTGATTTGCAGGCTTCCTTATTAGTCTATGTTTCATTAGACTTTACCCTCCCACTTCCAGTTCTAAGATCCCTATCTGGGAGAAAAGGACTCTAGCAATGTGGAGAGGTTTTATGTGAATTAAGATGTCTGCTCCTTAGTCCAGATCTGAACAATGAAACAGTAACAGATAACAAAGAGAGCTATTCACCACCTATGAGTACCCCTTTCCCTAGCAAAACTCTCTTTGAACGCACTGAGGACTGCAACCTTATAAATTCAGACCAGTAATGTTGTTAATAACCGAACTAGGCTGTGTATATGTAATAGAGGTGTGTTACCCTTAGTGTCTGCTACAGGAAAGAGAAACTTTTCTTGGGTGGAGGACCCGGTGGTGTTTTCCATTGGAAGTGATTTAAATAAAATCTTTTGAAATATGGTTTTAGCTTTAAATAAGTGTTTCAGTCATCATAAAAAAGGCTCTGTCTCCTGCAGCTTTGATGTTGAACACGTCACATTCTTCATTAAAGCAATCACTGTTAAAACAGAGGGACATAAAGCAACATAGGATTTATTCCTTCATTAAACTGATGATCCGTATATGAAGCCAATTAACATGATGAGTCTGGTGAACATCAAGTGTAAAGAGGTTACAGAAAATTAAAAGCAGTCACCTTGGTCTTTAGCTAAAGAAAGAACACTTTTACATTATAAATTATAAGAGTGTCCAAGCGGGACAAATCGGCAAATTTGGTTAATTGGAAAATACATTTTACTGCACATGAATTAAAGTAACAGAACCTTTTAGCTACTAGCCTTTTTTTGTGCTCAGGTATTGAACATCACCTAGAAAGCGTGTATGACAGCGAGAGGCCAGCAGCTACTTCAGCCAACTTTGGTCACTCCGAGTTCCTTAAAGTTTTGCCAAATCAAAGCTTAAATCTCCAAAGGAAAAGATTTTCTCCACGCGTGATTTTGCTCGGTGCGTTAAATCCATGTCTAGGATTTAGTCTGCCATGAATAGCGTTGGGGAGGGGGGTGGGCGCGGACAGCACAAAACCAGTTTTGCTCTGGTTTCAAACGGCAAGAGAGGAAGTCTACCCACAAGTAATACGGTTTCCTGACTTCCCTGGAAAGGCGAGCTGCGCTTTAATGTTTTTGTGTGCACTTAGATGTTATTGTACACTTGGATTTTTAAACTGTTGGTCTTTGATAGTGAGGTGATAGTGCCTCTTACTGAAACTTCCTAGATATTTTCCAACTGCACCAACGTGGGAGGAAACCAGCGCGAACACTCAAGCTGCAGTGTGGAGTTTCGGAGACGCATAGATATAGTCTTTCCAGCAGCTACCCCGGACTGTGTGAAAGCGAAGCGACAGTGAAGGGGTCTTCATGAAGAGGAGGAAGGGAATGTTTGGGGCTCCAACCGGAGCTGTGCTGTATGTGATACCAAAGGCTCTGTCCCAGGTGCTGAAATAAATCGTTCCAATTGAATCTGCTTTATGACTTTGACCACCGGAGAAAAAGACTCCAATCAGATCCCTTTTCATTATGTCAGATATATGTTTTATGCATTAAAATTAAACAAGCGAGGGGTGGGGGAATTATATACTGCTTAGTCATCTTGCTTGTTTTTGCAACGGCTGCTTCTTGGAGAAAAGGCAGCCTCGCCCGGTTATGAACTGGGAGCTTAGCGAGAGATCCTTCTGGTTCTATTTAAAAAGAAAACAACTTAGAGCACTTACCCTTACTCCATTTGATCAGCTCTGCCTCCTGCAATACGCTGAACTTGCAGACTTTAAACCGCTGGGGAAAGTGAGACTTGGAGCCAAAACAGCAATGCATCCCTTGACAAGAGCAAGGCCTGAAAGCGCCAGAATGAAGTTATTATTATTTTATTAGGAGTTCTTATGATAAAACACTCTCTCTTTCTCCCCCCTCCTCTCTCTCTCTCTCTCTCTCTCTCTCTCTCTCACACACACACACACACACACACACACACACACACACACACACACACACACGACGTCAGAGAGAAAGGGAAAGGCACACCTGGCTACATACATAGGGATCCTGCAGTGCCAGTCCTGCCATTGGGTTTGAAGGCCGTGGATGTGTAGAGGCTACAGATGAGAGATTCAGCTTTGACCTCTGGGTTTTGTTGCTGTTTTCTTCTTCTTCTTCTTTTCTTTTCCTCTCTCTCTCTCTTTCTTTTTTAAAGGTAAAAATTACCCTCTACAGCTATTTTGAGGATAAGGCTGGACTAGACCATTGCAGGAATTGGTGCCTGGTCCTGTAATAACCAGCTCACATTCATAATACAGTTTTCTGTAGAGACTTGCCGGGATGGTAAGTCAACAGCGATATATGTTGTCAGAGGGTGCTTTGGAACATAGAACACGTGCAGGTTCTACATATGGCATAATCGTGTTAGATAGATTCCACATCCGATCTGTTTTAGCTCTGCTTTACAAATACCCAGTCTGAAACAGACTTTTAGTCAGTGTACACGTCTTCGGGGAAATGTCCAAATCCGTGCCTTGTTTAAAGCAGATGTATAGACGAATTTTCAAAGGCTTATTCGTGTTTGTTTAATGAGATCATGTGTATGGACGAACTACCTAAAGACCTCTTCGTTTTAAATCTATCTCTGCTTCTGCAGCTGTGCAATCTGCAGCCATCTCCTTTGCTTGTCTTTAAACGTGCTGTGTCTTTAAGCTCCCACCAGGTCTGAGAGAGCTTCGGAAGGTTTGCTCGCCCTTGTTCCTGCACAGAACATTACAGTGTTTATAAAATATTTAATCTGTGTAGTCTGCTCAAGAAGCAATTGTTCCAAAATAAAATCAGTAGTCTAGACGAAACATAGACACCAGAACTTATCAACAGTTGTCTGACTTGCATCTTCTGATGCATCTTGAGTGGGTCATAATACCAACTTTATTTTCAGTGGTGCATAAATTAATTACACGCATTTAATAACCAAAATATCATTATATTCCCCCTTTAATATCATAAAGGCTTTACGCCAGGGAAGCACTTAATAGTGCAGGGGGCCATAACAGGCCATTATCCTTGTGTAATGCTATTACAGAACCAATTATGCGCCATTATACTTGCTTTTTTTTTGCAGTTTATGTGATTTGATCCAATCCCGCGTCCCTGACTTGAAAATTTCATCTGGGTACTTTAAAGTCTAATTTTCACCCGGGCTGAGGGAAGGGCTATCTCTCTCCGCTGAGCCTACGTCTCGGATGCATTTTAAAAGTAATTGCAAAGGGTCCCGCCGCAGACGGGAAGCGAGCATAAATCCAGGGACCCCTCGCTGTGAACAAAATCAAACTTTGCTTTGGTACGGTCGCTTGGAAAGACAAGACGTGTGCAAAGCGGGGCCCCAAAAAACCCATCCAGCGGGCAATTAACAAGCGCTTTGTCAGACTCCGCATCCAGGGGAAGATGCCGTGTGATCGTGCCATGCACAAGTACTAAGTCCCCCGCCACTCCCACCAATAAGGGGGCAACCCAAAGGGGATGTACTGAGGGTCTGGGGAGCTCTGTGAAAGCGAAATGCATATAAAATAATGGGACTTTTTGTTCACATTCCTGATGTTTGCTGAGAAATGACGCTTTTTTTTCCCTCCTCCACACACCACGTGGGCCATTTGTAGGGCCCAATAGACCTATCCAAGTTACTCACTGTAGACAGCGCTGGAAATAATCAGATTAAGGCCAATTATGCGTGAGATTATAAAGGCAAGTGCTGAGAGGCAGAGCATGCTGTAGACAGATATAAAGACATCTGGCCACTTCCAGAACTCCGCAGAGCCCTTCTGTCTCTGCAGCCAACAACTCACGGCATCTTATTCCAATTAAAAAACACCCCAAATCTTACTGCTGATTTTTACCTCTGTTTGTTTTAGGTATGGACTTTTTTTCCTTATTATTATTTACCTTCCGGATTTGGGATGTCACGCTATATACATTTTAAGAGTTATTTTGCTTAAAAGGAAACTGATGCCCAAACTGAACGCAGCTTCCAGTGGATTGGATCATTTGACATGAAGACAGCCTTTAGAGTAATGAAAGGTTTTACTGCTATTTACTTGGGTCAGAATAGTTTAGATTGGAAAATAATGTATTTTTTTAAAAAACCCAATCCATTAGTATCTCTAGGTAGTTCTCCTTTGTATAAGTGTTTTATCTGTGAATAGATAGATAGATAGACAGACAGTATTTAGAAACTTTTGTTGGTTCTGAATGCTGTCCGCTAGCAATTAACCCTTTTACCTTCTTCTTTTAAGATCCGTGTATACAGTATTGGAGGCAATTATTCTCTCGTACTGTTGAGATGGGGTGAGGGCTCACCACTAAGTTTCTATAGGAGCGCTGAGTTTATTGTCTGTTCATTAATAATTATTTGCCGACTGATGAAATCTCGCAGCTGGGGTTTGTAGTTGTTTTGTGTGAATGGGACGGGGAGGGGGGTGGCTGATCTTAGAAAAAAATCCGTATTATTCCGATCAGGAGAATGACTCTCTGCTGTTTGTTCCGCAGCTCTGGACAGCCGCCGTCCTTTGCCTTACTCCCGGCAATGTTTTACTTCCACTGTCCCCCGCAGTTAGAGGGTGAGTGTTGTGGCACAAATTCGTGTAAGTACCGGAGTTTCCCTTTGGGCGGGGCGGGGTCTGAGCAGTGTACCCCCGTGAACCTTGGCAGATTTTGCCATTTCTTCCTTGATTTCCCCTTTCATCGGGAAACAGCAGAAAAGCGCAGCGCTACCCGAAGGGGAAATATAATGCACCCCCTGGTGTTTCCTCCAGCCTCAGGATGGAGGCAGGGACGGGGGGTGGGGGTATTTTTTAAATTTGATTTATGTTGGAAGTGCCTTGTTCTTGTTGTGTCTCCCCCACCCCCCATGACATGTTGCCACCTGCCTCCCCTCTGTGGATAGAGAGCCCACAGATCAGCCCCAGGCTACGAAGGAAATGCTTTCCTACCCTCCCAGCACAGATGTTGGCTTCACGGCTGTAATCGGGACACTTTCAGGACCCCTCCCCCGCCCTTGTAGCCAAAGGGGCCGCATAAATCTTTAATGGTGTTTTACAAACGTGCTGCGGGCGGAGCGGCTAGAAAGGAGAGGACTTTAAAGGGCTTTTTTAAAAAAAATGATGGTTATTTGCAGCAATTGCGATTCCACTGTAATCCCGGTATGAGATCTGCCCTGTCACCCGGGCCGAGGCTGAAGGAGCGCCTCTTGCCTGGCCAGAGGCTAGGAATAAAACCAGAGTCAACTCATTTAAAGTTCATTTTAGGAGCGGAAAACCCGTGTGGGGCTGTCTCTCCCATTGTCCTTTGCATGTGCTCCCGATGATGAGATAACCAGTGGAGGGTTCCTACCCAGCTGCCACATTTCCACCCAGCACAGGGGATTTCCCCCCCCTTTCAGCCACCTACAGAACTAGCCTGCAAACACCGAGAGTCAGGGATTGCAGGGCACAGAAAATACCCCGAGCTTTGATGAATCATGAGTCTCGATGTGCCCAGTTTTGTACACGCACCCCCTATATTCCAGCTATTAAACCGGAGCAGCGCTAGCCAAGTGTTTTATTCAGGGCTTCCCCCAAACTCCCATTGCGTGCCAGACAATTTTGTTCATGTAGCTTATTCCCCCAAAACAGACACGTTTGTTACTTGTTAAAAAATGACACATTCAGAGAGCGACCGTGATGTGTTCAGAGATCAGCCTGAAGCCGATCTTGTAAATTCCCTTCCTGAAAATGGCACTTACCGACTGAAAGTTGTTTTCACTTTAGACGAGAAAGCAGACCCTTGGCATATGGGCTGGAGGTAAGCTGGCATATGGGCTGTCAGCACCTCTCCTACAGAACAGCCTCAAAAATAAATTCTTTCTTCGTGAGTTTTCCCATGATGTGATTTTTTGTAAACAACCTGGGCAAAATATTTTGGCAATTTAAGTTAAAATCTCCTTTTTTAAGCTCAAAATGCTCTTCTAGTATTCCCCACACGCAAAAGTGTCATAACTATTTTTGTTTTTTTTTAATAACAATCGATTAGTGAATAACTCACTTTTCTCTACTTAGTATCTCTACTTAGGAAACTGGCTGAGATACTAAATTATTAGACACTGTGCATGCGGAGTGAAAAACTTTCCACACAATATGCCTCATGATTTTCTGACATGCGGATTCGGTCTGTATGTGCAGTAGAGAATCTGACACGATACCCCCAGGCTATTAATCTATGATGTTTTTAAAAATAGAGTCTCTTTCAGAGCATTCCCCCGGTCAAAAGCCACTTTCTATAAGTATCTAAAGATTAGTTTATGAGTTAATTATTATTTCCAAAATTAATACACAGGCAAAATGGATAGATGAAAACACCTCCTTATCGCACATTAGAACAGCTCCGTGTCCATTTACACGTGCCAGATGACATATAATACAGAACCCTAAAGACATGCCAGATACAGGTATTCAACAAGCAACACATTAGGTGTAGCGCATATAATACCAACATGCCATTCAACTAATTGGTCGTATTATTTTTAAATAATTTGTTTAGTGAATTCTGAACAAGTACCATTCAGAACAATATCGTGTGTACAATATGCATCGAATAGCAGAAAAGAAACATTTAGCTGGGAAAGGGGCCATCTGATGAAATAACTCTTGATTGTCCTTTTGTTGTTACTGAAGGGAAAGGGGAAGAAGTATAAAAACCAGATGTAAATAGTACTAACTCCGTGGGCCATATCGACAAAAAAGGTTATACTCAAAGTGAGGGCGACTGCATTATTTAAAATCTAGACTGTTTGTCTCCCTACAGCCAGCGCGCAACAAAAGGGGAATTTCCTCAGTGTAACAACACCCGGGATTGATCTGGAACATGAAAGGGCCGTCACTGCTTCTGTTAGAAAATCCTTGTACAAGAATGGACAGGAGTGGATTTTACAATAATACATAGTGCCCTGATGCAACGTCTGTCTGGATCAGTGTCACACACCCAGTAAAGGGCGCATTTTCTTGCCCTTCAGAGTTTCTATAGACTGCGGGGATTCCGATTATTATCGTTTATTTCCAGTGCGGTAGCGCCTAGGAGCCTAGCTAATGGACCAGGACCCCATTGTGCTAGGAGCTGTACAACAATAAACCCCTGTGTTCAACACATCAGTCGGCTTTCGGGAGTAGAGGTTAGCAAACGAAGCATTAGCTCTAGGGTACGCTGAGCGCTTGTGGGTGGGTGTGTCTAAACGTTCAAACAAAATAAGTGCTGTTGTTTAACAAACATAGAAATGCACCGATCTGGTACTTTTCAAATACTAGTCTCATTTTTGAAATACCTGGTTTGTTTTTAAAAGGTGAATCTGCAATTCAATCATCCATCATGGATGGACCAGGCTCTTGTTGTATTCTTTTTTACAGTTGTGAATGGACAGAATGTGACTGTTTACGAGTTAGCTGCTATGTACGCATGCAAGTGTTTCCCCTGATCTTTCAGAAACACAAACCACTGAATCGCTAGCATAAATTAGCGAAGGGAATGAATGCAGTCCGTCAGGTGAAAAGTTCACTTGTTCATTCAGATTCATGTTATAAGTGGTTACTTCTATTTACACTATAGATCATAGCCATTGTGGTTGATCAGGAAATGAATACACATTTATATGTCAGGCTGGAGCCTTGCAGGTAAATAATATGCAGTTGATAATGCGAGAAGTTGATTTAATCATAATGAAACTGATGCGCTGATAGAGTTCGGACATAATGTGTATTTGTAAATGCCCTAAATAGCTACCTGCCCCAAGTTACAGAACAACAGTAACCATCTATTCTGTCCCCTCTCCCTCCAAACCGCTTAAATAGGGGTTCCTTTCTTTCTTTCTTCCATCCATCCGATAAGGGGATATCAACCTCAAAACACAGCTGTAAGGAGCTGAGTGCCTGAAAGCAGGCACCCTCTGTCCCTTCTCGCTGTGCCCAAAGTGGTCCGCCTGGCTCGCGTTTCCGCGGCAGCGCCCCTTGACTCCCGCGGAGAGATCTGCTGTGAAATGGATTGATTGCGCGGCCCAGAGTGTCCGCTCCCAGCACCTCTGCGCCTCGCACTCAGACACCCGGCGCTAGGGAAATGGAGAGGGTTGGTGGATGTTTATAGTTTGGTCCATTTGATGGTATTCTTGGGAAAAGCCAGGCGAAGTGGACATAGGGCCCGCTGGAGATCTCAGCCAGACTGGTGTGAGTCCGGGGTGACTCCATTGGAGTGACTCCGGATTTACACCGCACCGAGGTCCGAGCCACAGGGGAGAACTGGTCCAGGGGAACCGCGCGCTGCAGGGCGCAGGCAGTGCCGGGTTCCCAGCAGCGCCCTACGCAGAGCGCCACACAGTCCTCAGGCACTGCCCTGTCCCTTGCCCCCGTAGGTTCTGCCCCCTTCGGAGGCCACTCCACGGGAGACTTCGACGATGGTTTCTTACGCAGGAAACAACGCAGAAACAGAACCACGTTCACCCTGCAGCAGGTAGGGGCGCCTCCTTCCCTTCCCTGTCCGCGCAGGCTCACCCCTGCCCCTCCCCGCTGAGCGCACAAAGCCCCTCGGATCCAGCTGAGCCAGAGCCTGCTCCCTACAGCCCTGTCATAAATATGAAGGGAAGGGGGAATATACCAAGCCAAATAAACAGAATCTATACGCTATGCTATCTAAACTTACTTCAGAAAAGGGAGGTTTGATTTTCTGTAGGTTCCTTCTGTCTTCCAAGATCACTCTCCCTCAGACAAAGACACTCACTAAAAACCTTCCCCCCTCCCAAAGTTTGAAAGTATCTTGTCCCCTTATTGGTCAGAGCCCAGCCAGGTCAGGTGTCAGTCTGGCTACCTGCATTTCTTAACCCTTTACTGGAAAGAGGATTTTATTGCACTGCATCAGACCCTCTCCCCCTTCCCTTCATATTTATGACAAGCCCGCAAGGTACAGCCTGCCCTGCCTGGCTCAGTCTGCCCTGCGGCTGTGCTGTGGGGAACACAGCATCCAGAGATCCCCCCTTTACCGGAGTGGGCAAACCCCAGCAACTCAGGCAGACAGCAAACCCAAACCCCTCCTCTTGATAGATATTTCCTCTCGTCCTTTAACCAGCTGGAGGCACTGGAAGCAGTTTTTGCTCAAACCCACTACCCCGATGTGTTCACTAGAGAAGAGCTGGCCATGAAAATCAACCTCACAGAAGCCAGGGTGCAGGTAAACATTCTGGTGAATTATTTAACTCTGATATTAAAACTGGCAAACTTTTTTTTTCCCTTTTGACATCATGATTGCAGAGTGCACATTTGGCCAAAGAAAGCAAATGAAGACGATCTGTCATTTTCATGATGCACTTTAATAACATCAACATAATGTGGAATATTAGATTAGGTTGATTAATCGGTCATTCATAATTAACTAGTGATAATGTTCTACACTAATTTGTCCGCGTCTCTAAGGTACTAAATTACATCAATGCACATCCATTTCCTTGCTTTGGAAAAAATAAAAAAAAGAGCTGAGACGTGATTCTCCAAAGCAGCTATGACCACTACCAAGCAACGGGGCTAGTCAATTGCAGGAGTCCGGTTGCCAGAATAGAAACCCTTCTGCATCACTTTAACTTTCCTCCCCTCCCACTACTTTCAAAATGCTGCATTTTGGCGGATTAAAAAGCTTGCAATGCTATTTAAATACCTTTAATTTGATCCCATAATTAGCAGGGCCCACAAACACCACTTCTTAAAAAAAAGTTTTGTTTTTTCCCCATATCCATAGATTAACTTTATTTAAGTGTTTTCAAACTCTGCTGAGAGCTGCAGTCATGCAGTCCCATGAGATGGACGCGTATAGCTTTGCAAACATCCACTGCTGGTTTGCAAGCCATTCTTTGAGCACAATTATGTATTCATTTTATTTATGGAGCTTTTCTGCATGCTGGTTTCCCCCCCCCCCCCCAATGTAGGTGCTTGGTGTTAAGACTATGCAAAGATCTAATTGTAGGAAATATAATAGCTTGCCTTTTGTTCCCTAGGGTCATGTTAGTATCTCTTAAAACCCAATGGCTGAAGAGCGATAATGGAATTCACCGCAGTAAATAGGGGATTGTAAACAAATTATTTCTCCTATAATCAGATTATGCGATCCTGATTATTAAATCTGAACATGAATCATTGGTCATATACAGGCAAATTAAACTGATTATTATTTGGAAATGAAAATCTCCTTTTGCCAGTGCATTGTAGGTGCTGCCTTTTTTTTTTTTTTTTTGCCTTTTTGTTTAAATAATGCCATTTTGGCTATTGGTGCCTAAAGACTGAACTGCAAATTGAGATAAATGGGACAATTATTGAGCATTCAGAAGTGGGAGATCATAACTTCTCTCTGGAAGGTGCAAGGGTGAGATAGGGGTGGTGACAATTAGATTGCTGAGGACTGGCATTTAGCCTTGTTGTTGGCTATTATGCAAACAGACAATAGATGCAAGCATTTGTTTAGTCTGCTTTCATGCAGGGACATGGGGAAACACAGAGGATGGGAGATATGTTTACATTTATACCCCTTGCTCATTCAAATATGATTAATGTGCTATAAAGCAGAGTCTTAATCGAAGATGATGTTGTCAAACAATAACTAAATAGGGAAATAAACGACTTCATCATGCTCTTTCCTCAGAAGCAGGCAACTGTCAGTGCAAAGTCATTAAAATATGATAATGAAAAATAGCTCAATTAAATGTTGTTATAGCTGTGACCTTCATTCAATTAAGACGCAAGAAAGTGTCTGCATTTTGCTTTGCGTTTAACTGCCCTAAATTTAGAATATAGATAAAATCATTATTCAACATTTGCTGATATATGCAATTAAAAGCTAGCTAAATAAAAATGAAGTTGTCGGAGAATAATAATTATAATAACAATGCTGGCCATTCTGTGATCCTGAGGTGCATTTCTTGCCCCATGGCTCAAGGGGGGTTTTCAGCATTTTCAACCTGCCTAACTATTTGAAGGATGTAAACACCAAGCGCGGAGAAGAATGATATGGGGATGGGAGGGAGAGAACCTGGAATAATGGAATGAAATTAAGAACATGAACATTTAGGCTGAATGTCAGGAAAAAGTTTCAGACAGTGAGATCTCATAGACTGGAATTATCTTCTGCAGTGATAATCTATCATCCCTTGAGACATTTAAATGTGGACTGGGCAAAAATGCCAGAGAATATATTGTAGGCAACATCCCACCACTAGAAACTGGATGGAGGAAATGACCTCTCATGGGCCTTTTCATCTCCGACTTCTTTGATCCTAACTGAAACTTAGTAAGGATTTAGGTCTGAAATCATCTAAGTACTTAGACAAGTCCTTAAGTGCATCTATCCCATACATTGGCATGTGCTTAATTTTAGTCACATGCTTAAGTCCCAAAGAAGTCAATGGGAATTAAAGTTAAGCACCTGCTGATGTGTGTTGGTCAGTAGGGGCACTGTGTTGGATTGGGGCCTCACCATTGAAGAAAATTGTCATTAAACATATTTCTATTGAGTGTTTTTAAACATAGTTTGGTTTTCAGAGACAGAAGTAACTGTGTTCGTAAGGGCTTAGCAAAAATTCTGCTGAGGACACACTTGATTGTTCCACAAGAGAAAAGGAGAAGTTTTAGGCAAGCTTCAGACGACTGTCTCTACAGAAATAGTAATTCACAAGCAGCTTTATTGCTTCGTGTCTGGTTAAACAGGGCATTCATCATTGATTTCTCTCCTCTTTTAGGTATGGTTCCAAAATCGAAGGGCTAAATGGAGGAAGACGGAACGAGGCGCATCAGACCAGGACGGCTCTAAAGAAACAATGACTGAGGTGGCACCCCCAGTGAGGAATTTAAATTCCCCCTCTCCAGTTGATCAAACTAGGAACAAGAAGGAGAGCCTAGAGATTCAGCAGAGGTAAGGGTAATGAATGCATTAATAATTTCTCTCTTTAAACATACACACACGCACTCACTGATGTCTTGAATCAAACAATTCCGTTTTTCTAAGTTACTTTTTCTTCTCTGTCAGTCTAAGCCGATCAGTTGGCCCCACCGGACCTTTCTTCCCCTCATGTCTACCCGGGACTCTTCTCAACACAGCCACCTATGCTCAAGCTTTATCACACGTCGCTTCTCTGAAAGGTAAAGATTCTCTTTGTTTAAATGTGGCGTGAAGGACAAAATTGGATTTTTCAGGTTAAAGGGCCTGCTCCCATGAAAAGCCAAATCCTGCCTCTTTACACTCATGCGGTTAATCCTGCTGACTTTGATGGGGAGGAACAGGTGCAGTATTGGGTCCTTAATTGAATATTTTGCATGATTTTGAGTCAAAGCTTTCTCTCTTTACTCTAGCAGCTAATTCTGTTGCAGTCAGTGGGTTTACTCATAGGAGTAAGGCAAACAAGAGTTGTCCCTTTAAGACGTACTTTGCATGCATTTTTTTTTAGATTCAAATTTATACTAATAAATTAGTTATACATGTCCTTTTGCATTATACATTACCTGGCACTATTACTGAGCGCCCCACCCGTTCTCTGTGTGCAGTTGCTTTTGCAGCAGATCTCTGCGTAAAGCCCAATCTTTATCTTTCTGCATGGTAGGACCTCTCTAAAGAATTACATTGCTTGAGTGTCAGTGTGTGAGGCTATACAAAGGTAAATTTCCCATTACTTCAGGCCCATGCATTGAGATGGGAACACTCCGTACCCACGCCTCTTAGTGTTGCCAAAATGCCGCAGTATGCATCTTTTAAAAATAAATTACCAGCTGATCCATTAGCTGTTCTTTGCCTAGCAATTTATAAGGCTATGGGTGTAACAAGGATGAATTCAATTTATAGATTTATAAAACATGAAGTCCCATAATACTGCCAAGCACAAAGTGGTACCACGTACATCTGTGCCACGTACATCTGTGTATTAAATACATTTCATAAGGAAAGTTACCCAGAGTTTAAGTGCATCTCCTGGGAGTAAAAACTGAACCTTGTCCCCTTCAGAATAGTCTCTTGATTTGTGTTCATGCCACTTGGGCTGGTAACAAGTGTTAGTATTTCAATAAATGTACCTTGGTGAATTTTAAAGCAGGTTAATATTTGCTGATGCTGAGCCTGGCATTCTGGGACAGATCCAGCCCTTGCTTCTGCAGCTGCAGAATCCACACTGGTCATGGAGCCAGTATAGTTCTGGTGGACAAAGGGCCAGGGACTGGATTTGGGAGGAGTCACACAGGGGTCTGACCCAGGGCACACCCTGTGTGCCCTGGATCAGACCCCAGCTCCAGAGAGGCTGCTGGCATGGCAGTGCTCAGGAGTTGGGCAGGAGGACATAAAAAGTTAGACAATCTGATGCTACACAGCTGTTCTGCACAAATCCTTGGCAGCAGTGGCAGGTTGGGGCTATGGAGGTTGGCTTCATCCCTTGGGCTGAAACAGCCTCCCTGGAGCAGTCCCAGGCCTCCAGGCAGGAAGCATAGAATCTCAGGGTTGGAAGGGACCTTAGGAGGTCATCTAGTCCAATCCCCTGCTCAAAGCAGGACCAATCCCCAATTTTTGCCCCAGATCCCCAAATGGCCCCCTCAAGGATTGAACTCACAACCCTGGGTTTAGCAGGCCAATGCTCAATCCACTGAGCTATCCCTCCCCCACAAGGATTCCTTTACCCTAGTTTCCAGCGGGGACACAGATTATACAGTCAGCTACTCAGGCTGGGGACTGGTTCCCTGAATTTGGCTCCAAATATGTGCTTTGAACTGAGACAGGTCAGAACCAAAGCTAGGTAGCTGAGCATTCCCTTCCCCCACAAACTTTGGAGACATTTGCACCCAGACCCAGATTTAATGGCTCAGATGCATGACTAATATTTTACTGCCCTGCACAGGGGAAAGTCCTGAGCATGGCTAGGAACCCTGGGCTATTGCAGAACGGTGTTAGCTTAAGAAATCCAGGGTGGATTTGCATATCTGTCTGTAGGGGGGGCTAGGAAGGGTCTGCTCTGCCTGGCATGTCACCAAGTTGCCAGTCACAGAGATGAACTGGTGACCTGAGATGCTTCTTTGAGCACAGGATACATTTTTGTACCGTTACCTTTTTGGGAGCATTGTATTCTGTTGTATGTGTGAGGGAGTTGGTTATTGTTGTTTGATGTGATAGGGTTGATTTCTAGCCCTTGGAAAATAATTGTAGCATCCCCTTATGGTGATCACATGCAAAACATCATCACCTTTCCCCGACACTGCTCCTTCCCACCTCCAGCATGTTCCCTTTCTCTGCAGCACTGACTGCAATCTACACAGAGTGGGAAGGAGCTGTGCAGGTAGGGGAGCATGTGGAAGTGGTACACAACAAAGGAGTATCTCAGAGAAGAACACAGCTCTCTCCCTGACCTAAGATATCTGCTGTGATCTCCATCGCAGTGTCAGTTGGCAAAGAGGAAGGAGAGACTCCTAGACAGGGCCGGCGCTACCATTAGGTGACCCTAGGTGGTCGCCTAGGGTGCCTGGATTTTGGGGGCAGCATTTCGGCCGCCGGGGTCCTTGGTGGTGGCAGCCTTTCCTGCCGCCGCCACATAGGGTGGCAAAAAAGCTGGCACCGCTCCTGCTCCTAGAGATTGGGGCTGGTCAGCCTCCGCTATGGCACATCATATTACTGGAGATAGGATGAACCCGAGTTTTGCCACCTGCGTCTCTGCAAAGGCCTCCCCCAAAGATCAGGTTTCAGAGGGGTAGCTGTGTTAGTCTGTATCAGCAAAAACAATGAGGAGTCCTTGTGGCACCTTAGAGACTAACAAATGTATTTGGGCATAAGCTTTCGTGGGCTAAAAATGGGTTTTAGCCCACGAAAGCTTATGCCCAAATAAATTTGTTAGTCTCTAAGGTGCCACAAGGATTCCTCAAAGATCAGTGACTGAAGAAGTGGCCCTGGAGATAAAGCAACAGGATTAAGAAAATTATGCATAGGGCGGCGGTTCAACATGTGCATCCATCTCAACCTTTCTTAACACGTGTGCAAGGCACCTAAATGCTGTGATGATGGGTGCATTAAAAAGACAATAGATATGATGAAAGGCAGACAGACTTTCTTGGTAGAATTAGTCATAAAGCAAATCTCAAAGCAGGCATGTATGAACAGGCAGGAAGGACTTGAGTAACAAAAGGTGTGGGGCCAATTTAACAAACTTCTTCCCCTTATTTGTGCTGTGTGATCCCAAACAAACCCCAGTCCCCTGGCCTTTCACGACATGATCTGTAGCATGGAAGCCAAACTGAATTTTTATTGACTCTGGATTTTTTGTGGGAGCGAATTTGCTTACGCTTTCCCAGCTCACGAGAGCCCTGAGTCAGGAAAACACTTAAGCACGTGCTTAACTTTAGGCGTGTGCTCAAGTCCTATTGAGCTCAATGAGACATAAGCCTGTGTTTACTGGATGAGATTGTCTAGCTTCTGTTATTCAGGAGGTCGGACAGGAGGATCATAATGGTCCCTTGTAGCCTTAAAAATCTATGAGCCTGTGACTTTAAATTGTTTCTTGAGTCAGGACCTAGGTTTGCAAATCTTGGACCATATCATATCATCAGTTTTTAGGTGGACATCCTCATTATTAGGATTTAGCTATGTTGGGTAAAATACTGTTTCTGACCACACTGCAGATTTCAGTTGCATAATTGATAAACCTCCTATTTACATCAACAGAAGTTCAATATTTGCAGGATTGAGTCCTCAGCTGGTAAATTAGTTTCATGGGTCAAATGGTGCTGGGTTAGAACTACTGGGCAAAATAGCCATGAGCTTTATCCTGATCTCAGTTACACTAGCTTTTCACTAGTGGAATGCTACTGAATTACTCCTGATTTACACCAGTGTGAAAACAGAACCAAACCCCAGATGTCAGTTTGGAGGGGAAGTAAGGAAAGGGGAGAGAGACACAGTGTTTTAGAAAGTCTGTAAATCATTTTTACATCTTGTTGAATTCAACCAGCCAGAGGCTTAGTTTGTCCTTCTCTTCCTGCGCCCTACAAACTATGAGTAAATTACATTGATTTGGGAGGTAATTTGTAACCCAGGACAGTGGGGAAGTAGGGGAAAATCCAACCCCTGGGTAAATATTACTTTGCAGATATTCCAATCCCCTGGGTAGATATTACATTTTTTTTCTTTGGAGACTATTGAAGTAGCCTACATGACTAGAAACTGCTTTTAGAATCACTTTGCAAGAGGAATAGGGCTGGATTCTGCCACAGTTACTCACACTGAGTAGGACCTTATCTTGCAAGTAGTCCCATCAACATCAATGAGGTGTGTAAGATGCTAGTCTGGGTGAGTAACAATGGCAGAATCGTGCCTTCTATTTTTTCTTTGAAGGATGGGGAGGGGAGGAGAGGGGAGAATGAAAGAGAGTTTAACTTTGCAGGTTTCAGAGTGGTAGTCATGTTAGTCTGTATCCGCAAAAAGAACAAGGAGTCCTTGTGGCACCTTAGAGACAAACAAATTTATTTGGGCATAAGCTTTCATTGGCTAAAGCTCACTTCATCAGATGCATAGAATGGAACATACAGTAGGAAGATATACATATATATATATATAGAGAGAGAACATGAAAAGATGGGGGTTGCCATACCAACTCTAAGAGACCAATCAATTAAGGTGAGCTATTATCAGCAGGAGAAAAAAATCTTTTGTAGTGATAATCATGATGGCCCATTTTGCAGGGAAGATCTGAAGCATTTTTGCAAAGTGCAGGAGTCAGGTGACCTAAAACTCTTAGGATCTCTGTCATCCTGGCCATGAGTGACAGCTTTTGAATCAGCAGAAGTATTTGTGTCCTGTGGTGGTAAAACAGGGCCCCCAGAATCAAGGTGCCTTTTCCACAATCATACATCACCCAGCATGAATCTCCCCAGAACAGTGTTACCGGTGTCTCTGGGTCCATCTGTGGTGGATCCTGTGAATGGCAGCAAGGGCTGTGCGTGCCCATGATTGGGAGAACAGCCCCTGCTAATGTGTTCCTTGATAAGCCAGTGAAAGCAGCCTGCCTGGCAAGCAGTGACTCACAGATGAGCAGTGCATAACCAGTGAATCAAACGTTACTGGAAAGTGTAGGTTATTTTATAGTTCCTAGTGTGAAAAAAGATTTGCTGGACTGTATTGGACTGCTGGGCCGTCTAGTTCAGCAACAGGCCGGAATCAGTGGACAATATTCGGTGGATGTTTTAGAGGAAGGCAATTCAAAATTAATGCTGCTAATAATAAATGATGATGATTCACCTAGTTAACCATTATTCTACCCCGCAAGGCTCATTTTCATCCCACCACCTGAAAGCTGTACAACTAGGGGCAGCCTGTGTAAAGAAACCAAAACATTTTCTCCTCTCGGGTTTGGATCACCTGGCCCTAGTTCTCCAAAGCCACCCACAAATGCCATCTGGATCTGACACCTTTTGATACAAACCATCACTGGATGGGGCCTTCCTAGGGAAAGGTAACGCAGTTGAGAAAAGAGATTTAGGACTAGCCTCGTATGGCGCAGGGATTCAAGATGAGCTTCCTCCTCAGAGATCACCCTTCACTTAGCACAGCTTTGCAACTCTGGCCCGAGCACAGCTAGTGCTACTTCTGAAAGACTAGGAAATGTTGCTGTAGAGCAAAGCAAGACAACCCTGTTCTATCAGGAAAAGAGCCCAATGCGTCCAGACCTCTGCTGGTTCAGGAATTCAGATCTGTTCCAAAGGGAATATTCCCACTCTAAGGCCATGCAGGCATGAAACAGGGCGTTGGTACTATAACATTAGAGAATCATGGTGCAGAACGTAGACTATTCCACAGAGTAGCACATCTTGTCATCAGGAAGTTTTCTTGATTTTCAGCCTATATTCTCCCCATATTAATTATATCCATTAACCCCTTCTATCACCTGGGACAATTCCTCTCTCTCCTAGGTGTTTATCCCATCAAATACTGTACTTAGACAGTCATCATCAAGCCACCATGAGAGCTATACATTTGGGAACAAACATTTGATAATGGGCTCTTCAATCCAGCAGAGGAAGGTCTAACACACTCCAATGGCTGGAAGTTGAAGCTAGACAAATGAAGACTGGAAATAAGGTGTACATTTTTAAGGGTGAGAGTAATTAACCATTGGAACAATTGACGAAGGATCATGGTAGATTCTCCATCTCTAACAATCTTTAAATCAAGACTGGATGTTTTTCTAAAAGATCTGCTCTAGGAATTATTGTGGGGCAGTTCTCTAGCCTGTGTTAGACAGGGGGTCAGACTAGATGATCATGATGGACCCTTCTGGCCTTGGAATTGATAAATCTATGAATCTATCATTTTATCAGTTGAAGAATCACCATGGCATTCTTATATGGGATCAGCTATTGTAAGGGATATGAAGCCTCATGTTTCAGGATACTAGTCATCCACTAAATTCCTGGGGATTGGAAATAGCTTGCTTTAGTCCACCAAAGCATCAGGGGTTGGGCACCATCAGAAATTGGACTAGTTGGACCACTGCACTGGTCCACTATGGCAATTCCTATGTTTCCCCGATGTTCCGAGATAAATCACTTACCGTAAACCATGTCTATACAGTCCATTTAGCAGATTTAATTGCAGAGCGTCAGATATGAAGGGGAAATACTAGCTTTATTTATGGGCTGCGTAACAATAGTCATCAGGAGAAGCTAGTGTTCTAAATGGAGAGACCTCAGAGCACCTCCTTAATGGCTGACAGTATTAATGCAATTCATTAATGGAGAAGAGGTTATTAATGTGTGTAAACAAGAATCTCTGTTTTTAGCGGAAGTGCTCTGCCATTCTTGTGGCTCAGGCCAAAAGCACGTCCGCTACATTCAGCTGAAACTTCCTGAGAACCTGCGATACACAGTGCAGTGTCTGTGGAGAAAAATAATGACACTTGCCAGGGAATTACTTTCATCATTGACTCCCAGCTCCTCTCCGTGCGAGTGATAGCTTGCTCTGGTTTTGTAGCAGCCCCACGCCAGGGAGAGAGAAGCAGCATTGCACGTTATACACCAAAGCGGATATTCCAAAGCAACATCCATTAGGATCGTTCATGGTTTGTTTGCTGCCGTGCTTGCAGTTGGGAGCATTATGGAGGATTAATTGTGTAATGTCCAGTAAACGGGCTAGAAATGTAGCTCTGCTGTGCTTCAACTTCTATTATGGACAGATGAGGAGAATTTGTCAAACGTCACTCGGGTAGAGAAAGACTGGGACTGAAACAGGCAAGAACCCCAGTTATGCTTGAACTGATGTTTACAAGATGAAAGAAATGTTGTCTAGTGTAAAAAATAGGGGACTGGAAATCAGGACTCCCGGGTAACTCTTCCCTGGCGCTGTCACTAATTTGGACCCTGCTTCAGGAAAGCACTTAATTACGTGCTTAAGTGCTTTCCTCAGTGTGGGACCTTGGGCAACTCATTTAATCTGTCTGGATCTCCTTTTGCTAACCCAGTGCAGTGGTCTGGTAAGGTGGAAATGCTGCGGCTGTGGACACAGGTTCAAATTCTAGCTCATCTCGTGCAGAGAGATAAAAGGGGGAAGGGCTGGTACAGTTGTCAGACCTGGGCTCAGTTCTCTGATCTGCTACCAATTCCCTCTCGGAGCCCTTGGACACGTCACTTGGTCTCTCAGTGCCTCAGCTGCCCGTGTACAAGGCGTATGCTAGCACTGCCCTACCTCACAGGGATGTTGCGAGGATAAATACATTAGAGAGTGTGAGGTGCCCAGATATCACGGTAATGGGGGCCAGATAAGTAGCTAAGATAGAATGAAGTATATGGGAGTTTTGCTGTTCATTTCAGTGGGAAGAAGGATCAGACCCTTTGTGCCATGGCTTTCCTCGTGGGGATGGCAGTGATGGTGGGAGGATTGAATCCTGCCAAGCCTTGGTTGTGAGACCGATCCTTACTGGTGCAGGTGTTCACTCCGACCTCACATAGAGTGGCACAAGTCCACAAGGCAAAGGATGGGACCTGTTTGGAGAGGACTTGAAGATGCTTAGGGAAAAGGTGGTGGGGCAGGTGCTAAATTCTGGTTGGGGAGGAGGCATAGCTCAGTGGTTTGAGCATTGGCTTGCTAAACCCAGGGTTGTGAGTTCAATTCTTGAGGGGGCCATTTAGGGATCTGGGGCAAAAATCTGTCAGGGGACAGTACTTGGTCCTGCTAGTGAAGGCAGGGAACTGGACTCAATGACCTTGAAAGGTCCTTCTAGTTCTAGGAGATTGGCATATCTCCATTTATTATTGGGGGGAGGGAAAGCTCAGTGGTTTGAGCATTGGCCTGCTAAACCCAGGGTTGTGAGTTCAATCCTTGAGGGGGCCATTTAGGGATCTGGGGCAAAAAATCTGTCAGGGGATAATACTTGGTCCTGCTAGTGAAGGCAGGGGACTGGACGCGATGACCTTTCAAGGTCGTTCCAGTTCTAGGAGATTGGCATAGCTCCGTTATTTTATTTTATTTATTTATTTAAGGATTATTGTTACTCTCAGATACACATGCCCTTCTCTTGTGGGCTTCCCTGCCCATTCAGCCAAAGGCAGAATCTGGCCACAGATTCCTAAATTATTTTTGGAATCGCACTAACGGCACATAGAGGCTGGACACGGACTCCTTGGAGCCAGGACTGTCTTTTCGCGTGTGTTTGGGCAATGCTTAGTGCACCACACACACTGCCCTAATAACAGGAATAATGGAAGGAGCTACCCTTTAATGTAAGACGTGTGAGTACAATTCATGTACCATGAAAACCTTGTAAATATCCTGGGCACAAAGCTGTATTGTATGCCAACCAAAGCTCACATTGAAATAACCAGGCCAGCACCTCAGCCCCATTTTGCCTGCTTCGCGCTGCTCCTGTGGCAAACCTGGCAGATCTGAAATCCTGGTGGCATTAGACTATTAGAGCCAGCGTAGCTCATTCTGTGCCACCCTTTCCCAGCCTCCAATGCAGAGGGCATGGCTGGAGGAAAAGAAATGTGGGTGACATTCACCTACACTAGGGCAATTTAGGAATGTGAACTTACAGCAGACATGAGGCTGCTCTAAGTTACACCAGGGCCAGCTGAGCCCTTACCAGCTCTCGGCTGAAGGAGCTACAAAGTTAGCAAAAGGCCACTTTTACCCTCCCACTGATCAGTCCTGAGTGCAGCTAGGTACATTGGCTGCTTGTAGTAGTCATGGAACACTGGGTTAAGCCCCCTTTGAATTAAATCTCAACAGCAATTTAAAGTCTGTATTCTGGATATTGGATGTCCTGGTAAAGGCAATTTTACAGAGTGGAGTTCATGTGGGTGCAAACAAGTTGAAAAAAACCAGCTGAATATTATAAAGAAAAAAACATTTAAACTCTACTCCCACCCGCCCTTCACTGTAAATTAAACAGCATGTAGTGGTGTGCCACAGCCCAAGATTTTAAATGAGGATTTCAAAGGAGCAGAAGGTAGTTAGATACTCCATTTCCTACAATTTCAGGCTCCAGTTAAGATTTTCACCCCCACACACAGTTTGGTGAGGAAGAGAATCCATTTTTGGCTTTCAAGAAGATGATCTATTGAATTTCTGAAACTGTTGAGCTAAAATCATATATATATATATTTTGAATATTCCTAAATCAATATATGCCCCACTCCACTTCCATTTTCCTAGGCTGACTCTGAGCATTAAAACAACACAGCCTGTGCAAAAGGGTTCTATGTGTAACCCAAATTGTAGTTCAAGTACCTTTACAATTAAAATGTGCTGTTGGCAGAGACAAGACAGAACTAATTTAATTTTTCCTGTCAGTCTCTGTAGTAGATCAATTAAACTGCCAAGTGGATCAAATATTTCAGACTGTATTTATTACATTAAATATTTATGTTCAGGCTGAGCCTTTAAAGCATGATGTCATATAGGAATGCAAGGAGGTTTCGATCAGTTCAGCAGAATTTGCTGTAACTTAATGGAAACCTAATTGTGTATTTTAATTTAGTATACAGGAGGCAGAGAGTTCTTGAAATAAAACAGTTCACATGCTGTACTTGAGCAGCCTGATCCTACTCCCTTTGAAGTCAATGGAGGAAGTTGAACTCTCATAGTTTTCAGGGGAAGGTGGATCAGGCACTAGGGTACATCTACACTGGAATAAAAGACCCCTGGCATCCCCGCGGCTGGCCCGGATCAGCTGACTCAGGCTCACAGGTGTCAGGCTGTGGGGCTAAAAATTGCTGTGTCAATGTTCAAGCTTGGGCTGCAGCCCCGGTTCTGCGACACTCCCCTCCTCACAGGGTCCTGGAGCCCAAACATCTACACAGCAATTTTACAGCCCCGTAACCTGAGCCCAGATCAGCTGACCCGGGCCAGCCAGGGGTGTTTAATTGCTGTGTAGATGTACCCTCAGTAATTAAGAACAACTGTTTATTTTCCAGTAGTGTTGCATGCACTCCCAGGTTATTGCATTGAGATAACGGGCCAAGTTCTTCCCTGGCATAAGTGGATGCATATACCAGTGAAGTCAATGCGCTTTTCCACCATGGGCCCACTGACAAGCATATAGATTAGCATGGGGACCGATTCTAATGCCACTTATGCTGATACAGCTCCACTGACTCCATTGCACTTACTGCCCATTTACACAGGTGAGGTTAGAATCAAGTCTGCCTTCACATGACTTGCTACTGTTTATTATAATGAAGGGCCAGTTCCTGCTTTCATGTACACCAGCATGACCCTGGAGCAACGACACTAGTTTAAATTGAGTCATTCTGGATTTATACAGGATAACTGAGAATGGAATATGACCCACCATCATACAGGCATTTTAGTGGCAAAGAAAATTAGGCAAGCAGTTCGTGGATGAATTATTGATGGGGGTATCCGTGTGTTCACCGGGGGTAGCTCAACTGCATTCGACTGCAGAAAGCCACTGGGTAATAACAGATCTAATTATTAAGCAAAGAACCTAGATTGGTACTGAAAACCGATAAATATTTTATCCCTTGGTAACCATAGAGCAAAAATTATTCTTATTCGATTGAGTCTATTCCCACTCATCTGAAGTCAGCCAGGGTGGCCTCAGAAGGGGAGATACTAATTTCTACCTCCCCGCTCCTCCCATACAGCTGGCCAGATTAATGCTAGCCCCCCTTTTGTGTTACCTGGGCCCACTTCTTTCCCTTCCAAAGGACTTTGATTGAGTGGCCATGTCGGGAGGTCAACTATTCTCACTATTCTCACAAGGTGGCAAAAAATGAACTAGCTGAGTTGGGTGCTGAACTTGATGAAACAGGAGTTTTTCCTCTCTCGATTTGGGACTAATCCTGCTGCCACTGAAGTCAATGGGACTGTAGGAGCAGGGACGGTGCAAGGAAGTTTTGCGCCCTAGGCGAAACTTCCTTGCACCGGCCCTGTGCCCACCCCAGCTAACCCCGCCCCCCCCAGCAGCCAGTCCCCCTGTGGTGGCTTCCCCTTCCCCCCCCCCCGCTGGCAGCTCAGCCCCCCGCCCACGGCAGTCTCCCCCCGCCCGCGGTGCCCCCCAGCTCCCGGCTGTGTCACCTGAACTATGTCGACCTAAGCCTTACGCCTCTTGTCGAGGTGGGTTTACTAAGTCGGCATAGCAGGCGAGTTACAGCAGCAGAAGGAACACTGTAGTGGGTACACTTACAATGTTAGGTTGACATAAGCTGTATTACGTCCACTTATCTTTGTAGTGTAGACATGCCCTAAATCACAATGTTACAGCACTTGATGACCATTGGGAATGACGATAGTGACAGAAATAACACAGCATTACTATCTGGATTTTTGAAAGAACTGCTACATATTAGCATTGATATTGTGGTAGAATCTGCTGGCAGTGGCCACACCTGGGTTGAGTGGGTCCCATTTTGCTGGGTGTAGTACAAATGAATGATAGTCCCTGCTGAGCTTTGGATCAGATCTCACTTTAAGATCTAATTTTTGGATATTTTCTTTCCCTGTCTCTTTCTTTTCCATAAGTGAGAAAAAGCAGCAAAATTTCTTAAATGCCTGGAAAAACCTAATCATGTTTTTTTATTTTAGAACATTATAGTGCTGCTTCCTTTCCTAAACTGTCATGATGTGCTGCTCTGTGCTATTAAACCATTGCTGCATTTCACCCCAGAGGTGGCTGCATTTCAGTGGGGATAAGCGTACTGATGTATTTGTTTGTGGGTAGCAAAAATGATACTTCATGTTACATACTGCACAGATTTTGTTATACATCCCCTTTTTCATGTGCTCAAAAATTCACCTTGTTACTTAAATTGGAAAGCCACAAAATGCAATATGCTGTGTTGTTGTAGCCATGTTAATCCCAGGATATTAGAGAGACAAGCTGGCTGAGGTAATATCTTTTATCGGACCAACTTCTGTTGGTGAAGAGACAAAAGCGTTGAGCTTACACAGAGCTCTTCTTCAGGTCTGGGAAATGTACTTCTTGTCCCAGCTAAATACAAGTTGGAACAGATTGTTTAGCATAAGTAATTAACACCTGTTTCAAGGGACCATTCAAGGTGAAGTGGCGAGTTAACACCTCTCCAGTCACAGGGAGGGGGGAGGAGAAAAAAAAGCTGGGGGCAGAGAAGGTTAGTGGGTTATAGATTGTTGTAATGAGCCACAAATCCAGTGTTTCTATTCAGTCCATTATTTTTAGTGTCTAGCGAAGTTATGCATTTAAGCTCCCAGGCTCATCTTCTGGAAGTGTTGTGCAGGTTTCCTTTGAGGATGAGACCTGAGAGATCAGATATAGAGTGATCGCTTTGTGATCACCCACCTTGTCTCTACCAAATTTAGGGTCTGATATCAAACACTCTCAAGGTAGAGAGATGTTCAGTCCACCAGGTTTGGATTATGAATGCCAAAGTTTGGAAGGTTTAGGATCTGGGGTTTGTGCAATGGGTTAGGGCTTGTACACATTACCACTTATGTCGGTATAACTTATGTTGCTCAGGGGTGCAAATAAACCCTCACCCAAGTGATGTAAATTACACCGACCTAAGTGCCGGTGTGGACTGCTCCCGCTGACATAGTCATCACCTCTCTTGGAGGTGGTTTTATCATGCTGACTGGAGAGCTCTCCGGTCAGCATAGAGTGTCGTCACTAGTATGGAGAGCACACTTGACACTTCAAAGCGCTGCCACGGCAGCGCTACTGTGGGAGCACTTTGAAGTGCAAGTGTGGTCGCGCGCCAGCGCTGGGAGAGAGCTCTCCCAGCGCTGCAGGCACTCCACCTCCACGAGGGGAATAGCTTACAGCTAATCCTCCCACTGGCTACACTGGCACTTTGCAGCGCTGTACCTTGCTGCGCTCAGGGGGGTGTTTTTTCACACCCCTGAGCGAGAAAGTTGCAGCGCTGGAAAGTGCCAGGGTAGCCAAAGCCTAGATGTGCTACAGCGGCACAGCTGCATTGGTGAAGCTGCACTGCTGTTACGTTTCTAGACCTTAGTAACACATACAAGAACTGTGGGATTCATTTGGAAGTAAGGCACGGCAGAAGTGTTACTTCACTGATCATAAGCTCTGTGTCTAGAAGTATTGCAGGGGTTAAAAAGACAGCTCAATTATATTAAGAACGAGGAGTACTTGTGGCACCTTAGAGACTAATACATTTATTTGGGCATAAGCTTTTGTGGGCTAAAACCCACTTCATCAGATGCATGGAGGGGAAAATACAGTAGGAAGAGATATATATATACAGAGAACATTAAAAGATGGGAGTTTTCATGTTCTCTGTATATATATATATATCTTCTTACTGTATTTTCCACTCCAGACATCTGATGAAGTGGGTTTTAGCCCACGAAAGCTTATGCCCAAATAAATTTGTTAGTCTCTAAGGTGCCACAAGTACTCCTCATTCTTTTTGCTGATATAGACTAACATGGCTACCACGCTGAAACCTGTCACCAATTATATTAATAAACTTTCCACACTTCCTCCTGATTTTTCAGAAAGCATTTACTCAAGAAGCCTTCCTACGAGTAACTAATGTCCAATAACTGTCACTGGGAAGTTTTGCTAATGTCCAGAAAACAAACAACTGTCTAAAATCATGTTGACCCAGTGGCACTGATATTTGCTCTGTAATAGAAAGAATACCTGCTTCATGTAGGTTATAAAATCCATCACTCTGTCATGAGCCATTTAACTTGGATATTAACTGCTGAAATTAACGCAAGTCCTTGGCTTGGAAAGATCAGACGCAGACACTGCATTGCATCAGTTGTGTTCTGTCGAGCCATTGCCTGCTGGGGATTGGCTGAAGGTAGGATTCTGCCCTGAGTACTGAAGGGGGCGCACAGGAGCTGTGGGGCTGCTGGAGCCCCTTGGAGGAATTCTGTCTATGAAACTCCCCATGGAGCTGTAGCTCAGACATCGCTGCAGAGGGGGAAGGGCCATGGCTCTGCCCTCAGGTTGTCCCTGAATTCCCCATGCCTTTCAGACATGGCCCAAGGAGGAACTAATGGGGATTTCACCCCCCCAACCCCACCCCCCGGTGGGATTCCGGCTTGCCCAGTGGTACAAGGGGAGGGAGTTAGACAGCACTTGCTATGGGTTATTTAGCACACACTTGCCAGGATGTTGAGGGGTGAACTGGCAGCATGGGGTAGGCAGACAGAAAATGTGGACACATCTGGAACTTAGAAAAGGCAAAGACAAGTTGCCCTGCTGGGGACAAAGGGGAGAGGGGCTTTCGTTCAGTTTGTCCCAGGCAAGTAAATAAATGTCTCCCTGGCCCCACTGACCTTCATCTGCCCCCAAATCCTCTCAAAGTAAAACACAGCTGAATTGATGTAATGGGACTCCTGACATGTAGCCAACAGGTGAGTCCATCAGCACAACCTACTTCCTTCCAAAGCTCCCCCTCCTATTTCCCAGCAGGCCTTACAAGAATTACAGATATGGCTGATGGCAGGGACTACATTTCCCATCACACCTGCTGTCCTGGCTCTCTGGGGGAGCCTGGCTGGGAACCACCCAGAACCCAGGGGTTAAAGTCAATTGAACGAGAAGGGGGAGCTCTCATCACTCCAGCCAAGGAGTGGGGACACCCCAGGCTAGGGAGAGGAGGGGGCTCTCCCTTCCAATTTTAGCAGTGGGTTGGGGAGGAGGAAGCCATGGTCCACACTCTCCCTATTGTTTTATCTCCTGCCCACCCAGCTAATGGAACTCCAGGCTCGGGCCCTAAAGCCAGGTCAGCAGCACGGGTGCTATACAACCTCAGACCACTTTCCCCTCAGGAGTCACGTCCTCTGCCCCAGAGATGTTGTCCCAGGAAAACCTGGCCCCGAGGGCTGCCTTCAATGGGTGGGTACAGCCTGTTAAGGCAAACATGGTGCCTATCTAAATACAAAGGAGCCAAGTTCTTAGCATGGAACAAGTCACCTTGTATTTCAAGAGACACCCACTCCCCTTCCCCTGCACCTGTGGCACCTCTATCTGGGGTCTTGTTGTCTCTCCTAAGCTCAGTGTGAACAAGTGGGATCACAATTGGATGGGGGGCCTTGTCAAGGACAACACAGGAGGTAGTGCTAACTATTCAGTCAGTTGTGCTTGTTGCTGTGTATTATGGCTGGGGGTGCGGTGTTGCCTTTTGATGAGCCATACAGCCAAGGTTCTCACCACTTGAGTTCATCGATGATCCCCTGGCACTTTTTAGAAGAGTAGGAATGGCTCTGTTCCATCCCATCGCCCTAACTCCCCCTGCGCCTTCATGTGGATGTGGGACATAGCAGAACATCTGCATTTTACAAGACTGCAGATCAACTGGTGGAACAAGTGGTTTCTTGCTAGAGATGGCAAAGTTTGCAATGCCCTGTGGGATGGCAGGTGCAATGGAGCAAAATGATCCTTACAACATAGATAGATGTAAAGGACCTAGGGGTTACAGTGGACGAGAAGCTGGCTATGAGTCCACAGTGTGCCCTTGTTGCCAAGAAGGCTAACGGCATTTTGGGCTGTATAAGATTGAGGGACGTGATCATTCCCCTCTATTTGGCATTGGTGAGGCCTCATCTGGAGTACTGTGTCCAGTTTTGGGCTCCACACTACAAGAAGGATGCTGAAAAATTGAAGAGTCCAGCGGAGGGCAACAAAAATGATTAGGGGGCTGGAGCACATGATTTATGAGGCGAGGCTGAGGGAACTGGGATTATTTAGTCTGCAGAAGAGAAGAATGAGGGGGGATTTGGTAGCTGCTTTCAACTACCTGAAAGGCGGTTCCAAAGAGGATGGATCTAGACTGTTCTCAATGGTACCAGGTGACAGAACAAGGAGTAATGGTCTCAAGTTGCAATGGGAGAGGTTTAAGTTGTATATTAGGAAAAACTTTTTCACTAGGAGGGTGGTGAAGCACTGGAATGGGTTACCTAGGGGGTGGTGGAATCTCCTTCCTTAGAGGTTTTTAAGGTCTAGCTTGACAAAGCCCTGGCTGGGATGATCTAGTTGGGGATTGGTCCTGCTTTGAGCAGGGGGTTGGACTAGATGACCTCCTGAGGTCCCTTCCAACCCTGAGATTCTATGATTCTATGACACAGTAATTGACTAACGAGGCTAATGGGTGAGTGCTACTGCACTCAGGGTTAATCCATCAATACCTGCCCCACAGCCCTACTTGCTCCTTTCCTTTCCTACTTTCCCTTCTCTGCCTATCCCCTATGTTTTCAACTCCATCCTTACTCCAGTGTTTTGGCAACTATCTGCACTTCCCCCAGGGCACAGGAATTCCTGATCCTCCCCCCCCAACCCCCCCAGCTGCCAATAATTCCCCCCCTCATTCCTGAAAAGAAAAATAGATCCAGGATCAAAGGGGTTAATGAACCCATTCACACAATCTGCAGTTTCCCACGGGTCGTGGACATTTCCCACCCTCAAGAACAGGCTAGTTTAGAGCCCAGCTCTTAATGTCAAGCACAAGATATTGGGCTCACTACAGGAGTAACTGGGTGAAATGTAACTGGCCTGTGATATACAGGCAGTCAGACAGTTGATCTAATGGCCCCGTCTGGCCTTAAATGCTAACGCTAATGCTTTCAGTGCAATTGCCCTGATCAGGCCTGACCAAAGCAGCATGTTCAATATGCCCCTCAGAGACTTCTCATAACTGGCAATAATGTCTTGCTTGGAAGGCCATGGGCAGTGCTCATGAAACAAAGAGAGGGGGATCTCCCAGGCATCTCCTGGCTCTTTGTTTGAAGATGAATACAGTACAAAAATGAAACGATGGTGATTTGCACAGGCCTCTGGCATCATTTGGGCCCGGGTGCTTTTACACTTTAATCCGATTCCTGTTTCTGGGTTTTGGGGGTTTTTTTTGTTTTTTTTTTGCTGAGGTGACTACCCATTTAGCACAATAAACACTCAGGGTTAAAGGTCAAAGATGGGAGACAGAATCAAAGCCCCCAGATCCCAATGGTTAATGCTGCTGCCCGTAGGGCTCAGAACTTCATTTCAGGGATCCCAGGATTAGGGATCTCAGCATTGGGGTTGATCTCCCATATGAAGCACAGGGAAACGAATTCAGCAGCAGCAAATTGCTCCTTGGGGCTTGGGGCTGGATTTGTGGAAGAAGGCCACATATGAATCTAAACGTCATGACCAGCTTCTGTCTATGGACCAGATTCTGCTTCCCTCACTCACGCTGATTAATAACTTACTTCACAAGTCGCTTTGGGCAACTTGCGAAGCAAGGTACTAATCAGTGTAAGGGCAGCAGATTCTGGTCCTTATGGGTCCTGATCCTGCAAGGACCTGAGCATCCACAAGGCCCACTGACAGCAATTGAGAGCCCCTCAACCTTTGGAAGTATCAGGCCCTCTAAAGAGGCCAAAATAATACCCGAGATGTAAGCACCTGTTTTCTCCAGTTTTGGAGAAACTTTGGATCCCAACTTCAGGGTGTTGGGTTCACCTTATTGTTCATGGAGACTTTTACCTTCAGCACTAAGGAAGGGCCAGATTCCAAGCTGGTGTGGATCAGGGAACCTCTCTTGCTGCCAATGGCACTGTGAGGTTTACACCATCTGGGAATCGGCCCTGAATTGTGTCATCACTAGAGCTGGTTGAAAATGTTTTTATCAAAGCGGTTTTTCAACAGGAAATGCCATTTTGGTTAAACTGAAATTTTTTCATGATATTGTCTCACTTTCCATGAAATTTTGTTTAGAAAAAGAATCGGGGGGAAAAACATGTTGACGTTTCGGAGAGGACAGCTCTAACTTTTCGTTTCACAACCTCTTTCTCTTTCAAAATGTAATGTATTTTATATACATTTGTTTTAAAAAGGACAAAAAAAATGGTCAAAATGAAACATGATTTTTTAGATGCTGGGTTTTCATCCCGAATGGTGACGAATATTTTTTTCAAAAGCTAGACATTTTTCAGGGATGGAAAATCCATTTTCCTACCAGCACTACATTATCACAAAGCTGATTGTGGCTTTAGACCCAGTGAAGGTACAGATCCCCAACTGCTGTGAATGAGGGAGCCTCTTTTGAAGGCAATGGCACTGTGGGGGTTATGCCAGCCGAGGATCCAGAGCTGGTTGTGACACCACATTATCTGAAGCTGACACTGGCTTGTCTCCTTCCTCCCCCAGGGAGCCCTCTGTGCTCTTGCTGCGTTCCAGACCCCATGGGCCTCTCCTTCCTCCCCACCTATGGCTGCCAAAGCAACCGTACAGCCAGCGTGGCAGCACTGCGCATGAAAGCGCGGGAACACTCGGAGGCCGTGCTGCAGTCCGCCAACCTCCTGCCGTCCACCAGCAGCAGCCCCACCCCCCCGGCCAAACCTGGCCCAGAGAACAGCCAGGATAACAGGTCGTCTCCGGCCAAGGAACAGATGGATGGGGATAAGAGCGTATGAGGATGGATGATCCCCCCGCACCAGCTCCTTGCAACGAACCCTTGGCCTCAACCTCGGGAAACGCCATGTAATGGACTGTGATGTGGGCCCTTCCAAACCACATGCTGTGAGGCCACCATGGATCCTGAGGATCCAGAGCAAATATGAGAGGACTGCGGCTGCACGTCACACATCCCTGCTTTCCTGATGCCGCTGTAGATTTATTCCTTTGATTTACTGGCACCTTCTGTGTTTGGAACCATCCATGATACCATCTTTAGCCTCCTTGCATCCCAGTGATACCAAATCATTCAGGGCTCTGGCCTGCTCCCACTGAACTCAGCGATGCCCCCTGGCATTGGCTTTGTCAGGAGCAGGATTGACCCCAAACACCTCTGGCCTGGCCTGGGACAGTGCCTCAGGGTAGGCCGGGCCTTCCCGACTTGGAGTGAGGGACAGGTGGGTCTTTACCTGGCTCTGAGCTTCCTTTGCGTGACGAGCCCTCACTTCCCAGAGGAGAGGTAGCAGCACTCAGGAGTCCCCTGGGTGCCTCTCACAGAGCATCTGCCTCTCAAAATGGTGGTGCCTAGAAAATGACAGACAGCTCAGGGGCAGAAAGCCACATATCACTGCCATTGGCCATGCACCTTCACCTCTAGCGGGGAGGGAGTTGGGCACAGGGGGCTGGTGGGGGGAGACTCAGCAGTGCTAACTAGTGCCGAGCCTTGCAGTGGAACTCCCCAGCTCTGCTCTTGGCCAAGCCAGCCAAAACCACTGAGCTGCAGGGCTGTAACACATCATGGCTGTAACACAGCATGGCTCCTGCTGCCTCTGGTGCAATGGCGAACCAAGCCACAGAGGCACGGTGTGTTTGGGGGCTGCCCTGGCCCATTTAGCTCTACCCCAGAGGAGAGCACATAACCCTTTGTATGCCAGTTTTGCCTGCTACTTTCCACTGTCACCAACTTTCACTGAATCTGTCCCAGCCAGCCTCAGTCTGAAAAGCAGAAAACAGAGTCAAACTCATTCCAATCATACTAAAAAGAGTGAAACTTTCATTGAGCGTTTCAGTGGAATACAGTGATCACCAGCAAAATGAAATTGCTAGTGACTGAAATCCCAGCACTGGGCTCCATGTTAATGTTTTTCCATTGTTTGTGGTACTTCCTGTATCCACTATAGGAAATGCTGGAAGTACCACGGCAGCATGAATAACGCTCAAGCAGCAATGTCAGCATTGTACTGGAGATGGCAGTCATTTCTGGGAATTTTACATATCAGCTTTTAGTAGGTGGGATTGTTGAGCTTTGAAAAAAGTTCTAGGACAATTCCATATCATTCTGCAAATGTGTTTCGAAAGAGAAGATGGCAAACGGAGTTGCAAAAGGGCAAACGCTTCCTTGTGTGTTGTATTTTTAATAAAGAGGAAGAAAGGATCTCTGGATATTCCTTTATTCTAGCCAAAAGCAGGCTGTCCTGTCTCCTGATGCTTGTCAGTTTACTTTGTTAGCTTAATTTGTTGGCTGTATGCACAGTGAGAAAGAGAAATTGATCCTACTGGAAATATAATCTTCTATCCAGCCTGAAACTCACCGTAAACATAGTAGCATATGAACTAATACTCTAGAACTCAATCTAAACTGCACTGAAGTTAATGGAAAGACTCCATTGACTTCAATGGTCTTTGGATCAGGGCCTAAATTAATCAGGTTACAGAGCCAAAATCAGCCCTTGTGCAAATGGGGAAAATTCCACTGAAGATAATGGAGCTGTGCTGCTTATTGTAAGGGCTGAATTTGACCCACGATGTCAGCCAAGCAATGTCTGCAATGCTGCATTATCCACCCAGGCACTGTGCTATCACTTTGGATCTCATCCTGTGTCATGTGTGCTGAGAGCCTCCTTAGTTAGACAGGGTGGTGCTCCGCACTTTGTAGGACTTGACTCTTCTGGAGTTCTGCTCCGGTGAGCCATGCCTGGAATAGGACTGTGCTGACTGCTATTGACAGCAAAATTCCTGCTCCTGCCTGTAGGATCTCAGCCCAGGAGTTTCACAGAACCTCATGACCCCTTCAGGATGCAAAGGGAGGGACTCTGTTGGTTAACGGTGTCTCACCAACCCTGCTCTTTGGCAGGATTTTGTTAGCCCTAAACTATCGCTCGTTAGAAAGCTGAGAGGGGGAACGAACATGCAGGCCTGGTCTCTAAAGGCTCAGTCCTGCAATCCTAAATGCCCTGAACTCCCATTGACTTTGAGGGGGTCGAGACCCCTCAGCACGTATCAGGAATGGGCCACGAGTGAAGGGCAAATGCAGGCAAAAGGCGCAATCCCGCTCCCGTTGACACAGGCTGATCCGGGATACAGTTTTTTATCTGTCTGTCAGTCTGGTCACAAGGAAAATTCCAGTGGGTCTGACACTGGTAGAATGGGATTCATTTTTGAATTTGGCCCTTCTTGAACTTTTTTTCCTGCACTGATGCTAAAACCATGTTCTAACAAAGGGGGAATGTGCAATAGCTTGTGATCGTTATTGTTCCAACGCTGCTGAACGGTAAGTAATGAAGATTTCACTGACTGTAAATTATGTCTCAATTCAAGCTATTATTATTCATTTAAACAACAGCAACAAACCAACTCCTTCCTACCACCAAAGGAAAAAAAGAGCCTATGTCCTAAGGGACGGGAGAAATCACTGTTTTCATAGTGATCTCTCTGGTGTTTTAGATTTCTGAAGAAATAAAAAAAGATCTGTCTAAAATGGGCAAACCCAACTTCATTTCAACATAATTACTTTGCATTCAGTTACACTCCAGCCCCTCTGTACACTAACTCTTCAATCTAATTGTTTGATTAAACTCGTATTTCCTCCAGAAAGGTACATAAATAAGTGAATTGTTGAGCAAATTAAGAATACTTAACAGCATTGCATCTGAAAAGTAGTTACGCTGATTAAATTTTCTGTCCTTGAGGATTTTCAGGAAATTACTTTTGATCGTCAATAACACAATTAAGTAAACTACACGCACATTAGCATGAATAATTGATAAGAAATTATGTATTACCACGAAGCACTGATTTAATAATTCATGATGCGACACTCTAGTGACTGTGCAAAACTGGATAACATCAAAAAGTCTGCCTGATGTTGCTGGAAACGCTGCAATTACAAATGACACCATAGTTTTGTTGTACAATAAAGAAAAGTATCTGATGCATGTTGTAGTTTCTGTTTGTTTAATAAACAAATACATTTAGAAAAACAACACCAAGAAGAGTTCTGTATTGTTTTCATTCATGGCAGTTTCTCCATGAAAGGTTGTGTTCTCTTATTGATCAAATGCTGATTCTGCTTAACCATCAAAGTTATTGGAATGGGAAGTCTACTCCAGGATATGTGGTTGAAGCCCTGCTATCTTGCAGTTTTTCAGAACTAGGCGGCTCAGAGCTTTGCAGAGTATATTGTAGGGAACAAACGTGGTGGGATGACTCAATAGGTCTTTTGACTGCCCAGTTTCGGATGGTTCTGCTATTCCAATATGACGCCAAGGTGCTAACTCCAAGCAGCACTAAACACAGAATTTGGATTTGCACTTCCTGGGTTTACAGAACACCATCCAGCTGAGTCCCCAAAGCATTTCACAAACAACTCTTGTAACTTCATTTAGAAGAAAGTAGATATTCTCATCCTCATTTAATACAGAGAGTCAAATTCTGCTCTTAGTTACAGCTGTGTAAATCCAGAGTTTGGTGGAATTATTTGGATTTATACCTGTGTAATACAGGGAAGGATTTGTGCCACAGAGAGTAAGCGACTTGCTCAAGGTCACAGGGTGACACAGTAGCAGAGGCAAGGCTAGAATCTAAGAGTCCTTAGTCTTGGGCCCCACTTTAAACACTACGCCTCACTCTCTTCCAAACTGAGGAATCTCACTGCAAATGGGATACCCAGCTGCTGTCTGTGCTAAGTGTACTTGGAGATGTCACATAGATATATCAGAGCCATGCCCCTTAAACCACTACTGTAACGGTTGTCTCAGTATCACTATGATTAAGTCTGGCCTTTAAAAGTTTATAACTCAGCTATAAAAAGTCACTCAGGCTGAAACCTGGCACAAAAGGCCCTGGCCCCAGGGGATGATTTATACACACACAATTCAAAACCAGCAGAGACTATATTTTTCAGTTCTGGGAGTGAAAACTAGAAGCCTCAGGTTTGGGAGGCATTTCACATGCAAAGAATTTTTTGAAATGACTTACTTCAGTTTGGGCTAAAGTCAATCGAGATTTAATTGTTCACTAATTGATATCACTAGTGTGAGCCAGGTGTAGTGTGAACAAGCTAAATGCACACTTCACCTACGTCATGCTGGCAAAGAAACCTCAGTCCTGCCCTGGACACACACACACACTCTTGATGCCCCTTAGTCCTGACCCAGAGCTCAGTCTCGGCATCCACCACAAACACAGCTCAGATGATGTCCCTCAACCCCACCCGGAAGCCTCCCCCTCGGCTACTATCACAGGCTTTACTCCCCGCCCCCCTGAAGCTCCATCAACATCCCTCCTTCAGTCTTGCCCACCACCCTCGCTATTCCAGTCTGGGATTCTACCAAGAGTCCTGTGACAGAGTGCTGAGCTCTGACAGGTGGGTCAGCACTCTGATGTCTGTAGCCTCAATTAGTTCCCCCAGTCACAGCTGATGGAATAATTAACTAACCAGAAGGAGAGGCTGGGGAGGTAAGGAACTAATCAGCCCTCAGCTGACCAACCTGATAAAAACCCAGGATGGCCGTGTTACCGGGGACAAGGACAAGGCTAGCTGAGCCTGCAATGAAGGAGCTCCCTAAAGAGAATGAGGCCTCCTAGGGTCCTAGCAAAGAAGGGCTGAATGGAGTAGAGGTTAAAACTGTGGTGTCGCACTACACTGGTGTTGATGGATGGGGTTAGAATCACATGCAGTCTGAACCCAAAAATAAAGTGGGACTGAGCAGTTTTGGGGGCATCAGAGGATGCGGGTAAAGCATAGCCCCATCATAGGTCCCAATTAATTGCTGTTGATGCCTGGGAGGTGCAATTTGCCAGTGGAGCCCTGTTGAGGAGGGAGAAGGTTCACTCACAGGGAAGATCATTACCATTTCCCTCATGTTGGGTTAAAGTGGGTGCAGCTGCTCTAGGGATAGCAGGGAACCTTTCTATTATAGCCACAAATTAAAGGTCTGATCCAAGCCCATCCAGGCTGGTCCATTGGAGTCTTTCCATTGACTTTGCTGAGCTTTGGATCAGGCCCTGATGCAGCCGCTCCAGAGAAATCTCTGATCCCCGCCAAGCCAACTGGCAAGGAGAGATTAGCAGGCATGCTCTGATTTGCTGCAATGGTATTTCAGAAAGAGCTAATACTGTTCTCTTCTGCATCAATCAGCGCTCCCTTGTTTGCATGTAACTAGCTAACATTGCATAACTGGTCCACATGGCTGCTGCCAGTCACCCATGATGAGGCTGGCTGGCTGTTACACCACCCTCCTCTGCCTGCTCCCATTCTGAGCCCCAGCTCCAGAGTCCAGCAGCAGCAGTGTCAAGATCCCCCCCTGGGAGGGATAGCTCAGTGGTTTGAGCATTGGCCTGCTAAACTCAGGGTTGTGAGTTCAATCCTTGAGGGGGCCATTTAGGGATCTGGGGCAAAAATTGGGGCTTGGCCCTGCTTTGAGCAGGGGGTTGGACTAGATCACCTCCTAAGGTCCCTTCCAACCCTGATATTCTATGATTCTCTCCCTGTAGCAACGCAGTAGTGGAGGCAGCAGCATCTGCCCAAGTAATTCCCGAAGAAGGCAGGTCAGGATTGAGGGTGGAAGGGCGAGACTGACAGAGTCCTGGGCCTATGAGGGAGAAATAAAGTTCGGGCACACAGGAAAGTAGGTAAGAGACTGGCAGTGGCCCCAATTGCCTGGCGTAAGCTCTTCAGGTCCAGACCCCAAGGCTCTTGACACTACTGCAATATCAATGTGTAATGACACAGCAGTGTCAATGGTGACTGAGTGCACTGGTTGTTGCACTGGGCTGGCTGCTGTTCTGGGGGACAATGCTGTTAACGGGGTTGGGGTTAGTATCATGTCATGGGAGCATCTCTGTCGGGTGGCATCCAGATCTGCCAAGTAGCGCTATGATGGGGTCTATACTGACCTCATCCTGGCTCTGCTGGGATTAATGGGGGCCTGAAAGGCCAATTAACCCACCTGCTTGCATATAAGGTGGGTGGGGGCAGGCCTAATTAAAGAGGAAGCCCAGCTGGGGAGGAGCTTGGTGGTGCTATAAAGGCACAAAGCCTGGAGCAGAAGAGGGTTGTACAGGAAAGAAGGGAGAATTCATCAGCCAGTCTCTTGGCTGTGGAGGAATACAAAGGAGTAGCAGGAGCTGGTGCAGAGCAGGTTGTGATGGAGCTGTCTGGAGCTGGGATACTCTGCCGGGTAGATGGCTTGTGCGGGGCTCAGAGGTAAAGGGGAAGAACTGGCTCAGCCAGGGAGAGACAGAGCTCGAGAACAGGAGGACCACCCTGGTGGGGTGTGGCAGAGGTAGGACTTGGGCAGGAGGAGGGACCTGGGGAGTGGAACACTGTAAGGAGCCTGAGGGTTGTGGTGGATCAGGACCGCAATCCTGGGCAGGATCTGGACTTCCAGGGAGAGAGTCCTGGGAGGTGTTCAGAGGAACAGAGCAAGGGAGAAGGGTGGCCATGGGAGAGGCCTGCTGACAGGCTGCAGTAGGAGGAGTCCATGGAGATAGCTTCAAGGAGTCTGACAGAGCTTGGCTGTTGGTTATTGGGTCCCTGGACTAGAACCCAGCATAGTGGGAGGGCCTGGGATCCCCTACCAGCCAGCAGGAAAGTGGCCTGGTGCCCCCGGCAGTACGGGGATAAGGACACTTTAAAGCCCTGAGAGAAGGGTGGAAGGACCCTGGGGCCCAACACTGGGGCTGAAGACTCTCCTGTAAGGATGATGGACTTGTTAGTAATAAATGTTGTGTTGGTATTGTTTACATGTGTTTAATTAGCTGTTTTAATAGTGTGTATAAAGTAAAGGTTATGTAAATCACTGGTTTTAATGAAATCCAATATGGAGTATATCATCTGTGACTCTCGGACTCCATCTCTGTGAGCAGACTAGCTTACTGTTAAAGACACTGGATTTCCCTGGCTCAAACCGGACTCAACCAGTTTTTCCTGCCAAAAAGGCTATATAAGGACTTGCTCAGCACCTGGGCTGTCCATTCCAGCGGCAGCACCTGCACGGTCGGGTCTTCCTAACGCTCCAGAGCTAGAGAGAAGACACCATCTATCCTGCAGCGAGGTTAAGGAAGGAGAGGCCTGTCCTCACTGCCTCCACCACAGCAAACTGAATCCATTTTACCTCTGGAGGGTCCTGCTTTCCTGGTGTCCATCATCCCGGAGGGTCTCCCTGCCCGAAACAAAATCCAACAGTCGTCGGGACTCCCCAGTAGCCCTCCTCGAAGGCTCCAAATCAGCCGGAGAGTAGAAGGTCCTGGGCTTCGCCTCTGTGCGCTGTGTCCACTGCGCCTGAATTGTAGGAAAAGGTTTCTGCGTTGGGGTTTTATTTATTGTTTCCCTGAGTACCAAGGGAGGTTTTGTGGGTCTGAGCTTCAAGCTTCTGAAGCCAGTCACTGAATCACTGTATGGTTAAGTCTGAGTTTCTTCCCTCCGTTTTTCCAGTTCTCTGTACCTTTACCCTTAATATTCTTACCTTTGTTGCACCATATTACCTCGTCTTTTCTTCATTTTAATTACATCACACAGGGAGGGAGGGACACCCTTATTGTAAGCTAAATCCACTGGTGACAGAGGGAGCTGAGTCTGCTCTTCTGAGAAAAGGGGCTTTCCTTTTCTATCTTTCCCCCCTACCATTTCTCGAGTACTTTCTCTCCCTGAAGCGTTACCTTCTTCCCCTTGGGGTAACAGACTCTTACCCGTTGGACTTTTTGTTTTCCCAGAAGGGGTGGGGCAGTGTGTGACCTGGTTGGAGGCTGAGTAAGAAGAGGCTGATTGCTGCAGAGCCAGTGGCTGTAGGCAGGGGGTGCTAGACAGGACCGGGTTTACAATGGTGCCAGGGCCTGCCCCAGCCTGCTCCACTTGTCCTGCACTCCAAGACCCTGCTGGATCCCCTCTTCCCCCCCCCCCCCACTTGCTCCTCTTGGCCTGCTCACCGGCCAGCTAAGGGCTCCTCTCCACACCCTGGCCCCACCCATCGGCTTCTCTCTGCCTCTTGGCCAGACCCCAGTGCACCTCTGGCTCCAGGCAGTCTCTGCTTCCCACTACCTGTGAGGCCCCACCTGTCTCCCCAGATCTGAGATGCCTGGGACTGGTGCAGAAGCCTGGCCAGTTTTTTTTGGGGGGGGACACAGTGTGGGGGGGCTTGGCTGGGCCCCTCCAGGCAAGTGGGTCCTGAGGGAGCCCAGTTGGGGCAGGCCCTGGCCTGGCTGATCGTGCCACTCCCGAGGGACCAGAGCAATTCTCCACCCTAAAACCAGCCCTGGCCCCTGGCTGCGCTGCCGGCTCAGCCTGGCAGAGACAGTCGCCTCCCAGCAAGGCTGGTGAGTGCGGCCAGGAGGCAGGGCATGGGGAGAGTGGGTCTCTGGAGGGCCTTGTGGGGCATGCTGGGCTGTGAGGGAGAGGAGAAGATCTGTGTGTGTTGGGGCACTAGGGAGTGGGAGTGCTGGGCAGTTGTGAGGCGAGGGAGGGCACTGTGCAGGGGTGGTGTTGTGCAGGGTGCTGTGCATTTTTGGCTGGGTCTGCATGGGGTGGCACTGCCATAGCAGGTCTGGGGAATCTCTGGCCATAAGGAATCGGGGGTGGGGTGTTCCGGTGTTGGGCGGGGAGGGCTGTGTGGCATGACATGGACCCACCCCCGAGGGGAAGGGGCACACTGGAAGTACAGGGTTAAGCGGGCCATTGTGTGTGTGGCAACTGCCTGTTTGTAAATAGTGCCCTCACACTGGGCGGAGCAGGACCCCCCCCCCCCATCCCCACCCCATGCTAGTTTGGTGCCAGGCGCACAAAAGGTTAATCCGGCCCTGGTGCTAGAGAGGAGGAGCACCAGATGCCTGCTGGCAGGGCAGCATGTGTGGGAAGCTTGTACTACTGCTGCCCTGTAGATAAATTGAAGGCTTCATTGGCCAGGGCTCTCTGGCTCCTGCCTTTCACCAGCTCTGAGTATAGGCACTATTTTTTAAGCCTGCATTTTAAAATCTGGCAGAGGAAGAATGGTCTAGATGTTAGGACACTAGCCAGAGATGTGGGGTCAATTCCCTGTGCTGCCACAGACTCCCTGTGCAACCTTGTGTAAGTCGCTGAGTCCCTCTGTGCCTCAGTTTTCCCCATCTGTAAAATGGGGATAACAGCCCTGCCCTCCCAGGGAAGCTGTGAGGATAAATAAATTTAAAATAGTGAGATGCTCAGGTGATGGATCGAGGGGCCACTGAAGTACCTTAGATAGATTGTTTATGGCTATATGCAAACTTGTTGCAAAACATGCAAGTGAGCTCACTATATATTTGCATAAAATGTCACAAATCGCTATAATAGCCCTAACTGGCTTTTGGGAAGAAGAGTGTCACCTGTGTTCTAGGTTCTGGTGGCTTTCCTCTTTCTCCTTGTACTGAGGGCCCTGCCGTGGTGTATCCTTCAGTGGCCAGGAAGGGGCCTTTGCGGTCCTTGACAGCACACAGCTGGTTTACAGTGTGCTTGGAAAGCAGGCCAGTGTGAGTGTGTGTGTGTGTGTTAGAGGATGTCTGGCAGCCAGAGGGAGGGCCCTAGTTGCCAGGGTGATATGCTCTTTATGACATCCCCCCTTCTGAAGAAGCCCAGGGGCTGACTCCCTGGGAAGGGAGAGGAGATCAAAGGCCAGTACATGATGGAAAAGATGGTGCATGCCAGGGAGGCAGGATATAAATGTTCCTCTGGGGCAGAATTAATACCTCTGGCCTCGGAGCTCAGACTGGTTGGGGGACTTCAGTGGTGCGTTTCATATGAAAAACAACTCCTGTAGCAGCAGTGGGTGAGGAAGGATGGTCTAGAAGATGGGGACTCAGGAGATCTGGATTCACTTCCCAGCTCAGCCACAGATTCCCTGTGTGACCTTGGGCAAGTCACTTCATCTGCCCTGTGCCTCTGTTCCCCATCTTCCCAATGGGGTTAATACATCCCCACCTCACAGGACTCTCACACTAACCAAGATAAATCCAGTCATGGTCCTGAGGTGCTTAGTTTCTATGGCAACGAGGGCCATGTAAGTACCTGGATAGAGAGTGCTCCCGAGCATCCTGCTGGGGAACTGGTTCAGGACTGACTGGAGGGAATAGCACCACCTACTGAAGTACCCATCCTACCCTCTGCAGCATCTGAGTTGTCTTGGAAGTTTCTCATCCTAGCCCCGATCCAACCCAAGCCTGGTTAGTGTGAGAGACCTGATAAGATCACACCATAAGGTTCGCTGTGTCTGTGGTTCCTTTGGCCTCCGGTGTGGCTGTCAGCCACAGGGTGCCATCATGTCAGGTGAAGAACACTGGTTTTTAAAATCCTCACCTCAGCTGGCTTAATGAATTTTCAGAGAAACCAATACAAATACAAGCTCCCTCAGGAGTGCCTGTGAAGTGTGTCCCCTTGGCTCATCCTGTCTCCTGGGTAAATACATGGGGAAACAGCAGAATCCAGTGTAGAGAGAAATGCGTGGAAGAAATATCCCGTGAAGAGAGGAGGACGAATGGCCGCTGGAAGTTGGATTCTAATACTGAATGATCTTGACTCAGTTGTCTGCGGCTTTTGCAGAGATGGGGCATAATTCAAAGAATAGCCCATCAGTTTTTATCCTGATTTTGAAATGAGCTTGCTTTTGATTGTTTGGGTTCATATTCCAGAGAGGCTTGAGTGGTTGAGTTTGGTACAAGTGTTGGTGGGCAGAGCATCTTTTCAGTTCAATCAGCGGCATATGCAACGGGAACGCCTACAAAACCAAGTGCCGATGATTTGAGTTTGTTTTTCATTGGATTGTTTTGCCACATGAAGTAACATGAGGTCTGATCTTCATGGGTTACCTCAGCTGAAAAACTGAGAGGAGACCAGATCTCATGCTGTTTCAGCCCCATAAATGGCTCCATGAGGCATTAAAACACACAAACAATCCTGTGATTAAACCTAATCATAAATAAAAACAAATACAAGAAGTAATTGGTGTCAAACCCCTGGCCCATGGGGCAGATCTGGCCTGTTTGATGTACTTATGTGACTTACATGACACATTCAGATTCTGCAGAATCTCTGCTTTCTCTCAGCTAGAAGTTTACTTTTTAGATTTCTTTATTGCAAAGAAAAGCTTCTGTATATGACCCAAGCATAAATGAAAGTGACATTTGCCAGAGTCTGCAGACAGCCTGAAACAATAGCTCTGAGAGGTGTGAACACTCATCGCCCCCCATGAATGTAATTGGGTTATTAATTGTCAGCATTAACTACATCATTGGCAATCATTTCAGCAGCTGGGGTGGCTGAGTGGGTGGGAGTGAGGCTGACATGATGGTATTTGGAAATTGCTGCAGGGCAAGAAATGCAGGAAGAACAAAAGAGAGACAGGCAGGTGTGTGAGAGAGAAACCGAGAAAAGAGGATGTGGGGAGGGAGAGAGAAGAGAAATGAGCAGAAATAGCTATAAGAGTAAGTGGGCCCTCTAGTTTTTTGGTTTTGTTTTTCTATTCCCCCCCCCCCCCCCCCACACACACACACACCCCGTGGTTTCTGGGAGGGAAGGGGGAGAAGCGGGAAGCCGTGCGCACAGGGGAGGGGGGGAGAAGAGGCGGGGATTTGGGAAAGGGGTTGTAATAGGTGTGGGGAGGGGGTGGAGTTGGGGTGGGGACTTTGGGGGAGGAGCTTGAAGGGGGACAGGGAAGGGATGAGAAGAGACGGAGCCAGGGCCGGTGCTTCGGAGGAGGTGAGTTGCTGCTGCGGGCGGGGGGGCGAGAGGCTGCCCCGGCCCGCGGATTAGCTGCTGCGGGCGGCGGGGGGGAAGGGAGCCGGCCGCAGGCAGGAGGTTGCCCCAGCCCACGGATTAGCTGCTGTAGGGAGCCGGCCGCGGGCGGGAGGCTGCCCCGGCCAGCAGATTAGCTGCCGCGGGTAGGGGGCTGCCCTGGGCGGCCCGCGGGTTAACTGCTGCGGGGAGCCGGCCGCGGCCCGCGGATTGGCTGGTGCGGATTAGTGGCCGCGGGGGGAGGGGAGGAGCCAGCCATGGGCAGGAGGCTGCCCCGGCCCACGGATTAGCTGCTGGGGGGAGCGGCGAGGCGGCCGCGGGCGGGGGGGCGGGAGGCTCGCCCGGCCTGCGGATTAGCTGCCATGGGGGAAGCGGGGGGGGGGGGGGAGCAGGGAGATGGCCGCGGACGGGAGGCTGCCCCGGCACGTGGGTTAGCTGCCTCGAGGGGGAGGGGAGTGTGGAGCCGCGCGATAAGGGGAGGAGGCGGAGAAGGGGAGGAGAAGGGGCGGGGCCTAATGGAAGGGGTGGAGTGGGGGCGGAGGCAGTGAGGGGGCGGGGTCAGTGATGCGACCCTCGGGCCAATGCACTAGTCCTCATGCGGCCCTCGTGGTAATTTGAGTTTGAGACCCCTGCTCTAGTATCTGAGCTCCAGCCAGTAGTGCATTAAGCAAAGTTACTAACATCTGTCGGGTGTGATTAAGTTTCCTCATCCTCTTTCCAGGGGGAGAATTGTGTGAGTGTTTTGTTTTGGTAGGGTACTGTTTTAGTTGTGGGGGGAGAGGGGAAGGGCAATGTTTGTTTTAATGGCTTTACTGCCCTGTGTTTCTACTAGTGAAGCGAAGGTAGGTTGAAGAAGTGCGCCAGGCACATGGAGAGGAAGGTGTGCTTAGTTCCTAATTGTGTTCGTTCCACAGCCTTGGCCCACTCCCTGAGTCAGGCACCTGCTGGGATGGGATGGAGTTTCCTAGCCAACCAGAGATGACAGAAAATGTTACTCGTGGTCACTGCTATGTAAGAACTTAGCATCAGTGAGGAATCCAGGTATATAAAATTATGAGTGGTGTGGAGGAAGTGAATAAGGAAAAGTTATTTACTTGTTCCCATAATAGAAGAACTAGGGGCCACCCAATGAAATTAGTGGGCAGCAGGTTTAAAACAAATAAAAGGAAGTTCTTCTTCTTCGAGTGCTTGCTCATATGTATTCCAGTTAGGTGTGCGCGCGCGGCGTGCACGATCGTCGGAAGATTTTTACCCTAGCAACACTCGGTGGGCCGGCTGGCGCCCCCTGGAGTGGCGCCGTTAGGTGCCCCGATATATACTGCAGCCGGCCCATCGCCCCCTCAGTTCCTTCTTACCGCCCGTGTCGGTCGTTGGAACAGTGGAGAGCAGCTCGCTGACCTCCACAGCCCTAGCTTCACAGCACTCGTTTATCTTTTAGATAGTTTAAGTACCGTTAATTAGTTGTTAATAGTTGTTGTTAGCAGTTATCTTACTCAGTGACAATAGTAGCTGGAGATAAGGGGCTTCTCCCCTTATCCCCAACCCGGTACCGGGCCAATGCCTGGCTCACCGGGATTCAAGCCTTGCTCGGCATGCCAGAAGCCGATGCCTACAGGAGATCCGCACGCCTCCTGTCTCAAGTGCCTCGGGGAGTCCCACCTTCCGGACAAGTGCCGCATTTGTAAGTCCTTCAAGCCGCGGACCAAAAAGGAGCGGGACTTTCGTTTGAAGCAGCTCCTTTTAGAGGCGTCTCTTAGCCCGATGTCGGCGCCACATCGTACCACGGCACCGACCCCGGCGGCCTCAACGTCTGTGGCACCGGAACGTCCAAGCTCCGGAAAAGAACCCAGGCACCGTCCCTCTCTACCCGGGACTTCACAGAGCCGCCCTCTGTCCCCGAGAGCCAAGAAGTCGGGAGGACCGACTAAGGCGCCGCTGCATGCGCAGCCAGCTCCAGACCCGCCTAGGTCTGTTGAGGCGCCCGCACCGCCAACTCCGGTACCGGAAGGACCGTTGAGTTCGGTGCCAGTGGTCTCCGTGCCACTTACTCCGGCCCTCCATAGGCCGTTGAGTCCGGCGCCGCCGTCAACACCGGCGCCGGCCCTGCCAACTCCGGCACCCGAGAGGCCGTTGAGTGCAGGTCAGCCTCTGCAGGCTCCGGTACCGACGACTCCGGTCCCGCGAGGGCCGTTGAGCTCGGTAACCGCCAGCTCCCCGGCACGCTCCGTGGTCGAGCTTCCGCTGCCGTCCACGCCGGACACCTTCGCAGCGGCGCGGGACCTGATCCAGATGACCGCTCCGGCACCGACCCTGCCTACAGTACCGCCGGTACGGATCATCACATCACGCGGCAAACCGGCCATCTTCCACCCGGTGCCGCAGGCAGAGACCAGCCAGCAGCAGCCACCTGCGTCTCCAAGGTACCGCTCGCAGTCCCGGCACGGATCTCGATCCCGGCGCCGTTCGTACTCGCGGTACCGCTCCAGGTCTCCATCCGCACGGAGGTATCCTGACTCCCGACGCCGCTCCCGGTCCCGCGGCCGGTCGACGCGCAGATCGCCGAGACGTTCCAGGTCCCGATCCGTGTCACGGTACCGAGATCATCGCAGATACCGATCCAGGTCCCGCCCCCGATCCGGCTCTCGACGCCGGTCACCATCCCGGCGCCGATCCGACTCTCGACGCCGATCCGGCTCCCGGCACCGGACACCATCCCGGTACCGATCCGGCTCACGGCACCGGACGCCATCCCGGCACCGATCAGGCTCCCGGTACCGGATACCATCCCGGCACCGGACCCCACCAAGGAGGCAGACCCTGGCCACGCAGACGTCACTGCATGGCTACTCTGCCCCACCCTGGCCTTCGCGCTCTGGATCCCGCTCTTCCAGAGCTGGCAGCGACCTCTATGCGGAGGACCGCACCATCAGCGACCAGGGTCACCTGCCAGAGACGGGGCAGGTTCAGGAGCGGTGGCCATTTTGGACCCCCATGGCCTACTACGAAGCCCAGAGGGTACCACCAAGAGCTCCTACCTCAACCACGTTGGAGCGTAGAGCGCCAGAGGCTACAGTCTCCCGACCTCCAGAGGCTACAGTCTCCAGGCCTCCGCCAGAGGTAGAGCAGCCAGAACCGGAGCCCCCAGCCCTGGGCTCCGAAGAAGTACCCGTCGAGGACCCGCTCGCCCAAGGCCTGTCCTCCTCCTCCTCCCCTGACGAGGCAGTGGCTGGAGCATCATCATCCGGCCCACCTCCCATCGATCTCAGGGACCATCAAGCCCTGCTCCGCAGGTTGGCCCTGAACATGGACCTCCAGATAGAAGAGGTCCCTGAACTAGAGGACCCCGTGGTGGACATCCTGACGACCGATGCCCCCACTAGGGTTGCCTTACCTTTTGTGCGGACCATCCTTGCCAACGCCACATCCATCTGGCAGACACCAGCATCAATACCCCCCCACTGCCAGGGGGGTAGAGAGAAAGTACATGGCCCCCCCGAGGGACTTTCAATACCTTTATACGCACCCCCCTCCGTGTTCGTTGGTGGTCCAATCCGTCAACGAGAGGGAGAGGAACGGCCAACAAGCCCCGGCCCCAAAGTCAAAGGACGCCAAGCGCCTAGACTTGTTTGGCAGGAAGATCTACTCAGGAGGGGGCCTACAGCTTCGTGCGGCGAACCAACAGGCACTCCTGAGCCGCTATGGTTATAACACCTGGGTCTCGATGGACAAATTTAAAGAGCTTATACCTCCAGAGTCCAGACAGGAGTATAAAGCCTTCGTGGAGGAGGGCAAAAAGCTGGCCAGGACATCGCTGCGGGCCTCCTTGGACATCGCCGACTCCGCTGCCAGAACCATCGCCTCCGGAGTCGCCATGCGGCGCATCTCCTGGTTGCAATCCTCCACCCTCCCAGCAGAGGTCCAGCACACTATCCAGGACCTACCCTTTGACGGGCAGGGCCTGTTTTCGGAGAAGACAGACCCTAAGCTGCAGACCTTAAAAGACGGTCGTACCATCATCCGCACGCTGGGGATGCATACCCCCGCCACGCAGCGCAGGCCCTTCCGGCCGTTCGTGCGACGCACCTACTTCCCTCCCCCACCACGTCAAGACTTTTACAGAAGGCCGCGTGGTCGAGGGGGTAGGAGACAGCAACCTGGCCGGCAGACCGGCCAGAGGCAGGGCCCCCACAAGCCATCGTCGGGGCCCAAACAAAATTTTTGAAGGGGCGCTCGAGGCCGGAGTACCAGTCCATACGGATCCTGCACTCCTGTTCCTGAACCGCCTCTCCCCCTTCTCCCCGGCGTGGTCGAATATCATCACGGACCGCTGGGTCTTACATACCGTCCAGGGGGGATACCGACTGCAGTTCGTCTCCCCGCCTTCGTCCCACCCTCCCACCCCGTCCCTCTTCAGGGACCCTTCTCACGAGCAACTCCTTATCCAGGAGGTGCACGAACTCCTTACTGTGGGAGCGGTGGAGGAGGTCCCGAGGGATCTCAGAGGCAAGGGATTCTACTCCCGTTATTTCCTAATCCCAAAGCCAAATGGGGGGCTACGTCCTATCCTGGACTTACGGGGTCTCAACAAGTTTATGGTAAAGTTGAAATTCCGTATGCTCTCCCTGGGCACTCTTATCCCCTCTATGGATCAGGGAGACTGGTACGCCGCCCTCGACATGAAGGACGCGTATTTCCACATTGCTATCTACCCACCTCACAGACGCTTCCTGCGCTTCGTAGTGGGCCAGAGACACTTCCAGTTCGCGGTCCTGCCACTCGGCCTCTCAACAGCACCGAGAGTCTTCACAAAGTGCATGGCAGTGGTAGCAGCCGCCCTTCGGCGTCAAAGAGTTTTGGTATTCCCCTACCTCGACGACTGGCTCCTCCGTGGCAACTCCGCCAACCAGGTCCAGTCCCACATTCGCAAGGCCATGGACATGTTCAACCGTCTGGGCCTCCTACTAAACGTAGAAAAGTCCACTTTGGTCCCAACACAGAGAATAGACTTCATAGGGGCTATACTGGACTCTACCCTCGCCAGGGCATTCCTCCCAGAGGCTCGCTTTCAAACGCTTGCAGCCGCCATACGCAGCCTCCAAGCTTTCCCAACTTCGACAGCCCGCTGCTGCCTCAGCCTCATGGGTCATATGGCATCATGCACCTTCGTGACAGCTCACGCCAGGTTACGCCTACGGCCCCTCCAAGCATGGCTGGCCTCCGCATACCGGCCACACAGGGACAACCTCGATATGATTCTGACGGTCCCACCGCAAGTCCTAGCCTCCCTCGATTGGTGGCTGGACCCCGCACATGTGATGTCAGGTGTTCCCTTTCATCCACCTCAGCCTTCCCGTGCCTTGACTACGGATGCGTCATCCCTCGGCTGGGGGGCTCACCTGCAGAACTTCCAAACGCAGGGCCTGTGGTCGGAGCAGGAGCTGACATTACACATCAATGTCAGAGAACTCCGAGCGGTACGTCTTGCCTGCCAAGCCTTCGCTCAACACTTACAGGGCCGCTGTGTCTCCATCCTTACAGACAACACGACGGCCATGCATTACATCAACAGACAGGGAGGGGCACACTCCCTTCCCCTCTGCCGAGAGGCAACTCAGCTCTGGGACTTTTGCATAGCCCGTTCCATTCACCCCGTGGCCTCGTTTCTCCCAGGAGTCCAGAACACCTTGGCGGACCGCCTGAGCAGGTCCTTCCAAACTCACGAGTGGTCCATTCGGCCAGACGTCATCCACTCTGTCTTCCAGAAGTGGGGGTTTCCCCAGATAGATCTCTTCGCGACTCGCGAGAACAGGAAATGCCAAGTGTTCTGCTCATTTCAGGGTCGCTCCCCAGGCTCCCTGACAGACGCTTTTCTCCATCCTTGGACAGACAACCTGGCCTATGCCTTCCCACCAGTTCCACTGGTCCACAGAGTCCTGCTCAAACTACGCAGGGACAAGGCCAGGATGATCCTGATTGCTCCAGCGTGGCCCAGGCAACACTGGTATACCACGCTCCTGGAGATGTCCGTGACAGACCCGATCCCTCTTCCGCAATGGCCGGACCTGATCACGCAGCAGCACGGCAGGCTCCATCATCCCGACCTGCAGTCCCTTCACCTCACGGCGTGGCTGCTGCATGGCTGAACCCGTCGGAGCTACAATGTTCCAGCCCTGTCCAGCACGTTCTGCTGAGCAGTAGGAAACCCTCCACCAGGTCCACCTACTCAGCTAAGTGGAAACATTTTTCCCTGTGGTGTGGCACTCGGGGCCTTAACCCCTTGCAGGTGCCGGTTCACACCATACTGGACTACCTCCTCTTACTAAAGGAGCAGGGTCTGGCTCTCTCGTCGCTAAAAGTCCACCTAGCGGCAATTTCAGCTTTTCACCCCCGGGACGGGGCGGGTTCTGTTTTCTCCAACCCCATGGTCACCAGGTTCCTTAAGGGGTTAGAACGGCTGCACCCGCTGGTGCGCCGCCCGGTCCCTACATGGGACCTCAACCTAGTCATTACCAGGCTCATGGGTGCCCCATTCGAGCCCATGGCCACTTGCTCCATGCTGTATCTCTCATGGAAAACGGCCTTTCTAGTAGCCATCACCTCGGCTAGACGCGTCTCTGAGCTCAGAGCGCTTACTTCGGAACTACCTTATACGGTGTTCCATAGGGATAAAGTACAGCTCAGGCCACACCCGGCTTTCCTGCCCAAGGTAGTGTCGGCCTTCCATATTAACCAAGACATTTTTCTACCTGTCTTTTATCCTAAGCCCCATGCCTCCAGGAAGGAGCAGCAACTCCATTCCCTGGATGTCCGGAGAGCCCTCGCCTTCTACATCGAGAGGACAAAGCCGTTCCGGAAATCGACCCAGCTGTTCATCGCCGTGGCGGACCGGATGAAAGGCCTTCCCGTCTCTTCCCAGCGCATCTCGTCATGGATCACGTCGTGCATCCGCACATGCTATGACTTGGCAGGTGTCCCCACCATGCACACTACGGCCCACTCTACCCGAGCTCAGGCCTCGTCGTCTGCCTTCCTGGCACACATACCTATACAAGACATTTGTAGGGCCGCGACATGGTCGTCAGTACACACTTTTGCCTCGCACTATGCCATAGTGCAACATTCTAGAGACGACGCCGCTTTTGGTTCGGCGGTCCTAAACTCTGCTGTATCACAATCCGACCCCGCCTCCTAGGAATGGCTTGGGAGTCACCTAACTGGAATACATATGAGCAAGCACTCGAAGAAGAAAACACGGTTACTCACCGTAGTAACTAGTGTTCTTCGAGATGTGTTGCTCATATGTATTCCAAACCCGCCCTCCTTCCCCACTGTCGGAATAGCCGGCAAGAAGGAACTGAGGGGGCGATGGGCCGGCTGCAGTATATATCGGGGCACCTAATGGCGCCACTCCAGGGGGCGCCAGCCGGCCCACCGAGTGTTGCTAGGGTAAAAATCTTCCGACGATTGTGCACGCCGCGCGCGCGCACCTAACTGGAATACATATGAGCAACACATCTCAAAGAACACTAGTTACTACGGTGAGTAACCGTGTTTTCTTCACACAGCTCACCGTCAACCTACTCCTTGCCTGAGGAGGCTGAGAAGGCTAGGACTACAACAGGGTTTAAAAGAGAACTGGATAAATTCATGGAGATGAAGTCCATTAATGGCTATTAACCAGGATGGGTAAGGAATGGTGTCCTTAGCCTCTGTCTGTCAGCGGGGGGTGGAGGGGGTGGGGTGATGGATGACAGGAGAGAGATCACTTGATCATTACCTGTTAGTTCCATTCACTCTGGGGCACCTGGCATTGGCCACTGTCGGTGGACAGGATACGGGTTGGATGGACCTTTGGTCTGACCCAGTACGGCCAGTCTTATGTTCTTATGTTCCTGCTCTTGGAGGTGGAGGCCCCGCATTCAGTACCTACAGGCATCCCCGTGAACGTGCCTGAATTATTTCATAGGTGATAGTTTTGGTGTAGTGTTGTTGATTTTTGTGAAAAGTGGTTGACTTTGTCAGTGTTTTTCTTGTTTGTGAAAAATTTCATGAAATTTTCCATGGAAAATATTGTCAAAATGGTTACTAAAGCTTTCTGATTACTGAGGAGTGAGGCTTTGATACAAATTTTGATTAATAATAAAAAGAAAAACGGGTGTCTGTTTTGAGAAGAAAGCAACTTGGGAATTTCAGAGCTCGTCTCAAAGCTGGACTCTCATACAGCTCTACCGCCCAGGGGCATTATTACCACTGGGCATTGGTGCTGCTTGCATCCCTGCCTCTGGATCAAAGCCTAAGAACTACCTGGCCTAGCAACAGATAGGTGTGTGAGCAGGCAGAGGGAAAGGGCACTAGGTACCTGCTACTACCACTACAGGAGCAGGGAGTAGGGGAAGCTTTGGATCCAGTCCCCAATGTCCCAGCTAGGAGAGCTGAACCAGTGTGGCATGGGAGTTAATAATTTGTCACTGGGATAGACCACTAGCCCACAATCCTTTGGATGCCTTTTATAATCTTTGTGCCACGAGCTAGCCACAACATTCAGTTACCACAAAATGACCATGGACTAGTCTTGCTCCTCATGCTGTGGGAGCTGTGATGTGGATTGGGGGTGGAGTTGTGAATCTATACTTGACTCTCAATGCATAATTCAGGCCTCTTCCCATAATGCATTTGACACCCTTGCAGTAAATAAAAGAGCCGACTCGGTGCACATCCCTAAGCAGAATGCTTTGCAATTCTCCGCCCTGTAAATAATGCTTTACTCCTGCACATAAAAAACCTCCTTTTTACTGTCTGGAAATATTGACTTTAGATGACCATGTTACCACAAAATATGATCTTTCTCTTATACCCAGCGGTGAGATCTTTCCATATATCTCGTGTGTGTGTCAGAATTTCCTGGGCAGGTAGGGAAGCCAGCCCTGTTTCAGGTGACATGCTGCCAATACTTTAATATGGAGGCCCCACAACATTACCCTGATGGGCCTGCCATGACTCCTGTGTTCCAAGAGGGTCCTGAAGTTATGGTTCTGATGTCGTATCCGAGAGCTTGGGTTCTAGTTCGGGCTTCCTTGCAATCTGGTTTTTTGGAAAATGAAAAATCTCCAATAATCTTCCCAAATCCAAATTTCATGAAAAATGTTGCTGCCCTAAATCTTTCAGTTTTTGGCCCATGAGTACAGTTTGATGGCTGTGCCTTTATAGCATGGCTGTAATGTCAGGGGTAGGAAACAGGTCAAGGAAACACAACTTGTATACCAGTGTAAGCCAATAGGATTGTGTTTATGCAGATGAACTAAAGCCAGCTCTTTGATTGGCTGCATGACCTCCGATGTCACAGTATCCGCCTCCAACAATAAGTGGCTGCTCAGCTCTTGAAATAAAAAATAAATGTTGTAATTCTTTCCCTCCCGCACAGTTTCTCTGACATAGTCCTTATAAACAGGCCCCACGAGAGCTGAAAGATAGTTTATACATGAATTTACCTGCAAAACATGGCAATAGCCTTGAAATGGGCATAACATGGTGTAGGAAAGAATAGGCATGGGAACTAGAGGTGCAGGGGGTACTGTAGCAGCCCCAGGTTTTATGCAGGACCCAGGCCACCAGCACTGCTCCCTGGCTGCTGGCCTCCCACCCCGCTTCCCGCCCTGAGCCTGGGGGCCTGTGCCTGGGACTCCACTCCTCAGCCCTGTGCCCGGGGCTCAGGTCCCCAGTCACTGGCCCTGTGCCCAACCCCCTGCTCCTCCCAGCCCTGTGGCCAGGGCTCTGTTCCCGTGGTCCCAGGCTACATTCCTGGCCTCGTGCCTGCCCCCAGCTGTGGCCTCAGCCTTGGCCCCCCCTTACCTCTGTCTGGGTCCCCCCCGCCCAGAGACACAGCCCTGCTCCCAGCCCCAGCTCAGGGGGCGGGGGAAGAGTGGTCAGGGATAGAGGGGGGGCATGAGGTAAAAACTGCTTTCAGCACCCCTGCTCTTGAAGGTATTCCAGAACCACTGTAGGAAAGCTAAGGGTATATCGCTTCACCTAGGCACCTCTGGCTTCTGATGTCGTGAGGTTACCGCACTCTGGTGCATGCAGAGGAAATACAGGATGAGGTGGTGTGGTCTAAAGGTATTAATATTTGTACATGTGCTGTGGTAACCCCTAGGAGCTCCAGGTATGGCCCAGGGCCCCAGTGTGCTAGGTGCTGTACAAAAACAACAAAATGATGGTTCCTGCCCCAAAGAGCTGAAAACATAAGAATAAGTCAAGAGACAGTGACAGACAGGAGGAGCACAAGGAAACAATGAGACAATATTGGTCAAGCAGTGATCTCCACACACCAGAGCCCTAACTGTTCTCCAGTTTTTTGTAGGCATCACGGCAAAGGAGTGTTTTGAAGAGGGATTTGAAGGAGGAGAACAAGTTGGCTTTGTGGATGTCTGCAGGGAGGCCCTCTCAAACATGAGGGGCATCATGGGAGAAGGCCCACAAGTGTTCGTTTGACAATTTAACATGTAGCTGATGAAGGCTAGGGTTGTTGGCCATTTATCAGTACAAATTTGACTGGGTCCCATTGCTCATGAGTGAGTAAGTTAAGCTGGTCATCCCAAAGGCACCACTAACACCGCTGTAGATCAGCTTCTGCTACAGTTTCCACTAGCAAAATACACTGAAATGGAATGTATAGCTCTAGCATTTTTTAAATAGCTGCATTTATATACAGCAACCTATTGTCACATGGCTACCGCTATCGTCACTCTAGTTATGTTTGAGGTGGTATTTCATTGAGAGAGCCTATTTTTCAGGACATTTGTCATTGTGATAAAAATTCCATCTCTTCATCGATGCTTGTCCATCGGGAGAAAAATGAGGGAAAATGCTTTCCACCTCTGTGCATGTGTGTGTCTGGTTTGCATTAATTAAAAATCCCTTTGTTTTAGGAAATCATGTTTGTTGAGTGATTGGTCCCTAATGCAGAAGGATCCTGTTACTTATTTTAAAACTGTACAATCATAGAACTGTAATCTGAGCATTTAAAAGTGCTTGTAAAAGATGAATTAAGCACCCCATCACCGCCTCTGAAGTAGGTAGGTAAGTAATGGTGTTAGACCGCTTTTACAGAGGGGTAAATTGAGGCGCAGAGGTTAAATCAGTGATGTGCTTAAGGTCACAGATCAAATTAGTGGCGGAGTCCCAGGAGTCCTGACTGTGTTTGTTTGTTCCCTGCACTAACCACTAGCGAGCACTCCTTCCCAGTTCTAGTAGAACTTTACTGCACACCTGCGGGTCACTATATTGCAAACACTTTGATTGTTGTCTAGACAACTAAATACTTTATAAAAAGTATTTTTTACTTCACTGTATTATTTATATTACACCTCCAGTCCCCAGCTGAGCTTGAGTTACTGTTGCGCAAACTCAGAGGAGGGAGTTCTTGCCCGGCAGAGATCATAATCTAAGTAGATGAGATTAAGGGGTGGTAGCAAAAGACAGCTGAGCTCTGTGTCATGCTAGGCTACCTCATAGGGCCAGATCCAAAGCCCATTGAAGTCCAGTATTCGTCCTCACACTGGCTTCTTGCTGGTTCTCTGCCTGCTACATGAACACCTCTGCAGATAGCTAGACTGGAGTGCCCTGGGGGTCACAGCATGGCCCTTTCTAGGGGCCACTCTACAAGACAGCACAACTGGATGGTTGCCACGTATTTAGCTAGATCCCCATGGAGTGGTATAGCCACTTCTGACACCAGGTCACCATGCAGTTAGTGACCTAGCTAGTTAGAGAAAGAAAAGGGCAGATTCTCCATTGCCCTGCACTCTGTAGTGTTCATACCAGTGCAATGAGTGCATCTTACTCCAAATCTGGTATAAATGACTGCCCAAGGCACATGGCAATGGAGAATCAGGCACACAGTGTCCAGATAGTGAGGTCTGAACAATGGTTAAAGTCAATTTAAATCCGGAGGTGCTCTCAACACTCTGGCCAGAGAAGAGGGTGAGATCTCCCTCTGCTTTAAACGAGGGGAAGCCATCTGCCCACCACTCCCTTACTTTAACCTCTGAGCCAGAAGGTGCATACTCTATTTATCTTTGTTTCTGCTCCTCATATCTCTTGCTATTCCCCTTCCATCCCCACCCTGCCCAAGTAACGTGCTGTCAAGTGGGACCGTCTAGGCAGATATTTATACAGATTTGAATTTGTCCTGTGCTCTGACCCATCAGAAGATACCACAAGAGCCTCTGGGGTTGCTGCAATCCACCACAATAGTGCCACAGTGTAATTAAATGCTCAGTAGGGCGCTGGGAGGCACCATGGCTGCTGAGTTGAAACCCTCTCTGAAGGCTGGTAACCGCCCTGGGGAACTGATCAGCACTCTTGTATAAGAGGAAGTTGGATTTGCCTCAGCACCAGTGAGGATTCCACAGAAATCCACAGGAGTCATTTGTTTCCAAGGCTGTGAGGAAAAGACGATCTCTGGTGTTGATATAGGAATGGAGGAGACCAGCACTGAAACACGTGAGATGATGCTTCTGCCTCCAGAATGGGTGACCCAAGCATCTGACGTATTCAAACCCAGACCGAGGCCATTTTTATGGCCAGCGCTGTGGGAGCTCCAAGGAAGTGCTAAGTAATAAAGAGCAAGTCACTGTGGTTGCCTCTCAATGTTTCGCATTGCTATTGCACACACAGTCAGCGCTGCTGAGCTAGGCAAGTGCCAGACAGGGGAATCTTCGGAACAGTTATCCTCTGGCTGCTCTTTGGGGATCTCAGGCAAGTTGGTAAGCACGGTCACTGGGCACAAGAAAAGGGAAGGCACCTTGGGAATGGGCAGGAGCAACAACCAGTGAGCATCCATCGAAAGGGTCAAACACCAAATGAGGACATGTTCCCAGGGACGTTGTAAAACCCTGATGGGTCTGCCACTTTTCAAGTGATGCTCTCTATATGACAGACCACATCCATCTGAGTGGGCAAAGCGTGAGGAGATGAGAGGCAGGATCTAAAGGGCCTATGGTGATTTGAAACAACAGTCCTGAGACAGGTAACTAATTAGGATGCATGTTGTGGTGTACTATGGGGGAAGAACATATAAGGCATGGTGATATGAATGGGGCAGCCCAATAGGGCCTTATAAACCCGACATGGACCACCCTTTATTACAGAGCAGTGGTAACTATGTAACAAGGGGATTTCTGTCTCTTGCCTTTGAACTCTCCTTGTTGATATTATAGTAGGTGATTTATCTTAGCACAAGATAAGTCATGGAGCAAACATCCCCAAACTTTGGGGGATATCAGGATCCAGGTTGCAATGCTGGCAGACAAGGTGCCAGCTCATGCCAAGGCCTCACTGAACACTTCCAAATACACAGCTGGAAACCAATTTTGCTTACCTGTGTGTTAGCATTATTCAAATAGATATTAGATATGAAGTTGGTAAGTATGTGGCTAGTGTTTAGATGTTATGATATGCTTGTAGGATATTGCATGTATTGATCTCACTTAACACCTCTATAGCCCATGGTATAAAGTTATATTGCATATTTGCATTGTAAACCTTGGTACTCGTGTAACTCACCAAACAGGAAAAGAAGCATTGATTAAGGTAAAGTGCTTGTCTATGGCCCATTGAATGCAGATGACATATTGTGCAGCATCAAAGGATAGAGATTTTGTTGATTGCATTCCTAACTCCCTCCAGGAAGGACAGACCTACACATGAACTTATCCCATCAGTTTGGACTCTGGAGTGGAGGGGATAAAATTCCCTGTCAAGGAGAAACTGAATCTCTTTCACACGGTCTGGACTCTGAGGAGCAATGATTCCTAAACATAAGCAAAGAGGTCGGCATGCTATTTGGGGTGGGTTAGCCTTAAAATATACTTTAAATTGACAGATTACTACAAATCTGTTACCTTGTGAATGACAGACAAACTCATTTGTGTATGTATGCTTGCTTGCTTTAATTGTAAATAAGTCTCATTTATTTTTCCTAGTTAATAAACCTTTAGTTAGTTTATTACAGGACTAGCTACAGGTGGTGTTTTTAGTGTGAAATCTAAGGGCTGGTCTACACTAGCCCCGAAATTCGAACTAAGATAGTTCGACTTCAGCTACGTTATTCACGTAGCTGAAGTCGCGTATCTTAGTTCGAATGAAAAAGCACTTACCCGGGCTCCACACGCGGCGCGCAGGCTCCCCCGTCGACTCCGCCTACTCCGTTCGTCGAGCTGGATTACCAGCGTCGACGGCGGAGCACTTCCTGGTTCGATTTATCGCGTCTAGACAAGACGCGATAAATCGAACCCAGAACATCGATCCCGTGCCTCCGATCGGACACGTAAGTATAGACGTACCCGTAGGTAAGTGACTGGCTTCTTGGGATCAGAACCAACCTGATTTTTTTTTTTTGTGATTTTTGTGTCTATGTGTAACTGACCATTTATCACTACGTCCAGCTTTCCTGTAGCAAAGAGCTACAAAAGGATCTCCTATAACTGAGTGAGTGACTGGGCAACAAAATGGCAGATGAAATTCAATGGTGATAAATGAAAAGTAATGCACATTGGAAAACATAATCCCAACCACAGGAGCCGACTTCCGTCGGCGCCGGGCAACGTTGCGGGGCCTGGCCGCCCGGCGTCGGGGGGGGCGGAGCCCCGCCCCCCCCGATGCCGGGCCCCGCCCCCCCCCGATGCCAGGCCCCGCCCCCCCGATGCCGGGCGATGTTGCGGGGTCCCGTCGCTGACGCAACGTCGCCCGGCGTCGGGGGCGGGGCCCCGCAACATCGCCCGGTGGTGAGGTGAGCTGGGCACGGGCCCCAGGGCTGGTGGGGAGCTGCAGGTGGGTGCTGAGCACCCACCAATTTTTCCCCGTGGGTGCTCCAGCCCCGGAGCACCCACGGAGTCAGCGCCTATGATCCCAACTATACATATAAAATGATGAGGTCTAAATTAGCTGTTACCACTTAAGAAAGAGTCATTGGAGTCATTGTGGATAGTTCTCTGAAAACATTCAATGTGCAGTGGCAGTCAAAAACGCGAACAGAATGTTGGGAATCATTAAGAAAGGGACAGATAATAAGACAGAAAATATCATATTGCCTCCATATACAGTTTGAATACTGCGTACACATGTGATCGCCACATCTCAAAAATATATATTGGAATTGGAAAAGGTTCACAAAAGGGCAACAAAAATGATTAGGGGTATGGAATGGCTGCCATTTTAGGAGAGATTTAAAAAAACTGGGACTTTTCAGCTTGGAAAAGAGATGACTAAGGGGGGATATGATAGAGGTCTATAAAATCATGACTGGTGTGGAGAAAGTAAATAAGAGTGTTATTTGCTCCTTCTCATAACACAAGGACTAGAGTTCACCCAATGAAATTAATAGGCAGAAGGTTTAAAACAAACAAAAGGAAGTATTTCTTCACACAACGCACAGTCAACCTGAGGAACTCTTTTGCCAGAGGATGTTGTGAAGGCCAAGACTATAACAGGGTTCAAAAAAGAACTAGATACATTCATGGAGGATAGGTCCATCAATGGCTATTAGCCAGGATGGGCAGGGATGGTGTGCCAGATGCTGGGAATGGGCAAGAGGGGATGGATCAGTTGACAATTACTTGTTTTGTCCATTCCCTCTGAGGCACTGTTGGAAGACAGGATCATGGGCTAGATGGACCTTTGGTCTGACCCAGTATGGTTGTTCTTATGTTAAGATAGACTGGAGAGCCCAAGGGAACTGTCTGTGACTCCAGGGTAAGGCTGTTATAGTGATCCAGGAGTTCACACTTATTATTGTGTTAGTGAAATCTAATTATAGACCATACCACCAGTTTGGGGTGTCTGCCCTTCTTTTGCCAGTCTGCCATGAGGTTGGCAGTCTCAGTCATGAGCCACTCCAGGAAGCATGATGGAGGTCTCTATCAAGAGCCAGACTTTGCTTCAGGCCTTTTCTCTAGAAAGGGTCAAAACAAAATCCTGGCTCTGAGCTGCCTGAGCAAACTTGGAAAGTTTGAATTTAGATGTGAATTTAGCTCATCTCTAATTTTAACAGGAAGCTGTTCCCCTGGTTTCCCTGCAATTTGATCCTGAAAACGGGAACACGTAGGAAGCAGCAATCAGAGGCCAGGTAGCTCCTATATAAAGGCCAGGCTTGCCTCAACTCTGCAAGGACAAAGATGTTCATCTTCACCAAGGAGAAATCTGGAGCAGAAATGTCTCTGATGAGAAAGGGATAGTGATCAGCATTTAATTAGATGAGCACAAGGAAAAAGCATGCCCCTGAGAAATCACTGGGCAGGAAGAAAGTAGCAATATGGATGACCACAGAAATAAAGGGAAGGGACAGGAAAGAGCATAAGAGACATCTAGTGTAAATCATCAATGTCAGAGCTACCAGTCAAGGCATAGGAAATTAGGGCCTTGGCTAAACTCACGAGTTACAGCTCAATAAAACTGCCTGCAGCGCTGTAACTCACTAACTGGCTACACTCGCAAGGCACGTGCAGCGCTGCATCTCCTCAGGTACAGCGCTGCATGTACTCCACCTCCCCGAGAGGAATAACGTTTGTTGGGCTGCTGCTGGTGCACTGCGGCTACAGTGTGGCCACCCAATGCGCTCTTATTGGCCGACAGAAGTATTCGGAAGTATCCCACAACGCCTGTTCTAGCCACTCTGGTCATCAATTAGCACTCTACTGCCCTGGCCTCAGGTGACCAACCGCCACTCCGACCCTTTAAATTCCCTTGGAATTTTAAATATCCCCTTCCTGTTTGCTCAGCCAGGCGTGGAGTGCTCTCAGCGCATCTTTCCAGGTAACCATGCCTCCATGTGCCAGACGAGTCCCAGTATGGAGCAATGGCGAGTTGCTGGACCTCATCGCTGTTTGGGGGGAGGAAGCTGTCCAGTCCCAGCTGCGATCCAGCTGGAGGAATTTCGATACTTTCAGCCAGATATCAAGGGCCATGATTGAAAGGGGCCATGACCAGGACACAATGCAGTGCAGGATAAAAGCAAAGGAGCTGCGGAGTGCGTACCGCAAAGCCCGCGAGGCAAACAGCCGCTTGGGTGCTTCCCCCCAAAACCTGCCGATTCTACGAAGAGCTGGATGCAATACTTGGGGGGTGACCCCACTACTGTTCCGAGCACCACCGTGGACACAGGAGAGTGGGATGAGGAGGAGGAGGTTGAAGAAAACAGAAGCGAGGGTGCTGTGGCTGGGGGAGACACCCCTGACTCCCTGGGTGCATGCAGCCAGGAGCTCTTCTCGAGCCAGGAGGAAGGGAGCCAGTCGCAGCGGCCGGTATGCGCTGGGAGAGAAAGAGAAGAACAGGTTCATGGTAAGCAGCTTTTATTTTCGGGAAGGATTTTTTCAGTGTGGGGTCCTTGGGCGAGGAGGGTTTGGGCTGCATGCATGCCTAGATGCGGAAGAGCACATTGATGTGGTCTATCACATCGGAGAAATCGGCCACTGTAATCTCTTCAAAAGTCTAAGCCAGAACGTGGGCAATGCGCTTGCGCAAGTTTATTGGGAGAGCCGCCGTGGTCCTTGTCCCATTCAGGGTAACGTGTCCGCGCCACTGTGCCGCGAGGGGCGGGGGACCATTGCTGCACACAGGCAAGCTGCATATGGGCCAGGGCGGAAGCCGCATTGCAGTAGAAGACCCTCCCTTGCTTCCCCGGACACCCTCAGCAGCGAGATATCTTCCAGGACGAACTCCTGTGGAAAATGTGGGGATAGTGTTCAGTGTAGGTTCCCCCTGCAGCTGTTGGCTCTCCCCAAGGCACAGAAACCCGTCGGACAGTACATCCGTGAAACAATCAGTCCCCCTTTACCCTGTGCTTACTCACCATTTTGGGGCTCCCGTGGGTTCTGTGCGCTCTGTTTGGGACGGGAAAATTGTGCTGTTTTGGAGACTGTGTGTGCCCTCCTTAAGTGTGGGGGAATCATTGCTCTGTCTGGCATAAAACAATGATGCCTCTGTTAAATGTTGCATTTTGCCTTCAAGATGCAACCTTGAGATCTCCGCCGTCCGTCTTATCACCGGCTAAGAGACTATAAAGGCTCAGGAAGAGGCCCAGAAGAACGAAAGAAGACATGATGCAGGAAGTTATGAAACAGTCTCTTAAAGAGAATGAAAAGACTCGGGAGTGGAGGGAGAGTGAAAGCCGGCTCTGCCAGGAAAACGCAGCGCAGCGGCAGCAAAGCATGCAGCTCCGGCACGAAAGCACAAAGGAACTGATTAGCATCTTGGCGCGCCAAGCGGACTCTATCCAGGCGCTCGTCGCCATGCAGGCGGAGCAGTACCGCCCCCGCCCGCCCCTGCAGCCAGTGTCCCCAAACACTTGTGCTCCCATGTCACCACCTGCCCACTTCACCCAACATCCAGGTTCTTATCGTCCACACCAGATGCCCCCAACACCTGTAGCTTCACCAGACAGCCCTGGAAACTATGACCCTTACCCACTGCACTCAACTCCCATCCCGAATTATAGACATTCTGAAGTGCAGCACTCACTGCACAGCACTCCAGACAGGAAGCCCGAGTATGAAAGCAGGACATACCATACCCTGTGATTGAACCCTTCCCCACACCACACACCACCCCCTTGCCCTTTCTGTCTCACAAGCAGTTGTGTTTCTTTGTAATACATGTATTTTCTCTGTAATAAACGGATTCTTTGGATGTGCAAACAGTCTTTATTATTGCATAAGGAAAAAAGATACCTTAGCCCGGGAAAGAAACAGGCAACGCAAGTGAGCTGAGCAAACACAAATCAGCTTAGCAAAGACATATAACTGATAACATTGGAACCACTTCACTTCAGGGTCGTGCAGGGCAGCACACATTACTGGTGGTTTTCAGCCTCAAATTTCTCCCTCAAGGCATCCCTGATCCTTGCAGCCCCACGCTGGACCCCTGTAATAGCCCTGCTCTCTGGCTGTGCAAATTCAGCCTCGTGTTGAACCTCTGAGGTCCACGCCTGAGTGAACATTTCACCCTTCCCTTCACAAATATTATGGAGGGTACAGCACGCGGATATAACCGCGGGGATGCTGTGTTCGGCCAAGTCCAGCTTCCCATATAGAGATCGCCAGCGGCCCTTCAAATGGCCAAAAGCACACTCCACAGTCATTCTGCACCGGCTCAGCCTGTAGTTGAACCGTTCCTTGCTGGTGTCAAGGCTCCCTGTGTAGGGTTTCATGAGCCACGGCATTAAAGGGTACGTGGGGTCTCCAAGGATCACAGTGGCCATTTCAATTTCCCCTACCATGATCTTCTGGTCTGGGAAAAAAGTCCTGGACTGCATCTTCCGGAACAGGGCAGTGTTCCGAAAGATGCGTGCGTCATGCACCTTTCCGGGCCAGCCTGCGTTGATGTCAATGAAACGCCCACGGTGATCCACAAGCGCCTGGAGAACCATGGAGAAATACCCCTTCCGATTAATGTACTCGGATGCTAGGTGGGGTGGTGCCAGAATAGGAATATGCGTCCCATCTATCGCCCCTCCGCAGTTAGGGAAACCCATTTGTTCAAAGCCAGCCACAATGTCCTGCACGTTACCCGGAGTCACGGTTCTTCTGAGCAGGATGCGATTAATGGCCTTGCAAACTTGCATCAGCACGATCCCAACGGTCGACTTTCCCACTCCAAACTGGTTCGCTACTGATCGATAGCAGTCCGGAGTTGCGAGCTTCCAGATTGCAATAGCCACCCGTTTCTCCACCGTCAGGGCAGCTCTCAATCTCGTGTCCTTGCACCGCAGGGCGGGGGCTAGCTCCTCACACAGTCCCATGAAAGTAGCTTTTCTCATCCGAAAGTTCTGCACCCACTGCTCGTCATCCCAGACTTGCATGACAATGTGATCCCACCACTCTGTGCTGGTTTCCCGAGCCCAAAAGCGGCGTTCTACGGTGCACAGCATGTCCGTGAATGCCATAAGCAAGTTCGTGTCGTACGCGTTTTGCGTGACAATTTCATCGTCATCGTCGGACTCCTCGCTGTCACTGTGGATCTTAAGGAAGAGCTCGACTGCCAAACATGACGTGCTGGCGAGACTCGTCAGTATTTTGCTCACCAGGTCGGGATCCATTTTCCCGCTGACCGAAACGGAGCACAGATCGCGCTACAAAGAAACTGTTGGAAGATGGCGCAAATTGTGGCCAGAAACACAGGGATTGCTGGGATGCGAAGCGATGCATGACGGGGCGTTGGGACAGGACCCAGAATGCACCATACCCCACGCCCCCTTCCCACAACCCACGGCGCCAGATTTGGAAGAGGTGTTCTGTGGGATACCTGCCCATAATGCACCTCTCTCAAGACCGCTGCAAGTGCCGCAAATGTAGCCACGTTAGTGCTCATTACTGCGCTGGTGGCTGCCAGTGTGGACAGGCTGCGGCGCTTTCCCTACTCAGCTGTACGAAGACGGGTTTAACTCACAGCGCTGTACATCTGCAAGTGTAGCCAAGGCCTAAGTGATAAACAACCAGGGTGCAGAGATCAGACATGAAGGGAGATTCAAGACACGACCAAGATTCTGCTATTTTGGCTCATTTTGCAGAGCTGAATATTTGAAGCTGAAGTATTTTACTTGGATAAGATATATTGAGATAAAGACTTATCTTCTAAAGATATATGAGCTCTCTTTTCAAAGCAATGTTCTGGAACCACACACAGAGGGTCTTGGTCTTGGTCTAGTGGTTAGAGCACAGAACAGGCAGCCAGGATCTGCTGGTCTTTAATTCCAGCAGAATTTGTCCCTCTGCCTGAGCTGTTAGCCAGTATTCTGGGCCTGAAGAAATGGATGATATGAATCAGATATAACTTTGGTTTGAGGCTGTTTATTTACAAAGACTATACAGAAAAAGGCTTTTTCCCCTGAACACAAACAACAATAGCTGGTTTCCATGTTCAGAAATCTTCAAGCCTGCCCCTCCAGCAAGTTCTGTGCCCAAGAAGCTCTGTCTTCTACCTTCTGTTGAAACCACTCAGACCTCAATGCTCTGCTCCTATCTTGCAATGCAGCCCTGTGCCCTGGCTGATAGCCTCCCATTGTTTCCAGCTATCACTACATAAAAGGGCTTAATTGCTCTTGCATTTAGCTTGAAATAAGGATGCTTAGCATACCACTTAGCTTTAACCTGGTCTGTGATTGTCTATAGATCAAAGACCTGCTTGGTGGCAGCCATTAACACCTTCCAGCATAACAATATACACAACAGAGAGCAATGGTATAGATATTTGGAATTGACCATAGAGCTGATATCACTGATAATGAGAAGCCTCAGACTGACTATACATTGGTAATAGATGGTTTTATAATTCCCACAGGTGCAAATGGGTAGTGACTGTTTTTACTGCTGCCCTTCTCTTGTTTTATGTTTCTTACTGTGTGGAAGTTTCTTTGCTAATTAAATTGTATTTGCTTTGTCATCGGAACTGGTTCCCCTTTCAGTTCTTCTGCTTAAGAATTATCCTTTATTAAACTTCAGCATCCAGTATTTCCCCCAGAGACTAACACTTGCTACAACAGCAAATTTATTAGTCCTCCCATAGGCAAGGTAGAGCCTGAGGGTTTTTTAAAAAAAATGTGCACAGCTTTTTTAGATCTGCATGTGCAAGAGTTGGTGTGTTAAATGAGTTCCAAAGCCACCTTTAATGAAAAGTCCAACTCTGCAAAGATGCCTTGGGATCATAAATTTTGCCTGTTGGTATTGTATCCACTCCAGCTTACCTTGGCACCCACAGGCGCTGGCTTTTTCCAAAGTCCTGGGGGTGCTCAACCCCTGCTCAGCCTCAGGCCCTTCCCCCACTCCGCCCCTCCCCCAAAACCCCATCCCTGCCTCTTCCTGCCCAATTCCACCTTCTCCCCCAAGCACGCCCTGTCCCCCCTCCTCCCACCCCCAGCGCCTCCCACCCACCACAATCAGTCGTTCCGTGGCATGCAGGAGGCGCTGGGGGGGGGGGGGGGGAGAGGAGCTGATCGGTGGGGCCACTAGCAGACGGGAGGTGCTGGATGGGAGCTGGCTGCCAGTGAGTGCTAAGCACCTGCTAATTTTTTTCTGTGGGAGCACCCACAGAGTGGGCACCTATGCTGGCACTATCATGCTGACTGAATGGGATTGGGTTTCTAAGGCACGGTCTACATCAGTATAACTACGTCCTTCCAGGGTGTGAAAAATCCTTACCCCTGAGAGATGCAGTTATACTGGCCTAACCCCTGGTGTAGACAATGCCATGTCAACAAGAGAGCGTCACCCATCGACATCGCTACTGCCTCTTGTGGCGATGGATTAACTGCGCTGACAAGAGAAGCTCTCCCGTTGGCATAGTAGCATCTTCACTGAAGCACTACAGTGGCACAGCTGCACCAGTGCAGCATTGTAAGTGTGGACCTCCCTGAAGTGTGACAGAGAGCACAGTTGCTTCATTCCTTAGGTTCAGCGCTGATGCTTCCAGTTGGTATCAGCCTGAAATGAGGGATGGGGAGGTTGAAGGATGCACTGGGGGAGTGGTTGGCTTTTTAAATTAAATGTTTATGTGGAGTAAAAATAATTCATGGTGGGCAGGCTCCAGCTCCATGAAGGACAGTGGAAAAGGAAGATTTTCAGGAGAAGACAGTAACTCCCATCTCTCCTTCAGACCATTACTCCTGGCTTGAGCAGAACTCTTGTGGAATTGCTCTGAAGGTTCTGAAATCTCCAGGTGGGTTTTTCACTTCCGCTTGCCAGCCAGGATCAGAAGTGAAGGTTCCACTATCCCCCCCAGAAAAAGTCTAGTTCTTGGAATATTTCAATTGTGAGTCTCTTCTCCAGAACTCTCCAGCTATGTTTTTGCAGACTCAAGGTTGAGGTAGATTGCTTGGATGATATTCAGCTGTGCAATCAACTCTTTGGGTAATTATACCCAATAACCCAAATAACCCTTCTGCCAGGTGAAGCCAACAGCAACAAGGGCTGGGTTCAGTATCTAGGGGTTTCTTTTCAACAATGCAACACAAAACCGGCTTGAACCCCCACCTAGTGACCTGGGACAATTACACACCACCCCCTGGGTGCCTCTGAGAGCCTCTTACTTCCCCTCTCACAAGCACAGAGTCTGAGTGTAGCAAAAACTTTTAATAAAAGGAAGGAAGTAACTCAGCATTAATTTGGGAAAACACTGCAACTAGGGCTCATAAACACAAACCATAAGCAAAAGACCCACCCCCAAGTAAGTTGGGCAGTGTCCTTTTCCCCTCAGGGTCTTAAGTCCAGCAACCCGAAAGTCCATTTAACGTACCTGTCCCTTCTCTGCACCCCACTCACAGTTGCTGTCCTTGGCCAGTGCAGCCCCAGAGTTCACCTCCCACCCTGTGTGAAGGCGGGGGAGGGGAGGAGGTAAGGAGGCACCTTACATGCTGCACTGTTGTCTGTCCACACTTGAAACTGAGCACCATACAAGTAGTCTCAAAATTTCTCAGTGATGGCTCATTTCAAGGCCAAGACCTCTAGCTTGTGGGTGGGGTAGCGAGTTTCACTATCAGACAGCCCGTGGCTGGCAAAGGCTACAGGTTTACAGTTGCCTTCCACTTTTAGATACACTTCTGCTGCCCTTGATTCACACAACAAGGATAACAACCCTTTATTACTCCTGCCCCAATAACAAGGAGACTGGGGATCCAGCACCAGCCGCAAGTGATCATTTGGGCAAGCAATCCCACCATGCTGAGCGCCTAGGCAGGGTGGGTGTGTCCATGGACAGGGGATCAGCTTCTGAAGTCTTTTTCCACAGCTCACCACTAGATGTCAGGGGAGAGCTCATCCAAACTCTGCTTACATCACAAACCAAAGCACAAATGCAGTCCTCTTTTGGTTCCCTTATCAACAGTGCTGAAGAGCTGCATGTTAAATAAATCAATTGGCTGCTTTAAGCCAACTTGGGATGCCCTGCAAACTCATTTGACTTGCTACAAGGCCCAAGGGTTATTGTGCAACCTTTCATGCCTACCTCCCCCCAGTGTCTGTGTCATGCCAGATTGGAAGGAGGCTCAGGACTGGGGTGTGGGTTAGTGGCAGCAGTTAGAGGGATGAGGGATTCATGTTAAACAGGAGCTGAGAGCAGTCTGCACTATGCTTCAGCCACAGGGATCCATCCTGATTCGCCAAGTTACTATCAATTCAGTGTATTCCGTCTGTGTGATGCCTCTCTTGCTGCACCCCATGTAGCACTGGAATATGAGCCGGAATAGCCAGACGGGTTGGTGGGACCCCTTCAGGCATGGCTGAACTGGCCCTGCTAGGTGCATGTCTTGCAATTGTCCCTCAGTAGAAGGGATATCAGCCATTTTAGACCCCTAGGTTGCCTCTGTCCCATGCTGACCTTGTGCTGTCTTGTTTCCACTTCTATGTTATCCTGCCATCAAAGATGTGGAATCATGAAGCTGAAGTTCTAGACCATGTTATTTACAACACATAAATTAATCGGACAGTGATAAAAGCTCCTTATGCCGTTAGTTTTTTGTGTCTTCAGCATCTTCAACTCACACGGTCTCTCATTTGGATTTGGCAAATTGAGAGGCAAGAATGGGAGGAATTAGGAAGGGAGGAAGCAGAGAGAGAACAAGCATCCATTATAATTTAAAAATTCAGTATGTTAATCAGCAGGACTACCAGTATGTCATATGCAGTGTAGCTGTAGCCTTGTCAGTACCAGGATATTAGAGAGAGAAGGTAGGTGAGGTAATATCTTTCTGGTCCAATAAAAGATATTGCTTCACCCACCTTGTCTATCAGTATGTTAATCAGTTACTGGTCTAGTTAGTAGATATGAGGAGGGGAATAGAAGACACAATCTTTCTTAATTTTAATGAGGCTTTTGACACAAATGCCATTCTCATAAGCAAACTAGGGAAAAGTGGTATAGATAAAATTACTATAAGGTAGGTTGCACAACTGAATGAAAGACCATACTCAACGAGTAGTTATCAGTGGTTTGCTGTCAAATTCGGGGGACAAATCTGGTGAGGGTCCCACAAGGATCTGTTCTGGGGCCAGTAATATTTAATATGTTCGTTAATGACTTGGATAATGGAGTGGAGAGTATGCTTGTACATTTTGTGGATGAGACCAAGCTGGGAGGGATTGCAAGAACTTTGGAGGACAGGATTAGAATTCAGACAAATTTGACACATGAGAGAATTGGTCTGAAATCAACAAAGTTAAATTTAATAAAGACATGAGCGCAGTACTTCATTTAGAAAGGAAAAAGCAAAAGCACAATTACAGAATGAAGAATAATTGGCTAGGTGGTCGTACTGCTGAAAAGGATCTGGGAGTTATAGTAGATCAAGAATATGAGTCAACAATGTTATGCAATTGCAAAAAAGGTTAATCACATTCGGGGGTTTATTACCAGGAGTGTTGTATGTAAGACATGGGAGATAATTGTCCCCCTCTACCCAGAACTGGTGATGCTTTCATTGTACTGTGTCCAGTCCACTAGGCACCACAATGTAGAAAAGATGTGGTTAAACTGGAGAAAGTCCAGAGGAGAACAACAAAAATGATAAAAGGTTTAGAAAACCTGACCTATAAGAAAGGTTAAAAAAACTGGGGATGTTTCTTTCTGAGAAAAGAAGACTGGAAGGGTGGGCGGGGGTTGGGGTGGGGGTCGGGGGAGTGGATCTAAGACCAGTTTTCAAATATGTTAAGGGCTGTTATAAAGAGGATGGTGATTCATAGATTCCAGGGCTGGAAGGGACCTCGAGAGGTCATCGAGTCCAGCCCCCAGGACCAATTACTGTCTAGACCATCCCTGACAGACATTTATCTAACCTACTCTTAAATATCTCCAGAGATGGAGATTCCACAACCTCCCTGGGCAGTTTATTCCAGTGTTTAACCACCCTGACAGTTAGGAACTTTCTCCTAATGTCCAACCTAAACCTCCCTTGCTGCAGTTTAAGCCCATTGCTTCTTGTTCTATCCTCAGAGGCTAAGATGAACAAGTTTTCTCCCTCCTCCTTATGACACCCTTTTAGATGCTTGAAGACCGCTATCATGTCCCCTCTCAGTCTTCTTCTGATCTCCATGTCCACTGAAGGTAAAACAAGAAGTAACGGCCTTAATCTGCACCAAGGGAGATTTAAGTTTGCTACTGGGAAAAAACTTTCTAACTGTATGGTTAGTTAACCACTGGAACAGACTTCCAAGGAAGATTGTGGACTCACCATCACTGGAGGTTTTTAAGAACAGGCAGAACAAACACCCCTCAGGGATGGTCTAGGTCAGTGGTCCCCAACATTTTTGTGGCCAAGAGCACATTCATGTTTTCAGAAGAGTGTGGCGGGCGCCAACAATTTTTCAATACTTATTTTGTATTTGTACATTAAATAATATGAAAACCATCATATTTAATATTACATAATATATGAATCCATAAGATACAAAAGATAATTTTACATGTAAAAGGTATTAATTAAATTATTCAACAATTATTCTTTCACCTTATCATGTGAATGTGCGCTTTTTTTATTTACCTTTTTGGGGCGGGGAGTAGTTCTGGGCAGTGGAGAGGGAAGCCGCAGCCCCCCGCCTGCCGGGGACAGAGAACACCGGCACCTGCAGCCCCGGAGTTCTCTGCAGTAGTGTAGCCAGGTCTTGAGCACAGGGGGAGCGGCGCTATAAAAAGGCGCCTCCCCCTTCCCTGTACTCACCCTAGGATGCTTTAAAGGGCCTGGGGCTCCAGCCGCTGCAGAGCCCCGGGACCTTTAAAGTGCCGCCGCCGGAGCTCCGGCAGCGGGGCTCCGGCGGCGCTTTAAAAGGCCCGCATCTCCCCAGCGGCACGAGCAGCTGGCAGGGCCGGCGCGCCCACTAGGCGACCCTAGGCGGTCGCCTAGGGCGCCAAGATTTGGGGGGCGGCGGGCAGCTGCCCACTGACTCCCTGCTCATTGGCTGAGCTGCTGAGCGGAGAGACAAGGGGCGGCTTGCCGTGGCTGCTCCTTGTCGCCCCGCTAAGCTGCTGAGTGGGGAGCAGGGCCAGCTCCAGGCACCAGCAAAACAAGCTGGTGCTTGGGGCGGCACATTTCTAGGGGCGGCACGGGCCATGCTGCCCCTAGAAATGTGCCCCGCCGCCAGCTTTCCCGCGTTGCCGCCGGCTCAGCTTCTCCCCTAGTGGCGGCGCGTGAAACAGCGCTTCTCCCCCTCCCTCCTAGGCTTAAGAACCTGGGAGGGAGGGGGAGAAGAGAACCCTAGCGGGCACGACACACATCTCCCCCTCCCTTCCACGCATGCCCCGCTCGCCCCGGCACTCTGGCCCGTGCGAGAGGGGCCCTGGGCATACCGCCCTCCCGGCCGGCGCTCCGGCCGGGGAGAGCGGGACAGCCTTGCTCCCCGCTGGCCGGGGAGAGCGGGGCTGCCTGCATGCCCCGCTCGCTCCCCGCTGGCGCTCCGGCCGGGGAGAGCGGGGCATCCGGCATGCCGCCCTCCCCGCCGGCACTCCGGCCGGGGAGAGCGGGGCCCCGGGCATGCAAACCTTCTCGCCGGCGCTCCGGCCGGGGAGAGCGGGGCAGCCTTGCTCCCCGCTGGCCGGGGAGAGCGGGGCCACCTGCATGCCCCACTCGCTCCCCGCTGGCGCTCCGGCCGGGGAGAGCGGGGCATCCGGCATGCCGCCCTCCCCGCTGGCGCTCCGGCCGGGGAGAGCGGGGCAGCCTCGCTCTCTGCTGGCCAGGGCGAGCGGGGCCACCGGCATGCCGCCCTCCCCACCGGCGCTCCGGCTGGGGAGAGCGGGGCCCCGGGCATGCCGCCCTCCCTGCCGGCGCTCCGGCCTGGGGAGAGCAGGGCAGCCTCGCTCCCCGCTGGCCAGGGAGAGCGGGGCCACCGGCATGCCACCCTCTCCGCCGGCGCTCCGCTGGGGAGAGTGGGGCCCTGGGCATGCCGCCCTCCCCGCCGGTGCTCCGGCCGGGGAGAGCAGGGCCCCGGGCATGCCGCCCTCCCCGCCGGCACTCCGGCCGGGGAGAGCGGGGCCCCGGGCATGCTGCCCTCCTTGCCAGCGCTCCGGCCGGGGAGAGCGGGGCAGCCTCGCTCTCCGCTGGCCGGGGGGAGTGGGGCCCCGGGCATGCCGCCCTCCCCGCTGGCGGTCCGGCCGGGGAGAGCGGGGCAGAGAGGTGGAGGAGGGGAAGGTTGTTTCGGCGGGCATTGGGGGGGTTGGTTTTTTTTGCTTCGGGGGCGGTGTTTGGGGTGTTGTTGTTTTTCTGGCGCCTGCCAGGGACAGAGATCACCGGCGTGGGCGCCCATAAATGCCCCGGCAGGCGCCATGGCGCCCTCGGGCACCGCGTTGGGGACCACTGGTCTAGGTTTACTTGGTCCTGCTGAGATCCCTTCCAGCCCTGCATTTCTGTGAGAAGGAAGAACCGTGGTTTAGTTCTGTAGTTATCGGTGGGCCAGCTCCAACCGCCATCCAAGTCCATGGGAGAGCTGGCATTGACTTCACTGGGAGCAATGTCTGTCCCTGGCCCTTTAGATGTGCACTGCCAGAACAGACAACATGTGCGGGGCTGGGGGTGCCATGTCACTCTGTGGGAATTACTACTTACTGAGTCCCATACGAGAGCACATCTTAGAGCTTGTCTAAAGAGAGAGTAGTACCCTTTAGTTAACGGAGTGAATTAACGTCAGCGTAATCAAACTGGTGCAAATCTCTGTGTGGACACTCATTTCGGGTCAAGCTGCAGTGTGGCTTATTTTGGTTTAGTCGACTGACATCCGGTTTGAGATAAACCAAAATAAGAGCATCCCCACCCGTTTAACGGAGGTTTTTGTGTAAACCAGGCCCTCCTGGGGATTTACAGATGAGAAGCTTGAGAATCAACAACTCTGAGTCACATGGCCTGGTGGGTAGGGCAATCTGGCGTCTCCTGGCAGTGGATCCTTGGGCCGCAGAGTACATGCACCATTACGGTGTGTGGGATTCCCACTGAGGGAGCTGGGATTAGAACCCTGGTCTTGCAGTTCTAAAGCCACAGGCCTCTTCCACCTGAGAACACTTACAACTAGTGAAAGCAACAGCTCCCCACACCCAGAGTTAACAGCAGAATGATTACAGCAGCACCTGTGAGTAACAGGCATCCAGAGCAGCTGCTTCCCAAGACCACAACAGAGCTGTCACAACCAACTCATCACAGGAGGGGAAACAGGCACTATTGCTAAGGGGGGGTGTTAGTGCCAGTCCTGTTGTTAGGGGAGGTGGTTGCTAGGGGGTATGTTAACTATGGATGTGGGGGTTGGGTTGGGGGATCCCTCCCTCATTCTTCGCAGCCCTGCCTGGCCTTCTGCTGTCATGCTGCTTCTGCCTTGGGTTTGATGGCTGCTGCTTCCCCTCCAACTCAGCATGCCTCTCTGCAAGGCAGAGATGAGGGACAGCTAGCCCCCATCACCCCAGGCAGGGCTGGCTCTAGCTTTTTTGCCGCCCCAAGCCGCAAAAAAAAACAACAACAAAAAGCCGTGGCCGAAGCTGCTGCCCAAGCAAACCCCCCCCCCCAAAAAAACAGCCCTTGAAATGTGCCACTCCAGGAATGGCCGGAATGCTGTCCCTTCACATGTACCGCCCCAAGCACTTGCTTCCTTTGCTGGTGCCTGGAGCCAGCCCTGACCATGGGGAAGCTGGGTGTGAACAAGAGGGAGACTTGGGGTGGGTGAGGGGATCTAGCAACCTCTCCCAATGAGAGAGAGAGTAAGGAGTGAAGACTCATATAAATCTCCCTCCCACCAAAGGGGGTGGGGATGGCTCAGATGAGCACAGGGGAAGTCAATGCCCCCTTGAGGGGGAGCTAGAGACTCCCAAGAAGAAGCAGGGACACCCTGTCCCCCCACCCCAGGGGCAGGACAGGGAAACAAGCAACCCCTGATTTGGTGAAGAGATACCAGGTAAGAGAGAGTGAGATTCCTACTGGGGAATGGGAGACATGAAAATGGAGACACCCCCCTCAGCGTGGGGGACCGGGCAGGAGGAGGGACACCCTCTCTCCATGGAAACATGGACAAAGGGCACCTAAGTATGAAGACAGTGGAGAGAAAGCCCCAAAGGGGGAGAGGATGAGCCATCCCTGTCCTCCGTCCCCCACAAAGTAGGGATGGAGGAAACAGAGAGACATTCTCAAAGGGGCAGGGAGAGAAACTGCAATGAGATCTCCAAGAGGGTCAAGGGGAGAGAGAGACCTCCCCCAAAGAGAGCGGGAGGGAGAAAGACTTGCAAGGGTGAGGGGAGAACTGTAGTGGAGACCTGTCCCAAGGGCGGTGTGTGACAGTGAGGGTGGAGACCAAAAGGGGAAGGTAGTGAAACGGGGGAGTCAGAGGGTAAGAGAGATCCCCAGGGGTGAAAGGAAGGGGAGGATAATGAGATCCAGGTTGGGGAGGGAGGGATTTGGAGTGAGCCCCAGGGGGACAGGACATGAGCAGAGAGATCCCAGGACGGAGGAATGAGGAGAGAAACCCCTACTGGGGGGAACAAATGAGTGGGCCAAGGCAGGGGGAGAGTGTTGGGGCAGAGGGAGGGAATGGGGAAGAAAGACAGAAGAGCAGAAAATTAAACTGCAAAAGATGGCGACAGAAGAGAGAGATGGGACTGAAAACTGTGGAGAGAGCAGGAGAGAAATACAGGGAGACCCGGTGAGTTCCCTTTGTCATTTACTAATATGGCAATGTGCGTGGCGCTTGACAGATCATGCAGGGCCTGCCCTGAAGAGGCTGTGGTCTAAATACACATTATGCCAATGAAAGGGAGCGGGCAGCAGTGAAAGCTGGCATGACTGGAATAGAAAGTGGAGCCTGTGGCATTCTGTTTGGATCATTTTTATTTATTAATTTTTTAATAGACAACTTGGTGCCAAAACATTGCCTAAAACTGTACCCCTACGCCCCGATCCTGCAAGCTAATCCACACAGGTAGCCCCTTACCCCTGGGTGCTTGCACAGGGGTCCTCTGAATGGATCTGACTGTAGGATCAGGACCCTGCTGCTTTGATCAGATTTATACAGCAGGAACCTTTCAGGCAGTGTGAATGTGGACAAACAAGGAGATTGGAGTGACCTGACTGTGGATAGAAGGTGACCATGGAAGCTCTGTAGCTCTGTGTATGGGAAGAGGCAGCACCCTTTAATTTTGTTTGTTTTTTCAGTGTTGTGAGTGTTATTTTATTGTGAGTCTTGCGATATTGGATAGTTTAATTAAAGCCCCCAGCTCCCGGAAACAATCTCAGCATTTATTTAAACCAATAAGTACGTTTCCAGCCCTCCCGATTGCAGAGGAAAGCTTGAAAATGTGACCCAAGTGCAAACTAAAGGCTCAAAAGTCAGAAGGCAAACAAAAAGAGCCCCCACATTTCTTGATTTATTTTAATTTCATGCTTTTTTAAGGACTGGCTCATGAGTTTTGGACTCTCAGGCTTGGTTTTCCCCCCATAAGAACGTGGCTGGCTTTTGAATATCTTTTCTGTATGTTGTGCAGCCGCTAGGAAATGCAAGAGGGCATGTAGGGCACAGTGGTTTTGGGGTATGTTTGTTGACATTGTATTGGAACAAGGTTTGTCACGATGACAAGTTAGTCAAATGCAGATGTAGAGAGAATTTTCTGACTGAGACCCCCTCCCTCCTGCCCTCAAACCTCCTTTTTCTTAGCCTCCCCAAAGCTTCCTCTAGCCATCTCAGTTTTGGTTGGTTTGGCTACAGGTCTGGGTATGTGATTCAAGACAGTGGCCAATATTCTTTCCTGCACTAAGATCTGCTTGGTGTAGGGGGAGAGAAGGCCCTTAGGGAGCAAACTGTACCTCCCTGCTTTTCATGGTTCATCTGTGCCAGCCCTGGCCCATCAGTGGAGTTTAGGGTAGCCCACAAGGTGCTCTGACTTATACCAACTGGCTAGAGACCTTACCCCAGTTGTGAATTGGCATAGCAGATACACTGTACCCTACCACCTTAGGCCTCCTGCTCCCTATCCCAGAGTGTGTGTGGGGGTGTAGGGTAGTGTGGGGAGGTGGCATAGGAGCTGTCTCTGTCACTTTGTACTAGCCAAGAGCTCCCATAAACTGGGGAAATTCTTAGTTGGCCGATTAGGGCCTGATTCTACCACTTCCTGAGAGGTGTAAAGAATGGGAGAACCTGAGCCAGTATTGTAACATATACATACAAGAGGAGAAAGTGAAGGTTGTCTGGGCAAACTCAACTCTGGGGTGTCCTGATTTTTGAGTACTTCTTTAATTGAAACATTTTTCTTCTTTATGAAGAATAAAAATTACCTGAAAGTGTCAGTTTTTTTCTGCTTGGGTTCCCCCTCCAACCCCCTTAGAAATACCTGAAACGTAAGAACATAATAACATAAGAGCAGCCATGCTGGGTCAGAACAAAGGTACATCTAGCCCAGTATCCTGTCTTCCAACAGTGGCCAATGCCAGGTGCCCCAGAGGGAATGAACAGAACCAGTAATCATCAAGTGATCCATTCCCTGTCGCCCATTCCCAGCTTCTGGCAGAGGCTAGGGACACCATCCCTGCCCATCCTGGCTAATAGACCTATCCTCCCTGAACTTATCTAGTTCTTTGTTGACCCATGTTATAGTCTTGGCCTTCACAATATCCTCTGGCAAGGAGTTCCATGGGTTGACTGTGTTGTGTGAAAAATACTTCCTTTTGTTTGTTTTAAACCTGCTGTCTATTAATTTCATTTGGTGATCCCCTAGTTCTTTGCTTAAGAGCCTTTGGTGAGGGACCTTGTGAAAGGCTTTTTGAAAATCTAAGTACACTCTATCCACTGGATCCCCCTTGTCCATATGCTTGTTGACCCCCTCAAAGTAAATCTTGTCTTCCCTGTCCTTGCTGAAGGACTTAGACATGTTGTTTCTTAGTCCTTAACTCAGAGTGAGGGTGGTAAATTCTTAACAAAGTGAGCTTATCATCCGAGTGTTTGAGTTAAACAGGCGTTAACAAAAGCATAGAGCTTTAAATAGTTGGAATATTAATCACTTTTAGTCTCAGTTATAGAAGTTCAACTTCTTTAGTATCTGTGAAATCGCAATAGAACCAGTTCTCTAGTTGTCCATAGAGTCTTCTAGGGTAGACAAGACCTGAATATGTAGTGTAAAAAACAGTGGTAAGGAAAACAAAAAAGCCACCATTCTTTCAGAACTTCTTTATATATCATAAAGAAGCAAAACCAGGATAAGAGCCCATCTCCCCCACCTTTTTATAGGTCACCTGTAACCTTTTTCTTGCCTATTTTATTCCCATGGTACATATACCCTTTAGTATACAGTGGCAGAAGATCCAGAATAATCATGGTGAAGAATAGTTCACACTTCAAAATAAATAAATCATTGACCCCTCCTGATATAATGGATGGCTTACAAAAATATGATGGGTCAGTTTACTCAAGTATTCCATGTTCTTTCTATATCCTCAATGGCTCTGAAGCAGAATTTGCCTAATAAAAATGACTGATGTACTTAAATTGCTCCAAATTACCCATTTGTATGTATTCACTGGAGCCTTTGTAACCCATCATGTACAATATATTCAGCCCCTGATGCTGTTTTTGACTCAGAAGCAGTGGATCTAGCGTCAGAATTTTCAATTTATTCACACAAGAAACAAAAGTTGAAAATATTTCCCACAAATGCACACATGAAAATTACATCCAGTAAACATGTAACTAGTCTCTTTCTCCATTTGTGCTTTGCTATGTGTTCAAAACACAATAATGCTTTCATTGCCACCAAAGGACACTCAGTTACGAGGCCAGGTGCGGTAGCATCGAAGCAAGATAAGGTCTAGGTGCAAGCTACTGTCAGGGCAGATTGGGTTCTCATCTAAAATTGCTTTGAAAAACAACTTGAATATGTTCAATAATGTAAAAGACAGTAGCATAAAACTGAAACAAGGAACGTGCACTGATCGAAATCAAATAAGTACAAAGTAAAGAATGATCTGCTAAGGTAAACATAGAATATATCTCAGAGTGGTAGCCGTGTTAGTCTGTATCAGCAAAAAGAACAAGGAGTCCTTGTGGCACCTTAGAGACAAACAAATTTATTTGGGCATAAGCTTTCATGGGCTAAAACCCACTTCATCAGATGCACGGAGTGGAAAATACAGTAGGAAAAAATATATATATATATATAAGGTGGGCTATTATCAGGAGGAGGGAAAAAAAACTTTTGTAGTGATAATCAGGATGGCCCATTTCAAACAGTTGAGAAGAAGATGTAAGCAAGGACTGGCCGTGTGGGTACCCATAGCTGTGCCGCATGGTTCCACAGTATGCCAACATTTTTATGGCTGGCTTAGAACAACACTTCCTCAGCTCTCGTCCCCTAACGACCCTATTCTACTTGCACTACACTGATGACCTCTTCATCATCTGGACCCATGGGAAAGAAGCCCTTGAGGAATTCCACCAGGATTTCAATAATTTCCACCCCACCATCAACCTCAGCCTGGATCAGTCCACACAACAGATCCACTTCCTGGACACTACAGTGCAAATAAGTGATGGTCACATAAACACCACCCTATACCAGAAACCTACTGACCACTATACTTACCTACATGCCTCCAGCTTTCTTGCAGACCACATCACACAATCCATTGTTTACAGCCAAGCTCTAAGATACAACCACATTTGCTCCAATCCCTCAGACAGAGACAAACACCTACAGGATCTCTATCAAGCATTCTTAAAACTACAATAACTACCCGCTGAAGTGAAGAAACAGTTTGACAGAGCCAAAAGAGTACCCAGAAGTCACCTACTACAGGACAGGCCCAACAAAGAAAGTAACAGAACTCCACTAGCCGTCACCTTCAGCCGCCAACTAAAACCTCTCCAGAACATCATTAAGGATCTACAACCTATCCTGAAGGACGATCCCTCACTCTCACAGACCTTGGGAGACAGGCCAGGCCTCGCTTACAGACAGCCCCACAACCTGAAGCAAATACTCACCAGCAACTACACACCACACAACAAAAACACTAACCCAGGAACCTATCCCTGCAACAAACCTCATTGCCAACTCTGTCCACATATCTATTCAAGGGACACCATCATAGGACCTAATCACATCAGCCACACCATCAGGGGATCGTTCACCTGCACATTTACCAATGTGATATATGCCATCATGTGCCAGCAATGCCCCTCTCTCATGTACATTGGCCACACCGGACAGTCTCTATGCAAAAGAATAAATGGACACAAATCAGATGTCAAGAATTATAAAATTCAAAAACCAGTCTGAGAACACTTCAACCTCTCTGGACACTCAATAACAGACTTAAAAGTGGCAATTCTTCAACAAAAACAACTTCAAAAACAGAACTCCAACGATAAACTGCAGAACTGGAATTAATTTGCAAACTGGACATCATCAAATTAGGCCGGAATAAAGACTGGGAGTGGATGGGTCATTACACAAACTAAAAACTAATTTCCTCATGCTAATTTTTTCCCCTACTGTTACTCACATCTTCTTGTCAACTGTTTGAAATGGGCCACCCTGATTACCACCATAAAAGTGATTTTTCCACCTGCTGATAATAGCCCACTTTAATTGAATTGTCTTGTTAGAATTGGGAAGGCAGCCCCCATCTTTTCATGTACTATGTATATATATCTTCCTACTGTATTTTCCACTCCGTGCATCTGATGAAGTGGGTTTTAGCCCACGAAAGCTTATGTTCAAATACATTTGTTAGTCTCTAAGGTGCCACAAGTACTCCTCGTTGTTTTTATAGAATGTATCATTACATAATAATTGTATTTACTGGATGACCCAAGGATCTGAGTGGGGGATAGAATACATTCAGCTAGTCCTTCAATATACCACTGATGTGCTTATAAAAAAGGATTTAAAAAAATCAATAGTATGGAATGCATTGGTTGCAGATATTTAAGTGCATGAATCTCCTGCTTCAGAAACATATATATCATGTTGCATAAGTATATTGTGTGTTAGTCAAATAAATTTGGTCTCATTTCTGATACCAGTACCTTGTGTGTCCACATAACCAAAAATTCCCCCATCAGAGTTGGAACTGAGTTGGCAATCTCAGCACAGGCCCAGGACTGAATAGGCCATGGAGAGTGCACCCACTCAGCCCTAGAGGTTGTCTTTCCAGGTCAGGGTTGAGGCACAGTGTGGGGAATATTCTGTGGCCAAAAAGAGAAGATCACTCTCCAGAGATGTCCACGTGACACCACATTTTCCAGCAGGGCTGGATTAACCACTAGGCACAATAGGCCCCTGGCCCTGGAGTGACATGATGTATGGGATAATGTCATATTGTTCACAGCCTGGAGCCCAGGAGGAGCAGACAGCCTTCAGCTTGAGGCCATCAGATGTAGGCCCACCAGGCTGTCAGACAGAGCCCACCTCCCCACCGGAGCTCTGCCACACCAAGCCTTCCCACACAAAGGCCTTCTGCTGATCTAGCAGGCAGGGGGCCTGCTATCCTGGCCTTCATTGCGGCTGAGGCCTTTCTTCTCGGTCTGCTGCTCCCTCTCTTTAGATGAACGGTGGGGTTGCCACCTATCCAGGTTTTCTCAGGATCATCTCTTTTTGAGGGAGTTCTCCTGGGAAATCTGTCAGGGTGCTCAGTATACACTGACATCTGTCCAGTTTTATGGGCTCAGGCTCATCCTGGATGTCCCAGGTTTTTGTACCTCAGAGGTGGCAACCCTAGCAGATGGTGTGTGTGTGTCTCTTTCAATCAATCCCTACTCTAGGCCCTTATTGCCCCTTGAGCCACCTGGTTCCCCAGTTCATTGTCTTTTGACTTCTTTTGCACAATTAACAATTGAAATGTAATTAAAGAGAAAAAGCTGGGTAACAGCCTTGTAAAACAAGTCCCATTTATTTGTTATTAATTATTAATTTGTAAATACAGTTTCATCTGTAAAATATGCCAGCCACAGATATTTTGGGAACAGATGATCCAGTCAGAGCCTGAACAATCAGGGAGCTGTTTATAAAATCATACATGTGGGCCAGTTAAATCAAACTGCATTCACCAAAACAAATCCAACGTTCAGGAGGGAGAAAATGCCACTTGAGCTTTTGGGCGGAGAGGCAGCAGCTGGTGGTGCGGATGCCCGGCCTCAGTCTGAGAAGTGGCATTTGGAGGAGAAGGAGTTGTGGCTGTCTAGAAAGGCGAGAGGAGTGAGTTTCAAAGGGAGGAAATGCTGGTGCCCAGAACAAAGGACTATGGAATCTCAGGTCCCTCTCTGGTTCAGCTTTCCAACAAGCCATGCCCTTTGAGGAAGAACCACCATGAAAAAGCCCCAGAGCACCGAGAAATGCAGCATGCAAAGGAGGCCACTTGTAAGATGAAATGAGGCTTTTGTGAAATCAGGGTTCATAAATTGTATTCAATCTGCTGTACCTCTGTGCATTCAAACAGTCTGTTATTTTCGTTAGTCCTGTCATTTCTCTTCTGGAAAGGATGAAACCCAGCGTTGTTCTAGATTCATTAGTCTAGAACTGGCTTCACACTTCTATTTAAAGTCAGCATTATTCTTTGAGAGTTAGACTCCCAACCCAGTGATTGCCCATTATTTTTTATGAATATTGCACATTCCCCACACAAATCAGAGCTACGATTAGTATTTTTGCATTGTGATCATAGAAGATAGACTGTGCATCACAAAACTTCTAAGCACAGTGATGTAAAAAATCTAAAGCAGTTGACATCTGATATCACTTGATTTTCCTCTGGTGCACAAACATTTGATGTTAGTAACAAGAACCATTGATGCTAAGTGATATTAATATGTAAAAAATAGAAAAACGACAGTAATACTACAATCATTGTGTTGCCTACACGCAGTTTGCTTATAAAAATCTAAAACAACTGCATTTCAAAAATGAATGGAAAGAATAATATGAAGTTTGTCCTATACCAAGATCTCCAGCAGATGTAAATGGGTGCACCTCCATTGAAGGCAATGAATTTGCACCATTTTTCACCAGCTGAGTATCTAGCCCCCTGTTTTTAAGAATATTAACCATATTTGCTTCACATATTTAGCTTACTAAAGTGCCATACCATAACAAACTATTGCTCATTTTCTCATTAGGTATCTTTTGTTTTTAAGATGTAGACACATGAAATATAAGCACCAAGCATTTTTAGTTACTAGTAATAAATCTAATCTGAATATATATATTTTTTTTCTGAACCTCACCCAGAATTCCAGGTAAACAGTGTTTGTGCCCACTAGGAGTCTGACCCCATAACGAGCTCCATACAGGTGGATGGGGTCATTGGTCACTCATGCAGAGTCATTGCCGGACTGGGGTACAGGGCAGTAAAGCTGCATCCTTTCCCCCCAGAGAAGGATCCTAAGGAAAACTCCAGACACAACAGGAATTATTTTCAGATTTGTTTTCAAAACTCTTTATGTATGTGTTTTTCTCTTCTTTCTATGTGTGCTCTAAGAAATGTCTCCCTCTCAGGTATCTACTCTCAATCAGCTATTAATGAGCATTGTTTAACTGCAGAAATGGGTAAAAAGAAGTCCTGCATGGCAGTATATTTAAGACCTGCTCTTTCATTCCTTGCACACCCAAAGTTCCCAGTGACTTCAGTTAGTGTTTCAGGTGAGGAAGGAATGGAGGACTGTACTTAGTTTTGTTGAATATTGAATATGTAAGCCTTTATTTTGCTAAGACTTGACCAGTTGTGCCAGCACACTCATTTCCAATAGCGTGATCCAGGCTGTTGAGCGTGCTGACAAATGGGTAAGTAGGCACACAAAATATACAGCTACATGTGCAAAGCAAATAAACCATGCAGAATATGTATTTGCATGAGCAAAAAGCAAATTGCAACATCTTTGTCCATGCAACTGAATATTTTATACCAAATATTTAGACATGGCAGAATTCAATTTTTATTTTTTTTATGATTTGACAGATAATATTGATATTTATTTTTAAGCATTTGTTTTGTTTAAATTTTCAGTTGCACAAAATTATGGGTTTTAAGCATTTTATTTTTAAATTTTCATCTGTTTAAATTTTCACAGTTGCAGGGAATTATGGGGAATCAGACAATAAGGGGGGCGTTAAACAATAATTATTTAATGACAGTAGACTTTGAGATTCAAAAAACTAAAGCTTTATAACTGCAAAAACACAAATTATCAACATCACATGTCAAAATATACAAAGTAAGTATCCTTAAATCAAATTCTAATAAGTTCTCAAGCAGCCTTTTTCTTTCTTTGCCTATGTATACTTTTTGATTATTGATGGAAATATTTTTTCGATAGCTTGTGTGTGTTCAGTGAAATCAACATTTACCAATAAAAATCTAATCATTCCAAGCCTAGAAATATTTATATACATACTTCATACTTGTTTTGTGATCGATAAGCTGTTGTGTTGTATAAAGGTTGGCACAGCAGACAGGAAAGTATAATGCCTTGAGAGCAGGGGACTGGACTAGATGACCTCTTAAGGTCCCTTCCAGTCCTATGATTCTAATGTGTATGGTACCATGTTAGACGTTTGCAAAAAAATTGCCAATAAAAGAGAAAAGCATTCAACACTGGACTCATGCCTTACCATACCAATTTGAGAAGGGATATTTGTTCCTGAAACACTCATGTTTTACAAATGCTTGTGCTCAAAAATGAGCCCCTTTTCCAGGGGAAACTGGAATGCATTTTTCTGAGGTAAAATGAGCCCACTCCAAGTCAAAGATTGCGTAGAAATCTGAATTTTCACAAAATATTTGCTTATATTTAGACATCTTGTTGAATTTCATTGAAAACTCTAATCTGAGAGGTGCAAACTGGCCCCCAAGTCACAAAATTGCATCAGTTTTGCACACTTCTGCACAACAGTTAAAATTTGCATGACAAAATAATTTAGGGCCCAATCCAAAACCCACTGAAATAAACAGAATGATTCCTATAGACCATTGAGTCTAAGGGAACTGTATCATTGAATGGGTGTGATGAACGGCAGCATTTGTTTGGCTAGTGCAGGTTCTGAATGTACAGGTGTATGTCAGCAAGTATGCACCTCAGATGGTTTGAAATCCACGTTCAGTTTGGGGAAATATCCAAAAAATGAAGTTTAATCAAACCCCTTTGGTCTATGTCATGAGAACAAGCTCTCTCATGAGAAATCCAGAATTTCCTGGGACCAGTTACGCTACGCCCAAGAACAACCTCTGTCAGACTTATTGTTTATAATTCAGCTTTTTGTCTGTTCTTCTTCAACTATAGATAAAAGGCCTGATTCTCCTCTTACTCAATTGTAAATCAAGAGAAACTCTAGTGAAGACAACTGAGTTATTCTGGTGTAAGAGGAGAATTAGGCCCGAAGTTATTCGTCCATAGAGCTTTTACTTTTACATTTCCTTTGGGGAGGACAAAACAAAAGGGGGAAGGATAAAAAAAGAAACGAGTGCACAGAATAGCAACACTTATAAGCAGACATATTACAGTATTTTATACTTGCGTCATCTTGTCACCATGCATTTCTGATTATGCAGATCTTTGACAAGGTATCATCCAGTATATGGTGGGGGAAAAAGAGCTTAAAAAAGGGTGGTACACATTTGATACAGATCTCTAAAAAAAAAAAAGGTGATGATCAAAACGAGTTGCTTTCTTACTGCACTTTCTAGAAATTACTAACTTGGCTGTTCCTTGTCACTTTTTAAAATCACAGAACGAACCAGTCCAAAATAAAGAACAACTAAACATTTCTCACTTTTTTTTTTAAAGTTAGCTTTGTGTTTCACTAGAGCTTGGTAAGAAAAAGAAAAGCATCTGAAATACAATGATCCAAAGTCTTCCCAATCTAACAAAACTTATTGCAAGTGCATCTTCTTCAATTTTGCTCCTTGGTAGACTATTTCCAGGCCAAGTTTCAATCTGGAGTGAACTATGTTATGAGTAACTCCTGAGACTGGGGGTGACTATATGGAAATATTCATCAATCTTAAAATGCTAGCAGCACTTTAGCGGGCATGCACAGGTATATCAAAAGAATTGAGCTGCTGCTTTTACTTTTCAGTGTTTTGATTTGCTTTCAATTCAGGTGCTGTATTGTATATCCAATATACAATAATCTAGTCATTAAATTCTGGCTTTTCAGTGTATACAAAAAAGTGACTCTCTGTCAGGCATATCTGATGTTCACAGCTCAATATTGTCTATTGGTAAACGTGGGTCCAAGACAGAAAGAGTGAAGAGTCAACTAGAGTTGGCGTCTGTTCTGTTCTGAGACTGTTCTACTCCGCACTCTTACTCTCTGTCACCTGTCACACAGTACCATTCCAAGCACTGGACAAGGTCACCTCCAATTTTGCCATCTTTGCGACCGTAGTGGCAAAGCAACAGTGGTAGCAGCAGCAGTGGGTGATTTCCTACCATCAGATGTGTATTTTGCCAGCATTGCCCCTTTGTCTTACTGATAAGCCAGGGGTTCACCCCAATAGCAAATTTCTTCACAGTGACTCCTCTCCCCTTTGGAGATGCAAGCCTTCATTTTCCTTCTCACCCAAACCAAGCCACAACAAGATTCAGACTTTTAGTGTTTACAAATATCAAATGTGAGTCTGTGTCTGAATATATTTATATTTCAAATAATTTATCATTTCAGTTCTTAAGATATCCCTTCGACAGCAAAATCCTCTAAATCGCTGATTGAAATGATGTCAATGTTTGTAGCTGGACTTGTGTCTTTCATACAATTACACTGAGTTTCCTCAGCATGTTGACTGTGAGAGTCAGATACAGGTTCAATATAGGGTTGACTCTCTGGCGATTGAGCATCTCTGCCATCTTGCTGCCAGTCTTCAGCTGCTTCTGCTGGTGCTCCTGGTACTTTCTGCATCAGTGAAAGAGGTTCAGAGAGTTGGGAAACTGATCTCATAGTTGCCAAAGGTAAAGGTAGCGCACTAGGGTACAATACACAAGGAGAATTTAAATTTTCCAAAGAGGCCGTTTGTTGTAAGCCCCTTTCTGAGGAACGGATTGGTACTTGGATGTATTTGCCAGTTTCTGGCTCATAAAAGGTCTTTAAATGAACTTGACCGGATAGATCGACGACAAAGTACTGCCCTGAGTCAGGATCTTGAAGGAGTTTACGCTGAATTGCAGGTAAAGAGGGTGTGGGGCTTACTGACTGGGCACCTTTGAGTCTCACCATGCTAGATTCTGAAGGAGGGAAAGGCGAACGGGACACAGGAGATGGTGAAGAATGGATCAGGGTTAAGGGGGATAATGGCGTCTGTCTAGAATGGGGCAGCTTTCTCACAACAGTATCTGTGTGCTCTGTTTGAAGGTTCTTCTGCTGTGCCTCTATCTTTTTTCTCTTGTTTGCCAGCTTTTTTGCTCGCCGGAGGGCCTTTTCGCTTTTCGGTGGCACAGCAGGTGGCTTGCCCAGCGGTTTCTCCGTACGACTCTGTGGTCTCTCGTTTGTCATTCTAGAATCGCTGATGTCCTCAGCGAGCAGGCTCCTCTGCGTTGAATCAAGTATTTCCTCTGCAGAAATGTCGGCGTTGTTCTTTGTTACCAAATTCAACAAAGTGGAATTTGTAATATCCTCTGCCCTCGTTACACTGGAACTGGCAATTTTCTCTGACAATGGACTGGTAACAGCTGAGCACGTAATGCTGTCTGACCTTGGGCTTGTTACAATGGTACACGCAAGATCATCTAACACAGCAGGTGTTTCTTCCAAGTGTCTGATGTCTCTTGAAATGTCACTGGTTACAGGACAATACACGTGGTTCTCTAATATCGAGCTTATTGCCGGAGAACTTATCTCCCTAGTGATTATTTTTTTCGCACACGACCCACCTCTCCGATTAGACAAAAGATAATTCTTAAAATAATTTGCCTTCTCTTCTGAAGGGGAGCCCAATTTGTTGTGTGCTGAGCTTGCTCCTAAAGCTGATTTTGACCGTGGTAAGTAGTGCTTCGTCTTTCCAACCGGGGGCTTCTCTTTGCTGCGGTGAACGCTTTCCTCATTACTTTTCCCAACTTTATTTAATAAAGTATGAATCACTTCATCGTCTTCCCTCGACGTCCTTAATGGAAAACTACCTACATCTTCTGAAAGGGTGGGCTCCCATATTAGTTTGGTGTTATCCGCCCCTTGAAAGCCCATGCCAGCTGGAGTAGATCTCAGTGCATTGGCATCCTCATTTCTGATTAGTGCATTTTCTCTTGCATCCTGTTCTTTTATGTTTCTTGATAATGACCGGTCAATCTCTTGAATCCTAGGTGTACCTGGGCCCTGCCTGTAAAGCTGCTTGTCCTTCTCTACAGTAGCTTCCAATCTGCTTTCTGTTTCCCTGTAACTACTACTGACTGTGTCTTCTGAGGACAAGGACCTAAGCAGAGGCAGCTTGACTGTCTTTATCACAGGAGATGATTTGAATGTGTTGTCTTTAATCAGAAACAGACTGGGTTTGAATGAATTTGAAGAAAGTGGTGATGCTGGCTCTTCTGACTGGGAGGTGGAAGTATCCTTGTTGCCTTCTGCTGCAGAATTCATACTATTGACCTCTTCGCTCTTCTCACTCATTAATCTCTCTTCTGCCATGCTCTCGCTCTCACCCTGTGCCACCTTTCCTTCACGCCTCTCTTCTGTGCTAGTGTCACAGTTACTAAAAGCATAATACTGCAACTCCTCTTTCCCTACCATTTTCCCTTTCCCTTTACTACTTTGCTTGTCATCTACATTCATTTTACTCCTATTCCTCTGGCTTTCCTCAAGGCATGCTTTCTGAAACAGCTGAATCAGTGAAAAGGGCTCCTCCTGAGATGGCTGATCAACCGTGGTCACAAAAGAGTATTCAGAAGAACTACTACTGTTTTTGCCTTTATTTTCATTGCTACTTCTTACATTGGTGTGATTTGCATTGTAAGGAACATCGTCCCCTGCTGGTGAAAGACGTTTTGGGGGTATTGTAGGGTTCTCATTTCCATTCTGGTTTTCAGCATCTCTCTCACGTTCGTGGCCTTGTACACTGGAATTATACATTTGCATTTGCTGTGCAGGTTTTGCATCTGCAGTGTCTCTACTGTAGCCTTTCAGTGACGGATAATGTCGACTTTTTCTTACACCGTGTTCGTTTGACTGGTGTCCAGAGATAGACCCATTTTCACTGTTCTCAGTGTCTTTCAATAGATCTTTGTTTTTTGAATCAGCCTGTTGCAAATTGTTCTGATTTTGGTAAAGTGAAGTATCTACTGTTGCTTGGGGTGAACTTAAAGATAGGTAACTATCTGTGAAGTGTCCCTCTAAACCAGTTTTATTGTCCTTTTCCTGGATACTGTCAGTTTGTACAAAAGGTCCATGGCTTAATTCATCTCTCTCTGCAGCCTCTAAGCTACTTTCCTCTAAAAAAGTGGACTCTGTAGCATTCATTTTTACACTTTCTTGTTTAATGTTTTCCTTAGTCTTATTTTTCTCTTTTAAGAGAGGAGAGGGACTATAAGTGCTTTTAACACGTTTTCGGACATCTTTCAGGTTGAATAATAAACTTGGTGCTTTAGACTTGTAATTATCCCGAGATTGATAATCACTAAATCCACTTCCCTCATGTTCTTTTGCCGCTGCAGTGTCAGGTATTGGTGGTGTCACCAGCACTGGTTGATTTTCTGTCTCTTGTTTTAATGGTATGATTGGTGTTAAAAGTTTTGTGATGTTGAAAGAGGGGCTAATGGATTCAGGGGAGTTTACCTGGTTACCTACTGCAGTTGTGTCAGCAAAAGGTTCGATAGCAGATGGCTTTTTATAAAAAGAGAATTCTTCTCCACTGAGCTGTAACTTTTCATTTGAATTCTCCTGTGCTTTCGCCGCTACCCCTTTTATATTCCTCTGTTTCCTCCACGGTGGACAGATATAGTCCAATTCAGGCTTCGTTGCCTTCTTCTGAGTGCAAGTGACTTGGGACACAGATGATGGTGGAGCAGGGGCCTTGGATACAGGTGATGTCGGGGGAACAGGGGCCTGGGACATGGGTGCTAGGGATTGACCAGAGACCTGGGGTACAAATGTTGGTGGAACAGAAACCTGGGGTACAGAGGTTGATGGGCCAGAGACCTGGGGTACAGGTACTGGTGGAATAGGAACCTGAAACTCAGCTGCTGAAGGGACAGGGTGTACAGGTATTAGTGGACCAAGAACCTGAGGTACAGTTATTGGTGTGACATCGTCCTGGAATTCAGTTGTGGGGGGAAATAGCTCCGTTAGGAAATCCTTTTCCTGAATTCTAGCACCTGTGACCTTTCTCGGTGGTGGTTTATGTTTAGATGTGTAGGATCCTTTAACCAATGGTGTTTCTTCAAAGTGTGTAATAGCCTCCTTTTGTGGTATAATATCTACAAATTCTTCTTTTTCACTCAGTTTACTATGATGGGCATTCCATGATTCAAAAGCACTGTTCTCGCTGTGAAGAAAATTGCCCTTTTTGGCTGGCTCTTTAACTTTCCCACGCCTGTTTTTGACTGTTTTTTTAGAAGAGCTGGTGAGATTTGCCTTAAATATGTTTGAAGTGTCCATCCGTGCGGGATGATAACCATCTGGACCACAATAGCCCACATCAATTTTATTATGTCTTTTCTGGACCTCGTGTTTGTCACTGAACCAGTGGTTATCTCGACACACATCAGAAAAGTGGGAAAGTTCCCTTTGGATATTTAAAATTGCTGTGTCACCCCAGAAAGCCATGTCATTTCCCTGAATTAATCTGCATTTTTGAGAACTATTTTTAACTAGCTGTTTGACTGCTCCCAGGGAACCTTCTGGACATTGGTTTTCAGTCTTATCAAATGTCTTAATCAAACAGGACACTTTGGAGACATGTTTGTTTTTCCTTGGCCCAGATGCTGGCAAATTTGGCTTTTTCCTTACCGCGGTGCTGTTTTTAGCTACTTTTTTCTCTTCTTGAACACATTTTGGTAATTGCTGGAATGTTGAAGCCCATGTTGTATACTCGTTGTTTTTCAATGATAACTTATTGCAGATATTACTTTTCTTGATGACATGGTTTAGTGTCCCTTGGTGAATTTTACTAGATAACTGGTGGGTGATTTCCGGTGAAATGACAAGCTCCAATTCCTTGTCAGATGCTTCAAGCTCTGCCACGCACAAACTCTTGAATGCTCGGTCTGTGAGGCTGCATACCTCTCTGTCTGTATCATCCAGGAGGCTCCCTATACTAGAGGAGTCACTAAGTCCATCCATGTGTTTCCTATTTCCCTGCATTGTCCTTTTGAGTCATGAATAAATTATCCCAAGCATTAATTTCATATGTCAAATAGGTAGAAGATTCTGTTGGATATTCCCAACCGTTTGCAATGTTTTCTCCTAGAATTCTTCTTCCAGAACGTATTGCTTTATATTAATTCACCTTATGGAATCACAAAACGGAAGTTTCTCCTCTGCAAAACCAACAGACATGAAAATACAAATGAGAGTACACTGTACAATCATCCTGTCCTACATAGAGCATCTTCCATTATTTTGATCATATATTTAATTGAATCAAAATATCAGGAATCAAATAATTAGTGTTTTAAAAATACTTTTATGTTGGTCACCTTAAGCAGGTATTGCTGGATAATTCAATCACTGGAAGGTGCCATTGAATTCATAAGAAAGACAGGGGTCTCGATTCAGCAAAGCACTTAAAATCCATTGATTTAAATGGGACTTAAGCACATACTTAAAGTTAAGCATGTGTTTAAGTGCTTTGCTGAACAGGGCCAATGCTTTTACATGAGAAGAAAAGAGATAGTTGTAGGTTTAACACATGTAAGTAGGCTGAAGTAAACCCTACTCACCCCTAACTGGTGTGAAATCTACAAACTGCTTTGTCTTCAGTAGAATTTGACTACTTGTTAGTTACTAAATATTAAATAATACATAGTAAGACTATTAATTTTTCCTACAGTGAACACACCCTATAGAGACACGTAATAATCAAAGATTGAGTAAAATCTAGATGTTTCAAAAAAGGTGATCCCATAGTTAGGATCCTAATGAATCGCTAGATTTTCAAAAGAACTGAGCACCCGATCGTTCCCATTGATTTCAAGGGTTTATTTGATTATCTGACCATTTATTTAAGTGCTTAAACATGAAGGTTCAGGGTTTCAAGCCACCCAGAGCCCTTCTTAAGGGTTGACTCTGCTTCCTTCCCCAGCCCTGAAGTAGAGCTCTGTGTAATTCAAAAGCTTGTACCTTTCACGAACAGAAGTTAGACCAATAAAAGATATTCCCTCACCTACCTTGTCTCTATTCTATTCAGGTTCTTGAACCAGCTCAGCCCTGTGGTAAAATACATCAATAGACTTGTACCTGCTCTCACCAAGATCACACTTGGTCTTTTAGGACATATTTATCCCTAGCATAAGCCCACTTGAGTAAGCAGAGTTACACCAGAGATAAATTTAGTCCATTGTGTATTAACAAATCCCAGGCAAATGCTCTTGCCACAAAATATTTTCGCCACGTATGTTAGAATGCAGTGGATCTGGTATCTTGAAATTGAGGAGACTGCTAATATCAGCATAGCCAGCAGAAGGCAGGACAGCCTAGGGGGACTCCATTCGACCCACTAAAGGAGCACAAGCAACAGCTGTTCTCAATTTCCAGAAGGGACAAGAGCAAAAGGCAATAATTGTGAATAGTTCAGTCAGAGGATGTCTGGGCCTCCCATTAATTTACTGGTATTATGCAAGTTAAGGGCCCCATTGTACCAGCTTTTGGCCCCCTCTCCAGCAGCTTGCTGAGATGGACCAGGGCTTGCTGGGGAGTATTCTGGACCCAGTGGCAGGCTGGTGTGACTCCACTCTACCTCCAATGCAGAGCCGAGCTTTATAGGCACAGTACAGCCCTAAACTAATTTTGATTCTCCCTGTATATATATTCAAAAGCATGAGCCAGGCTGTTGAATAAAATTCCCATCATAGACCTGACATATGAAGTCTGGATCCAGATCTGAACTCCCCCTATGTTTTGATCCAGGGTTCCTGTTTGGCCCATCTCTCCTTTAAAGAGGTCTCCCATAGAAATGGCTTGACAGCTGGATGCTGAGATTTCAATAAACTCCCCAAACATGGCTCAGGGGTGGCCTATATCAGGGATATTTCAGGGAACAGTCTTGCTCAGATGGGTTATTCAGATTTAGTTCTTTCTTCAGATTTAACACTTCTTACCCTCCTGCTCTCATTAAAAACTCAGCCAACCTATTCCTAGACTCTCCTGGCTATAGTGGAACCTGATTCTGTCCCCACAGCAATATAACTCCATTGATTTCAGTGGAGCTACTCCCAATTTACTCCAGAATAAGACCACACTCAGGCCCAATACTTACTGATACTCCATTTCCCTCTGTCTAGGATTTTTCTGACATGGCTTAACCTTCCTACCCCAGCATAAATCATGTTTAGCCAAAACAAAGAGAACACAAATGACATGCCATCCCATTCTTGCTGGGGCTCTTACCTGTTATGTGAGTGGATACTGCAGGCGCATACCTTTTGTGTAATTTTGTCATCCGTGCTTGGGTGTATTTAGAATTTCCTCTCATGCTTGCATTTGGCCTCATTGCTGCCCATCTTTAGTGAGGAGTTAAAAATAGTTCAATGAAGTAGATTTGGCAGAAGTAGTGTCGTAATATGTTTTCGACCTTCAGCATTTTTGACCTCTAGTGAACTCTGCAATTCAAAAACAAATTCATTTGTTTGTGTGAGCTGAATTAGGTGTGACTGGCTCATGTATTGGAGCTATTCATTCATTCATTCACACTGTAATAACCATTTTAGTGGCCAATTTCAGTCTGTCATTGCTGCTCTGTAATTCTCAATTTAGCACAGTTTTATCCATAATCGGCACAATTTGCAATGAACTCTGATGCTGCAATAATTTCTCTTTGCTCCACTTTTTCAGCTGTCAGTGGAAGTTAGAGGTCTAAGTACCTTTCGAGGATCTGGACCGTAATCCTTAATGCACTCAAGACAACAGGCTTAATTATTCCCTACTGGTTCCTCTGTGCCCTCATCTTAACACCCCAGTGTAGTCTGCTTTCTCTTGCTGGTTCTTGGCCCAGCGCACCAGTCGGGGAGGTAGGTCATATTGGCAGCCTCATTGAAGGGGAGAGATGTTTTATACAGCAGAAAGGCAGGGAGCTAGTACCAATCCCCTCAGTCTCCCAGCAGCAAGAAACAACTTCTCCCCTGCCCTGTACCCTCCAACATATGAGAAAAACTCTTGGAAATTAGCCAGGTATTAAACACAGGAGAATTAAAGTAAATTATGTCTGTCCAGCCAAATTTAGAGAGACAAGGTGGGTGAGGTAATATCTTTTACTGGATCTTTATTTCACCGAGAGAAGTTGGTCCAATAAAAGATATTACCTCATCCACCTTGTCTCTCTAATATCCTGGGACCAACACAGCTACAACAACATTGCATACAGCCAAATTTAGTTCATTTTAAAACACAACAGTATTTCATGTATTTTTGCCAAGAGAATCTGGTATTCGCCCAGGCAGTTGACAGAAAGGAAACTGCAGGGGGGAAATGTTGAGAGCTATGAAAGTGAACTACAAACTTATTTTTGTAAAAAATCACCACCAGGAAAGCTACTGTGACTGGGTTCGACACCTCAGGGCAGTAGGGTAGGGAGCCTTTCATCTTTAGGCTGCTCATCTGATGGCAGCCCAAGTTGACGAAAGACAGGAATTGTTACCGTATGCTTGGCATTTTGGTAGTCTATGAATAGATGAGGTTTAGTCTAGTTCCACCCTTCTAACACTGAGGGTACGTCTACACTGCAATTAGACACCCTTGGCTGGCCCATGCCAGCTGACTCGGGCTCACGGGGCTCGGGCTAAGGGCCTGTTTAATTGTGGTGTAGACATTCAGGCTTGGGCTGAAGCCCAGGTTGTAGGACCCTGCGAGGTTGGAGGGTCCCAGAGCTTGAGCTGCAGCCCAAATGTCTACAATGCAATTAAACAGCCCCATCCCTGAGAACCCAAGTCAGCTGGCATGGGCCAGCCACGGGTGTCTAATTGCACGCAGGGTGGAAGTTGAAGCAGAGAGCAGTGACTGAATGAGCTGTGGTCACTGAGTGCTCCTCCCTCTCCAAAGGGTGGTCCTTCGTGTGTAGAGCTAAGACACTTAAAAAAGGAGTGGTGTATGGGGGTGTAGTGAGGCGGTCTGGTCCCCAGCCACCCCAGTGAGGGACGAGCCTCTCTGGACACCAAAGTGGGCGGAGCCAGAGAATCCTGTGCCCGCCCCTCAGAGGTCAATGCGCAGGACAGGAAGTACAAAAGCCGGGCCTCAGACCTCAGTTGAGCCCCAGCCATCGGAGAGGCCGGATGCCTGTGGTGCAGCTCCCCGCTGGGAGGCCACGGTGACCGGCAGCCGACCTGAGGACTGGCCTGGCCAGCCAAGCCTGCCGCTCGCCAGCTACCCCGAGGAGCCCATGGTGTGTGACCCCTTGGAGGACGGCACCCTGAACCAGGTAGCCTAGAGTGGGAGGTTGGAAGCAGCCCGGGGGCAGCCGACTCTAGTCTGGCTGCAGCACGGCCAGAGCCAAGGTCAGTGTGTTGCGGCCAGGATCCCCACTGACTCAGCAGCGGGTTTTTCTGCCGCTGCTAGGGCCCCGGGCTGGGACGCAGTGGAGTGGGTGGGCCTGCGTCCCCCCTGCCACCCAACGTGCGGGTGGCAGTCTCCCCCTCTCCCAGGTCCTCCAGAGCCAGGACCTGGGCTTGCCACAACCACTACTGTTTGCTCAGCCCCTGCCTGAGGGCCTGAGCCCCTGACTGTTTGTTGCCCCGCCCTGACCTAGGGCCTGGGTTTAGTATTATCGAACTGTGGCTCAGCCCCTGCCTGAGGGCCTGAGCCATTGAGGACCCAGGGTCTGGGCTTTCTAACACCGGACTGTTTGCTCGGCCCCTCTTTAGGAGGTCCTGAGCTGCTGACTTCTGCACAACCCAGCTAATTCCCCAACCCCTGACTGAACTAGCGCGGCGGTCTGGTCCCCAGCCGCCCTGGAGGAGGGCTGAAATGCCTACAGGGGGAAACACGCTGCTGTCCAGTGCTGCCCCTCTGCTGTGGAGAACCCAGAGAATTTCAGGCAGGTTTTAGTTAAATACAAACAGACTGAACTTTCCAACGTGGATTCATATTCACCAGAAAGGATAAGCAAAGATCAGAAAGAGGAAAAAGTTCAGATTCCATATTAGAGATGGGGGTCAAGCCTCAGATAGCGAATCCAGATCTGCACATTCCCACAGCATTCAGATTCAGGATTTTGGTTCAGCCCATTATAGAGATGGAACCAACTGTGAAGTTTGGATCTGGATTCAGATCCAAACTTCACCCAAGTTCAGCCAGGTCTGGATCTGGTGCTTTGATTTCAGGCCCGTATCTATTCAATATCTACCTGCCTGGTTGGGCTCATGTGCCTTTTTTCCACTGTTGTCTTTGGCAATAAAGACAATATTCACTACCAGTGCACAAGCAACAGAAGAGCAAGTCTTGACATTTTAAGACCTTTCAGAGAGTAAGCCGTCCACCTGCAAAGAACAGCAGCTAACTACTGTTAGAAAAAGCACCGAAACTGGATTTAACCATTAGCAGGCCTGGCACTGGGATGAAGAACCTAGCAACTAGACTAAAACAGGCTCAGAAAACCTTTATGTGGGCTCTACTTGATAGACTCTCCCTGGTCATGGATATACACTCTCCTCAAAACAAAACTAGCCTCACTTCTTGGGAATTTACCAATGCTGACCCCTAGAAACTCAAGAAAGGCTCTCCATCGATGTGATGATGAGCTTCACCAGCAAGTGAACCCACAATGCAGCACCCCACAGTAGCTGCTGCTGGGTGAGGTGCAAGGTTTTTTTCCTCCTTTGTAGTTTGGTTTTAAGGGGAGCATCAATTTAGTCTTGACTCAGGGAAAACTCCCACTGACTTCAGTGGGAATGTTGCATGTATAAGGACCTCTAGACTGAATCCTGTATGGCGGAGGTGGACTGCTCTGGTGTTTTTTGGGCCCAGGCTGCCTTTTGGTTGCCGTGAAGCACACTTTAAGTGGGAGCACAGGTAGTGTCAGATGTGGGACGCGGTGCTCTATGTACAGAAGTGAAGTAGTAACAGCGGTAGCAACCAAGTGTTCACACTGGCTCGAAGAACCTTTCATCATTGCAATGTAACTGAAAGCCCTCTAAAGCGGCAAAATTGAAATAAAGGGTTAAGCATTTTAAGAATACAGCATAATGTTAGAGGAACAGACTGTCAGCAATCCAAAGTCACCCAGCATGATACAACAGCTGAAATATTGGACAAAGAAGCTGTTTATAACCCACTGAGTAACCTGGTGAAGCCACATTCCTCTATCCTTTTGGACATACATGGCAGCCAGCTGCACCCAGTGAGGCCCTGGAATTACATTTGAAATAGCTGTAAAATTCAGGCGTGGATCAGAATTCAAATTGTTCCATTCAAGGGCTTTTGTGTTTGGCCTCTTGTAGAGGCTGCGGCAAGGGATAAAGTTTGGAGGTGGATTGGCAATACTCTAAAGCGCAGAGTTTTCAGTGTAGGCTCGTCTCTGATCTGAAATAATGAAAGCACTTGTATAAATGTGAATATTTAAGGGAGCTAACTGAAAAAAAGGGTGAGTTTCTTTCCTAACGCACTTATCGCAGGTTTTCAGTGGAGCTCTTCCATGCCTAGCCCGTGGTGATTAGGAGGTAAGGTTACGCAGGCTATTCCTGTTCTGGCAATGATTGAATGTCAGCTTTTGGGCAGGGGCTAGGTAAGCAGTAAACTTGACTGAGGGCTTGTGACATCACTGTTGCTGCAATAGCTGAAGACAGGTTTTTATTTTTCTCCTTTGGGTTGGCGTTTGGTTGAAATGTCGCACCATGATGCATCACTGTGGCATTTTGGCAGGGACCCTGCGTGTTACATTGCAGCCTGTAGTCATCAGCCCAGCCTTGCCCTGGCGGGTGGGTATCTTTTTATTTTTATGTGATGATTTCTCCATGTGGCGCTTGCTGTATGATATTAGTCTGCAAGGAATTCCAAAATGTGCATCCACAGGGTGAATTCTGGACAAGGTTTATTTAAGGGAGTGCTTTTCTTGCACTTACTACTTCCCCAGAGCCTCTCATCAGAGGATTCCTAAGCTCTTTGTAAATAGCAATTAATTCTCACATACCAGGGTGAAGCAGATCAGTCTCTAATGAACTGGCCACTGCTTGTGCAGACACATGCACCGCAACCCTCTGTTGGGTGGGAGCAGAACTGTTCCACCATGTGTCCTAAGTTTCCATTGCTTACAGCTAATGGCTGTTCGCTTTTGGCTCAAGTAGTAGTGGCCTGTTTCTTTGGAGCAGGAGGATCAGAGTTCTTCCTGGCAACAGCAGGGGTGGTTCCACATGGCCATGCTATTCAGCACAGTGACCACTAGGAAGTCCTGTGTGGTCAGTCATTTATTACAGTATCATCATCTTCATTTTGCAGATTGGGAAACTGAGGCACGTGGGCCCAGCTCCTGAAATCTATTTAGGCACCTAGCTCCCATTGGTTTTAGTGGGAGTCAGGCATCTAAATACCTTTTGAAGATCTGGGTCAAAGATGCTCCAGTGACTTGCTAAAGGTCACCCAGTGAGTCACTGTCAGGGGTTGTGATAAGAACCCAAAGCTTCTGTACATAGAAAATCACAGACACCTCTGCTCTGGCATGGGAAGTCTTAACCCAACAGTGGGTGAGCTGGGATGCTTGGAATGAAGAGACCCCCTGGACATAACGGGCCACAGCCTCAGTTTGATCAGAGCTCTGCTCACCGCAACAGAGGGTAGGGAATCAAAGGCCATCTTTGTGCTCCCGGATGCCTGGGCCTGCTGGGTACTGGGTCAGCCCACAGGGTAACTTAAAACCACCTCAGAAGTGTTTTGAAGTAAGCTTGGATCAGATAATAGCCGCAGGGGTGGGGTGTAAGCCCTAGCTCTGACATCTCCAGCAATGACAGGCCGAGGCATGGCAGAAGGGTGTGTTCCACATAGACAGGATTCCATGGGCTTTGCAGAAAGAGAATGTTGGGGTGGAGATGACCATAAGGTGCAATAAGTGAGCAGGCCTGTACCCTGTCCCGCCCCCTGTGGGGTCATCTGCAGTTATGCAAAGTGAGCACAAAGCGATTGTCAATGGCAACCAATCAGATTTCTCCAATCTGGGGATGGGAGGGAGTTAGCATATTGCACCGACATTGCTGAGGTGCAAGACCATGGAGAATTAGGACTGAGATGTTTCAGTAATTCTCTCCAGACTAGAACAAGGATTGTGAATGCAGAGATTGATCAGGGAGGCGACGACGATGTAAGAACTAGCACGCGTGCCCTCCGGCTACCCAAGTATAACGTGGTTGAATGTTGCAGTGGGAGATGATTTGGAAAAACCCTGGGCCAAATCCTCAAATGGTATAAATGGATGTAGCTCAATTCCCGCTGAAGATCTGCTCCAACAATAGTATCCTGGACAGCTTGCTCTGGACCATAGCAGAGGCTCTTCTTGATTTCAAGCTAACTTCTCTTATCAGTCAAACTGCTATAAATCTAGAGTAACTATACTGACATCAGGAAAGTTACTTTGGATTTTCATTAGTGTAACTGAGAGCAGAATTTGGCCCTGTGTCTACATTTACCTCCATGGCCAACTCCTGTGTGTTACTCATAAGAACATGAGAACAGCCAGACTGGGTCAGACCAATGGTCCATCTAGCCTAATATCCTGTTTCTGATTGTGGCCACTGCCAGATGCTTCAGAGGGAATGAACAGGACAGGGCAATTTTGGGTGATTCATCCCCTGTTGCCCAGTACCAGCTTCTGCCAGTTTGGAGAGTTAGGGACACCCGGAGTATGGGATTGGGGCCCTGACCATCTTGGCTAATAGCCATTGATACACCTATCTCCATGAACTTATCTAATTCCTTTTGAACCCAGTTATTCTTGTGGCCTTCACAACATCTCATGGCAACAAGCTCCACAGGTTGACTGTGTGTCCTGCTGCCTATTACTTCCATCGGGTGACCTCTTGTTCTCGTGTTATGTGAAGGGGTCTGGCTAAGTAACTGTGATCATAACATAGTAAAGTTCAACTTCCTTGTAGGGGGACCATAGCCACGAGGTGGTGCTGTGACTAACATGTCAAGCCAAGGGATTTTAAAGCTGTCCAGCATTGCTAAACCCCCACATTTAAAAATCATGAGTCAGACCCTCACCAAAATCATGAGCTTTAAAATGAAATAATTCAATCATGCTTGTTGGTCACTCTTCTCATTTTTAACAACTCTCCTTACCAATGGTCTGTGACAATTTGTGTTGCCAGTTCTCTCAGGTTTACAGTGAGTAAGATGACTTTGCTCCCCCATGCAGGAATGACTAGAGAATGGGGCACCATTGCACTAGGGACTGGCCACACACATCATAAGAAATGGTTCCTGCCCTTCAGAGCAATTCTACACTGCAAATGGGAGTGAGCCTCCCAGCCTGGGTAGACAGGCTTGTGGTAGCGGGGCTGGCCCTAATGCACTGACGATAGCTGTGTGAACATGGGGGCACTGGCAGAGGCTAAGGCTAGCCACTGAGCTCAAGACCAACCCTACCCCTGGGATCCAAACTCCAGTGGCTAGCTGAGTCTCTGCCACTGCTGTAACATCCACACAGCTCTTTTTAAAGCAGTAGGTCAAACCCCACTACCACGAGCCTGTCTGCACAGGTGTGTGTGTGGGGGGGGGGGACACTTGCTTCCAGCTGCAGGGTAGACACACCTAAGAGCTTAGTGCAAAGCACGGGGGGAGTTCGTGATATGGGATCTGCAGGTGGGATTTACTAAACTAGTCTCATATAGGGGCCATCAAACCGCCATTAGATGGGAATGGCTTTTGATCCTTGCTGAGCTGGGCAGGCTCCAAACAGGTGATCTACGGGTGCAAGCTTTCATTGCTCATTAATAACTCTGGGGGTGTCCATTTCCACACAAGCGCTAAGCTCACCCTGTTGGGACTGAGGCTGCTTTCGGGAAAGAAAGGTTTATTACATCAAGTTCTGACCATGGCATTGGAGCGGACACCGGCAGAGCGTGCCATTCTCGGCCCAAACAGACAAAAATCTCACACGCTGTTCTTAGGGCTTCTCTGCACTTGAAAGTTAGCATGGATTAAGGGGTCAAGTGCATGCTAGGTCTGCTACCTTCTATTCCGAAAGGGACCTCTCCTGTTTGTCATATGCAAATAATAAAAATGCACCAGTAAAACAAACTGTTGGCACAATATCCAAACCTGCTTCTAAATACAAAACCTTCCCAGTCACAGTACAGACCTCATCTGCTTCAACGATAGCAGTGACTACTGTGTTATTCTCTGCCTGGATGGGCCCATACAGGGAGATGGGCCCATACAGGGAGATGCAACACATGCATTGCCAGTGGGTTACACAAGTATTTCTGAGACATCAGTAAAACACTGGGCATTGGGATCCTTGGTTTCTATTCCTGGTGCTTGGAGCAGAATGTGGTCTAGTGGTTGTAGTAGCATGAATTCTACACACACCTAATCTGGCTGACATGCTCGTTTGGAAAGATTGCAAAGTGGATGAGCGTTAGATCGGTTTGATTAAAAACATGCTTTCAATTCCCAGCTCTGCCTGAAGAGACCTTGTGCAAGTCCTCCGTTATCTTAGCTGTGAATCTGCTGTATAAGTTCCCCTCAAAATATAAAATGGTAAATGCACATGAAGGCTGCAGCTTTTCACGTGATCCCAAGACTGCCACCGGCAGCGGCCAAAGTCCCATTACTTAAGATGAATTCATGCGAGCTGGCAACACTACTTATGAGGAAGTTCGAGTGTGATGTGAAAGATAAGCATAATTCTCATTGTGTGTGTTATATGTCCCCTGTGGCACCTGATCCACAGAGGAGGTGGGTCTATTACAGCCCCCTGCTATTGAGCCAGGCTATTTAGCTCAAGTGGTAGAGGTTGGTGCCACAGTGTATTTAGCACCCCCTGAATGTGCCTCAACAAAGGAAATCCTAGCAGGTGGCCTGTTTCCTTTGGAAGGAGGAAAAGATTTGCTTGCAACACAATGAGTGTTACAGGGAAAGGTTTTTTGCTCCTCCTGTTTATGCCATCCCAGAACCTGTGTCCTGCCCATCGCCTTTGAACTAAGTAAGATCCTATGAAGGGCAAAAATGACCAGGAATGAAGTGGCAAAACCAGTGTGGGGAACATGGCAAGGTACAGGGCAGGAAGGCAGAAAGCAGAGCATCAGGGTCCTAGAGAGCCACAGGACATGTGACTGACACAACAAGCAAATGATATTGAAGCATTAGCGACTGAAGAGCAGGGCATTTCTTGCCATTAAATAACTAACTGGAGGAGGGGTACGCCATGGTGGATCTCTGCAGCAGCATAGGCTAATGGAGAGCCACTGAGTTCCATGTGATCCCTAGGATCAGAGTTGACATCACAGATCAGAAATCCATAGGCCAGTATTATCTTGTATAAAGAAATCCTTGTGGCTCTGCAGGGGGATGATCCCACAGAGACCAGGATTCATAGATTCCCAGCCAGGAGGGGCCACTGGGATCATCTAGTCTGACCTACTGTATAACCCAGACCAGAGAACTGCCTCACAATAATTCCTAAAGCAGAAAAAAACATCCAAACTTGATTTACATATTGTCCATGATTGAGAATCCACCACCACCCTGAGTATGTTGAGGATTCCCCTCAGGTCTGTCCCTCTCTGAAACAGCAGATTCATGCCCCACCCCCGACACCGTGGAAGAGCTTCCCCAGAGTCAGATTGTGGGTTCAAACCTCCTTTCTCGTGACAAAATTTGGGCCGAGGAAGCAAGTTTTCATCTCCTCTCTTCCCCTCTTCAGTAAAAGGAAAAGAATGAAATTTCCCAGAGCAAGGGCAGAGGAAAGCAAAAGATTCCAGAGCAGAGTCAAAAGACACAAAACCCACAGCAGAAGGTGCTGGAGCTAGACACGAGTGGAAAACAAGTTCCCACGGAGAGGGAGGTGATGAAAGCAAGAACTAGGGCTTGGAAGCAAAGGTAGATAGAGGCCCAGAAGCAGAGATAAAGAAGGCCCTGGAAGGAGACGCCCAGACAGGCAGAGTGACAGCTGCAGTCATGGGGAGACTGCAATGCTATTGAACTCTGGAAAGTGAGAACCAGAGGATGGGGACCCCGTGGCGCTTCCCCCTGTCACTTACACAAGAATATCCGCAGCAAGCATCTGACCTTGGTAGATTTATCCGTCCTGGTTGGGGAATATAAGACTGACATCCACCTGAGCCTGACCGCATAACCCCGTCCACTACACCTCCGCCCTTTCCTCCTTCAAGTCCATCCTTAGGTCAATGAAGTGTCTGAACTCCAATCCACCCCAGAAGGGAGTTCAGACCCACCCATGCACAAATACAACCTGAGGAACTAACAAGATGCAGTGGCATCAGTCGAGGGAGGTGCTGGGGAGGGTGAATGTGGTCCCCCCCCGTCAAGGTTTTTGCTCTTGCTCAAAGTTCCATAGGCCACAGAGTTAGGGGGCTATGCCCCGACCGCGGTTAAGTAGTGGTCCTGTATTAAATCAGTACAGTTGCTGCCCAAGCAGGCCAGAACACTGCTCCTGCTGCGGTGGTCACAACGCTACTGAAATTTGGCCCAGCCACCCCTCTCTGTCCAGAACAAAGTGCCCAATGGTGTTGTGACCTGGGGCCTAGGGAGTCTGTTCGGAGTACGGGGGCATCTTCTGAGAACTTGACTCCTGGCCACCCAGCTCATGACTGTGTGGTGAGAGAGAGGGGCGACTCCCCGGTCGAGAAAGATCCAGGGTCCCTGTGGGGGGGCAAGCAGGGATTAGAACAGGGTCCGTGCTGGTGGGGGTTGGGACCAGAATTTGTTCCCCTCAGTCAGAAATATTTGAATTGGCACCATGTGGTTTTTGCTGGCTCCCCCTCTTTGTCCCTACTTTGCCCTTTTTGATTGTTGAAGTGGGGACTTTGTTGCACTTATTTTTCTTGGGGAGGAGAAAGATCATATTTCTGGATCCTCTAAGGTGTTGAGTGCAGCCAATACATTTCTAAGTACATTTAACTCCTACTGCAGGGCTGTGTCTAATATGTCCAAGGAAACATTTTGGATGACTCTACGATGATTTGTGAACCATACAGAACTTTCTAAAGATCCTGTGAAATCCAGAACATCGCAGCGTTTATTAAACCAAACTCCTTCATGCATAAAATGGACACCAAGATTTGAAGCTTGTGTTTCAGTTTTTATTGAAAACAGTATAATACTTTTATTTATTGAGGATCCGTCCCTGATCCTCCATCACTGAATGCAATAGGAGCCTATATAAGAAAAAGACCCCAAAATCGGGACTGTCCCTATAAAATCGGGACATCTGGTCACCCTAGATCCAAATCTCTAGCACATTGTTCCAAATAGCTCCAGAAGTAACACTTGAGAGCACACACAAGGCAAGGAAAAGCGGTGGAGGGTGATGTAAAGGAAGCACTGCTGGGATGTAGCTAGGTGAGAGACTTGGAAATGAGTCTGCACCACCACCGGGCCTCTTCTATTTGTGGCTAGATTTCTTGGATTCCATCACTGGATAATTTAGATTAATCACTCCCAATTAGTTCCTCTGCATACATCACTATTAACAAGCCCAGGAGACAGGCAATAGGGAACTCAGTTAAAGAAACACTCCCCATGTCCATCCATGACCATGTGGGAGGGCAGCAAGGGAATTTTGAGAGAAGGGGAAGCCATTATCCTAAGTCTAAGGGGAGAGGGAACCCTCTGATGATCTCACAAATGGATTCAAATGGATTCTGGAAGGGAGCAAAGATCTGAACCACCCTCTTCATATAGGGCCAGAACTTTATGCGAGTGGCAATCACCCCCAAAACACATGGACACGCAAGCAGTGCACATGAACCTGACAAGTGGCACAACACTCATCATCTGATCATGTCGTATCTAGACACAAATCCTGACGAATGTGCACCAAATCATACGTCTTGCACAAGCCAGCTCGCGACACACAACCAACTCAGGCCAAATGCAGCTGGCACAACTTCACTGAAGTAAGTAGAGTTACAAGCACTTGCCTCTAGACAAAGTTTGTCCACCACCAGTACACAACTCACATACCCACACCCCAAGATACATGATCTTGGTTACATATGTCATACGGGTCTGGTAAATATTTCACACACCCGGATCCTGAAACACACACCACTTCACAGCACAACACACAAACACTGGAAACACACAACTTCCACAAACACCTCTGACAATGGCATACATAGAGGACATGTATCACAAAACTTCATGTGTCATCTTGCATGCTACACTCCACAGCATTATATGCAGAGAACAAAATCCTAAATAGATAAAAACAAAAACAGCAGCTGAATTTGCCTGATCAAGCAACTCTCACTATATTGAGAAACCTGGCTAACGTGAACAAACAAAACCGCATTTCAGGCAAGTGGAATTTCTCCGGTCCTGGCTCTGATTTCTTTTTGATCTGCACCTTGCTCAGCTCTGGTAACAGACAATCAAATCCTGAGAGCAGACAAGGCAAACAACTCAGAGCAACAGGTAGGAATGAAGGATTAGGGTAATCAATTTCTGGCTCACTGCAGGCATATAGCTGTTTCTTACCCACTCTTTGTTGGGGCCTTCAAATTCAATAGATAAGCCCCCATTACAAATAGTTTGCTAACCATGTTGGGAGTGGGAGGCATAACGTGTGCACATAATTTGAAAACACTCGGATACCACAGTGACAAACATTGTGGATAGATAGATTTAATTGTGTGTAGTCCAAAATACAAGGGGATCAATTTTACCTATCAGTATTTTCTGTAGACTAAACCGTCAGGTCCTTACTCAGGAGTTTTGGTCTTTGTGCAGATAAAAATCCCATTGACTCAGTCAGGACTAAAAAAAAGTATATGGGCTTCAGCGTTTGACCCCATGATTATTACTTCTTTTCTATTTCTTTACACTCCTTCTCTATTTCCCCCATTCTTTCGTTCCAGCCTGCATCTTGGCAAACTAGTGCAGTGTCCCTCTGACCAATACCAGTACAAAATTAAACATCTCAATGGCAAATTCAGCTTCCACAGGCCCAGGGTTTGAATCCTCTTTCCTCCTCAGCTCTCTTAAAGGGCTGCCTAATTATTGACCAATTTACTAAGCATAAACAGTCTGGATTCTCAAGAGCCATTTGAATTATTTGGACATTTTTTTTTTTGCTGATGAACTTTGCAGCTGGGATAATAAAACACAGTTCCTTACGTTGGCAGACTGAGACGTTCCTGCAACAACTGCCCTCCAACGGCTCATGTCATTTAAGAAATTTTCCAGCGATTAAAATTGGCTACATATCATAGTCCCGGTAATTTATATCAGCCCCTTTGCATTGCCTACACATTTGAACTATTTTGCTTTTTCATGCACTCATAGCATGCTCATTGCATAGAATTTTTCCATTTGTCAAAAAAAGGAAAAATCCCCCCCCCCCCCCCAACCCTACACATATCCCTCCAGAGTTTTAGAAATAGCTTTTGTGTATGCAGTAACCAGCTGGAAAACAAAATCCATTTGTATTGCTTAAAGTTGTTTACAGCACAATATACAGTTAAACAACACACTTAAAGAGCCATTCATAACAATTTAGTAACTTTTTTAAAGGATCAAGCTAATTTTCCATATAACATTAAATTTTATTGCATAAACATTATTCCCATAAAAAATAACAAAACCCCAACAACTTTCCATCTGGAGGCTCTAGGGACAATCCTGCATTCTCCAGAGTGGGAGGAGATGAACAAGAGTAACCAGAGAGTCTTTTCACCTCTAATTACTGTAGGAAAAAATATAAATGCTGCTTAATGTTTCTCATCTGATCAGTTTCACAGTTGATCTTCAAGTGTGCACACGCTCACACACACACACACATTTCCCTATTTTAAAAAGTCCATGTAATTTCCCCCCTTACCTTCTGTGATCCAGTTTCCTGATCAGAAATAGTACAGCATTGTGCTTTCTTCAGTTAAGCCAAAACCTTACCGCACTGTATAGAGCAGTTAGCTTACTACTAACACTTCCCATTATTTATAGGCTCCAGGATACCCTTTTTAACATGACTCTTTAATGGGAATAAGAATTGAAAACAAAACAAAAAAAAAGTAGAGGAGACCAAGCTCTGAGCCCTCACAGACCTGCCTAGCCAGGTGAAATGAAGTGAGCAAGAAATTCAAAGTTACTAAAATGTACTTAAATAGATATCAGGCAAGGGGAAACCAAATGGAGTTCATGCTGGGGAAGAAGCAAACATACGTATTAGAATAGCCATGCGGTGTCAAGTAACAGACATACTCACTCATCAGCTATTTTTACATTGCCAGTGGTAATGCTTCAGAGATACTTGGCAGAAAATGTTATGTGATTGGCCGGCCACTGCCAATGATTCAAACCTTAAAGCATTGCGTTTTTAGGTCTCTAGGTGGTGGGTGAAAAATGTTCATTAAAGTGACCGTTAAAGACAATATCTAAAACATGAGCTCATGAGTAACACATGATTGTCCCAATATGCCAGTTCAGAAATAGCTCATTAGTCATTTCATCATCAGGCCTGGCCAAACGTATCCTGCATTCTTTAGTGTAAAGACCCTGCTTTGCTGTTGTAGTCACGAGCAGCCATCGTGAGAGGGGCGCTGTCGTGTTGTTCATTATGAGAATTGCAATCGGGTATATTAAATAATAGGGGGAATACGTCAAGAAGTCAGCAAGCTAAGTTTTGGTCTCAGAAATATAAACAATGGGATGTATTCTGAGCAGCGCTGAGTCTGCCCAGCTCCCTGCTGAAGTCACTGGGAGCTGTGCCTACTCAGCACCAATCCGGACTTGGCACACTTACTGTAGCAAAAATAAGAGGCAGAACCTTCTTGATTACACGCCTGCTTCCACTGAAGTCAACGGCAAAGCTCTCACTGACTTTGCTGGGTGCGGGATTGGGCCCTGGGCTTGTTTGGATTATAAAAGGTTTTAGCTACAAATGAAATTAACAAGTCACGGCAATGTGAATAATAATCACAGAAATATAGCACCCTCTGTGTGAGGAACTCAAAACACTCTGCAGGCATGAATGAACTAATCCTTACCATGCATGCGGTAGGTCAGAATCATTACCCCCATTTACCCCATGGAGAAACTGAGGCCCGAATTAGTTAAGGCCCATGTTTTCAAAGGTGGTCTTTACTTGTGGATACCAAACTTTAGACAACTAAATGATTCACCCAGAATCCCCCAAAGAGTCGGTAGCAGTGCCAGGTCTGTGCTTTAACCACTAGACCATGTCTCCTTTGTAGATTACAGGCCAAATCCAGGTCCTATTTAACTCCATGGCATTTCCCTCTTATGATGCCAAGATGTGGCCTGATATTGCTCATATTTCCAAGTGCTAGTTGCACCCCAGCCCCTGATCACATACACCATGAGAACTGGAGTATGGAAACCCCCTCAACTCGTGAGCATTCATGTTTGTTGCAGAATGAGGGCGAAAAAGAGATCTTCCCCTCAGATCTGGGGTGAAAATGAAAAGCAGCCAGGTGACCTTTAGGCACCCACAGACACTGCTGAAGGGGAAACTGTCTCTTTCACACATAGCTCTGAAAAGCTCTGCAATGTTTCTGCTAAAGATAGAACATTCCCACTGTCTGTGAAGAGAGTCAGGTACAGCCTAGTCTCTGCCAAATGCTGGTGACCCCACTGTATAGGTGACTGAATCACAGCTGAAAAGGTCCCTGTGGAAATTAGCCCTGGCCTTCGAGTACTGGAAGGAGCAGCTGATTGTTTTATGCAAAGAGGATGGCATGTTGTTCAAGTGCAGTGCATTATTGGCAAGAAAAGCGTCAAGTGGAAAAACCCAGGATGGCCTGTTATCTGAAAAAGGCACTGTCAAATTACTGAGGGCTAATAAAAATATTATATGTGCTTTACAGACTAAAGATCCTGAAAAGCTTATCCCAAGCTCTAATCATTCTAGTTGTGCAAATGAATGGATAATGAATAGGTACATTTACAAACTTTAATACACAAACTAAATGCAGAGACACCTTTGCCTGTTGCTAAAATGAAGCCACCTCTGGGCTGCAACAGCTTAACAGCACACAGCAAACAATACAGTGGCACATAAATCAGTAGCAAAAATTCCTGCTGATTTCACTGGATGGTGGATCAATAACAGATCCCTTTAAAAGTGCAATGAGAATTTAGTTAGACTGGATCCTGCACTGAAGACATTCTAAAGTGACATAAAAGCTTATTATAATTTATAAAACTATTTCCATTAAAATAGATTAGATTATTTAGCTCTTCCTCCACAGTGTTGAGCCTCTAGACGCAACTGCCCTGGGTGAGTGCTTGGAAACCAGGAAGTGAAACTGATTATAAATAGAAAGGGAAACTGACCAGTCTTTTTTCACCAGGCAAACTACAGTAGAACCTCAGAGTTAGGAACACCTCGGGAATGGAGGTTATTCAGACTCTGAAATCTTCATAACTCTAAACAAAGTATTATGGTTATTCTTTCAAAAGTTTACAACTGAACAGGGCCGGCTCTAACTATTTGGCCGCCCCAAGCAAAAAAAACCACAAAACACTGAAACAACCCCCCCCCCCCAGCGCCCACGGAACACCCCTGCCCTCCCAGTGTTGCACTGCAACAATTCCCTCCCCCCCCGCCCCAGCCCCTCTCCCTGCCAGAGCGCCGCGGGGAGGGCAGCCAGCCCGGCGCGCCGCGGGGAGGGCGGCCAACCCAGCGCGCTGCGGGGAGGGCGGCCGGCCCGGCCCCCGGTCCCGCTCTCCCAGCCTGCCGCAGCCCTGAGGGCAGCTCCATAGTATGTTTGAAAAAAAAACAACCCCACACCTGAGCGCCGCCCCCGCTAAGGTGCCGCCCCAAGCATGTGCTTGGTAGGCTGGTGCCTGGAACTGGCCCTGCAACTGAACATTGACTTAATACAGCTTTGAAACTTACTATGCAGAAGAAATATGCTGCTTTCCTTTAATTTTTTTTATGTAGTTTACATTAAACACAGTACTGTACAGTATTTGCTTTTTGTCATTTTGGTCTCTGCTGATGCCTGATTGCGTACTTCCAGTTCCAAATGAGGTGTGTGGTTGACTGGGCAGTTCGTAACTCTGGTGTTCGTAACTCTGAGGTTCTACTGTAAGTAAAATGCAGAAATTAAACAAACAGCCTCCACTGGTGAAAGGTAACAGAGGATTTACAATTCTGTCTGTGTTAATAAACAAAGGGGCTACATAGTAACAGAGGAAAGCAATTAAAAAAAATATCACATTGAATTTTGTTTATCTGTACAATATCTCTTTGCACAATCAAGTAGAGTAATGTAGGCTTGGTTCTCACATCACAGTAGTATGATGCATTATTTATTTAGGTTTAGCCCAAAAGAAAGCTAGGTGCTCTACAGGGCAAGGGGAAGGCAAGGGATCAGATTCTGGGCACTGCTGCAATCCCTTTGCGCTGCTTTGGTAGCATTACAGTGGCTGCCGCTTCCCCTGGGAGAATATGCACCTGTGACCCTGTGCTGCGCCTCCTTGCAGCCACAGGCAGTGGGCTGTTCTGGGGGTGGAGCAGAGATGGGACTCCAGCAAGTATGGTGGCCAGAGCAGCCCAGATATGGCGGTCATAAATTCGAACAGTCCCTGTGGCTGCTCTAACCTATGCCAGGCCCACATTAAGCCCCGGAGCAGACTTCAGTCCTGGGCTGTGTGCACATGCGCCAACTTCCGGTGGAGCCAGTGGGGGCTGACGCCTGGTGTCGGGGGCGGGGCCCCGCCCCCACCCCCAGGCCCCGCCCCCGACGACGGGCGACGTGGCGGGGCCCCGCCCCTGATGCTGGGCCCCGCCCCCGACGCCGAGTGATGTTGCAGGGCCCCGCCCCCGACGCAATGTCGCCCGGTGTCGGGGGCGGGGCCCTGGAACGTCTCCCAGTGCTGCGATGAGCTAGGCGCGGGCCCCGGGGCTGGCGGGGAGCTGCCGGTGGGTGCTGAGCACCCACCAATTTTTCACCGTGGGTGCTCCAGCCCCGGAGCACCCACGGAGTCGGCGCCTATGGCTGTGTGAGGTATGGCACAAAACTGGGCCCCACACTTCTGTTCACACTTACATACATGGCTAACTCGCAGAGGTGAAAGTAAGCTGGTCCTCCCCAGTACGGCTTACTGGCAAGAGCTGGTGTGCCGTACCGAGGCAGAGCAGCTTCCCCAGGTGGCAATTTAAAGGGCCTGGGGCTCCCAGCAGTGCCTGGAGCCCTGGGCCCTTTAAATTGCTGGCAGAGCCCCGCTGCCGGAGCCCTGGTGGGGCTCCAATGGCTATTTAAAGGGCCCACGCTTGGAAGGGGCCCCAGCCCCTCCCTTGCTCCAAGGACCAAACCTAGCTCCCACCCCACAGTGCTTTTGCCCCCAGCCCCTGCCTTGCTCCAGTCAGCAGGGACTAATCCTCCCCACATGCCCCACTGTGTTCATCTTGCCCCTTGCCCCTGCCTCACTCCAGCTGGGGACCAATCCTTCTCCCCCACCATGCCCCGCTGTGCTCTTGCCCCTGGCCTCTTCATTCCCCAGGGAGGCCCACAAATATGTTTGGCGCTGAGCCCACAAAAAGTTAATCCGGCCCTGCTCCCGGGCCCTTTAAATTGTCCCCAGAGCCCTGCTGCCAGAGCCCTAGGGTAGCGGTGGCAGGGCTCCGGTGGCAAGTTAAAGGGCTGGGGCGGTAGCTGTGGCCATGGGCCCTTTAAACCGCCGCCGGAGCCCAGCTGCCACTACCCCAGGGCTCCAGCAGCAGGGCTCCGGGGACGATTTAACGGGCCCCAGAGGGTAGCAGCAGCCGGAGCCCAGGGCCCTTTAAATTGCTGCCTGAGCCCTGCTGCTGGAGGCTCAGAGGTCACAGCGGCAGCCAGGACCCCCGAGGCTCCGTTGGCAATTTAAAGGGCCCAGGGCTCTGCTGCGGTAGTGGCACCTAGAGCCCCGGACCCTTTAAATCGCCCCTGAACGTCAGGGCTCCCAGCTGCCTCTGCAGCTGGAAGCTCAGGGGGTGATTTAAAGGGCCTAGGGCTCCCAACTGCTGCTACCACAGCCCTAGCCCGGACCCTTTAAATCCTGATTTAAAGGGCCTGGGGATTTAAAGGCCCCACCTCTTCTGGTTGAGGCCCCACCCCCTCATCAGGACTCCGGAGTACCTGTAAGTCCTTTAAGTTACTTTCACCCCCGCTAACTTGTCTCACATAAGGAGCCCCAACCTCTCCTGAGTCAGGCTATCCACACAGGCGAGTGTCTGTGGGATTAGGCCTTAATTTCAATAGTAGAAAAGCCCCAACGAGTGAGGGTAACAAAGAAACAGAAGGATTCTGTTGCACTGGGAGCAGATGCACTGAAAGAGAATTGTGATGGAGAGGAGTCACTGCGGAGCGCTGGCTAAACAAGGGAAGGAAGCCTGCATTCCAGGAAGCTTGGCTGTCCTTTTGATTTGCGTTGTCTTGAAGAACAAACAAAAAAGCCTGAGCTCTGCTACTTAAATCAGCACTATTATTCCTATAAGGGGTGCCTGACCAGCACCTGAGCAGCGAGGAGCAATAGCTGGACACAGCAGCACCAATCTCAGCTGAGCATACCCCACAAAAACAATTAACTACGTCAACAGAATAAACCCATCCATCCCTTGGCCAAAATCCACCCTTCCTTGAACGAAACAAATGGGGGAACAAAGCAGATGAGGGTGGAGACAGAATGCAGCCCATAGGTGGTGTGCCCGCTCTGGGTCTAGAGCCTGATCTCCACAGCCGCTCTCCCAGCCTGAAAGGACGTTGCTCCTCCGTACCTGTTATGCAGGGCTTTGGGTACGTGGACATGGCTACTCACAGATCCTGTGGCCTCTTTCTTGGTGCGGTCTTGCCTCATCACCTATTTAGAGCTGGTGTGAAGCCCACACCCCATGCCAGAAGCTGCCACCCCTCCACACAGCCACACTGTGGGGTTTATGTGGTACTAGTCATGTTGGGTTCTACACCAAGGTGGGCTTCACCGTAAGTTACAGTAAAACATATTGCTATACGTCCTACTTCAGCTACTCCTGCTCGTTAAGCAGCATCCAGCTGCAACTGGCTCAAGTACACGCATCAGAGGTGATTCCTTTAGCTTCAGGCCTCACAAACGCCTCCTGGGCTCCTTCTCTGTGCCACACTAGAAGGACTCTGTCAGCTAAGTTCTGTCATCAGTCCTGGGAACGTTATATGACTCGCAACAGAGTCCAGTTCACTTCCCCACAACCACATTGAGTGAGATTTGCTCCCTTTGCTGACCAATCCTGCAGAGTCAAACACACACATGGAGCACGTTTGTAAAGTACAAAGGGACCACGTTTGTACCTTTGTTTTACTGTCTAAAAATGCACTGAACGCAGGAAACAAATTTTGCGGGAAGGGAACTTACTACTAGGGTGACCAGACAGCAAATGTGAAAAATCGGGACGGGGGGCGGCGGGGGGGGGGGGTAATAGGAACCAAAGCAAGAGCAGAAGGGGAGACTATGGGCTAATTAAAATACTTGGACATCAATGATGGGAAACATAAGGCACTATTTTTAGGGAATCATATGAGAGATTGTTTTGAAAGCCCAGCATGCTAGAAGGCTAGTCAACTTGACTGTGTCACATGGTTCCTCTCAGAATACTTTGCACTGTATTATTCCACAACAGACAAGGTGAATCAGCCAGGGCACTTTGTGTTCTAGCCTCCCATCATCACCTCACTCTACATTTCAGGCAGTACTTTGAATTTTACACAACCCGTTGGATCAGATTGCATTAAAGATTCCATGGCATCTTTCACGAGGCCAATAACCCTGTCATATGCACCAGATTCCAGTTTGTTTTAGAGATGGATCTTATGCCGTCTTCCCAGAGCCAAACACCCCGAAAGTTGGGAAAAGCTCAAAACATAATCATAATAACAACAATAATAATGATAAATTATTATTAATGATTTATTATTAATGATTATTCTTATTTATTGGAACTACAGCCCCAACCAAGATTGGGGCTCCATTGTGCTAGGCACTGACCACAGTCATAATCAGAGAGAGTCTCCCAGCAAAGTCTTACCAGACAGAGGAAGTATTTTTGTTGCTGTTTTTTACTGCTGGAGAATTGAGGAGAGGAGAGGCTGAGTGACATGCACTTCTGTCTTCTGAGTTACAGTTCAGCCCCTAACCCACAAAACCACTGATACAATCTTTACAGCAGAAGCACATATCTAATTAGGGTTAACTAAATTCTCCCTTCATCAGATATACTCCCTGTCCCAAACTGTTGTGTAGTGTTGCTGTACAGCTGCTGAGTTCCACTCAAGAGGTGGCTGCATTTCAGTGCATAGCAGATGCAATGCAGACTTTAGAGCACTATGGCGCTGTAGGAGTCAGGAAGGGAATTACAAGACACTAGAGCTGTTAAATGATGGGCAGCTTGCTTGAACTTAGCAGAGTTTTTCACCCTGTGATTTGCCTTGGGACCTTACTGTGGGTTGTGAAGTGGTAACTGCTGAGTAGAGCTGACCAGAGGACAATTCCATTTTGATTGATTAACTAGGAAAAGGAAACATGACTTATTTACAAGGTTAAAGCAGGTAAACATAGATACACGCAAATGAGTTCCAATCTTAAGTTTCAAAAAAGTAATAGAAACTTCTATAATAAGCAAGCTCTGTATGTCCTTTAGGGCTAACCCAGGCTATACACTGGAGATCTTTTGCTCATGCCTAGTAATCCTTGTCTCTCGGAGTCCAAGCAGCATAAAGATACAGTTCCTTCTTGCTAGGGTTTTTTATTCCCTTCCTCCCTTGTGCTCTAAGCAACTAGCTCAGTTGATGGGATGAATCCACTTGCATGTCTCCTCTTCATGGTGGTGGGGGAGAGCAATTAACAAAGTTTTTTGTCCTCTTTAATGTTCCACAATAGTTTCTCTAGTGTTGATGGGTCTTCCCTGTTGGGCAGGACATAACACCTTCTGTTGGGACTAACTGGTGTGAAATGCTGATGATTTCTCTCCCATCTGGTGATTTACACAGTTACAGAGGCTCACAATACAACTGCTCAAATATTACCTTATTTGATACAGATATTATAAGTGAGATGAACGCCGGCAGCAATTTACAAGCACTCCATAAAGTCTAAATACTAAATGTATTCTTAGTATTGTTAAAATGGGTATTAGAATTATAACACACAGGTGAGGTGAACCAGACTGATTGCAGCTATGAATTTATCAGTATTCAGTTGAGGCATAGGAACCTTGGCATGAGCTGGCACCTTATATGCCAATGTCACCCCTACATACCATGCTCTGCAGAGCCAGAGAAATGCGTGCTTCTGCCTGAGAAGCAGAAAATGGAACCGATAAGCCTATGTCCACCCTCTTAGCAGAGTGAAATGAAAACTGTAAACATAGAGCGTCAATAGTGAGAAACAAAGATTTTTTGCATTTTTGCAAAAATGCTACAGTTTGTACACTAAACAATCTGAATTTGCCATCCAGTCAGCCAGGAAGCAGTGCCAAAGGAAATGCAATGTAGAACCCCACCTTTTTACAATTCATTTTGTTGTACAGCCCTTATTTGAATGCCATGAATGCAAGATTAACAAGCATACAGATGGCAGGGTACAGAGATTATCAGCAACTAATGAGATCAACTGAGTCAAACACAGAAGGGTCTGAAAGATAGCACATGCACTTCCCTGAAGAAGGATATTATTAAATAATTAATCTTGGGAGGAAAGAACAGAATGGAGGAAGAGAAAGGTACAGCTGCATAAAAGACAATGATTTAGAAATGTATGTTGCTACAAAAGAAGGAAATCCTGATCTCAGGCCAATGTGAAACTGGGTTTATAAAGGTAGACCTAGTGCTGGTTGCAAGATCCTACAGACAATCTGGTTTGGAATCCAGACCAGGATTTTGGAGCAGACAGAAAAGAGACTGTCCACATTTTTCTGGAGCTGGACTTTGCTAGCTAAATTGCTGTGCTGTGTGGTTACTCATGCAGTACAGGCATCCCCAATGAAGCTCATCATTTATGTGCCCCATTATTAAGTCTCAGTGCCTTGAATTAAAGAGCTCCCAGTAATCAGGGACTACTCTGGTGAGTAAAGTGACCCATGGGCCTACGCAGGGAAAACAGTGACATTGACTATATGCAACATTCCAGGATGGCTAAAGTAAAAACACTGAAAACCTCCCCCTAACACACTGTTTTCCTTTAATCTCTTGCAGTCAGGGCAGCACAATTTCACTTGAGATGATTTAAATCATTCATTTAAATCACTTGACTTAAAAAAAAGATTATAAAAGTTGGGGCTCTGTAAAACTAATTTGAAAATGTGTTATTGCAACTTTTGATTAAAATTACAATGAACTAAATTATAAATGCTAGGGTTTTTTTTTTAATGCCACAACTTGTAGGGTTTTTACTTGAATTTTACAAAACAGCTATTAACAAAATATTGCAAATTAAGGCCCTGATTCTGTAAACACTCATGTGCTTACTTTTATTATTGTGAGTAGTCCGGTTGACTTCCACGGGATTACTCATAGTAACAAATATCAGAGGGGTAGCCGTGTTAGTCTGGATTTGTAGAAGCAACAAAGGGTCCTGTGGCACCTTATAGACTAACAGAGGTATTGGAGCATAAGCTTTCGTGGGTGAAAACAAAGTTAAGCATGTGTGGAAGTGTTTGTGGAATCGGGCCTTGAAGCAGGTACATATTTTTACTCACATGAGTAATATCAGTGACTTCACGGGGACTCTGCATGCACTTAAAGTTAAGCATGTGCATTTATGTTTGCAAGACCTTGGGCTACACCTTTATTTGTGTTAAAAACTTTTAGTGGCATAAAACATTTCTCACTACAAAATAAAATTGCAGTGGTGTTAACAATGGAACACGATTTATACTTTCAATATATTAACAAATTTACTGTGAACTTTTTATGCACAGAGGCCAACATTTTCAAAAACAGGAACCTAAAGGGAGCCTCCTAAATTCATATATATGCACCTAAGCCTTCGAACGAGATAGGCCCTCAACATTTAAATTGGCATAGATGAACCGACGGGCCTATTCATCGATTAGCATGGCTACGGAAAGGAGCCTTTTTTGGAAAGTTGCTATTTTGACCGTGAGGCTGATGAATGATCTTCGGTCTCCAAATTGGTGACATTAGTTCATACACATACACTAAAGTGTACTTAATAGAGAAGGCTACGTGAAGGCTGCAACCATCTCTCCCCATCTCAACACTGGCTCTAGTTTATTTTCCGGCCAAGTACTATGCACCTACCTGGGGAAGAAGCTTGCAAACGAACCTCATTGATATCCGCTAAATGCAGCTATGAGACTTGTAACTGGCTGAAATCCTGAAATCCACTTGCTGCCTTGGCTTTGGGTCCTCACAAACATCCTCCCACCAACCATTGGGCGGGAGATGACTACCTTGTGCGAGTACAAGAAAGTTCTCATTAACCAAAAGCTTCTGCTCCATGACAACCTTGTTCACCTACCTTGCACTCGCCTTAAATCCTGCATTCTGGGAGGCTGGAGAAGCTCTTCTGTCCCCATTGGTGCTTCTGTCAGTGTAATTTACCTCGCTCAGCGGTGTGGGTTTTTTCACACCACCGAGTGACATAAGTTATACTGACAAAAGTGGAAGTGTAGAGCCTAAGATTCCAGGATTGTCACGCCATGTGTCATGTTGAGACCTAAAATGTCACTGAGTCAGTGTGAAGCGATGGGAATAGCTACAAGGATGGTTGAGGGCTCTTTTTGTTCAGAATGTCACCAGGTTGAATCATCCCTGGGATTTGTAGTGTGTTACTGTCCAGTTTTTGAGTTCTCAGCCATTTGGGGCTTTTTTACACACATGACTTTATGAATGACACCGTGTGCCAACCCGGGCTTTTAGCCACTAATAGTATCGGTAAAGCACCCATCATGTTAGCATCTAGTGCCGTACAAAGAACAATAACAATTAATAGCTTGTGTAATTACCTTCTGCTGATTTAAATCCCATCTTCAGTTGGAATGGGATTCATTCTTCTTCATTTCTGCTTTAGACTGTTGCCTACCATTGCCAGGCACTCTTTAGCAGCTGGTACGTTCTACCTCAGAGGTGGCTTTTGGGGGCTTTATGATTGTAAAATATGATCACTCTTAGGGAACCGTCAGAATCTCAGCAGCTTACCACAGGGGAAGAGAGACACCTCTGCATGCTAGTTTCAGTGTTTGGATTTACAAGCAGTGAGGGGGATGACCTGATGGTGACCAAAGCCTTTGCCCAAGAAAGTCCCAGCAAAGCTAGGGGATGTGAATCAGTATTTAGGAGAGAGACCCAAAACCCAGCAATGGATGAGAAGCATGGAGGATAGGTCCTGGGTAAGGAAAGGCAAATATGGAGGAATAGACGGCAGGGCAGGGGGACTCCAGAATGTACCGGAAGAATGAAAGCAATGACCGAATTTGGAAAATGGAGCTATTACCTGCTGGGCTTGATCTTGTTTCCCATTGACTCCACTAGGACTGCTCAGGTGAGAAAGAATTCCTCATGTAAGTAAAGCTTTGCAGGATCAGGCCTTTAATAATGAAACTAACTGGGATGTTCAAAGCAACCTAAGGGAATTGGGCACCCAAATCTATTTGAATTTGATGGGAGTTGAGTGCTTACCTTCCTTAGGTCCCTTTAAAAATCTCCATGAATAAGAAGGTAGCCCAAGTTTTCCAAGCTATATCAGGGTGAAATGGTCATGTACTGCCTGAACCTTCCCGCGAGATGACTTTGTGCAGGTCTAAATGAAACATACCGAATAATCTGTCCGTGCATGAAATCTCCAGTGACTGGAGTGCAGCCGTGGTATTCACAAGCTGCACTGTTAACATGCACAGTTATAAATGTTACCACCCATTGCTTTGCAGTCACTTCTTACTTTTCTCTGACAATATCATTTCTGTCAACCTCTATGCAGCAGGATTTTAGGGCTAAGTGTAAGAAAAAAAATTAAACTGTTGACGAGATCAAAACATGATCACTTGTTTATTTGTCAGGTTCACACAATGGGTCTGTATTTCACACTGACACAGGAAGGAAGCCAAGGCACACCTCAAAGAGATAAGTAGCTTCTGGTTATTAAGCAAAGAAAATCTGCCATAGCGTAGACCCTCCCTCGAACAGTTAGGCTGGGGTGGCATACGAACAAACACTACTCATATAGCTGGGCTTGCTTTGCATGTCTGACCCAGCGCTGAGCAGCCCTGAGGGGAATACTCCTGGGCATTGATATTTAACCCTTCTTCCCCCTCCCTGTATCTTGCCATCCACCTGCTGGTTTATTGGCAGTGACATTGCACAAGAAGATAACTCCACCTCCTACCTAATCAGGTGCCTAAAAGGCCTTTCAGCAACAGCCAGTGCTGCTGACAGGAGTGACAAGCAAACATGAGCTCTTACAAAGTCAGAGGCCTCCTTTTCTAAGTAAAGAGGGCCTTTGTTTTCTTCCACTGCTCTTTGACAGCCCTGGAGAATGAAGCGTCCTGGCAGTGTTTTCCCCAGAAATTGAAATTAGGGGATGGTGTTTGAATTTACAGGGGGGTACGAACTGATGAGGGGTGAAACAGTGAGGGTGAAGGTGGGCTGTAAAAACAGAAAAATGTTTCACAACCATTTTATTAGATTTAACTCATGTTTTAAAATCCTCACAGAAATTAAAATTGGCTACTCAAGCCTACTAGGAAGCACGACATCTACATCCTTCTTGGTTTCTTGTAATTTTGCACAGCTCTGTTAATGAACTTCTCAAATGCAGTGCATTCATCTTTGATGGTGTCTTGTGCGTCCGGTACTGCCAGTCCTTCATGATATGCTCATGATCAGGCAGAAGGCCACTTCTTTCAGAACACACTTCTATTCAATGAGGAAAAAGAATGCTCAACTGTAGCTGTTGTGACTGAGAGTAGCAAGAGATGGATTCCTACTTCTTTCATCCCAGGAAACATAGCACAAAGATTGGGTCGAACCACTAGTGATGATAAAAAAGAAGTTGAAGTCAAATCTTCAGTTGTTTGTCGTATGACATTCCACTCTGTATTCAAATTCTCTGTTCTGTCCTGATCACATGGCAGCCCCATTGCTGGTAGTGCCTCACTCCACTTACCTATTGGTGTTTTAAAAGCTACATAGAGGCATAGGCGCCGACTTCCCCACTTTCATGGGGATACTCGACGCCCCCTCTGCCCCTGGCCCCACCCCCACTCCACCCCTTTCATGAGGCCCCGTCCCTGCTCTGCCTCTTCCCACCCCTTTCCCGCCCCCATTCCAACCCTTCCCCAAAGTCCCTGGCCCAACTCCGCCCCCCCCCCCCGCAATATTCCAGCTCCTTCCCCAAATCCCCGCCCCCGCCTCTTCCCCGCCTCCTCCCCTGAACGTGCCATGTTCCTGTTCCTCCCCACTGCCCCCAGAGTATGCTAACGCTGCCAAACAGCTGTTTGGTGGCGGCCAGGCATAAAACACTGGGAGGTAGGTGGAGGAGCGGGGATGCGGCGCGCTCAGCGGGGGAGGATGAGGTGCGGCGTGGGGGAGGGGAGCTTGGCTGCTAGTGGATGCAGAGCACCCACTAATTTTTCCCTGTGGATGCTCCAGCCCCAGAGCACCCACGGAGTCAGTAGCGTAGCCAGGTCTTGAGCACAGGGGGAGCGGGGGCGCTATAAAAAGGCGCCTCCCCCTCCCCCTGTATTCACCCTGCCACGCTTTAAAGGTCCGCTGCGGAGCCCCGGCCCTTTAAAGCGCCGCCACTGGAGCCGCTGGCAGGGCCCGCGCGCCCACCAGGCGACCCTAGGCAGTCGCCTAGTGCGCCAAGATTTGGGGGGTGGCGGGCAGCTGCCCGCTGCCTCCCCGCTCAGCGGCTGAGCTGCTGAGCGGGGAGACAAGGGGCGGCTTGCTGCGGCTGCCCGCTGCCTCCCCGCTGAACTGGGAGACAAGGGGCGGCTCGTCCTGGCTGCCCCTTGTCTCCCCGCTGAGCCGCTGAACGGGGAGATAAGGGGTAGCAGCGGGAAGCTGCCCCTTGTCTTCCCGCTCAACACCTCAGCGGGGAGACAAGGGGCAGCCAGGGCGAGCCGCCCCTTGTCTCCCCGCTCAGGCACTGAGTGGAGAGACAAGGGGCAGCAGTGGGAAGCCGCCCCTTGTCCCCCCACTGAGCTGTTGAGTGGGAAGACAAGGGGCGGCTTCCCGCTGCTACCGCTTGTCTCCCCGCTCAGCGGCTGAGCGGGGAGACAAGGGGCGGCTCGCTGCGGCTGCCCGCTGCCTCCCCGCTGAACTGGGAGACAAGGGGCGGCTTCCCGCTGCTGCCCCTTGTCTTTCCGCTCAGCGGCTGAGCAGGGAGACAAGGGGCGGCTTCCCGCGGCTGCTCTTTGTCTCCCCGCTCAGTGGCTGAGCTGCTGAGCAGGGAGCTGGAGGGCAACCGCGGCGAGCCCCCCGTCTTGCTGCCCCCCCCTCAGCGCCTGAGCGGGGAGCCGCCTTGCTGCCCCCCTGAGCCGCTCCCCGCTCAGGCTCCGGCAGCGGGGGGCGCTTTAAAAGACCCGTGGCTCCCCGCAGCGGCAGGAGCCGCAGGCCTTTTAAAGCGCCGCCCTAGCGAGGCTCCATGAGCCTTTTCCTCATAGGGGGAGCGGCTGCTCCCCCTGCTCCCCCCCTGGCTACGCTACTGCACGGAGTCGCTGCCTATGCATAGAGGCTGAGTAGAATCCAGAAGTTGCTGTTGTAGATTTGTAAGAATCAAGTCTGTGTACTTTTTCAGCTGGCTTAATAAACGCATCTGCTCCTCTTCACTTAAGGACTCAATATAAGTGCCTTCATTAGTTAACTTCTGGACTGAAGTCTTTGCTTCTTCCTGTACATTTTCAGAGTCTCTCTCTCTCTCTGATCCAAGTATAGCTTTTATTGCTGAACAAAGATCTACTGCAATAGAGAGAATGGCGATAGTCTTCTCTGAACTTAGTAGCAAAAGTAGGCCACCAGCCTCACTACTTAGATCCGTCCCTTCTCTGTGGATACTTTCCAAAGCCAATAATAATGGTTGCAGTAATTTTAAGACAACAGCCAAGGATCACGAAAGCTTATGCTGAAATAAATTTGTTAGTCTCTAAGTTGCCACATGTACTCCTGTTCTTTTTGCTGACACAGACTAACACGGCTGCTACTCCAAAAAAAATTCAGTCCCAGTGTATCTTCTATTTTTTCCAAGATATTCAGTCCTTTTGGACTCTTGCTGAAAAAAGAGTATAACAAAGACATTAAGGGCTGGTCTACACTAACCCCCCCTGTCGAACTAAGATATGCAACTTCAGCTACGTTAATAACGTAGCTGAAGTCGAAGTATCTTAGTTCGAACTTACCTGCGGTCCACACGCGGCGCGCAGGCTCCCCCGTCGACGGCGCTTACTCCTCGCGTCGAGCTGGATTACCAGCGTCGACGGGGAAGCACTTCCTGGTTCAATTTATCGTGTCTAGACAAGACGCGATAAATCGAACCCAGAAGATCGATCCAGCGCCTCCGATCTATCCGGTAAGTGTAGACTAGCCCTAAGTTTATGGCTTTTTAATGTCTTCTGAAGATTCTGCAGCTCGTACTAGCGCTAGCTGGAGTAGATGGCCTCTGCAGTAGGTTACGCCTACAGGAACGGTGCCTCTGTCTTGAAAAGCAGTGACTCTCAGAGACAGACTTAGGAGTCAGCAAAGATAGTTGCCTTAACTTGAGCATGCAGTGCAATGGTGTGGCAAAAAGGGCTTATGTGAGCCCTGGAGGTGTAAAGAGGGGTGTAGAGAGCAGGGCCGGTGCAACCACTAGGTGAACTAGGCCATCGTCTAGGGCGCCAAATAGTTGGGAGCGCCAAAAAGCGTCGGCTTGCAGGGGCAGCGAGCCCCAGCCATGGAGGAGCTGGTGCGGTGCAGGGGGGACAGCAGCCCTGCAAAGGTGGCAGCGCCGCTAGCGGGGAGCAGCTGTGACCCCTGCCCCTCCTGGCCAGGCTGCGGCCTGGCGCCCTCCCCTGGGGGCTCCTGTAGCTGCAGGAGATGCATGTGGGCACCAGCCCCCGTGCGCCCCTCGGCTTCCCCCTCGCCGCTCTCGGGCTCTGCGGCTCCCGGGCATGTGAACCACCGCCGGAGCGTGGGGCCCTGAGCCTGCTCCGGGAGGGGCAGCGGCGGTTCACACTCCCGGGAGCTGCAGAGCCCGAGCGTGGCGAGGGGGCAACGGGGAGGTGTACGGGGGCCGCTGCCCACATGCATCCGCTGCAGGAGCCCCGGGGGGTGGGGGTGGGGCGGGTGCCAGGCCGCAGCTCGGGCAGGCGCACCCCCAGCTCCCCCCTCACCGCACTCGGGCTCTGCGGCTCCTGGGACGGAGTGTGAGCCCCCGCTGCCTCAGCACCCTGCGGGGGAGGGGCTGCCCCCTGCTTGGGGCGGCAAAATTGTTAGAGCCGCCCCTGCTCGCCACCCCCGCAAGCCAACACTTTTTGGCGCCCTCAACCACTTGGCACCCTTGGCGACCGCCTAGTTCGCCTAGTGGTTGCACCGGCCCTGGGTGATCACGGTGTGTAGGTCCCAACACATGGGGAAGAGATCTCAGAGCAGCGTGCTTTGCAACCTTGCTGACGAAGGCAGAATAAGATCCCGTGCCTGGAAGCTGAAGTTAGACCAGTTTAACCTTGAAATCAGATGCAATTTCCTAGCCATGCGGGTGATGAAACGTTGCCACAGGTGGGCTCACCTTTGCTGGGAGTTTTGAAAACAGGATTAGATATCATTCTAAAAATGTGCTTTAGGCCAGCTCCTGGGAGAAACTCTGTGGCCGGTGTGCGTGGGAAGTCAGGCTGGATGGGTGAATGTTTTTGTAGAAAGGCCCAGGGAGATAGATGCACCCACCCCAATAGAGCTGGTTTTTGTCAGGGCTCAATGTGCTCAGAGCACGCCGACAGGATCAGGCCCTACAGACAAGATAGGTGGGCGGGACCCTAGTTTGAGAACCTTCCGGGGCAAGAGCAGTTCTGCGTCATGAGAACTTAGGCGGGTTGCACATGCCTCCTGGTGGAAATTTAAATATCTGACAGTAAAGTCCCCTAGATACATAGTCAGCTATGGGGTTTAGGCAGTAGCTGAATGGGGGTTTGAGAATCTCAGGAGAGCCTGCATGTCAGACGTAGGCACCTAAAGTGGCAGGTATGTGTCCAAGTCCCTCTGTGCATCTAGCTCTTAGACTCCTAAATCACTTATGCACATTTGAAAATGTCACCCTCGATGTTTTTGTCTATCTGTCTAGCTGCTAATTGTTTTAAAGAAAACAACCTGAACTCTGAATTTCCTTCCGTTTATGGGTTTAATTCACAGCCTTAACAACAGTAGAAGGCAGGTTTTTGTGGTCAAATATATTCCCACATTAATAATTTTCAGAACACTACATGTAGCACAGAAAGAAAAGAATAAATTAACAGAAGAAGCCCGCATGGCACACTAGAGAATTTAAGTGCCATTTTATTACATATACCGTAGAGTTAAAGTTTTAATTTTCTTTTAAAAGATAGCAATATATCATTTTCACCCACTGTGTTTAAAAAGAAATAGGAAAAGTGATTTGTTCTTTGTCTTAAAAGCAGAGTACAGGGAAAAACAAACCATGCTCGAGTGACATTAGCCAAACCCCTGTGATTTCACAGTAATAATAAAATAATTATTTTTGATATTATTAATTACTGCCCTTATATGGCACCTTCCCTCCATGGAGGAAGCACTTCCTCTAAGGACCTTGAAGCACTTTCCAATTCTAATTAACTATCCTCACAATTCCCCTGTGAGCTATTATCAGCTCTACTTTACAGATGGGGAAACTGAGGCACAGAGAGTTTGCTGGCTTGATTTTCAGAGGCGCTGAGCACCTGCTGTTCCCATTAAGTGGTTTGGCCAAGGTCACATTGCTAGTCATTGGTAGATCCAGGAATAGACTCCAACAGTGCTGACTCCCAGCCCCCTGATCTAAGCGGTAGATCACAAAGCTTCTGTGTATGTATCTATGTGTAGCAGCATATATACACCCAGTGATAGTACAGTACAAGCTGCTGCTGTTTCATATGTTTCACGTGGGCTGCTGTGCAGGCAGTGGGGAGCTTTTAAAAGGCATTGTCTATACAAGCTGCAGACACTTGCCTCTTAGCAGAGATCGTCACAACCCATGCTGAGGATCTTGGTAGCTAGAAACCCAGCACAGTTTCCAAATGATTCTTCAGTCAAGCAGCTCTCCCCCTGACTGGCAGGGCTATAATTGGAGGTGGGCATGGTAGATAGTTTCCCAAGAGCCTCCGGTGGAATAAGTTCAGAGTGTGTTGTCATGATGGACACCCACATGTGTGCCCTAGCAGAGGGGAGGTCAGCCATCGCTCATTAATACACAGAGACACTTACAATCTAGTTACGGCATATGCTCATAACACATGTTCCCCACTTTCCCCCGGTAAGCAGCTACATTTTTAATGCCCGCATTAGCTCTCACAACCATTGGTAGCTCAAAGCCTTTCTCTGGAAGAGCTTACGTGTGGAAAAGCCACACTGCGTGTAGCTTTCAATCAAACACCCAACGGCCGAGGATTTCACTCTGATATTTCAGTTCCGTAGAAGAAGCCTGCCCTGCCACCTCCACACCTTCATTGTGATGATTTATTATTTATCCAGCACTGTAATTGTACATGGCTGCTGCAGTGCAGTTCTGCTCAGGGGAGTTGTTGTTGTTGTTGGCGTCCGTTAGTCTCGAGAGACGATGGATATGCGCCCATGGGGGCTGGAGTGTCCTCTCCAGGGTGCAAGCCAGGGCAGGGTGATATGGAGGAACAGAGTGACTCTGTCAAAATGGCACCGGGGGGCTCCATGTTTATCAGCTCTCAGCGAGTCCAGATCAGATCCGCAGCATTGCCGACTCTTGTGGTTTTTTGGTGAGGCTCGTGAGCTTTGGGGTTTCTCTTAGAGCCTCAGCTCCTGGAGTCACATAATTATACAAGAATCTGAGCTTTCCTTTACAAGGGCAAATGAATGTAGCCCTTATGATTGCAGAGAAAAGCCTGAAGCGGACTATGCCCCAAAGGCTCAGAAACCCAAAGCAAATAAAAAGAACCCCAAATTTATTTTTTTTAAATAATCATGATTTTTAAGGAGCTGGTTTTGAGCAGACCAGGATACCAGGGGTTGACGTTGTACCTCTCTGGTGAGGTGATGTCTGTCCACTCAGCAGGTGCCCCTTGAAAGCAAGGATGGTCTTGAACTTGGATTGCCCGAGTTGCCAGCTAGCACCTTAAGCACAATTCTTGTCTCTGCTATAGACTCAGATAAAGGACCCCCAGCCTGACAAGGCTGAGAAGCTGTGCTAGAGGAACAGCCCAGGTACCTCCCTTACTTGAAGACTGAGTGTTTGTTGCTCTTTTGCTCATGGACCATATTGTAGGGTGTCTGAAAGCAAGTCAGCCCCCAAATGGGTGGAATCTAGCTAGAGCTGAGGTGGGGAGATCTCTGTATAGAGGTTGACTCCTTGGCCCCACACACCTAAACCTTCCCCGGTTTCCCTCTGTGACAAGGTGTGATCGGCTGACTCACCATTCTATGCAATTCGGAAGTGTCCTCACATGGGGTAAATTGATGAGGTACTTTAAGTACTAGGTAATTAACTAATTAGCTGGGTGAGTCCACTCATCAGCTGGAAACAGTTAAGAGGCAGGAGGCAATGGGCTGGAAGGAAGGGTCAGAGAGGCTAGATTGCCTATCTGTTGCCTTGGTAGCAGGTAAAGACTTGGGGGAAAGGCCTTATGCTGTGGGGAATGAACATTTATAAAGCACCCCAAATAAACCTGTGGGGTTGAACGTGTGTGGGGTGGGTGGGGAGGGACTGTTTGCAGAAAGCATCCAGGGTGAGGGAGCCCTAGGGGCCCAGTGACAAGTGGGGGCTTATCCCACTCTTCGGTGATGGAGAAGGGAGCTGATGAGACGGTTTGGCGGACCAGGCAGCATGGAGGAACTGGTGTGCTAGGTAGCAGATTAGCAGGAGGAGTTACAGAAACCTCTCCAAGAGTTTCTGTCACCCTGGTGACAAGAGAGGCAGTCCTAGTTATCCTGGTGGGCAGAACAACAACAGAACCGCCAGTGATTTATTACAGGCCAGGTGCAGGTGCCACAACAGCTCTTGGAGAAGCTGGGGAGTCCCCTGGCAGGGGGTGAGAACTGGTTGGTGGGCAAAGGTCTGTGTAAAATGGGCCCGACAGACAGTTCTGGTGCCTTTTTATTAACAGTTGAGAGGGTGGCATCGTGAGTGGGATGGGAGATGAGGGATGGGGCCTCCTACGGCTCCCCACCGCTTCGGTGAAACCCACACTGTTGATTTGGTGTGAGTGATGTGCAGGTAGCTGATTATGATATTGTAGAAACTGCCATCCTAGATCGAATGGGGCTGCCTACAGAAAGGTCTAGATAGAAGATTTGAGTGGCAAGATGGTCAGAGGAGATGTGACCGAGGGCCTTTGCCCAAAAATGATCAGATGGGGCGACTAGGCGGCTAAGGCCAGATGACTGAGGTATCAGGGAGGTTGTGGACTATATCATTTTGGAGCAACTATTACAGAGTTGCCCCAAGGTCACTAGGGCTTGGGTGAGGAGACACCAACTTGTCACCTTAGAAGCAGCCATGGAAACTCATGGAGGCAGGAGTCTCTAATAATCACCTGTCCATTGCGATGACACAACCCAGGAAGGAAAGGTGGAGGGCCACAGATGGTCAGGCTACAGGAAAAGAGAGAGGATGAGGAGGAGACTCTGCCTATACACTGACAAATTGTATATGACCAGCGTGGGGGTACAGGGCACTTGAAAAGGGACTGCCTCTACGTGGATTGTGACTTTCCTGAATCCTGTGGGTGGACAGAAACCTTTGCAGGAGAGGGGAGCAGGCAAAACAGACACCTACAGTCTCTGTGAGACTGGGGTGCAGGCAAGGGACGGGCCTCTTCGGTCAGGAAAGACTGGGTGAAGCCCTATTGGATGGTGCTGGGAGAAAAATTAAGAGTGTACTCCATGGGGAGGAGCAAACCTGTCCAGTGGCCAGAGTACCTCTGGAGACTAGGGGCACACTTGGATGGAAGCCAGTTGGGGTGGTCAAGACCTTCCCCCAACCGGTCTTGATTGTGACAGACAGGGACCCTTTTCCTTTAAGGGTGGGGAAAAACCCCTGTGAGCCTAAGTGGCTAGAAAGGGCAGAACCAAAACAGGTGAGATGTCAAAGAATAAGGCAGAGTGCACAAGGAGGGCTAGAGAATAAAGAAATGGGACATACTAGATGGGGGACAAGCCATGAAACCAAAAGCCTGGGAGAGGACCCCAAGGTAGAGGAGAATGAAAAGGGGGTAAATGTAGAACACAATTAAAGAAGGTGTATGGGGAGGCAAAAATACCGAGGGCCAGAGGGACCCGGGACAAGATCAAGCAGATGTGGATGTTGAAAGTAACCTGGGTGAGGTAGGAGAAAGGGAGACTTTTTCTGAGCAGAGGAGGAGTCCCATGGGGGAAAGGGTTGCCCTGGCATAAGGACAGCTGGACAGAAATGGAGATGTGGGGGTTACCCTGCTGCCAGAGTGCACCTTGTGTGGATGGAAGATGGAGGTGGCCTCCACAGAAATGCCAGAGAGCCAGGGGAAAGAAGTCTAGTTCATGAGAGGGGACAGTAGCCTCCAGAGGAACAGTAGAGCCTGAGGGAGGGGAGAAGACCCTGGCAGAGGAAAAGAATAGGGGGAGATGTGTGAGCAGCCTATGGTGACTCTCTGCACTTTGGCAGTGTCCCCACATGGGGTAAATTGATGAAGTAACAGTTCCAGTACTAAGGGTTTAACTAATTAGCTGGGTAATTCAGCTCATCACCTGGAAACAGGTAAATGAAAGGCAGGAAGAGACAGCAAGAAGAAGAGGGCTGGAAGGAAGGGCTAGGGAAACTCATGAATACAGATCTCCATTCCCCCTGCTCTGTGCCTTGGTAGTAGGTAAAAGACTTGCGGAAAAGCCTTATGCTGCAGGGAACTAACACTATAAAGTACTTGGGATTGAACCGGTCACTGGCGGACAGGAGGAGAGGACTGTTTGGGGGAAGAATCCAGGGTGAGGGAACCCTGCCCTGAGACACTTTCTCTGACCTTGACCTTTCTGAAGTTGAGAAGGAGAGTCAAAGAGATCAGAACTGACAGTCCTGGAGTTCAGTCTGGGCCCATTTCAGATGCCTTGGTTAGGGACTGACAGAGTGAGGCTGGGTGGTAATAGGGACAAAGTGCTCCCAGTCCCTCAAAGATAACATTACAGGGTGCTTGCTAGTGTCCCCACCCTAGTGTTTTCCTATATGGTCCCTGACTCAGTGGTATATTTTCAGTAGGGTGCAGCCTTGGATTCCTCATGCTTGTGACTGTTTGGCCAGAGCAGGAATTTTATGCTGTTCCGGAAGTTAGTCATCTTTGCCGTCATCTGACTTGTTTTCTGACTGCCTGGCTCATCCCTAATGGATCTACTTCATGAGGTTTGTACTTATTATTTCTTTATTTCACACTGAGAGGTCCAACCCATAATGGTAGCTCTGAGCCCTCTTGCCGTTCAGTGTGTGTGGGTGGAAGGCTGTTTGGGAATTCAAAACTGGATTTGAATTTCACTTCTGGGGTAACATTTTCAAAAGCTCCTATGTGGCTTATGAGCCTAAGTGCCATTTTCAAAAGAAACTTAGACTCCTATAACAAGTATTAAGACACCTAAATCCCATTGAAATTAGTGAGAGTTAGGTGTTAAATACCTTTGAGGATCTGGGCCTTAGGAGACTGTCACTGAAAGACAATTTGTAAAAATGGGACTTAAACTCCTAAGTCATGGAAGCATTTTTGAAAATGGTACCCCTGATTGCTGCCTAAAATAGGACAAAGGAAAACCTCCTCTCCAAATACTCCTAGCCTGGAATTTTGGGTGCCCAACTCCTTTGAAAACCCTACCCCTTAACTTGGAGATGCTGGAAAGTCTGATCTGAATTGTTCAGCTTCAGTCCATCTCTAATAAACATGCAGAAATGCAGCCCTGGTCCCCTTTCACACTCACTGTATACATGCTTCTGTACTGGGTCCCTTCTAGCATGGCAACAACACCTCCATCTTTATTATATTCTAAACAAACATCATAATTGTTTCCAACAAAAACCGACTTCCTATTGAGACAGGCCGGACAGTCTATACTGAAAGTCTGGTTCTGAAACTAGCCGGCTTTAAATGATGTTGTGCAACTTCTGCAGTTAGCTCTGTGTCACCCCAACTCCACAAGGGAAAGGAGAGTGCCTTTCCCAAGGACTCAATCTCAGACCTTAAGCAGGTGCAAAGTTAACATTTCTCTAGTACCCTTCAGCACGAAAGATCGCCAAACTATTTACAATCTGCATATAAGACTCTTTTCACTCCCCACTAACGTGCAGACGTTCACTGGAACACAGCCGCTATTTAATAGTGCGCAGCACTGCTACATGACACAGTGTAGGATGGGTAGTGCAGAATATTCATTGAAACTAGCAACAAATGAATTTGGCCATGTCAGAAATATAAAGGGAAAGGGTTAAGAAGCTGATACAGTACTATAAAGTTCTCTTACCTGTAAAGGGTTAAGACTCAGGTAACCTGGCTGGCATCTGACCAATAAGGGGACAAGATACTTTCAAATCTTGGGAGGGGGTTTTGTGTGTGGCTCTTTGTCTGGGTCAGTGTTATTTCGGGGGACTAAAAGGACCGGGCAGAAAATCAATCTCCTCCAACCCAGCCTCACCAAACCTCACTATTCCAAAGTAAGTTAGTCAGGCATTGCGAATAGGTTTTGTTTGTTTTGCTTGTGGAACTTTCCCTGTGCTAAAAGGGAGGTTAATTCCTGTTTTCTGTAGCTTGAAGTTTCCCTGTGTTAGAGGGAGGGGTTATTCATGTTTTTCTGTAACTTTAAGGTTTTGTCCAGAGGGGGAATCCCTCTGAGTTTGGAAATTGAGTACCCTGTAAAATAGTTACCATTCTGATTTAACAGAGATGATTTTTACCTTCTTTGTTTTAATAAAATCCTTCTTTTAAGAATCTGACTGTTTTCCATTGTTCTAAGAACCCCGGGGATGGGTTTTTGATCACTGGGTAACCAACTGGTTAGGAGATTATTCTCAAGCTCCCCAGGAAAGGGGGTATACGGCTTGAGGGGTTATCCGGGGGGGTGGGTAGGGGGGGCTCCAAGTGGTTCCTTTCCCTGGGTCCTGTTTCAAGCACTTGGTGGTGGCAGTGTACGTAATCCCATGTACAAGGAAACATTTGTACATTGGGGAATTTTTCACCTAAGCTGGTAAAAATAAGCTTAGGGGGTTTTCATGCGGGTCCCCATATCTGTACCCTAGAGTTCAGAGTGGGGAGGGAACCTTGACAGGCCACATTTCAACCCTTGCAAAAACTGCCACTTTGATGGCCACGACTCTGTCTTATATCTCAGCTGGAAGATGGCTCCCCTAAGGAGACAGTGACCCCATAAAGCCACCTGGGACATAGTTACAGCACTAAGTCGGAGGGAAGAGCCCCATCTACTGAATAACCAACCCCACTTCCAGTAGTGGTTGGGCTTTTCCTTGAAGGTCCCCCATCCAAGTGCTCACTGGGTCCAACCATGCCTCCTTTACAAGAACCTAGCCCAAAATGATGCAACTGAAGAATCCCAGATGTGCTGGGGGACAACAACTCAAAGGGGGTGACAAACGTCTTATGGTCTCTGATTGTCTTTTGCTCAGTGTTTCTACTGGAGAGAGCTGTGAGCTGGACCCCCGCCCATTGGGACCAGGCGGAAGAACTTTGGGATGCCTGGCTGGTAGGCCTGTGCTGGGAATACTAGGTCACACGTTTCTGGGGGTAGCTGATAGCTGCCTGGGAGCTGGTCTATTTGTTGCTGATAGTGGGTAACAAATTATGAATTCTTGTAATATGAATTTATTGTCTTACTGCCACAGCATACGTATGCCCAGAGAAATGTGCATACTCTTCATAAAGGTTGATACTGTAAATAAATGAAATATTAATCACCATCATCGTCAAACCCGTGGAGTGATCCATCTTTATATTATTTGGATGAGGCTGTGTGATTAGTTCGACCCTGACATTTTGGGAAATGATGAGAGCTATATAACGGGTTGGAAGCTCTAGAGCAAGTGAGATTGTGATTTTAATGCATATTAATGGCCCAAATGGGGGTGGGGGGGAAAGGAAGTTTGTGTGAGTCCCTTATAGAGACAGAATGCCAAATAAGAGGATTCCAGCTGTGCAACAGGAAAGTTAAAATGGTTTGTTTGGATCATTAATATTGCAATGAAAACTAATTAAACCTAGAGCTACAAGGAGGAGCTCATCAGAGATCTGAGCAGAGGCAGCCCGGTGTTTGGAGGCCTCCAGTTTTAACGGTTTCTTTTATCCCATGTGTGATAGCGGAGCCCGTTGACTAGATACAGGCTGGGATGCCCTGAAGATCTTAAGCAGGGGTCTCAAACTCAATTTACCTTAGGGCCAGTGCCAGTCCTCAAATCCTCCCAGTGGGCCAGTAATGTCACTGAAGATGGTGTTCAGAAAAGAAAATGTTTATATTGTATTTTTTATTTCGAATTTCTTAGAAATAATAAAACTGTCATACAACTGTATACAATTCTTTGCCAGCCAGAGAGTTTTTAGTGTTTGCCAGACACCTGGCAATGCTTCAGTTCTGTCAGTTTGTTGATGTTTGGCCTCAGTGACAGCAGTTGCAAATCCTGAAGGTTTCATCAGATAGTTGTGTTCGGTATTTAGACTTGTTTATAGTCATTGGAAAAATTTGACGCTGCCTCCATGGCTGACTCTGCCTGATGGTATCTCTGTCCCTCGCCCCCAGCAAATGGGAGCTGCGGGGGGGAGGGGAGGGTGGCGCCTGAAGCAGACCTTGCTGGCAGCGTGGCTGCATGCGTCTCTCCTCTGTGGGCCACAGTGGGGAGGTTCTCGGGACGCAGATGACCCGTGGGCTGGGACTTTGAGACCCCTGATCTTAAGGGAGTTAGGTGCCCAGCTCCTACTGGAATTCAGTAGAAGTTGGGTGCCTAGCTTTCCTGAGCTCCTTTGAAAATCCCAGGTACACGCTATGAAGCTTTCTAAACTTAAATCCAAGCCCCCCTTACTAGGTCTCTGCTCTGACTCTTAACACAGCTGACAGGTCAAATTTATTATCTCTGTCTGTAGCCTTAGTGTGCACTTTGGTGCACGATCCTGAATGTTCTATATGCACTGCTTCCTTCGATGACTCCTCCCCACCTGACTTGGCCAAGGGAATATGTGGCTTCGTCATAACTCCCTGCAGCTAAAGCTCTCCGAAGGCTGGGAGAGAAGAAGCACCTGCCAAGAGATTTCCATCTCCTCTGTCTGCCTCCCTCTTTGACTTAGTCTTTCCATTGGACTCCGCTGTCTATACTCCTGGTGTGAACCTCAACCCTGCACTTTCCGCCTGCCACCTCGTCATGTAGCCGCCTTAACAACATGACCCACGAGTGCCACTGCCTCCACTCCACTATACTGGTGTCCTCTTCCAGGCATTCATCTCCTCTTGCCCTAGCTACTGCAGCTCCCTTCCCGATGGCTTCCCCACATCCCAGCCCATAGCATGCTGCTGTCCACCTTCACATAAATACAAGGAAGCATCACCCACCAACCTCACCATCAGACTTTCACTTCAGGAGCCAGTTCAAAATCACCTTCACTGTTCAATGAACGCTCCCATGTTTTGCTCCAGCCACTGTGTAAATCTTCTCTCTCCTTCCCTCCTCACCCATCTAGCTTAGGCCTCCTGTGTATCTCCTCCCACAGTCTCACCCTAGCCTTTTCCTTTGCAGCTGTCTAGAGGAACCTTCCTATGTCTCTCGCCCATACTGCATCTCCTGGTATTTCCAGATCTCATCTGAACATGTCTCTGTTCCCCCTAGTTGATGCCTCCTACTTTCTCTCAGCTTCTCTTTTATTTTATGTTTGTTTTGTACCTGTACTGTTTAACTTTGTGAAGGGGAGTCTTCTGAGGAGAACCCAGTGTGGCTATGCCCAGCCTACTGTAGAAAACAGAGGTGCAAGGAAAGAATGAGAGGCGGCCCAAAGTGTACTTGAAAGCATGATGTCCATGCACCAAAATGGGGAGAGGAAGACAACCTCTCCCCCAGCTCTAATAGTGAAGATCTTAAGAAATGTCTTTGCAGCAATGCTTAACCCTGCAAGGTGCCGAGGGCCCTTGGCTCCCATTGAGGTCATATGGCACTGAAGGGCATTCACCACCTTGCGGGACCAAATATGTTGTGCATCACTTGGCCAGTACAAGCAGCAGCTAGGAAAAAGCACTGCCACACAGGCATCTAGATGACAGATGCTCCCTGCCTGGTTAGCATCTTGTTACTATTCAGGTTGAACTATCTTGCAAAGGCTGCCAGGCAGAATCCAGAGCATCATGCTATACACACCAAATCACCCAAGAGCAAGAGGCTCCTGGACATGCTCCGAGAGGAGCTCTTTTCCTGCCTCTTGGCAGTGGTTGCTGCTGGCATTGCAGGATACCAGTAACACACAGGCTGAGCTATTCTTTGTTTTTGTCCACTGCTGATACTCACCTTCGTGGAGGCAATCTCAGTCACAGCCCACACAGACATCAGTCTTCAGGGAGGGGCTCAGGTTACAGTGCGCCTGCAGAGAGAACCTACATGAGACAAGAATGTACTTGGGATTGACCTTGGATATAGGACACCGGACCTAAATTTAGATGTCTGAATTTAAATTGACCCATGCCTCCATAAACCATTAACATTCATCCTGAGAAATCCAACAGAAGTTTATTGCCTTTGTTCCCACCCCATCCCAGGGATTGGGAGCCAGATAATGCAGTGACATCAGACACTTCTTGCTCTAAATATACTGGATTCTGAGAAGCTACATTCCTGTTTTCCATTTGCTTTTCTTGCTTGCTCCTCTGATCCAAAGCCCTTCAACACCATAGTTTTGGGATGACAAATACTCGCCTAAGCGTGAATGACTGGAATAACCTCGAGTCCCCTTTTCTGGGGTAGCTCACGTGATGTCAAGATCACCTAGTTCAAAAACAGCCTTTGTATATGTGCCATTCTGTGTTACCTTCTCATCAGGCAGCAGCTCTTTTGAAATAGCCCCATATTGCCTCCTCACTGGCATAGCTCATATATGCCTTGCCAAGGAGTCAGTAATGCATGAAGAGGGGCAGGCAAACAAAAGACGTATTGCTGTGCTCATCTGCTCATTTCCTTTTTACCTCTCACTGCAGTTTGTATAGAGCCCTGAAGATCAGGGAGGCTTTGCGTACACCCCTCTCCACCTTGAACTTGCTGGTGTGTGATGCAAGCCTTGAAATGTGGGAGAAACAGCCAAAATGTGGAACACCTAGGTTATGTTGCGTGTTGCACTGCAACTGACAGATTATACTGGTTTTTAAGTCTATATTCCTCACTGTGCAAATCAAATAAATCCAGTCTGCCATCTGCCGTGTAGGAGGGCAAGGTGAGGAGTGGGGGACCGTGCCCAAGTGGCTAGGGGGATGGAGGGTTTGAGATGGGGGGGGGGGTGGCCCCTTGCAGGGCTTCTTGTGAGGCACCAGAGAGAGGTTGGGTTAGCAGGTTGGGGGGTCCCTATGTGCTGCCCCCATACCAGTAATTCAGGCTAATACTAACAAAGCTGGATGCTGTGGCTGTCACTAGGTTATGGAGAGTGATGGTTTGATGTGCAAGTAACTGCAGTGAGACAAAGGTTACGGTCATCACCCACCATTGTCACTGGCTTCTCAGGCTTGACCAGTGGCCAACAATACAGGTCACATTTTGAAGCCTGGATGTCTGAGTTAGGCATGTTTAAGCAATGAGATCCTTATGGAGGAACCTAAAATGGGTGTTTAGATCCCTAAATGAGCACACAGGAGTATGTAGGTGGCTAAATATGGATTGAGGTCTCTAATTTTAGGCAGGCGTAGTTGAATGTTGGCCTTCTGCCTAGCCTACCCATCCACAGGGCTGGGAAACAGACCAGAATCCCTGCTGTTCCACCACCAATTCCCACAGCCAAACAGCAGGGCCAGAAATGAGGAGCAGCAGGAGTCTGTCTGAATGAATGCCGTGCTGGTGAAAGGTGCTTCTGGAAAATTCCATCCTCCATTTAGCCACAGAACATTTAGCAACAAAACAAATTCCCTCTCAATGTGCCTTCCCTGTAGGAAGCACCTGAGGGCTCCAAGGCTCAGTCAGGGTGGATCTTTCACTCACTGGTGAGACCGCTGACAAGGGGACTGGCTAGCCCGAGTAGCAGTGGTGGTTATTGTCATGGACACATCTGTCTCATTGGGAACCAGACTGAGAGGCCATCTTTATTTTCCATAGGCCCCTGAACAACCCTCATCTTATACCATAATGGAAGTAGTAGCGTGGGGCTGGAGAGGAGATGGAGAGAGCAGTATGTCAGTGCAGAGAACAAAGGGAAAAATAAGGAGAACGAACATGAGGGAAACCAAAGGACCCCATACTTGTTGCATCTGATTGAAACATCTTATTCCAAAGGAGTCAGATCGTCCCCTCAGGTGGCTGCACTCAGGTCTCATTGACATCAGTGGGAGATGAGCTCTACTGCTGAGGGGACAATGGGCCTCAGGTATGTTAGACTATTTGACTATTGTGTCAGCTTGGCTAAGTGCGTGTTTCTTGCCCCAGTGTGCTTGTGTAACCCATGCCTGCTTGGTGTGGTGCTCTGTCCCGCTCTAGTGGCCCGGAGCCAGTTAGAGATTGAGCCTGCTATATCCTTGGCTAAGAGCCAGGTGGCTGTTAGCTCATGCAATTGAGGCTCATACACTAAACTTCAGAAATCCCAGGGTCTATCCCAGCTGATGGCATTACACTTGCTCCAAGGTGAAGCATGTACAGCCCCCTCCTGAGAGGTTTTTAGGAGATGATGACTTCCCTGAACCTACACTGATGTGAAGGTTTGGAAAGGAAATCAGAATCGTGGACAAGTCAGTGTATTTTAGAGCACATGCAAGCATTTGTGTGTGAGAATGAATGATTGTTTTAGTTTTACTTGGTGTTTATGGAGGAAGCCTAATGGCTTCTAGTGCTTTTCTGTGTTCGTTAACTTTAAAAGGAGAAAACCCACATAATTCTAATCCCATAGCGGGGTGATTGGCTTGCTTATGCCTATTAGCTTCCTTTAAAGATGCAATAATCTGCTTTGTCTCAGGAGAAACTCCATCTTATTTATGCTTAGTCTGAGGGCAAATGTTAGTTAGCATCAAAATAAGATACAGCTAAATCTAATCTGATGTCACCAGCGGAGCTCAAATTAAACAAAACAAGTGGCAATTACTTTTAAGCAGAACTAATAATTTGTTCAACTGCCTCTGTTTTAGGTGAATTCAAACATTTCATTTCAATAGTGGGAGTTCTAGGGGAAGGTGAAATATGATCTTTTATGTAAAGAGAGAAATTAATGTGATGTGATTTGCATGATCTCCTTCTTTACTGTCCACTGGGATGTTTCCAGCAAAGGACATTTTTGCTATCTTTAACTAGCATTTTAAATCTATTTGTTTTCTTACCATTGTATATGTCACAACTAGAACTGATTGAAAATGCTATATTTTTACAGGCAAAATTTTGACTTCTTAGCAAAAAGTCAAAAAATGAAATATTTTTATTCAGACATGTTGTAGTTTGGGTCCTGCATGACCCCATCTCTCTACTGGCTGGGCTTTCTGGCTAGAATGCATCTCCCATGACAAACCACTGTTGATCTCCCCTCTTGCTGAGGCATCATGAGATTTGCTTGCAATGGTGCATCATAGGAGTGGTAGTCGCGCATGGGAACCCAGCCTACAGGACAGAATGGGGTCATGAGGCACACAAACTACAACTCCCAAGAGGCACTGCATTGACATTTCCAAATTTAAACTTTTTGGTTTTCAGATGTTCATTTCTGACAAATTCAAAATTTCCCACAGAAGGGAGAAATTGTTCATGGAAAATTGGGTTCGTCAAACCCAAGTTTACATTGAAAAACAGTTTTGGCAGCAAATTTTCAAGAAGCCCCATTAACAGCACCCCTGGGTTAGTCATCTTCAGGAATTGAACCCAGGACCTCTGGATCTAAAATTAGGAGCCTCCTTTGTCTGAGTTAAAAGTTTATATTTACTTATGTTTCTAAACTAACAGACTGATAAATCTACATATGTGGTCTAGCCACTACAGGGGGACAATTGCTATGGGAGATACTTTCTAGGGCTAGCACTTCATAACCCATTTTTCCAAAAAATCATATCACATAGTGCACTTGAGTACACCAGGTCCCTTTTTATGGTTAAGTATAACTCTGAATTTCCTAGCTGTTCTTTGGTTGTTTGCAGCTACACATTACTGTCAGACTTAACTTCACCTTCATGAAACTTTTGGCCTTGGAATAGGTAGGTAGATACTCCGCCTCCTCCCCATACCTCTCCCCCGAGGCGCCACCACTGCGCTTTCCCCCTGTCCCTCCCAGGCTTGCTGTGCGCTGAACAGCAGGCGGCAGCAAGCCTGTGAGCGACGAAAAGCAGCTTGGCGGTGGCCGCACCTCGGGAGGCAGAGGCAGAGGACAAGGCGGAGGTTAGCTGAGCACGGGGGAGGCTGGTGGGGAGCTGCCAGTGGGTGCTCTCCTGCTCCACTTGCAAGCCTGGGGGTGGGGAGGGAATGCCGTGCGCCTGGGGGAGGGGGTGGGGGCGGGGATTTGGGGAAGGGGTGGAATGGGGGTGGGGCTAGGGGTGGAGTTGGGGCGGGGCCGGGGGCGTGAGTACCCACCGGCACCGACTAAAGTCAGCACCTATGGATGCTGCTGCCAGGCAATTTCTATGAAGAAAATCGCAAATGTTATCAAAATTTATACCATGCTTCCAAAACAAAAGAGGGATGGCAGAAAAACAGATCTCTTGATTTTAACAGTCTTTCCACAGTTACCCAACCCTTAAAATATTAATTGACCTCTTAATCAACCCACCATAAATAGTCACTTCCCCAAGGTCCTGCAATCCACTCATTCCAGAAAAAAACAGGAAAGCAAAGGAGCTGCATAACACAGTCCGTGCATCTAGATTCTGTTAGATCAATATGGAGGGACGGTCAGGCAGTAAAGACTCTTTTAAACAGTGGGGCTATTAACTCCAATGCCTCCCTATATTGCGGCTGCGGCAGGGAGAGAGGTTGACTCTTAGGTTTTGCCTTGATTAGGAAAAGTGGTGAAATTTAGGCAGGTCTCATCTAATCAAGATCTTCATGTTGACCTGGTCTAAGCGCAGTTTGTGTAGTGGTATGACTATGCCAGTTCAGGGGTGTGATATTTTTACAACTCTAGGCATACCAGTAATACCCCTAATATGAATGCAGTTACACCCGTGTAAACGTGCCTTATACATGAATAGCTTAATCCCCTTCCTGTATGAGAATAGCTATCCCAGCATAGGCACATTTATATTGGTATCACTGTGGCCACACTAAGGGGTCATACCACTTTAGCTATACCGGTACAGTTAAAGCGGTGCAATGTCTGTGTGTAGACGAGAACAAAGCCTCTACTAGCCATTAGCAACAGCACCCAATAGCAACACCGAGGTTGTCACCATCACCTTCCCTCTTCCCATTCATCTCCTGGGGACCTTCAAAGCCTAAGTGGGTCCATTTAAATATAAGCTGTGACAGACCCAGACAAGTGGGATACAGAAATCTCATAGAAGGCTGTCATAAATATAAAGGGAAGGGGGAGAGGGTCTGATGCAGTGCTATAAAATCCTCTTACCAGTAAAGGGTTAAGAAATGCAGGTAGCCAGACTGACACCTGACCTGGCTGGCATCTGACCAATGGGGGGGACAAGATACTTTCAAATCTTGGGAGGGGGGAAAAAGCTTGGTGTGTGGCTTTGTCTGAGTCAGAGTGATCTTGGAAGACAGAAAGAACCTACAGAAAACCAGTCTCCTCACCAAACCTCACTTTTCTAAAGTAAGTGTGGTCAGCACTGCAAGTAGATTTCTGTTTATTTTGCTTGGTGATACATTCCCTGTGGGAGAGGGAAGGGTTATTCCTGTTTTTCTGTAACTTTAAGGTTTTGTCCGGGGGGGGAGGGATCTCTCTGAGTTTTGAAATTGAGTGCCCTGTAATTAGTTACCATCCTGATTTTACAGAGATGATTTTACCTTCTTTGTTTTAATAAAATCCTTCTTTTAAGAAGCTGACTGTTTTCTATGGTGTTAAAACCCAGGGGGTGGGTTTTTAGATCACTGTGTAACCAATTGGTTGGGAGATTGTTCTCAAGCTTCCCAGGAAAGGGGGTGTACGGCTTGAGGGGGTATTTTGGGGGGGAGGGAAGTTCAAGTGATTCCTTTCCTGGATTCCTGTTAGACACTTGATGGTGGCAGTGAAAGAAGCATTTCTCAGGGTGCAGGGAATTTTGTACCTTGGGGGTTTTAACCTAAGCTGGTAAAAATAAGCTTAGGGGCTCTTAATGCGGGTCCCCACGTCTTTACCCTAGAGTTTAGAGTGGGGAGGGAACCCTGACAAAGGCAAATATACTGGCCATTGGATTAATAGTTTTCTGTTCCCTGAGTGACCAGAGCAGGGGCTGCACTAGAACAAGCAGGAACTTTCTGGAACCAATTTAAGGCAGGCAGGCTAATTAGGACACCTGGAGCCAATTAAGAAGAACCTGCTAGAATCAATTAAGACAGGCAGGCTAATCAGGGCACCTGGGTTTAAAAAGGAGCTCACTTTAGTTTGTGGTGTGGTGTGCGAGGAGCTGGGAGCAAGAGGCACACAAGGAGTTGAGAGGGAGAAGAGTTGAAGGACTGAGGAGTACAAGCATCAGCAGACCATCAGGAGGAAGGTCCTGCAGTAAGTGTAAAGAAGGTGTTGGGAGGAGGCCGTGGGGAAGTAGCCCAGGGAGTTGTAGCTGTCACGCAGCTGTTACAGGAAACCCTATAGACCACTGCAATCCACAGGGCCCTGGGCTGGAACCCGGAGTAGAAGGTGGGCCCGGGTTCCCCGCAAACCTCCCAACTCCTGATCAGACACAGGAGGAATTTGACTGTGGGTTCTACCAGAGGGGAAGATCTCTGAGGTGATCAAAATCCGCCAATAAGCGCAGGACTCACCAAGGTAGAGGAGGAACTTTGTCACAAAGCCTTAAATAGGGTGACCAGATATCCCGATTTTATAGGGACAGTCCCAATTTTTGGGTCTTTTTCTTATATAGGTTCCTATTATCCCCCATCCCCATCCTGATTTTTCACACTTGCTGTCTGGTCACCCTAACATTAAATGAGAGCAGTTTTTCTCTCTCCTCATTTTCCTGAAAAAAAACCCAACAAGCATAGTCAGTATGTCTAAAAACCCTAAATATCCTTAAACCTGGCCCGTTAAAAATTGTAAGTCAGGAAATGGCAAAACTAAAGTTCCTACAGCCAAGCTAATTCTGCCATGTTGCACATCTTGTGCTTTTCATGGCCTGTATTTAACAACACAAACAGCAGTCTATTAAATCACACATTTAACAAGAAAAAGGGAACAGAAAAATTCTGCTCCAGGACAGTGCTGGCTACAATATTGTCATGTTTGTGTTTCCCAACGTTTTCATTTTTACTGGCAACCTTAACTTTCCATCCTACACAATGGCTAAAGACTGAAGCCAAGATCTTGATTTAGGCTCCTAAATAAGTTGGATGATTTTTCAAAAGTGATAAGCAAAGAGCACCCATTTTAGGTTAGGAAATGGAGAATACTGTATCACCTGACACAATCCAGAGGGAATTTTAGGTAGGCAACCCACCCAATTCTGATCCCCTCTGAACTCAGAAGCTATGTTTGTTCAAGAATCCAAATGTGCATCCAGACTAGAATTTCATTATTTCTATAGTAGGCCAAAGTAACCTCCCCCCAAATTCATTAGGGGACCAGCCATCATCTATTTTAAGAGATTCCCCTTATTTGGTGCATATTTTTCCATGATCCATATCCAACAAAGAGCTACCGGGGAATATTGGTTTGGATTACAAATATGTTTTAAAAACAATAATAATTCACAGATAAAAAACTTTATTAAACAGGAGTGAAATTAGAAAGTCCATATCATTCATTAAAGATATGCAAGCCTTACAAGACTATTGTCTAATGCTTGTTTGTTACACCCAGGAATTCTGTGTTAACATTAAATTTAAGAATATTTATAAGTATGGAAACAAACAGTTAGACCACCCAAACAGCTTTAACTCGATCCCTGGACAGATGTGCTGAGGGGGAAAAACAAACTCTAAGGGTATGTCTATACTTACCCGTCGCGTCGGAGGCGCGGGATCGATGTTCTGGGTTCGATTTATCGCGTCTTGTCAAGATGCGATAAATCGAACCAGGAAGTGCTCCCTCGTCGACACTGGTAATCCAGCTCTGCGAACGGAGCAGGCGGAGTCGACGGGGGAGCCTGCGCGCCGCGTCTGGACCACAGGTAAGTTCGAACTAAGGTACTTCGACTTCAGCTACGTTATTAACGTAGCTGAAGTTGCGTATCTTAGTTCGATAGGGGGGGTTAGTGTAGACCTAGCCTAAGACTGCTTTATCCATCTATCACAAACATGGGTGACCACACGAAGCAGAGTTCTTTACTTGAAATAATATAGTAGTCATATAAACTCTGGCTTTTAAAAAAAGAATCTAACACAGTCTACAGACAAAGACTTACTGCACCAATTCCTGATCAAAAAGCACACTGAAGAACATCATTTCCTATTCCTGTGCTAAGAGCCTGATGTGATGCCCACTGAAGTTAACAGGAAGTCAGTGAGCATTGGATCAGACTCTGAGACCCGATATGTTACTACTGACACTAGTATCAGTAAATACGGGGCTAGTATGAAGTGGCAAAAAACTCTGTGAAAATAGAGTTAAGGTTGCTCGTTGATAGCTCATACCCAGGGCCGGTGCAAGGAAGTTTCGTGCCCTAGGTGAAATTTCCTTGCACCAGCCCTGCACGCCCTCCCCCGAGCTAACGCCACACCCCCCCCCCCCCCCCGGCAGCCAGCTCCCCCGGCCTGTGGCGGCTCCCACCCCTGCCCCGCAGGCCACGGCAGCTCGGCTCCCCCTCCCCCCTCCATGGGCCCAGGCCATGGCAGCTCAGCCCCGGGCTGTGGCAGCCTCCCCCACGCCCATGGCGCCCCTCCCCCCGCCCCCCCCCCCCCGGCTCAGCCGCGGAGCCGGGAGGCAGGAGGCAGCTGCGGCCAGCCGCCCTCCCGGCTCAGCCATGGAGGCAGGAGGCAGCCACCCGCCACCGCCCCCCAAATCCTGGTGCACCTAGTGGGAGCACCGGCCCTGCTCATACCCTTCCAGAATGAAAAGTTCAGCAAAATGCAAGCTCTCAAAAACCAGCAAAAACTGAGTTAAGACACACACCCACATAACCGTAACTCTGCCCCCTGGAGCTAGCAATAGGCACTGGGAATTATCCATATGCACTGCAGCTGCAGTCAGTGTGTGAGCTGTAGCTGTATTGGATGGTGGAGGCAGTTGGTGGGTCAGGTTGGCAGAGGTGTGTTTGTGAGCTGAAGATACAGGGATTTGTTTAGGAGCGTTACAGAGCTGTGACTGTGACATGAAAAGATCAGGGTTTGCCCCCCACCCCATAGGGGCCGACTTTAGTCCGCGCCGGTGGGTGCTCGCGCCCCTGGCCCCACCCCAACTCCTCCCCCGGCCCTGCCCCTTCCCCAAATCCCCTCCCCCTCCCCCAGGCGTGCTGCATCCACCCCCACCCCCACCCCTGGCTTGCAAGCCTGGCGGGGAGGAGAAGCAGCAGAGCACCCACCAGGCCCGGCAGCTCCCCATCAGCTCTGCCTCTTCCCCATACCCCTCCCCCGAGGCGCCGCCCCAGGTGTGCGTCGTGTGGCCGCCAACCAGCTGGAGCCAGGAAAAGCAGGCTTTGGCTTGGCTGTTGGGCGGAGCCCGCCGTCGGGAGGTGGAGAGGCCACTCGGCAGAGAGGTGAGCTGGGCGCGGCGGGGAGCTGCCGGTGGGTGCTGAGCACCCACCAATTTTTCCCCGTGGGTGCTCCAGCCCCGGAGCACCCATGGAGTCGGCGCCTATGCCCCACCCCATGTGTGGGGGTAAAGGAAAGGGGAACATGTACCTCTTGAGGATCCAGTCTGCATCATTTTATTGCAAAATTGTGGAGGTTGTCTCAGTAGCAAGGCATGGGGTGGTGGGGGAGGGGTTGTCAGTGGTGAGGTGTGGGATATGAGAGCAGTCGGTGGGTGTCTGGTGAGGAAAGGAAAGCCTAGGTTTAGCTGGTATCGTGTGCAGTGGTTGTCACATTTCACAGGGGTGGTGCTCTGTTAGGAGAGTGGGCTGTCTGAGTGTAGAGCTGGCCCAGCTGGCTCCTTTCCTTTACAGTGGAAAGGCAAAGTGCACGTATGTGTGTTATGGGTGCGCTGGGCCATTGCGCAGAGAGCTCCGAGTTAAGGTAACATCGTTGTTTGCCTCCGCTATGTATTTCCGGGCTTTCCAAAACTTGAGTTGTGCTGAGATCAACGTTCTGGAAAAACACAAGCTGTCCCTGAGCTACCTTCTCTCTGTGTTAATGAGGTTTTTTGCTGTTGAATTTCCCCCCCTTTTTTTTTAACAGAAAGAAAACTGATTGGTAGGAATTAGTGGTCATTGGGGAGTTGTAGATAGCATGCAGGCCAGCTGGACTACTAACCCTGGCCCTACACGCTTGCCATCCTACAGCTCCATGCCCCAACAACCCCAGTGTCAGCAGCGCGATCTTGGTGCATGCTCCCAGCATGCCTCTTCTAAGCAGACCCCCCTAGATGGGCAGGGCCCCCCAGAGCTTAGCGCACACAGAAATGTAGAGAGAGAGGGACGCAAAGCCTGGCACACACACACAAGGGGAGAACGTGGGGCTGACAGGTGCCCCTGCCCCTATTCTCACTCTGTCTCCTTCCCAGTGTCCCTCCCCATCACCTGAGCCCCGCAGCCCTCTCACCTCCCCTATCGCCCATTCCCATTTATCCCCCTCCCCTCGATGCTGCCCCAAGCCCCTTTCACCCTATTCCCCCCCCCCCCTCCATCCTCTAAAAAGCCCTGCCTGCAAGCACTCAAATGTCAGGTTTTTTTTAACCAGAACACTACTATTCTTCTTCGAGTGCTTGCTCATATGTATTCCAGTTAGGTGTGCGTGCGCGGCGTGCACGATCGTCGGAAGATTTTTACCCTAGCAACACTCGGTGGGCCGGCTGGCGCCCCCTGGAGTGGCGCCGTTAGGTGCCCCGATATATACTGCAGCCGGCCCATCGCCCCCTCAGTTCCTTCTTACCGCCCGTGTCGGTCGTTGGAACAGTGGAGAGCAGCTCGCTGACCTCCACAGCCCTAGCTTTACAGCACTCGTTTATCTTTTAGATAGTTTAAGTACCGTTAAAGTACCGTTAATTAGTTGTTAATAGTTGCTGTTAGACTCAGTGACAATTGTAGCTGGAGATTAGGGGCTTCTCCCCTTCTCTCCAACCCGGTACCGGGCCAATGCCTGGCTCACCGGGATTCAAGCCTTGCTCGGCATGCCAGAAGCCGATGCCTACAGGAGATCCGCATGCCTCCTGTCTCAAGTGCCTCGGGGAGTCCCACCTTCCGGACAAGTGCCGTATTTGTAAGTCCTTCAAGCCGCGGACCAAAAAGGAGCGGGACTTTCGTTTGAAGCAGCTCCTGTTAGAGGCGTCCCTTAGCCCGATGTCGGCGCCGCATCGTACCACGGCACCGGCCCCGGCGGCCTCTACGTCTGCGGCACCGGAACGTCCAACCTCCAGTAAAGAACCCAGGCACCGTCCCTCTCTACCCGGGACTTCACAGAGCCGCTCTCTGTCCCCGAGAGCCAAGAAGTCGGGTGGACCGACTAAGGCGCCGCTGCATGCGCAGCCAGCTCCAGACCAGCCTAGGTCTGTCGAGGCGCCCGCACCGCCAACTCCGGTACCGGAAGGACCGCTGAGTTCGGTGCCAGTGGTCTCCGTGCCACTTACTCCGGCCCTCCTTAGGCCGTTGAGTCCGGCGCCGCCGTCAACACCGGCGCCGGCCCTGCCAACTCCGGCACCCGAGAGGCCGTTGAGTGCAGGTCAGCCTCCGCAGGCTCCGGTACCGACGACTCCGGTCCCGCGAGGGCCGTTGAGCTCGGTAACCGCCAGCTCCCCGGCACGCTCCGTGGTTGAGCTTCCGGTGCCGTCCACGCCGGACACCTTCGCAGCGGCACGGGACCTGATCCAGATGACCGCTCCGGTACCGACCCCGTCTACGGTACCGCCGGTGCGGATCATCACATCACGCGGCAAACTGGCCATCTTCCACCCGGTGCCGCAGGTGGAGACCAGCCAGCAGCAGCCACGTGCGTCTCCAAGGTACCGCTCGCAGTCCCGGCACCGATCATGATCCCGGCGCCGTTCCTACTCGCGGTACCGCTCCAGGTCTCCATCCGCACGGAGGTATCCTGACTCTCGACGCCGCTCCCGGTCCCGCGGCCGGTCGACGCGCAGATCGCCGAGACGTTCCAGGTCCCGATCCGGGTCACGGTACCGAGATCATCGCAGGTACCGATCCAGGTCCCGCCCTCGATCCGGCTCTCGACGCCGCTCCCCATCCCGGCGCCGATCCGACTCTCGACGCCGATCCGGCTCCCGGCACCGGACGCCATCCCGGCGCCGATCCGGCTCACGGCACCGGACGCCATCCCGGCACCGATCAGGCTCCCGGTACCGGATACCATCCCGGCACCGGACCCCACCAAGGAGGTAGACCCTGGCCACGCAGACGTCACTGCATGGCTACTCTGCCCCACCCTGGCCTTCGCGCTCTGGATCCCGTTCTTCCAGAGCTGGTAGCGACCTCTACGCGGAGGACCGCACCATCAGCGACCAGGGTCACCTGCCAGAGACCGGGCAGGTTCAGGAGCGGTGGCCATTTTGGACCCCCATGGCATACTACGAAGCCCAGAGGGTACCAACAAGAGCTCCTACCTCAACCACGTTGGAGCGTCGAGCGCCAGAGGCTACAGTCTCCCGACCTCCAGAGGCTACAGTCTCCAGGCCTCCGCCAGAGGTAGAGCAGCCTGAATCGGAGCCCCCACCCCTGGGCCCCGAAGAAGTACCCGTTGAGGACCCGCTCGCCCAAGGCCTGTCCTCCTCCTCCTCCCCTGATGAGGCAGTGGCTGGAGCATCATCATCTGGTCCGCCTGCCATCGATCTCAGGGACCACCAAGCCCTGCTCCGCAGGTTGGCCCTGAATATGGACCTCCAAATAGAAGAGGTCCCTGAACTGGAGGACCCCGTGGTGGACATCCTGACGACCGATGCCCCCACTAGGGTTGCCTTACCCTTTGTGCGGACTATCCTTGCCAACGCCACATCCATCTGGCAGACACCAGCCTCAATACCCCCCACTGCCAGGGGGGTAGAGAGAAAGTACATGGCCCCCCCGAGGGATTTTCAATACCTGTATACGCACCCCCCTCCGTGTTCGTTGGTGGTCCAATCTGTCAACGAGAGGGAGAGGAACGGCCAACAGGCCCCGGCGCCGAAGTCAAAGGACGCCAAACGCCTAGACTTGTTTGGCCGGAAGATCTACTCAGGAGGGGGCCTACAGCTTCGTGCGGCGAACCAACAGGCACTCCTGAGCCGCTATGCTTTCAACACCTGGGTCACGATGGACAAGTTTAAAGAGCTTATACCTCCAGAGTCCAGACAGGAGTATAAAGCCTTCGTGGAGGAGGGCAAAAAGCTGGCCAGGACGTCGCTGCGGGCCTCCTTGGACATCGCCGACTCCGCTGCCAGAACCATCGCCTCCGGAGTCGCCATGCGGCGCATCTCCTGGCTCCAATCCTCCACCCTCCCAGCAGAGGTCCAGCACACTATCCAGGACCTACCCTTTGACGGGCAGGGCCTGTTTTCGGAGAAGACAGACCCTAAGCTGCAGACCTTAAAAGACGGTCGTACCATCATCCGCATGCTGGGGATGCATACCCCCGCGACGCAGCGCAGGCCCTTCAGGCCGTTCGTGCGACGCACCTACTTCCCTCCCCCACCACGTCAAGACTATTACAGAAGGCCGCGTGGTCGAGGGGGTAGGAGACAGCAACCTGGCCGGCAGACCGGCCAGAGGCAGGGCCCCCACAAGCCATCGTCGGGGCCCAAACAAAATTTTTGAAGGGGCGCTCGAGGCCGGAGTACCAGTCCATTCCGATCCTGCACTCCTGTTTCTGAACTGCCTCTCCCCCTTCTCCCCGGCGTGGTCGAATATCACCACAGACCGCTGGGTTTTACATACCATCCAGGGGGGATACCGATTGCAATTCGCCTCCCCGCCCTCCTCCCACCCTCCCACCCCGTCCCTCTTCAGGGACCCTTCTCACGAGCAACTCCTTATCCAGGAGGTGCACGAACTCTTTACTCTGGGAGCGGTGGAGGAGGTCCCAAGGGATCTCAGAGGCAAGGGATTCTACTCCCGTTATTTCCTAATCCCAAAGCCAAAGGGGGGGCTCCGTCCTATCCTGGACTTACGGGGTCTCAACAAGTTTATGGTAAAGTTGAAATTCCGTATGCTCTCCCTGGGCACTCTTATCCCCTCTATGGATCAGGGAGACTGGTACGCCGCCCTCGACATGAAGGACGCGTATTTCCACATTGCCATCTACCCACCTCACAGACGCTTCCTGCGCTTCGTAGTGGGCCAGAGACACTTCCAGTTCGCGGTCCTGCCATTCGGCCTCTCAACAGCACCGAGAGTCTTCACAAAGAGCATGGCAGTCGTAGCAGCCGCCATTCGGCGCCAAGGAGTTCAGGTATTCCCCTACCTCGACGACTGGCTCCTCCGTGGCAACTCTGCCAACCAGGTCCAGTCCCACATTCACAAGGCCATGGACATGTTCAACCGTCTCGGCCTCCTACTAAACATCGAAAAGTCCACTTTGGTCCCAACACAGAGAATAGACTTTATAGGGGCTATACTGGACTCTACCCTCGCCAGGGCATTCCTCCCAGAGGCTCGTTTTCAAACGCTTGCAGCCGCCATACGCAGCCTCCAAGCTTTCCCAACTTCGACAGCCCGCTGCTGCCTCAGCCTCATGGGTCATATGGCATCATGCACCTTCGTGACAGCTCACGCCAGGTTACGCCTACGGCCCCTCCAAGCATGGCTGGCCTCCGCATACCGACCACACAGGGACAACCTCGATATGATTCTGACGGTCCCACCGCAAGTCCTAGCCTCCCTCAACTGGTGGCTGGACCCCGTACATGTGATGTCAGGTATTCCCTTTCATCCACCTCAGCCTTCCCGCACCTTGACTACGGATGCGTCATCCCTCGGCTGGGGGGCTCACCTGCAGAACTTCCAGACGCAGGGCCTGTGGTCGGAGCAAGAGCTGACATTACACATCAATGTCAGAGAACTCCGAGCGGTACGTCTCGCCTGCCAAGCCTTCGCTCAACACTTACAGGGCCGCTGTGTCTCCATCCTTACAGACAACACGACGGCCATGCATTACATCAACAGACAGGGAGGGGCACACTCCCTTCCCCTCTGCCGAGAGGCAACTCAGCTCTGGGACTTTTGCATAGCCCGTTCCATTCACCCCGTGGCCTCGTTTCTCCCAGGAGTCCAGAACACCTTGGCGGACCGCCTGAGCAGGTCCTTTCAAACGCACGAGTGGTCCATTCGGCCAGACGTCATCCACTCTGTCTTCCAGAAGTGGGGGTTTCCCCAGATAGATCTCTTCGCGACTCGCGAAAACAGGAAATGCCAAGTGTTCTGCTCCTTTCAGGGTCGCTCCCCAGGCTCCCTGACAGACGCTTTTCTCCATCCTTGGACAGACAACCTGGCCTATGCCTTCCCACCAGTTCCACTGGTCCACAGGGTCCTGCTCAAGCTACGCAGGGACAAGGCCAGGGTGATCCTGATTGCTCCAGCGTGGCCCAGGCAACACTGGTATACCACGCTCCTGGAGATGTCCGTGACAGACCCGATCCCTCTTCCGCGATGGCCGGACCTGATCACGCAGCAGCACGGCAGGATCCAGCATCCCGACCTGCGGTCCCTTCACCTCACGGCGTGGCTGCTGCATGGCTGAACCCGTCGGAGCTACGATGTTCCAGCCCGGTCCAGCACGTTCTGCTGAGCAGTAGGAAACCCTCCACCAGGTCCACCTACTCAGCTAAGTGGAAACGTTTTTCCTTGTGGTGTGGCACTCGGGGCCTTGACCCCTTGCAGGTGCCGGTTCACACCATACTGGACTACCTCCTCTTACTAAAGGAGCAGGGTCTGGCTCTCTCGTCGCTAAAAGTCCACCTAGCGGCAATTTCAGCTTTTCACCCCCGGGACGGGGCGGGTTCTGTTTTCTCCAACCCCATGGTCACCAGGTTCCTTAAGGGGTTAGAACGGCTACACCCGCCGGTGCGCCGCCCGGTCCCTACATGGGACCTCAACCTAGTCATTACCAGGCTCATGGGTGCCCCATTCGAGCCCATGGCCACTTGCTCCATGCTGTATCTCTCATGGAAAACGGCCTTTCTAGTAGCCATCACCTCGGCTAGACGCGTCTCTGAGCTCAGAGCGCTCACTTCGGAACCACCTTATACGGTGTTCCATAAGGATAAAGTACAGCTCAGGCCACACCCGGCTTTCCTGCCCAAGGTAGTGTCGGCCTTCCATATTAACCAAGACATTTTTCTACCTGTCTTTTATCCTAAGCCCCATGCCTCCAGGAAGGAGCAGCAACTCCATTCCCTGGATGTCCGGAGAGCCCTCGCCTTCTACATCGAGAGGACAAAGCCCTTCCGGAAATCGACCCAGCTGTTCATCGCCGTGGCGGACCGGATGAAAGGCCTTCCCGTCTCTTCCCAGCGCATCTCGTCATGGATCACGTCGTGCATCCGCACATGCTATGACTTGGCAGGTGTCCCCACCATGCACACTACGGCCCACTCTACCCGAGCTCAGGCCTCGTCGTCTGCCTTCCTGGCACACATACCTATACAAGACATTTGTAGGGCCGCGACATGGTCGTCAGTACACACTTTTGCCTCGCACTATGCCATAGTGCAACATTCTAGAGACGACGCCGCTTTTGGTTCGGCGGTCCTAAACTCTGCTGTATCACAATCCGACCCCGCCTCCTAGGAATGGCTTGGGAGTCACCTAACTGGAATACATATGAGCAAGCACTCGAAGAAGAAAACACGGTTACTCACCGTAGTAAATAGTGTTCTTCGAGATGTGTTGCTCATATGTATTCCAAACCCGCCCTCCTTCCCCACTGTCGGAGTAGCCGGCAAGAAGGAACTGAGGGGGCGATGGGCCGGCTGCAGTATATATCGGGGCACCTAACGGCGCCACTCCAGGGGGCGCCAGCCGGCCCACCGAGTGTTGCTAGGGTAAAAATCTTCCGACGATCGTGCACGCCGCGCGCGCACACCTAACTGGAATACATATGAGCAACACATCTCGAAGAACACTATTTACTACGGTGAGTAACCGTGTTTTCCATCACCCCCGACACACACATACCAATAACCCCCAGCCCTGAGACAGATTTTAGCAATATGCCTTCTGACTTTTCCAGATGTCTGCTGAAGACGGAACTTGAACTGATACCAGATGGATGGGTGAGATTCATAGGAATACTGCTTATCTGCTCTACTGGTGTGAAACTTTGAAGGATCAAAATCCTGCTAACTCTTCTGTCTGTGTATGCTCAGTGTAAGTGTTTGGCAGGTGAGCCTGAGAACTGCTTAGCATGTGCCTAAATGAAGAACCAAACACTTAAAAAAAAAAAAAAAAAAAAAAGTTTTAATTTGATTTCTGCCCAAGGACTATGGGATGCCATGCACTCTGTTGGGCTAACCCTCAAGTGCTGGAGACCCTGGTGCAAGGATCAGAGCCCTGGTTTGATCACTATCTGTGTGTAAAAAAGTACTGTCAGAATCCATCAATTATAAGAAAAAAGCTGGGTTTTTTTAGGATATTTTGCACCGTAGGTGAAAATTCCACCTTGCGCCCCCGTCCCCTCCCCACACATCGGTTCATTGAGGGGCAAATCCCAACGAGCCTTTGTAGACCCCAGGGGCCAGCCTGCCCAGGGGCTGCTCCCCAGACCACGTTCCCCCCCTCCCCTCCCCCATCCACTCCCTCCCACTTCCCACCCCCTGACTGCCCCCCTCAGAATGCCCTACCCTGCTTCTCCTTGTCCCCTGACTGCCCCCTCCTGAGACCCCCCCCACCCTAACTGCCCCCCTAGGACTCTACTTCCTACCTGTCCCCTGACTGCCCCAACCTTCTCCACACCCCCACCCCCTGAGAGCCCCCCCCAGAACTCCTGACCCATCCAACACCCACCCCCCACTCCCTGACTGCCCCCCGAGACTCCCCTTACCAGGCCCAGGCCGCTGGAGCCGCTGGCTCCACGTGGAGGCAACACGCTGCCGGGCGCAGCCCCTCCCCCGCAGGGTGCTGAGGCTGCGGCAGATCACACTCCGTCCCAGGAGCCGCAGAGCCCGAGCGCGGTGAGGGGGGAGCCGGGGACGCGCCTGCCCGAGCTGCGGACCGGCGCCCGCCCCTCCCCCGGGGGCGCCTGCTGCTGATGCATGTGGGTGGCGGCCCCTGTGCGCCCCCCGGCTCCTCCCTCGCTGCGCTCGGGCTCTGTGGCTCCCGGGAGTGTGAGCCGCCGCCGCCGCCCCTCCCGGGGAGCCACAGAGCCCGAGCACAGCGAGGGGGGAGCCGGGAGGCGCACAGGGGCTGGCGCCCACATGCATCTACTGCAGGAACCCCGTGGGGGAGGGGGGGTGCCGGGCCGCAGCCTGGGCAGGAGGGGCGGGTGGCGCGGCTGCTCCCTGCTTGCAGGGCTGCTGCCCCCCCTGCACCACGCCGGCCCCTCCATGGCTGGGGCCGCCCCCCCCCAGCCGACGCTTTTTGGCGCCCCCAACGCCTAGGCACCCTAGGCGATCACCTAGTTCGCCTAGTGGTTGCACCGGCACCGGGTTTTTGGGAGGCTGGATCTCAGGAATTCCTTGGCCAAATTGCCAGAATTAGGATCACTGACTGTACCCTGAGCCGCAATAAAACTCAAGGCCATTCAAGTAACCATATGGATTTTATAGCACTGTGAACAGATGAGCTTTAAACCGAAAACTGGTCTTAACTTTAGCTACACCAGAGCTACCACTCTGCAATAATATCTAAGGATATTATCCTTAGAGATTCTAAGGTTTTCAAAAGGAGGCTGGATAGCCATCTGTCTTGGATGGTTTAGCCACAACAAATCCTGCATCTTGGTGGGGGTTAGAGTAGATGACCCTGGCGGTCCCTTCTAACCATATGGTTCTGTGATACAAATCTACTAGGTCTAGCTCATGGAATTTTAGCATTTACATGGAAAGAGCAAAGACTAAATGCGGTGACAAAGCATCACTTTTACAACTGGCACCCGACGTCCGAGTCTGTCCAAGCTCGACAAGATCAGTGTCTTCTATGGATTTATGATTTCAGCTTCCTTGGATAGCAGATTCCCCATAGACCCTGTGGTGAGGAAAAAAAGATGCAGATGGGAAGATGCCAGTGGCACAGTCAGTACGTCAGTAGACTGGCGCTTACAAATCGAAGATGCCCACAGTCGTACTCTGTGTCCTTCCTAAAGCCCTTTGAAAGAATCTTTGAGCCTAAATTAACACCCCCTACTACACAGGGCCAGATCGTGCAAGCACTTGGGCTCAGATCTACAAAAGAATTTAGACACTTAGCTCTCCCTGAAATCAATGGTTGTTAGGCATCTCAATACGTTTGAGAATCTGGGCCTCAATCACTGAGTAAGGGCCCATTCAGGATCAGGCCCTACTAGGAAAGAAAAGAAGTAAAGGTTGGATGCTGGTGTCACTGCAGCGCAGAGTTAAGGTTGCTCAGGTGCCCTAACTATGCATTTCCAGGCTTACAGTGGTTTGAATTTCCTTTCAATGTAACCTGAATTTCCTGGGTTTTTAGTGCTCATTGTAGTTTGTAAAGCAATGTTCTTGTGAGGCTTTCCCCTGAAGTTACTGATGTGAACCCTCAACCTGGACTCCAGTTGAATCAAGTTTTATGTCTGGGATTTCATCTAGGTTGTACCTGATTATACAGAGGACATCTCTACAGTGCACTCCGTGTGCGCCTCTCGTAAGTACCCTTGATGGGAAGCCCCGTTGCCGTGTCCCTTTTATCGGTACTCCCCATTTTGCTCAGACTCCGTGCTCGCTGCCTGTTAGGAGTAAACACTCAGCTTTGTTTAGAAGCTGCCTCGGAGCTTTTCAAGTATCAGAGGGGTAGCCGTGTTAGTCTGGATTTGTAGAAGCGACAAAGGGTCCTGTGGCACCTTAGCGACTAACAGCTTTTCAAGCTACCGTTAGCTACTTCAGAGCTATTTTAGGACACAGCTGGGTCTATCAGAAACTAGCAACAATGACATAGCCTGGCTGCCGGGGATGTTCCTTTCATGTTGTATGCCAAACCTGCATAGGAAACGTCCCATTGCTACTGCCTCAGCATTGGTACTTTATCAGCACAGAGAGGGTGGTAAATCCAGTGCCATCTGCTAATCCGGGGGTCACCCCACCCTAGGCTCACTCCCCTGATTATGAACAGCGTGGCACCTTCCCCAAGGACAGCTGGTTTTGCAGCTCTGCCCTTAAAGGTTTTATAAACTCTGTGGGACTGGAGTTCCTTGCTCCAGTCTCCCAGCCCCTTCTAAGAAGATTCTAATATCACCCCAAACACAGCTGTGTCTCAATTGTGAGTTGTACTGCTTTGGAAAGTGGTTTCTTATAAGAGGCACCCTCCTCCTCCATCCCTGGCTCAGCTGGCTTTGGGCACTGACAAATTGAGCATGAGTCCTGGGGAAAAATAGCATGTGATCATTTAAGTGAAGACTGTATCATAATGAATATACATACAGAAGTATAATTAAGGTGGCACAGTCAACCTTAAATCTGGCATTCCCAACACCCAAGAGCTTGACTTTGCAAAGTTTTTGTAAAGTTGTGTTTTGCATGTAATTTACTATTTTTTTAATTTTTTTTAAAAAAGCAAGAGGCATAACCAGATTCTGTTACATACCCTTGTATTGGCCTCTCATCACACATTCTCAGCAGGGTGTGAACTCTGAATTTTCAGCATGGCAGCCACTTGAGCTAAAGGAGGAACTATTTTTGCAGTCAGCATCAGAAAGCTGTTTTCCTGTGTGAACCAACCACAGAGATGGATGCATGAGGCACTGACAGTGGGTTACCAATGTGGGAGTAGACCCAGTTTACAGAATGCCTAGCCAAGGACAAAGATATGGCAGGCTCTTTCTGCAAGACAACGTGACTAGGGAAGTCAGGTTCTATTCTTACCTTGCAGAGCTTCTCTGTCAGGGATGAGATCTTGCTCAATAATATGGATTGCAATGAAGCTTAGAATTATTAACACCAAGAATGAGTCTAAAACACACAGTTTCCTGGTTCCCAAGGCAGTGTGTTACTCTAGGCCAAAGGTGGAATACAGAAAAAGTGGGAATCATCACCATTGTCATCAGGGTACTGTCTGTATCCCACCTGGAGTTTGAGCTCTCTATGAAATGCTGAAGCGAGACACCAGGGGGCAGTACATTTGCAGTGCTATCGAATCTTGGGGTGTCTGCTGCCAAACAAGCTGTAGGACACAAGCCACAGATGGGAGAGGGTGACTTTTCAACCACTTATACATTGGCCAAATCTGAACAGATTTTCGTGGGAATGGCAAAAGGCACATGCCCTGGGCTCAGGACCATCACACCACTGCCAAATTTCACAGTCCTACTGCAATCCACACAGATGTTGGAGCTCTTCCAAGAAAGTAGCCAATAATTTTGCCTCCCTCTCACTATACTGTTTGACTGCTGCCTGGAAAAGGGGTAGGAGAATTACTGATCCTGTCAGTGGAAGAGGTAAGAATAGAACACGGTTGCATAACACTTAAGCTAGCATCCCTTACTGTAGGCCAAAGGGCTATTTAGTGTGCAAATGCAGCAGGAAAAGGAGAGTAAGAGTGAAGATTCCTTCAATCTGTATTCAGTTAGGAGCTTTAAAACTCGGTGTAGCTATGAAACAGTGCAGGAGGCTGACTGGGATCTGAGCACTTATGTAAGATGGGCTGGCAAGAGACTGAACTCTCCGTATGTATTAAACAGCATATAATGAATTCTACTATGCATGCACGGCTAGGGAATTTGCACAGAACAGTACCTGGCCACCAGAAATGTTATACAGGTCGTTTCCTCCCAAAGGATTTGTTTTCCATCCAAGTTTGAGGTGTTTTGGATTATCCAGCTAGCTAAGTATCATTCATGCACTTAATGTGGTAGTTTCGTCATGTCAAACGGAGATGCACGGTTTCTAAAAATAATGGACAGGCATTTTGCTTTTGGAAACGTTTCTCAGAGGTTTTTTTTTTTAGCTGTTGCATAACTCAAAATCAACTTGCTCAAGGAATGCTAAATGTGGTATATTTACTAGGTACCAAAGAAGGGTGGGACAAGTACTGATCTACTGCTATGCTGGGTGAATACATGAAAATCCATTTGCTAGGAAAGAAACTAACTGGATGGTATGCCACATTGCAACAAAAATGATAGCTTTACTGAGGAACCCTGCTCGGTTTATAGAGTTTCTGTTCCCCCAGAGCTTAACAGAGTTCAGTCAGGGCATGTACTGCTTCTGCACTTTCTTTTATACCCTGTGTATATGTCCCCTGAAGCTTTCTGCTCTCTTATGCCTTGTTTGATCTGTGATTGCATTTAACTGTAGGATTCCTCATGTAAAAGTCAAGAACATGAGTTTTTACAAGGCAGGGGATCTTCATACTGAAAGGGAGAAAGAGCCACAGGAATGAGAATGAGGCAAATAGAGAGAAGATGGCTGATTCGGAGACTCATACATTGAGAGCTTTCCCTTATCATTCCTTTAGGGGTAAGAGAAGGGAGGTGCTGAATAATTGGTGGGGTGGTATTTTCTTTTGTTAATGCATCCAATATCTGTTACTTGGTTGCTCTGCTAAGAGGTGGAGACCTGCACAGTTGTCCGAGCAGCTCAGAGCCCTGACAGAGGAGACTGAGAAAATAGCAGAGGAAGAACAGCTGTGAATTCTCAAACGTAGTTCCAGATGTCTGGTGCAGAAGAACCCTGATTTTTGACCTAACCAGCCTGAACATGTTTCCTTCCATTTGTTCCACCATGTGATGTGACACAGGGCAGCTCTTGCACGCCCCCAGCTCACGGGGGCTTGATGACAGTACACGAGTAGTCACGAATGACACCCTGGGGTTCCCTAGTTTTCCTGCCTCGATGACTGGCTTTCTTGCTCTGACCCCGAGAGCAGAGTATGCCCTAAGGACCTGACTCAGTGAGAGGCTCATTTCCTGTTGAAGACACTGGAACATAAGGCTGTCTCAGAGTTTCGTGTGGGGGGGTGTTGTTTTTTCCTCAGAATATCCCCACAGGGACAGAGGTATGGCTGCATTTCTCAGGGTATCCAGGACTAAGGGTCGCCTTGTTAGCACCTCCCTCCCCTCCCCATACTTGCCTCCACCAAGAGGGAAACCTGCTTGTGCTTAACTGGGTGTCCGCTCCCTGGAACTGACAGCCTGTTGCCCTCGCCTCCCCCCCCCCCCCCCCCAATCAATCTCCTCTGGGCTATGCAAGCCCTTACTTTGCCTTGCAGGTTAACGGATGGTGCACCCCAGTCCCCGTGCCCCATTGAATTGTTCTCCTGTAGAGTCCAGCCCCTTGTCCTCAGAAAACTCTCAGTAACACCCAGGGCCGGTGCAAGGAAGTTTCGCGCCCTAGGCGAAACTTCCTTGCACCGGCCCTGCATGCCCCCCCCCAACTAACACTGCCCCCCCAGCCAACACCGCTCCCCCCCCACCCCCGCAGCCAATCCCCCCTGCCGCGGCCAGCCGCCCTCCTGGCTCAGCCACGGAGCTGGACGGAGGGCGGCAGCCGCGGCCAGGCACCCCCACGGCTCCCGGCTCAGCCGAGGAGCTGGGAGGCAGGCGGCAGCCGTGGCCAACTGCCCCCCGGCTCCCTAGGTGACTGCCTAGGGTCGCCTAGTGGGCACGCCGGCCCTGGTAACACCAGGGCTGCTGTCCCAAGGGAACAGTGTACACAACAGCTTGAATGATTCAACTCCAGGTCAGCAAATTGTGCAATACCACAGAACTGAGATAGTTACAGGGTGTGGTAAACCCAGGGCGGATAGCTGCAAAAGGTGGAGGCAGTAAGTGGTCCCACGGGGTTAAAACCCCTCTCCCTGTCCACTAAGGAGAGAGGACTGTGGGGAAATAAGGTTCAGCTGGGGAAGGGCTTACCAGGGAACTAATTAGGTCCAGCTGGCGGCGATTGCTGGAGCCCTTTTTAAACTCTCCCTGCTGTGCATGGCAGGGGAGAGAGAGGCGAGAGAGACTGAGAGTGGGAGAGAAGCAGAAGCTGAAACAGAAGCAGGAGCAGGAAAGGCACCAGAGGGGCTGGGTGCCCCAAGCCGCTGAGCCCTTCCCCAAAAGAAGGGCTATATTGCCTTCCCAAAGGGAAAAGGGAAAAACCCAAGGGGTTTACCGTGCCCAAGCCTGAGCCTCCGGGGCTTAAAGGACCGAGAGCACTGAGGAGAAGGGGGTACTTTGCCACACGTGGTGTCAGGGGTGGGATGTGAGTGAGTGCGGCTCCGTGGCAAGCCACCGGTGGGCAGCGGAAATCACCCCCTCCCCCAAAAAAATAAAAAAAATGGAGGATGTAGTAAAGGCCTTGATACAGGCCACGGCGGCTCAACAGGAGGCCACCAGGGTGCAGATGGCAGCCCAGCAAGAAGCGGTATGAGTCCAGCAGGAGACGAACCAGCTACTGATGAAGCAGGCGGCCCAAGATCGAGCCACCCTGACAGAAATAGTGAACCAGTTAAAAGCTTCGACGCACGGGCCCCAGGGGATCCGGCCGCTGCAGGCAAGCCACTACCTACAAAAGATGACGGCAGACGATGATATCGAGGCATACCTCCTCGCATTCAAGAGGACGGCACTACGGGAGGCCTGGCCCCGAGACCAGTGGGCCGGTATCCTGGCACCATTTTTGTGCGGGGACGCCCAGAAGGCCTATTTCGACATGACCACGGAAGCAGCTATGGATTACCCACAACTGAAGGCGGAAATCCTGGCAAGATCAGGCGTGACGCCGGCCATCAGGGCCCAGCGCTTCCACGAATGGAGATACTGGGGTAATAAAGCGCCCAGGTCCCAATTATTCGACCTAATCCACCTCGCCCGGAAATGACTTCATCCCGAGACCCATGGACCAGAGAGGATAGTGGAAATCCTCGTGTTGGACAGGTACATGAGGGGGTTGCCTCCGGACATACGGGGGTGGGTCCGCCAAAATGATCCCGCCTCCTATGACGAACTGGTTGCCCTGGTCGAGAGACACTTAGCAGCCCAGGAACTTTCCCGGACCACTGGGGAGGGAAAGCGCCAGATTCAGAGGCAAGCCCCCGCACCGAGGCCCCGGTTTCCCCTAGTGCCAGGCCGGACAAGAGAGGGGAGGAAGGAGACGGAAGATCAGCCGGTGGGGTTGGAGAGGTTTGAGGACTGGGGAAGGAAGTCGCGGGGTATAAAACCCGGCAGTCCGAAAGAGAGGGGGCGGCCCCGGGTGGGGTATCGGTGTTATGCCTGTGGCGAATTGGGGCATATCGCCGCCCAATGCCCAAACCTAGAAGAGCCCATGCAGTGTGACTTGGGAGATATAGGGGGTCCGTGTGATCTAATAAGTCTTGTCGGGGTTGCGATGGTCCCCCATAGATACACTCGACCCGTGAAGATGAACGGTATAGCGACTACCGCACTAGTAGACTCCGGAAGTGCGGTCACGTTGGTCTCGGGGAAGCTGGTCGGGCAGGACCAACTAACCCGTGCCAAGCACTCAGGAATCTCCTGTGTGCACGGGGATATCAACTATTACCCGACCATCCCCGTAAAAATAGAAGTTCTCGGACACCCCACTAAGGTGATGGTGGGGGTAGTTCCGAAGCTCCCCTACCCAGTCCTTATCGGACGGGATTTCCCAGGATTTGATAGCCTACTCCCTGGGGAGGAGATAGTGGGGAATAATGACCCTGGGACCCTGGGGGTGGCCCCAACAGGTAGCCTGCCCCCAGTCTTCCATGAGTTTGCTCAGGATCTGTTCTCCCCGCCGGGGAAGCCCAGGAAGACTCGGAGGGAACGGAGGGAGGATAAAAGAAGGGGGACGAAGATCCTGACCCAGTACCGGAAGGCTACGCTGGTAGGGGAAACCAACCGGGGATCGGGGCCGATGATTAATGACCCCGTCGCCGGGCCGGATACCCCAGGGGTTCTTCCCGAGGAGGAGACGGAGGTAGACCCCCTTGAGTTTGGTCCAATGGGGACTACACTCGGGAATTTTGGTCAGGATCAAGCCAATGATCCCATATACAACCATATACGTAAAGAAGTAGTCGAGGTGAATGGGGCCCCAGTAGAAAGTAGAGTTAAGGGCCCGGGGCCATATTATGTAATTAAGAATGATCTGCTATACAGAATAGTCCGGGTCCAGGAGCAGGTCGTAGAACAACTCTTGGTCCCACAGAAACATCAGAGGGGCGTGATGGATCTGGCCCACAGCCACCTGTTCGGGGGCCATCTAGGGATAGACAAGACCCTTGATCGGATCCTGCAGAGGTTTTTTTGGCCCGGCATCTATGCGGCGGTCCGGCGATATTGTACGTCCTGTCCGGAATGCCAGATACATGGGCCCCGACCACACTTGAGGGCCCCTCTGATACCTCTGCCCATTATAGAGACCCCATTCGAACGAATAGCTATGGACCTAGTAGGACCATTGGAGAAGTCAGCCGGGGCCATCAGTACATTCTGGTAGTATTGGATTATGCCACCCGATACCCCGAGGCCGTGCCCCTACGGAACATCATGTCCAAAACCATAGCCAAAGAGTTAGTCCGGATTTTTTCCAGAGTGGGGATACCAAAGGAGATCCTGATGGACCAAGGGACCCCCTTTGTGGCTAAACTAATGAAGGACCTATGTGCAGTGCTCCACATACGGTCCCTCAGGACGTCGGTCTATCATCCCCAGACCGATGGTCTCGTCGAACGCTTTAATAGAACACTGAAGAGCATGCTAAGGAAAGTGGTTAGTCGTGACGGGAAAGACTGGGACACCCTGCTTCCCTACTTGCTGTTTGCCGTACGGGAGGTGCCGCAGGCTTCGACTGGATTCTCCCACTTCGAGCTGTTATATGGTCGCCACCCCAGGGGCATACTGGACCTAGCTAAAGAAGGCTGGGAAGAACAGCCAAACCCAGGGAGAAATGTCGTCGAACACGTGCTACAGATGAAAGACAGGATCGCCCAAGTTGCCCCCCTGGTGCGCGAACACATGGAGAAGGCCCAGGGGGCACAACAGACATACTACAACCGTCAAGCAGCGACCCGGAAGTTCCATGTGGGAGACCGGGTAATGGTGCTCATACCCACAGCAGAGAGCAAGCTGCTAGCCAGATGGCAGGGGCTATACGAAATAATAGAAGCCCTAGGAGAGGTCGACTATAAGGTCCGACAGCCGGGCCGCCGGAAGCTGGAGCAGATATATCATATAAATCTGCTGAAACCTTGGCAGGATAGAGAAGCTCCGGTGGTCGCGCTAGGCGCCACGCCCCCTAAACGCGACCAGGCCGACCAGGTGGGGATCTCTCCCGAGTTGACCCCGGAACAACGATCAGAAGTGATCAGCCTGATCAGACGCAATCAGGATGTGTTCTCGGAGAAGCCAGGCCGGACTACTGAGGTTCACCATCACATCCACACAGAGCCTGGAGTGAAGGTGAACGTCAAACCGTACCGGATCCCGGAGGCCAAAAGAGAAGAGATCAGGACTGAAGTCAGGAAGATGCTAACCCTAGGAGTCATCGAGGAGTCGTATAGCCAATGGTCAAGTCCCGTGGTCCTAGTGCCCAAACCGGACGGCAGTATGAGGTTCTGCAACGACTTCCGGAAGCTGAACGAGGTGTCACAATTTGATGCGTACCCCATCCCCGGATAGATGAGCTAATCGACCGATTAGGAAAAGCACGGTTTATGTCTACCCTGGACCTGACCAAGGGCTATTGGCAGATCCCCCTGGCCAGGGCCGACAAAGAAAAGACGGCCTTTGCGACTCCAGAGGGTCTATACCAATACACCGTTCTCCCCTTTGGATTGCATGGCGCTCCCGCTACTTTCCAAAGACTGATGGACAAACTGCTGTGACCACATGGCAAGTACGCGGCAGCCTATCTCGATGACGTCATTATATATAGCCCCGACTGGGAGACACACTTGGAGAAGGTGGAAGCAGTCCTAGACACCCTGAGGAAGGCAGGGCTAACTGCAAATCCCTCCAAGTGTTCGATTGGGTTAGCGGAGGCTAAGTACCTCGGCTATATAGTGGGGAGGGGCCTGGTGAAGCCCCAACTCAACAAGTTGGAGGCTATACAGAAGTGGCCACGACCGCTCCGGAAAAAACAGGTCAGAGCCTTCCTGGGACTAGGGGGGTACTATAGAAGGTTTATTCCACACTTCGCCACCAGAGCATGCCCATTGACGGACTTAACGAAAGCAAGGGGTCCAGACATCGTAAAATGGTCTACCACGGCCGAAGGCGCTTTTGCAGATTTGAGGATGGCCCTCTGCACAGACCCTGTGCTAGTAGCCCCGGACTGGAGGAGGGAGTTTATCCTACAAACCGACGCCTCTGAAGTAGGGCTGGGGGCGGTACTTTCACAAATGGTTGGGGACGAGGAACACCCCGTCCTCTTCCTCAGTAGGAAGCTCCTGCCTCGAGAACGGAAGTACGCCGTGGTGGAAAAAGAATGCCTGGCGGTGAAATGGGCCATTGAAAGTCTTCGCTACTATCTACTGGGGCGGAGATTTACCCTGGTCACGGACCATGCCCCTCTGCGATGGATGCACCAAAACAAAGACAAGAACGCGAGGGTGACAAGATGGTTCCTCTCGCTCCAACCCTTCCACTTCATAGTACGACATAGATCTGGAATCCAGCATGGCAATGCAGATGGCCTATCGCGAGTGCACTGCTGTCCGTCCCAAGTAGCCCAACCCTGTAGTGTTGAGCAGGGGGGGGATATGTGGTAAACCCAGGGCGGATAGCTGCAAAAGGTGGAGGCAGTAAGTGGTCCCACGGGGTTAAAACCCCTCTCCCTGTCCACTAAGGAGAGAGGACTGTGGGGAAATAAGGTTCAGCTGGGGAAGGGCTTACCAGGGAACTAATTAGGTCCAGCTGGCGGCGATTGCTGGAGCCCTTTTTAAACTCTCCCTGCTGTGCATGGCAGGGGAGAGAGAGGCGAGAGAGACTGAGAGTGGGAGAGAAGCAGAAGCTGAAACAGAAGCAGGAGCAGGAAAGGCACCAGAGGGGCTGGGTGCCCCAAGCCGCTGAGCCCTTCCCCAAAAGAAGGGCTATATTGCCTTCCCAAAGGGAAAAGGGAAAAACCCAAGGGGTTTACCGTGCCCAAGCCTGAGCCTCCGGGGCTTAAAGGACCGAGACCACTGAGGAGAAGGGGGTACTTTGCCACAAGGGACAACAACAATATGTGTACCATCAGAATCAAGAGCCAATGGGAACAACAGGGTTACATAGAAATGAAAATCATAATGTGATTTTGAGAGTCTGAGCTTACCAGGCTACCTGCTGACAGTCTAAACAAGTTTTTCTCACCCCAAATGTCCTTTGCAGTGTTTCAGCCATGGTTGGTTGTGATCCTGTTTTCATGAGTGTAATTGCACTGCCCGATTACTTCCTGGGTGCAGGGCTGTCGTCTTTGCCTTCCCTTATAGTCCCCAAAATTCATTGTTTGTCCCCAGAGACAGTTTATTCTCTCCTGTTCTGCCTCCCTGTGGATGTCAGGTCCCCCCATAGACTTCCTATGTAAATGGGGCTTCTATGGTGTTGGTTTACAAACAATGCTTAATTTACAAGTTGACAGACAGATGACTACACATCTTTTGTGTGGCAGAAAACCTGTTTGTCAGCTCTGCCTTGATACAGACTTTGGGGCATGGTTTCAGTGTATGTACAGTGACAAAGTTCCTCCTCTGCCTTGGTGGATCCTGCGCTTATTGGTGGATTTGCTCGCCTCAGAGATTCACGGCAGCCCTCAGTTTGGCCACATTCGTGGCTCAAATCTGTTGTTCACTCAGCTAACCTCATCACTGCCAGCATGGGGAAAAGGAAGAACAATCCCCGCAGTCTCTGCTGATCTACCTAGTAGGTCGGGGGACAGGCCAGGCACCTTCCCCTCTGGTGAGACCCACAGTCCAAGCCAACTCTTCTTATATCCAATAAGGGGGGGGGGGGGGGGGAACCCATGGCTACTTCCCCATGGACTCCTCCCAACACCTTCTTTATCCTCACCACAAGACCTTCCTCCTGATGCCAGATAGCGTTTGTACTCCTCTGTCCTCCAGCAGCACGGCCTCTCACTCTCAGCTCCTTGCGCGCCCCTCACTGACTGTTAAGTGAGGTCCTTTTTAAACCAGGTGTCCTGATTAGCCTGCCTGTCTTAACTGATTTTAGCAGCTTATTAATTAGCTCCATGGGTCCTAATTCGCCTGCCTGCCTTAATTGGTTCCAGGAAGTTCCTGATTGTTCTGGAACCGCCCCTGTTACCTTACCCAGGGAAAAGGGACCTGATTAATCTGGGACTAATATACCTGCCTTCTGGAGCAGTACCTTGCTGGTTGCCCTGGCCCTCAGACAGCCACCTGGCTCTCAGCCCTGCTGGCGGCCACAGCTTCGTACTTCACAGGGCACCAGGGTATCCCTGGTTCCGTGGGGGTGTGCAGAGGATCCAGCGGCAGCTTTGGACACAGACAGAGCCGCCGGGGCTGAGAAATGACCCCTGAGGCTCTGGCCTCCAGCGTTCTCCACTGGAGATGTAAATTCGTCTGTTTCCCACGTGTGGGTTTCTGCCCTGGTCGTTAGCTGAACCTTGGATGATTTAGGGGAAAATCCATCTCTGTACGTCCACTCCTTGACCTACTTAATTTGCCACCCACAGTAAATAGAAATGGAGGGGGGGGGGGGAAGAATCACTCTTCTGTAGCCATCTGGCCCGACCCTGTCACAGTACCTAACTCCCTACAAGCATCTGTACATACACTTCACAATGACATTAATGAAGAGCATGACCCTGGTTTTCATTTAAAACCTCACATGATATTCTTTATTGAACCAGAACATATATATCAGGGTATTTTTGTAACTTGCTTAGCAGTTGGCATTGAGGAGTTCTTAGGGTCACAGGGTCCTTAAATATATTAATCATTTTAATATCTCCTCCTATGGAAATCATTCCAGCTCTCTAATTTTTGTTGCCTCTTTGTGACTCTCTTCTATTCCTGTTTTGCCCTCTCTGAGATGGAATCACCAGAAATGAACATGAGTGAGAGCACCCTATTGATTTATCTAATGGTACTATAAGATTTTCAGCATTGTTTCCTGTCCCATGCTTTATACCTCTGAACATTTTGTTGGCTTTATTGACTGCTGCTGTGGGTTGAGAAGTTGTTTTCATTGAGCTGTCCACAATGATAGAATCATAGAACTGGAAGGGGTCTCGAGAAGTCTTCTAATCCAGTCCCCTGCACTCAAGGCAGAACTAAGTATTATCTAGACCATTCCTGACAGGTGTTTTTGTCTAACCTGCTCTTAAAAATCCCCTATGATGGAGATTCCACAACCTACCTAGGCAATTTATTCCAGTGTTTAACCACTCTGACAGTTAGGAAGTTTTTCCTAATGTCCAACCTAAACCGCCCTTGCTGCAATTTATGCCCATTGCTTCTTGTCCTATCCTCAGAGGTTAAGAACAAATTTTCTCCCGCCTCCTTGTAATGACCTTTTATGTACTTGAAAACTGTTATCATGTCCCCTCTCAGTCTTCTCTTCTCCAGACTAAACAAAGCCAGTTTTTTCAGTCTTTCCTCATAGGTCATGTTTTCTAGACCTTTGATCATTTTTGTTGCTCTTCTCTGGACTTTCTCCAGTTTGTCCACATCTTTCCTGAAATGTGGTGCCCAGAACTGGAAACAATACTCCAGTTGAGGCTTAATCTGCGCGGAGTAGAGCGGAAGAATTACTTCTCGTGTCTTGCTTACAATACTCCTGCTAATACATCCCAAAATGATGTTTGCTTTTTTTTGCAACAGTGTTACACTGTTGACTCATATTTAGCTTGTGATCCACTATGACTCCCAGATCCCTTTCCGCAGTACTCCTTCCTAGGTAGTAGTTTCCCATTTTGTATGTGTGCAACTGATTGCTCCTTCCTAAATGGAGTACTTTGCATTTGTCCTTATTGAATTTCATCCTATTTACTTCAGACCATTTCTCCAGTTTGTCCAGATCATTTTGAATTTTAATCCTATCCTCCAAAGCACTTGCAACCCCTCCCATCTTGGTATCATCTGCACACTTTATAAGTGTACTCTCTATTCATCTTATCTGATGTTCAAGTCTTTCCCCTGAGTTGTTCCAGTTAATTAAAAACCCAGTAACACATGTGAGTAGTTCAAAATATTCCTTCCAATGTACACTACCTTGTCAACAAACAAATTCATTGGCCTTCATGCTGCCCATTTGCATTGATTAAATTAGGTCTCTCTGAAGTACCTCAGTCTTCTTTTATCTTGACCAACCAGACTAACTTTGTACCATCTTCTAAGATCATTAACAAATACCTGTCTTAGTAGAGAACTTTGTGGCCCCACACCATCAACTTTTTGTGATGTTGAAAACTGACCATTTACGCCTACTCTTTTCTGTTTCTTGGCCAGTTTCTACTCCGGTGACAGAATATTACCTCTCTGCCCATCAATGCTTAGTTTCCAAAATAGCCTTTGGTGAAGGATTTTAGAAAAGGCTTTAAAAAAGTCCAAATAAATTATATCTACTTCTTCTCCTTTATCCATTATTTTGAGGACATGCTCAAAAAATTCTCATTGATTGGAGAAACTCAACTTTCCTTTGCAGAAGTTATACCAATTGTCCACATAACGTGTTTATATAGGTGTATTTTAATCCTGTCTTTAATTATGGTTTCAACCAATTCACTTGCTAGTAAAATAAGGATCCCTGATTGGTCATTCCTGGGGTCAGCCCTTGCTGTACCAAACTTTTAAAAAAGGTGCATTTGTTACGCTCCAGTAACTTGGCATTGTTGTTGATTTTAATGAGAGCTTTTTTTTGTTAGCAGCTCAGACGTGTAGGGTAGGATTATCAAAAACACTCTGCCTTGCCTAACTCTTCTAACCCATTGACGTTAATGGTAAAAGAGACTTCGAAGAGAGAAGAGAGAGGTCAACAATGATTACTTGAAAACCCCACCTTTCATTCTTAATTTCCTTTGGAGCTCTTGGGTGTAACCATGTAGTCTTGGTGTTTTGTTTCTATTTAATGTATCAATTTGTACCAGTACTTGCTCATCTAATACCTCAGTCTGTGGCAGTATCTCTTTTTTACTACCGGAGAAGGAGTAGGCATCTCCCCCAACAGCCTCTGCATCCCCCAACATTGATGCAAAGAAATTATTTATCTTCCCTGAAATGTCCTTGTTCTCCTTAATTGCCCCCTTTATCCACTGGTAGTTCAGCAATTCTCTTGCAGGCTTCCTGCTTCTGATACACTCATAACATTTTTTGGTATTTGCTTTGATGACTTGGCCCTTCTCATTTCCATCTGACTCTTTATCTGTTATAGTCTCTGTTCCTTCCTATTGCCTTCACTTGGGCTGGATTTTCATTCTTTCACGAACACTTGTTTTGCTAGTAAATCTTGATGAACCTCTATGCACGACATTATTTTTTCCTTGTCTTTTACTTCCCTTTTCATTCAGGGGTTTTCCTGACTCTGTTATGATCACTTATGTTGCCTCCATGCTGAGTCTAACCATTTCCTCACCTTTGCCTAGCTCCTTCATTCAGTACAGTGGTGTCGGTGGCGCTCATCAGCTTGCAGGATCAGGCCTCTAAGGACACAATCCTGCAAAACCTTACTCATGTGAATGGTCTTGATTCATGCAACTAGCCTTGCCTAATTGACATCAATGGTGGGACTTCTGGATTGGACCGTAAAGGCCTCATTTCCCTTTCAATGTGTAAATCAGGAGCATCTCCACTGAGGTCAATGGAGTTACACTGGTGACAGTGAATGGCGAATGCACCCTTGTATGGCCAGTCCTTCTGTAGGCCTTTATTGGGCTGCAATCTCTCAGGCCTCTCTCAGCAAGCAGTCCCACCAGCTTCAATGGGAACTCTCAGGTGAGTAGAAGCTGCCATGTTGGGCCCCTGATTTGGTGCAAAAACATTCTACACAATTTGATTTCATTTCCCTCTTGTTTTGCAACTTTCATGGATTCAATTGACTCAGGGAGACGTTTTCCCTGAGTCTCTGGTGAAAGGGAAGAGCAGCATTATAGCATGCCTCTAATTACAGCCACCATGACAGTTCATATGCTGTGGCAATAAAAATAACCATAAACCTACCTAATCATTAAAGTAAAGCAAACAGCTCCTCACTGTATCATCATGCCCAGGTACTAGAGTTGCTAATAAACCAGGAGGAGCATTGGGGCATTGAAGGAGCATCTATCCTATCTCCACAGTTTCTTAAACAACTTTAGAGGCATATTTTTATTAAGGAGATGCAAGGCAGATGATCTTAAACCTCGAGAAGAGTGTGCGTAATAATTGTGTGCTCCTCTAATGCTCTCTAAAGACCTATTCAGAGTCCATTCTGAAAGACAATAATATATCAAGAAGTTCTGCAAACTTCCTCCTAATGAACACATGCCAATTTGAGACCAAGAATTCTGGCCTCGGAGGACAAAATAACCACTGCTCTTAGTCTCTGGGTGTTTTGCTACTTTATTTCAGAGCGATTCAAAATCTAATTAAATTTCTAAACTCTAATGAAATTACAGAAGAAAAATCATTTAGGATGATATTATACACAATTACTCATGGCTGAAAATTACAGTTAGCCTCTTTCACCAGGATAGAGTCTCCAGAGAAAACCTTGTTATTCATATCACATAAATCTGACACTACTCCCACTATTCACAGGTCAAAGGTAACAGTGGAATTAATTAAACATATATATCCTGCCCAGTAGCCGGATGGTGGGGAGTGGGTAATGGAGCAGAGGGCTGAGCAATAATGACTGTGGTTTGAGTCCACATTTCCCAGATCGGTCAAGAATCAGGGTAAATCCACTGTATGTAAGAGCTTATTAAGCATGGCTCATTCTGATCAATGCTCCTCCTTCGTGGAGATATGCCATGAATGAGAGCTTGAGCAGCACTGAAGTATCTACATTGAGCAGTGTGTGGTCATTTTCTTGAGCTGTCTGAAGCATTTTAGTATGAATTAGTCAAAGAAAAACCTCACAAGGGTTCAAAGGGATGCAGTCGTTTAAATCTGCTTCTCTGAACTACTGCAATCTGTAAAGCTGGGCTAGAAATGATAACACTTCGTATTTATAGAGCCCTTTTCATCTGAGGAGCTCAATGGGCTTTAACGGCCTGCGTTTCCTTGCACAGCAGCAACATGAGCTAGGTAAGGACTGAGATTTTCTTAGAGGGACTGATACGTCCTGCCTCAAGCTGGGCCAGACATTCAGAGTTCAGCCTCTCTCATGTTATTTTGGTGCTTCTACTTCTGGACCAAGCCGGAACCAGAAAGCATGGAAAAAATAGGGGGAGAAATAGTCAACCAATCGGGTGTGAGTCTTAAATAAACAGTCGGACTCAATGCAAGTTTTGGATCACATTTTATTTTAACCAAATTATTTTTCCCATCCACAGATGCTCTCTTAAGCAATTGTGAGTTTCAAAATGTAATTCACTAGCTAGGGAGGAGTTCTTCATGACCTGGCAGTCCAGAATGTGTCTGATCAATGCTTGTTCTCATAGCCTTTTTTTGAAGCAATTGCCATCCAGGATCAGAGCCCTGGTCCATCTAGTCCAGTGCCCTGTCTCTGACAGTGGCCAGCAGCAGATGCTTCAAGAGGCAGGTGTAAAATTCACCCCCCATAAATGTCTTTTACATAAGAACGTACTCTCGGTTTTCCTACATCTCAGTAACTGCTGCCACCACCAAACTTTGCACTTGGAAATGTTTACCTCATGTCACTCCTCACGCTGCTCCTTTATTCCAAGCACCCTGTCCTGAGCAGTGGAGTGCTTCTTGGTAAGTATGGTAGGTGCTTTTCAAGACTACTTCGGGAAAACGGTAATCACAGATTCACTCCAGACTTGTTTTAACAAGCTGTTACTTTACTAACTACACGTAAACCCATGAACAAACTCAGCTGCTGTTCATCTAGAGCAGTGGTTCTCAAACGTATGTGATCACGCCCCCCTTCTTTGTGTCTGCAATGGTTTATGCCCTTCCCCTCCCGCCACATAGGTACTTATACTGATTAAAAAAACAACGTGCAACTCGGAATCAATGCCTTACTGTTTTTAATGTTTTGTCAAACAGCGCCAATGACCCATTGTAGCAAATGCCTTAATGTACAGATGGCAATGATTTTGACTCATGCTATGCAAGCTTACCAGAAATCAATCAAAACGCACAGAGTCATCTGGAGTCAAATGCACAGCGTCATCTGAGGATCTGATAGGGCAGGAGGAATAAGCTGTGCTAGTTATTCATTGCTGTGGGTAAAATGTGCACAGTTCCCCCCCCTAAAGCTTCTCACCCTAGAATACATTCCATACCCGCTCCCACTGGGCCCCAGTTTGAGAACCTCTGATCTAGAGGTGCCCTCTTCACCCTCATGAGCACAGAAAAGTCTACTACCCATCCCCAGTTCAGGCTCCCTTCTCTGGGTGACTGGGCAACAAAATGGCAGATGAAATTCAATGGTGATAAATGCAAATTAAACTAAACTAAATTAGCTGTTACCACTCAAGAAAGAGATCTTGGAGTCATTCTGGATTGTTCTCTGAAAACATCCACTCAACGTGCAGCGGCGGACAAAAAAGCAAACAGAATGTTGGGAATTATTAAGAAAGGGATAGATAATAAGACAGAAAATATAATATTGCCTCTATATAAATCCAGGGTACGCCCACATCTTGAATACTGCATGCGGATGTAGTTGTCTCATCTCAAAAAAGATATATTGGGATTGGAAAAGGTTCAGAAAAGGGCAACAAAAATGATCAGGGGTATAGAACGGCTTCCGTAGGAGGAGAGAGTAATAAGACTGGGATTTTTCAGCTTGGAAAAGAGGCAACTAAGGGGGGATATGGTAGAGGTCTATAAAATCATGAGTGGTATAGAGAAAGTAAATAAGGAAGTGTTATTTACTCCTTCTCATAATACAAGAACAAGGGGCCACCAAATGAAAATAATAGGTAGCAGGTTTAAAACAAACACAAGAAAGTATTTTTTCACGCAACGCACTGTCAACCTCTGGAACTCCTTGCCAGAGGGTGTTGTGAAGGCCAATACTATAACGGGGTTCAAAAGGGAGCTAGATAGATTCATGGAAGATAGGTCCATCAATGGCTATTAGCCAGGATTAGAAGGAATGGTGGCCCTAGCCTCTGTTTGCCAGAAGCTGGGATTGGGTGACAGGGCATGGATCACTTGATGATAACCTATCTGTTCATTCCCTTTGGGGCACCTGCCAATGGCCACTGTCAGAGGACAGGATACTGGGCTTGATGGACCTTTGGTATGACCCAGTATGGCCGTTCTTGTGTTCTTATGTAAATAAGGCATACATTTTACAGTGAAGGTGATTAACCGCTGCAAAAAACTCCCAAGGGATGTGGTGGAGTTTCCATTTCTTGATACCTTCAAATCAAGACTTTCTGGAAGATTTGTGTTAGTCAAACACAATTATTGGGTTCAACACAGGAGTAACTGGGTGAGGTTCTCTGGCCTGTGGTATCTCTGTGACCTCTGACAAAAAATGGACATACCTTAAACCAGGGACAGAATCTCCTGTCTGACGTTAAGGCCTTGTCTCCATGCAGAAGTTGCACCGGTTAATGAAAATCAGTTTTGAATCTGAATTAATCAAACCATTACAAAGCCCCAGTTTGAATCCTCTTATCTGGATTTAAAATGGGTCATGTCGGATGAGCTTGTGTCTCTATATTTACTGACATAAACAAAACTGATTAAAAAAATCAAAAAATAAAACAAACAACAAAAACCAACCATACCCAAACAAAATATGCCATTGCACACCCAATTCTCCCCCTAGGGAAAGCATGAGAGAGAATGAACCCCACGTGACAGACATTAGGAACCTCACTTAATGTATGAGTGGAGGGCGCTCAGATACTACAGTGAAGAGGCCAGGATAAGAACCTGTACAGTATGGAAATAAAGTCCAGGTTTAAATCCATTTAAGAGCATCCACACTTGTTATGTTTAACCGGTGCAAAACTCAGCTTTAGTTAAATGAGTGCAACAGCCAGGAGAGACCCAAATTCTGGCTCTGAATAGGCAATCCTGACCAAAAAGTTTGTACCTCCAAACACCCAAAGTTTGGGTGACTTCAGAGTTGAACCTCATGGCTGGCCACTGTGTCTCATGTCTCTCACCTCTGTGAAAGAGACACTGGAAACTGGTCCAAACCTCCTGTTCGTTAGGCCCTGAACAGAACACAGTAAGAAAACACAATGGATTCTTCTTCATCACACTACAGCAATTTTTAAAAAAAAGCAGTCTAACCCATAGAGAAAGTTCCCTTCCAGAGGTGCTCTAGTTCAAACAGGAATACTTTGGGGAAGGTCTCTGGCCTGTGCTATACAGGAGGTGAGACTAGTTGATCACAATCGTCCCTTCTGGCCTTTGAATCCATGAATCTGTTGAATCCACGAATCTGCCAGTTTGGTCTCTGTGTCCCCTCCCTCACCCCCCTTCCCCAGGTCAGCATGTTTTACTCAAGTACATAAAAGGTTGTTACAAAGAGGAGGGAGATAACTTGTTCTCATTAACTATTGAGGATAGGACAAGAAGCAATGGGCTTAAATTCCAGCAAGGGAGGTTTAGGTTGGACATTAGGAAGAACTTCCTAACTGGCCAGGTGGTTAAGCTCTGGAATAAATTGTCTAGGGAGGTTGTGGAATCTCCATCACTGGAAATTTTTAAGAGTATGTTAGACTTGTTAGGGATGGTCTAGATAATACTTAGTCCTGCCCTGAGTGCAGGGGACTGGACTAGATGACCTCTTGAGGTCCTTTCCAGTCCTATGATTCTATGCTTCTTGTTGGTAGACACAGGCACTGCGGGTTTCCTTTCCAGGCACTGGCTTGGATTGATGTTTTGTTAGTCCATACAGGGTTTCCCCAGAGTGCTGACCTGAAAGGCCAGTACACCTCACCAAGGGGCTAAAACAAAACCCACAGCCAGACATTGGGAGGGGTTGGGATCTGGATGTAGATCTAGTGGCTCAGACTTGTCTCTTTAAAGAGTATATGAAATAGTTAAAGTTGAGCTCCAAATATTTGGCAGCATTCAGGGAGTTTCTGGTAGATGGTTATTATTAAATCTGAACCAGGGCAACCCCGCATGACAGAGTCACACCCCTCTAGATTTAAAGGACTATTGCAAAGACCATTTCACTACTGTTAGTGTTTGCAGTTCAGTCATTGCTTCGGGGAAAAAAACTTGTTGCTTCATCAGGTTATGCTAAATAAGCTAGAGTTCTGTATTGGCCTGAGGCTGTTTGCAATCCACCATTTCCACGCCCCACTTGCAAGCAGGGACACTATTGCTACCTTGAACTTAAGTCCAAAAAAGGGAACTGATATATTTGCAAACACACAGATACTCAGGATGTGGCTGCCGTTTCCTATCACAAACATGTGACCTGAGTTGCGTGTTGTTTTTCCACAGTGCAAAAGAAAGAAATCCAGCAAGTTTAGGTGAAATTGTTGGGTCACTGAAAGGTACAATGATCTTCCTGACGAGCTGGATTCCTGTCCTAACTACGTTTCTGCTTCTCTTATGTAAGTGATCCAATGAATTTCCTTTCCCTCTCTTTCCATAGGCTAAATAGTTAAACTCTGGGTTGGTGCTATACTGTTTATCTCTTGATCGTGCTGGTGCTGTTTATTTCTCAACTGGATTATGTGCGTGCTGGGTTTTAAAGTTTATTTCTGTGCAAAGTGGAAAGGGACTATTTATCGAGGGGGTGGTGTTATTTCGCTGAGCTTTCTAGACAGAGTTTCGTAGCCGGAGTGCAGCAGATATATGAGGGATCGGACATGATAAAACAAAAGGCACAGTTCAGTTACATACCCAGCCAATATGCAGATTGGCTTCGTTTCTATTGATTACGAGATTGGGGAGTCATCTGCTGCTACTGGGGCGGGGGGGGGGGGCAGCCCAGCCCTCCTGCTCAATGGGAGTAATCACAGGAAACTCATTAGCCTCATACAGCCTCAGAGAGTTACCCCAGTGTAGCTTGCAGCAGTCCCACATGTGCACACAGGTCATTCTAGTTCACCTGCCCTCCACGCAGCACTGCATTGTGAATGCAACTGCACTGAGACTTGCTCCATTGCAGTGGAACAATGCAGTGCTGTAAGTCCTTTGGAGAAGATGCAAGGGGCGTTAACAGGGTGTATGTGTGTTACTTGTACTGCTGTAGCCAATGCTACATCTCTCCAGTGCAGATAAAGCTAGGGAGGGGCCCAGATTCCTGTCCCTGGGTGGGTGTTAACATAGGGCCCATAATGATGAAAAAGGAAGGACTCAGTTCGCCTAGCTATCAACAGTGCCTGACTCATTAGTCTCGCTGTTGTATTCTTGGTGTGCAAATGCCATGGTACCTAGCCCAAATATTTTCCTTTTTCTAATAGCTCAGGAAGGATTTCCATCCCCCCTGGATTTCTCTCTCCCCTTCATCTCCATGGGTAGTCTATATTTGTCTCCAGAGTTGTCTGCCCACTCAAGGTTTGCTGTCTGCCTTTCCCTGCACCCCACCTCTCAATCTCCCAGGACTCTGCCTCTCTCTCCCCTTCCACCCACTTGCTTTCCCCAGCACTAACAGCATTGACCACATGCCAGTGGTGGCTACTGAGATGCCATGAGGCCATCTGTTGATTGCTGGAATGCTGTGAAGAATGGGAGGGAGGGAGAGATCTGAAAAGGTAAAAGGGAAAAAGTTCTCAAGGGACTAAAAAACGACATGAGAAAAGAGGCTGAAGAAAGTGCTGATCGTTGTGAGAGGTAAGGCATCGTATTGATACAATTCACGGCCAGGTGATGACATGGGAACATTTGACATGGTTTATTTTTCACATTATTGTTCAGCACTGAAATGTGAGGGATGAGATATTGATGTTTGGGATGGGAACCTGGGAGGCAGTGATCATGAGTGGTCGAGTTCAGGGTCCTGACACAAGGTAGAAAGAAGAGCCGCAGAATACGGACCCTGGACTTCAGAAAAGCAGACTTTGACTCCCTCAGGGAACTGATGGGCAGGATCCCCTGGGAGAATAACATGAGGGGGAAAGGAGTCCAGGAGAGCTGGCTGTATTTTAAAGAATCCTTATTGAGGTTGCAGGAACAAACCATCCCGATGTGTATAAAGAATAGTAAATATGGCAGGTGACCAGCTCGGCTTAACCGTGAAATCCTTGCTGATCTTAAAGACAAAAAAAGGAGCTTACAAGAAGTGGAAGACTGGACAAATGACCAGGGAGGAGTATAAAAATATTGCTCAGGCATGCAGGAGTGAAATCAGGAAGGCCAAATCACACTTGAAGTTGCAGCTAGCAAGGGATGTTAAAAGTAACAAGAAGGGTTTCTACAGGTATGTTAGCAACAAGAAGAAGATTAGGGAAAGTGTTGCCCCTTACTGAATGGGGGAGGCAACCTAGTGACAGAGGATGTGGAAAAAGTTAATGTACTCAATGCTTTTTTCACCTCTGTCTTCATGAACAAGGTCAGCTCCCAGACTACTGCACTGGGCAGCACAGTATGGGGAGGAGGTGACCAGCCCTCTGTGGAGAAAGAAGTGGTTCAGGACTATTTAGAAAAGCTGGACGAGCACAAGTTCATGGGGCCGGATGCACTGCATCTGAGGGTGCTAAAGGAGTTGGCGGATGTGATTGCAGAGCCATTGGCCGTTATCTTTGAAAACTCATGGTGATTGGGTGAGTTCCCGGATGACTGGAAAAAGGCTAATGTAGTGCCCATCTTTAAAAAAGGGAAGAAGGAGAATCCAGGGAACTACAGGCCAGTCAGCCTCACCCCAGTCCCTGGAAAAATCATGGAACAGGTCCTCATGGAATCAATTTTGAAGCACTTTGAGGAGAGGAAAGTGATCAGGAACAGTCAGCATGGATTCACCAAGGGCAAGTCATGCCTGACTAACCTAATTGCCTTCTATGACGAGATAACTGGCTCTGTGGATGAGGGGAAAGCAGTGGATGTGTTATTCCTTGACTTTAGCAAAGCTTTTGATACGGTCTCCCACAGTATTCTTGCCAGCAAGTTAAAGAAGTATGGGCTGGATGAATGGACTATAAGGTGGATAGAAAGCTGGCTAGATCATCGGGCTCAATGGGTAGTGATCAATGGCTCCATGTCTAGTTGGCAGCCGGTATCAAGCGGAGTGCCCCAAGGGGACGGTTTTGTTCAATATCTTCATTAATGATCTGGAAGATGGCGTGGATTGCACCCTCAGCAAGTTTGCAGATGACACTAAACTGGGAGGAGTGGTTGATACGCTGGAGGGTAGGGATAGGATACAGAGGGACCTAGACAAATTAGAGGATTGGGCAAAAGAAATCTGATGAGGTTCAACAAGGACAAATGCAGAGTCCTGCACTTAGTAAGGAAGAATCCCATGCACTGCTATAGACTAGGGACCGAATGGCTAGGCATCAGTTCTGCAGAAAAGGACCTAGGGGTTACAGTGAATGAGAAGCTGGATATGAGTCAACAGTGTGCCCTTGTTGCCAAAAAGGCTAATGGCATTTTGGGCTGTATAAGTAGGAGCACTGCCAGTAGGTCGAGGGACGTGATCATTCCCCTCTATTCGGCATTGGCGAGGCCTCATCTGGAGTACTGTGTCCAGATTTGGGCCCCACACTACAAGAAGGATGTGGAAAAATTGGAAAGAGTCCAGCGGGGGGCAACAAAAATGATTAGGGGGCTGGAGTGCACGACTTATGAGGAGAGGCTGAGGAAACTGGGATTATTTAGTCTGCAGAAGAGAAGAATGAGGAGGGATTTGATAGCTGCTTTCAACTACCTGAAAGGGGGTTCCAAAGAAGATGGATCTACACTGTTCTCAGTGGTACCAGATGACAGAACAAGGAGTAATGGTCTCAAATTGCAGTTGGGGAGGTTTAGGTTGGATATGAGGGAAAACATTCTCACTAGTAGGGTGGTGAAGCACTGGAATGGGTTCTAGGGAGGTGGTGGAATCTCCTTCCTTAGAGGTTTTTAAGGTCAGGCTTGACAAAGCCCTGGCTGGGATGATTTAGTTGGGGATTAGGTCCTGCTTTCAGCAGGGGGCTGGACTAGATGACCTCCTGAGGTCCCTTCAAACCCTGATATTCTATGATTCTGTGAGTCTATGTTTCCTCCAGTGCCAGTCTGCACATCACAGTGCACCACAGAGCCCTGGTTTTCTCTGCACCTTGGCCCACAGACACACACATGCAGTGAAATTCACCAGCAGAGTTGTACACAAGGGGCCATTTCACATTGCAGCAGTTCACTGTGTGGGGCATTTAGCTATGATTCTGTTCTGTGTATTCTGCCCCATTATATATAAGGTCTGCTGGGGTGTGGAGAGCATTCACAGTGGAGGTTCTTACAGACTGAGAGACGCTCTAGTCCTGCTCATGGAGACATTGCATTTGTTCTTTCTTTCTTTGTTGTTTTCTTTAATCTAAAATGCAATCCATCTAGACTGGAATTGCAGGTCTCACTCTTTGTGCTCATGATACGATCAAACCTTTTCCTTTTCTTTCAAATAGGGTGGATTCACATGAATGTCAGGCTGGATTTCAGGTTCGAACAAGAACTCAGAGCAACACTCAGGGCTTGGCTACACTTGCACTTTATACTGCAATAAAGCCTCCTAGAGTGCTCTACCTTACTCCCCGTCCACACTGGCAAGGCACGTAGAGCGCAATAACTCCCTGGCTGGAGCACTCCTGGTACTCCACCTCCCCGAGAGGATTAACAGTTGTTGCGCATTGGCTGAGATGCTCCAGCTTCAGTGTAGATGGAGAGTAATGTTATTACGCACTGATTGACCTCCAGAAACTACCCCTAATCCTTTTAACTGAGGCTCCTCTCATTTTGTTTTGAAATGGCACTTCCGCGTCCGGAGTTCAGAGCTTCGTTTTGGGGGCTACTTATCAAAAAAACAAACACAGCTATTGTTTGCTTTGAATGAGTGAGAGGGAGGCAGTGGGGGGTGTCTCTTTTTGGAGTGCTGACAGCAAACGTTTGCTTGGAGAGAGGCGGCAGTGGGGAAGGGGGAGGGGTTGGGGTCCAGTTCGGCGAGGGGCTGCTTATCTGGTCTATGAGAAAAAACAAACAGCTGCTGTTTGCTTTCAGTGAGTGAGAGAGAGGCGGGGGAGTGAGTGAGTTGTGAACTTAGGAGATAACGAGCTGACAGTCTGTGGGTACCCCAAAAACCCACTCTCTCTCCTCCCACGCTCCCTGTCACACTCCACCCCACCCCACCCCGTTTGAAAAGCACGTTGCAGCCACTTGAACACTGGGATAGCTGCCCATAATGCACCACTCCCAATACAGCTGCAAGTGCTGTAAATGTGGCCACACCAGTGAGTGTGGACAGACTGCAGCGCTTTCCCTAGTGCGCTCTCCGAAGGCTGGTTTAACTCAAACCGCTCTACAGCTGCAAGTGTAGCCATAGCCTCAGTTAAAGCTGCTGAGTTAAACCCTCATAAGGCAGATTGTGAGCTCTTTGGGGCTGGGACTATCTTCCTGTTCTGTGTTTGTTCTGTGTTTTCCAAGCACAAGGGGATCCTGGGTACCACCACAATAACAATAAATAATAGTACATTTGCATTATTGTGCAAATTGCATATTGCACGTGAGCTGGGTAGTGAAGGGAACAGGATGAGGGACCGTCAGTTGGCCCAAGTTTGCTTGAAAATGGTCCAGCGGTCACTCAAAACCAGAGATAGTTCTGTAAAGTTGCAAAGTTATGATCAAGATCTAACTATTTCCAAAGTTCTGGGGGATTCAGATCTGGGAGTTATGTTTGGCACATTATAGAGATGGCAGCCAATCATAAAGCTGGATCTGGACTTCTCCAAAATTTGGGGGGTATTCAGAGCTATTCCCTCCATTCTATCCCCTTTCTGCTGAGAAGCTGCAAACATTTCAACAAACCAAAGCTGATTTTGTGGGGTGCAATAAACATGTGAGCAATCCATGGTTTCAGGCGTGGCCTCCATGACACAGCTCTTGTCACGTGGAAGAAAATAACCCGATTGTTTCATATATAAGTGAAGTTAAACTCAGAAGCAAATGGTATTTAAACAGCACCCACTAGCTATTATTAAATCATAATCAAATCTATATTGAAGCGTTTGAATTGAAAGCATCATCCCAATTCCTATGGGCTTTCAGAGGCCTCTGTCCCTCCCTTTTTAAAAAGAAACTAATAATTAAATCTCTATATATTAAACTGACGTACATGAAATATTCCATGTAAAATATGATTCCTGCCATAAAACACATAATCCACCACCGGTTTAATTCCATTAGAAAGCAGACATGAAGGTCTCTGTATTATGATCATTAGGATAATAAAAGTAATACAATATTACTTTTATGATGTTTGAATTTAAAACATTCTTCATATGAGCAGAAAGAATAATTAAGGGGATGGGTAGTAGGAAGGCTTTTTTTACATTTATAATGAAAGAAGTTCACATGCTGAAGCAAAGCAAATTAAGTTAGTTCTTTGGTTTCTAAATTAAAACCTAAGTGTTCCACACCCTTTCCTCCCTTAGAGCCTTTCAACATCGTTTTAATTTCCTCTTTTGTAACCAGGACACTGGTCATGCAGTGTTGTCCACTCTTGCGGGTTTATCATAGGTGTTTTTCATGAAGCCTCAGCTCCTGTAGTCATGTGACTACACTAGGAAAACAAATCATTTTTAAAAGTAAGTTTACAGCCCTCCTGACTGCAGAGTAAAGTTTTAAAATGTGAACACTGAGGCCTCAAAAAGATCTGACATTGATATGGCTTAAAATCTCATGATTTTTAAAGCCAATCTCAAGATTTTCTGAAGCAGGCTAGATTTGTTCCAGTATAAATCCATTTGTAATCACTGAGATTAATCCAGGCCTCCAGGTCTGGAGCCCTTTCTCTGTTATTAGCATCTCGGTAAAGGAGACAAGAGCTTCACCCTTCGCAAAACACACTGAGGAGGAATGATTCCTTATGGGCAATTTTTTAAATCTGCATAAAAATCCCATCTCAGTGTCTGTGTGCCTGATGCAGTCAGCTGCCACTGCTGTCATTCTGAGCAGAGCTAGTTGGAAACGTTCTAGCAAAAATGGCCTTTTTTCCTAAACCAAAGTTTTTGCTGAAAATTTTCATTTCATTAGAAATTTTCAATGAAAGACCAAAATCTGGCGGCGCAGGGGGAAACTGTGAACTTTTTTTTAGTGGGAAATGTTTTTTTTTTTCCCTTTGAAATTGCCTGTGAAAAACAGTGGGTATTCTCTGTTTTGCATAAGCTGATAGCTCAGAACGTAGGCCGCACATGGCTTTGTGGGCAAGGATGGAGCTTGGCAAGTGGCCCTGTGAAAAAGTGGGAGGTTGGGGCTGAGGGTTCTGGAAAGTTCCCTCTCGCACCATCACATTTCCCCTTGCGAGACAACATCCCCGAGACCACCTCTGTCAGCAATCTCATGCTGAAGGCTGGAGTCGTGGTTTAGGCAGGATCGGAGCAGATGTTTTTCCTGGGGAGGTTTGCCATGGGTGGATCTGCCTTTGCCAAGATGTTTTAATAGAGTCGTCAGATTTGGAATCTCTCTTTTTTTTCCAGTGGGAATGATGACATTTCAGACTTGTCTCCCATGCGTGCAGCCTACAGACTTGTAGAATGGAAAGGCTGATGCCAGTTCCTCAGGAATGTCCCCATTAAATATCATGCCGATAATGCACCTCTGCTCTACAAGGCCTTAGATCCATTTATAAGCCCTATGCACAGCTATTAATTGATCATATGTTGTACCCTAGCATGATTCCTTCCAGCTCTATTTATCAGGTAAGTACAGTCACTAGCAGGATACAATACATTCTCCTATATATCCTGACAGGCCAAATCACTTTTATTTCAGATTTCTGGAAAGCAAAGGTCTCTGCCTCTGGAACATCCGAAGAGGAGGTAATAGGTGAGTCCATCTCAATATGTTACCGTCTGTACAGGGGTAGAAGCCAGGAACTAAGAAAGTGCAGTAAGAGCAACAACTATATTTCAAGGATTTTAGACTTTTTGTTTTAGTTAGAGCAATGGGAATGCAGAAAGGACCCCAAAGACTATGAACAGGGGCAGTATATAGTCTGCGAACCTGATTTTTTAACAGAGTAGAACCATCATGTGCTTCGTAAGTCACATCTAAAAACGCTGCTCTCTCCCTTCAGCAAAAATTCTAATAACAGAGTTGTTGAGTTGGGGGCTCACGGCTCCAAGCCTTCCTGACTTTTACCAAGCCACTTACTAGTATCCCAGGAAATATTATTATAATTAAAACTGAAATACAATTGCAAACATAAAGACATTACGCACTGTGATTCCGTATCCTGGCTTTTAAAATTACTATTAATATTAACATAGCAGGCAGGCCCCAAACCAGCTTGGTGCCCCATTATGTTACGTGCTGTACAAAATACACAGTAACAGACAATCCCTGCCCCAAAGACCTTACAATCCAAATAGACAAGGTCACATGGGATGCCAATGGCAGAAACAGGAACAGCACCCTTTTCTCCTGAAGTACAAGCCACCAGCCTCGTCTCTGGCCCATGCGGGCTCTCCTACTGACCCCATGTCTTACTGAAGGTTGTTCATTTACTCACTAGTTCACAAAGTTCAGCAACCTGCCATGGGTCCCCCAATCACCAGTTCCAACGAGCACAGTTCTACTGTGGGAGTGGGAGGTGTGAATTAGCACTGCAGGTGTGCGGCTGAGGAGGGTCACCAGCTAGCCCTACACATTCAACTTATTCTAAAGTGGGGGAGAACTAATGCGGCCACCATTTGCCAAGAATAAGGCTCAGGTTAATTTTGGAATCTTTCTCCTATGTCCCCCTCCCACCCCGAAAACACCAAATATTTTATTATTTAATAATGTGTATTCAGTGATTTATTTTCATTTCTCCTTGCAGACCCCAAGTATGTTATCATAGGAGTTACCCTGGGAGTCTTCCTAGCAATTGGTTTTTTAGCACTAAAGATCTGCATGATCAAAAGGCAATTGATTGACAATGACTTTGTAGGTAAGAGAAACATACTCTTGCTTTCTGACTTTAGAGGGAATTTCTTCTCACCCATCAACAGAAGAAATCTAAACTCCATTACTCTGCTCCCTTGGTCAGAGTAGAGCTGTGTGGAGTAAGAGCTGAGTATCTGCTGGGTGGAGCTGCAAAGGGAATTGTGTTTGAAAAGGGGTGCAAATTTCAGATTTGAAATCCCTGGTAACTATAAATCCCCATGTTTGAATCCTGACATGGTCAAATCAGCTTTCCAAGGGAAATAAATTGCATTCCATATTGTATCAGAGGGGTAGCCGTGTTAGTCTGGATCTGTAGAAGCGACAAAGGGTCCTGTGGCACCTTATAGACTAACAGAGGTATTGAAGCATAAGCTTTCGTGGGTCAATACCCACTTCTTCGGATGCAAGCAGTGGGACGCCACTGCTTGCATCCGAAGAAGTGGGTATTCACCCACGAAAGCTTATGCTTCAATACCTCTGTTAGTCTATAAGGTGCCACAGGACCCTTTGTCCATTCCATATTGTGTAAGCATCTTTTGGAGGAAACCCTTTTAAAAAGGGTCCTATCTGCTCTGCATATACGTTACAGATCCCATGGCACGTTAGCTCTGAGTAGGGGCCTGCACGAGCATCCTGACCAGAATTTCTACTTCCCCCACTGTACTGGTTCCAGCCTTCCTACTCAGAGGGTACTGTCTGATTCCTGTAACTTCCATCAAGGTATATGCCTGGTAAAACTCCCACTGGCTTCTAATGAGAGCCGGAACAGGACCTTGGCTTGTAAGATGCTGTTGGGTTCTCTGGGATGCCAGTTGCTGCAGGACTGCATGCTTTTACTGGCTGCATTATTTAGGGCAGAGAAAAGCGCTGTGGTCTCACTTCATAGCTGTTGGAACCCACACTTACTTTGGTTTCAGACCACACGGCTTCACAGGCCGCCCAGAGTGTTGAGTGCAAACCCAAAATCTTAAAGTGAAACTGAGCTGAAACTGCCCCCTTTCATGTGAATATCTAGCAGTCTAAAAGAGCATAATTTGCCCCACTCACTTCCATGTGGGGAGATTTTGACCCATTGACTTCCCTGGGGACAGACTGTGGCTCATTGGCATACATCCTCTGCACAGGGCACCTCTCAACTCGGATTCCAAAATGCTTTATGAACTAAAACACAGAGTAAAGAAATGCAATCAGCTCTGGTGCAGGATGTGATAATAACACACAGCAACACTCCACAGCAGTTGAGAGCAAGGAATAAAGAGGAATAGCAAACCCTGCTGCAACTATAGTGAGAGATGAGGCGGCAGAAAATACTTACCCAGGTTGAATTTTTTCTAGAATGCTACTTTTAACAGTCCTACTCTTGCAAAAAGACTCATGGGACTTTTAAGGAGTACAAGATCTCAGGAGCTGAGTTTTACTTGGCAGCACCTCCAATAGCCAGAGCATGCGTTAGAGGGGAGACATATTGCCTGCCAAATCACCAGCAACCCTTCATCCAGTATCCAGGGTTTTTTTTGGAGGTCTTCTGTCCCAAGCACTGCAGAGCTGGGCCTCAACCAGTACCCCAGATCCAGACACCCTAGAGCTGAGGGAATCCTTGGAAAAAACCTTCTCAGCCTCATAGCCTGAAAATTTGTGTTGTCTTGAATTACAAAATATTGATCTTTAATACCTTTCCCAAGCCACCTTCTATTAAAAAAAAAGGCATCTTGAATTGCATTATTGCACAACATGGAGTCATGATGCAATTTCATGTAACATGATCATGGAAAAACAGATAAAAGGCCCCACCTTTGAGGGAAATGTAATTATTGTGGGGCCCGGGTGCTCTCTTTAATGATACTTCTGTGATGAATTCCACTTGGACATTTACATGGCCAGTAGCAGGTGAAGCACAATTTGTCAGTCATGCAGGGAACTGATGCTAATCTCGCCTCTGTTTAGATGAAGGGAAATTTTAAGCAGGTAGCCAGTTTGTGCCATGAAAACCACACCACGTATTAAAAAGGAAACTATTGTGAAAGACCTTGGAACGTTCACAGAGAAAAAGAATGAGAGCATGGCTAGGTATTTGCTTGGCCATCCATCGCCTGCATTTTAAAACATTTGCTTCTGTGGTTGGAACACTGTGGTAATCTTCATGCAATCAGCAGAAGTAAAGGCTTTGCCCACGTGGCAGCCACCTAAGCTTGTTAGGTCAATAGCACTGCAGGACAAGTAGCTCCAACACCAGCCCTACCACCTAGCTCAGTACAGGGGATGGCTTAAGGCAAGTGGTTTTCAACCTTTTTTCGTTTGCGGACCCCTAAAACATTTTGAATGATGGTGCGGATCCTTTGGAAACCTTAGACACAGTCTGCGCCCGCCCCCTCCCCTCCCAGGTTGAAGACCACAGCTGTATGGTAACGACAACCTTTTGCGGACCCCTTAGACATAGTCTGTGGCCCCCCAGGGGTCCGTGGACCACAGGTTGAAAACCACTGGTTTCGTGGCCTCACCTTCAGAGTGGCAAAAAACTGTCTGAAACCACAGGGTCAGATCCTGCTAGGGTCTCACCCCTTTCTTCTAAGATAAATAACTTGATTCTGTGCTATTTAGTGTAAATATGGGTCTTTTAAAGGAGAACTTAAGCATCCCACTTTACTCTGTATAGACACTGAAGATTTGCTATTAAGGGGCGATGCCTACATTTCTCTTATTGCCACTATATAACAGCTCTAAAAAATTACATCCATTCCTCCTAATTCCCTGATCATCATGTATCTGTTCGCAGAATTGTTTTTCACTGCATTTGGGGCTGATGAATGAGCTGTGATATTCGCTCATGTGCAGTCTTGAAGAAGCAGAATATCAAATGTTGCAAATTAAAGGGTTCAGAAGGAATTTGGAATATTACAATGTAATAGATTATATTTTATATTGGGCTTGATCCTGCTATCCATTGTGAAACAACAGTCCCTTTGATGTCAATGAGTTTGCCCTGTAAGATTTGGTGGATCTCTCTACTTAGCTATAGCACCTATGTACTCATGGCCCTGTCACCATAGTATCTGAACAGGCTGATCAGTTTTACATTTCAACCCCTGGTATCTCACATAACCACCTTTTCTTACTGTTCTCTCTTCAGATTCAGACAACAGAGTGGATAAAAGGTAAGGGTCATTGCTGTCTGCAGTTTCTATGGTGTTTTGGCATGCAGAATGTAAAGTTCAAATTCCCTTCTCCCTGCATGTATGACTGCTAACAGTGACAGTGCTTTAGATAGATAGTTATACAAACTTGGATGTAACTCACTCAGGGTGAGATTTCCAAAGGCATTTAGTAGAGTTGTGCAGAGAATGGAAATTCCATTTTGCTGAGAATGTCAACATTTATTTTCAGTCCACTTAGGAACAAAATCCCAAAATGCTGCAAAAAAATATTTTTTAAAAAAATCAGAATCTAAATGAATGTTTCCTATGCTATTATAATATAACACAAAATACAAAAATTCAAAGCAAACGTTTGAAAGGAAAAATAAAAATGCTTTGCTTTGAAAATGTTGAAATGGGACTTCCCCCCGCCCCTTTTTTCCCTCCAAAACAAAATTTCAGTGAAACTGACACAGTTTTGTGACTCATTTTTATTTTAATGGAACTTCATTCTACCACAGAAAATTTTCTGACCAGCTCTATTTAGCCACCTAAAGATGCAGCTAGATGCCTAGTGGGAATTACATAAGCACCTGAACAGGTTGGGTGCCTGACTGATATGGAAACAATTGAGCGAGACAAGGTAGGTGAGATAATATCCAGAGGTGAAAGTAAGCCCGGTCGCCCCAGTACGGCGTATGGGCAAGAGCCAGTGCACCATACGGGGCCGCCCGGCTTCCCCAAGCAGCAATTTAAAGGGCCTGGGCTCCCAGCAGTGGCTGGAGCCCTAGGCCCTTTAAATTGCCACCAGAGCCCCTCTGCTAGAGCCCTGGGGTAGTGGCGGCTGGGCTCCGATGACTATTTAAAGGGCCCCGAGCTTCCGCTGCTTCTACTGCCCCAGCCCTTTAAATAGCCACCGGAGCCCCGCTGCCGCTACCCCAGGGCTCCGGCGGCTATTTAAAGGGCCGGGGCGGTAGAAGCAGCAGGAGCCCCAGCCCTTTAAATAGCCTCCAGAGCCCTGGGGTAGCGGCCGGGCTCCGGGGGCTATTTAAAGGGCCCGGGGTGGTAGAGGCAGGGGAGCCCTGGGCCCTTTAAATAGCCCCCGGCTGCCGCTGCTACCCCGGGGGGCACTTACCAGTACAGGGTGGGCTGGGGCTGGCTCTGACCCCCTCAGCCCCGCCCCTTCTGCCTGAGGCCCCACCCCTTCCAGAGGCCAGAGGTGGCCCCCAGCCCAGCCCCATACCGGTAAGTTGTTTGACTTACTTTCACCCCTGATAATATCTTTTCTTGGACCAACTTCTGTTGGTGGAAGGAACAAGCTTTTGAGATTCACGGAGCTCTTCCTCAGGTCTGAGGAAGGTAACCAGAATGTCACAGCAAACTACAAGGTGGGACAGATTGTTAAGCAGAAGGGGTTCATGTTGGAGGAGACCACATACAATGAAATGAGCAGTTAAGGGCTAGCAGGCAGGAGGATGTGTTACAAATTGTTGTAATGAGCCATAAAACCATAAAACTCTGTTAAGTCCACGGTTTTGAGTGTCTCAGCAGAGTTATGAATTGAAGCTCCCAGGTTCATCTTGTAAAGATGTTGGGCAGGTTTCCTTTGAGAATGAGAACTGAGAGGTCAGCTGTGGAGTGATTGCTTTGTGAGAAGTGATCACCCACAGGTGATAAGGGTGTTTTTGTCTTTTATAATTTTTCTGTGGGAGTTCACTGGAGAGCATAGTGATTGTCTGGTTTCCTCCACATAATTGTTATTGGGGCATTTAGTGCACTGAGTGAGGTACACCAATGTTGTGATGGGCATGTGTAGGACCCATGGATCTTGAAAGAATGTTGTCGGGGGTGGTGATCATCACAACAATGGAGATATGTCTGCAGGTTTCGCCTCCTGTACTGGCAGGGTATGGTACTGCCTTGAGTTGTTGTGTCCTGGTCTATGGGGAGCTTGCTTCTGATGATGAACTTGGCAAGACTGGAAGGCCATAAGAGGGGGTTTAGGAAAGATTTCTTTCCAGATGTGGGCCCCGACGAGTATGGGAAGAAATGTTAATGATACCCAGTATGGTTTCCAGTATGTAGGGTGGGGGGAGGGGAGAGGGGGAAGGTGACAACTAGGGTATGTGGTCAGAGGAGATTTTATTTCCGTATTGAAGCAGCTTCTCTTGAGATATTTGATGGCCTGTTTCATAATGTGATCTATTTCTCTAGTGGAATGTCCTTGTTTGGTAGAACCATTGTCAAAGGCAGGATAATAGTTGTGATGGTCCCTTGGTCTGACCCAGCATGGCAGTTCCTATGTTCCTAAGAGTGAGTCATAGAGCTAACGGCCAGAAGGGACAACCAGATCATCTAGTCTGACCTCCTGTCTAGCACAAGTAACTAGCACCATCCAGCATCCGTGCACCAAACCCAACAATGGAATTGAGATCAAAGTATTACAGTCCTCAGGAGACTAGACTCTTGTGTGTGAGAACTATTAGGCCAGAGGTAGGCAACCTATGGCACGGGTGCCAAAGGTGGCATGCAAGCGGATTTTCAGTGGCACTCACACTACCTGGGTCCTGGCCACAGGTCTGGGGGGCTTTCCATTTTAATTTAATTTTAAGTGAAGCTTCTTAAACATTTTAAAAACCTTATTTACTTTACATACAACAATAGTTTAGTTATATATTAAAGACTTGTAGAAAGAGACCTTCTAAAAACGTTAACATGTATTACTGGCATGCGAAACCTTAATTTAGAGTGAATAAATGAAGATTTGGCACACCACTTCTGAAAGGTTGCTGGACTGGACAAAAACCATGACAACAGAAGAATTGATTCTCTGCTATGCTAAGCCAGTTAAGGCTCCCTGATTCAGTATCAGCCCAGCCCCAGTATCTGCTAGAACATCCTAGGAGTTGCTGTAAGTTATGCCAGTGTAGAATCAGAAGAATGGAGCTCCATTAGCCCCCAGGCTGTCCCCTACTCTGGAGATTGGGGGGGTTGGCTGGCACCAGAGTTGGCTATGCTGGCTTTATGCCAGGAAGGTGTTGCCTTCCACAAAGGGTATTCTCTGCTGACCATTTAAGGCTTGAATCCAGCCCACAACCATAACAATCCTGCAATGGCTGGGGTAGGCATCACCTGATTGGTGTTTTTTAGTATTTAGCTGCTGCAGTGCAATGTTATGGACCCAGTCCTGGGAGACATTGATCTCCTATTGCCCGGAACGGGAGTCAGCGGAACTCAGTACCCCGCCAGAGTGCTCAGCACCTAATCAGTTTATTAAGGATTACCATGACTCAGCCTATCCACCCATATTCTGTACCCAAGAGCAATTCAGTTATAAGCACTGGCCAAAATACCCACAACAGGATCAAGCCTGGGAGGTACCATCCCATCACAGTGTCCTCCAGAGGGGCAAGGAAAAGCTCTGACAAAGAGCCCCTAGAAAACCTGGCTGTTTTATACACAAGTGATGTCACTGCCAGTTACCGGACCTTAGCTAAAGCTAGGAGTTTTAGGGTAGAACCCTGCCCTCTGGTTTTGTTAAGATAAGCTTCATGGCTGGGCCCCTTTCTTCTCAAGGTTTCCTTCTTATCTTATTTTGCCATATTCCTTTCTAACTCCTAAACTATATATTTATTTCTTTATATAGTTTCTTTAAACTAAACAATTATTTACTGCACCTGGGGCCCAGTTAACCATATTTTCTTTATTTCTATTACCTCAACCCAAACTTTAAATCAGATAACACTGGTATTTCCAGGGTCACTACAAGTTTAGCACAAACAATGCCTTTTTCTTGTGATCTCATTCTTTTTGGTCGCATGCTTTAGGCCTATCACCCATGTCAAGATCCAAACTCAACTGAAAACCATAGTTCATCCAGAGTTAATGTGCACCTATGTTCCTTCAGCTGGATAGGAACAAGTGTAGCCGGCCTTTCCTATGCCACCAGAGAGAGCAGCACACATGTCAGAGATTCAGTGACATAGCCCGACCCCACCGGAATATGGGACAAAGCCTTTGAACTGCCTGGGAGAATCTTTGTGTTTATCACATCTGGGCAAGTAGAGCTCAAAAAGTTAATCAACTATCAGGGTTTTCTCAAATGTAATCAAATATTTTCTGTACACACACATGCATGACAGATGGGGGAGTTTCTCCCTGCAGGCTGGAAGGATGAGGCAGGTTCACTTACAAACCAAACGGGTGAGAGTCTCACAGTTCAGCTTCCCATCCTGAGTCCCAGAGTTCAAGGCTGTTGAGATCCAGGCTTTTGTTTCCTCCCATTATGGACACAGGGTCCGGTCACAACATTTCCCAGCATTTTGGGATGCGGGAGTTTCAGATCTGGGGTCGGACACTAACCTAGCATGCGTATCCAGTTCCCCCAGCTGGAAATGAGGACAGTGACCCTGCTCCTTATAAAGTGCTCTGAGACCTACTGGTGAAAAGTGCCATATGAGAGTTAAATACTGTCACTGAGGCCCTCGCCTGGTTGTGAGACTGCAAACAAAGAGAGGGAGGCAGTTGTGATAATGGTTTTGTCATGACCATTGCCAACTGGATTGAGGCCACCAAACCAGTATCAGATGGTTGCTGCACCATGCTAGTGAGCTCTTTTCTCCTTATTCGAGTATATCCAAATAATCTGAGCGCTCTTTCACTAGAGCTGGCAAGTGTGATTTACACTTGTGTGTAGTGTGCAGCCGTGGCAGTGTGAGTGGCAGGGGGGACTAGCTGCTCTGAACATGTGCCTAGGGTTTCACCTGGAACTGTACTCAGGACAGCTGGTCCCTCCTGCTCCATGTCTATTTTTAGCATGCTAGCTCAATCACAGCTATTGCGGGTATGTCTCCTCGAGCTGGAAACACCTTCCGGCTCCAGTGCAGACATACCCTAAGATAAAGAGGGGATGGGGAGGGAGCGTATGGATTTATCTCCTGCTTTTTATCCGGACTGCCTGCAGGATTGTTAGTTGCCAGGAAACTGTCCAAAACGGAGTCAATTTTTTCTGGAGTTTGCCCTTTGCACGACCCAGTGTGCAGGGATCTGCGGTAAGTCGAGGCAAGTCTCTAGGACCATGTTAATTCAGGTTTTAATGCCATCCCAGAAGCTTGAAACAATTGGGCATGTCCCAAACACATATGCAAGTGTAGCTCCTCCCGCACCTTCAGCATAGATCTTTGGGGAGAGCTTTAATTTTGTAATTTTGTGACCAATACCCCCTAAAGAGGATATTTCTGTTGAATGAGACATAAAGAGAGGTCCGACTCCAAGGTCATTTCTTTTTCTGATTGCTGTATTCCCCTATGGGAGTGAGATATCTATTGCCAGTTCTTTGATCCATTTTGGCCTCATTGCAACTATATGAACTCTTTGATGGGTTATTAGGCTGTCTCACAATGTAGCTGCCAGTCTGGGGAAATAGCATTGCTCTCTGCAAAACTGGAGGAGTTCAGGCCCTTCGGACAGCGCAGGTGCTTCCTGGCCAAATTCTGAGGTCACAGAACTGAATATGTTGCCATATTGCAGTACTTGCATGTTGTATTGGGGTTGTGGAGAGGTCAGTAGTGTGATCCAGCCTTCAGTTATTAAGTGGGACATATATATAGCATGCCACATTCCATCCAGTTTTCCACTTTATCTTCCCCCCAATTTTTAGCATGGGATTCCCCCAGATTGGGAACTCTATGCGAGAAGAAGGGTGGAATTTGAGGTGGCCTGCTAAATTGGCCCATCACTGATGACCTGTATGGATGGCGTGGATTATATTTTTATAGTATTTACAGTATCCAGAGCCTAAAATAGCTGTGTGTTGTAAAAGGGAAGGCATCTTCTTCTTGACACTCACCTGTGTAGGCATTTTATTTGTGATAGCGTATGCCCATCGCATAGCCCAGTTTATTATAAAGGCATGATGGGACAGCCTCAGATTTGGAAATCTAATTGCCCCAGTTCAACAGGTAGCTGAAGTCTCTTAAAGGAAACGTGTGGGTGGTTCCCCATTCTCCATACATTAGTTTTAAGGAGATCACTGATTTTCTGAAAATAGGGTTGGGGTATTTGGTGTGGGAGACCCCTAAGAATATATATTAATCTGGGTAGTGCATCCATTTTACCATGCTTATTTTTCCCTCAGAGGCTGAGGAGTATAGTTTCCCATTTACTCTGGTCGTTGGTGACTTGTGTGATAATCAGGTCTAAACGGATTTGAGTTATTTGTTTTAAATCTTTGAGGATTAGGATTCCTAGATATTTTAATGCCATCGGCTGCCATTGGAAACCTCACTGACTAGGCCCTGTATGCCTATTTAGCTAATCCTAATACGGATTTGTTCCAGTTGATTGTATCTCCATGGGTGGCAGGTGAAGCTTCCCCTGGTGGAGGCTAGCTCCCTGTCCCACCTCTCCGTCCCTGGCTCCCCCTGCACTCAACCCTCGCTCCACCCCCTCCCCGCTCAGCCCCTCTCCAATGTCTCTTCCCGTGTCCCTCCCCACCCCCTGCCCACCTGCCACTCGCCTCCTCGCTCCTCTGCCAGGTACCCCCCTGCCCACAGCTCACCTCCTCACCTCACTGCCTCCCCTGGCCTATTATACCCACCGCCCATCTGGAGAAGTCCCTGAACCTTTCAATGAATTCTAATAATTTGGGTATGGACCTCTGTAGGTTAGGGAGTAGAACCAGCGCATCATCTGCATACAACATATAATTTTTTGTTCTATATGCCCAGTCTTAATACTCATTATATCCACACAGCCCTGGCTTGTGCATGTCAACAGTTCCAGGGCTGTGTCGAAGGGCAACCGGGATAGCAGGCAGCCTGTAATATGAATAGTTCTGAAATGTAGTTATTGGTGCTCACGCAGCTGGAGGGATTAGTGTAGAGCAGTGGTTCTCAACTTTTCCAGATGACTATACCCCTTTCAGGAGGCCGATTTGTCTTGTGTACCCCAAGTTTCACCTCACTTAAAAACTACTTGCTTACAAAATCAGACATAAAAATACAAAAAAGTGTCACAGCCACTGTTACTGACAAAGTGCTGACTGTCTCGTTTTTACCCTATCATTATAAAATAAATCAATTGGAATATACATGTTGTGCATATATTTCAGTGTGCTACTTGAGCCTGTTTTTCACTTGTGAGCCTTGTCTGAAGCCTGATCCTCAGGCATCGGGGCTGAAACAGGTAACTTAGCTTCACAGCTACGTTCCCTCTAAGGTACGTGCCTGCATAGCCGCACAGGAGGCCACCAAGGGCCGCACGCTTAATTAGCAGAGCTGCACAGGCATGCGCACTGTACTCAGGGGCATGGCCACAGGTGGGCCTAGAAGATGGCAGTGGGGTGAGGTGGGAAATAGGTGGTAGGTGGGAGTAGTGGGGTGAGGTGGGGATGATTATGGGGGCGCTTGGGGCGTGCAGGGCTGCAGCAACTCCCCTAGCCTCTCCCACCCAGCCCTGGGGCTCTGCGGGGTGAGACGCCTCTCCCACCCAGCCCTGGGGCTCTGCGGGGTGAAACGCCTCTCCCACCCAGCCCTGGGGCTCTGCGGGGTGAGACACCTCTCCCCCCAAGCCCTGGGACTCTGCGGGGTGAGACGCCTCTCCCCCCAAGCCCTGGGGCTCTGCGGGGTGAAACGCCTCTCCCACCCAGCCCTGGGGCTCTGCGGGGTGAAACGCCTCTCCCACCCAGCCCTGGGGCTATGCGGGGTGAGACGCCTCTCCCCACAAGCCCTGGGACTCTGCGGGGTGAGACGCCTCTCCCCCCAAGCCCTGGGACTCTGCGGGGTGAGACGCCTCTCCCCCCAAGCCCTGGGGCTCTGCGGGGTGAGACGCCTCTCCCCCCAAGCCCTGGGGCTCTGCGGGGTGAGACGCCTCTCCCCCCAAGCCCTGGGGCTCTGCGGGGTGAGACGCCTCTCCCCCCAAGCCCTGGGGCTCTGCGGGGTGAGACGCCTCTCCCACCCAGCCCTGGGGCTCTGCGGGGTGAGACGCCTCTCCCACCCAGCCCTGGGGCTCTGCGGGGTGAGACGCCTCTCCCACCCAGCCCTGGGGCTCTGCGGGGTGAGACGCCTCTCCCACCCAGCCCTGGGGCTCTGCGGGGTGAGACGCCTCTCCCACCCAGCCCTGGGGCTATGTGGGGTGAGACGCCTCTCCCCCCAAGCCCTGGGACTCTGCGGGGTGAGACGCCTCTCCCCCCAAGCCCTGGGGCTCTGCGGGGTGAGACGCCTCTCCCTCCAAGCCCTGGGGCTCTGCGGGGTGAGACGCCTCTCCCCCCAAGCCCTGGGACTCTGCGGGGTGAGACGCCTCTCCCCCCAAGCCCTGGGGCTCTGCGGGGTGAGACGCCTCTCCCTCCAAGCCCTGGGGCTCTGCGGGGTGAGACGCCTCTCCTTCCCAGCTCCGGGGCTGCGGTGGGGAGAAACACCTCTCCCCTGGCCCCAGCCCTGGAGCGGCTGGAAGAGATGCCTTGCCCCCTGTCCCAGGGCTGTGGCAGGGAGAGGCACCTCTGGCCCCAGCTCCGGAGCTTCTGTGGTGGGTAGAGACGATCTGCCCCAGCCCAGGTGCTGCTGCAGGAAGAGAGGGCTGGGGAGAGTCCTCTTTCCCCGCCGCAGCCCCAGAGCAGTCTGCACCCCAAACCCTTCATCCCCGGCTCCACCCCAGAGCCTGCACCCCCAGCTGGAGCCCTCACCCCTCACACCCCAACCCTCTGCCCCAGCCCTGAGCCCCCTCCCACGCTCTAAACCCCTTGGCCCCACCCTTGCCATACATTGCATATGGTGCACATAACAAAATTCATCCGCGCATGGATGGGAAAAGTTAGAGGGAACATTGCTTCACAGGGCCCCCAGTGATGTGGGACCCTGGGCAACTGCCCTGCTTTCCATCCCCTAATGTCAGCCCTGCACTTGCGACCCCCCTAAACCCATCCCGTGACCTCCTGGGGGCTGCAATCCGCAGGCTGAGACACACTGTTCTAGATGAGTTGAGTACCCCCTGGAAATCCTCTGCATACCCCTCAGGGTACGTGTACTCCTGGTTGAGAACCACTGATGTAGAGCAGTTTAATCCAACTGATAAAGCATCCCCAAATCTGTGTTCAGACTAATTTTTCTTTTAATTCCAACCCATTACTTCTTGTTATGCCTCACACAAAATAATTTCTCTCACTCCCTGGACCATATTCTGAACTGGGGTAAATCAGTATAAAGTCTGTGGGTCTACACCAATTTACACCAGCCAAAGTATTTAGTTCACTTCCACTCCTCCTGGAAGTCAATCATTCCAGTCCCTTGAACTTCTTTGTTGAATTTATCTGAATTTCCCACGATATGTCAACATCTTTCAGGTATTATAGTTTCTAGAATCAAGCACCACATCCCTGGTACAGGAGCACTAGAAAAGCAGTGAAAGAGACATGCCTTAAAGCAGGGGTCTCAAACACGCGGCCCATGGAGTTATTTCCTGCGGCCCGCCATAGGCGCCGACTCCACTGGCAGCCAAGCTCCAAACATTACTGAGTGTTTATATTTTATTAAAACCCCTCTTTGCATTACAGTTTTTAAAAAGTTAATACATTGACTTTTAATAGAATACTATATTACTCTTCGTTTTTTTCATTTTTGACTATACTTTTGTATCATTGTATGAAAAGGTTTCAGTGATGCAGCCCCCGGGCCAATTTACTAGTTCTCATGTGGCCCTCATGCTGATTTGAGTTTGAGATCCCTGCCTTAAAGTGTATGCAGCCCAAAATCACATTGGCAGTTCATTAGGAAGTAATTAACAGCATTTGCCTTTATTTACATAGGTACATATAATTATTTAAACAATAAATTCATAATGGGATGCCTGTAAACACAATAGGATAGTTACTAATACTTTGAAAGCCTAAGGTTTTAGGCATCATGCTGTCAGTTAACGAAACAGTCATTTTGATGTCAACTGACAATTATTAGGTGTCATTAAAAAAAAAAAATTTAATAGCTCACATCAGTTTCAAATGCCATTTTGGTGTAAGCTTGGTAAATTATAATGCCTAAAATATCATGCAAGTTTAATGTATTAATAAAAATGTCTGGGCACATTTAATGTTGGCAGTATTTTGAGTTAACTACAGTACATGGCAGACAGATTTATTTTGACAGAAAGAGACAAAGAAAGAGACAGACAGAGGCAAGGAGAAGGACAGAGAGACAGAATATTTACTCAGAAAGAAAATATACATATTTTAAAACCTTTGCAATAGCCAGCAGGAATTTTTTGACTCAACAAATCCTGAGCAACACATACGCCAACCCCCCCCCCCTTTCCAGCTCATTGTATCAATCATAAATCACCAATGTAAATCACTCAGTACGAGATCGTATTTTAAATGCCGTGCACAAGTCATTGGGATATTTGAGGAAGGAGGGAAGGAGCTTGGCAGCTGCATAATCCAACTGCCAAACCTGGCAAAGATTTTTTTTTCCTTTTCTTTTCTGCTACTAGGAATAGCCCCTGAATGTTATCTAAAAGAATGAGTACTTGTGGCACCTTAGAGACTAACAAATGTATTTGGGCATAAGCTTTTGTGGGCTAAAACCCACTTCATCAGATGCATGGAGTGGAAAATACAGTAGGAAGATAGACAGACAGACAGACAGACAGACACACACACTCACACACACACACAACATGAAAAGATGGGGATTATCTATTTTTCCATCTCGTTTCTTCCAAGGTATCTGCTGCCTTTGCTAGGCCCTGTGGCGTTGCCAGTAAGGCTGGTGAGATACAGCTTGCTCTTGTGAGTTATGGCTTTGCAGCATGTTTACCATTCCTTTGACTAACACATGAGCATGTGGAATTAATTTGAGTATGTATCATATACCTACTACTGGATGGAATCAGAACTGCTCACTTCTGTGTCATAGTCCCTTTACTATTAACAGCTAATGGAGATTCTTTGTCCTGTAGGCCAAGTGGTAGAGGATTGTGCTTTTGTGACCATGGAATGCAGCATATCTATCCGTTCATTTTAGGCACATGTAATGCACCAAATCCCCTAGTATCCTGTTTCTCCTAACCTAGCATAGTGAGAATGGTTAAGTCCTTGGCTACCACATATTTCTTATAGTACTGTAAATAAAAACAAGCTCCAAGGAAAAGCAAATTCCCCTTGAAATAGATGCAAGAGATAATTCAACAGCAAAAAGCATACCATTCTCTATATAACACTACAGCATACACAATTTACTCTATTGCAATGTACATACTCTGTTTATATCAAGGGTGGACAAAGCACCACCTACAGGTCAAATGTGATCCATGGAGTTCTACAAAGTGGCTCATGGCCACCTACATTTCTAACATCGAGGTGCTGTCTATAGAAGACGTCCCACAGTGCTACCTGCCATCGTAATTTAATTAGCCTCCACTTTAATCAAGTTGGGATCTGTTTTCTTCATGAGTTGAAACTTTCTCTAGCATTTGATTTAATATGGCACAGAAAGACGGTTCTGACTCTTGGCTAGTATCCCACACTCTGTGAAAGACACTGGGCTTTGCAATGCATGTCTTGACTAATATACTGTACAAACTATTCACACACAGCAGTATACATTCCATCTATACCCAAGTGAGGGCTAAAATCTCAGCAGCTATACCATCCATTGAAATCGTATCTGTTTAAGAGGCTGACACATACTGTACTGTAAACAAGTTCTCAGAGAAGAGCACTTGGAATAGCTAGATACCAAAAATACACTTGCAGAGGAATTCTCTTTCTCTCAGAGCTCATTTCTCTCAGAGTTCATTCCCTTGGCGTGGGGGTGGTGGTGAATGAGATTTACACAAAAAGAACAAGAACAGGGGACCAGGAATTGTCTGTTGTTTCAACACACACTACAGCTGTTTTGTGGATTTTAACGTTTTCAGCTGAATGTCCTCCTCTCTGCGGAGACTGCCAATGTGAGAGTAATACCCGTTGTGATGGGGACACCTTTCCATAAGGAAATGGATTGAAATCACCAAGTCATTTCACATAGGGCACTGATTAGTCAGCAGCTAGAAACTGCTTACAACCACTATTCACCCCAGCTACATTTGAAGCAGTGAGATTATGGAGGCATCAGTAGCAACTCCCAAATTCAGGCTGTGTTGAGATTTCCACCGAAAGCAGGATTTATAATCCCTCCATTTCACAATTTACGAGTGAATTTACTTTCCATGTGTAGCAGATCAATTCTTCAGAGGCCAACTGAATTTTTCATCAGATTTTCTTGTAAAATTTTGGAGGGGTGATATTTTAAAATGCCCTGGGTTGGAAATTTGGCTCCTCTGACACACACATTTCTTTTTGCCTCCCAATAGATAAAGAACCACATTCACCAGAAAACAAACACAAACACAAACACACACACACACACACACACACACACACACACACACACACTTGAAAAGTGGCTTATTTCTTAAATATTGAGTTGTCCCTATATTTGTCACTCTCACAAGCTGGCACTGTCCCCTTCTCTGGATGGACCTCACTCTGTTGAAGGGATCCGACCGCTGGATCCCATGCGCTTCTAAGCTCCCTAGGTCTGGTTAGAGCCAGGCCACTGTTCCTAGCTCTGGGTCTTTGGCACACTCCCAGCACAGACCCTATGTCTGCCACCTTTCCTTGGGATGTGGGGCACCACAGCCCAGACACTTGAATTCCCAAAATCAGTGCCCCAGCCTTCCTGAGCCCCCAGTCGCTGAGAGCTCTACCTTACTATGAGCACTCGGAGCTTCTTAACTAACCCCTTGAAGAACAACATGGCAGGCAAGCAAGGAACACACATCACTTTTATTCTCAGGAAAGCACAAGAGAGTTACAGATCTTTGCAACACAACCAACAGTCCCAAGGCACACTTCCCCCGTCCGATCTGACCCCTTTTGTGAGTCAAAGGTCCGGTCAGCTTTTCAGGCAGAGCCCCTCTTACCCTCTCTCCCTCCCTCCAGCTGGGCTTCTGACATGTCGCAGAGGACAGACCCCCATTTTCAGAGACCATCCCCCCAATCTGCTGCTGTTTGCCATGTGCTCAGATGGCAAAATTTGGACCTCCCCAAGCATGAGAGTCCTACATGAAGGAAACCCATGTCCCCTGATGCCGGACAGTCCTCACGTGTCATTCAAAGTTGATTGCCCCCGATGGTTCTTTCATCATCCCTCCTTGGCAATGCAGTGTGTGGAACAGACTGACCTTCTTAAGGTCACGCTGACATTCCCACACAGAATGACACGTAGCACTCTAAATGGAAGGCACAAAACCAAACAAAGTTCACAGTTTGGATCAGACATGTCACAATCATCATCTAACTTAATTCCTCAATGGAACTGCCCTGGTCAGTCAACTATCGGCCAGGTCTCCTCACACACATCCCTGCCTTTCCTGAGAGCAAGGAGGCAGGGGGCAGGCTAGAGTGTGGGAAGACTGGCGTGGGGCTGTGGGAAGGCAGAGAAGATGCTCTGGAGAAGAAATCAAGAGACCACAAGCCCCGCCCTGCTTTTCCTGCACACAGACATCCTGTGGTTTGCTGCCCCGGCCCTGCCATCTGAAGATCCACAGGAAGTTCATCCGGTCCCTGATGGCAGGGGTGAGTTAATGGCTGCCGGCCTCCTCCCACCCCACAATTCATTCTCCTCCCTGGCCCCAGCAGCCCTGCTCATCCCCTTGTGTGCATGTGACTTTCTCACTTCCCGGCTCACCCCCCATAAGGAGCACTTGAAATACTGCTGCTTCACTGCATACCGACTGAGCTACCCTCCCCATTCCAGCCTCAACTCCCCTCCAGAGCATCCCACCGCCCGCATGGCTTCCCCACTCTCATGGTTACAGGGCTAGCTGCACCTCTGTCCTCTCTAGTCTCACTGAGTGCACATCCCCTCAGCTGCCAGGCCTCGTGTCTTTACTCCTCACGCCATTCTCCCACTCTTAGACCGGGCGCTGGGCTACAGCACCTGTATCGGCCGTGGTTAACGGAGTTCTGGCACCTGCAGGGCTTCCCTCTATGGGGGTCTGTGACCAGTGGTGGGGAAAGAAACACCCCCAGACTTCTTAAAAACCAGGCTAGCAGGAGGTCGAGCCAGAATCCTCAGAGCCAAGGGCTCTGCCATTGTCCATTAACCATCATCAAGTGTTTGCTGAAGGCTGGCTTACCTCGAGCCATTCTTTTGCTTCCTGCTTGTTTTTCCTCACAGCCCCCTGTTAAACTAAACCCCTATATTCGCCCAGTAAACATCCCAAGAACTAGTGCAACGTGCAGTATTCTTAAGTTATTGCTGCCCAGCTCCACGTAAGTCACACCCCCTCCCCTCCTGTTGGCCTGCAAAGGGGACAGGTGAGGGACTTGGCTCTGTCAAACCACAAGTTGTCCTGCAGTGAGGAGTGCTATTCTGCCAAACCATAGGAAGGAGGACAGAGCAGAGGTCCCCTGTGATGAGCCGTAGGCTGCTCTACAGAAAGGGGCTTCTCCACAGCGTCTCCCCACCACGCCTTCTCCCGTTCCGCAGGGCCGAAGGGCTGCTTTTCCCCATCAGAAGCAGGGCCGGCTCCAGGCACCAGCCGACCAAGCACGTGCTTGCGGCGGCACCTTCGGGGCGGGCAATATTGGGGCGGCACTCGGGTTGTTTTTTTTTTAAACACACTTCGGCGGGGCGGCACTCGGGGGAGGAGTGGGTTTGTTTTGGCAGGGCGGTGGGGCGCTCGGGGGAGGAGTGGGTTTGTTTTGGTGGGGCACTCGGGGGGACGGTTGTTGCGGCGGCGGGGCGCTCGGGGGGCGGGTTGTTGTGGGGGCGGGGCGCTTGGGGGGAGGGTTGTTGCGGGGGCGGAGCGCTCGGGGGGAGGGTTGTTGCGGGGGCGGGGCGCTCGGGGGGAGGAGTGGGTTTGTTTTGGCGGGGCACTCGGGGGGAGGGTTGTTGCAGCGGCGGGGTGCTCGGGGGGCGGGCTGTTGCGGGGGTGGGGCGCTCGGGGGGCGGGCTGTTGCGGGGGCGGGGCGCTCGGGGGGAGGGTTGTTGCGGGGGCGGGGCGCTCGGGGGGAGGAGTGGGTTTGTTTTGGCGGGGCACTCGGGGGGAGGGTTGTTGCAGCGGCGGGGTGCTCGGGGGGCGGGCTCTTGCGGGGGCGGGGCGCTCGGGGGGCGGGCTGTTGCGGGGGCGGGGCGCTCGGGGGGAGGGCTGTTGCGGGGGCGGGGCGCTCGGGGGGAGGGCTGTTGCGGGGGCGGGGCGCTCGGGGGAGGGCTGTTGCGGGGGTGGGGCGCTCGGGGGGGGGGTTGTTGCGGGGGCGGGGCGCTCGGGGGGAGGGCTGTTGCGGGGGCGGGGTGCTCGGGGGAGGGCTGTTGCGGGGGCGGGGCGCTCGGGGGGAGGGTTGTTGCGGGGGCGGGGCGCTCGGGGGGAGGAGTGGGTTTGTTTTGGTGGGGCACTCGGGGGGAGGGTTGTTGCAGCGGTGGGACACTCGGGGGGCGGGTTGTTGCGGGGGCGGGGCGCTCGGGGGGCGGGCTGTTGCGGGGGCGGGGCGCTCGGGGGGCGAGCTGTTGCGGGGGCGGGGCGCTCGGGGGGAGGGCTGTTGCGGCGGCGGGGCGCTCGGGGGGGGGTTGTTGCGGGGGCGGGGCGCTCGGGGGCGGGCTGTTGCGGGGGCGGGGCGCTCGGGGGGAGGGTTGTTGCAGCGGCGGGGTGCTCGGGGGGCGGGCTGTTGCGGGGGCGGGGCGCTCGGGGTGCGGGCTGTTGCGGGGGCGGGGCGCTCGGGGGGCGAGCTGTTGCGGCGGCGGGGCGCTCGGGGGGGGTTGTTGCGGGGGCGGGGCGCTCGGGGGCGGGCTGTTGCGGGGGCGGGGCGCTCGGGGGGAGGGTTGTTGCAGCGGCGGGGCGCTCGGGGGGCGGGCTGTTGCGGGGGCGGGGCGCTCGGGGTGCGGGCTGTTGCGGGGGCGGGGCGCTCGGGGTGCGGGCTGTTGCGGGGGCGGGGCGCTCGGGGGGTGGGCTGTTGCGGGGGCGGGGCGCTCGGGGGGAGGGCTGTTGCGGCGGCGGGGCGCTCGGGGGGGGTTGTTGCGGGGGCGGGGCGCTCGGGGGCGGGCTGTTGCGGGGGCGGGGCGCTCGGGGGGAGGGTTGTTGCAGCGGCGGGGCGCTCGGGGGGCGGGCTGTTGCGGGGGCGGGGCGCTCGGGGTGCGGGCTGTTGCGGGGGCGGGGCGCTCGGGGTGCGGGCTGTTGCGGGGGCAGGGCGCTCGGGGGGTGGGCTGTTGCGGGGGCGGGGCGCTCGGGGGGAGGGCTGTTGCGGGGGCGGGGCGCTCGGGGGGAGGGTTGTTGCGGGGGCGGGGCGCTCGGGGGGAGGGTTGTTGCAGCGGCGGGGCGCTCGGGGGGAGGGCTGTTGCGGGGGCGGGGCGCTCGGGGGGAGGGTTGTTGCGGGGGCGGGGCGCTCGGGCGGCGGGCTGTTGCAGGGGCGGGGCGCTCGGGGGGCGGGCTGTTGCGGGGGCGGGGCGCTCGGGGGGAGGGCTGTTGCGGGGGCGGGGCGCTCGGGGGCAGGCTGTTGCGGGGGCGGGGCGCTCGGGGGGAGGGCTGTTGCGGGGGCGGGGCGCTCGGGGGGAGGGCTGTTGCGGGGGCGGGGCGCTCGGGGGGCGGGCTGTTGCGGGGGCGGGGCGCTCGGGGACGGGCTGTTGCGGGGGCGGGGCGCTCGGGGACGGGCTGTTGTGGGGGCGAGGCGCTCGGGGGGAGGGCTGTTGCGGGGGCGAGGCGCTCGGGGGGAGGGCTGTTGCGGGGGCGAGGCGCTCGGGGGGAGGGCTGTTGCGGGGGCGGGGCGCTCGGGGGGAGGGCTTTTGCGGGGGCGGGGCGCTCGGGGGGAGGGGTTGTGTTTTTAGTTTCAGCGGGGCGGTGCTTGGTGGGTTTTTTTTGCTTGGGGCGGCAAAAAAGTTTGAGCCGGCCCTGATCAGAAGGTTTGTAAAATACAAAATGCAAATGCCCTGTGGCCTGCTTCAGCTACAAGACTCCCCTGTCCCCATATGTTAGCCCCTAACAAGCATAGGGGGCAAGCGAGGGGAAGAGTTGCTGCCCATAGAGCCAGAGCACGAGAGCTTGCACTTCTGCTAATGAGGAGCCACGTTCTGTGTCTGACAAACTTCCTTTGCCCTGCGAGAGGGAAGTCCTGCTCTGATGAGCCTGGTTCCCTATTGAGCACTGGGGGAATTGGAGGGAGGCCAGGCGCGGTGGCATATGTCATTTTCCAATACAGACTCTCTGAACACACATACCAGAAATTAAGTTGAATGCATAATACTCCTTAGCCCAGTCGAGTGCCACATAATGAATGTCACCGTGAATAAACATATTTATTAGAAAATTAGAGAACAATCAAAAGGACTCCATATATATTGTGACAAAGTTCCTCCTCTATCTTGGTGAGTCCTGCGCTTATTTGCGGATTTTTCCTTGCTTCAGAGATCTTCCCCTCTGGTAGAATCCACAGTCCAGGTCAACTCCTCCTGTGTCTGATCAGGAGTTGGGAGTTTTGGGGGGAACCCGGGCCTGCCCTCTACTCAGGGTTCCAGCCCAGGGCCCTGTGGATTGCAGCTGTTTAGAGTGCCTCCTGGAACAACTGCATGACAGCTACAACTCCCTGGGCTACTTCCCCATGGCCTCCTCCCAACACCTTCTTTATCCTCACCACAGGATCTTCCAGCAATACGCCGTCTCACTCTCAGCTCCTAGTGCCTCTTGCTCACAGCTCCTGACATCCCCCCCTCACTGACTAACTGGGAGGCTTTTTAACTAGTTCCAGCCAGTCCTTGATTGGCTTCAGGTGTCCCAATCAATCTAGCCATCTCCACTGCTTTTTTCTAGAAGGATCTTAATTGGCCCCAGGTGTCTTGATTAACCTGGAGCAACTGCCATTTGGTTAACAAGGTAACAGGGATTTGTTTAGCCTGGGGCTAACATACTGGTTCCTCACCATTTTCCTATAGCCATCTGGCCTTGCCCCGTCACAATATATATATTAAAAAAATGTGCAAATGCAGTCAGAAATAACTACCCAACCCATTCACATATACATATTGCAGAAACAAACAAAAATGAAATATCCCTGCTATACAGAGGCTGTGTTGCCTAGTGGCTAGAGAACTGGAATGGGACTCGGGAGAGCTGTATTCTAGTCCTGGTTCTTACTCTGGCCTGCTGAGTGACCTGGGGGGTGGGGGGGGAATCACCGTGCCTCAGTTTCCCAATCTGTAAAATGGGGTTAATACCACTTAGCTTCTTTGTAAAATGCTTTGACATCTACTGATTAAAAGTACTGTATACGAGCTAGGTATTATTATTATTTATTTATTTATTACATCGAACATTTTAATGAGGACACCAAGATTTTCATTGACCTGGAAACATGAGGGTTTACACAGAATTACTACAACCATTCATAGTCAAATCTAATTGTTCATGTCAGCTGGTCGTAGGTTCCTCCAGCATCACCACAGAATGCACTAACTACTCCTGCACTTTCCCTAATATCGCCATTGTGTTGCTGCCACCTTTCTTTCTGTGGATGCCGGTACTGTACTTCTCCAGCTAACCTCTCTCAGATCTTTTCCAACAGCACAATTCAGACTCTATTCCATCGTCGCTTTCAAATGTCTCTCTCTCCCTACTTTATCCATTACCTCTTATCTGCTCTGGCTCCACACGAGGGAGGACATGATACCACCTCAAAATATATCAGGCCAGATCCTCAGCTGTGTCAGTCAGCATAACTCTATTGGCTTTGTCAGGGAGGATGTCGCCCATCATTACTAAGCATGCAGCCCATAGTAAGGGGCAGTGCATAGGGAATCCCTGGGGGGCACTGTGCCTCAGAGATGCACAACTCCTTGTGGGGCTCCCTGCTTGTATGGGGGATGGACAGAGTAATTTGTTATACCCCTTTGCAGGATGCAGCATACGTCACTCATGCAGCCAGCCAGTTCCACTGGCTAGTGTGGGTGGGTGGCAGAGCCATGGTTCCACCTAAGCTTTGCCTCTCCTTGCACCTTCTCTGCTCCTTTGGCTGCTGGGGTTGTAGCTGTGTCTGGATCTTACACAGCTGCAAAAGTGAGAAGAATCCTTATTCCTTCCTGCTGCGCTGCACAGCCACGTAAGGGCTAGTCATGATGTAGCCCTAGATCACTAATCCTGGGATTAGCCCAAACATTTGCTGAGTCAGAAGAAGAAAATACATGTTGTCAAACTGAGAAGAACAAGAGGGTCCTGGGGGTAATTTCTCAGAACAGATGTCTGAATATGACAAAGACTCGGGCACCACTGATTTCAGCAACACAGCAGGAGCTCTTCACTTCCCTGGAGCTGCCACGGTACAAACATGCCAAATACTTTTCGAGGAACATCCAACCACATGCTCCTAAAAGACACATACATTTAAAAAAAAAACAACTCACAATTTCAACTCCCACACCCGAACGCGGCTCATTTTCAGCAAGCCACAGATTCCTAGTATCATTGATGTTAAGGCCAGAAGGGGTAATCATCTAGTTTGGACGCCTGCATAAGACAGGCCGTAGAACCCTACCCAGTGATTCCTGAATCAAGCACATAACGTCTGGCAACGCTCATACATAGCTTAAGAAAAAGGCACTATTATTTCAGACTGACTTTTTTAGTTACTTCTCAGCTAATGAGTGTCTGTATATCCTCCTATACTGTCCTGTATTTCCCATCAGGTCATTTTCACCCTGTACCCTGTTCTCTGTCTTACTCTCGCTCTCTCTTGATGTGCTCATCTGAACAATTTTGTATTAGACATCAAAAAAGCTAAGTTTTCATTTCTTTTAATTATCACTAATAATCACCTAGCTTCTTATTCAGCCCACTATGTGCACTTTGCTCTCACACACAACATGTTTTTCAAGTTTTTAACAGCCAGTTGAAAGACCTAAACAACACACAAGATTGGAGTGATGGCAAGAAAAATGTTACATTCAAATACCACTACCTAGAGCAGTGTAGAAGAAACCATCAACCTCCAACCACCAGCCCATTTATTATTGCCCCATAAAAGAAACAGGCAGCTCAAATACATTTTGTATCAATTCAATCACTAAACATCAAGGAAATCACCAGTTAAGACAGTAACCTGTAGAGCACCTCATTTCACATACTTGATGTGCCAATCAGAATACCCCAAGACACACAGACTCCATCTCCTATAGCAAATGTTTTGTCAAATCTAGAATCACTCATAAGGCACACATCCAATACCTGACAGCCACACTCCTATCCTAACTTGTAACTCAGATGTCATGCTTTCTCTTGTACGAATAATATACACGTCTGCCACTTCTATATCTTTAACTCTGAGCACACTAAGGTCTGGTGTCTACACTGGGGGCAGGAGGGACTGATTTAAGTTACACATGTAGATTTTAGCTACATGAATAATGTAGTGAAGTCGACATACTTAGATCTACTCACCGCAGTGTCTTCACTGCGGTGACTGACTGCTGATGCTCCCCCGTCAACTCTGCCTGTGCCTCTCACTCCACAGGAGTACCAGAGTCGACGTGAGAGTGCTCAGCGGTCAATTTATCATGTCTATACTAGATGCAATAAATCGACCCCTGCTGGATCGATCGCTCCAGCGGGTAATGTAGACAAACCCTAAGATTAAGTGTGTGAAGAGAGTGCAACACATAGAGTGTATTCAGTTAGCCAGGGAGAATAATCCCATGTTTTATTTTACATGGGGAAATACATCCAAATGCAACATGTCCCATTCTACATTCAGCTGGTAGATTTTGGCACCATAATCAAAAGAAAGGTGTGTTCATTTTTTTAAATGACTGTGGTCCTAATCCTGCAGACACTTGCATAACTTTAATCACATGCTTACAGCTCCGTAACTTCAAGGGGACTAGCTATGTTAGTAAAGTCAGGCTGGCGCATAACTGCAAGACCAGAGGCTTTGCTTATTTTATAGAGTCTATTTCAGAGAAAAAAAGGCTACTTTAATTTGATTTAGTTTAATTTAATTTGTATCACGGGGTGGCCAAATTTACTGACCCTCCAAGCCACATATGACAATCTTCAGAAGTCTGAGAGCTGGGGTACACCTGCCGGGGCTCAGGGCTTCAGCCCTGCAAGAAGCGCCTGCCGGGGCTCAGCCCCCACGGGGCTTCAGTTACACTAATGTGACTGCATGCAGAGTCCTGAGCATTATTCCCAGATCTGCTCTGAACTTTTGTGTTGTGGGGCAAGTCACTTATCTCTATAAAAATACCTTACAAAAATTCCTGGCAACTGTGAGGCGTAACTCATGCTTATAAAGCACTTGGATGAAAGGTGCTGTAGAAATGCAAAGCATTATGGGCCATATTCTGCCATGGTGCTCAAGTTGAGTAGAACCTTGTTCCGTGAATCTCGCTGAAATCGAGGGACTGTTTGTAAAGTAAATACTGTAAGGGTGGAGTTTGCAAACAGGGGCAAATGTAGCTTCCCAGTTGAATGGCTGCACCATCCCCTTCCAGGAGTCCCTGCCTGCTCCCACCCCACTTCTCACCCTGCTACTAGCTTGAGGCTTCCTGCAGCACCCTCCATCATTTGGGGGGCCCTCTCAAATGGGGAGCTTGGGGCAAACTACCCCTTTCTCCCTCCCCAGTGGTCAGCCCTGCCTGTGTGAGCGCACATCTGGGGCCTGATTTCTGTAGGTGCACTTGCACCCATGGACCCTGGCTAGAGCTGCCACTGGTTTGCATGTAGAAAAAGGACATGAAAGACCCGATTCTCTTCTCATTCCAGTCTCCACTGGTGTAACGAGGGTTTGCCAACACTGTATTTCAGAAATACTGGACAGTTTTCTTAGCACCACCCTGCTCCTCACCCCCCTTGTTGGCTCATGTCAGTTCCACTTCATGGTCCTTGGCACCGAGAGGAGTCCTTACTCTGTGCCTTCCCAGAAGCCGTTGCCGCCCTCTCCCAGGTCCCTACTCCTTACCCCTCCCTACTGGTGAACCTCAGATCCGTCCCACTTCCCAGGGAGCCAGCATAATTTCGGCAGGTTGAGAGCCCGGGCCCAGCACACAGATCAGGGCCCAGGGTACTGCCCTGGCTGTGCTGCCAGCCACGTAAGACTGTGACATGTGCGGTATCGCTGCCAGGCCATGCCTGCGTGCAGCTTATGTTCTGGGGTTTTTTTTCCACTGGGACCAGTGTTCCCGTAGCGTATCCCAGTGAAAAAATAAATGGCACATTTTCACCAGCGATCGGCACGGCTGTACAAAAACCGGCCAGGAGGCAATCCTAGTTGAAATACGGGATCAAAGGCATCCCGCATTGATTAAATAACACATTGCCTGTCCCATACTTAAATAAAGGACATCCCTTATAATCCGGGCCTGTTGGCAACTCTAGGTGTAACTACCTGGCCTCCAGTGGAGTTACTCCCAGTTTACACTTGTGTAAGTGAGAAGAGAATCAGAGTCCTTAAGAAAAAACTGAGGCCTAATGACTTATATTAAATTGCTCTGTTCTTGCAAAATCTATGTTTCTAAAAAATAGTTTGGCTAAAAATTGCTTTGAGGGAGGAAAAAAGGTCCATGAAAGGCCAACTGCTGAAGAAACATTTCCTGCCTGCCAAGGCTCTGAACAGCTCCTTTTCTGCAGCTGTCTGAAAATGCTTTAGTCCTGAAGGAAAAGGACTCTGCAGATCGTTCGTTTCCAAGAACTGACACTAGGGGGAGTAAAACAGAATAAAAGATCGGAGAGATGCAAAGAAACCATGGAAGGGTTAAAGGAAGAAAAGAATCAGTGTTTTGATGGGTTGATTCTTTGAGTGAGCACTTTTGGATGACTGCTCCTGTACTCACACTCCCTATTTCATTCTTTTACACTTTGCAGGTCACCCGTGGATTCAGCTGCAATCAGGTATGTTCTACAGAAGGGGCCAGGTGGGCAGAGCTCAGGATCTTCCTCCAGTCTGATGCAGCAGGAATGGGGTGGGGGGGGGGAGGGACTGACGACACAGAGTCTTTGGTGGCAGCCTGGAGTCAGATATAAAGAAGCTGGGGAGTGTTTCTAAAACTGCATCCAGGTATGTAACAAAGAGGAATAAACGCGGCCACAAACAAAACAATGAAGGAGGGCTGTGAGACCCACATCCAGCAATTGTAAGCCCAGGTTTACAATGCAGTGTGGGACACTGATGTGTGTGCTTGGAAATACTGAGTCCACTAGTTTGGGTCCCACAGACCCAGGTTTACAACAGTGTAGACATGCCCTTGGCAGTCCTGGGCAAACCTTTCTGTGCTTTGGGCTCCCCACCTGTAAAAAAGTAGTAATAATACTTACCTACCTCTCAGGAGTATCGTGAGCCTATTTGTTTTAATGTTGGTAAAATGCTTTCAGATCCTTGGGTGGAAGGCGACAGAGAAGCCTAAAGTGATTTTATTATGAAGTGCCATTCTCTGATATGTATCAGTTAAATGTCAGACTCATAACATGTTTGCTAATATAAATTTCCTCCGGGACAACTCCTTTGCCTACCAATCTTATGAGGATTTTGAACGACCGTTGGGGAAATTGGAATCCGTAACATTAAAATACCGAAGGTAAACCTCAGATACACACACAATCCTGCTTCCCTATGTGTTTTGTTACTTAAAGGGAAACTATATCTTTATGTTATAGGCCAGTATTGTGACATGATTAGGAAGCACAACCAATTTTATAAAATTCAATCAAAATAGCAACAAAAAAGTAGATTGTGTATCTGTACCCATTCCAAAGCCACCCCCTTGTGAGTGGAAAAACCTCCTGGAAAAAATCCAGAAAGCCCCTCACCGTATCTTCCTTCCAGTCCCACCTTTCAGATCACCTGTGCCTCCTGCAGAGCACTACCATTGAAAATGGTTTTGCTAGGTAGCGAGTTTGGACCGTCTGCTAAGTGTAAGCGGGGGAATAGACCCGCTATTGTGGGGAACTTTCCTGGCTTCTGCACTACCCCGGTGAAGTGGGCTAGCAAAAGGATCTGAGTCCTCGCTCCCACCTCCTTTACCCAGAGGCCTCTCTGCCCTCGAGGACTCACCTTCCACTCTCCTGTCTGGCAGAGTCCTCGTAACCCCAACAAGGCTGGACCCAGGATTCCTGGGGGGCTCGACCCCCAACCTTGCTGTGGTCCCCTAGAACAGGGGCTAGGGTGTCCCCACTCCAGGGTGCTCTCTCTGCACTGGACACTTCCCTGACCCACTGATCATTGCATACAATTTAAAACAAATACAAGTTATTTAATCAACAATTAACTTTTAAAATGAATAAGGAAAAATGGGAAAGGTTAAAGAAAACACATCACCCCGCTCTGTGGCAGGGAACATCACAAACAGTGTCTCTGCAATGTCAGGGCAGTTCAGAGTCTGATCCTTGTAGGTCCCAGGCTCCTTCTCAGGCCCTGGCTGTGCTGCAGGGACACTGTGGCAGGGACACTGTGGCTCGGACACTTGCTCTGGCGGTGGCCACACGCTTGCAGGCTCTGGGTGGCAGGACCCTTCTTCCCAGCGTCGCCCCCGTCCTGTTGGGGTTACCAATCCCCCTCCAAGTCTGGCCTGCAGAGCCTCTTGGCTGAGGTGTCTCCCTGTGCTAGGCCCACTGCCCAGGGTCCCCCTCGCTCTCCCCAGTTGCTCCCCGCACCCGGCTCCGGACTGCTCCAGCCCCAGCTCCACCGCTAGCCTCTGCCTCAGCTCCAGCTCCTCTACCTCCAGCTCCCTGGGCTGCTGCCCTGACCCCTCTGGCTCTTGTTGCTGCTGCTCTGCTCCCAGGGCAGGTCTGTCGCTCTGGGCTGCTTTTCTGACCCCTCTGGATCTGGCCCAGCTCAGCTCTGGCCTCTGCTCTCTCCTCAGCTCAGCCCCACTCTGTCTGACTCAGGCAACTCCAGCTCACATGGAGGACGGGATCCACGCTGGTCTCCTGACTCCGTGATTAGCCTGCTCGCCCTGTCAATCAGGCTGACCTGGAGCATTGGCCTCTCCCCATTGTTCCTGGGGACTGTCAGTCTCAGGGTCCTGATTTCCCATTGACCCTCCCCCTGTTGGTACTGGGAGCTAGCAATCAAAACAACCCCCCCCCCCCCCTGAATGTTAGTAAGGGGATAACAGACCCTTTACATAAGGGTAAAATAGCTTGTGCTCCACTTCCTGCTGTTCTGTTTGCCTCATTTACTTCTTGCACTTTGTCATAAACTAGGCCCTGATCCTGCAAACATTTATGCCGGAGCTTGACTGCAAGGGCAATTCCACTGAAGTAAATGACACTGCTCACATGCATAAGTGTTTGCAGACTCAAAGCCCTACATTGTTAGCTTTTTGCAGCATGACTGTCTTTTACTGTGTCTGTACAGTCAGTGTAATGGGGTCCTGATTCTTGCTTGATGCCCCTAAAAAATACTATAGTACAAAATTAAAACCAATACTATCAACAAATGTTGCTATCTTTTATCATCAGAATGCATGTTGGAATCCATGTCTTTGCACAGAAATATAAATGTGAAAAACAGAACTATTCCAGATTTTGTTTAAATGAGCTCCTTAGTCATGTCTGCACCAGAAATTATAAAGCTCTTTTATGTTTGAAAAGCTGAACAGGGTTCCTTGAAGCAATAACAATAACACATCTATAGCATTTTATATCTTCAAAGCATTCTACAAACATCAGCTATGCCTCACAACCCCTGTGAGAAAGGTGGGTCGGTATTATCATCTGCAGCTCGCACAAAGAGAAACTGAGCTGAAGCAACTTGATGGGATAGCTCAGTGGTTTGAGCATTGGCCTGCTAAACCCAGGGTTGCGAGTTCAATCCTTGAGGGGGCCATTTAGGGATCTGGGGCAAAAATTGGGGATTGGTCCTGCTTTGAGCAGGGGGTTGGACTAGATGACCTACTAAGGTCCCTTCCAACCCTGAGATTCTATGATTCTATGAAACCAGTTTCACAGCTGAGATTATTTCACGATTTCCCGCCTCCCCTGCCAATACTGTGCTCAGTCCTCCAGGCTACTTGCTGCCAGGGACTCTGCATGCTGTTAGCTGACCCCTTCTTGCAGGGGAAGATGGCATCTGCAGTCATTTCCACAATTAGATCCACAGGTTGGAAATACATATTTGTGCATCACCGTCAATTTGGTAAAAACAGGGCAGCTGTAAAGACACAGAGATGTCCTGCCAAACAAGAGTTAACTGTGAGGATCTTTATGACTGTAGAAATGGTCAAATAATATTAGAATAATGCAGGGGTTCTCAACACTGGGGGTCGTGAGGTTCTTACATGGGGGTCTCTGGCTCTAAAGAAAGGGTGCCAAAATAGAAGTTTGCCCAAGGTGCAATTTTCCCTAAGGCCAGTCCTGGGACTGAGACCACATTAGAGAGCTTGATTGTTCAGCAGCTGAAGAGCTGCATTAAACCACAGACCAAGCAGAAAACTGAGAGCAGCCAAAAAAAAACCCTCATTTATAATTAACAGTCAGACTCACAGGCAGGGGTGATCCTGGGGGAGACCTGCGGGGGCTATAGCCACCCCAAAATTTGCCTTAGCACACTCAGAGCCACCCCTCCCAGCACAAAGGGCAAACGTGCCGCAAAAGTAAGGGTGGCATGGTATGACATTGCCACCTTCACTTCTGCAGTTCTGTGCTGCCGCTGGCGGTGGCGCTGCCTTCAGATCCGTGAACCCAGCCAGCAGCCACCGCTCTGTGGCCGCCCAGCTCTGAAGGCAGCGCCTGCCGCCAGCAGCAGCACAGACGTAAGGGTGGCAAGGGGGTGCTAAGTCTGCTGTGAACAGTGATATTGACAAAGTTTCTTCATGCCCTCTCCTCCCCCCCCAGTATTAAACAGCAACTACTGGTATTTAACTCAAGAGGCTTGCTGCATGAAAGTGGTCACCAATACAAAAAGTTTGAGAACCAACTGGCATAATGGATTAGAATGACTTTCCTACCATTTAACAAACATATTTTTTTTATTTACTAAATAACATTTCTCCAGCTCTAACTTCAGTATGTTACCTGAGATCACTGCTGCCAAAGGGAGAGAAATAAAGTCTTGTTTATCTAGGATGTTTTCTCTTCTTTTTCAGAGAACAAATCAATTTATAAGAACAGCAAAATACAACTGACCTCTAGCCATTTTGGAATGGGGTACATTCAGACTGGACATTTAACTACTGCTGTACCTGATCTCTGCATCAATGGAAGACCTTTGTCCACGGGGCTGTCTCACCAGCCCCAAATTCAGTTTTTTGAAAAAGTGAACCGAGTGACTGATTACAGGAAAGACTTTATAGTGTGCACAACCTAAGGTTATCTCTGCACTCAAAAAACATTCTGCACTCATATCATGTGCCTGAGGGGAATGCATCATGGAAATACACATGAGATGGGCTTTGTTCATTAACAGGTCCTCTTTGGGCTATGATAAGTATATGATTTTTTAAAAATGAATGAAATCAAAGGTGCCCCGAAACTAGAGATGGGTTCAAGCAGCAACGTTCATCTGCATTGACATTGCAAGCACCTCAGAGATGGGGCGGAAGGGAGAGAAAATGGCAAGAGGGGTTGCTCAGTCCATTGCAAATATAGGGGTCATTTGCAAAATGTGAAGTAAGGTTTAGTTTTCAAACACCAGCCCCATGATGCAAAAGCTACAGGTGTTCTGATCTGGAGCCTCAATTCTGTACCTGAACTAGAAATACTGGTAGAGAAAGGGGATTATTCATGTTTTTCTTTAATATATATTTAGGGCCCTTTGGTTTCATTTTTTATTTTATTTATTTTTTCCTGGAAATTTATTAGTGTTTATTACCACAACACCAAAAACAGGTGAAAGTCTGTGCAAAAAACAAAATACTTTTTCTGGCTAAATATCAGGGTTTATTTTGGTGGACAGAAAGGCAGGGGGGCAAAAGTATTTAGTAGATTAATGCTTTGAATTCTGTTCATCAGTGCGGTTTGCTGCAGCACTAAAACAGAACTCAAAACACAATGCCACCTCTGAGTTTAAGAAAACAATATATCCCTAATCCCCAAATAAAACTTTTCATTTGAATAAGCAGTTTACTGTTGTAGACTTAGAACTATTAGCCTGTAAATATTTACATTTAATAATTGGGCCACACCATGTGCAGCGCGTACACTCAGCTTCATCCTTTAAGCTGTGAGTCTAAACTTTGTAGCTCTGGCTCATCTCAACAGACACATAAATTCTACAATATCATATTTTAATCCTAGGCTTGATTGCTAAATCTGAATTTAGAGCCAGCTTCTGCTCTCAGTTACATCAGTATCAGTCTGGAGTAATTCAATTGAAATCAGTGGAGTTTCTCCAGTTCTGCACCAGCATTTGTCCTTTTATTCAACAGTGCTTTTAGTGGTGGTGGCCTGAACCCCAAACTGAAAGCACCGTGTCTCAATGAGAAGGACTGACCGCTTGTTCATGGGTTTGCAGAACCATGGAAACGAAGGCCCCAATTCAGTAATGAACAGGAGCAGACTCCTACATGATTAAGCAAGAACTGAATGAGGGTCTTAATGATCAATGAACGTTCATTGCTTGGCCATATCATGACTGCACAGCTGTAATGCCAATTTTTTGCGCCCGTGAAGAAAAAATGTGTTTACTGTGTCTAAAATCATGACAAAAAACATTATTTGGTCTACACTCAGCGAACTGGGGGATTCCAAATATGTCAGTGAAACTAGTCATTTTGGAGGACTCTGCTTTGAAATACACCTCATCTTTCATTGCTCAGAATAAGGGGGAAATGCAGTCGAGACAAAGAAACAAAGAAAAGAGCTATATTAGAATGATTTGCCTGGATTCCTAAGGTGTCTTTTATCCCATTCGATAGCAAATGCTGCTAATGAACGGCAATGTTAACGGATCACCTAAAGCAGTAATGTGATACTTGTAAGTAATTTTTTTGGGTGGGGGGAGGGGGGAGAGAATAAACCACCGTGTAGGGTAGCTGTTAATTTATTTGCTTCCTTTAGAATCATTTTAATTAAGACTTCTGGTTTGGAACAGGAGAGAGGATGTGGTCATGGAGGGAAGCTGTACCTCTACTTATCTTTATGAACAACTCTTTCCTTCACACACTTGCAGAATTGCATAGGAAAATGAGACATTACAGGCAGGCAGTGAATGGGCAGGGTTGGGGAGTCAAGGTTAATAATATAGATCAGGCACATTTAAAGGGCTGAAGAATAACACTCTGTCTAGGGAAACATGGGCTAGGAATGAAAAATATATTATGGATGGGAGTTTCAAAAGCACTCAGGAGTGGCCTAGCTCTGATATTGATTTCAATGGGAGCAATGTGAATGTATGATAACTTTCCCCCACTCGCTCTATCTCATAGGTGATGGGCATAATAGGCCAGGGGAGGCTAAGCTGCTACCCCGTCACCTGGGCCATGGTGGCCCCGCCTGCGCTCCGCCTCTTCATCTCCCTGCTCTGCCCCTTCCCTGAGGCCTCCACCACTGCTTCGCAGCTGAGTGCTTCCTCCACTCCACCCCCTCTCCAGAGGTCTCCGCCATTCGCCACATCCTTGTGGGCGGTGGAGGCCTCGCAGAGGAGGAGTGCAAGGGACGAGGGATGTGGAGAGCGCATGCGACAGGGGCCTCGGGAGAAGGGGTGTGTGGAGGAGAGGAGGAATGCAACAAGCAGCGACGGGGGATGGGGCGAGCGGCGGGGGCTGGCGTGGAGTGTGGACGGGGCCACGGGTGGAAGAGGTGGGGGTCGAGTGAAGAAGAGGTGGGACAGGGAGCTAGCCTACCCCAGGGGAAACTTCACCCACTGCCCATGCTCTGCTCGGTGCTGTCTACTTAGACTGCAAGCTCTTCAAAGCAAGGCCGGGCTTACTATGGGTCTATAAAGTGCCTAGAACACTTTAGTGCACTATGGTCATCATTTTCAGAAGTGCTCATTAATTCTGTATTCTTCCGGAGGGCTCTGACCCGGCACCATTGAACTCAATGGGACCTCTGCCCAATGATCAAGTTCTGTTTGTGTGCCCAACTTGAGACACCTTGTGCCTAGTTCTCGGAGATGCTGAGCACCCAAAGCGCTCAGTGAAGTCATTGGAGTGACTCTGGATTTATACCAGTGTGAACGATTTTAGAATTGGCCCCCTGATATGCAGACAACTACATTCACTATTTCCTACTGGACCATGCTCCTTCCTCCTAGCAGATGTACAGAATAAGGATGGATTGGCTCATTTAGATGAGAAAACAAATGTTTACTTGTATGTCATCTACTAACAGTTAAGGTTTCGTACACACCATGCATTTTTAACGAGAGAAGCAATCAATCAATACATTTAGTGACACAAAGTTGTCGAGCAGCAGCTGGAATTGTTCACTAGACAGAGAGAGTGTCAAATTCTGCTCCCAGTTACACCACTGTAAGTCAGGAGTAATTGTTGAAGTCAATGGGCCTGACTGTCAGGGCCAGCTCCAGGCACCAGCCCACCAAGCACGTGCTTGGGGCGGCACCTGCGGGCGGGGCGGCGCTCAGGGGTTTCGGTTTTTGTTGTTTAAAAAAACAAAACAAAACCCCTCTTCCGCTCCGGGCAGTGGGGCGGGGCGGCGGGCATGCCGCCCTCTCCGCCGGAGCCTGCTCCCCACAGGCTGGCGGGGGAGCGGGGTGGCGGGCACGCTGCGCTCCCCGCTGGCGCCCCAGCCAGGGCAGCGGGGCTGCGGGCGTGCCGCCCTCCCCGCCGGCGCTCCAGGTAGGAGAGGCAGCGGGGGGGTTGTTTTGGCAGGCGTTGGGGGGGTGGGTTCTATTGTTTGGGGGGGCGGCATTTGGGGGTTTTTTGTTTTTTGTTTTGCTTGGGGCGGCAAAAGCATTAGAGCTGGCCCTGCTGACTGTGCTCTTACTCATATTGGTATAAAATAGGAGTAATTCCACAGAACTCACTGGAGTTACATTGGTATAAAAGCAATGGCAGTGAGACGGCAATCAGTCCCAATGAATCAGGCCGCATTGGTATACATCTGGTAAATGAGAGAAGAATCTTCTGCCAGGTTTCCCAAACAGGACACATTGTGAAACATGTCAGTAGGCAAAACAGTTGCCTCCTAGATATCCCTTAGCTGTTCTCCTGCCCATAACTGGAGAATCAGATCGCTTTAAATGTAGATGTCAGGAAACAAAAATGCCCTTCACTAATCAAGTGCAACAGAAATAGACAATGACCAAAGAAGGGGCTCTGACTCACCAATGAAAAAAGGAAAAAATATAGCCAAAGGAAAATATATACCTACCACACCTGTATGGCCTATAGGTAGAATACCTGAAGACATGACACACATCCACAGAGAGTACTAATTAAACAGAAGACTAAACCAGAGAAAGGTGTGTGTGGTGATGGAACACCAGGTGTGGTTTTCTAAGAGCTACGGGGCACCTACAATTCCAGTGGGAGCTGTGAGGGTTCAGTACCTCTGAATCCCCCTTTCACTTGTACTGTTCTATCATAATCAGAAGGGAGTGAAATAAAAATGAGTTGCTCTTGGCTATATCATACACAAGGCCCTTACCTTCTCTAATTTGATATCTACAGCCTTATCTGCCCCCCCTCATTACCATAGCATCTGAGCACCTCACCATCTTCAATGTAATTAACCTCCCAAGACCCCAGAGTGGTAGGGAAGTGTTCTCCCCATTTTATGGAGGGGAACACGAGGCATAGGGTGAATTAAATGATTTGTTCAAAGCCCCTCAGGAAACATACAGCAGAGTAGGGAAAAGAACCCCCGTCTTCTAAGCCCCAGGCTAGGGCCTTAACCACTACACAATCCTGCCTCTCTAATATGGCTGCTGTGAGATCATTACCATGTTTTGTCTTACCTAATGTATGCTCTTGTCAGATACCTTGAAATTAGACCCTATCATTCTCTTTTCATTCACAACAATGTCAACCAGGCCACATGGCAGAGAACTCAGTGGCATTATGTTGGTATAAATGCCATGTGAGATGACACTCAAGACTAAATACAAATGTTCTCCTGTGAATAAAGCCCATCCTCTGTTCCCTTTACAAACTTTTCAGTCTCTATAAACCATGCAATGTGTGGGCATAGGACAGTGGTAAAGTCTAACTTGTAACACCCGCCCCAGTGCTGACTCATGGTTTCTCCTGAATGTGATCGTCACAAGGGCATTTCACCAGACAGATTATGTTACTCTCGTGGCTGGAGAATTCATTCCGAGTTATGCATGATTAAAAGTATTACTTTTAACCATATTCTTCAGTTATTCCATGATGCTCAGAGAAAACTCAGGCCTGGGACCAAATGCAGACACGTTCTCTCTTGACTAGTGTAAGGAGACTCTTGTCCCCTTACTAAAACTCAGTGCGTGTGTTTTGGTCGACTAGCTCCCAGTACCAAAAGAAAGGGGAAGGGTTGATGGGAAATCAGGACCCTGAGACTGACAGTCCCCAGGAACAATGGGGAGAGAGAGGCCAATGCTCCAGGTCAACCTGATTGACAGGGCAGGCAGGCTAATCAGGGAGCCAGGAGGCCAGGGGGGTCCTGTTCTCTCTGTGAGCTTGAATTGCCTGGGTCTAGGGTGATCAGATGTCCCGATTTTATAGGGACAGTCCCAATTTTTGGGTCTCTCTCACATAGGCACCATTACCCCCCACCTCCTGTCCCAATTTTTGACACTTGCTATTTGGTCAGCCTACTGGGTCAGACAGAGTGGGGCCGAGCTAAGGAGAGAGCAGGGGCCCAAGCTGAGCTGGGGAGCAGAGCTGGGCCAGCCAGAGGGGCCAGAAAAGCAGCTCAGGAAGCAGGTCAGTGCTTGGAGCAGAGTCACAGAAGCAGCCCACAGAGCAGACCTGTGCTGGGAGGGGAGCTGTAGCAACCAGAGCCAGAGGGGCCAGAGAAGCAGCCCAGGGAGCTGGAGGCAGAGCAGCAGCAGCGCTGGGGCAGAGGAACTGGAGCTGAGGCAGAGTGGAGCCGGAGCAGTCCGGAGCCGGGTGCGGTGAGCAGCTAGGGAGAGCGAGGGGGACTCTGGGCAGCGGGCCCAGCACAGGGAGATGCCCCCAGGCCTTGCAGGCCAGACTGGAAGGGGGATCGTATCCCTGAGGGGGGACTGACACTGGGATGAAGATTCCTACCACCTAAAGCCTGAGGGCGTGTAGCCACCGCCAGAGCAAGTGTCCCATAGCATCCCTGCAGCACAGCCAGGGCCTGGGACTGGTACGGAACAGACTGAACTTCCCTTAAATTCCAGAGATGCTGTTTGTGATGTCCCCGTGCCACAGAGCGGGGTGATGTTTTCCTTTAACCTTTCCCATTTTTTCCTTATTTTTTGTAATTGATTGCTGTTTAATAAAATTGTATTTGCTTTGAACTGTATGTGATGATCAGTGGGTCAGGGAAGCACCTAGTGTGGAGAGTGCCCTAAGTGACCATCAGGGCCGGCTCCAGGCACCAGCCGACCAAGCATGTGCTTGAGGCGGCACCTGGAGGAGGGGCGGCGCTCAGGGGGTTTTTTTTGTTTTGTTTTTTAATTAAAAAAAACACAAAACACTCTTCCCAGCGGGCATGCGGTGCTCCCCGCCAGCACCCTGGCCGGGGCAGAAGGGGGTGGGCATGCCACCCTCCTTGCCGGCGCCCCGGCCAAGGCAGCGGGGCCGCGGGCATGCCGTGCTCCCCGCTGGCGCCCTAGCCGGAGGAGCGGGGCGGCGGGCATGCCACCCTCCCCACCGGCGCCCCGTCCGAGGCAGCGGGGCCACGGGCATGCCGCGCTCCCCGCCGGCACCCCGGCGGGAGGCCATTTTTTTTTTTTTACCTGGGGCGGCAAAAAGGCCAGAGCTGGCCCTGGTGACCATGAGTTACAAGGACACTGCCACACAGGAGAGTGGAAGGGGAACCCTTGAGGTCAGGCAGGCCTCTAGGTAAAGGAAGTGGGAGCAAGGACTTAGATCCTTTTGTTATACACTATCCCGGTGAAATGGGTAAGCCAGGAAAGTACCCCACAGTAGCAGTACTATTCCCCTGCTTACACTAGCGCTTGGTGACTCATGTCCACTGAATGCAAAACACAGAGCATTTTGGCTACACTGTGCCTCATGTCTTTGAGATCATTTCCCCCTCCCGCACCTCTGTATCTTGTGGAGCTGCCCCCTGCCTCAGAGACCACTGGCCCCCCCATTTCCAGTAGGCCTCAGACCTCTGAGGTCACTGTCCCATGTAACCTCGGGGGCTGCCACTGCGCCCCAGGCCCCCGAGAGATCACTGCCCTCTCCCAACTCCTGTGGGGTTACCCTCTCATCTCAGAGCCAGTTGAGGTCCATGTCCTCCCTGGTTCCTGTGAGCCTGAGGCCCCCAAGGTCACTTCACCCCATGTATCCCATGGAGGCTGCTCCCCTTCCCATTCTGTATCCTGTGCGACTGTCAGGGTCATGAGACCTCACCGTGCCCCTAAACTCCATGCGGCTGCCTGTGACGCTTCCCATGGGTACCCAGGATTATGAGGCCCCTTGCTAGCACCTGCCCTTAGCATGAGGATAAACCCTGGCTGTGATTGCCAGGATTTTCTCCCTGACGCCTCCAGCCATGGGCAACACAAGCACTGCCTTCTCAGCCTATGCAGGTTAGCCATGGGCATGCTCCAACTCCCTTCTCCATGGGGGATGCTCAATGTCCTGCCCCTGGTCCACTGGAGAAGCATAGTATTCACAGTGTCACTGCTCCTCTGCCTACCAGTTTCACCTCAGATAATTGCACCACGTAACATACAGCACTTAGATAAATAAACTTCTACTGGGTTCCACTATCAATTTAACAATACATAGAGAGTCAAGTGATAGCTGATAGAAATATTGGAAACCAGCGATTACACAGAAACTAAAATGATAACATGCGTTCTAGAGCCTAGACTTAGTTAACCAGATACTCTCAGCTAGGATACAGGCAGGCTGTAATCCCTTTTTCACTGGACAAGACACACTATCAGCTTGGCCAGGTCCCAGGGGAGTAGAGGAGAAGTGGTGGGGAGCAAAACTGAGGAGGGGGGTGCGGCTCGGGGCAGAGGTATTCATTCATAAAAATTCTTTTGGGGGCCAAAGTTGTGGCAGCATAGAACCATCTCTGTCCTAAACAGCATTGCAAATAAGAAAATATAGGCAATTATTGCTTTCCTCATGACTGTGTCCGAAGTCTGGGGGTGCAAAAAGTGGAAGAAATAATGGAGCATATTGATCTATGAAAAGTTGGGGGGGTTGGAGGAGGAGAGGCAACATCTCCCTTTGCCCCAGGGTAAATGATGCCCCTGGCTGGGCAGGGCAGGTGCAAGGAAGTTTCACGCCCTAGGCGAAACTTTCACCTTATGCCACCCCCCGACCCAGCTAACCCTGCCTGCCACGCCCCCCACCCCCCGTGGCAGCTAACCCCCCCCATCAGAGGAGCCCCCCCCGGCGGCAGCCAACCCAGCCCCCCACCCTCCCCCCCGGCGGCAGCTACCCCCCACCGCTGCAACTAACCCCGCCCAGGGAGCCCCCCCGCCGCCACCACCCCCAGGGGAGCCCCCCCTTCCGTAGGCAGCCGCCTAGTGGTTGCACCGGCCCTGTGGCATCCAGGATTGATCTGGAGGTTGCAGAGGCAGAATTAATTGCTGGACAGGGAACTGATGTGAGGGTGAAAGCTTCTGCAGTGGGGGCCAAACTCACCTTAATAAATGTGGGATCTGACACACACAGCTTTTTAAAAAAAAGATCTTATGATTTTTGGGCCAATTTCATGGTTTTGGGGGGTTGACTCATGATTTTTGATCTCTTGAGGTTGGCAATACTGTTACTCCTTCCCTGCATTCTGTGGTTCAGCCCCCACCCCCACTTCAGTGATTTTTCCCCCTTGTCCCCCAAAGGGCTGCCCTTTGCCTAAGACGAGAGAGGTCATGGATCCCCATCTCCTGTAGGGCATCCCCCTTCCTCTGGCCCATGTGAGAATACTGTGCCCCTGCATCCTATGGGGCTGCCCCTCTGTGGTCACTGCCTCCCCACATAACATTTGAGGCTGCTCCCTGCCTCAAGCCCCTGAGCGGTCACTGCTCTGCCCTTCTTTCCCCCAAATCCTCCCCCCCACAGGGACGCCATGTCTCAGGCAGAGGCAGGCCAAGCTGCTAGGAAGGGAACCGGGCCCATTGCAATGAAGAGCAGCCTGAGCCCCGAGGGGACCTGGAGTGAGGAACTGATTTTGAGTGCTAGGTTTGGGGGCTAGGGGAAGTGATTGGTTTTGAGGAGGGAGAGCAGCTTGGTTTGGAGATGGACAGGGGGCTGATTTGTGAAGCAAGAGACCTGGTAGTGTGTATGTGGGGGAGAATGGCTGATGTACTGTAGTGTGGGATTTGTGGGGAGAGTCGTATTGTCATATGGCCTGATAATCTAGTTATTATAGGTTAGCACAGCTGGGAATAATGATGCAGACACAGTGATGCCAACTTTCATGATAGTATCAGGAGTTTCATGGTATTTGGAATTTGTATTAAAGCCTCAAGTCCTGGAGTCATGTGATTATGAGAGACTCCACTTTCATTTAAAGTAAAAAGTACATTTCTAACCCTCATGGTTGAGAGAAAAGCTTGAAAGTATGACCCCCGTGCACCATAAAGGCTCAGAAACCAGACAGCAAATAAAAAGAACCCCCAAACAATGACTAATATTTATTATTATTAAGTCATTGTTTGGGGCCTGAGCGGTGATTTTGGAATACTTGGGGTTGGAAATATTTCAGGCATAAACTCAGCAAACAACAGAATCACATTTGTTTACTAGTGGAGAGAGTACAGAGACAGCCCCTCTGCTGCAGCGGGTACCAACCAGGTCCCATCTTTCCCAGAGGCAGGGAGCACAAAACAACCCCAACAATACATGCAAAATGATGAGGTCTAAACTGGCTGTTGCCACTCAAGAAAGATCTTGGCGTTATTGTGGCTAGTTCTCTGAAAACCTCCACTCAATGTGCATTGGCAGTCAATAAAGCTAACAATTTTAGGAACCATTAGGAAGCGGATAGATAATAAAACATATCACAATTCCACTATATGAATCCATGGTACGCCCACACCTTGAATGCTGTATGCAGTTCTGGTCACACCCAACTGAAAAAAATATATATTAGAACTAGAAAAGGTACATAGAAGGGCAACAACAAAAAGATTAGGGGTATGGAACAGGTTCCTTACAAGGAGAGATTAAAAAGACTGGGACTGTTCAGTTAAGAAAACAGAAGACTAAGGGGAGGGGGCATATGAGAGAGGTCTAACACATCATGAATGGTATGGAGAAGGTGAATAGGGAAGTGTTAGTTACCCCTTCTCATAACACAAGAACCAGGGGTCAGCCAATGAAACTAATAGGCAGCAGATTTAAAATGAATACAAGGAAGTACTTCTTCACACAATGCACAGTCAGCCTGTGGAACTCATTGCCTGGGGATGTTATACTTTTGGCCTTCACAACTGGGCTCAAAAAGAATTAGGTAAGTTCATGGAGGCTAGGTCCATCAATGGCTATTAGCCAAGATGCTCAGGGACACAACCCCATGCTCTGGGTGTCTGTGAACCTCCAACTCCCAGATGCTGGGAATGGGCAACAGGGGATGGATCACTGGATGATTACCTGCTCTGTTCATGCCCTCTGAGGCACCTGGCATTGGCCACTGTCCAAAGACAGGATACTGGGCTAGGTGAACCATTGGCTTGACCCAGCATAGCTGTTCTTATGTTCTTAATTACTTTCTGAAACAGGGAACACATGGGAGGGGCCACATCCTATAAGGGCTGTCTGTGGGTATGCCTAGGAACACCCTCTCACTCAGTCACTCTGCCATAGTACAGTGGGAGTGTTCTGCTTTCTGAGGAACCATGTTCCAATTATTTCCTTCTGAGAAAAGTCAATACAGAGAGTAAGGAGGAAGAGTGATGAGCAGGTACGTTGCTTGCATTTAAATGTACATTTTCTGATACTTTGACAGGCCAATGATGGTACATCTGTTCATCCCTGTATCCTGTGGGACTGCGCTCCACCTCAACCTTGTAAGTTCACTGCCCTGTATCATTATTATAATTGTGTTTCTGCTTTAGCCCGTCACTATTATCAGTAGGTACCATCCAAATCCCAGTACAATGTACTTATGAATAGTTTGAGCCAAATTTAAAATAATATTTTCTGCGTACAACTAATGGCACTACAATGAACACCCACCCCTCTGCGTACCCTGTGTAACTCTTGTTAACACACCTGAACCATCTACACACCAGGCAGGCAGTAAGATGTGAAGGGGGAGATCCTCCTCTCAAACCCAGGTGAAATAACCTGCCTATTTGTTCTGATTCACATCTAAAATGAAGAGGCACACCTTAGCAACTGCTAGTGCTTAGGGGAGGCTAGTGAAAACAGGCCTCGCTGTATGTCCGGAGATGGCTTGTACCGGACATTCCTGAACTCTGGGGCACTTGGAATCTAAACCTGGACTGAAACATGAACCAAACAGAAAAAGCCTCAGACTTGAGCACCCATAAACTTTGGGGGAAAGTTTCTAAATCTGGATCCAGAAGGGGTTCCCAATTTTGCAGCTAAAATCCATTCTGCTGGTAAAAAAGACCCTAAATAAATGAGTTTCCCAATTGGGCTAATGCAGCTCTTTGTTCTTACTGTAACGAATGCTGCCCCTGGAGAGGTTGTCCACCAGGACTGAACTTTGACTTCTGGTCATTAAGGTTACACACATTTCCTAGATGAACTAAAGGACCAGGTCACTTGCTGGCAGGAAGTAATAGATTCCTAAACCTCATATGGCCTAACCAAAAGAGGGGTGGGGTGGGAACAAAGCCACTTTGTGTTAGCAGGCATTAGAGCCAATTGGCTCTCACCAGTATTTAGGGCCTAGGACTAGGGTGACCAGATGTCCTGATTTTATAGGGACAGTCCCGATATTTGGGGCTTTTTTTTATATGGGCTCCTATTACCCTCCACCCCGTCCCGATTTTTCATACTTGCTGCCTGGTCACCCTACCTATGACTGTTCCTTTGATTTCAATGGGAATATTTTATATTTAGCTTAATGAGAACAAGATTGGCCACATAAGCATTGATATTTATGGCGCACACACAAATTGTTTCCTTAGGTAACTTGGGTCACAAAACCCAAATAATTAAGAACAAATAGGACATTCAATATATGCTCTAGCTCATCCATTAACTAAACACCAGGCTTCACCGTAACAGCGAGTTTCAGGAAAGCTTATTATCTATGAGGTTATCTGATTGATCTGAAAAGGTTGGATATGCAGAGGGCGCAGAAGGAAAGGGTCAAATTACCACTTGCCACTGTTGCATTTTAGATTGAGTAAGATCTGTACGGGCCTCGAGGAAAACCACACAAAGGTCAGGCCGAGTCCAGAAGTAGTGCTAGGCCTTAGACCAAACAGCAGCTGTTTGTCCTCTGCTCCCAGCCCTTCCTGCTGACTTATTTATTATCTCCTCCTGCGTCATTTGTCATAATCTCTGACTAGTCAGGCCAATTAATCATGGCTCAGAAAAAATAAGATTTCTCACAAGGAGATTATCCGTCTCTGACAAATGAGGGATAATTCAATTAGCTTCCTTTTCTAAACATTTAACAACTGGTTTGGGTAAATTAGTCCATTTTGTAATTTAGCTATAATTTGGGAAGATTTAATATATCATTAGGTGCACAAAATCCTATGTTAATGGAACATTACAGTTGAGATTTTAATTACCCCAAAGTCAGAGAGAATGTGGAGGTAAGGGGTCTGATTCCCTTATGGAGGGGTCTGATAGAATGCCATAGGTAAGAAACCAACAGGGCTCTAGAGAAATTACCCTTAAAATTCCCAGTTCTGGAAAGCATTTAAGCACAAGCTTCATAAATTCCCTGAATATAATGCTTTCCTTGAATTGGGGTTGAAGCCTGCAGAATTTAACTGATAATATTTATCAGTTTTTTGTACCATCCTATAGAATCCTATAGTGCATATTATATACATATACACATACACTCCCCACCCCGCTAATACAGTGGTTCTCAACCTTTCTATACCTGGGATCCCCCTGGGACTTTCCTCCCATCTAGTCAGAGCCCATTAGCAGTATAGGAAGGGCAGGGTGGCCGCAGCCACCTGCTTGTGACCCTATATCTATTCAATTCTATAGGATGGTTTGGAGAACCTGCTGAAATGTGCTTTCCTGATTAATTCTGTAGGCTGTTCCCATAATGGTGTTGCCAGTTTCATGCTAGTGTAATTCTATTGGCTTCAGTGGAATCATTCCTGATTGACACTGGATCAGAATTAGGCTCATTCACACTGGGGTAAATCAAATGCACTGAAGCCAATGGAGTTTCTATTACATTACACATATAACTAGGCGCAGTATAAATATACTGTAATATGACAACTCACTTCATCTACTCAGTCTGACTAGAGCAGCAGTGTTGAAATTGTGCTGAAGAGAATGTACAGTAAATAAATGGCCCTCCTCTGTGGCTCACTTAGCCCTCCCTTCTTTGTGCTTTGTGTGTATCCAGGCAAATGTCCAAGAAGGAGGAAGAATGCGAACTTCGGGCTGCTTCTGCATTGATTGTCATCAGTGGGAGTTGATCTACACAATGAGAGCTCAGGGGGCTCAATGTTAGCCCAAGGAGGGCTGGGTCATGTGAGCGAGAAACAGCACCTTCATTTTGTTCAAATCCTGCATCTCCCATTCTTGGGCTGCTCCAGCTTATGCCCTCTTTTGTAATTGCCCCAGAGGCTAATGCAGGGCCACAGAAACAAAAAGGGCACTGGATTGCCTGAGTAATCAAAATCCTTTACAGTGAGAGCCATAAGAAGCTCAATCTATTTAATTTATCCTGGAGAAGTTGAAGGGGTGACTTGGTCTCACACTGTAGCCGAATGCTGTTTAATTTAGCAAAGGTAGAATGGGATCCAGTAGCTGGAAGTTGAAGCTAGACAAATTCAGACTGGAGGGAAATTTTTAACTGTAAGCAGAGTCAGGATGAGCACCACCCTGACATCTGGTGGTGAGTTATGGCACGTTGTGGAAAAGAACTTCAGGGGCTGACCTCATTTACATGAGCACACCCACCCCACCTAGCATGAGCCCATAGCCGCCCAAATGCTCACTTTGGGCTGCTGTGGGATCCCCAATTTTTCTGTTATTGGGGCAAGAAGAATAAATTATTATACGGATTATGTGAATCAAGGACAGTAGAACTGTACTTGGCCTTTGTTATGATGGAGAGACTCGCCATCAACTAAGCAGCACTCACTAGGCAAGGGACAGGTTCCAAAACCCAGTGAATTGAGGGAGGCTGGGGACAGGTATTAGTACCCGGTGGTGTGGGTACCGTGTGAGGGCCTGAAATGCCAATTGCACCTTCTCCTGTCTCCATTGTGGCTTATCAGAGCTAATGTTGAGTTAATTAGGAGTCTAATTACAGGTTGCTGAGTTGAAATCACTTTGGGCTAATGGTGCATGAGCACTAAGGCTCCCCTTACTACAAGCTGAAATCACTTGTTTGGTTTATGAATCCTAGTTGTGGTGTTTTCCCAGTTTAATGCTGATGTCATTTACCTCCTGGTATTAAAGATTTTCTGCTACACCGAGACTCTGTGCTTGCGAGAGGGGAAGTATTGCCTTTTTGAGGTGCCCAGGGATGTGTGCAAGATTTTCCCAGGTCACTGGGTGGAGGCTCGAGCTGGTTTTGCATTGTGTTGATGAGAGGGAACCCCTATGTACTGAACCCGGCCCTTGCTGATATCAACTCGTCCTGGCAGAAGGGTTACAGAACAGTAAATGTAATTAACTATTGGAATCACTTACCGAGGGATATGGTGGATTCTACATCTTAGAGAGTCTTTAAATCAAGACTGGGCATCTTTTTCTCAACCAGGAGTGGTGGATTTGATGCAGGAATCTCTGGATGAAATTCTATGGTCTGACTTATGCAGAAGGTAAGACTAGATGGTCATTTGGTCCCTTCTGACCTTTTTTTAAAAAAAAAATAAATCTATGAATGTGAGGATTTATTGCCAAAACACTAGCTTTTCACATAATAAAGGGAGTGAGTTTATATATATTAATTAAATACAGACATTTCCTTCGTTATTTCTATATGTTTGCTTTAAAAATGCATCTCAATCTCAACATAGATGGTATAAAAGCAATAGATTTCCTTATGTTAATCCAGTGTTTGAGAAATGCCTGGTGTTTTTAGAAGATAGTGTCCAGTAGTTTAAGTCCTAAATATACATGGTAAATTAGATATTACGAGACCTAATATGAATAGAAATGTTTTCACAAGTTACTCAAAACTACGTAAGAACAGTGGGCTTAATTCTGCATTCAGTTACCTCCAGTTACCTGGAGTCACTCCACCAAAGTCACTGTAATTACTACAGGGTAAAAGTGGTGGAAGTGGGAGGAGAATGAGACCTATTTTCTTTTTATTGAAATAGTCCCCTATTTAACTGAAAAATATCAATACATATTAATATGATACAACTCACTCCAGTCTGACTAGTGGAGCAGTGCTGAAGAGAACGTAAAGTAATGCATGACCCTCTTCTTCTGTGGCTCACTTAGCACAAAGAAGGGAGGGCTTTCTCCAAGCCTATGTGTATCCAGGCAAAGATATACACTTTGCATCCACTGCTTGCATCCGAAGAAGTGGGTATTCACCCACGGAAGCTTATGCTTCAATACCTCTGTTAGTCTATAAGGTGCCACAGGACCCTTTGTCGCTTCTACTGATCTAGACTAAAACAGCTACCCCTCTGATACTTGAGACCAGGCAAAGAGACAGTCTCCGTTTCCCCCCCGCACTCCACCAACTTTCATGCTTTAAAGCAGTGCACTCTATTGAATTTGGTAATATGCAAGTGATTTTCTAAAAAAAAAAAATATCATGAAGGATTCTATTATGTAAGCTTTGCTCAGGAGACATTCCAACTGACCTCAGTGGGAATTCTGCCTGAGTAAACGTCCCATTGAAGTAAATGAGACGACTCTCACCTGCTTATAGTTAAATTCATAAGTCTTTGCAGAGTCAGGGCCGATCCTTTAAAAGGTCTTTCATTAACTCTAAGGTGTGGTTAACAATACAGGTAAAGCTTTTTTTAATTATTGGGCCAGATTTACTCCAGCCCCGGTATACCACTTTGGTAGACCCATTCATACTCTGCAAAGGGCTGGGGGAAGAATTCACAGGCTCTGTGAATGGCCACAATATGTTGCCACCTCACAAGCCCCAATATAGGGAAGCGTACTGGGGATGAAAAGGTGTGTATCATGGGCGAGAGGGGCTGTCTTCATGGCACACAGCACTGTGGAGTTTCTGGCTGGTGACATAGCTCAGTGGGAGGCTTCCCGAGGCTATGGTAAATTAGAATGACACCGGCAGCTCTAATTTACCCCAGGGATTGCAGTATAAATTACATTTCAAGCATGCATGTGCCTTGTCTTTCAGGGCGTGTTTTGAATGTATCCTACCTGTGTGGTTAAACACTGACACCACCTTTTGAAAAACTGTTAACAGAAAAAAATTGAGGCCGGGGGAAATTCTGATATTAGTTCCAATGGTGTAAATCCAAAGTATTTCTGCCAAAGATTTACACAGGTACTGAAGGTCAGAATCTGACCCAGGCGATCAGCAACTTTAAGCCTGTTCACACGTTTTAACAACCCACCAAATGTACGGTCATTTACAATGGAAATAGTGAGAAAGTGCTACAGATGTTATTCATTAGTGGGACATTACTCACATTTCATCTTAAATCAGCAGTGCACAGATTTTTTTAATTACAATGACTAATAGAGCATATGCTGTGTTTTGCAAGTAGGCCGTGTTTTAAGTATGGTTTTGATTTTATTTACTTTCCAAAGGTTTCTGCTGGAGAAGGCAACTATAGTTGGAACATGCAAATGGATCAAAGGAACAGAGAAGGTCTCCATGTATCATCAGAAACATGTGTTTTGACATGACACAGTTGCAGCTGGTAAGCAGAAAACTAAGATTCCCAACTTCCCTCAAATTACTCCCTTTCAATTATATTTCTCTAGCCTAAGGCTATACCACATAATTACTGTATATTTTAGTGCATTCCCCATCTACTACTATTTTTAAAGAGCTATATAGTCTCCCTTTTTTCTGCCTACCAACTTTCATTCTTTACAGTAGTGTACTCCTCTTAGAAAATTACTTGCATAGGCTGCAGCTTGCATTATGCTTATTTACTAATGGTCACGCGACAGTAAGCCTAGTTTTTCCCTTTTTGGTCAAATTGTGGATTGCCTATTTACTTGCAGCCAGACCGGTGTCTGCCTGGAGAAAAAAAATAAGCTATTGGAGCAGAAACTTTGCCACGACAAAGTTTTATCAAACCGCTGATGTTAAAAATAGATTTTTTTTGTTTTATAACAGACATTTCATAGAACCATCAAAAACAAATGTAAAGTAACTCAATAGACATCTTTCCCCCAAATATTCCCTATAGAATCACCTCAGTGCTTTGTCCAGAGGTTTTACACCAAGTCCCACCTTTTGCTGAATCATTGCCAGAGCTCAAACACAAAGCAGTGGCAGGTTGGCTCAGTATTTGCACAGGGGACCTCCAAGGAACACCTCAGTGATGCAGGAAACAGTGGTGGAAACTAGTAGGTGGCACCCTTCTCTGCAAATCACTGCAGAACCAATCCCAGCCTGGCCTTAGAATGCACTATGCTGCTGGAGCTGCTCCCTATCAGATGAGATGTGAAATGGAGGCTTAATAGTCTGTGGGCGTGATTGGGTATTTAGGTTGGTGGTAGCATTGCTTTGGTTAACTTGTGAGTCCCGAAGTTTTTAATGTTTTTATGTTGAATGTTTAAGGATATTTTTAATGCTCCTCTGCAATTGCCTCACTTTCCATCACAATCCTGTGTTTCACTTATTTAGGTCTTTGACAGACTAATATTTGAGTCAACATTTTCCAGGCTTGGTCTCTGCACCAGGTTGGGAGTCTTGTTTGGAGAGACTGAGCAAAGCTCGTTCAGCTGTTTGAAACGCCGACGTTTTTGCCAATGTTAAACACAAAACTAGTCAGAAAAATGGTAACAGCTTTAGCACCATCATGGTTAGGACTTGAAATTTGGCAGGGGAACAGTTCAGAGATCAGAGAGGTTTTACACTGAACCCATGAAAATCCATCCACATTAAGCCAATTTATAATACATTGGGGGAAAAACACGCCTGTACTTGTGCAGCAGAATTTGTTCGATTCTTGCTCTTAATTCTGTGCTAACCCTGCACATACTCTGCAGCCCCACTCTGCCTGTTGCATCACATGCAATACGATACATACAGGCTAGAGTTCTAGACAGGGCACAGGAAAAATGGATCTTCCTTGGGGGAAAGCAACACATCAAAATACCTTTTGGCCTAGGTATAGTGGGCTGGGAGCCAAGACATGGTGCATTCTAGTCTTACCTCTTCCACTGCGCAGTATGAAGAATTCTGCATACTTCCCAACCCTCTATTATTGAACAAGTCCTTAGGAGGTAGGCAAGTATCCTTCCCCATCCACCTTGAAGATCAGATTGGTAACGAAACACCCTTTTTACAGATAGGGCAGCTGTTTGCCCCCCAGGTATTATTAATTAACCCAGAGTATGTATTAAGTAAAAAGTGATTTTATTAAATACAAAAAGTAGGATTTAAGTGGTTCCAAGACAGCACAAAGTGAATTACCAAGCAAAATAAAATCTCACACAAGTCTAAACCTAAAATATAGTAAGAAAGTGATTACAGATCAAATCTCACCCTCAGAGATGTTTCAATAAGCTTCTATCACAGACTGGACACCTTCCTAGTCTGGGCACAATCCTTTCCCCTGGTACATAGAATATCAGGGTTGGAAGGGACCTTAGGAGGTCATCTAGTCCAACCCCCTGCTCAAAGTAGGACCAATCCCCAATTTTTGCCCCAGATCCCCAAGTGGCCTCCTCAAGGATTGAACTCACAACCCTGGGTTTAGCAGGCCAATGCTCAAACCACTGAGTTATCCCTCCCCCCTGAGCCCTTGTTTCAGCTCAGGTGGTAGCTAGGGGATTTCTCATGATTGCAGCCCCCTTTGTTCTGTTCCACCCCCTTATATAGCTTTGCACAAGGCGGGAATCCTTTGTCCCTCTCTGGGTTCCCACCCCTCCATCTAAATGGAAAAGCACCAGGTTAAAGATGGATTCCAGTTCACATGTCACTGTAAGACCCCCAAGCCGGACTCACAGGAAGGCCTGCAAGCAAACAGCCATCCACCATCAATTGTCCTGGTTGATGGGAGCCATCAAGATTCCAAACCACCATTAATGGCCCACACGTTGCATAATTACAATAGACCCTCAGAGTTATATTTCATATTTCTAGTTTCAGATACAAGAATGATGCATACAAATAGGACGACCATACTCAGTAGATAAGCTTTGTAATGCTACTTTACAAGAGACCTTTTGCATGAAGTATATTCCAGTAACGTTATATTCACACAGCATATTTTCATAAAATCATATAGAGTGCAACATCACGGAAGGGAGTGAGTGGGACAGGCTGTGCCTGGGGAAGGGAAGTCACAGTGGAGTGGAATTAACTCCTGTGGTGGGTCCCTGACACGAAGGGCCAGGTGCTTATGGAAGCAGCCCTGGGGCTACTGCTCCAGGAAGGGAGCAAAGTTGACTAGAACTGGGAAGCTGCCAGAAGCAGGTGTGCGGGAGACCCCGGAGGCATGGCCCTGAAGCCCGAGAGAAAAGGAATGAGCTGAAAGCAGGGCCAGTGCAACCACTAGGCCAACTAGGCGGTCGCCTAGGGTGCCAAGATTTGGGGGGGCACCAAAAAGCAGAGCCCTGCCCGGGGGGCTGGTCCCAGCCTCCCTGCCAGGGTGCCAAGTGGCCCCTGCTGCACCGGGGCTTCCCAGGCAGCCAGCATGGCTCCCCAGCTCGGCAGGGAGGAGCTGCCTTCCAGAGGCACCGAGAGCTGGAGCGTTGCGCTTGCAGCGGTGGCGAGCCCCAGCCATAGGGGAGCCGGCACGGCGCACGCAGGGGGGGCAGCAGCCCTGCAAAGGCAGTGGCACCACTAGCGGGGAGCAGCTGCACCCCCCACAGCCCAGATTGCCAGCCAGCCGCTCCGTCGGGTCCTCCGGCAACTCTAGAGCTTCCCCGCTCCCCTCCTCCTTCTCCCCCACCTCCCCGCAGCCTAGAACGGCAGGGGCCGGGCTCGGGCTCTGCGGGGGAGCGCGGCCGGCAGTGTGTCTGAGGTAGTGTGCCGGGCGGCTGGAGAAGGGGCAGGGAGTCTCTGGAGGGGGCAGTCAAGGGACAGGGAGGTTGGATGGGTTGGGGATTCTGGGGGGGCAGTCAGGGGACAGGGAGTGGTTGGATAGGCGTGGGAGTCCCGGTGGCCTGTCAGGGGGTGGGGGTCCTAGGGGAGCAGTTAGGGTGGGGGGGTCTCAGGAGGGGGCAATCAGGGACAAGGAGAAGGGAGGCTTAGATATGGGGTGGGGTCCCAGGGGGCGGTTAGGGGCAGGGGTCCCAGGAGGGGGTTATCAGGGGACAAGGAGCAAGAAGTGGGAGGGAGTGCACAAGGTGGAAGTTTCGCCTAGGGCGCAAAATATCCTTGCACCAGCCCTGGCTGAGAGACTGTTTTGTGTAGCTTTGCTTGACTATGTTAAGGAAACTGGGCGTGGCAGCGAGTGTTTGGAAGCGGTGCAGAAATCCAGCCCAGGACACCTCCCATTTTTCACCTTTAAGGAGATGAGACATATACAAGATATTGCAGTATGGTTTTACAAAAGGAGAGAGCAAATAAACTCTACCTACCATACCAGCTGTTTTTCCCCCCTAAAGGCAGCTATTACACATCCTCCTCCATGACATGTGCAGACCATGTCCTGAAAAAGAAATATACCAACAACATTAAAGCCAAATGAGTAAAATTTTCCTGTGTTCAAAGCTGTGGTGAAATACTTTAAAAGGATCAGCAGAGAACACAGAAGCAGGAGACTTTCAGATCAATTAATCAGATTAGAACTTTTATAGGGAGTAGGGAGACACTGGACTGGTTCACAAGTTTGCTTGAGACATGCAGGGAATCCAAAACAAGGAGGGAAAATATAAAATCTATTTTATAATATAAAGCCCTTTCAGTTCAGTGGAGATAATGCAGACCAACTGAACAAGCAGGAAGCATGAAGGAGGCAGAAGAATTGCTTTAGGTGGTAAATGGGTTTTAAGCAGGAGTGCCAGGATGAAACCAAGAAAAATGCTCTGTCTCAGTTTTAATCTGTTGGACTGGGGAATTGACTCTAAGGGGAAGTGGGGCATTATTTGGGGGTATTTATAATGGGGCTGGACCAAGCTTTGGAGAATGGCTGCTAGCACTACATATTATATTAATGTTGCCTAGCACTTTAGGACTGTTTTCAGCTGCATACAACTGTCCCTAATGTTAATCTGGGCAGAAATTTTACATGCTAGGTGTCTACCTCATGATGAATTATTTTGAAAAATTTCAACCAAAATGATTCAGCTGGTCCTGGAAGCGAAGCTAGGGAAAAATCCATTGTTTTGCCCATATAAAAAACTTCTGGGAACCTTGTCTTTGAAAATTCTAGCACCCTCATGCTTTAGAGCAGGGGGAGTAGCCTTTGTGACACCAATGTGCCTTCACTGTCCCTATGAATTTAGCCATGTATTACGCCTCTAAAAACAGCAGCCTGCACATGCTCAGAAGCTTTTTGGACCTTTGCAGCTAAAAACTCCAAAGATTCCAGCTGCACTGAACCTGCGCCAGTCTGCACAGGCATGGGGGTGAGCAAGACTTTGCCTGAAATCACAGCTCTGCTGTGGGGCAGGGCAGGGGTGGGCACTAGAACTGAACGCAGGGGGACATCTCTCCTATGCTTTTAATGCCCCCGCTGGGCTCAGGTAGTGAGAGAAGGAAGCCGCATGATCTGAATGCTGAGGGGACAAGTACTAGACCTACAGGGGGGCTGGGAATAGGTTAGGACAAGGAACTAGGAAGGGCAGAGACTAGGACTGGGGCAGGGGAGGAGAACTAGGAGTTGGGTTGGGAGGAGACTGGGAGTGGCTGGGCAAGGAGACTTGGAGCTGGGCAGCAGAGGAGCCTGGGACCAGTTTGGTGAGGAGACTGGAAGTGGGATGAAAAGCATGAGGAGTGGAGACTAATTGGCTAGGGGAGCAGAATGGGACAGGGACAGGTTTGAGGAGACTGGGCAGAAGGGGACACAAGTTTGTGGGGGAACAACAAAAGAATCTGTGACACTAGAGCACACTTCCCTTCCAGAGTATGGAGTAGAACCCTATGTTCCTGAATGTCATTCCTCTGCCGTCAGCAGATAGCTGTAAAACCCATCGGCATAGAGTCACTTCCCCTTTTAGTTCCGGCCCACAGAGGATAACCCACTATTTCTCTCAGTTACTCCATTACCTGCAGTGACAGAGGTCCGGGTGGAGGATCAAAAGGTTCCAGCCCTGCTGATGAGCCATGAGGGGGTCAATATGTTGCCACCTAAAGGAATTTCTGTTTTCACAGTTTGCTTTAAAAAAAATTCTAGGAAGTGACACACAAACCTATGTTAAAATAATATTGATAAGGAGACTAAGTCATGTGCTTAGACGCTAGGAAATGCCAGAATTAAGGTTGCCAGTGCAACTTAATTTGTCCATGTAATGGGGCTCACTCGCCACTCTGGCGCCTCCTGCCAGCTGTCATGGGAAGTCGCTCTAAATTGTAGTGCAACCTCTTCAGGTGGTGCCACACTGTCATCACTTCTGCTCCAAGACTCACATCTCTCCAAGTACCACAGCATCCTCTTCAACAACACAGCCCTCCAGCTGTGCCACACTCCAGGGGGCAGCATCACAATCCTTCAAGCCAACCACTTTCTCAGTGGTAATTAGGAGCAGGGGAGACCCAGGCCCACCCACTACTCTAGGTCCCAGCCTGGGATCCTGTAGATGGCTGCTACTTGCTGCACCCCCTCCAACTCCTCTGTAGATCTTCCTGGGCCACTTCTGTGCAGCCCCAGCACCCTCATTGCCCTTGCTTCAGCCTGCCGATCCCTGCAGCCTGCCAGGCACTGCCTTTAGCTCCCTGGCCTCTGCCTGCAGTACTGCTATGTCCAGGGTGCTTGCAGCAGGTGTCCTTTCCCCCCTCCACAAGCTCCAGGGAGTGACTGAAGTTGGGCTGTTCTGCAGCTGTTCTTATATGGGCCTGCCTGGCCCTGATTGGTTGCTCCTATAAGCCCTTCTGTGATTGGCTGCCTCCTGCCCAGCCTCCCTAGGGCTCTATTAACCCCTGAGAGCCCAGTGTGGGGCAGGCACTCTATCACACACCCTCTTGGGTGTCTGCATTGTGATGCAGTCTTTAATGACATGACTGATTACATACTGCCTCCTTAAGTGCCTGGTCCTATCAGCCTGAGCCAGGCAGATCCCCCTCCTTCAGTGCACAGGATAGACCTGCTCTAGGGATGAATCAGGGTTGTGCAGTGAAGGAGGCTGTTGTCCGTAGGACCCCTGCCTGGTTTGTTGCAGAAGTAGAGAGGTGTGCAGTGACTGAACAGGGGATTGCAGGGAGAGGAAGGAGGGTCTCATGGTTAAGGCAGTTGAATGGTGCCCTGGAGAATTGGAGTCTGTCCCCTTCATTGATTACCATTGAGCGCTCATCCCTAAGTACCTAAGTCACTGAGCAGAGCAATGCCTAAATACCTTTACAAATCTGGCCCCAAGTCTCCTAGCCATCCAGGGGTGGTAGAAAGTGTTACTTGCAGATGCTGTAAGAGCTTAGCAGCAGCGGGGGATCCAAGAGCACTCCGAAACCACAGACTGAACTGACCTATTATGTGTGCATGCTTTCAACCAAAGGAGAATGATCTGTGGCCACAAACTCTGCAACTCCTCACAGCCAGGCATTCATAAACCCAAAAGGTCAGGACACTGTTCTTATTCCAAGTCCTAGACACATCTGATCAATCTACATGGTAATGGTTCCTACAGTATGCACTGCATGCCTTTGAAACGGAAGAGAATTCCTCAGAACTGGGATAATTTCTTTTTAATTAACACATAATAATTGCCCTCAACCCTTCCTCTGAAGATCTCAAAAGCACTTTACTAAATAATTCTCACAACAAACAGGTCTTTGAGGAAGGTAAGGAATGTAGGGATCATTCCATCCTGCACTGAAGTGCAGTCAGTTCTGGGGTGGAGCACAGTAGCTGTTTACTTCCTAAAGTGCTGTGTAACGTTGCTATACACTGTTAAAGAAGGACCCTTACCCAATTAAAGTTGCAGGAGAGATAAGCAGGATATAAGGATCACAGTAGGAATTTGGCAAGAACCCCCTGGTTAAGACCTGCTCTTAAAGAAAGCATTGTGTGAGCTTTTAAAACCACAGGTGGCCAGGATTTTACATGTCATCCAAAAGGCAGCACTTTCAGTAGCATGCTAGCACCTCGCTGGGCCATTTGTTCATTAGTGATTCATAGGGAGGAGCACCACCAACTGATTCGCGGGTAACACTTCCTGAAGCTCATGGATGGTCTTGCATCCAAGTACTGGCCCAACTCAACCCTACTTAACATACAAGAGCAACTGCATCACAGCACCACGGTTGTTGTTTGAAGAAAAGCATTACTTAGAAACAGCAGGTTCCTGATACCCTGAAGCATCTGTTTTCTCTTTAATAGCTGCCAGAGTTCAGAAGCGCCCTTCCTGGCTGGCAACAAAGCTGAGTGGATGGTGGGCACCTCTGCCAAGGGCATTCCTGCGACAGAGAAGGCTTCCCTGCTTTTCTGGTGACACGTACAAGGCCATGCACTGTGTGGACACTTAGCATCCTGTATGGAATGTTTTAAAAAAATGCAAAACAAACCACAAAGCGGCAGGATTTAGTCTTAAAACCAAAAGCTACAGAGAGCAGAACAAGACCGTCAGGGAGGCAGTGGAAAACAGAGACATGGGACTGAATGGCTTCCAACTTTGAGCAGGACAAAGCCGCTGGAGAGAAAACTGGATTGTTTCTGAGAGCTACCAGGAAGAGCTTAATGTTTCTTCCATGGGACGTCCAGTGCCTTCATAGTTCCATCAAAGGAAATAAAGTCATCTAATGATTGGCCCAGGCTGCAAAGGTCAGCTCCAGATGTCAACTTGCAAAGGTCAGGGGTGGTCGGATCCAGGGTTTTGGTTCAGCCCATTATAGAAGTCGTACCAACTGCAAAGTCTGATTTTAGATTTTCTCCAAACTTCCGTGAAGGGTCGTGGTTTTAAGAGAGCCAGAGATTCTATTCAGAGCTCTCTTTAAATTAAAAAAAGGGCAGGCACTATCTTGTTTCAAGAAACCTATTTGGATGAGGAGGATTCTAAATGTATCATAGTTCTGTGGCTAGGAGGAATGACACATGATTTATAGGTGCCAACACAGAGGGATGTATGAGTTAGTAGAGATGGCTGAATAGGTTTGCTTAAAATGAGAAAACTCCTTCTCATTTTAATCTTCATTCATAAACTGGATCCAAAAGAATTCACTTTCCTATTTCTCCATTATCTTCATTTTTGTACCAGCTTTCCTGGCTGGGTTCCAGCTGAATTGGAAAAGATAGGGCAGAAACACGGTGAAAGAAGCTCTTCTTGTGGTATTTCTGGACCAAACAGAAGTAGGTAGGACCAGCAAACTCACGTGAGAGCCCTGCTCTCCTGACATTTCCAGCCCATTCTTGCTAACCCAAAAGATTCAGATTAGAGATGGACTGGAAGCTACAACAACGAATCCTAGCACAATGCCCCTCGGACGGCAGGAAAGTTGGGATCCAGATCTGAATTCTGTTGCTAGATCAGACCCATCTCTTGTTCAAGACCTTCCAGATCAGCATCTGATCTCATGGGTGTCCAGCTGAACTGAACCTGAACTTGCGATCTTTTGACATTATCTCGCCTCTTGTAGCAATATGGCTGATCAAGGGATGAGTGTGAACACACCGATACCAGCTCTCAGATGCAGAGGCAAGCACCAGCTATCCCATCTAAGGAGTACAGTGCCAGTCTAACATAGTTTTAGAGGCAGTTTGAGATTTGCTTAGGGGCGACAGTCTCCCCATGTGGACTCAGCTGCAGTGATGCTCACATGCTCATACCCCTAACCTGTAAGACTCCTGCCTACTACTTCCTGTTTAAACAAAGAAGATGCATGTTTTATTACTTCCAAGCCCTATTCCAGTGTCAGGTCACTTTTGAGGAACCATGCCCATGGGGGTTGGGCATGCAAACGTACGGCTTATGGGTTCCTGCCACAGGCTCTGGAGAAGTGCCTGATATGGTTGATCCATCTGTTCCCCACCATTATTCAGGGTGTTTGACACCTTCCCAGTGTTAGGTGGGGAGCTTGCAGCCAAGGAATGGGCTCTGCACCTGATGTATGAAAGATTTCAAATCTGCAGGTGATGTTGGCCGAACGGTCTCCAGCAGAGAATCTTGCAGATCTACCATGCCTGTGCAATCCCCACATTCAACATCATGTTGGAACGGTTATTTCCTGATGGCAGATAATTTGGCACAAGGACACTAGTACACTCTCTCTCAGCGCACACTGCTCGTGTTAACACTCTCAAGTTAATTGCTCTGTTATGCCAGTCTTTACGGACTTCCCTGGGATCTCTGTGGGTTTACCCTGGGGTAGCTTACAGCAGAATTTGGCATGGTTTTGTCAGTATCATTTTAAATGGGAGAGCCACTTAATGGGAAGGTGTGGCCAGAAACTGATTTCATATAATGTACTCAACAGGCCTTGGAATCTGTCTTATGGTGACACCTCAGACATCACCTTCCAGAAACAAGAACAGCTAGAAGCCAAATATTAATTTCTTTATACAGCTGAGATGGAATTAGAGTGCACTGTTTATAGGGCCTTATATGACAAAGCATTGAAACTGCTCTGTACCTTTATATGGAGCGGAGGAAATGTCTGTGTGCATGAAAGTTTCATTCGGCACAACTTTACCTGTACTGAACTCATATAATGAGTGTAAATAAAGCATAGAGAGTATCTGCTATGATAGAGACTCTAAACAGACTTGCAGAACTTACCGAAACAGATGAAGGATTGCCCTTCTCTTCTTTCAGGAATTTCAGCCCAGCACTAATGACTGGTACGTAGAGAGTTTCTGCTGCACTGTTCCCCACACCTGCTTGTATTTGCACACCCCATCCACGGCCCCACAAAGTCTCAAGACCTTCTCATCAACCTCTTCCTGAGGCTGGCCAAGATGGCCATCCACCAGACTGGGAGGACGACACTTGACCGGGAGGTGTGCTGTGACCGTGGGGCCTCTTTCTGTTCCCTCATGTCTCTGAACAGAGTTTCTCTGAGAGGTGTCCACTGGCTCCTTGGACTCCTTTGAAGAGCAGTGGATGCTGTCCAGGTTTCTCTGCTCAGTCTCCCCTTCTGGATCCCTTGTTTTTACTCTGGGGCCCTCACTCCTGTTCCTGGTTTTTTTCCCCATCCTTTGACCTTCTGGAATCATTGTCTCTCTGTGGTTCCTCACCCTCGGGGGTAGGCCTTCAGCTTATCCCAGTAACTGCAATGGTAAGGGGGGTGGGGGGAGCAGCTGTGAAGTTCAGAAGCAGATCCAAACTCCCGCAATACTTGGCAGTGTCCCAAATCAGAGGTTTGGCTTGGCCTCATCACTGATCACTAAAAACATTCGTTCATCGACTGGACACTAGTGGACATGGGAGCTGCTGCCAACTGCAACTTTACAATCTACCCTGAGTAAGAGGTGGCACAGAGCTGTATGGCTCCAGGAGCCTCACACAGCGTGCTCTCCCCACACCACAATGTGGGTAGCCTCCCTCAGGCCCCTTTACTCCCCTAAAACAGGGTCATAAGGGAAAGCCACACAACCCTGCTCATAGCGACTGAAATCGGCCAGGGCTCTGTGGAGGCAGGACAGAGATTTTGGGAAGGCCGCAAATAAGGTAAATAGGAAAAGCTAGACTGATAAGAGCAGCTGGTGGGAAAAGTGTGGGGGAGGGGGATGGGGGGGGGGGGACGGGGGACAAATCCACCCCTCTGCAAAGGGTTAGCAGAGCAGGAGGAATGTGAATAGAAGCCCCTCCCCCTACCTTGGATAGCTGAGGAATTTGAATAGCAGCTTCTCCAGGGAATGGGGGCTCCAAACTGGGACTGAGAAAGCCATTTGATCTGAGTCAGCTGCCCCAGGAAAGTGCTGTGCAGGCCCGGTTAGAACAGCCCCATTCTGACAGGAAACAGGCCAGATAGGTGCTGCCAAGGCAGCGGAAGCTGTATCCGGAGGGTCGGAGCCTCAGCGGGGGGGCATCGGCGTATGGCGCTATGCCTACTTACGCCAGTCACATTTCCACTAAGGGAGAGTCTAATGCACACCCACCAATCTCACTGGGGACCCGTCATTTCTGTGTGGCCACATCGGAATCCAGCTCCGGTGGGAGTCACAGAGATGAGTACAAACCTCGTTTCCAAAGCAGAAAAATACTCGATTGCCACAAAGGGATCAAGAAAAGAGACGAAGGGTCAGGCGGAGAGATATGTATTGTATAAGTGCAAGCATTCACCCTGAGCCAGAGCATTTCAATGAATCCTCACAACCCTGACTTGCATAAGTGTTTCACATAATGAGACTGTGGCATAGAGAAGAAGTGAAATGATTTGCCTGAAGTCACACAGTGAGTCAGTGGCAAAGACAAGAATAGGACTCAGGAGTCCAGAATCCTAGTCCAGAAAGTCCATGGCTTTCTAACCACAGGACCGTGCTGGCTAATACCCTCAGCAAGGTCTGCATTTTATGGCTGATGTCTACCTCTGCAAAGGACCTACTGAACCCCCCAGTCAAAACAGCCCCACAACTTTGGGGCATTTAAATGCTGCCATCGATCATGCTGCCTGTAGGCCTGGGACAGCAAGGTTTACATTGCTCCCTGTGGAGATTTTGGGTCACAGCCCCATTAACCTCCGCCCCACTGATGCCATGGAATCAAAGCCCTGGAAATTCTCATTAGGTTTTTCATTCTCCATGAAAAAGGGGAAGATTTAGATCTACAGATCCCATTGAATTCCTTTTGTATTAACTTTTCGTAATGCTAATTCCAGTTCCTCTGTGCTCAGGACCTTCCTGCCTTGTAATACCCTCTGGTATGCCACCAACATGGGGTGCTCATTTGGGCAACTATGCTGATCTACTGAGATGGCAATTAACGCATATTCAGAGCATTGCTGAAAGAACCAGACTAGCTCACCCCACCATGTAGCACATTCGAATTTTTACTGAAAAATTCCCGGGTTTTACAAAAAAATATTTTTTTCCCCAATTTTCACCCTACTTTTGTATCATTCAAATATATAAAGAAATAACGTATTGTATTAGGAAAATACAGTACATTGGATGAGATATATGTATTATGATAACACATTAGTCTGTGTGTACATACAAAGCTGCCTATTGAAGTAAGGCTCTGTATTAGTCTGGATACACACAATAAAGAAACGGGCACGCTCGCAAGCTCTGAAGTGTGTGCGCATTGAACGTACCGATGAATCTCACACCCACCACATACACATTTCAAGCTGTAAGCAGATAACGGTTTAAAGATTTGACACATTAAAATGGGAAGAAAATGAAAATCTGTATGAGAATACGTTTCAGAAAGCAAGGAAGTATTCAAAAGTTTAAAAAAAAAACAACAGGAGACAAGGATGAAGTTGAGTGTACACACTGCACATGGTGTGGCCTAATTATTAAATGTAAATATTTACAGGCTAATAGCTCCAAGTCTACAACAGTAAACTGTTTATTCAAATGAAAAGTTTTATTTGGGGATTAGGGATATATTGTTTTCTTAAACTCAGAGGTGGCATTGTGTTTTGAGTTCTGTTTTAGTGCTGAAGCAAACCGCACTGATGAACAGAATTCAAAGCGTTAATCTACTAAATACTTTTGCCCCCCCATCTTTCTGTCCACCAAAATAAACCCTGATATTTACCCAGAAAAATTATTAAGGTTTTTGCACTGACTTTCACCAGTTTTTGGTGTTGTGGTAATAAACACTGATAAATTCCCAGGAAAAATTAAAATACAAACTGAAAATGAAGAGCCCTACACACCAGGGACACAGGCCTAAACCCTCAAAGCTATTTAGCTCAATGGGAGGTAGGCACCTCAATGCCTTTGAGGATTTAAGTCCTACAGTGGCCCTCACTTTCCAGCAGCGTTGATGGAAGTTAAGGGCACTCGGGAATTGCTCAGCGCATCTCAGGGTCGATCCCTTGAGGTGCCCAATTTTCATAAAACAGACACATATTGCCTTGACTCGAAGATTATTGGCTCAGGCGTGGAGCCGCTAAATCAGTACTAATTACCCTAATCAGGGAGCAGGGATTCCAACAGGCTTGTATCATGCACGCATCACACAGGTTTAACACTAACATTTGATGTAATCCTACACAACTGGCAATAAAAGGATTAACTGAGGCTTCTGGAGATTTGTGGGCTGCCAAGTGATAAATGCCCTCAGATGGGGAGAGGGTGAGGGGCAGTGAGCGACTGCCAGCAATGCCCCTCTCCTCGCATAAACAGATTGTCTCCCCATTTTGGTGGGGTGGCCTGGAGGAGCCCTGTGTCGGCGTGGGGCTGCCCGGAGAGGAGGGCAAAAGGGGACTATGGTCCAGTCTCAGAACACAGGGATCTGATGAGTCCTCCACTGAAGTCAATGGGACTGCACAGGGTATTAATCAGGGCAGGCCTGGACCCAGAACTGTGCAGCCACTGCCCCTCCCCCTCAACTCTGGGGGCACTAAGACCCTTCCCCACTATGTGGCCTAGGGGGGGAACTGCAGGGAGAGGAGCCGCTGAGCCAGCCAATAGGAGCAGAAGCAGAGATGGTGCCAAGGTAGGGAGTGCTGGAGATGCAGAGAACTTTCTACAGTTGTGACAGGACTGTCTCTGCCCCGTGCCATGAGGCTGTTCGCTCCAACCCTCCCCTCCCTCGCAGCCTCCTCGCCTGAGCGTCACTCCACACCTGCCCCCCTACCCTGCCCCGCCTGCTTCACCTCCTTCCCTTCCCATTTCGCTGATCCCCTCCTAACTAACCCCCCAACCCAAAATCGTGGCGCTAACACGCCGCTTACGGGCATCGCCCTGCTCACTCTGCTGCTGTGTGAGCCCCCTCTCCCGGCACTGCGGCTGCCATGACTGTTTAGACTGTAAGCGCTTTGGGGCAGGGACCGTCTGCTACTCTGCACGGCGCCTAGCACAGTAGGGCCCTGAGGCACTGCCACACTAAACCTGGTTAATAATCGCTAAAGGATGTGGCCCAAAGAGCTTTAGATTGTGTGGCTAAAAATCACTTCCCTTTGCAGACTAGTCAGCCATGGTATCTGACACCCTTCCCCCGCCCCCGCACCCAGCCCGCTCTCTTGCACTCCAGTCAGTAGGAGTCGAGGGTGCTCAGCATCCCGCAGGAGTGGGCAGAATCTGGAGATTTTTTTCCCCATTGAGCCAGCTGGCGCTGCTCCTCTCAGGTTGGCATCAGCTTCCCTCCATCCCCAAAAACACCTTCAGAAAAAAATTGAGGCCCTTTACTCATCACTGAGCAGCGAAAAAGGGGGCGAGACCAATATTTCCCCCTTTGCAAGTTGCCCGGGCTTGCCTCCCAATGAGTTACAAACACTTCTGAGATGCTTTGTATCTAGGGCCTTGGCTACACTCACGAGTTACAGCGCAATAAAACTGCCTGCAGCGCTGCAACTCACTAACTGGCTACACTCGCAAGGCACGTGCAGCGCTGCATCTCCTCAGGTACAGCGCTGCATGTACTCCACCTCCCCGAGAGGAATAACGTTCGTTGCGCTGCTGCTGGTGCGCTGCGGCTACAGTGTGGTCACCCAATGCGCTGTTATTGGCCTCCAGAAGTATTCGGAAGTATCCCACAACGCCTGTTCTAGCCACTCTGGTCATCAATTAGCACTCTACTGCCCTGGCCTCAGGTGACCAACCGCCACTCCGACCCTTTAAATTCCCTAGGAATTTTAAATATCCCCTTCCTGTTTGCTCAGCCAGGCGTGGAGTGCTCTCAGTGCATCTTTCCAGGTAACCATGCCTCCACGTGCCAGACGAGCCCCAGTATGGAGCAATGGCGAGCTGCTGGACCTCATCGCTGTTTGGGGGGAGGAAGCTGTCCAGTCCCAGCTGCGATCCAGCTGGAGGAATTTTGATACTTTCGGCCAGATATCAAGGGCCATGATTGAAAGGGGCCATGACCGGGACGCAATGCAGTGCAGGATAAAAGTAAAGGAGCTGCGGAGTGCATACCGCAAAGCCCGCGATGCAAACAAGCGCTCGGGTGCTCCCCCCACAACCTGCCGATTCTACCAAGAGCTGGATGCAATACTTGGTGTTGACCCCAGTACTCTTCCGAGCACCACCGTGGACACGGGAGAGGAGGAGGAGGAGGAGGAGGAGGAGGGAGAGGTGGAGGAGGAGGGAGAGAAGGAGGAGGAGGAGGAGGAGGGGGTTGAAGAAAACAGAAGCGAGGGTGCTGTGGCTGGGGGAGACACCCCTGACTCCCTGGGTGCATGCAGCCAGGAGCTCTTCTCGAGCCAGGAGGAAGAGAGCCAGTCGCAGCAGCCAGTACGCGCAGAGAGAGAAAGAGAAGAACAGGTTCATGGTAAGCAGCTTTTATTTTCGGGAAGGAGTTTTTTCGGTGTGTGGTCCTTGGGCGAGGAGGGTTTGGGCTGCATGCATGCCTAGATGCGGAAGAGCGCATTGATGTGGTCTATCACATCGGAGAAATCGGCCACTGTAATCTCTTCGAAAGTCTCAGCCAGGACGTGGGCAATGTGCTTGCGCAGGTTCATTGGGAGAGCCGCCGTGGTCCTTGTCCCAGTCAGGGTAACGTGTCCGCGCCACTGTGCCGCGAGGGGCGGGGGGACCATTGCTGCACACAGGCAAGCTGCATATGGGCCAGGGCGGAAGCCGCATTGCAGTAGAAGACCCTCCCTTGCTTCCCCGGACACCCTCAGCAGCGAGATATCTTCCAGGACGAACTCCTGTGGAAAATGTGGGGATAGTGTTCAGTGTAGGTTCCCCCTGCAGCTGTTGGCTCTCCCCAAGGCACAGAAACCCATCGGACAGTACATCCGCGAAACAATCAGTCCCCCTTTACCCTGTGTTTACTCACCATTTTGGGGCTCCCGTGGGTTCTGTGCGCTCTGTTTGGGACGGGAAAATTGTGCTGTTTTGGAGACTGTGTGTGCCCTCCTTAACTGTGGGGGAATCACTGCTCTGTCTGGCATAAAACAATGATGCCTCTGTTAAATGTTGCATTTTGCCTTCCAGATTCAACCTTGAGATCTCAGCCATCCTTCTTATCACCGGCTGAGAGACTATAAAGGCTCAGGAAGAGGCCCAGAAGAACGAAAGAAGACATGATGCAGGAAGTTATGAACCAGTCTCTTAAAGAGAATCAAAAGGCTCGGGAGTGGAGTGCAGCTCCAGCAGGAAAGCACAAAGGAGCTGATTAGCATCATGGCGCGCCAAGCGGACTCTATCCAGGCGCTCGTCGCCATGCAGGCGGAGCAGTACCGCACCCGCCCCCCCCTGCAGCCAGTGTCCCAAAACACTTGTGCCCCCATGTTACCACCTGCCCACTTCACCCAACATACTGGTTCTTATCGCCCACAGCAGATGCCCCCAACACCTGTAGCTTCACCAGACAGCCCTGGAAACTACGAACCTTACCCACTGCACTCTACTCCCATCCCGAATTATAGACATCCTGAGGTCCAGCAGTCACTGCACAGCACTCCAGACAGGAATCCCGAGTATGAAAGCAGGACATACCATACCCTGTGATCGAACCCTTCCCCACACCACCCACCACCCCCTTGCCCTTTCTGTCTCACAAGCAGTTGTGTTTCTTTTTAATACATGTGTTTTCTCTGTAATAAACGGATTCTGTAGATGTGCAAACAATCTTTATTATTGCAAAAGGAAAAGAAAAACCTTAGCCCAGGAAAGAAACAGGCAACACAAGTGAGCTGAGCAAACACAAATCAGCTTAGCAAAGACAGATAACTGATAACATTGGAACCACTTTACTTCAGGGTCGTGCAGGGCAGCACACATTAGTGGTGGTTGTCAGCCTCAAATTTCTCCCTCAAGGCATCCCTAATCCTTGCAGCCCCACGCCGGGCCCCTCTAATAGCCCTGCTCTCTGGCTGTGCAAATTCAGCCTCCAGGTGTTGAACCTCTGAGGTCCACGCCTGAGTGAACATTTCACCCTTCCCTTCACAAATATTATGGAGGGTACAGCAAGCGGATATAACCGCGGGGATGCTGTGTTCAGCCAAGTCCAGCTTCCCATATAGAGATCGCCAGCGGCCCTTCAAATGGCCAAAAGCACACTCCACAGTCATCCGGCACCGGCTCAGCCTGTAGTTGAACCGTTCCTTGCTGGTGTCAAGGCTCCCTGTGTAGGGTTTCATGAGCCACGGCATTAAAGGGTACGCGGGGTCTCCAAGGATCACAGTGGGCATTTCAATTCCCCTACCGTGATCTTCCGGTCTGGGAAAAAAGTCCCGGACTGCATCTTCCGGAACAGGGCAGTGTTCCGAAAGATGCGTGCATCATGCACCTTTCCGGGCCAGCCTGCGTTGATGTCAATGAAACGCCCACGGTGATCCACAAGCGCCTGGAGAACCATGGAGAAATACCCCTTCCGATTAATGTACTCGGCTGCTAGGTGGGGTGGTGCCAGAATAGGAATGTGTGTCCCATCTATCGCCCCACCACAGTTAGGGAAACCCATTTGTTCAAAGCCAGCCACAATGTCCTGCACGTTACCCGGAGTTATGGTTCTTCTGAGCAGGATTCGATTAATGGCCTTGCAAACTTGCATCAGCACGACTCCAACGGTAGACTTTCCCACTCCAAACTGGTTCGCTACTGATCGATAGCAGTCCGGAGTTGCGAGCTTCCAGATTGCAATAGCCACCCGCTTCTCTACCGTCAGGGCAGCTCTCAATCTCGTGTCCTTGCGCCGCAGGGCGGGGGCAAGCTCCTCACACAGTCCCATGAAAGTAGCTTTTCTCATTCGAAAGTTCTGCACCCACTGCTCGTCATCCCAGACTTGCATGACAATGTGATCCCACCACTCTGTGCTGGTTTCCCGAGCCCAAAAGCGGCGTTCCACGGTGCATAGCATGTCCGTGAATGCCACAAGCAAGTTAGTGTCGTACGCGTTTTGAGTGACAATTTCATCGTCATCGTCGGACTCCTCGCTGTCACTGTGGATCTTAAGGAACAGCTCGACTGCCAAACGTGACGTGCTGGCGAGACTCATCAGTATTTTGCTCACCAGGTCGGGATCCATTTTCCCGCTGACAGAAACGGAGCACAGATCACGCTACAAAGAAACCGTTGAAAGATGGCGCACATTGTGGCCGGAAACACAGGGATTGCTGGGATGCGAAGCGATGCATCACGGGGCGTTGGGACAGGACCCAGAATGCACCATACCCCACGCCCCCTTCCCACAACCCACGGCGTCAGAATTGGAAGAGGTGTTCTGTGGGATACCCGCCCATAATGCACCTCTCCCAAAACCGCTGCAAGTACGGCAAATGTAGCCACGTCAGTGGTAGTAACTGCGCTGGTGGCTGCCAGTGTGGACAGGCTGCAGCGCATTCCCTACTCAGCTGTACGAACACGGGTTTAACTAACAGCGTTGTACATCTGCAAGTGTAGCCAAGGCCTAGGGTTGCCAACTTCTAATTGCACAAAACCAAACACCCTTGTCCCGTCCTCTTCCTTGAGGCCACACTCTCGGCCCCACCCCTTCTCCGAGGCTCCATCCCCCTCTCACTCCATCCCCCGCTCCCTCTGTCACTCACTCTCCCCCACTCTCACTCACTTCCTCATTTTCACCAGGCTGAGGCAGCGGGTCGGGGTGCAGGAGGGGGTGAAGGGGACATTGGCAGGATTGCGGGCTGTGGGGTGGGGCTGGGAATGAGGGGTTTGGGGTACAGGAGGGGTGGGTCCAGGTTGAGGGGGGTGAGGGATTCAGACTGTGGGCGGGGGCTGAGGCAGAGATTGGGGTGTGGGAGGGGGTATGAGCTATGGGCTGGGGGGTGAAGGCTCTGGGGTGGGACCAGAAATGAGGGGTTCAGGGTGTGGGAGGGGGATACAGGCAGGGGGTTGGTGGGAGGGCTCTGGCTGGGGGTGTGGGCTCTGGGGTAGGACCAGGGAGGAAAGGTTTGGGGTGCAGGAGGGGGCTCCAGGGTGGGGCTGAGGGGTTTGGAGTGCAGGAGGGGGTTCCGAACTGGGGCAGGGGGTTGGGACATGGGAGGGGTTTCAGGGTGCGGTGTCTGGGAGGGAGTTTGGGAGGGGGCTCAGGGTTAGGGCAGGGCGTTGGGACGTGGGAGGGGTTTCAGGGTGCGGGCTCTGGGAGGGAGTTTGGGAGCGGAAGGGGGCTCAGGGTTAGGACAGGGGGTTGGAACGTGGGAGGGGTTTCGGGTGCGGGCTCTGGGAGGGAGTTTGGGAGCGGGAGAGGGCTCAGGGTTAGGGCAGGGGGTTGGGACCTGGGAGGGGGTTTCAGGGTGCGGGCTCTGGGAGGGAGTTTGGGAGCAGGAGGGGGCTCAGGGTTAGGGAAGGGGGTTGGGATGTGGGAGGGGTTTCAGGGTGCGGGCTCTGGGAGGGAGTTTGGGAGCGGCCTCAGGGTTAGGGCAGGGGGTTGGGATGTGGGAGGGGTTTCAGGGTGCGGGCTCTGGGAGGGAGTTTGGGAGCGGTAGGGGGCTCAGGATTAGGGTAGGGGGTTGGGACGTGGGAGGGGTTTCGGGTTGCGGGCCCTGGGAGGGAGTTTGGGAGCGGGAGGGGGCTCAGGGTTAGGGCAGGGGGTTGGGACGTGGGAGGGGTTTCAGGGTGCGGGTTCTGGGAGGGGGTTTGGGAGCGGGAGGGGGCTCAGGGTTAGGGCACGGGGTTGGGACGTGGGAGGGGTTTCAGGGTGCGGGCTTTGGGAGGGAGTTTGGGAGCGGGAGGGGGCTCAGGGTTAGGGCAGGGGGTTGGGGCATGGGAGGGGTTTCAGGGTGCGGGCTCTGGGAGGGAGTTTGGGAGCGGGAGGGGGCTCAGGGTTAGGGCAGGGGGTTGGGGCGTGGGTGGGGTTTCAGGGTGCGGGCTCTGGGAGGGAGTTTGGGAGCGGGAGGGGGCTCAGGGTTAGGGCAGGGGGTTGGGACGTGGGAGGGGTTTCAGGGTGCGGGCTCTGGGAGGGAGTTTGGGAGCAGGAGGGGGCTCAAGGTTAGGGCAGGGGGTTGGGACGTGGGAGGGGTTTCAGGGTGCGGGCTCTGGGAGGGGGTTTGGGAGCGGGAGGGGGCTAAGGGTTAGGGCAGGGGGTTGGGACGTGGGAGGGGTTTCAGGGTGCGGGCTCTGGGAGGGAGTTTGGGAGCGGGAGGGGGCTCAGGGTTAGGCCAGTGGGTTGGGACGTGGGAGGGGTTTCAGGTGCAGGCTCTGGGAGGGAGTTTGGGAGCGGGAGGGGGATCAGGGTTAGGGCAGGGCGTTGGGACGTGTGAGGGGTTTCAGGGTGCGAGCTCTGGGAGGGAGTTTGGGAGCGGGAGGGGGCTGAGGGTTAGGGCAGGGGGTTGGGACCTGGGAGGGGTTTCAGGGTGCGGGCTCTGGGAGGGAGTTTGGGAGCGGGAGGGGGCTCAAGGTTAGGGCAGGGGGTTGGGACGTGGGAGGGGTTTCAGGGTGCGGGCTCTGGGAGGGGGTTTGGGAGTGGGAGGGGGCTCAGGGTTAGGGCAGGGGGTTGGGGCGTGGGAGGGGTTTCAGGGTGCGGGCTCTGGGAGGGAGTTTGGGAGCGGGAGGGGGCTCAGGGTTAGGGCAGGGGGTTGGGACGTGGGAGGGGTTTCAGGGTGCGGGCTCTGGGAGGGAGTTTGGGAGCGGGAGGGGGCTCAGGTTTAGGGCAGGGGGTTGGGACGTGGGAGGGGTTTCAGGGTGCGGGCTCTGGGAGGGAGTTTGGGAGCTGGAGGGGGCTCAGGGTTAGGGTAGGGGGTTGGGACCTGGGAGGGGTTTCAGGGTGCGGGCTCTGGGAGGGAGTTTGGGAGCGGGAGGGGGCTCAGGGTTAGGGCAGGGGGTTGGGACGTGGGAGGGGTTTCAGGGTGCTCTGGGAGGGAGTTTGGTAGCGGGAGGGGGCTCAGGGTTAGGCCAGTGGGTTGGGACGTGGGAGGGGTTTCAGGTGCAGGCTCTGGGAGGGAGTTTGGGAGCGGGAGGGGGCTCAGGGTTAGGGCAGGGCGTTGGGACGTGTGAGGGGTTTCAGGGTGCGAGCTCTGGGAGGGAGTTTGGGAGCGGGAGGGGGCTGAGGGTTAGGGCAGGGGGTTGGGACCTGGGAGGGGTTTCAGGGTGCGGGCTCTGGGAGGGAGTTTGGGAGCGGGAGGGGGCTCAGGGTTAGGGCAGGGGGTTGGGACCTGGGAGGGGTTTCAGGGTGCGGGCTCTGGGAGGGAGTTTGGGAGCGGGAGGGGGCTCAGGGTTAGGGCAGGGGGTTGGGGCGTGGGAGGGGTTTCAGGGTGCGGGCTCTGGGAGGGAGTTTGGGAGCAGGAGGGGGCTCAAGGTTAGGGCAGGGGGTTGGGACGTGGGAGGGGTTTCAGGGTGCGGGCTCTGGGAGGGGGTTTGGGAGCGGGAGGGGGCTCAGGGTTAGGGCAGGGGGTTGGGACGTGGGAGGGGTTTCAGGGTGCGGGCTCTGGGAGGGAGTTTGGGAGCGGGAGGGGGCTCAGGGTTAGGCCAGTGGGTTGGGACGTGGGAGGGGTTTCAGGGTGCGAGCTCTGGGAGGGAGTTTGGGAGCGGGAGGGGGCTGAGGGTTAGGGCAGGGGGTTGGGACGTGGGAGGGGTTTCAGGGTGCGGGCTCTGGGAGGGAGTTTGGGAGCGGGAGGGGGCTCAGGGTTAGGGCAGGGGGTTGGGACGTGGGAGGGGTTTCAGGGTGCGGGCTCTGGGAGGGAGTTTGGGAGCAGGAGGGGGCTCAGGGTTAGGGCAGGGGGTTGGGACGTGGGAGGGGTTTCAGGGTGCAGGCTCTGTGAGGGAGTTTGGGAGCGGGAGGGGGCTCAGGGTTAGGGCAGGGGGTTGGGACGTGGGAGGGGTTTCAGGGTGCGGGCTCTGGGAGGGAGTTTGGGAGCGGGAGGGGGCTCAGGGTTAGGGCAGGGGGTTGGGGCGTGGGAGGGGTTTCAGGGTGCGGGCTCTGGGAGGGAGTTTGGGAGCGGGAGGGGGCTCAGGGTTAGGGCAGGGGGTTGGGACGTGGGAGGGGTTTCAGGGTGCGGGCTCTGGGAGGGAGTTTGGGAGCGGGAGGGGGCTCAGGGTTAGGGCAGGGGGTTGGGACGTGGGAGGGGTTTCAGGGTGCGGGCTCTGGGAGGGAGTTTGGGAGCTGGAGGGGGCTCAGGGTTAGGGTAGGGGGTTGGGACGTGGGAGGGGTTTCAGGGTGCGGGCTCTAGGAGGGAGTTTGGGAGCGGGAGGGGGCTCAGGGTTAGGGCAGGGGGTTGGGACCTGGGAGGGGTTTCAGGGTGCAGGCTCTGTGAAGGAATTTGGGAGTGGGAGGGGGCTCAAGGTTAGGGCAGGGGGTTGGGGCGTGGGTGGGGTTTCAGGGTGCGGGCTCTGGGAGGGAGTTTGGGAGCGGGAGGGTGCTCAGGGTTAGGGCAGGGCGTTGGGACGTGTGAGGGGTTTCAGGGTGCGAGCTCTAGGAGGGAGTTTGGGAGCGGGAGGGGGCTCAGGGTTAGGGCAGGGGGTTGGGGCGTGGGAGGGGTTTCAGGGTGCGGGCTCTGGGAGGGAGTTTGGGAGCGGGAGGGGGCTCAGGGTTAGGGCAGGGGGTTGGGACGTGGGAGGGGTTTCAGGGTGTGGGCTCTGGGAGGGAGTTTGTGAGCGGGAGGGGACTCAGGGTTAGGGCAGGGGGTTGGAACGTGGGAGGGGTTTCAGGGTGCGGGCTCTGGGAGGGAGTTTGGGAGCGGGAGGGGGCTCAGGGTTAGGGCAGGGGGTTGGGACCTGGGAGGGGTTTCAGGGTGCGGGCTCTGGGAGGGAGTTTGGGAGCGGGAGGGGGCTCAGGGTTAGGCCAGTGGGTTGGGACGTGGGAGGGGTTTCAGGTGCAGGCTCTGGGAGGGAGTTTGGGAGCGGGAGGGGGATCAGGGTTAGGGCAGGGGGTTGGGACGTGGGAGGGGTTTCAGGGTGCGGGCTCTGGGAGGGAGTTTGGGAGCGGGAGGGGGCTCAGGGTTAGGGCAGTGGGTTGGGACGTGGGAGAGGTTTCAGGGTGCGGGCTCTGGGAGGGAGTTTGGGAGCTGGAGGGGGCTCAGGGTTAGGGTAGGGGGTTGGGACGTGGGAGGGGTTTCAGGGTGCGGGCCCTGGGAGGGAGTTTGGGAGCGGGAGGGGGCTCAGGGTTAGGGCAGGGGGTTGGGACGTGGGAGGGGTTTCAGGGTGCAGGCTCTGGGAGGGAGTTTGGGAGCGGGAGGGGGCTCAGGGTTAGGGCAGGGCGTTGGGACGTGTGAGGGGTTTCAGGGTGCGAGCTCTAGGAGGGAGTTTGGGAGCGGGAGGGGGCTCAGGGTTAGGGCAGGGGGTTGGGACGTGGGAGGGGTTTCAGGGTGCGGGCTCTGGGAGGGAGTTTGGGAGCGGGAGGGGACTCAGGGTTAGGGCAGGGGGTTGGAACGTGGGAGGGGTTTCAGGGTGCGGGCTCTGGGAGGGAGTTTGGGAGCGGGAGGGGGCTCAGGGTTAGGGCAGGGGGTTGGGACTTGGGAGTGGTTTCAGGGTGCGGGCTCTGGGAGGTTGTTTGGGAGCGGGAGGGGGCTCAGGGTTAGGGCAGGGGGTTGGGACGTGGGAGGTGTTTCAGGGTGCGGGCTCTGGGAGGGAGTTTGGGAGCGGGAGGGGGCTCAGGGTTAGGGTAGGGTGTTGGGATGTGGGAGGGGTTTTGGGGTGTGGGCTCTGGGAGGGAGTTTGGGAGGGGGCTCAAGGTTAGGGCAAGGGGTTTGGACATGGGAGGGGTTTCAGGGTGCGGGCTCTGGGAGGGAGTTTGGGAGCGGAAGGGGCTCAGGGTTAGGGCAGGGGGTTGTGGCGTGGGAGGGGTTTCAGGGTGCGGGCTCTAGGAGGGAGTTTGGGAGCAGGCTCAGCGTTTGGGCAGGGCGTTGGGACATGGGTGAGATTTCGGGGTATAGGATCCGGGCAGTGCTAACCTTGGGCGGCTCCCTGCATGTAGCAACATGTCCCTCAGCTTCTCGGCAGAGATGCGGCTAGGCGGCCAATGGAAGCTGTGGAGCCGGGGCTTGAAGCAGGGCGGGGGCAGCATACAGAGTCCCCAGGGCTGTCCCTCCACCTAGGAGCGAAGGGACATGTTGTCGCTTCCAAGGAGCCTCATGGAGCCAGGTAGGGAGCCTGCCAACCCCCTGCCAAAGAGACTTTTAATGGCCCAGTCAGCAGTGCTTTCTGGAGCCGCCAGGGTCCCTTTCTGAGCAGGCGTTCCGGTCGAAAACCGGACACCATGGTTGTACCATGGGAGTTTAAACTTCTTCATCGCCTGGAGCACCTCTAGATGCACAGATGGACACCTCTGGCTCCCCCCTCAACACAGCATGCGACGCGTTGACAGTAGCCACTCTAAATCAGTTAATGCCTGTCCAGACAGAAGGATTGCACCCCAGAGGTTGTCTGTGATATGCAGGAGGTAGACACTGGTCCCTTCTGTCCAGAAACTCTATGAACTTATGAATTTAACTAAATCAGTGCAATATCTATGTGGTGAGAAACCCTAAGCGCATCCTGCTATACCAGGTGACTTGTGGAGATCATCCTCGAACTGAGGGATCACTTATGATGATGATACCAGATGGCTGATCAGTTTGATCATTTTTTTAGACATTTAGGCCCCATCCTCAAAGGTGTTTAGGAACCTAACTGCTATTGATTTCAAACCAAAATACCTTTGAAGGGCCATCTGGATACCTTGCCCTGCATCTTGTGTTGCCGTTTATAACCCCGCCCAGTACAACCCCAGAGGGTTGTGTTTTAGACCCACTCTGCACAGCTCTAAGTGATGGCACATGATGTCAGGCCCTTTGGTTTTTGTTTAAAAGTTCCCAGGAATTTATCAGCTGATTTCCAAAGATAAAAAGCAGCTGAAAATCAGTACCAAAAATTAACTTCGCAGTTAAAAAAGCAACAAATAGAGAAACATCAGGGTACTGAAAGTAAAAGCAGTTTAATGGTGTGGTTTATTTCATGAACTGCACATTAACTGTATGTACATAGAGGCGTGCGCCTGTGTGTCTTCCACTACATTGCCTTCTTTAACAGGCAGCTGTGGATTTACACTTCGACTGATTTATTATCAGCATAAACACATCAGCCAAATGTAATGGATTGGATTTTCTTAACATAATCAGTATTTTCATGTACTTGAGTGGTCCAAAATGTGGGTGTAAAATCAGTTAAAATCAAATAATATCATTGGTAAAACCCAGGAATTTTGGGGATAAAAATCAGTAAAACATGAAAACAAAGGGCCTTCCACGTTCCCCAGGGAGCTGCAGTCAGGATGAATGCCACTGTAACCCCCACACCTCCCGGGTGTGGTGTTCTGTCCCCTCTAGTGGCACCAAGCCCAATTAGAGATTGAGTTTGCTACAGCCTTACCTAAGAGCCATAAGAACATAAGAACGGCCATCCTGGGTCAGACCAAAAGTCCATCCAGCCCAGTATCCTGTCCACCAACAGTGGGCAATGCCAGATGCCCCGGAGTGAGTGGACCTAACAGGTAATGATCAAGTGATCTCTCTCCTGCCATCCATCGCCCCCCTCTGACAAACAGAGGCTAAGGACACCATTCCTTGCCCATCCTGGTTAATAGCCATGAATGGACTTCATCTCCATGAATTTATCCAGTTCTCTTTTAAACCCTGTTATAGTCCTAGCCTTCACAGCCTCCTCAGGCAAGGAGTTCCACAGGTTGACTGTGCGCTGTGTGAAGAAGAACTTCCTTTTGTTTTAAACCTGCTGCCCACTTATTTCATTGGGTGGCCCCTAGTTCTTCTATTATGGGAACAAGTAAATAACTTTTCCTTATTCACTTCCTCCACATCACTCATAATTTTATATACCTCTATCATATCCCCCCATTAGTCTCCTCTTTTCCAAGCTAAAAAGTCCTAGCCTCTTTCATTTCTCCTCATATGGGACCCGTTCCAGACCCCTAATCATTTTAGTTGCCCTTCTCTGAACCTTTTCTAATGCCAGTATATGTCCAATGCCAGCCATGTCACCTTTAGCTCATGCAGTAGAGGCTCATGCATTTAGCTTCAGAGGTCCCAGGTTGGCTCCACCCCGCCAACTACCTGTCACACCAAGAAAATGGAGAGGGGCATGGACTAGACCTGTGACCAGGAATGCACCTAGTGAACGCTACAGACGTTGGGATCTCCAGCTGGAGCCCATCAGTGCAGAGGGCAAAGCAAGGGCGGCGTGGGAAAGATTTCAAACTCTTCCAACAATGGAGAGAGGGCTGGCGGCAGAAAAACGCCCCCTCTTCCCCCCTTCCAAATACCGTGGCGCCAGCAGGGAGCCTCGGCTGGGAAGGGAGCCCTCCCCAAACCCTTCGCGCCCTGGGAGAGCACAGAGCAGATCCCTAGTTACCCTCCTGGGCTGGTTCCCGACAGCCACAGCTGGAGATCTCCGCTCCCCCCCCCCCCAAAAGAGCAGGTCTGGGGGAGGGATCCCACAGGTCTCCCCAAGGGGACTGGAGAAACTCCACTGCGCGCCCCGGCTAGCAGGAGTCGCTGGGAAGGGGAAGGCGAGGAGCGCAAGAGGAACGAGGCGGGGATCTGGGCCGAGGGCGAAGGGGAAGAGCCGGGAGGAGGAGGAGGAGGAGGAGGGGAGGAGATGGAGGGGAAGGGGAGAAGGAGGGAGGAGAGAGGAAGGGGGAGGAGAGGCGAGATTCAGGCTGGGAGAGACAACAGAAGGGTCCCTGTGCGCTGTGGGCGATGCGCCTCTTGGCCGTGGCCCTGGCCGCCCTGCTGGCCCAAGCGCCCACCCCAGGTAAGGAGCGGGGGGGGGGGGGGGGGAATCTCCGCACGGCTGCCCCCCCCCCCCAAAAACCTGCCTCCCCCCGGCAGCGGACCTCTGTCCCCCCGCGCTGGCTCTGGGGAAATCTCCATCTCGGGTTAAATAACTGGGGGGGCGGGGGGGGGCTTGCTCACGGAGAAGTTACAGCCCCTGTGCTTTGCTCCGCCGCCCCAAGACGCGCACCCCGGAGCCGGGCTGAATTCGGCCCGTTTCTTGGCAAGGTTTTTGTTCGAGCGCCCAGCCCAGCCCAGCCCAGCCCGGCGACCCGACTCCTGCCCCGGGACCCGCTTGTAACCCGAGCTGGGTCCCTGCGCTTTCGCAATCAGTTCTTCAGCGCTCGCTCTCGGGCCGGGGCCGCTTTTGCTCCGATCACTGCAGACCCTGGAAGCTGTTGCGGATACTCGGCCCTAAACTCCAGACAATGCGTCAACTTCATAAACAGAACCAGGAGGAAAAGGAAAAGACCCCGAAAGAGTTAAAACCCCAGCCCCAACACCCCCCTCCCCCATCCGATTGTATAGTTTGTGACAATTGTCACTTGATGTTTAACAGGGCAGGAACAACTACAGCTCACGGTATTTAAAAAACCCCAACACACCACCTTGTACAGTACTAAAGCTGCAGGAATTTTAAACCTCTCGTTTACTTTGAATTGGGTTTGCTGCTCACTTTTTGCATTTCAGCTTGGGCAATTGAAACTAGCCGTGTCATTTTGACTTCTCTACTCAACACAAATCTTGGTTGCTTCCTGCAGAGGGGGCGGGAGGACTTAATAAAAGATCATGTTTCCACTGAATTTAAGAAGAAACCATGAAAACATTTCTAATAATATTAGGCACTAACAGTGTCCCTTTGTCTTGTGTGGGACTGGAGGTGAATCTGTAGAAGTGAGAGATTTGGGGGACAATTTTCAAATGCATGTAGCATTTGATGTAGCAAGTGATGTAGCAGCCTAAGTCCAATGAGAAAGTCCACAGACTTTCAATGAAACTCAAAGTCCCTTTTGAAAATGGGACTTGGGCACGTTTGTGATTTTTACTGGTGACGTCTACTGCTTCCCAGACGGGGTTCACCTGGGCAGTGCTGATTAACAAGAATTAATATTCTGATGAGCTAGCACACCACTCCAAACCTGAACTTCAGAATTTGGGGTCTATTCCAAGGAGGGATTTTTGTTTGTCTGGCTGAGAGTTCTGTATCTGCATCTGCCTATCAAAGTTTTGAAGGATGAATGGAGGTTCAGGCCAATCTCTGGAGCTAGGCTGAGAAGTTTTCTTTGAGAGAGGGGCCTCCTTACTGTTGAAACTTACAAAAATCTCAGTTCAACTGAAAACATCTGGTTGCTTGTTGTGATCTTTCTTGCCATATGCTAATTATTTTCATTAATTATTTTATTATTGTCGCTCAGGAGTGTGAAAAAAGCTTCCCTGAGTGACATAAATTTGCTGGCACATGTGCACAGCGTTATGTCAGCGGCAGCTGCACAAACACTTTTACAGTGGCACAGCTACATCGGTACACCTGTGCCGCTGTAAGCTTGTAAGTGTAGACATGGCCTTAGCAGCAGGGGGAAATCTTTGCAAGATGTCCCTAGTGTAGACAGTCTTGCAACTAATCCACTATCCCAGGCTGCCTCCCAGAGAGCCAGAGAAAAAGGCGTTTGGGATATCCACGGGAGACAAATGAGACTCAAGCATCGACAGTTACAGCAGCCAGTTGTAAATAAAGCTAGAGCAGACAAAGGCCCTTGACAATTAGGAACGCTGCAATTCAGACAATTCAGACTGGCAATAAGGCGTACATTTTTAACAGTGAGTAACTAACCATTGGAACAATGGACCAAGGGTCATGGTAGATTCTCCATCACTGACATTTATTAAATCAAGATTGGATGTGTTTCTAAAAACTCTGGTCTAGGAATTATTGTGGAGCAGTTCTCTGGCAGGTATTATACAGGAGGTCAGACTAGATGATCACAGTGGTCTCTTCTGGCCTTGGAATCTATGAATGTATGAAACGAGTCCTGAATATTTGACTCATTGTTTCTTTTTTTACTTCTTCCATGTACTATAAATAGTTCCCTTCTCAGGCAGTGGTAACAGCAAGACTAAACTCTTGTGGTGAGCTCTGTCTGCGCTGCAGCATCATCCCTGCCACATAGTTTTCATTCCCTGCCTTCCCAAAATTTCTCCTCATTTGAAGCAGCAATTGTGTAAAGTTTGCGAACTCAGCACTGTGTATGCACGAGGGTCTGCTGCTCTCTAATTGATGGCGCATTCTCCTCTATTGGAAAGGAACCTGTTACAGGAGTATCCTTCACTTGGGGCTGACCCAAACCCACTGAAGTCAGTGGGAGGCCTTCCACTGTCTTCAATGGGCTTTGGATCAGAGCTTTCATTACCATATGTGTCTACATACAATATCCTCAGTTTCCCCAAATCTCCTACTGTTACAGCTACTATTCTGGCTCCACTGGTGCCCCACTGGCTCCATCAGTCACTATGTTTAAATACAGCATTACCTAACTCTGCTCGCAGCAGGATTAGCTGACATGGTGGTTAAAATGCCAGTGGCTTCGAATACATAAAGCTCTCCCTATTGCTACCCCCTCGGAGCAGGTCTGGTGATAGTAACAGCAGGAATTTGTAGGGAAAAGAGTCTGCCATGTAGTGCTTGGCCCAAATCCTACATGCTTACCCGTGCAACTGGTGCTCTAGAGTCCATGGGCTTTCTTGCTTGGTAGGGGTGAGCTGAATTTGATCATTTTCTTTGGAACAACCCCAAAACCTATCAAAAAGCCAAAGACTTGGACACGTGGACATAAAAAAGAAAAGAAAACTTTTATACTGGGGCCAATAATCAGGTAGAAGTGATCAGAGAAATTGGAGAAGCTGTATGAATTGCCTACGCTGGTCTCTGCCACCGGCAGTATCTGAACTCCTCTTTTATATACTCTGTTGCGTATTTTTTGGCATTGTGTGCTGTCTAGTTTTAAATTAGTCAAACATTGGTCTCTTACTCTGGGATACTAGGCCACAATTAGAGCTGGTCAGCGTTTTTTGAACAAAATGTTTACACATCAAAAAAGGACATCATAAAAATGGTTTGTCCTGAAAAATGTCAGGCCCTTTGAATAATTTCCAGTAACATTTTATAGGGTGTTCAACTGACTAAAAACCATGGTTTTGGTCAACCAAAAAATTCAAATATTTAATAACGGTTGATAAACATGTTATGAAAATTTAGAAAACCCCCTGATGTTTTTAATGAAACTAAATTTCTCATTTTTTGATCAGCATTATCCACAACCGTAAAGATCTTGTTTAGGGTGTAAGCTTTTTGAGACAGCAGGACTATTTTCACATCTCACTGCAAAGCACCCAGTTAGTGAACTGTTAGTGTTAGACAAATAAGTAATAAAACCATCATCGCCTCACTGCAAGAAAGCTTTTCCTGCTATTCAGCCTAAATTTCCTTTTCTTTATTGCAAGCCACTATTTCTACTCATAAATCGGCACAATCCGAAATAACCTCTCTCCTTGGGATTTACAACTTTCTGTGCTTATGGACAGTTATCATGATCCCTCAATTAATATCCCTGATCCAGACTATGCCTAGTTGGGTCATACATCTTCTTACAAATCAATTCAAATAAGATCCATTCAGTATTATGGGATAATAAGGATGATATTTTTATTTTCCTCTCATTTTCCTTTTTAAAATGGCCCTTATTTTTTAAAACAACCAACCAAGCACAACAAAGTAGAATGATCTATAAAAAAGGCCCAAAACAGTACAGGAATCCATGGTTTTACTGTAGTGTTTGGAGCCATTACTATAATAGTAGTACCTAGCTTTTCTCAGCTGTAGATCTCAAAGCATTTTACAAAGGAGGTCAGTATCATTACCCCCATGTTAGAGATGGGCAAATGGAGGCAGAAAGGGGACATGCTTTGCCCAAGGTCAGACAGCAGGCTGAACCACCAATAGAATTCACATCACCCGAGTCCTAATTCAGTGCTTGATTCCCTAAGCCACCCTACTTTTTGAACAAAGGGTCTTCTCTTAAGTATTTGTGATATGTAACACTTTATTTTAAGTCATAGCCTACTAAAGTAAAATATATAACCACAGCACAACACTCGGTTTCACAGCTTAGATGTGCCCATACAGAACTAGCACCTGTACTTCCAATACTCCTGCAACAGTAGATGGAAATACTTGACTTGCTTATTTTGAAGATAAGTATGTTTGTGTTTCAGGAGTTGATGTCAGACAAAATCCTCTACCAAATGCTCATCCTCTCTTGGTTAACCTGTTCCTTGCAGATGTGCTGAAAAAATAACTGGAAGGGAGAGAGCCATTCTCCCTTGGTTGCGTATATGCCATTATTGTTTGTACAAACAAGGCAGAGAGGCCAGAATAATACTTCACATTGTCAAAGTGCATTTCATCGTGAAGGACCCCAAAGTACTTTGCAGAGGGGATTGCAAAGACCACTTGTCTGCTGCTGAAATACAGCTACAACTAGGGTAGAGGGCAGCACACTATTCGATAACACATTGGAGACAATCTGTGGAACTCATTGCCGCAAGACAAGGTTGAGGCCAAGAGTTTTGTAGACTTCAAAAGTAGATCATAGATAATGAAAACATCTATAGTTACACTAGAAAGGAAGAAATAGGAAATAAGCTTTTATGCTCCAAGGTATAAGTCAAGCACTATCTGTCTGACAAGGTCAAGAAGCAATTGCCTGTATGTGTAGATATGCCATAACTATCTATTACAGGATATCTTCCACCTATCTCTGACGTTGGTACTGGCCACTGCTGGAGGCAGGATAGCGAATTAGACATAGCACTAGTCTGATCCAGTCTGGCAATTCCTGCATGGGGAAAGTTTTGAACACTAACCACAAGAACACTAGGGCAAATGCCTTGAAATGAATGTCATAGGCTCTTTAATATCCATGGAGAGCACTCAAGATTTCAGGGTTTAAAAGCTAATCAGAAAGTTTTTATAAACTCAACTGCACAGACCTCAATTTATCTGCCTCAGAGTTACCTGTTTGCTGATTCAGGTGCTTTTGTGCTGCCATGCATGGAAGATTCTCATGGTCCATTCTCTCTTTTGCAGATGTTTGCGAGGCTCTGAATGTGACAGTCTCGCCAGGACCGACAGTGCGATACGCCGAGGGAGACAACGCTACCCTTTATTGTCATGTTTCTCAAAAGAGACGGACAGACAACTTACTTGCTGTCCGATGGGTTTTTGCCCTCTCACCCACACAGGAGTACCTGATGATCAAAATGACTAAATTTGGGATTGTCCAGTACTATGGAAATTACACCCACCACTTCCACAAGCAACGACTTCGCCTTCTCAAAGAGAGACACGGAACAATGTACAAATTCCTAATTCTGAATCTCCGGCCAACGGATCAAGGCCATTATATATGCAAAGTCCAGGAAATTGGCAAGCACAGGAATAGGTGGACTGCATGGTCAAATGGCACAGCAGCTACCGAAGTAAAAGGTGAGGATGCATCTGATGCTACTGGGTCTGATCCTAACCTTTTTCTTGCTCGTTATAGTTAATTGTTCGTTTTCTCCCCGTGTCAAATTAATCCAGAAGATGCTTGAATTTAGGTTTTTTTTTAAAAATCATTTAGAAATAAATCATATAATACGTAGCTTCATAAATAATAATTATACCTCACAACTGAACAATTAAAGGCTGGACTTGAACATGTGTACAAATTCACCGCCGTAGATTTCTAGATCATTACGTAGCTGTTCAGCCACAATGATGATAGTTAACAATACTTTGCACTCATTCAAGCATAGGTCTCAGAGAACTTGCAAAAGGGACTAAACAATATTATCCCCATTTTAAACATGGAGAAACTGAGGCACAGAAAGAGTACATGATTTTCTAAACGTCATACAATGTGTCACTGTCTGCGCTTGGACTAGAAACTGGCTTTCCTGTGTCCCAGTCCTCCATTCTGCCTCTAGAAACCTCCAGAGAATAGATCTTCCTCATGAGATTGCTAGTCCCAGCTGGAAGTAGTTCAGGAGCAGTCTCTCTTATGCAGTTTCTGGATGTTCAGCTCTAGTCTTGGCCTGAAAGCAGAAAAGCACTGATTGGAATGTTCCAGAATTGCAGAGAAAGGTTGGGTTGAAGTCCAGCGTAAAAATGACCTGAGGTGTGCCTTCCAAATCCAGATCCCACGCTTACAGCTGCCCCCCGCTCTTAATAGCGGGCCATATCAAAGCCCCTGATACAAACACACCCAGACTTTGAGAAAGGGTTGTGTTCTGGATCTGGATTTCATAGACTGGTCTCACGTCAGAAGGCAGCTATGCCCAACATTGCAGTGTCAATGCTGGCTGCATCTGATAGACGGTCTCCTCAGAGATGTGGGTGTGTGGTAAAAGGAAGTATTGACTAAGTTCATTGGGGCCTGATCCAAAGACTACTGAAGTCAGTGGGAATCAGGACCTAAGTTACTGGAACTGAAGGGTGTGAATGCCTGCACGGCCTACGGGGGAATCACCAGCCCAGCACAGAAAAACCAGTTGGATGAAAACTCTAGGGTTCACCTCATGGAATTTCCTCCAGCCCTGCTGATGCTTGACTTGTTGGGTGGGTGTTTTTAAATTAAGAAGCAGCACTAAATATTTAGGAAAACTTATTCCTAATGAACTAGTATGTGTTTCTGGGAGGGAAATGAACCCGATTGCCCTCTTTCTTATACCAGTTTTAGACTGATGGAGCTCCACTGACTTCAGCAGAGTTCCTCCTGATTTACAACTGCTGTGAGATCAGAATCAGGCCCAAAGGTCTCATTTCGTTAATATCTTGTGCCAGAGAAACCTGAAGCATGTGTCCCATGTTGCTAGCTTCATAGTTCTAATTAAGCTTCCTATAGCATCTTTGTACTAATACACAGAGGGAGACCAACAGTGCAATAGACAATCTCTATTGATAGCTCATAGACATCACAAGTTTTTGCTTTGCTATCTCACAGCTAAAAGACAGAATATGAAAAATATATGATGAGAAATAAATAGCCGCTGCATTTTGCCTACTAATGTTTAAACCTGCCTTGATTAAAATTAGAGGATTAAAGTAATGTAATTAGCTGCAGTTATTAGGAGCTGTGAAAGCTCTTCCAAAGATCTAGAGTTGAAGTTCAGTTTGGCTCAGTACCAAATTGTATGAATGTGAATTTTTTCAAAAGTCATAATCTAAACCATACGCTCCTCTTGGGCCTGCGAAATTTGGCAAGATTTCCTCAAGATTATGTATGAGATTTTCCATGCTTCCTGTATGCAGCCAGCGAGACATAATGTGAGAAGAGTGACCTGATCTGAAATCTCAGATCCAAGCAACCATCACTTATTCTGGGGAATATACAGATCCAAATCTGGATCTGTTCTTTTCCTCTGGCTCCTAGTTAACTACCCCAGATCTTAATTCCCCGTTTTTGGAGCAGTTCAATGCTAGATTTGCATCTCCCTCTAGATGGTGTCCAAATATCTCTACTATTTTGGCATTTCTGCTTCAGGTCCTGGTCAAAATGTGAAAGGAAGCACAGAGAATGCAAATAGAAAAGGTACCAGGGGGCCGGGAGGAGGAGGGAAAAGAAGATTATCACACTTCCCCAGACCACAGAGAAAGCTCATGTTTAGTTTGAGTTTTGGCCAAGGGTATTTGTCTTAGTTTATCCAAGTGGTGTGTGTCCTCAAAGCAGGGCTCCACACTTCAGCATATCAACAGTGGAGTTCTGACCTTCCAACTGCAACTGGATTTCCTGTAGAACCTGACATGGGGCCTCATCCAACCCCCTGTGAAGTCCATGGTTGGACTCCCACCTATGTCAAAGAGCATTGGGTCATGCCCACCGACCCTCGTATTAAAATAAAAGCTCGTAGTGAATGGGTGAGAAGCCAAAGGAGAGAAGCAAAGGTGGTAAATGGTGACTTGTGAAAAGAACTGAGTTTTCACAGCCAGGAAAACAGATTGTAATCTACTGTTTAGGCTGCACTACACTGCCCCCTCTAGTGACTGGGGCAGAGGACCGAAGTCAAACAACAGCTACTGACTGGAGTCAGTCCTTTAGTCGAGTGATTGAGAATCTTGAATTTAGGGTCTGATGGTCAAATACCTGTGACAACTTCCGATGGTAGCCGTTACAAAATGATTGGTAATCATGGCCTTAAAAATCCACCTGTCCTGAAGGGGGAATTTTATTGGGAAACATGAAGTTCATGCATAAAAAAAGGACACTAACCCACTGCAGAGCAAGTGGAATCTTAAGATTCAAAATCTGTAAGAGGAATTCAACATAAATCAAGAGTCCGGCCCCAGAAATCATGAGATTTTAAAACAATCACATTCAAAAAAATACATTTTAGGTTCTTTATGTGCCTGCTGGTTTTTGAGTCACATTTTCCAGCTTTTCTCTGGAGGGCTAGAAATTCTCACAGCAAAAAAGAAAGCTGAGATTATCCAACAATCACAAGCCCCAAGGAGCTGGGGTTTTAGAGAGAAAAATGACCAAATATTGCGAGAATTGCAATAAAAGTCACAAGATTTAGCAACCCCAGATGTTCCAAATCTAATCCTGGAGCCAAGTCTCAAAAGTGACCCCCCCTTTTTTTTTTTTGCACTGGACTGAAGCAAATTGCTGGATCTGAGCATCTCCGGAACGTGGTGATCTACAAACTCGGGGTATTAGTCTTTGTAGCTCTGACTACATGTCAGGTGACTGGGGCCAGTCACAGTCTCTTTAATGACTCAGCTGTGTGCAATGCAACTTGACTGCATGTGTCATAACCTCATAGCCCTGCTGAACTGTCAGGCATCCAGCCCAGCACCAGTCAGGGTTCCTACTCTGGCTTTTGGCCAGCCACGGCGGTGCCGTGCCGAATCTCCTCCTCCCTTCCCACTACTCCTCCCAGCCCACATGAAAGAGCCAGCCACTGCTGAAAAGAAAGTGAGGAGGAGAGGTGGACAGCTGCCTCAGCCTCCCACCAATGGGCAACTAGGAAGCAGGCTGTGGGCAGTAGATGTGAAGAACTGGTGGCTCCAGGGCTGTGCTGGGGCATAGACACTAGGGCTGTGTCTAGTCACTGAGGCGATAGTGATGTGTAAGCAGGGCGTGGGGCACTGGAGCTGTGCAGGCCATCAAGGCTTTGGGCCGGACTGAGGTGGGCTCCTGGGCTGTGCACATCCAGTAGGAATGCTGGGTGAATATGGGCACTAGCCCTGGCTTCCCCTTGGCCCCTGGCACAAGCTGCCCCAACATCTCCTATCCCCAAGCACTGAAGTCCTCAAGGACAATGACTCCCAACCTCTCGTTCCCCTTGCTCCTTTCTGCATGAGGGTCCATTCCTCACTTCCTGTTGCCCCCCCTCAAATTCACACACTTCCCACTGGCCCTCCCATGCCACCCCCTGGACCCAGCCACCCTGCTCTACCAACTGCCCCCAAACTATCAGCTCTGGCTACCCTCTGGCCCTATCCGACCCTGTGCTTCCCCCAGCTCCCAGGCTCTGCCTCTTCCTCTCCAATCCAGCCACAGCGCAGTGTCACCCAGAGAGCTGCCTCAAAAGCCCTGCCCGTTTCCTTCTCTGCTTCTCATGCGCCAGCCCGAGGTTTCCAGCAGAGCCGGAGAATGTGTGTATTAAAGTAAACAGATCGGGGGGGCCTCGGGTACCAGCACTTGACAGTCCCTTTAATCAGTCAGAGCGGGCCCAGGCTCAATGAGAGTCGCCGTCCACACACGTGGGAAGCGGGAGAGCTGGGGCTCACTGCTGTGTAGTGGTCTGGGAAAGGAAGGGGAGTGTTGGCAAAAGCCTTGCTCTGAATTCCGTGCCGGGAGGGGCGCATTGCCAAGCAACCAGCACTCAGCAGCAAGCCAGAGAGAGGCCTCCGCGCCTGCTTGGCCAAACTGCGTCCACTGGGGATTTTTTTTAAACTGAACAAAGAGTTTTGCTCCTTGTGTGTGTGTTAATTAAACTCCGGGCTGGTGAAAGGGGCCACCCTCGGAGACTGGAGGCCTCTGTAGATCCTCTGCAGGAAACTCCATTACTGATGTCCTGCTCTCTCAGCAGACTGCTTAGCTCGGCAAAGCCCATGGCCAGCTCCCCCGCACCTGAGGGTTGCCACCCGTCCGATTTTTGGCTTCTGTGTCCAGGGGCCATTTCGGTTTTCACACCAGCCCCTGCTCAACTGGGGCCGCCTCCTACCTGCAGGCTGGCTCCTTGTCAGGCTGCAGCAGCTCCTGTCCCAGCCCTGGAGCAGAGGGAGCCCAGTTGGGGGAGGAGGAGGGAGGTGGGGATGATTCAGCGAGCAATGCAGGGAGAGGAAGGAATTGTGGGGCAGGGCCTTGGGGGAAGAGGCAGAGCAGGGAGCGGGGCCTCAGGGTCCGGTTGCCAGCAATTAGAAAGGTGGCAACTCTACTGCAGACTTGGGGGACAAGGGATGTAAAAGAGAATCTCAGCTTCCATTTCATAGATTGCAAGGCCAAAAAAGACTTATGAACATCCAGTGTAACCTCCTGTATAGCACAGGCCAAAAAGTCTTACAGCAGATCTTTTAGAAAAATATCCAGTCTTGATTTAAAAATGGTCAGTGATGCAGAATCCATCATGACCTTTGGTAAGTTGTGCCCATGCTTAATTATCCTCACTGTCAAAAACTCACACTTTATTTCCAGTCTGAATTTGTCTAGATTCAACTTCCAGCCATTGTATTGTGTTATGCCTTTTGCTGCTAGATGAAAGAGCCCATTATCAAATATTTGTTCCCTGTGGAGGTACTTCTAGACTATAATTAAATCACCCCTTAACCTTTTCTTTGTTAAGATAAATAGATTGAGCTTCTTGAGTCCATCACTATTAGGCAGGTTTTCTAAGCCTTTAATAATTCTCGTGGCTCTTCTTTGAACCCTCTCCAAGTTATCAACATCCTTCCTGAATTGTGGGCACCAGTATCCCAGCAACGGTCACACCAGTGCCAAATACAGAGGTAAAATAACCTTTCTGCTTCTACTCAAGATTCCCCTGTTTATGCATCCCAGGATCACATTAGCCTTTTTGGCCCTAGCATAGCACTGGGAGCTCATGCTCAGCAGAATTACTTTCTAGCCCATTCCCTTGCCAAGAGCCCGGACAATGTATCCAATGCTGCAAGCTCGCTGTCCATCCCTGGTTCTTCCCAATTATGCTAGGTTAGTCACCGCTCTTCACAGCCTCCCTTGTCTGGGCTATGTGGCTAGTAAAACCATGGCCATTGCTCTGGGGGCTATTGGGAGATGCTGGCTCAGTTGTCAGCTGTAGTGAGCAGCCCCCACCAGGCCCTCGCTGAGGGCACTGGGCTGCTGGAAACTCCCTAGTAGCTGTGGCCTGAGGCTTAGCCCACTCCTCTGCCAATGCAGTCCCTGCCCAGAGGGCAACTGGAGAGCAGGTGCAGCATCAGGGGCTGACTGAGCGCAGAGCTGATCCCAGCCCATAATCAACATTTTCTATTGCTTGCTTCTTCCTGTCCATTTCAGCTAGCCCAGCTGGAGTAATGCATTGTGGGCATCTCTGCTGGTGGGTTGTGAGGCGGGATAGGAAGGAGAGAGAAGTGTTTTAGCAGATCAGTTCAGGGATGTATGTGCTATCACAGTTCAGGGAAACTGTGCCTGTGTTCTCCCTTTATAGTCCAGCAAGGCCACAATAGGCTTCCAGTCCCTCATCATCACATATGTCTCTCTCTCCCGTCTAACCGGGGTTTTTCCAGACTGCATAGTTCTCTTTCTTATACAGTGATATTTCTAGCAAGACAGGCTGCTTAAGTAGGCCTGCTAGACTTCTCTCCTGAGATGGTTAACTATGTAAGTGCCCTCAGTTATAACTGTTTACCACACAGTTCTTTATAAGCAAGCACATTTATTCTTAAGGTGAAAGCACGACAGAGAAAACAATACAGAACCTATATCAGGGGTCTCAAAATCCAACCACCAGGAGGGCCACATGAGAACTCGTACGTGGGCCCGAGGGCCACATCACCCCCCGCACTGCCCCCGGCCCTGCCCCCCACTCTACCCTGCCCCTGTCCGCGGGGTGCAGCAGGGGGCTCAGGGCAGGGGGTTGGGGTGGAGAAGGAGTGTGGGTGCAGCAGGGGGATCAGGGCAGGGATCTGGGGTGCAGGAGGGGTGCAGGGTGCAGCAGGGGATCAGGACAGGGAGTTGGGGTGCAGGAGGGGTGTGGGGTGCAGCAGGGGATCAGGGCAGGGATCTGGGGTGCAGGAGGGGTGCAGGGTGCAGCAGGGGGATCAGGGCAGGGATCTGGGGTGCAGGAGGGGTGCGGGGTGCAGCGGGGGATCAGGGCAGGGAGTTGGGGTGCAGGAGGGAGTGAGGGGTGTGGCAGGGGGTTAAGGTGAAGGCAGAGGGCTCAGGGTAGGGAGTTGGGGTGCAGTGTGCAGGAGGGGTTTGGGTTCCGGCCTGGCGCCGCTTACCTGGAGCGGCTCCGGGGATGCAGGGGCACACACCGGGGCCAAGGTAGACTCCCTGCCTGCCCCAGCCCCAGGCCGCTCCGCTCTGGAAAGCAGCCAGCACCATGTCCCGGGGGAGGGGGAGCAGAGAGTTCCATGCACTGCTCTTGCCTGTGGGTACCTCCCATGAAGCTCCCATTGGCCGCTCCTGGCCACTGGGAGCTTCAAGGGAGGTACCCACAGACAAGAGCAGCGCGTGGAGCTCTCTGCCTCCCCGGCACCGCAGGGGCGTGGTGCCGGCTGCTTCCCAGAGCAGCGCAGGGCCCACAGCGCCATGGGGTTGGCAAATCCGCGGGCAAGATCCAAAGCCCTGAGGAGCCGGATCCAGCCCGCACGCTGTAGTTTGCCCATCCCTGGCCTGGAGGTAGGCTGGGAAGCGGGGAACTTGGTGGGCTGCAGGAAATAGCCCCGCGGGTCGCGTGTTTGAGACCCATATCCATCACCCAACCCCAGCCTCAGGTGCCGGCAGATGTCAGTTCTTCCAGCCATTCCCTAAGGATTGGGGCTCCCCTTGGACAGATGGGCCTCTCTGCTTGCTGGATCAGAAGGAAGATTCTGAGTCAGTTTAAACTCGGGCGGTTTAACCAAAAGACCTTTCTTTATCTACTGGTCTCTGATGACTCCAATTTGAACTGGAGTACGCAAGCCTCTCCAGGAGGTGGTACCTCGAGGTGCTACAACCTAAGAGAATTTGTCTAATCACGCCTCACTGCTCTTAGTTCCTAGAGGGCTGAAGTCACCTTCCCCCCTGGAATTATAGACAGTTGCCACCAGCTACTTAAACAACGTATGCACAAACCTCTTAGGACACAAAAACCCAATGATACCTAAACACAATACAGTAAGAGCTCCCAAAGACATGGCAGGAAATTGTCATGTGTTACATGCCCGTTCCATGAGTATGGGGCTTTGTGGAAGTGGGGATGAGCATGGCTGTAGGAGAAGAGGACAAACGGGTAGGATAGGTGGGGTGGAAGGAATGGGTGTAGAGATGCAAAAAAGGCAAATAAATAAAATTGCGAAGGGCCAGTTACATTGGGGTGCATGCTAAATGTATGGAGATATGCCTAGCTCATAGAACTGGAAGGATCTTGAAAGGTCATCGAGTCCAGTCCCCTGCCTTCACTAGCAGGACCAAGTACTGTCCCCGGACAGATTTTTACCCCATCCCTAAATGGCCCCCTCAAGGACTGAACTCACAACTCTGGGTTTAGCAAGCTAATGCTCAAACCACTGAGCTATCCCCCTCCTGCAAACCCTCCAGCCAACCCCCCAGCCCTTCTTCAGAGCAGTGTGATCATACAGTCATTTACAAGTGACGCATGGCTTAAAATTGGCCATAGCATTTCTGGCATGAATTTGGAAAACTTCAGGGATCTGCAGAGTATTATGAGGAATGCATCCAAATAATGGAGAACAAGATCAGCAGGAATGTAGGGCTAGCAGCAAGTCAAATACACGGTCATTTTTGTTCCTTATTCAACCAGCTCAGATTGTCAGGCCCTTTCTGCTTATGGAACATTTCTCCGCCCAGTTCACATAAGCCACTTGAACATAGCCTGGCCATTAAAGAGGTGTTCGTCTGTGTGTTTCACACATCGAACACTGGAATTTCCTGAATGCCTGCAAAACAGGCACACATGGATTCATGTGGAACACATGGATAGGGAATGAGGACATGTTCCGGGTAACTGGCAGCAGAACAAAGGACACTATAAAATATGGGCAGGCACCCTTGCAGACTGCTGCTCCGAATTGCTAATAGCCTCACATCATGATACCTGCAATATACAAACCTCTGAAAAGGCCTAAGTGACAGCTGTCAAGTTGCTGTTAACCGCTGGAATCTGAGGTTCAGATAAGTGTAATTCTTCCAGGGAAGAAGAAGGACAAATCTTGAAGTCTAGCCAGACGGTCAAACCCTGCTCTCTATATTTATAAGTACCGTTATAAGCAATGACAGGGAATCAAAGTATTGGTGGTACTCTGCCACATCCTACCCGTACCCCCAGCTCTGACCACATGCGAGATACCACTGTCCTCTCCTTTTCAGCCTCTCCTCCAGATACACTCCTGTGATGCATACAAGAAGCCACCCTACTAATAATTGGTTAGGCTAAGTAACAGTCAAGGATAGTTGATATTTATTTCATTTAAAAATAGATGTAATGTTTAGATGTCAGATGCTATTTATTCTTTTTTTTTTTTGGTGGGGGGGGGTTAAGTAAGCCCAAACCCCAAGTGATTTAGGCACTTTTGAATATTTCACCCCTGGCTTGCGAACTCGTTGGGGGCAGGGACTGTATCTTTATGTGTCGACAACATATGGATGTTAATAGATTGCAAATAATCGTAGTAACGCCATATCTCGGGGTAGGTTGTGCCACTCTTCAGCATATGACCCACTCTCTCCTTCCAATTCCACTTAGCCCAGGGCTACACTGGGGGGGGGGGTCGATCTACGATACGCAGCTTCAGCTACGTGAATAGCGTAGCTGAAGTCGGCGTATCGTAATCGACTTACCTGGCCATGAGGATGGCGGCGAGTCGATCGCTGCCCCTCCCCCGTTGACTCCGCTTCCACCTTTCGATGAGGTGGATTTCCGGAGCCGACGGGGAGCGCTTTCGGGGATCGATTAATCGCGTCTAAACGAGACGCAAAAAATCAATCCCCGAAAGATCGATTGCTACCCGCCGATCCGGCGGGTAGTGAAGACAAGCCCTTAGTGTTGCATGCTGTTTTTCAAATCAGTGTACACCATTGATTTAGATAGTGACATTAAAATAATCTCCAGTCCATTCCTTACACAGCATAATATCCACATCAAGATACTGCTTCCCCTTTACACACAGTAGCAGAGGGGAAGACTGGGCCCGAGTCATTAGCGCACAGGTGGGTCTGATGCCATTCCTTGAAAGTGCCATAGTTAAGGAATAATTTCCTCACAAGAAAGCCAGGCTGTGAGCCTTCCTATGACACTGTCTTCTTGGAAAAACGAAAATAAGAAAGAAAAACTTGTAGCACCTTAGAGACTAACAAATTTATTTCAGCATAAGCTTTCGTGGGTTAATACCCACTTCATCGGATGCATGGAATGAAATACACTGTAGACAGATATTTATACAGTCAGAGAAACATGATAAGGTCGAGGTGTATAGACCAATCTTAAGAGGCTAATTAGTTGAGAGGAACCATGACAGCAGGGGAAGAAAAAACTTTTGAAGTGATAAACAAGATGGTCACACAGGTGTGAATAAAGTTTTTTCTTCCCCTGCTGTCATGGTTCCTCTCAACTAATTAGCCTCTTAAGATTGGTCTATACACCTCAACCTTATCATGTTTCTCTGACTGTATAAATATCTGTCTACAGTGTATTTCATTCCATGCATCCGATGAAGTGGGTATTAACCCACGAAAGCTTATGCTGAAATAAATTTGTTAGAAAAACTTGTAGCACCTTAGAGACTTTCTTATTTTCGTTTTGCTGACACAGACTAACACGGCTACTACACTTAAACCTGTCTTCTTGGAGAGAATCTCCACCTCCCAGCAGTTTTATCAAAGTGTTGTTTAATCTTGACATTAGGAACAAAGCAGAATCCGAGAGAAGAGGTTATGAAAACAATGCAAGGTCCACACATGGCTCACACACAGAGTCCATAGTGAGCCTGCCTTACCCTACACACCCTAATCTCGGGTCTAGGTTCACCTTAGCTCAGCCTTGAAGGATTTTTTCTAGAAAGAGTTTTTGAGCTCTCTTCCTGGGCGCTCTCTCTCCCTTACTAATACAAAACCAGTTTGGTGAGCTCTGCAGAGGGTTGGAGCCAGAGCATCAAAGTGAATGGCTTCTTCCTGGTCCCTGGAGTGTGTATCAGGATACACACAGGCCCACCTCCTTTTGGCATAGGTGCTGGGGGTGCTACCGCACCCCCTGGCTGGAAGTGGTTTCTACAATATACAGGGTTGATAGTTTGGTTCAATGGCTCTCAGCACCCCAACTATAAACATTGTTTCAGCATCGATGTGCTTCTGGGTGCATTTTCTGCCAAACCTGCTTGTAAGTTAACTCAGTATATGCATGCCATAAATACAATAACCTGGTCAAGATACAATATTCATAAATTATAACCAGAGCTCCAAATCTGCCACAATGATAATTGCTACAGTAGCACTGAGAGGCCTGAGCTGAGATCAGGGCCCATTGGGCAAGGCATGGACATAGTACACAGCCCTTGTCCCAAAGAGCCTACAATCTAAACAGGAAAGATAAAGCATGGAAGAAGAAACAGGCATAGAGAGGTGACATAACTTGCCCAAGGTCACAGTGCAGAGCCAACCCGAGAACCATGGTTTCCTGACCCCCCTGCTAGTTCCCTGCCCGCTGGGCCATGCTGACATACTCCCAATGTAGTCTTTCAAATATAATCTTTCTTCAGGCAGTTTGGCTGTTGGCTGATGAACAGAGCATTAAGTGGCAAGCCATTAGAAAGCCATTCTCTGGAGAGCTAGGGCTAGAAAATGATATTCTATCACCAGATTGCAGTTTTGTTGGATTTTGTTTGCTGGCAATCAGTGAGTAGGCTCAGCTGGGATACTCTCTCACACGAGGTTAGCCAGAGTTGTGGCATGACTGCACAGCTGTTTGGGGAGCATGGTGAGATGCTGCCAGTCACAGCTTGGCGGTTCTAGCCCCGGCTGTGCGGCAGATGTATTCTGTGTCTTTGAACATGTCGCTTAGCCCCTCCCGGCTCCAGTTCACCTCTATGGAGAATGTAGTTCTGTGCAAAGAGCTGTCAGTGTCTTCTCTCATTATTTTCAAATCAGCTTCTTGCCCCTCAGGCAAGTCTGGAGTTCTTCAGTCATCTTGTGTCACAGTTCTCCCATCTGTAAAACTGACCTGGTGGTAGCACTCACTTGTGTAAGCGTGAGCAGTACTATTGTACAGATGGGAAGGCCAGCCCCTCAGCTGGAGTAGCTCCACTGAACTCATTGATGCTCTGGCCGTTTACACCAGCTGAGGATCTAGATCAGGCATCGGCAACCTTCGGCACGTGGCTCGCCAGGATAAGCCCCGTGGCGGGGTGGGTCGGTTTGTTTACTTGCCATGTCTGCTGGTTCGGCCGATCGCAGCTCCCACTGGCCATGGTTCACCGCTCCAGGCCAATGGGGGCTGCAAGAAACGGCACGGGCCGAGGGATGTGCTAGCCGCTGCTTCCCGCAGCCCCCATTGGCCTGGAGCGGCGAACCACAGCCAATGAGAGCCGCGATCAACTGAACCGGCAGACACAGCAAGTAAACAAACTGGCCCGGCCCACCAGGGGGCTTACCCTGGCGAGCAATGTGCCAAAGGTTGCCGATGCCTGATCTAGACCAACGTAAGAACTAAGTACACAGATGTGAACTGGTATTTCAGAGCCACTGAGGTCTGGTCGATAATGACCTCTCCCCAGGCATTCATGGACAGAGGACTATTCTCTCGGGATGGACTTCACCTGAGTAGGGAAGGAAATAGACTTCTAGGATGGAGGCTGGCACAACTGATCAAGAGAGCTTTAAACTAGGAATTTGGGGGAGACAGTAGGGAGATGTCCAGGTAATCTCCACGCCGGATTTTAACATTGAGAGGGAAGACAACGAAGTAAGAAAGGATATAGCCGGGGGTAGGAGAATGGACATAAGGAGGAAGGGCAGAGTGGATACTAGTCAAATAGGTCATACTGGTAGTACAATGTCCATACCAAATTGGGTAAAGAATGTGAGTGAGGCCAAACAGCAAAAATTAAGATGTTTGTACACCAATGCGAGGAGCCTAGGTAACAAAATAGAGGAATTAGAGCTACTGGTCCAGGAAGTGAAACCAGATATCATAGGAATAACCGAAACATGGTGGAATAGTAGTCATGACTGGAGTACAGGTATTGAAGGGTATGTGCTGTTTAGGAAAGATAGAAATAAAGGTAAAGGTGGGGGAGTAGCATTGTATATCAATGATGAGGTAGACTGTAAAGAAATAAAAAGTGATGGAATGGATAAGACAGAGTCTGTCTGGGCAAAAATCACATTGGGGAAGAAAACTACTAGAACCTCCCCTGGGATAGTGCTTGGGGTGTGCTATAGACCACCGGGATCTAATTTGGATATGGATAGAGACCTCTTTAATGTCTTTAAGGAAGTAAATACTAATGGGAACTGTGTGATCATGGGAGACTTCAACTTCCCAGATATAGATTGGAGAACAAGTGCTAGTAATAATAATAGGGCTCAGATTTTCCTAGATGTGATAGCTGATGAATTCCTTCATCAAGTAGTTGCTGAACCAACAAGGGGGGATGCCATTTTAGATTTGGTTTTGGTGAGTAGTGAGGACCTCATTGAAGAAATGGTTGTAGGAGACAACCTTGGCTCGAGTGATCATGAGCTAATTCAGTTCAAACTAAATGGAAGGATAAACAAAAATAAATCTGAGACTAGGGTTTTTGATTTCAAAAGGGCTAACTTTAATAAATTAAGGAAATTAGTTAGGGAAGTGGATTGGACTAAAGAATTTATGGACCTAAAGGCGGAGGAGGCCTGAGATTATTTCAAGTTAAAGTTTCAGAAGCTATCAGAAGCCTGTATCCCAAGAAAGGGGAAACAATTCATAGGCAGGGGTTTTAGACCAAGCTGGATGAGCAAGCATCTCAGAGAGGTGATTAAGAAAAAACAGAAAGCATACAAGGAGTGGAAGATGGGAGGGATCAGCAAAGACACCTACCTTATTGAGGTCAGAGCATGTAGGGATAAAGTGAGACAGGCTAAAAGGCATGTAGAACTGGACCTTGCAAAGGGAATTAAAACCAATAGTAAAAGGTTTTATAGCCATATAAATAGGAAGAAAACAAAGAAAGAAGAAGTGGGACCGCTAAACACTGAGGATGGAGTGGAGGTTAAGGATAATCTAGGCATGGCCCAATATCTAAACAAATACTTTGCCTCAGTCTTTAATGAGGCTAATGAGGAGCTTAGGAATAGTGGCAGCATGACAAATGGGAATAAGGATGTGGGGGTAGATATTACCATATCCGAGGTAGAAGCCAAACTTGAACAGCTTAGTGAGAGTAAATCAGGCGGCCCAGATAATCTTCATCCAAGAATACTAAAGGAACTGGCACATGAAATTGCAAGCCCATTAGCAAAAATTTTTAATGAATCTCTAAACTCAGGGGTTGTACCGTTTGACTGGAGAATAGCTAATATAGTTCCTATTTTTAAGAAAGGGAAAAAAAGTGACCCAGGTAACTACAGGCCTGTTAGTTTGACATCTGTAGTATGCAAGGTCTTGGAAAAATTTTTGAAGGAGAAAGTAGTTAAGGACCTTGAGGTCAATGGCAATTGGGACAAATTACAACATGGTTTTACAAAAGGTAGATCGTGCCAAACCAACTTCATCTCCTTCTTGGAGAAAGTAACAGATTAAAGGAAATGCAGTGGATCTAATCTACCTCGATTTCAGTAAGGCATTTGATACAGTACCACATGAGGAATTATTGGTTAAATTGGAAAAGATGGGGATCAATATGAAAATTGAGAGGTGGATAAGGAACTGGTTAAAGGGGAGACTACAGTGGGTCATACTGAAAGGTGAACTGTCAGGTTGGAGGGAGGTTACTAGTGGAGTTCCTCAAGGTTCAGTTTTGGGACCAATTTTATTTAATCTTTTTATTACTGACCTCGGCACCAAAAGTGGGAGTGTGCTAATAAAGTTTGCAGATGACACAAAGTTGGGAGGTATTACCAATTCAGAAAAGGATCGGGATATCCTACAGGAAGATCTGGATGACCGTGTAAACTGGAGTAATAGTAATAGGATGAAATTTAATAGTGAGAAGTGTAAGGTTATGCATTTAGGGATTAATAACAAGAATTTTAGTTATAAGCTGGGGACGCATCAGTTGGAAGTAACGGAAGAGGAGAAGGACCTCGGAGTCCTGGTTGATCACAGGATGACTATGAGTCGCCAATGTGATGTGGCTGTGAAAAAAGCTAATGCGGTCTTGGGATGCATTAGGCGAGGTATTTCTAGTAGAGATAAGGAGGTGTTAGTACCGTTATACAAGGCATTGGTGAGACCTCATTTGGAATACTGTGTGCAGTTCTGGTCTCCCATGTTTAAGAAGGATGAATTCAAACTGGAACAGGTACAAAGAAGGGCCACTAGGATGATCCGAGGAATGGAAAACCTGTCGTATGAAAGGAGACTCAAGGAGCTTGGTTTGTTTACCTTAACCAAAAGAAGGCTGAGGGGAGATATGATTGCTCTCTTTAAATATATCAGAGGGATAAATACCAGGGAGGGAGAGGAATTATTTCAGCTCAGTACCAATGTGGACACAAGAACAAATGGATATAAACTGGCCATCAGGAAGTTTAGACTTGAAATTAGACGAAGGTTTCTAACCATCAGAGGAGTGAAGTTCTGGAACAGCCTTCCAAGGGAAGCAGTGGGGGCAAAAGACCTATCTGGCTTCAAGATTAAGCTAGATACATTTATGGAGGGGGTGGTTTTATGGGATAACATGATCTTAGTCAAAGGTCAATTAATTGCCATCAGTGGTAAATAGGACCAATGGTCAATGATGGGATGTTAGAAGTTACTGCAGAGAACTTTTTCCTGGGTGTCTGGCTGGTGAGTCTTGCCCACATGCTCGGGGTTCAGCTGATCGCCATATTTGGGGTCGGGAAGGAATTTTCCTCCAGGGTAGATTGGCAGAAGCCCTGGAGGTTTTTTGCCTTCCTCTGCAGCATGGGGCACGGGTCACTTACCAGAGGATTCTCTGCATCTTGAAGTCTTTAAACCATGATTTGAGGACTTCAATAGCTGAGACATAGGTGAGAGGATTATTGCAGGAGTGGGTGGGTGAGATTCTGTGGCCTGCATTGTGCAGGAGGTCAGACTAGATGATCATAATGGTCCCTTCTGACCTTAAAGTCTATGAGTCTATGAGCTCTGCTACATGCTTCCTGGGTGAGCTGTGGCAAGTCACGACATTTCACTGTGCTTCAGTTACTGTTTCTGCAGAGCAGAGGTGAGGTTGGCCTGGCTCCGTCGGGAGTGGTACCGTATGGAAGGGTTTGCACGTGCAGAAAACAGAAACTTGTAATTGAAATAAACGTTAGGGGGCTTCTAACACCCAGCCCAGAGCTCATTGTGATGGACTGAATGGGTGCGTGTCACAGGGTGGCTGGCTCATTAAGGGAGATGGGCCTCAGTCCACCTGCGACAGGCTTAACTCACCTCCCCAGGTGGGGAGAATGAAGGTCATGTGACTAGTGGGTCAGGTGACCAAATCAGGTGTCTTATAAAGGAGAGCCCTGAGGCGCTGCTAACACTCCAGCATGGCGTGCCAGACATGACAGACTCCTGGGAGGCTGTAGCTGGCTGAGGAAGCAGATGCAGGCAGTAAAGGGACAGTGTGAACGATAACCCAATACCGGGAAGGTGGGCTGGGGACTCCTGACTCAAGGTCAGGAAACTGTTAGAACCGTGGAACCAATGGCCAGCTGGCCGTGTGGGGTATTGTGTGTATAGACTGAATAGGATGGGTCCCTTCCCGAAGAGTTCTATTTTAAAAGGATATAGACCGGGCGGGTTAGTGAGGAGCCTTGTGAGAGAGGGAAACTGAGGCAGAGTGCTGCAGAGCCACCCCAGGCCATGGATGTGTGTGTGCTGAGGTGGCAGCTACCCTAGTACAATGCTTTTGTAGGAACTGCAGGAGAGTCCTATTCACCAGGACTGTCATGGCCCAGAAATACTTGGGAGAGTCCTGGCTGTTCAGGGGACTATGGAGTCAGCTGTGGAGCGAGGCTAACCCTGCAGTGACTTCTTTAGCTTTGAATGTGGCTAGAACAATTGTCACATTATTGTACACTGTCATGATGAAAAGGCTCCTAACTTGGTCAAATCCAAGTCAGTTTTCTCAGGAACTTTTCAAAGCACGTCTCCTCTGGGAGGCTATTTTACCCCTGGTGTTTTAGCATGAGACCTGTTATTTATTTTTGTTAATATAGATGTAACTGGGAAACTAATTATGTTTTTCTCTTCTCCTTGTTGGCTTACAAACTTTTTCAGACTAGTTCACTTTGGGAGAGAGACGAGCAGGGGCGGCTCTCACAATTTTGCCGCCCCAAGCAGTCCCCGCTCCCGACGCAGGCAGTCCCAGTTCGTGGCGGCAAGGGGAGAGCGGCGGACCTGTCGCCCCATTGCCACCGCAGCGGGTGAGAATGGGGCGGCAGTCTGAGTCCTGTGGGGGCAATTCGGCGGCGGGAAGAGCGGACCTGCCGCCGAATTGCCGCCGCGGGACTCGGACTGCCGCCCCATTCTCGATGCCGCCCCAAGCACCAGCTTGGAAAGCTCATGCCTGGAGCCGGCCCTGGAGACGGGGTTTGGAAAAGTACAGCCCCCAAGACAGAACTTTTGGAGAGTTCTGACCAAAGCAAGGCATCAGAATGGAAATATTTATATACAGCCTCAGTGACAGGGTTTGTTGCCATACTCCGCCTACCTCACAGAGCTGTTGCACAGCTTGATCAAGTCGTATTTCTCATGCAGTCTGAGATCCATATGTAAGCAGAGTCAGTCAGGGTAACAACACTTTATTCTTCCTGCCCCAATAACAGAGAAACTGGGGCTCCCACAGCAGTCAAGGTGACCATTTGGGCGAGCGGTCCATCATGCTTTGCAGGGTGGGTGTGTCCATGCAAACAAGATTAGCCCCTGACATCCCTTTCCACAACTCACCACCAGATGTCAGGGTAGAGCTCATCCTGACTCTGCTTACACATACTTAAAAATCACTTGTCACCGTGCAATACGGTGACCAGATGTCCCGATTATATAGGGATAGTACCGATATTCAGGGCTTTGTCTTATATAGGCACCTATTAACCCCCACCCTCATCCTGATTTTTCACACTTGCTGTCTGGTCATCCTACTGTGCAATTGCCTGGTGGGCCAGATTGACCTGATCCCCACAGAAAAAAGGGGGATGAAGGAAGAAGAAAAAGAGAAGCCGCGAGAATGTAGAAGTAGTTATAAAAGGGGCATGTCAGTATTTACTTTATCATCTACACCCAAATCTTTAGTCCCATTTCCCCATAAATTCTCTTACCTCTTAGGCAAGTCCCCACTTTCCTATGAAAGCAGGCCTCAGCCTGTGCCCACAAGCACAAGGTAATTGCCTCTCCTTCTGTCCATTTCTGGTGCTTCTTGCCCGTTGGCTTTCCTCCAACATCCCAGTGTCTTCTTAGGTGTTACCTCTTCTCCTCCCCTCTGGAATGAGCTGGGGCTGGTTTATATAGTCCCCAGGCCCTTCCCACTCCCAGCAGCCTCTGAGAGGACTAGATAACTGGAGTCAACTGCTCAGTCCCCCCCCCCATGACAGTTCACTCTGCCACAGCACCAGATCAGTCAAACATATTGCTATAAACGAATCAGTCTTTATCTCCTGTCATAATCCAAGGTGGGACAGAGCTGCAGGCTGCCAGCTCATTCTGTTATATATATAATAATAATATAAATGGAGATATGCCAATCTCCTAGAACTGGAACGACCTTGAAAAGTCATCGAGTCCAGTCCCCTGCCTTCACTAGCAGGACCAAGCACTGTCCCCTGACAGATTATTTTTTTTGCCCCAGATCCCTAAGTGGCCCCCTCAAGGATTGAACTCACAATCCTGGGTTTAGTAGGGTAATGCTCAAACCACTGAGCTATCCCTCTCCTCCAAGCATTATTGAGTGTCTTCCTCATGTAACCCCAGGACTCGGTCTGGCGCGCTCCCTGCCACTTCTACGAGAGTGGCAGATATTTGGTGCCAAAAAGGATCAAGTCTTGCCAAGAGACATGCTGCCATTTTATAATTCAGTTGTCTCAGCATCAGAGATGAACATTCTGTTGGACAGAATGGGTGAAGTCCTGACCCCATTGAAGTCAATGGTAGACTTCAATGGAGAGAGAATTTCACCCCACGTACATTGTCATTATACCGTGTTTATTTGTCCTTAACAGTGATTTCATCGAAAGCTTCAGAAGATCCCACTTTTGAGAAAACCCATGAGGCCTGGAAGTTTTTTGAAGGTAAAGATACATTTAACATTATCACTTGTTTACATGCAGTTTCTCATTAAGACTCTGGCTGTAGTTGTATTGTGGTAGCAACCAAGAGCCCTGTTTGGAGTCAGAGCCCTATTGTGCTAAGTGCTGTACAAAGACAGGCTGCTCCCAGAGTGCTTACCGTCAAGTACTTAGATTTTCAGAAAGCCTTTGACAAGGTCCCTCACCAAAAGCTCTTACGCAAAGTAAGCGATCATGGGATAAGCAGGAAGGTCCTCCCATGGACTGGTAACTGGTTAAAAGATAGGAAACAAAGGGCAGGAATAAATGGTCAGTTTTCAGAATAGAGAGAGATAGATAGTGGTGTCCCCCAGGGGTCTGTCCTGAGCCCAGTCCTATTCAACATATTCATAAATGATCTGGAAAAAGGGGTAAACAGTGAGGTAGCAAAATTTTCAGATGATACAAAACTACTCAAGATAGTTAAGTCCCAGGCAGACTGAGAAAAGCTACAAAAGGATCTCTCAAAACTGGGTGACTGGGCAACAAAATGGCAGATGAAATTCCATGGTGATAAATGCAAATTAAATTAAACTATACTAAATTAGCTGTTACCACTCAAGAAAGAACTTGGAGTCATTGTGGATAGTTCTCTGGAAACATCCACTCAATGTGCAGGGGCCGTCAAAAAAGCAAACAGAATGATGGGAATCATTAAGAAAGGGATAGATAATATGACAGAAAATATCATATTGCCTCTATATAAATCCATGGTACGCCCACATCTTGAATACTGCATGCAGATGTAGTCGTCCCATCTCAAAAAAGATATTGGAAAAGGTTCAGAAAAGGGCAACAAAAATTATTAGGGGTATGGAACGGCTGCCATATGAGGAGAGGTTAAAAAGACTGGGACTTTTCAGTTTGGAAAAGAGACGACTAAGGGGGGATATGATAGAGGTCTATAAAATCATGATTGATGTGGAGAAAGTAAATAAGAAAGTGTTATGTACCCCTTCTCAGAACACAAGAACTAGGGGTCACTAAATGAAATTAATGGGCAGCACATTTAAAACAAACAAAAGGAAGTATTTTTTAACACAACGCACAGTCAACCTGTGGAACTCCTTGCCAGAGGATGTTGTGAAGGCCAAGACTATAAAGGGGTTAAAAAAGAACTAGATAAGTTCATGGAGGATAGGTCCATCAATGGCAGTTAGCCAGGATGAACAGGGATGGTGTCCCTAGCCTCTGTTTGCCAGAAGCTGGGAATGAGCGACAGGCGATGGATCACTTGATGTTTACCTGTTCTATTAATTCCCTCTGGGGCACCTGGCATTGGCCACTGTCGGTGGACAGGATACAGGGCTAGATGGACCTTTGGTCTGACCCAGTATGGCCATTCTTATGTTATATTCTTATGTTACAGAGTGTGGGAACCAGACAGGGAAAGGTCTCCATTTCACCAAGTTCTCATTGTGACGGTGTACCCCATAAAGCTTTATGGGGAGAGGCTTATAAATGTATACATGATGTAACTGGAATATGTTTTATGCTACATGTGCCATGTAACATATCTCTGTGAAAGTTATGACCTACTGAATCTATTCCTCCTGTTTGTATGCATGTATCATTGTTGTAGTTGGAGTTATGAATATTGGTTTTATATTTGCTGGTTTTGTACATAGCCTTTGTAAGAGCCTGGAATCATGTCTTGAGAAAGGTATGTGCATGTAAAGAGACCAATCAAGAAACCCTTACACAGACAATAGGAGGTGTAGACCCCAATCCACATCTGTGCCTGGTCAGGAATGCAACTGGCTGGACTGGTTAGGGTGCATGGACAGGTGACTTGCCCATGTGATCCCAAAACTCCAGGGTAAGATGATGCTACACAAGGAGTGGGGGAAAGGCTATAAAAGCCCTTGGAAGACCCCTCCATGTGGTCTTCAGCTGGCTAAAGAGAGAGGCTCTCCACCCCCCAAGGACATACCTGAGAGAGACTGAACAAAGGACAAAGACACTAGGGGTTGTGAGCGATTGCTGGACCCAGGCTAGTTCTACAGCCTGTGAAAAGGAAAAGGCTCAAATCTGGTGAGGCTTTTATCTGTGTTAAGTTTGAGTAGACATAGACGTGCGTGTTTTATTTTATTTTACTTAGTAATTCACTTTGTTCTGTCTGTCACTACTTGGAATCACTTAAATCCTACTTTCTGTACTTATTAAAATCACTGTTTACTTATTAAGTTACCTGGAGTGCGAGTTGGTACCTGGGGAGGGCAAACAGCTGTGCATACCTTTCTATCTTTGAAATAGAAGGCGAACTATTTATGAGTTTACCCTGTATAAGCTTTATACAGGCTAAAACGGATTTATTAAGGGTTTGAACCTCATTGGGAGTTGGGCACCTGGGTGTCAAAGGCAAGAGCGCTTCCAGGAGCCTTACAGTTGTTAGGGGACTTGGTTTGGACCTGGGTCTGTGTTTGCAGCAGATCAGTGGAATCTGGCTCAAAGCAGACAGGATTCGGGAGTCCCAAGCTGGAAAAGGCCTGGAAGCAGAGGCAGAAGTAGCCTTGGCACACCAGGTGGCAGCACCAAGGTGGTTTCTGTGCTCCCAACCCATCACACTCATACCACTGGGTTTTCTTTTTAAGACCATTAGGGAACTAATTGGTATCTGGCCTGTAGGCAAGACAGCCATGCAAACATGGGACTCAATCCAGCCTGGTGCTGATCACCTCTTAAGACATGCCAAGCTTCCTCATCTTCCAGTGACTTCAGTGGAGACTGGCTGAGTGAGTTTAGCACTTCCGGGACACGCAGCAGTACTCTGTAGTAACAAGCCAAGCAAATGATGCCTGGTCTGTAGCATGACAACCTATCTCCCTAAGCAAAGAACCTCCCAAGCCCTAAGAAAGCACCCGTTCCGTGCAGTCCGTTTGTTCAGGACCTGGGATGCCATTACACAGTTAGTTCTTCAAATGTGTGCATGTGAACCTTGACCCCTACATTTTTAGGAGTCTGGCCTGCAGCCTTCATACATCACTTTGCCAGTGTGTGTCTTTGGCGCTTTCTTCTCGCTCCAGAAGAATATGGATTGCACTTTTGCAGCGAGACACCCCATGTGGGGTTCTTGGACTGCACTTGTACCTGATAATACCACACCTTTGGTGAGATGATCAAACAGCTGTTGAAATGTTAATTATCAAGAGCCAAGCTGAGTAATTCTCTGCTTGCCTTTCAGACCTGTACGTATATGCAGTGTTTGTGTGCTCCATCGGCATCATCAGCGTCCTCCTTTTTACACTTGTCATTCTCTGCCAGTCACTGCTGAACAAGAAAAGATCCAGAGGTGAGTGACAGACAAGGGTCAGCCCATTGGCGGAGGGTGGGGGGATTGGATTGTAGAAGAGAACATCAAAAACATGAGAAGGCAGCAGATGATGCAGAGAGAGGAGACCAAAAGAAAAATCAGCTTTCCTTGAAGTTACAAATAAAGTCCGCCAGCTTCAAAAGTGGAAAAAAATCCAAATTATTTTCTGCCAAAATTCTGAACAATTTGTACTGACATTTTTCAGGGAATAATTTTGATTTAAAAAAAAAATCAAAGAAAGAAAAGCCATTTTCATTTTGCTTGGCACTGAAATTTGCTTCACTTTGGTTTTCAGAACAAAACAAATGTTTGATGAACCAATTTTTTTGTTTTGATTTTTTCATCAATACCCTCCTGAATTTTGTTGAATCAGACTTTTTGCAACTTAAACTGCTCCCCCCCCGCCACACACACACACTCCATTTTAACTAAAAAAATGCATCCAGTGCTAGCTAACGTCTAGGTAAAAAAACCCCTTTGTTTGAAGAGATGTGTGCAGAGGGTGTGTCCCGGGCGGGGGGGGGGGGGGGAAGACTTGCCCTAAATCTGTAAATTGTGTAGACAGGGCTGTAGTGCCTGCTTGTTCAGAGAAAGCAGGCCAGTTTCTCCCCTCAGGATCCAGCCCCACCACTCACTTGGTAGCAGTGGGCAGCGGCTATCTCCCCTTTTGTTTTCCCAGTTATTACCTCAGACTTCTACTCCGTAGTCTTAAAAATAGGAGACATCACCAATGTTAATACTGCTTCCACCACCACCAAAGGATCACTCTGTTCTGAAGGCTGTTTAGTATCAGCAAGTGTGAGGAAGAAGTGAACTTAGCTAGTGATTTTCTCTGTGGTGCATCAGGCAGAAGAGAATCCATCTTGTTATCTTGTGCTGGCTCTTGAGGACTAACATGTTTGTGTCAGTAAGGAAGGCCCTTGTGACTCAAAGATATACACAGAACAGACATGTCGGGGAAAAGAGAGATAATTTATACAGCTAATCTTGTCTGACCATAAGCACATTTCAAGCTGGGGCTGCCTTTTACAGGTGGAACACCTAACCAAGTTGCTTTGCTTCTTGATTGATAGTTTCACAGAGTTTGAGGCCTGAATCGACCATTAGATCAACTAGTCGGACCTCTCTATATCACAGGCCATTTCATTTCACTCAGCTACTCCTGTGCTGAGCCCAAAGATCCTACTCCGACCAAAGCATTTCAATACTCAGAAGACTACACTGTGTGCCACAGGCAGAGAACAGGAGAGAGACCGAGGTGCCACCAGTATCCAAATCAATCAGGTTTCATAGGAATAGCAACCAAGAGAAACATGCAGTACTTTTCCTACCACTTCAGAGTGTGGAAGAATCTCTGTACCAAGACAGCAACAAAACACTAACTTAAATGTTTTGTAACAACAAGTCACACGGATAAGCCACAAGCACTGGGGCCATGGGGCTAACCACACTGATTTATTCTAGCTGATCTTCAAGGAACATCGGGCCAGATGTTGCTCCCAATTCTGTTTATTGACACTGGTATAACTGAATGAGCAGCCTCGAGAAAAGCCCTCTCTTGAGCTAGAGCTAATGCGGGTTGGGTGCTGGCCTGTGTAATTCCTTCTGTGTGTGTGTGAAAGCTAAGTCTTTCCTAGGCTGCCCTAGAATGAAATGAATGGCAGGCTGAATTCAACTTTTATTTAAATCTTGACCATCATCCAGCAAGAAGCGCCAGCATTACGATTCTGGGTTGGATGGGTGAACCTTAGCCGGGAGAGACTCTCAGGATGCTACGTTTTGATCACTGGCAATATTGTTAGGGCAAGTGTCTGCTCAAGCCAGCGCCCCATAAACATGCATTCGCCTGAGTCCACATTGAGGAGTCACTTTTGGCTTTGCCTCTAGCCCTGGGCAGCATTCAGCTGTGCTAGCCCTAGAGCAGAGCAGGAACCAGCCTGCCTCGGAGAATCACAGCTTGGTCCTTTGCTCGGTGGAGATATAGTCTGCACCACCACTATGCCCAGCCCAGCTTAATCCCCCTGGTATGCTGGCTCAGCTGAGGTGTGGAGCAGGGCGGAACCCAGCCACTCCCTGCCCACCTGCACAGGAGCTGGAGTAGCAATGCCATGGAAGCGCCTTTCCCTACTCATGCTGTGACACGGGTAGCAAGCACAGGGGAGTGAGGGGCTCCTTACGTCCCCTGCATGGGCATGTACCACGGGTCACATTCTGGCCCCTTCCCATTGAATCACAAATCTGCCTTTTCTCATTCAACAACTGCCCTCTCCCTTTGAAATTCGCATGCAGAACACAACACCAATAGCCACCTTTAATTGGCTTCCCCAACTCCCCCAATAACACCGGGTGATATGATCTGCTTACCTTCTCTGGGTCCTTGTGCTCCACACCTCAGCTTCCCCGTCTGGGACAGGCTTCTTCACGATGGGCCCTTCCAGTCAAATCATGCAACTCAGCCCATCTTCCAGCTGGGAACAAACAGAAAGGCCAACAAAACAGTCATGCAGCAATATCACACTGGGTCTTCAGCCGGGCTTCAGGCTCAGTAGTCCTGCCACCCCACATCTCAGGACTGTCACACCTCCATCCTCTGGGACCTTGTAGAGGGTCCCAGGCCCTCCCTTCCTCTCCTGTGGGTCCCAGTCCAAGGACCCGATAGCAACAAAGAAGATCCAAGTGCTCCTTGCTTCACCTCCCTGAACTACTGCCTACCTTGGCCTATCTCACAGCTTTTCCTGTAACCCTTTTCTGGTCAGTCAGTCTGTCTCCTATGCCCACGATGGGTGGTCCAGCCCATGCCAGATTCTCTGTCTTTTCCCCAGCCCCTTAGCTGATTCACCCACTAGCTTCCTGCAAGCCTTTTATACCTAACTTTGGAGAGCCCTTCCTTGCTCCTGTCGTCACTCAGGACTCTCCTGACCCCCATGCTTCTTCTTATAGGAGCCTCACACCCAGGCTACCATGTCATGATCACCTGACGCAAGCCCATCACCTGGCAGGTGGATAAATAGCCACAGGTGAGGCTGAACCCAACTCCCTTAAAAGTCCAGTCCACCTTGTGACAATGAGCAACTCGTATAATGATGTACAGCAGGTGAAACCAGTAGATGTCTGTGGTGTCAGTGTGAAAAACCTGACCAGAGTTGTGGTTAGCCTCATGGCACTAATGTGAAAACGTGTAAGACTGGGGCTAATTCATCCCAGGTTTAACTCACTGAACTCAGTGGAGTTGTGTCATATCTCCCTTCAGCCTAACCAAAAGAAGGCTGAGGGGAGATATGATTGTTCTTTATAAATATATCAAGGGATAAATACCAGGGAGGGAAGGGAATTATTTAAGATCAATACTAATGTGGACACAAGAACAAATGGATATAAACTGGCCATCAAGAAGTTTAGAGTTGAAATTAGACAAAGGTTTCTAACCATCAGAGGAGTGAAGTTCTGGAACAGCAGTGGGGGCAAAAGACATATCTGCCTTCAAGACTAAGCTTGATAAGTGTATGGAGGGAATGGTATGATGGGATTGCCTAATTTGGCAATTAATTGATCTTTGACTATTAGTAGTAAATATGCCCAATGGCCTCTGATGGGATGTTAGATGGGGTGGGATCTGAGTTACTACAGAGAATTCTTTCCTCAGTGTCTGGCTGGTGAGTCTTGCCTACGTGCTCAGGGTTTAGCTGATCACCATATTTGGAGTCGGGAACGAATTTTCCTCCAGGGCAGATTGGCAGAGGCCCTGGGGTTTTTTCGCCTTCCTCTGCAGCATGGGGCACGGATCACTTGCTGGCGGATTCTCTGCACCTTGAAATCTTTAAACCATGATTTGAGGACTTCAATAGTTCAGACATAGGTTAGGGGTTTATTACAGGAGTGGGTGGGTGAGATTCTGTGGCCTGTGTTGTGCACGAGGTCAGACTAGATGATTATAGTGGTCCCTTCTGACCTTAAAGTCTGTGACTATGAAATTGGCCCATCATGCAGAGTAGCAACTTGTGCACTTCAAAAGCCCTGTGTGTCTTTGGTAAAGACTGAAGTCCACTCTCTAATCACAGGACAAGTCACAACGGTCTAGAGTTCTCCAGATAGCCCCCTGATATGAAGGGCTGAATGATCTCCTCTAGGCCACTAAACTCTCATCTAGAGCTGTTCAAAAATTTTCCTCAAAACTGTTTTTTGAGTGACTGCTTTCCTCAAAAAATTTCAACATTTCATTAAAAATCTGAATACCTGATAACCATAACATTTTTGGTTTTCAACCAAAACCCAAAATATTTTGACCAAAAACTGAAATATTTAATTCAAAATGCTGCCACAGTGCCTTCATTGGAGTTGTAGTTTTGATGCCTTATGCTCCCATTCTTCTCAATTGGCTGGCTTATCATACCAGACTACATCTCCCATGAGGTACCATGGCCAGGGACTCCTATGATGCACCCCTCCCTTCACCAAAAGGGAGGAAAGTAATGCCTAATGGAAGATGTAGTCAGTCAAAGAGCCTGGCCCATACAGGAGAATGGGGGCATAAGAGACCCAAACTACAACTCCCATGAGGCACTGAGGAGCCATTTTGAACCACAATATTTTGGGTATTGGCTGAAATATTTCAGTTTTTGATATTTTGCTGAAAAGTCAAACATTTTGTTTGAGGAAAAAATGTATTTTCTGACCAGTCCTAATTATATCATGTCAGCCACCAAACAGCTGCCAAGTAGTAACAACTTTTGATGACCACAGACCTGAACTAGATTAGATTTGGGGACCTTGCTGTAGTTTAGCATGACCAATCCCTTGAGTCATCAGCTTTCCTTTTAGTGCACACACCCTGATCAGAGATGTGGGCTAGATGGGCCCCAGCCTTACGCAGTCATTCAGGGGATCCGGGGGGAATATGCCAAATAAGACCAGGCATCCTGGTTCAGGGCATGGGGAGGAGAATGGGGGCTGTATGCCCAACCTGCCCCCCTGCAAGTGGACAAGACGAATCAGAGCCCCACATGCCAGCCAGCAGAGCTTGCCCCACAGAAGGGTGTCTACGAGGCAATATCTCCTCAGTTCCTCCTGGAGGGCGGGGGCGCACCACTGGCTCAGGGCTGAAAGAGGGATCGGATCACAAGGACATCCAGAGTTAGAATAATTAATGCTAAAAAAATAGTTTTGTAAGCGATATAAAGCCTCATGCTTCAGGGCCTAAGCCAGTCTGATGATACCTTCCCAGGGGGCAGGTCATCCCACATCTGCTACTGCGGGGTTCTTACACCAGCCTCTGCAGCACTGGCAGGGACAGGATATTGGACTTTGGCTGCTGATCCCATCTGGCAATGCCTCTGTGCCTAAAGCCATGACCTAGCTGTATGTTAAGAACTACATCAGCTCCTGTGGGCGAACGGTTTATTTTTCATTTCAGGCTTTCGGAAAGATACATTTTTAAAAATGAAGTTTGGGGACAGAATGCAGAACTGAAGCACCACGAGAGTATCAAAAGCTTTTAAGTCTGATGCTCAGCCTTTAGTGGCTCTCCTTAGCCTGCTCCTTGGCTGGGCTGAGCACTGGAATTTGAGTGGCTCTGCACTTCGGCAGCAGCTTCCTAGCTTTGTTTGCTACGTTCGTTCTCCGTTAGAATACAATCTCATTCAAGTTCAAATATGTTCTGATTTGCAACATAATGCATGGTTATAGCTGGCAGCTTTCCGGTGGTAAAAAGTTGGCATCTATACCTTTCCCGGAGTGGCTATGCCATTCTGCTGTGTCTCTTTGTAGCGCAAAAATCCTGGATATGTGAAGCCACATTTCTTTATTTATTGCTGTTGTTTTTTTCTTTAACAGTGAAGCATTATCTGGTGAAAAGTCCCCAGAACAGGTATGAGGATGCACTTCTGTTTATTATAAGCTGTTGTACCAATCTTGTTTTATTTTCACTAGGAGCTCCAAAGAAGATGCATAAAATTTCAGAAAGTGCCTAAGTGAAAGTCAGTGGGACGTAGGTTCCTAAATCTCTTAGGCAGTTTTGAAAATCATACCCAATGTCTTTTGCATGGGATGTGAGTAAAGCACCCAGCATTCTGCTGTGTACTGTGTAAATAATAAATAATGGTGGTGACAATGATGATGATGATGTGACTGCTTCTATCCTCAGACATATATTGATGACATCCAGCTCTGGATTTCACACATCTCAAAGCTCAGCTGTTCTCATCTCTAGCACAGAATGCATGGCAAAGGCACACAAACATAGTTGCCTCCTGCCTTTGACTCCTTCAGCAAGATCCCATTGAGCAAATGAGACTTTACTGAAAGCAGAAACAGCCCAGTGGTAATCAAAGACACACAAGCCAGAGGCCTGTACTGTTACCATGGCCAGCTTAGAAAAGACCATCATAGTCTGATATGGTTATAAAAGTCAGTGAATCACGGAGAGGGACAGTGATCGAAACGGGACATGCTTAGATGAAAAGAACTCTGCAGGGGTCTGCAAGTCGCCTGGAAAGGTCATGGGATGACATGACAATGAGCGGAATGCTTATTGAAGTGGAAGGGAATGTTTATAGCTGAGCTCATTGAAATGTGTTTTGATTGGTTAATGTTAATGGCCGAGGTCACTGCCTCCTTTGGGACATTGTTTATTTGGGAGTTACTAACTGAGACAAGGGAACAATGCGGGTGGGTGGATTGGAAGGGGTGAGCCCCTGGTTGAAGCTGGGTAAAGTCAGTGTGGCTATGCTGGGGGTGAACACGATCCCTCAACTCTGGATTGCAGGAGGATGTCCTCTAGGAGATGGAACAGAGACTGCATCCTGATATTCCTGTTTTTGTATGCCACAAGTACACACCCGTGCCTAGGGCCACAGGCATGAACCTCCAAAACAAATTCTCAGGGGCTGGGTCTCCCAATCAGAGAGCATTATAGGCTCATTCCAGCATGGGCTCTCACTGCTGATGGTCAGCTGGTGTGCCACCAGATGGTAGTGCCACCAGCTAGCCATGGTATTCCCTTCCTGTCCACTAGAGGACAACACTACCATGTATTTCCTCCTCCTTAAGAAGGCACTTAATCCCCAGTGCATAAAGACTCTGAGCTGTTCCAGCAGAAGGCCTGCTTGGCATGTGCACAATTCCATGCTAGACATCAGAAGGGAGAGGGAAGGCATGAAATGCATTCCAGTGTGACCAGACCATCGGTCTTTGCTGGGATTTGAACCATCAACCTTGCTGGAGTAAAAACTGGAAAAATCTGTTTGGCCTCTCTGGCACCAAACTTGACGTGTCTGTGTGCAGCAGTTGGTTTGTTAACAGTTTAACAACACGTAAAGTCAGCACTGAATTTAAAAAAGGAGAGCTGAGCTCTTACAGATCTTCCCCGTGGGAGAGCAGGGCCAGGACTTGTGCACAGATAACTTTACTGCTCCTGTAAATATTTGTGCTGTTGTGCCCACCGCAGGGTTCCTAACACCGGGGAGCAGCCTTTGCAATCACGACATTCCTATTCCTGTTTACTTTTACCCTCTACAGCAACTGTGACTTTTAGCATTAGACACAGGGTGAGATTTTCAAGAGTTGTTTAGGAGCACAAGTCCCACTGATTTGTGCCCCTAAGTTTCTTTTGAAAATCCCACCCTGAGACCTACTTACAACCTCAGATGGGAGTTATAGTGGTGGTACTCCATTAGCTTCAGTGGAGTTACTCTTGATTTTGCAGCTTCATAGATTTGGGGGCGGGGGAGGGGGGTGAGGAGTCAAACTGCTTAAGTGACTTAGGAACCTAAGACTCAGCAGCTCTTAAATCACTTAAGGTCAGATTTTAAAGTTATTTGGCACCTAACACCCATTAATTTCAATAGGAATTAGGCACCTAAATGCCTTTACAAATCTGGCCCTGTCAGACTAAGATGAGGGGAGGAATAGTTCAGTGGTTTGCGCATTGGCCTACTAAACGCAGGGTTGTGAGTTCAATCCTTGAGGGGGCCACTTAGGGATCTGGGGCAAAAATCTGTCAGGGGACAGTACTTGGTCCTGCTAGTGAAAGCAGGGGACTGGACTCAATGACCTTTCAAGGTCCTTCCAGTTCTAGGAGATTGGTGTATCTCCATTTATTTATTTTATTTAACCATTTCTGATCATCTAGTCTGAGCTCCGGCATAGCACAGGCCAGCGATTTTTATTAATGATTCGTGCATACAGCTTAGTAACTTGTGGTTGAGCTGGAGCAGATCTCTGAGAAGGATATCCCATCTTTATTTAAAGACTCCTAAGACTGGAGAGAATCCACCAGGTCCCTTGGTAAGCTGCTGCAGTGGTTAATTATTCTGCACAGCTGTGAGGGCAGAAGTCCAGTTTTCAGATCGTATTAATCACCGATTCCCAACTCTTGGGTTTCCTGAACTATAAATAATACTGGAACTAAAGTAAAAACAAAAAATGACACTATGTCATATGACCAGCCAGGCCCAGAAGCAGATGCTTCGTATCAGTGCAAAGAAAGCAGAGGTTTGCAGCTTTCCAGGGACATAAAGCATTTGTTTCTAGCCCTTGTAGTCTGAACAATGTTGGACCTCAAATCTATCACTAGTCCCTCGGTCTAGTAGTGCTTTTTGGCTCTGGTCCTGGACTAAGTATAGCATATCCCAGATCCTGCCAGTATAATGTTCAATCCCCTCTAATGGGATAATTATTGCATTCATGCAGAGCAACCTACCCTACATTGAGCCCTAAATGAATTCACAATAAGGCAATTGATAGTTCAAGAAGAGTCAATGCAGCCCAAGGCTTTGATGTTACTCTTTGAATGACCTCTATTCTGTGACCCTCCCAGTCACTGCAACTGCAGTATGGATTCAGAAGAGACAGCTCAGCAGTTCCATCGTTCCCTTCACTGATGATTGCTGCTTGTTTCTGTTTTGAAACTAGCAGCTCAGATGAAGCAGGAAGGGAAAAAAAAATGAAAATAGATCAGTGGAGCACACAAAGAAAGGAGAAAATTAAACCACTTGAAAAAGCCCACAAGTGCGGAGAGACAAAAATAAGACTATGGTAGTTAGATACAAAGCCTAGGGAAGTCATGGAGTCTGCCGTCCCGCCCGTGCCTGGTGTAGCAGAGATAATATTGTAAAAATCAAATAGCAAACACATATAACTGAACTGGGGAGAGGGGGATGGAATCACAGCAAACAAAAACTGCGGGAGGAAACAGGATTAAAATCAGCAAGCTCTAGCATTTTTAGTCTGAGGCCCTGATCTGGCAAACACTTATCTGAAACACAAAATGACTTAGATGGGGAAGTGTGGTGCAGAGATTAAGGCCCAGATCCTCAGAAAAGGTATTTAGGATCCTAATTTCCATTCTGATCAATGGAATTTAGGATCTGGAATATCTTTGAGGATATGAGCTCAAACTTGCCCAAGGTCATCCAAGGAGTCTGTGACAGGGTGGGGAATTGAACTTAGATCTCCTGAGTCCCACAGTAGCACCCTAAACTCTAGGCCAGCCTTCTTTTCTGAGCCAGAACCAAACAACTAGTCTTCCCCTTGGAAACGCCTCCATCTCACCCCCATTGGGATAGTATAGCTTCTGCTTCAAATCCACATGCAAATTTCATGGCTTGGTCCAATCTCTAGCTATCCTGCAGCAATCTGGAGGAAGGAGAGTACTTGACCAAAGCAAACACAGAAGTGGTGCTTCCTTGACATTAATGTGGATAGTAAAAGCCTAAAACTCAGCACGTTGCCAGCTCTCCCAAGAGTCTGAAATGCAGAAACACAGTGCCTTGATGTTCAACATCAATAACAGACCCACAAATCACCCTCTCTCTCAGTGCTCTAATCTTAAGACAACTTGCATGCCTATTTTTTTTCCAAATTCTTTGTTTTCCTTTGCTCTCTAAAAGACCATTAGATCCTATGAGGAAAGCACAATGTGACCTGAAGTACAAACCAGGAGGTGGGGGGCGGCCATGGGGGGAATCCCAAGATTAAAAAAGAATCTTCCCTTTTAACTCTGGACAAGAGAAGCAAGACAAAGACACAGTGTTTCTGAGCCAAGGAGCCTTTATGAATCTCCTTGTTTAGTTTGAGGAATGAGCTTCTAAGACTGCAAGTGCAATTATTGTATCTTCTGGTGCTAGTTAACCCTGCACAATCCCTGCATTTATAATTAAAGGGCAAGCCACAAATAAGTTTCTCAGTGGTTTCTCTTTAAAGTGGCAAAGCAGGAATAATAATGAATGCACCTAATTGACATTAAGCCCTTTCCAATTGCTGCGCTTAATTGGCCAAGATCAGGATAATCATATTTTTAAACCGTGTTTATGCTCTAACAACCCTTTCACTGTAGAAGAATTTTAAAACAATCAAATCCCCTTTTCATTATGGTTTGATCTTTCCTTTTTTGCATTTTGCTCGATTGGTCAAAATAGGCTGTTCAGTTGCATTTCCTGTTGTTGGGTTTTTTGGGTCAGTTTCCCTTTGTGGTTTTCATGCGGTAACCAATTGCTGGTGGTGTTTAGATTCACAATAGTGCAGGGGAACTTTTAAATTACTTCTGCCCTCAAACTTAGTTTGCATAACTGAAATTAATTTCCAAAATCACAAAAAACATTGAACATTCACTTTTACAAAACCTCTTTTTAAAATAAACCTACACTTTGGGCTAAATAGTCCAGCCATGACATCCATCAAAACCAGTGAACCAGATTCTATTCTGAGGGATGCATGTGTAAATCCAAAGTACTTCTGCTGATGGCAATGGCATTACCCCAGCTTTACAGCTGTATAAAATGAGTATCTGGCCTGATTTCTGTTACTCTTGATTAGACAATGTGACTGCCTCTTCATCAAGCTTAGTTGTAAAAGCATTGGGATGAATAGATTGTAGTGTTGTTATTAATGATTATTGTGGTGGCTATGAGCTCCAGGTATGGCCCATGACCCCATTGTGCTAGGTGCTGCACAAACAGAACAAACAGACGGTCCCTGACCCAATCAGCTTACATGCCTGAATACTTTCATACATATTCAAACCAGGAAGGACTGCTCTAATCCTGGCTTTCAGAGCTGATAATCACGCTGGCAAAGCAAAGAGAGCTCTGTGGGACTTATAGGCTGCTGAAACATAGTGGCCCAACTGCAGAGGTCCTCTTTCTGCAGGTGTGTTTATGACATGCCATATCTATCATATTCCCCCAAACCAACTAGTGCTCATTAGCACAGACACCCTACAGAACTCTAGGTGCTTCGGTTACAGACTAGGGGCTGACGTTAAGTATGTTTGTTCTTTTTTAAGGCATTTTCTGATCAAATGAAAACTGGGGCCTGCTCATTAGTCATGTTGAGCACTGTAACAAAGTTCCTCCTCTATCTTGGTGGGTCCTGCGCTTATTGATGGATTTTGCTCACCTCAGAGATCTTCCCCTCTGGTAGAACCCACAGTCCAGGTCAACTCCTCCTGTGTCTGATCAGGAGTTTGGAGGGAACCCGGGCCCGCCCTCTACTCCGGGTTCCAGCCCAGGGCCCTGTGGACTATAGCTGTCTAGAGTGCCTCCTGGAACAGCTGCACGACAGCTACAACTCCCTGGGCTACTTCCCCATGGACTCCTCCCAACACCTTCTTTATCCTCACCACAGGACCTTTCTTCTGCTGTCTGATAATGCTTGTAGTCCTCCAGCCGTACGCCGTCTTACTCTCAGCTCCTAGTGCCTCTTGCTCCCAGCTCCTCGCATGCACACCACAAACTGAAGTGAGCTCTTTTTTAAACTCAGGTGCCCTGATTAGCCAGCCTGTCCTAACCAATTGTAGCAGTTTCTTCTTAATTGGCTCCAGGTGTCTTAATTAGCTTACATGTCTTAATTGTTCTAGCAGGTTCCTGATTGCTCTAGTGCAGTCCCTGCTCTGGCCACTCAGGGAACAGAAAACTATTCATCCAGTGGCCAGTATATTTGCCTTCTACCAGACTTCTGTACCCCACTCGTCTGGGTCTGTCACAGCACCCACAAGTCCTGTTGAAGTAGAGACGATTCAGCATATCTTGGGAGGCTCTTAACACCATTCAGGACTAGGCCCATAATGATGCTAGTAAATGGCTTAAGAGTAAGCATAGAAATTCATGACTTTACCTGTCGGGGCTTCAGTCATTCTGACGCCTTCTGTGACTGCAGACTCATGTGTCTCCAGATACTGAACCAAATTCTTCTCTCAGTTCCAAAAGTTCACAGGGTAGATGGTCCACTGGTTAAGGTGTTAATCAGATACCTGGTGTCAAGACCTTATGTTGCCACAAACTTTCTATCTGGCTTGGGCAAGTCACGTAGGCCCAGATCCTTCAATTCCTAGATCTTCCAACTACCTAACTCCCTTTGAAATCACTGGGCCTTAGTCTCTGTGTGCCTGTGGTCCCCATGAGAAAAACAGCACTTTCCTATCTCCCAGGGAGGGTTACAAATTGCAACATGTGCAGATACTGTAGTTCTTGGGTCATGTAAGTATCTTAGCTAAGGTACAATTGCTATTGAAATGAACCTGTGTCGAAATCTGGCCATGTGGACACTGCACTTCCTGTGTTAGCCAGAGCAGATGAAGCTACAAGTCTATCAACCATATAGCCTGTGCGCTAGACAAGGAGTGGGGCCTGGTGGAGTGGGACAGATGTTACAAAGCATTGTTATAGATTTTCAAAACGTTTTGAAGTCAGAATCCAAGTCATTTGCCAGGGACCATGAAACATTGTTTGTTTGTGTGAAAACAATCGGTTGGAACGCGTGACTGCACAGATTTCAGCCTTGCCGTAACCATCCCCTTTCCCTTCTCTTTGCTTTCCAGCTCAGGCGAGACGGTCACCAGTGTGACAAGTCTGTCCCTGCTACAGCCCAAAAAAGTAAAGAAAAAGAAAGAGACGGCTGAGCAACCCCCAGCTATCCCAGCGAAAGGTACGAGGCAACTAACAGCCCACAGAGCTGTATTTCCGCCAAGGGGTGTGATTGAGCAGGGAGGGCAAGGAGTTGGGAGCCAGGACTCCTGGGTTCTATCTTGGCCTCTACCAGTCACTGCATGAGCTAGGCCAAATTAATTCATGTCTCCGTGCCTCTGATTTCCCACATGACGAATAGGGGCCCTACATACCTAGAGTGTTTCCCACGGGTGCTGTGATGTGTAACCAATATTTGTGAAGGGCTTTGGGCCCACATCCTGAAATGTATTTAGGTGCCTAACTCCCATTCATAGGCGCTTAAATGCCTTAGAGGCTCTGAGCCTTATAATCCTCGCTGGCAAGGCAGTGGAGAGAGGGGATTTGTTATCTGAGATCTGTTCGGGCACGTCATGCTGTTTAGACCTGTTTATACATCTAGGGCCAGACTGTCAAGTGCTCAGCACCCCGGTAGGGGCCAGGTTTTCAGATGTGCCCGCCTCCCCTCAGCTCCCATTGTGAGATTTAATGGGCAGATTTTCAAAAGAAAATGCACCCGGCATGCTGAACTCCTTCGAAAATCCTGCCTGGGTTGTAGAGACTGAGCATTTGAAAGTCCAGTCCTCAGGGCCTCATTTTCAAAGGGGGTTTTAACATAACCTCCAACTCCATGCACGCAGACCCCTGCATGTGGCTTTCTGAGCACCAGTGCCTGTATCGTGCAAGGGGTGCAGTTTCCCTGGGTATCATGAGCACGTGTGCGTCATAGCACTCAGAGACGCATGGGCACGTCTCTCTACACACAAACGAGGACCATGCTTTGAAAATTGTGCTCTTTCTATGTTACAGGTTTAAATAACAATTGTGCTTCACACTTCAAGACTTACGTGTGGGTTTTTTGCTGCTGTTGCTAACCTGCTATGAATCCAGGTGTATAACTGCTGATGCACATGCTAAAAGTAATCCCAAATTGCATTATGTGAAGTAATCTCTTGATATTTATTTTTATAGCTCCAATAGCCAATACTTTTCAGAAACCTAAGCTGTTGAAACCTCAAAGAAAAATTATCCTGGTGAGTAGTCATTTTATATAACTTTATTTTCTCCTGTATTCTTTTCTCTCAATATAATTTTGGCAGTATTGCTAACATCCAGTGTCCAGAAAGTTGTGAGATCGGCTTAAAAGTCAAGAGGTCATACACTTTGGATATTTCACCCAGGGCTGGCTCTAACGTTTTTGCTGCCCCAAGCAAAAAAACCAAACAAAACCCATGCGCTGCCCCGCTGAAACAACCCCCCCCCAACACCCGCGGACACAACGCCCCCCCTGAGCGCTGCTGCCCCGCCAAAACAATCCCCCACCCGCCGAAATAATCTCCCACCCACCGAAACAACCACCCCCTCCCCAACGACCGCCTCTTTCACCCAAAGCACCAGCAGGGAGCGCGGCATGCCCGCGGCCCTGCTCCCCCGGCCGGTGCACCAGCAGGGAGGGCACATTGCCCGTGGCCCCGCTACCCCAGCCGGGGCGTCGGCGCAGAAGAGTGTTTTTTTAATTAAAAAAACAAAACAAAAACAAAAAAACCCTGCGCGCCACCCCGCCCGAAGGTGCCACCCCAAGCATGTGCTTGGTCGGCTGGTGCCTGGAGCCGGCCCTGATTTCACCTTTGTCTTCTGGTGTCTGAGCCTTTAGCTTACACTTGGGTCTTGTCAAGCTTTTCTCTGCAATCATAAGGGCTAGAAATGTAATTTTTTTTAAAATGAAAGCTGAGATTGAGTCTCACATGCCTCCAAGAGCTGGGGCTTTGAGACAAATACCAGATAGCACAAAACTTGATAGATGGCAACGTTGGTTTGAGTGTTTTCTAATATAAAATGTAGGGCCTGATTTTGCTCCAAACTGGGGAAATCAGGCGTAACAAAGGTAAGTGAAGTTACCCATCTGTAAAGCTAGGGTAAGTGAAAAGAAAACTTCCAAGGCAGTTGGTGAATCACAGCTGATGCCACTGCCTGGCATGCTGACTAATGCTGTCTCATTATTTCCTTGTACTCCCGTCAGTCTGTCTGTAGCCATCAGTTGTCACTTGTCTTATACTTAGATTGTCAACTCTTGGGGGCAGAGACTGTCTTTGTCCGGTTTTTCTACAGCACCTAGCACAATGGGGTCTTGGTCTCATGGTTAGTCTGCAGGCTCAAATGATCAAGAACATAAGAACGGCCAGACTGGGTCAGACCAAAGGTCCATCTAGCCTAGTATCCTGTCTTCTGACAGTGGCCAGTGCCAGGTGCCCCAGAGGGAATGAACAGAACAGGGAATCATCAAGTGATCCATCCCCTGTTGTCCACTCCCAGCTTCTGCCAAACAGAGGCTTAGGGACACCTAGCACATGGGGGTTGCATCCGTGACCATCTTGGCTAATAGCCATTGATGGACCAAGCCTCCAGCAAGCCAAGCAGACTGACATTTTTCACTGTTGCTAACAAATCAATACCCTAGCAGGGCATTAGGGGCACTATGTCCCCAAAGCTTCTGTTTAATGGCTTTGCTTTCAGATGAGAGAATTGAAACTGGGTACCTGATTGTCAGTGGTTGTTCAGTGTTCCATGCCCCTTCATGCACGAATGGGTGCTAACCGTGGTGTCCTGGCCTAATTCCAATTGGGTTCATTAACATCCTGCCAGGTAAGAGTTCCTGGAAAGGCTGTCGCTTTCCTCCCCAGAAGGGGCACATTTCACTGGTGGGTGTGAAGTTTGCAAAGTGCATGAAAGGAATTATATAAATACAGGTTATTACACCATCCAAATGCTTTGTGCATAGAACATTGAGGTCAGAGAGTAAAACACTCAAAATCATGAGACTGCTGCTACCCTATAGACTATGCGATATAAATACACAGTGTTAATTACTATTATCCTTATTTATTGTGCCCGAGGGCCGCTGCTGGAGCTAAGATGTTTCCTTCTTCAGACCTCCTATTTAAAGATCACATGAGCAGCCAAACTTAGCCATCGGCTCAGCACTGTACTTAAGCACGTGCTGAACTTTAAGCACATTTGATTCCAGTTGCTTTGTCTCTCTGGAATGCTGCTGGTGAATCTGGCCCCCAATATTTTTTTACTCTCCAGCTGGCTACATCACACATTGCCCCTGCTGAGGCTCAGTCTCTCTGTCTGTTTTGGAGGTGGACAGGAAAAAAAGGCTTTTCAAAGAAAGTGATCTGCTTCATTTTCTCAAAGCGAATGAAGGCACCCGTTCCGTGCAGTCAACAGATGACACTGGGTTAGGGCCTTACTGTCAGGCTTTAATCTGGAAGCTGTCTCCATCCCTGGCTGTCTTTTCTTTCACATCAGAGTACACCTGGGGCCCCATTGGAGTATGAGGGGTACAGTTCATCTGCTGATCCGGGCTTGTTTTTAAAGAACAGAATCCACCCAATGAAAACAATGTGAAAGTGTCGGCACACGACAACTACTGCAGTGTTAGCACCACAATGGGAAATTTTCCAGAAAAGTATTTGAAGGTGCCATTAGCTTTCGTATATAAATTCCTGGGCAAAGTTTGTACCCAATGCCCACAGTAAAGGTGTGTGATCAGATCTCCAGATGGCATAAATTGGCATCGTTTTGTGGATTTCAGTGTAGCGACCCAATTTGTACCAGATGGGGTCTGGCCTAATATCCCAGCAGAGTCAAAACCTGCACAAAATGGATCATACTTGCCACAGCCTCTTATATAGAGACACTCTAATAGGCATTTCTGGGTATAGTAACCCTCCTCATACAGCAAAGCTGATTGGTGGAAAAAATATGACTTAATATGCCACATAGGCGCCAAGGGTCGCCTAGTGGAAGCGCCTGCCCTATTCGGGGGAGGGGGTGGAATGGGACGGGAAGAGATGGGATGCGGGTGAAGGGGTGGGGCCCTGGGGAAAAGGGTGGAGTGGGGGACGGGCCTGGAGCACCCCTGGGGAAACCAGAAAGTTGGCGCCTCTGATATGCCATGTCTCTTATCAATGAGAAAATGTTGTCCTGCTCACGGTGTGGAGCGTACAGAGAAGACATTATGCACCCGTTGGGGGTAAAAGTACGTCGGGTCGGAACTGGGTGGACAAAGTTTTGAGAGGAAAGAATTCCCTGTTTTTCCTGATTTGTCGTGTTCTGGGATGAAGAACTCAGGTATGAATCAGGTGGTGAAGAGACTTGAACTGGGTCTTCCACATACATGGGCCTGTCAGACCCGCACAGCTCCAGTTGTGATCCAAAATCAGACATTTTGATCCAGTTTGTTTTCGCAAAAACATTTTGGTTTCATTCCAGTGCAGAACCAAACCAAATTTAAAAGCAAGTGTTGCTATTACAAGAAATTGTCATCCTCTGGTCGGCTCTAGTTAAAGCTATAAACAGCATGGGAATGAAAGCCTAGATCCCATAATCAATAACAGTTATTACATCTCTCCATAATCAGATTAATAATGCTGCCTAAATGGAGTAACAGGCATGAATGTGGAAAAATTCGGGTCTAATTCTGAGCTCAGTTACGTCAGTGGAAATCAAAAGTGACTCCCCTGAAATAAGTGGAGTTACATAGGCACAGGGGAAAGCGAGAAGGGAAATATTTATTTTTCTTCTTTCAGAGTTTAATAAAACTCAGCTCTATTCTAATGCTCCCTGTGAGGACTCCCCCCACCCCCCCCACACACACAGAAACTGGAAGAGATTCTATCCCCCAACCTATGGCTTCACACAGATCTCCGAGGATTCACTAGACACAAAAGGGAAGCCCCTGGTCTCTGCTATGCATGGACCCCTCAACCAGCCCCTCCCCTGAGCCACCAGACCCCAACCCACAGTTTCCCCTGGGTGTTTGCTGATGAAAGCTCCAAGGGGCAAAGAGGGAAGATGCACACGTTACCACAAACTTGGCCTGTAGCTTGTGCCAGCCCATTGTGGGAGCATGGAGAAATTCCAGCAAATACCTGCTCCTTTCTGCCCCCACCACCTCCAAATCCATGTAGGTAGAACCCCACAGAGGAACTTCTATGAAGTCAACTTGAAGAGGGGCCATGCCACAGCAGCCGCACTCCTCTCCCCTTCCACACGACAGGGCATAATGTGGCATGTTCCACCATCAAAGTGTTTTACACATGTGACCACTCGTGGCACCTCGGGGAGAACAGTCCTTATTATGATCCCGGATGGATAAGCTGGACCACAGAAATCTTAACCGATTTGCCAGAGGCCTCACAGGCAGTTTTCCATCTGAGTTGGAAGTAGGTCCCAGGGATCCTGACGCCTGTTTTCTCACTGACCATCAGAGCAGGCTGTCTCCCCCAAGGGATTTGGACAGGAGAACGTCTCAAGAAGCCCAGCACTATGTGACCCTCAATCATGCGTCAGTTCACTCTTTATCTGAGGGCACACCTGAGGAGGAGGAGGTGTGCCATGGATGGAGGGCTGTTTGCACCACTTACTGCATATTTCCTACTGGCATTCTCCCAAGAGCACAGCTACCTATGCTAGGCTAAATGACATCATAGTCATATCTTCTGTGCTAGATCTGTGTTCACAGGTGCTGTGTGGTCACTTGATCATAGTCAGTGGAAAGATAGACTTGCTTAGACAGAGCTGTTGCGCTGTGAGCATCTCTTGAGCCTCTCCCCTTCTCCCAAACTGAGATAAGGTATCACAACTATGATGGAAACAGAGTGCTCTGGAAATCCTAAGCCATCAAGGTAGGCCTCAGAGCCACATTACCAAATAATTCCAGTGTTGTGGGAGAAGTTTTATAATAACCCAAATCCCAGCAAAATTGTTTCCAGAGGACATGTGCTTTAGGTTTCTGGAAAGATGTTTATAATAAGCTAGAGAATTTCTTTTGTCATTAATGTGCTAGAATTGGTTTACAAAAGAATTAAAGAAACGAATATGGGAACCTGCATAAAATATGGACATAATCTCAGCTGAAAATTAAAAAAAACCCCAACCCATAATATTGCATTCAAATCCACAGCCCCACAAAAAGCCTTTTAAAAAACTTTTCTCAAGTCATATTGCTCTTCTTTTATCTGGAATTAAAACCGTATGGTCCCCTTGATGCTTATGCCTTCTCCCTTGCAGTCCTTTCCCATTAGTGACAGCAGGAGATGTGCGCAGATCAAAGGAAGCAGAGATGCTGAAAAGCAAGGAGGGATGCATATTTATGGGATGCTAGAAGCTCAGAGAGTAAGAAAGGCCGAATGCCATGGGCCAAATTCTGCCCTCCATGTGCCTGGGATCTTCTGTTTTAGCCCGTGGGAGCCATGTTTGCATGTATCCAGAAGTATTTGGTCTTATGAGTTGGTAAAGCTAATTCTTCCGTGGTTTTACACTTCCTCATCCATGTTGTGTGGCCAGGCCTTCAACTGTCACCCAGAGATTGGCTTTGGTTGCCCAAGCCCTCGGAGGAGCACAGAGTTCCAGCTTCAAAACAGAGTCACAATAAAATATCTTTGGTATCCGTCACAGTGCTGAGCTTTAGCAAACTTAGGGCCTGATTTAAGGAAGTCAAGGACTCCCCATGGGTTTAATGGACTTTGGATCAGACCCAAACCCTGCAATCCTTAATTAAGCACTGACATGAACATCTAGACATAGGTTTTTAAAGAGAGGAATGTTTGGGGGTTAAAACACAGGATTGGGAATATTCCTCGCTCAGCCACTGATTTGTGTGACCGTGGCCCAATTACATAACTTCTCCATGCCTCCAAATTGGTCAGATAAATTATTTCTTACAAATGGCTCCTTCAGCTACAGCGGTCAGGTGCTTTGGCAAGGTAAAGCACACTAGCCGTTTCATTATTAAGGGTCTTAATTCTTCAGGATTTGGTTTCCATAACTTTTCCTGGACTTTTCTGATGATGTCACAGCCATTTGAGAAAGGGGAGAGGGCCAGGGGTATAAAAGACTGAGACAGGGCTAAGGAAGTCACTTTGGCGATACGTAAGCAAGAGCAGAACACACCCAAAAGCTGATTCAGGTTCCCTCTTCTGATACATGCTTATAAAGCTCCTACTTTTAAGCTGGATTCTTTTCAAAGCCACCTGGGAGTTTTGGATTCCCAATTCCTATTAATTTTAACGGGGTGCCCAAATTCTTTTTGCAGCTTTGAAACGCTCAGCCTTAATTATTATTCTGTGCTAAGCGCTGACAATGCACTCAGTAGCTGTACAGTACATAACACTAAGGCAGCCCCTGCCCTGAATAAATTAGAGTCTAATGCTTAATTCATCAAGATGACTAGCCCCGGCAAACATTTCTTCCAAAAGGACAACTCCAAAAACCTTGGAGGTGGTTTTTTAAGGCTAGGAGGACAGGAAACTAGTGAAGGTGTCCGAGAAAGGTATGATTTGGTCATATTTCTTAATGCATATATTTCCCTATAAATCAAGCTTTTCCTTCAGTGTGGCTCCCCATAATAAGCATTTACCTTTAAGTATAATTAATGTAGTTAAATATTTCAAATCACTGTCATCTTCTTAAGAAGACACTGAGAGCACATGCCTACACAGAGCAGGTTTAAAGCATTACAGCTTATGTTTTTCCTAAACAAACATCCCTTTGACTTTTAGCTTCCAGGAAAATGTTCCTGGCACTACAATCAACCATAGCAACTCCAGACTCACTGCAGGGGGGAACATGAATATTATGTCCTAGAGCTAGCACCATAGCATAATGAAGGGTTTTAAGAATCAGTGAATCACTGTCTCAGAAATATAAGCTTGTGAAATACAGAGACACAATTTTAGCTGCTGTTTTACAAACCCTTGCTTGGTGAAGCGCTTTCCAATATCTGATAGTGACTTTGGAGTGACATTTTTAAACTAGCTACATTTTATAGCTACAGCCTCTTGCAGGCATGGGACCAAATTCATCCTTTACATACAACGTTGTACTCATCCATGTGCCTTGGGTGAGTGATTTTTTTAAATGATTGAATAAAATGTCATTCAGGTTTTTTTCCCCATTACAATTATTAACCTGGTAAAGATGAGGCAGTCACTTTTATGTCTAAGATGGTACGTTTGCATGATTATTTTTCCAGTTGGGGTTATACCAGGAATGAATTTGGTTCATTCCCTGAGTGAAAGGTATGTTGTACATTATAGATATAGATATAGTGATTTGGGGAGTCTGACCATATGAATGATCAGACATGAGCTCCCCCTGGATGAGTAGGAGTCAAAGACTGTGCCAGTTGTTTTTGGAAAGGTTATTTTTCCCCAGGATGTGTCAGACTCAGCTGTGAACTTTCAAGATGTTAATGATCTCTGTAGGAGTGATATGAAATTGAGCAGACATACATAGAAAAATGGACTGATCCATTTTCACGGGTCCCTCTGTCACCTTGAAGCCTTTCATCCAGTCCCATTACTCATCTCCTTTCCACACTAGATAACCCTGGTTTTTGCAGTCTCTTCTCAGAGACACGTCGTAGGAGTTGTGGTGAAATTAGCATTTGGGAATTTGAGGGGTTCATGAGAACAGTTCTTTTGCACTCCCTGAAGTTTGCATTCACATTTAGGTTCAAACTCAAAGCACAATGCATTCAAACCTGTTGAGTTATGGCGGCTTTCATGACAAGACCAAAAATCATCCTAGCTTCACATATAAATAGAAACAGTTTGTGAAACCTTATCAAACCTTTTGATGGAGCTGTGCTAAGCACTGAACATATACAAACCCCCTTAGCAGATGATGTTTGGGCAATGTAGTTTTTGATGTGTCCCTCTCTAATGAAAGTCCCAGTAGAACTCTAACCATATTTATTCCCCTTCTTGGGACCTTTTTAATCCCCATTATATCTTCTTAAGAGGAGGTGACCAAAATGGGACTCGGTGGACCAAATCTATCTCTGGTGTAACTTTGATGACTTTGGTGGCATTATACTAGGGATGAGCTACTACACTGAGAGGAGCTAAAACCTGTTTGAACTAAGGATGGACAAGCCTCCTGCTTAGAGCCAAAGTCCATGTGTGCAATGACTCTGTGGGATTTTCCTCTAGCAGTTACTTTCCTGGTGATTAAAGAATGGGCACATACATTATCTTGGAGGGGGTGAATGCTATGTGAGAGAAGCGGCCCTTCTCTCCTGGGCAAGCAGAGGTCCCCACTGTGGAAAGCTCGATTCATATTTCTAACTCTAAGGACAATATTTGACATTCCAATGCCATATTTATTGATCCCTTCATGTGGAAACTCAATTGAACCCTTGACATTTCAGCGCTCACATTGGCCAGCAATTGCATTTTGCTTTCATTTCCAAAGACTAATTCAACTTGCAGATCCAGCTGCATCTTTGCAGAAGCGCTAACTTGTCACAAGTGTCTGCATAAGTGATTTTTAAAACTCCTCTCTTCCAAGGGAAAATCTGACTTTCTGGCTGGATTTTCCACTCGGTATAAAGTGTGGGATTGTCAAAAGCACCTTGGGTTGGCCAAACTCTGCTCTTATTGAAGCCAATGGGAGTTTTGTCAGTTAAACCAGTACCGAGCGGTTTGGAAAATTTCAACCAAAGGGCAGTGTTCTTGTTAGCCACCCACACGCAGTGTTGCACACTGACCCCCTTTAGTGGTTGGGTCACAGATAGCAGTTGATGAGACTGCTAAAGCCTTGGGAAACAAAACAGGATCTTTTAGCTCAAGCTTTTCGATCCAAGGCTGTAGCATTATCTCTGCTTCTGAATTGTAAACTGTTTCATCGCTCAAACACTATTGAGGGCGAAAGGGTCCATCCTCCCTAGCTCTTGGGATCTCTGGAAGGACAGGACTGCAGGAAACCTTCTCCACCTGCCCACGGTCCTTTGTGTGGAACATTCAAAATGGGGAGGGAGGTCACTCTGCCTCACTACAGGGAGACTGCAAGTCACAATTTGTAGGAGAAACTCCGGCCCCCTGGGTGGGGCCTAGCACAGCACTTTCTGGCTGGGGCCAACAGTAATTAACAGTCTATAAGGGAGCACTGTCTCCCTGGGCAGGGCAGAGCACAGTCTGTGAGCTCTGGGCCCTTTAGGCAGGGGCAGAGCAGACACAGCAGACAAAACAGTCTGGGATCTGGTGTCCAGGCTCAGGTGCACGGCAGACAAACACTAGCCTCTCGGGCCTCAGGTGGGGAGGCTGCTATTCCAGAGGTGAAGTGGCAGGGAATAGGGGGACGCGGGCCCACCTGACTCCACCGCGTCTCAGCCCAGGGCCCAAATAGTGGTGGAGTGTGCCGCCACTGGGTCAGCAGGGAATCCTACTGCCACACGCTGACTCACGCTCCGGAAGCAGAACTGGAACAGAGTTTGGTTCCCCTGGGCTACTTCCTACCACATTCTGAGTGTAGGGCTCTGCAGTCCAGAGGTCCTCTGTCTCCTCGGGGTGCTCGGCTGCCGGCAGTCCCCACAGCTCTTCAGGGCATTCGCCCGATGGCAGTCCTGGCAGCTCCTCGGGGCACTTATCTGTCTCCTCTGGCTGCAGGGCGCAGCTCCACTCAGAGCCTAGTTTAGGACCCTGTGGAGATCCCAGCTCCCTGGAAGAGCTGTCTGCTCCCTCCTGTGCTCCAGCCCCAGCTGAGCTCCGAGCACTCCTTTCATACTTCCTGTCCAGCCTCAGGACTTCCAGTGAGGAGGGGCGGGGTGGATGTAGCTCCACCTACCATGGGGAGTGTAGTGGTCCCTCACCTCTCCTACTCGGAGGGAGGCCACTCTGTCTCGCTACACTGCCCAAATACGGATTTCAGCACCTCGCTTTAGTCACTCAGGTTTGAATATTGAGCCCAAGTGCCTGTGTGCCACCTGGGCAGCAAGAGTCTCCTGGGGCTTCTCGCAGTCAAAAGATTTGGGGGTCATGGTGGCTAATCAGCGGCACATGCGCTCCCTGTCTGATGTTGTGGCCAAAAGAACTAATGTGATCCTGGGATGCATAAACAGGGGAATCTCGAGTCAGAGTAAAGAGGTTATTTTACCTCTGTATTTGGCACTGGTGTGACCACTGCTGGAATCCTGTGTCCAGTTCTAATGCCCAGAATCCAAGAATGATGTTGATAAATCAGAGAGGGTTCAGAGAAGAGCCAAGAGAATGATGAAAGGATTAGAAAACCTGCCTTATAGTGATAGATTGAGCTCCTTGAGTCTATTTATCTTAACAAAGAGAAGGTTAAGGGGTGACTTGATCACAGTCTATAAGTCCCTGAATGGGGAACAAATATTTAATAATGGGCTCTTCAGCCTAGCAGAGAAAGGTATAACACGATCCAATGGCTGGAAGTTGAAGCTAGACAAATTCTGACTGGAAATAAGGCGTACGATTTTGACAGTGAGGATAATTAAGCATGGGCACAACTTACCAAGGGTTGTGGTGGATTCTCCATGACTGGCAATTTTAAAAGCAAGACTGGATGTGTTTCTGAAAGCTCTGCTCTAGCAATTATTTTGTAGTTCTATGGCCTGAGCTATACACGAGGTCAGACTAGATCAGGGGTCTCAAACACGTGGCCCGCGAGGTTATTTCCTGCAGCCCGCCAAGCTCCCTGCAGCCCCCCCCACGTTATTTCCTGTGGCCGCCAAGCTCCCGTTCCGTGCCGCCTCCCCGCTCCTCTGCCTACTTCCAGGTGCGTTCCACCACCAAACAGCTGTAGAGAATCCCAGGGAGCCGCGCGCTCAGGGGAGGAGGCGGGACAAAGGCGGGGATTTGGGGAAGGGGTTGGAATGGGGGCGGGAAAGGGGTGGGAAGAAGGCGGGGCCTCATGGAAGTGGTGGCGTGGGGCAGGGCCGGTGGCAGCAAGGCGGGGGGTGGTCAGTGATGCGGCCCTCAGACCAATGTACTAGTCCTCATGTGGCCCTTGTGGTCATTTGAGTGTGAGATCCCTGGACTAGATAATCACAATGGTCCCTTGTGGCATTGGGATCTATGAATAAAACCTCCTCTGCCCCCCATGTGCTCACCCCATCTGCTAGACAGGGGGAAATCCCCAGAAAGAGCTCCACTGTCCCAGGGCCTGCAGAGGCTCAGGAGATCAGGAGATTGGGGCAGCCAGGAAGATTCCTTCCTGAAAAGTCCCATGTGGCTCATGGCTGCTAAAGGGCTGAGGACTCATAAGAATGCAGTGAGCTGAATCCACCTCCCACCAGGGCAAAAAAGGCGCAGCTGGAGAAAAGGAGGCTTTTAAGCAGCCTCTTCAGGGGTGGGGCACGGGGTGTGTCAGCCCCACCATCCTAAGGATCTGTAGAGAATCCCAGGGAAAGCTTGCGAACTCCCAAGGGCTCATTCCCTGTAGCAGAACAGCCGCACGGAGTATCATGATGCCAATGGCTCTGTGCCAAAGAGCTGCGCGCTGCTCCCTCCAATCCCTCTGTGTCCCATAGGAGGAGGCAGAAGCTACCGATCAGGAGTTTGTGCTGTATCTGGCAACATTAACCATGGAAATTCCTACAGGGCATTCTGTAGGGGACATGTATAAGCCACTGGCCAGTGGGTGCTACACGTCCTCCCACAGCACCCTACTGAGAGAGGATGTGAGTCTCTTACAGCCCCCCACTACACGTACTAGTTCTTTAGCACAAGCTGTCGAGACTCGTGTTTCCCTTTGGAGGTCCCCAGTTCAATTCCCAGGGTTGGCCAACATGGTAGCTGTCCCACATAGTCCTGGCTCCAACAACCTGGGGCTTGCGCGAAAGACTATCTGGACTGAGGGTGCCTCTTCCGTTTCACTCCCTTGCACTCCGTGATTTATGCTGTTTCATCCCCGCCCTGCCTTTCTGCAGAGAGGACCAATGATCTGGTCCTTGGGATGGGACAGTTCCAACTGGCCTGTAGAGGCCTGTCAATGCTTTTTGCTGCTGTAAATATTTGGGATGTGACACTGTATATTTATGCGTCTGAGCTGCACCATCTGGATAACATCAGCCCTCTTCATGTGGAGCGGTCACAGAGCAGGAGTGCAAAACAGGATGTTACTCAAATATCAAGTGGAAAGGACCCAAGCTTTGTGTCTGGCATGTGCAAAAGAAAATGAGTGAAAGAGTGTCTGTTTGGGAAAATACCAAGGAAAGAGTAATTTATAGCATCTTGGCATGGCTGAAAAACTCAGCTCTTGAGAGACCGGATTAGATTCAACTCAACGGGGTGGGCAGCGAGGAGGACTTGGAAAGGTTCACGTCAGAGAGCATTTGGATCAAAGAAGCAATGTCACAACTCATGTCTACATGTGGCATTTTTAAGCTAATTGTCTTTTCTCTGAAGTAGCAATCAACACCTCACAGCACAGTGCGGTCACCCATCCTGAGCTACCGAGTCAGCTGTTGGCAAGAGCTTTGGGAGCTAATTTACAACTGGCACTGCTTCCTTCCTGCTCTCCTCTTCTGTACACACCGCCAGTTGAGTGCAGCCAGGCAGAGGAGGGTTTCACTCTGAAGGGTTGCTGTAGTATATAAGAGCTAGTATAAATGTAATATTTACACAGCTCTCTGGGGTACCTGTTTGGGACACGTATTTGTGAAGGCCAGAAAATAAACAGGTGGCAATTCACTGGGGCAATGAATTTCTCCCCTCCTCACCCTTGTTACAGTCGCTCACCACCATATCCATGACAGTCTGATAGCAGTGCAAGAATGTGGAGATACTGAACTTCATTGCTAATGTCTGTAGCTGACAGTAGTTGCTGAAGCTTTTCTGTCCATTGAGATTTAAAAATGAACCCCAAGTGGAATCGATCAGGTTTGGGTTTGGTTTTTTTCCCCTCTTTCTGATGGATACAGGAAGCCCAAATAGCTGGTTTTTAAAAAATCTGCTTGTTTTTTAAATTAGAAACGTTGGAAGCGGAGAGCTAGCAAAATGGTGAGATCACAAGAGCCGAGAGAGTGAAAGTTCAGCTATTAAGAAGGGGGGGGGAACATGGGCTATTTTGTCAGACTGCTCAAAGTTACCACTTTGGATAAAGGTATCCTTGCTTAAAGGTTCCAAACCCTTCACTCCTTCAGCAAGAGCTCACAATAAACATCCCTGAGACCTCCCAGAAGTTCTCCAGCTAAGCCAGACTTAACATTCCTGATAATTCTAAGGTCAAAATTAAACAATAATTATTTTTTTAAACTTCATACCTTTCAGGCCTTTTTCGTATGCCTAAAAAAAGCAATAAATGGTACTAGCCCACTTTAAAAAAAGTCTTTTCCAGCTCACCTCTAACATCTCAGATGGTGAGTTATGAAGGCTGACTATCAGGAAAGATATAGCTAGCAGTGAGTTCTATGGAATAGTCTCCCTAGAGAAGCCCCAGTACTACAGTAACTTAAAAACTAACCTGAAGAAAACGTGGAAGGAGAATCATGATGGTTCTTCTTAGTTTTATGATTCTGTGATGTATGTTACACTGTATTGATCACGAAGCCTGAAAAAACTATATTTACCAAGATGAAGGATCCGAATCTAGAAACTTTGCTTTGGATGTGATTTAGATTCTGAAGCATTCATTTTTGACACCATTTTAGACCGTCTAATTTTCCAAAGTGCGTAGCAATGTGGTCAGTCATAGTTGTGGTAGCATTGCTAACTTACCCACACACCTCTTTGAAACATAGAAGATGAATGACCAGTCGTTCGTTTCTCTAATCTTCCAGCCCTGCTGATGAGATTGTTTGTTATTAAGGGGGTGATACCATTCTGATAACAGAGGGGTGGCATTTTCCCAGCTCTTACCTTGCCAAAATGCTATCAAACGTGAACGAGAGGAGGAGTTGCGGAATTAGTTTTCTTTCCCTGCCTGTCTGAAAATTTGTTTTCAGATAAGCAAACCAGCAAAATAGCATTAAACACATGGTCGATGAGTGAAATACAGAAAAGTGGCTGGAAACCCTCCCCCCGCCACCCAAAAACCCTAGATATTATAGGACCTTTAAAATAGCGTTGGCTCCCATGTACTGTTATTACACATCCTTTGCTGAAAGCTGTACACACGTCTCAATTTTGAACCTCCTGTGTGTTTCCTCATATTTTCAATCAAATTATTACATACTAGAAATATGCATAAGGGAAATTATTCTACACATTTTATGGTGTGCTGTTGCTTGTAGCAGTAATTGCAGTACCTTTTCCACTTATGAAAGTACTAATTTTATTTGGTTTTATTGCTTTTCTAGATGCAATTATTTATTTAGTGTGTTTTGGCTTTATTAAATTATGTTTACTATAGGAACATCATAAAAATGTATGAAAGCAACACATCAGCCAAGTTGCCCGATGACCTGTTTTGGGGAATCTAGTGTTATTTTTCATATCCAAACATAATAGAATAAAGTAGGAATAAAGAGATAATCTACACTAGAAAACAATGCAATTTTGAGATAATATAATAAAACACCTGGACAATATGATTTCATAAATCTTAGTTCTAAAATGTACATGAGCTGGGTGTCGGGGTGGCTATTTTAGGACACACGGCATTTTCTAAATGGAAACAATCGTGAAATGTAATTAAACAGCAGAGGGGAACACAAACATGGGCTGAGTTTGCCCCAAGCTATTGATTTCTACAAAGCTATGCAAATATTTCCAGTGCAAAGGATGAACTGGCACAGTTTTGAGCAATGCAGAGCTTTAAACTGGCAATGACCAGTTTGCCAAGTCTCACCAGATTCCGTTTCGGAAGGGTCTCCTCCTGCATCATGCAATTTTACATTTAGGGCCCAGTCCAGCTCTCATTGAAGGCAATGGCAAAACTCCCAGTGGCTTCAGGCTTTTAGGGTGGATCTGTTACTGTATGTTTTACATTGTAGCCTAAATACTTTGCGTATTCTTACTGATCTGATTAATGGGACATTACATTAGCTTAGCTCCCAATTTTAGGTTTTGTATTAAATAAAAGCCAGCTAGGGGGAGGGAGGGTTGAGGGGCACAGATGGTTATGAAACCTCCAAAGGGCACTTCAGTCTAGCAAACAAAAGCAAAACAAGATCCAATGGCTGGAAGTTGAAACTAGATAAATTCAGGCTAGAAATAAGGAGCACCTTTTTAAAGTGAGGGTAACTAACTATTGGATCCACTAAGGGATGTGATGGATTCTCCAATACTGGAGCCTTCAATTCGAGATGGGATGCATGTTTTTGTAAAAATGATGTTCTAGCTCAGTCACAAGGTCCGAACTTGACGCAAGAATCACTGGGTGATCATGCAGGAGGCCAGACTAGATGATCACAATAGGCCCTCCTGGCCTTTTACATCTATGATCCATGAAAATGAACAGAAATTTGATACCCCAGCTTTGCAGCATTGTGCTAAGCAGAAATTGAGGTTGAATGGGATTTACTTATGTACTCAAAGATAAACACATGAGTGTTTGCAGAAGTGAGGCCATTGGTTCTAATCCTGCAAAACACCCTTACTCACCCACCTAGCCTCTCTTCCTGTGAGCAGTTCAGTTGACTTCAGTAAGATACCATTTCCTCAGCAGACTCGACCCGAGGACAGGGATTCATGAGCAGATGTATGGAGAGGATATAATGAAATAAGATTTGTGTTGGAAAAACGCAAGCGAATACATCTGGAAATAAACACAGATACTGAGTGATATTCAAGGCAAAAATGAAGGGAGTCCAGATAATAGCAACAGAAAAGGATTAAGGGACTGACTCAGAGGGAATAGTCACAGAGCTAAATATGTATGGCTTGGCCAAATGACAAGATAACTCTCTACAAGTATTTGAAGAAAGCAGATGAACTGTTTAGGCTGAAAATTAGCACCGTTATCTTGATGCTGCTTGCAGTGTTGTAGTTGTGTTGGTCCCAGGATATTAGAGAGACAAGGAGAGTGAGGTTGGTCCAATAAAAGATATTACCTCACCCACCTTGTCCACATTATCTTGAGTATTTTACTCACAGGAACGATAATATCCCAAGTCCACTCCAGTCTTGCACTTGGTCCTATCCAAGGCTGTACAATGTTCACATTGATCCAGTGTATGTTTAGACTTTTCTTGGAGCACAATGCATTATGGGCCCAACAGCCAAGTTCATTTCCTTGTTGGTTATAGTAGCAAAGAGATAAGACCAGCTGCCTCAGTCCTGTGTATATCAACACTATTTTCCAGGACACAAAAAAGAGCTCTGTGTAAGCGCAAAAGCTTGTCTCTCTCACCAACAGAAGTTGGTCCAATAAAAGATATCACCTCACCCACCTTCTCTCTCTGATATCCTGGGACCGACATGGCTATAACACTGCCTATATCAACACTAGTCACTTCAGAGTATGAGAGACCGGAAGACCCAGGATATAGGTCCCATGTCCTGAAACCAGTCTGAATCCAGATAAATTGGACAGTGGTATATCACCTGATGGCTGTTCTGTCCCTTATTTGTAATTAGCTAAATAAAACCACACATCTTAACTCAGTTGTCTGTATCTTGTTTTGGGTCAAACATTTAACAACACTTTAGCCTTTTTGGGGCCTAAGTCTGACCTCATCTAAAATGGGAGAAACCCCATTGAAGTCAAGCATCACAGTGGTGTACAATCAGGGTAAGATGAGAAACAGGGCCTTTGGCTTATTCTGTAAGGCACTGAGCAGAGTTTTAGGTAATGTAAAAACACTACATACCAATAACAGAAGTACCTCGGGTGCAGGGGCGGCTCTCACAATTTTGTTGCCCCAAGCAGGGGCAGTGGCCCCGCCCCCGACGCAGGCAGACGTAGCGGGGCCCCGCTACGTGTGCCTGCGTCGGGGGCGGGGCCCCGCTACGTGTGCCTGCGTCGGGGGCGGGGCCCCGCTACGTGTGCCTGCGTCGGGGGCGGGGCCCCGCTACGTGTGCCTGCGTCGGGGGCGGGGCCCCGCTACGTCTGCCTGCGTCCGGGGCGGGGCCCCGCTACGTGTGCCTGCGTCGGGGGCGGGGCCCCGCTACGTCTGCCTGCGTCGGGGGCGGGGCCCCGCTACGTCTGCCTGCGTCGGGGGCGGGGCCCCGCTACGTCTGCCTGCGTCGGGGGCGGGGCCCCGCTACGTCTGCCTGCGTCGGGGGCGGGGCCCCGCTACGTGTGCCTGCGTCGGGGGCGGGGCCCCGCTACGTCTGCCTGCGTCGGGGGCGGGGCCCCGCTACGTCTGCCTGCGTCGGGGGCGGGGCCCCGCTACGTCTGCCTGCGTCGGGGGCGGGGCCCCGCTACGTCTGCCTGCGTCGGGGGCGGGGCCCCGCTACGTCTGCCTGCGTCGGGGGCGGGGCCCCGCTACGTCTGCCTGCGTCGGGGGCGGGGCCCCGCTACGTCTGCCTGCGTCGGGGGCGGGGCCCCGCTACGTCTGCCTGCGTCGGGGGCGGGGCCCCGCTACGTCTGCCTGCGTCGGGGGCGGGGCCCCGCTACGTCTGCCTGCGTCGGGGGCGGGGCCCCGCTACGTCTGCTTGCGTCGGGGGCGGGGCCCCGCTACGTCTGCCTGCGTCGGGGGCGGGGCCCCGCTACGTCTGCCTGCGTCGGGGGCGGGGCCCCGCTACGTCTGCTTGCGTCGGGGGCGGGGCCCCGCTACGTCTGCCTGCGTCGGGGGCGGGGCCCCGCTACGTCTGCCTGCGTCCGGGGCGGGGCCCCGCTACGTCTGCCTGCGTCGGGGGCGGGGCCCCGCTACGTCTGCCTGCGTCGGGGGCGGGGCCCCGCTACGTCTGCCTGCGTCGGGGGCGGGGCCCCGCTACGTCTGCCTGCGTCGGGGGCGGGGCCCCGCTATGTCTGCTTGCGTCCGGGGCGGGGCCTCGCTACGTCAGCCTGCGTCGGGGGCGGGGCGCCGCTACGTCTGCCTGCGTCGGGGGCGGGGCCCTGCTATGTCTGCCTGCGTCGGGGGCGGGGCCCCGCTACGTCTGCCTGCGTCGGGGGCGGGGCCCCGCTACGTGTGCCTGCGTCGGGGGCGGGGCCCCGCTACGTCTGCCTGCGTCGGGGGCGGGGCCCCGCTACGTCTGCTTGCGTCCGGGGCGGGGCCTCGCTACGTCTGCCTGCGTCGGGGGCAGGGCCCCGCTATGTCTGCTTGTGTTGGGGGCGGGGCCCCACCACCGACACAGGCAGTCCCAGTCCAGGGCGGCAAGGGGAGAGCGGCGGACGTGCCGCCCCATTGCTGCCGCGGCAGGCGAGACTGGGGCAGCAGTCCGAGTCCCGCGGCGGCAATTCGGTGGCGGGAAGAGCGTCGGACCTGCCGCCGAATTGCCGCCGCGGGACTCGGACTGCCGCCCCCTTCTCACCTGCCGCCCCAAGCACCAGCTTGGAAAGCTCATGCTGGGAGCCGGCCCTGCTCGGGTGAGTAAAAGTAGCTGCCTCTGAGTCTGATTGTTGTGTGATGGACACTGGCGCATGTGAGGAGCACAGCTGGTAGAAATTTCTCATTCTTTGACATTTGAAAATAAAGGGGGAAATGGAACATTTTTTCAGCTCTTTTTCTGACCAACCACTGGTGGCCACTTTTCAAATTTTGAACTTTTGAATAGAGAAATACAAAAACAAAAATTCAAATTGCAAAATTTTGGGGGGAAAAAGGTACAAATTCCCCGAAAATATATTCATGGTTTTTTCTTCCCTTCCTTCCTGCCAACCCCAAGCAAGTTCTAGTGAGGAGTAAACTGGTTTGCTGCAGCGTAGAGCTGAGAGGAAAACGAGGCCTATTGGACCAGTCTTTTTTTAAAGTATTTACCCATCTAGTTCCCAGTGAAATCCATAAGAGGTAGGCACCTGAACACCTTTAAAATGTGGCTCACTGTGTAAGACACTACAGCAGTCCTTCATACTCAGCCGCCCCACTGGGAGGGCCATAAGAACCTTGTAACTATTTATTTTAAATTTAGATTAAATCTCAGGCAAAACTTCCTCACTGTAAGAACAGTAGGACAGTGGAACAGATGCCTAGGGAGGTTGTGGAAGCTTCTTCACTGGAGGTTGTCAAAAGGAGGCTGGGTAGCCATCGGTCTTGCATGGTTTAGACACAACAGATCCTGCATCTTGGCAGGGGGTTAATGACCCTTGCAATCCTTTCTAACCCTATGGTTCTATTTTGTGGTTCTGTTTTGTAGCCGAAAATTGCAGAGGAGAATTTAACGTACGCCGAACTTGAGCTGATCAAGCCCCATCAGGCAGCCAAAGGTGTGCCCACCACGACGGTCTACGCCCAGATCCTGTTTGAGGAGAACAAGCTGTAAAAGCCGGTGTCTGGCTAAATGTTCTTTGGCCGTGTTCTATTTAATTCTTGCTGTGCTGTTTATTTATAAAAATCATACAAATGTCCTTATTTTTTTACTTCCATTCATGCACTTCGATATTTTTATGAGACTTTTTTTAAAAAGTGTAGTTAAAAGGAAATGTAGCAAGTGTAAACTGACAAACCATTGCCACAGAGCCCCTTTTTGTAGCACTCAGCAGCTCCCTGGGTCATTTGCAATGTTATTTCCACTTGCATGCAAATCAGAGATCTGAACACAAAAGAGCCCAGATGAGATAGAGATGGCCATAGCCAAGCAAGCCCAGAAGCTGCGGTGATTGGATCCACTGCGGTAAGCCTGACGCCCAGGGCAAGAGTCAAGCTGGTGAGGAATTTTTTGGTGAAAAATCAGAAAATGCCAATTCATCCAAACCAAAACTTCACCCAGGAAAGAGTTGGTTTTAATGAATTTTTCAACTAAAAAAAAAAATTCTTTTCAAGTTTTGACATTGTCAAAACTTTTCATTTTGATATTTTCTAACTAAAAAATTCCGGTTCAAAAGTACTTTTTGTTTTTAAATTGAAGCTAACGCTAGTTCAAAAAATAAAGAATTACAAATGGTCAACATTGAAACAAAATATTTTGAGATTATTGAAACAAACCATTTCAATTGACCCAAACCAATTTCCGGCCCCCTGCCCTCCACATTCCCAATTTGTGAAGATTTTGACTTATCCAGATTTTTAAATATTTTTTTTGTTGATATTTTGAAAAGCATAGGGGGAAGAAAAGCTGTTTCCCGTTCAGGTCTAGGCAAGACGACCCCCTCACCCACCCGCTTCACCCTCTACAAATCTGCACAGACCAGGGCTGGGGAGGTAGGGAGTTGAGCCTAGAGCCCCCTAACATGTTGTGAGTTGGGCCCAGGATGTTAAGACATCTCACTTCTTCCTGCTCTCTGAATTGCTGCGCATGGATCCCACTTCTCCACTGGCCTTTGGTTTAAAAGAAGGTGCTGAGGCCCAGGGCCTCTCTTTCTCTGATCTCTGGCAAACGGGCACAGCAGGGAGGAGACAAGGGCTGAGATTTTCAAAAGAACACGAGAGTGTTAAGTCACAACACCCATTGCAGGTCAGTGGGAGTTGGGCTCCCTTCTGCCTCTCCGGGTCACGGCCTGTGTGTAATTAGTCTCTGGCTGGGGACACCAAAGCCAAGATTTTCAAAGTTAGGCTCCTACATCCACTTCTAGGCTCCCGAGCCCCTTGCTTTGCGTGTGTGGAGCCCCCAGCCGCTCTCTCTGACGTCAGTGAGAGCTGCTGGGGGTTCAGCACTTTTGAAATTCAGGCCCCTTATGATAAGACCCTCCTACATGTGGACTTTGGAGCCGCACTTTTTGGCCCTTATTTTTTGAAAATCTTGACCGGATTGGCCAAAGCTGCATCCTCATGGGCTGGCTGGGCCTTTTTGATGATGTCACAGCTAGGCACCAGTGCCCAACAGTGCACAGCTGCCCCCCCCCCCTGAAATGGTCAGACACTACCCTGCAGCCAGTGTGCCAAGTGCAGGGGAGGAGAGGAGAGACGTTGATGAGGGGAGGACACGGATAACCAGGTCAGAGGTATCTGCAGGGATGGGGCAGCTGTGGGAGGAGGGGGGAAGAAGGGTGACAAGGTGAAGGAGAAGTACCCCCTTTAGCTCAAAAACTACCCCCTCCGAAGTGCAACACTCCTCACCCCCCTTTCCTTCCCAACCCAACCCGGTTGTGAAACCTCTCTCAGGTCCCGTCCCCCCAGATTCCTAACCCCTGGCCCAGGCCCTGAAACCCAGTCCACCCGCAGGGAGCCTTTCCCCCTTGGTTACCCCGCCTTTGGCTTCCCCTGACCTACACTCACACGCACGAACATGCAAAAGGCCAGCCCCTCCCCCACAGCACATGTGCCTGTTGCTGCATCTGCAGGCGCTTTGGAGAGGGTGCAGGCAGCAGGGGGCGCCACGCACTGCATGGGGGACTCTAACCAGCCCTTTGGGCTCTGCTACTGCCTGGAGCCCACCTGCTGCAGGGAGGGGGTTGCCTGATGGCAATGGAGCATGACCAGGAGTCTCCCAGCGGTAGCAGGGCTAGTGCACCAAGCAGAACACCAGCCCTCTCCCTCTGCAGCCTTGAGGGCCACGGGCGGAGTGTGGCCTGGGTGAAGTCACAGCCTCCTGCCCTTCCCAAGGGGAGAGGCTTGTAGCAACAGAGCCAAGGGGGCCACACAGAATTATAGCCCAGCAGCGGCAGATGTCCCTGCTGGATTGGATCCTGGTAGATCCTCATTTGCAGCCTATGGGAAGTATTTTCCATTCCTCCTGCACTGGGGATGCGTCTCAGCGACAGCACTTAGCTAGAGTCTCCCAAGGGAGGGTGAGATGCAGGGTGTGGGTTTGGTTCTAACCCTGTCCGATCCGGATCGGTTCCAGCCAGTTAACACATACATTGTAGCTGCTGAAATCCAGCTACAGGCCAAAGTGCAAGCAGGGCCGCTGCAAGGAAGTTTCGCGGCCTAGGCTCAAATACGATCTTCTTTCAGTGGCACTTGTGATCCTAAATCCCTTAGGTGCCTTTCTAAATCCGCATGTGTGTGTGTGTGTGTGTTTGGGGGACGGACGGACTCATCACAATGGCAAGAATGTTCAAATCCCCAGGCAATACCAGAATTGGTATTGCCTGGGGGTCGTATTTGAGCAACACCAATACCCTAGGCGAAACTTCCTTACACCAGCCCTGCGCCCCCCACCCCTGCGGCAACCAGCTAACGCCGCCCCCCCTCCACGCTCAGCTGCTGAGCCGAGCGCCGAGCCTGGAGGCAGGAGGCAGCCATGGGGAGCCGCCCCCTGCCTCCGTGGCGAGCCGCCCCCTGAGTCGGGAGGCAGGACTCAGCAGGCAGCTGCGGTGAGCTGCCCTTTGCCTCCCGGCTCTGCGTGGAGCCGGGAGGCAGGAGGAAGCCACCTTCCGCCCCCCAAATACTGGCCCTGTAGGCAACTGCCTAGGGTCACCTAGTGCAAGCGCCGGCCCTGGGTGCAAGGACTGGGAATGGGCACTAGCCATTTTAGAATGACAGTTTCACATCAATGTAGCACGCGGTAGTTAATGCTTCAATTCTGGTATTGCCTGGGGATTTGAACATTCTTGCCATTGTGATGAGCCCCACACGCATGCAGATTTAGCAAGGCACCTAAGGGATTTAGGATCACAAGTGCCACTGAAAGATCGTATTTGAGCTCCAAAATCCCTTAGTGCTTTTGAAGATCTCTCCCTTGTATTCTAAAATCACGTTCCCCACTAGTTCATTTTTGCTTAAGAGTGTGAGTTGATATTTTGTCTTTGGTGGATTTGGGCAAAATTGTGCTCTCAGGTGCACACAGATCACGCCTGTATTTATGGCAATGCCCGGTTTTCACCTTGGGCATTCTTACACTGCCTAACCAAACTGACCATGTAAGGCACTATTTTATTTTATTTTAGTCTTTCAAAACAACCTAGGAAATTCCATGCAAAGAAACTACGTTAAGAGCACACTACTTAAGGTTGCAAAGTCAAGCACTCAAAAATAAATAAATCAGGAAATACTAAAGTTGAGATCATGCATGCAACTTTAATACTGAGCTGTTGAATATATAGTATGTTACTATACAATTTTTAATCCCGTTATATTAGTTCTGCAGGACCCCTGCCTCACCCATTGCACAGCTAGGATGGCAGAAGTTTTGCATGTAGAGAGAGCACAATTTTGCCTTTTATGAGGGTTCCCTTGGAAGAGATTAGTTTTTGTCTAAATCAGGTTTTTAAGCCTCTTTTTTGAAATGGGTACATAACATTTTACATAGTCAACATAATTTATCTTGTAAACATGGTATGTATATGGCAGTCACCTGTGTGTTTCCATCTTAGCTAAATTGCTTTGGTAAGAGAAAGTGTTAAGAAAAAGTAGCTAAACGATGTATAATCTTAATACCATATTCAGCCCCTTTTCAGAACAACCAATCAATCTCAAGCTGGCCCCGATTTCTGTAAGTAGTTTGTTGCTAGTAACTATTGGAATGAGTAATATTCAGGCTCGTGAGCTGTTGAGGAAATGTTCATTTTGCCATTCAGAGGATGGTGTTGTCTAAGTGGGATATTTTTTCTGCTCTCTCATTGTGTGACATACATTTTGAATGTAAGACTAACCTAGGGTTAACAACACTCTTCCAGTGGAATCTTTTAATCAATAATAATTTGTGCTAAAATTCATGAAACATTCAAGGATTATTATGGACATTTTTGGAACATCTAGATATTGACTGAATCCCCCAACTGGTGAAATTCACCTTGTACAGAAATCTGAATCCTAGAATATCAGGGTTGGAAGGGACCTTAGAAGGTCATCTAGTCCGACCCCCTGCTCAAAGCAGGACCAATCCCCAATTTTCTCCCCAGATCCCTAAATGGCCCCCTTAAGGATTGAACTCACAACCCTGGGTTTAGCAGGCCAATGCTAAAACCACAGAGCTATCCCTCTCCCCCAAAGACATGCTTTGTCCAATGTGCACACTGGTGAATTTCACCGTAATGAATAATCTGACCCCATAAACATCAATGAACTGGTCATGTGCTTTTATTTATGAAAATATCCCAAAATCTGTGTTTTAAACAATTTTGGTCACAAACGGCTGGACATTGGGCCCCTTGTTTAGAAAAATGCATTACTCCATGTTTAATCTTTGCCCAATATTTTAATGAATACCTTTGTTCGTGTATTAAAGTATGTGTATGTTGTCTTGTCTATGTTTGATATCTAATTCCCCCAATTAACAGTTGATTGAGCTAAATAAATTACCTTTTCCTTTTTGGTGAGAAGTTCAGTCAGCCTCTGTAGAATTTTTTGCTTGCCGTAGAAAGGTCAAATGATATTGAGTGCCAAATTCCATGATTTGCGAATTTCCATTCCAAAATGGAACAAATTTTTTTTCTGAATTTCCTAAAAAAAAAAAATCTGAAAATTCATTTGGAGTCCCTTGGATCATTTAATTTAGGTTAGATCAAAATGTCTTTGTGATTTTGATTTAAAAAAAACATAACATAAAATGTTAAATAATTGAAATGAAAAGTTGTTTGTAAACAGAAAATTGAAACATTCCATTCCAAAAAGGTCAAAATGGAACATTTGACCTTTTCAAAACACTTTTTTCAAATTTCTCTCTTGAAACACAATTTCATCGAAATCGGCACATTTCCATGAAACGTTTTGCCTTCAACAAATCAGCATTTTCCAACAGAGAAATGTTCCATAAAAAAAATTCTGACTAGCTCCAATAATTATTGAGAAAGATTCACCAAGGTGCGTGAGAATGTGCTTAACTTTAAGAATGCATTAGTCCCATTTTCCCCTGCACACACACACAAAAGAAAAAAAAAAAACAGAAAGAAAGAGCCTACCCTTGTTTTTAGAATGGGGGTGGGGGACATGAGAATGTTTTTATTCATACCTTTTAGTCCACAGTATTCATACCTTACCAAGTAGCCGCCAAAAGGAACGACAAAAGGAATGAAGACTGGGATGGTTATGTGGGGCAGAGGTTAAGTCATTTGGGTACCTTACCTGTTAATTTACAAACTTTCAAAGACTTGAGTTCTTGTCAGTTTAACTGTAATTCGGAATCTTCTGGGTTTCTAATTTTTTCTTTAATTCCAAATGTTTTTAGGTGGTAATTTATACTCAAAACATAATCTGTGGCTGCAACCTTAACTGGACCACAACAGTGTTTTTGCACGGGAATTTCCCTAGTTTTTTTAAATGGTCTTGACATTGTGGGACCATTCCCTCTGATTTCTGTTCCATTTCCCAAGTGTTCAACACTATGTGCTCAAGCTGCAAGCTGAAACCTGTTGACAATGCAGTTGACAATGTTGGAGACTGACTGATGAGGCAGAATGGAACCCAGCACCCACCTCCGTTTCTCCCTCAGAAGTTGCCGCACTGAGAATAAAAAATAGTTTTTAGTAGTGTAGGAGGCAGATAGACTTCCAAACAGAGAGCACTCCATTGGGAGCCCAGGTTGCAAGGATATAAGGGGATGTAATGAGTTCCCATCATCCTCTGTATGGGCAACCCCCACATGGGCAGACCCTGCATTGGAGGAGCGCAATCATGGACATGCTGCTACTGGCCCTCCTGAGCAGGGAGTAGGTGGAGCCTTTGCCCCTTCAATGAGCCAGCGCAGAGCAGGAAGTAAGATGTACCACTGCAATTTACTTCCTCCCGAGTGAAAGCAGGGATGGGACTATGCCTGACAGGAAAATGCCGTGTACCATCAATTTAATAGGAGACACAGGGCCAAATACATCTCTGGTCCAACTTTGCTGGCTTCAGTGGGATTACTGCAGAGTTGAATGTTGCCTGTCATCCTTTTATATGCCAGGAGCTCCCAAGAAGACTCTTTTAACACCTGATTGAGCAGCGGTTGGAGTCTGCTGAATCATGCTATTTGGGCTACTCCTTCTGTTGTCATTGGTAAAACATGGCCTGGTGCCGAAATTTTAACAAATGCAGCTCTATTAGCGCCACACCGATTTAGTGGCAGATTGTTAAATGTTAATGTGCTGCACTCCATAGCTTTAAATAGAATTAGAGATGTTTACAGCTTTGCTTAAATGCACCTTGTTCCTCCACATTAAATTTTATCGCCAGAATCCTCCATCAGCAAACAGGAGTAAATCACATTAGTGTCAGATGCTGTGTGGGGGCAGATTATGCAGCTCCAGGAAAGTGGGGAGGGTTATTATTCTTGATTACAACTTTCTAATTCGTAGGTGTGGCTGGAATGTCGTTATCTCCCCATTTACAAGGAGATCATTTGTTTGAGAATAACTGTGACATCGTTGTGGGGTTCTCTCCATTAAGGACAGTCGACTTATGTCCTTTGCCAGGGCTTTGCCCATACAGCAGAACTTGGAATCAATGCCATTGTGTTAACATGCATGGGTCATGTCCTGAGGTTTTTATTTCATTTTCAATTCAGTCCTTGCTCAAGCTGAAGTAAAGGGGAGTTTTGCCTGTGTAAAACCCAAAAGAAGAGCCTTAGGATGTGACTGGGTTAATAAAGATGCTGCAGGAAGCAGAGCTGGGTAATTCAGAATCAGCATGGTGCTAAAGAGCGCTGTGCTGGACAAGATGGACATTTCAAATATTTACCCCTAATAGTGATTTGTGGGCCCAATTCTGCTTCCTTGAGTGCTCCCCTGGACCTCAACTCATGTGCATAAGGGCTGCAGAATCAGGATGTGACTACCTCATGGCACATTTGCAAGACGGGGGTGTTTAGTCCCAGTGTGCAAGATAAAATGTGTAATTGCAACTGCGGGCAGCAGAATGGAATTATTCTCCTGGACTTCCTGTGTTTTACTAATACCACTTACCTATTGCATCATGCTATTTATGAGTAGATCTCAAAGCACTTTCCAAAGGAGGTCAGTATTACTATTACTATCCCCATTTTATAGATGAGGAAACTGAGGCACATACTTACCTAAGGTTGTTGAGCAGGCTAGTGCCAGAGCTGGATCTAGAAAACAGGTATCCTGACTCTCACGCCAGTGCCCTCTCCACTAGAACACAATAGTGATGCTGTGTGTTGTTCCATCCCAGCAACAGCTGCATTTCATCCGTGAGTGATGTGGTGTAAAGGGAGGAGTCATATTATTGTATTATGCCTTATATGAAGGAATAATGGCTTCCAGTGAGAATCCTTCCAGTGGGTTAGGAAGAAGTAGTTCCAGAGGAAGTAAGTGTGCTCCCACTAGTGCATGCAGTTGTTCTTCCTGGCCGACTTGCTGCTAAGAAGCAGGCATAGCTACAGTAGGAAGTCCTAACAGATTGAAACAGCTGGGCGGGGTATGGGAGCCATAAAACCTGGGTTCTATTCTTGGCTCTGAGACCGATTGTGTGTGTGACCCTGGGCAAGTCACCTTGCCATGTCGGGCCTCAGTTTCCCCAGTTGTAGAATGGCAATAAACACCCGACCCGTATCAAAGGGGTACTATGAGGCTAGTTTAATTAGTGTTGGGAAAGCGCTTTGAGGGCTCGATTGGAAGGTGCTATAAAGTCTTATTAAAGCAGCCAAAATCAGCCAGGAAGAAAGCCACTGCTGACTCAGCGTCATGCACACAGCTCACATCGGCCACCAGATGTCCCCGAATAAACAAGTTGCCATGGCTGCCTCCCTCTGCCATTTGCCCTCAGACTACCCCGGGGAATGGGACAGCATCTGCTGGTCTAAGCGAGACACAGGAGCCCACCCACGAGAACAGGAGAGAATCTGATGCCAGTCGCCACCGATGGAGTGCAGGAGACAGCATCTATAGCATGTTGGACTCAGTGGCATAGCCAGGTCTGGAGCACAGGGGGAGCGACGGTGCTATAAAAAGGCCCCTCCCCCGCTCCCCTCCAGCCGCTGCGGCGCCCCCAGGCCCTTTAAATCCCCGCCTGAGCCCAGCTCCGGCAGCGGGGCTGGGGGGGCGCTTTAAAGGGCCAGCGGCTCCTGCCGTTGCGGAGAGCCACTGGCCCTTTAAAGCGCCCCCAGCCCCGCTGCCGGAGCTGAGCTGGGCTGCGGGGGGGAGGGGGTCGCTTTAAAAGGCCGGCGGCTCCTGCCGCTGCGGGGAGCCACAGACCCTTTAAAGCACCCCCCGAGCCCGGCTCACGCAGCCGGGCTCGGGCGGTGCCTTAGCGCCGCTTTTCCTCACGTGGGGAGCGGCCGCTCCCCCTGCTCCCCCCCGGCTACGCTACTGCTTGGACTTGGTTTCTGTTACAAAACCTTTCCCACGTCTCATTCAAAATAGACAGTGGTGGGATGGGCAGTTCTCCAGCAAACAGAAGTGATGCTTCTGCTAAAGTGGCTGGGCTCAGGAACTAAGGAAACTGAAAATAGAGAGTGCCAGGGGATTGTGCTACTCACCTCAAACACTACGCTGCAATGTTCTCATACCAGAGAGGTCCAGGTGAGAGGCCTGGCAGAATTATACATGTAATGGATTGGACATTGTCCATTCCTCATGGCTTTTGAACACAGTGTATTGTAGGAATCATTTGAGTGACAATAGCAAAACAATTCCACTTTTATACCAGCTTCCAAAACCCTCACTCTCGACCCGCAGCCCCCCCCCACCCTGACGGTGCCCCTCACTCTCGACCCGCAGCCCCCCCCCACCCTGACGGTGCCCCTCACTCTCGACCCGCAGCCCCCCCCCCACCCTGACGGTGCCCCTCACTCTCGACCCGCAGCACCCCCCCCACCCTGAAGGTGCCCCTCACTCTCGACCCGCAGCCCCCCCCACCCTGACGGTGCCCCTCACTCTCGACCCGCAGCACCCCCCCCCACCCTGAAGGTGCCCCTCACTCTCGACCCACAGCCCCCCCACCCTGACGGTGCCCCTCACTCCCGACCCACAGCCTCCCCCCCCCTGACGGTGCCCCTCACTCCCGACCCACAGCCCCCCCCCCTGACGGTGCCCCTCACTCTCGACCCGCAGCGCCCTCACAGTTTTGGGTCCTCACATTCCCAAATTGTGCCCCCCCTACCCTCATGCTGCCCCTCACTCCTGAACCACAGCCCCCTAATGCTTTTTGGTGTCCCTCACTCCCAACCTGCAGCCCCCCTCACCCTTTACAGCACCCCTCACTCCTGACACGCTGTCCCCCTGAAGCCTGACGGTGCCCCTCACTCCCGATCTGCAGCCCTCCACATCCTGACGGTGCCCCTCACTCCCAACCCACAGCATCCCCTTATGGGCACCCCTCACTCCCGACCTGCAGCCCCATGTACCCTGATGCTGCTCCTCACTCCCAACACGCAGCCCCCCGTACCCTGACGGTGCCCCTCACTCCCAAAAGGGTGATGAGGGATGCAGTTCAGGAGTGAGGGTCACCGTCAGGGTGCGGGGGGCTGCGGGTCGGGAGTGAGGGGCACCGTCACGGTGCGGGGCGGATGCAGGCCGGGAGTGAGGGGCGCAGTCAGGGTGCGGGGGGGTTGCGGGTCGGGAGTGAGGGGCACTGTCAGGGTGAGAGGGGGCTGTGGGTGAGGAGTGAGGGGCACCGTCAGGGTGCAGGGGGGCTGCAGTCGGGAGTGAGGGGCACGGTCAGGGTGAGAGGGGGCTGCGGGTCGGGAGAGAGGGGCACTGTCAGGGTGTGGGGGGGCTGCGGGTAAGGAGTGAGAGGCACCGTAAGGGTGCGGTGGGGCTGCGGGTCAGGAGTGAGAGGCACCGTTATGGAGCGGCGCAGCTGCGGGTCGGGAGTGAGGGGCACCATCAGGGTGTGGGGGGGCTGTGGGTCGGGAGTGAGGGCCGCCGTCAGGGTGTGGTGGGGCTGCGGTTCGGGAGTGAGGGGCACCATCAGGGTGCGGGGGGGCTGCGGGTCGGGAGTGAGGGCCGCCGTCAGGGTGCGGGGGGGCTGCGGGTCGGGAGTGAGGAGCACGGTCTGGGTGTGGGGGGGGTGCGTGTTGGGAATGAGGGGCACCGTCATGGTGTGGGGGGGCTGCAGGTCGGGAGTGAGGGGCACCATCAGGGTACAGGGGGGCTGTGGGTTGGGAGTGAGGGGCACCGTCAGGGAGCGGGGTGTCTGCGGGTCGGGAGTGAGGGGCGCTGTCAGGGAGCGGGGGGAGGGGCTGCAGGCTGGGAGCGAGTGTCACCGTCTGGGTGCGGGGGGCTGTGGGTCGGGAGTGAGGGGCACCGTCAGGGTGTGGCAGGGCTGCAGGCCGGGAGTGAGTCGCACCGTCAGGGTGTGGCAGGGCTACAGGCCGGGAGCGAGGGGCACCGTCAGGGTGTGGCAGGGCTACAGGCCGGGAGTGAGTCGCACCGTCAGGGTGTGGCAGGGCTGCAGGCCGGGAGTGAGTCGCACCGTCAGGGTGTGGCAAGGCTACAGGCCGGGGGTGAGGGGCACCGTCAGGGTGTGGCAGGGCTACAGGCCGGGGGTGAGGGGCACCGTCAGGATGTGTGGGGGCTACAGGCCGGGAGCGAGGGGCACCGTCAGGGTGTGGCAGGGCTGCAGGTCGGGAGCGAGGGGCACCGTCAGGGTGTGGCAGGGCTACAGGCCGGGAGTGAGTCGCACCGTCAGGGTGTGGCAGGGCTGCAGGCCGGGAGCGAGGGGCACCGTCAGGGTGTGGCAGGGCTGCAGGCCGGGAGTGAGTCGCACCGTCAGGGTGTGGCAGGGCTACAGGCCGGGAGCGAGGGGCACCGTCAGGATGTGGCAGGGCTGCAGGTCGGGAGTGAGGGGCACCGTCAGGGTGTGGGGGCTACAGGCCGGGGGTGAGGGGCACCGTGAGGGTGTGGCAGGGCTGCAGGCCGGGGGTGAGGGGCACCGTCAGGGTGTGGCAGGGCTACAGGCCGGGGGTGAGGGGCACCGTCAGGATGTGTGGGGGCTACAGGCCGGGAGTGAGGGGCACCGTCAGGGTGTGGCAGGGCTGCAGGCCGGGAGTGAGGGGCACCATCAGGCCTGCGCCCCTCTCTCCCGAACTGTGCCCCTCCACCCTGAGGTGCCCCTCAGTCCTGACCCACAGCCCCCTCAGCCTTTTGGGTCAGACCCACGGCCCATCTAGCCCAATGTTTTGTCTTGTGGCAGTGCCAGCTGCTTCAGAGGGAATGAATAGAACAGAGCAATTACTGAGTGATCCATCCAGTCATCCACTCCCAGCTTCTAGCAGTCAGAGGCTAGGGAAATCCAGAGCATGGGGTGGCATCCCTGACCATTCTGGCTAATAGTCATGGATGGGCCTGTACTCCATGAATTTATCTCATTCTTTTTGAACCGAGTTATACTTTTGGCCTTCACAACATCCCCCGGCAGTACTTCCTTTCCTTTCTTTTAAATCAGCTTCCTATTAATTTCATTGGTGACCCCTGGTTCCTGGGTTATGTGACAAGGTAACTCACCAGTCCCTATTCACTTTGTCCCCACCACCACTCATGATTTTATAGACCACTATCATATCCCCCCTCAATCACCTCTTTTCTAAGCTGAACAGTCCTAGTCTTTGTAATCTCTCCTCTTCCTCTTCTATGGCTGCTTGGCTCTCAGAGTACTTTGCAACCATTACAACAGCCAACAACCCTGTTTTAATCTGGCTCTTTGGCAGATAACTCGGTCTCTTGCTGTCTCTCTACCAGAAGATTTTAGCCATAAAGGGTAAAAGAGCAGCTCACCGGCCATGGCATTGCAGGGGCCTTCTCCACAGCTGTCTACACCAAACGCCTGCTAGTGGGCCGCTTCTTCCTTTGACTTGGTTCTTGGGCTAGATCACATACTGTCCCAGCCCTTCCAGGGCCCGCAAGTCCAAAGGAAACACATAGGAATGAACTATCCCACCCTTCCTGGCTCCAATCCTTAGCACACTCGTCCCTGCCCTTCCTGCTCTGCTACAGAGCGATGCCTTCCAGGACTTTCAGCCTGGCTCCTCAGGCCACTGACCCTCCGGGCACCTGCCCTGGGGTCCCCCTTCTCCCTCCAAGGCCCATCCCAGGATACCAGCTCCCTTCTCCAGCTCCTCCCTGTAAATCAGCCACCTCACTCCTCCTCACCTGGGTCTCATTCGTCATTAAACCTGACATACCCTCCAGGTGCCACCAGGTGCACTAATTCAGCTCCACAGCTCCCGTAACCCTTTCAGTGCCAGCATGGAGCTTCCCCTAGGGTGACCAGATGTCCCGTTTTTATAGGGACAGTCCCGATTTTGGGGTCTTTTCCTTATATAGGCTCCTATTACCCCCCACCCCCGTCCCGATTTTCCACACTTGCTATCTGGTCACCCTAGCTTCCCCCTCCCCTCTTCCCCCCACGAATTGCATTGGCACAGCAGCATGAATCTGACCAAGACAGTGGCAGTGTGTGACTTCTCAGGGCTCAGTGAACACGGATTCATAGCTTTGAAGGCCAGAAGGGACTGTTATGACCATCTACCCTGACTTCCTGCATAGCATAGGCCTCGGAGCTTCACCCAGCAATTCCCACATTAGGCCCATAACTTCTGGTGGAGCGAGAGCGTCTCTTAGAAAGAGACACCCATTCCACTGACCCTAATGAGTCAGGGCTGGTTCCCTTTGGGCAGACTGGATCCAGATGTCAGCTGTGTGGCTTAGGCCCATCTCGAGTCTCTCCTTTACCCCAAGGGGAAATGCCAAGTGGCCACCTTCCCCAAAGGGGTGTGTGAGGAAGGACAGTCTGGTCAGAAACACATGGTGGTTTGCAGCAGTACCAGAAAGGATGGCTCACTGGGCTTCAGGAAATGGAGTGTGCACTCAGTCACTAAAGCCTGCTGCTCAGAGTGTGTTGCAGCTAGAGCCGGTCAGAAATTTCCAGCCAGAACAGTGTTACTTCGGAAAATGCCGATTCCTCAACTCAAAACATCCCATGGGAAAGTGTCAATTGTGGTGAAATTTTCAAAAGAAACCAGGGCCATCCCAGTCCCCTCACATCTCCCCATCCAAGCTGTCTCCCTCCCCCACCTCCAGCTGCCACCTGTTCCAATGGCTCCCAATCCCAGTGTCCTCATCCAGTCTCCATGTCCTCCCCACCTAGCTCATTGTCCCTGGCTCTTTGCCTCAGTGCCTCATCAGATCCATTGACCCTTCCCCCAGTCCCCTCTTACCTTCTACCTCACTGTTCTCCAGTCCCAGTCTCCATCCCGGCTCCTCATCCAATCTCAGCCTCCCCCCATCCATTGGCTCCTAGTCCCTTTTGCCTCCCTGGCTCCCACTCCAGTCTCCGTGCCTATCCAGTCCCAGTCTTCCCACAGCCCCAACTCCTAGTCCCACTTTCCCTCACCCCCTGCCTCCAGTCCCATTCTTACCCTCACTGGCTCCCAATCTACTCCCCCTCCCACCAAGGTCCATCTCTTGTCCCCTCTGTATTTGAATCCGCCTGCCTAGGTACCAGCAGGGGCCATCGAGAGCACAGGAGAGACAGGCTCCTTGTTTTCAGTTCTGGTGCCCAGCCCCAACCCTGCCTGGTGCAACTCTTACAGCGCAAGTCCAGCTCCAGCCCTTCAGCCCCTGGCTGGAGCATATTCAATTGCATGCACAGTCTGGTCACACACAACAGCTGTGAGGGGATGGAGCATGCTCAGTGAGCACAGACTCTTCACCGTTTTTAAATGCTAAAATCAAAGAAGTCTCTACTGAGCATGTGTGAACTGCAGTTTTCAAAGGTTTATATCTTGGCCAAACTTGGCTGGATGTTCAGGGGGACATGGCCATCCCTGGCAAAAAGCCACACACCTGCCGAATTTCAAATCCAGCGTGGCAAAAGGGCACTCGGGCTGGTCAAAGAAAAGCTGGCCAGCATTTTTTTTTAACATTGCAAAGCAATGTATTTTTCCCGAGCAGAATTCTTGGAAACAGGTAAACCGTTTTGGCTGAAATTTTCTAAAAAAATTAAATAATCCTGAGGCATACACCAGGTATGTAAAATTCCAGCCCAAAGAGTGAACGTTTGGCAAAGTTGTAAGCAACTGAAAGCAGGGTCTTATAATGGGAAGCGTCAGGCAACCTTAATAATAGGTGGAGCTACCAGCCCTGCCTATAATAATAAGCTCAACCGCCTGATTATCAAAGGTCTGACGCTGCAAACTGCTGGTGTCTGTGTCCCTCACAGAAGTCCATGGGCACTTTGTGCACTGAGCATACCAGAAGATTGATCCCTAAAAGCCATCTTTTTGCCCTGCTGATTCTGGGCTGGTATGGTGCCTGGAATAACTTAAAGCAGCTCCAATAACTGCTTTAAGTTATAGCAAGCTGCCCAGAATACCATTTACTACTGTGTGCTATGGCCTCACCCCCTCCAACCTCAATCCTGCCCCCTACAGGGGGGCAAGGGAATTACACAGTACCTGTGCGAGGAGGTTTTTTTCATTCAGCAGCTATGAGGCATTCACAGCCCCCATACGCTGCCATCGTAGCACAAGGGAGTCAAATCAGGGAGGTCTCCTCCCTGGGTGCCTTGGCCTGTGAGAATCTATCAGTCGGTGAAGTGAGTTTTCACTATTATCATATGCATGGCACAGAGCACCCGCCCAATGGAAGGTGCTCTGCTCTCATGGAAACAAGGGTGTCCTTTAGATGGAGGCCGTCAGCAAGACGGGTTCACAGCCACCTCTGCCACCAGTTTTTTCAGCTGCTCCCCAGAAATACCAGAGAATGGAAGGGCTCCGTCCTTCAAGGGAGCTAAATCAAAAACCCCACCGAGTAAATCATGGTGCGCGAGATGGCGGCAAATGTCAAAGGCCGCTTCTATGTATCACTATAAAAAATAACATTAATTGGGATGCTTTGCAATTTCCTGTACAACCCATAATTAGGTTAGATAAGAAACTAGCAGTGTCTAAGTGCTATAAATGTCTAAATTAAGTTATTTTGAAAGTGCCCAGCACTTTGACATTTGAGAGTTCAAAGTAATTGGGGTATTGAAATAAAATTGCTTCTGTTATTTAAAAGGTCATTATCTTCTTCAGTTAGATATATGAGGACTATTTTCCACTCTACTGAGCCGTTCTATTTGGTACAATTAGACCTGCTTGAGTAGATTTCTAGAGGGCCTACTCCCACTTATCACAGCTATGGCATGGCACAAAGAAAGGCTTGTAAATATACGTCCCAAATATCAAATGCATATTCAGCTCAGAACTGGGATCCAAAACCCTCAGAGCTACCCGAAATCCCCCATCGGAAGCCAAAGAGAACCACGTGGCTTTGGATGACATGTAGTCTGCAACTGATACCTTGAACTGATGAGATCAACAAGTGTCGTGCTATTTGCAGTGTTGTCGTAGTTGTGTTGGTCCCAGGATATCAGAGAGACAAGGTGGGTGAGGTCATATCTTTTATTGGACCAGCTTCTGCTGGTGGAAGGTACAAGTTTTCGAGCTACACAGAACGCTTCTCCAGGTCTGGGAAAGGAGGCAGATTAGGTTTGCAAATGAAGGCAGAGGTTGATAGCAAAACAGCCAAAATTCAGCATTAATAGACCCTAGTGTAGATTGGTGTAGTTCCATTGAGTTCAGTGGAACTGTGCCTGATTACACCAGCTGAGGGTCTGGCCCAAAGTGACTCTGCAAGTAGACAGTGGGTGGACCACCCTCAGCTCTCCACCAAAAACACATGGCCAAACTCATCCCTTTCATCCTCACCCATAATAATTTTACATTTAACAACACTTTGTCCAAACCATGGGAACAGCCAGGGGTACTAGGATGGCTCTGGTGTATGCCAACCTCTTCATGGGCCACTTTGAGGCAGAATACTGGACAAATGCACCACAAAAGCAGTGATATACGTGAGGTACATTGATGATATTTTCATCATCTGGACAGACAACCTAAACTCCCTCACAGATTTCCACCACAACTTCAACAACCACCACCCATCCCTCAAACTCTCTCTAGAGCACTCCCACACCAGCAGCAACTTCCTAGACACCACGATCAGCTTCAACAATGGAACCCTACAGAACACTATGTATAAGAAATCCAAGGATTGCCACACTTCCTTTCACAGATCCAGCAACCATCTCAAAGACAACCAGAAATCTGTTATCTACAGCCAGGCACTCAGATACTGCAGAATATGTCCAGAATACACACCTTAACACGCTTAAAACTGCCTTCACCAAAACAAGGACATTCCACCAGAGAAGTAAATCATATTATGGAATGAGCCACCCAAATATCCTGAGAGAACCTGCTTCAATGCAGAAATAAAATCCTCTCCGACTACGCACCCCTAGTTCTCACCTACCACCCCACACTGGAACCCATACAGGGTATCTTTAAACAATTACAACCCACAGTCAATGGGGATCCCCATCCTGAAAGAAATCTTTCCCGAACTCCCTCTTCTGGCCGTCAAACAAATCATCATCAGAAGCAAGCTCCCCCCGGACCAGGACACACTAACTATAGCGGCACCAGATCCTGCCAGAGGAACAGAAGCAAAACCTGTATACGTATCTTCACTGCTACAATGATCAGCACCCCCCTGCCCCCACAGCACACCTTTCAAGGTACATGGGTCCTACACATGCCTATCACAACATGGTGTACCTCATCCAGTGCACCAAATGCCCCAATAGTAACTATGTGGATTAAGCCAGACAATCACTCCGCTCTTGAATGAACTCACACAGGGATATGATAAAAGACAAAAACACCCCATCACCTGTGGGTGGACAGTTCTCGCAAAGCAACCACTCTAGATCTGACCTCTCAGTCCCCATCCTCAATGGAAAACTGCCCAAGACTTTCAAAAGACGAGCCTCACAGTTTATATTCATAATTTTGCTAGACACTAAAAACCATGGACTGAACAGAGACGCTGGATTTATGGCTTATGGCATCAACCCACAAACCCCCGCACACCTCCAGCTTTTTCCTCTTCCTTTCCTCCCTATGACTGGAGAGGTGTTAACAGGCCCCTTCACCTTGAATGGTCTCTTGAAATATGTGTAAACTACTTACGCTAAACAATCTGGTCCGCCGTGTATTTAGCTGTGGCACTTGGAGGTCAGGTCTCCACTACAGACCTATGTTGGTCTAACTACCTTGCTCAGGGGTGTGAAAAATCCACACCTCTGAGCGATGTAGTTATACCAACCTTAACCCCTTGTGTAGAAAGTGCTATGTTGACAGAAGCGGTTCCTCCGCCGGCATAGCTACTGTCACTAGCGGAGGGGTTTTATTATGCCGACGAGAGAGCGGTCTCCCATCAGCAGAGAGAGTCTTCGCCGGACACACGCTGCACCGGCACTGTGCCTGTAGACATGCCTTTAAGAGCTACAACGGCACATCTGCATCCATGCAGCTGTGCTGAGTCAGTGTTTTCAGTGTAGACCTGCGCTGAGTGCATTTCCCAGACCTGAAGAAGAGCTCCATGTGGCTCAAAAGCTTGCTTCTTTCACCCACAGAAATTGGTCGAATAAAAGCTATTACCTCCGCCACACTAGTGTGGTGGCATGCACCTGTAATCCCAGCTGCTTGGGAGGCTGTGGTTGGCGGATCGCTCAGGAGTTCTAGGTTGCTGTGCGCGATGTCAATCGGGTGTCTGGTGCTACTGACAGCTTGGCCTGCGGGTAGTTGGAGGACTGGCTAGAACGACGCATCTGACGTGTTGTGATCGGTGCTCTCTCTGTGAGGGCTGATGGACCGATCAGTGACCTCACCCACCTTCTCTCTCTAATACCCTGGGACCAACATGGCTACAACAACACTGCAAATAGGGCACTTTCTTACTTAACAGATGTATGTATGAGAGTCGCAGATGCTGACTTTAGTGACTCAAATACACTTTTACTGTTTTTTTCACTGTGGTTTGTTCCGTAGAACCAGTAAAGATGAGAGCAGGCATGCTGGAGTCTGTTCCTGATTGAGAATCATCATCAGAATCCTTCCAATCAGCCTAAGCCCATCGAAGCTCACATGATCAAACCGATGTCACAAACTGGCCTGCAGAGCTTTTGCCACCAATGATGTATAAGAAAGAAGTAGCCCAGCTTGACTCTCAGATCCCAGGCTGTTTGCAGGGCTGGCAGCTGGGTAAAAAAGAAATCTTTTTGCTTGTAATCTGAGCAGGTTTGATGTGAAGCTGCTGAGAGCCAAAAAACCTGGTGCCCCATGATGTGCATTTAGGATAATTTCACCAAGTCGGCCTGCATTTAAAGGGACTATTTTAATGACACATTTAGAAAGAAGAACTCTTTTCCCTTCTTAAATATGGTATTTCATAAATGCAACCCCCTTGCCATTTCTGCAGAGGTGAGGGCAATGGGCGCGTTCCAAAGCCATCCACTGCCAAGACACAGTGAGCAACGAAACACTCCCAGAAGCGGCCCAGGGTGAGTTCGAAATGCTGCCTTTCTCGGTGCCTTTTTCAGTTTGGTTTAAAAATGTAGCTCTATTTTTTTCAAAGGGTTGGGGCTGAAAAACACTCAAAACTGAAACAAAATGAAACAAAAAAATGAAAAAACAAACCAACTGCATAATCAGTTATTTGCTCAGCTGCAGTCCCCACACAGGGCTGTGTGTGTGTCTCCCACATTCTGGATGGTCACTGGAAACCCTGATGCTGTTTCTGAGCAGGGGTTTGCCCCCGGCATTCAGAGGTAAGATCCACCCCGCGAGCACACCGCCCCCTGCGGTTCTACTCGCCCGCATCATGCAGCCTTCTCGGTTATGCTTGGCTTGGGTGACAATTAGCCTGATCCTTAGGTGATGTGCGTCTGAATGCAGGGCGAGCCAGAAACCACAGCACCACTCCCACTCCCTGCCCCAGCAGCTCACTGCCCAAAGAGTCAGAGTGGCCTGATTTTCCAGGGATGCTGGGCACCAGCCGTTAATTCCAGTAGGTGCTGTGGACCCTCTGCCCTGTTGGCCACACAGTCACCATGTGACAGGGCTTTGTAGAGTTGAAAGAAATTGGGCGGGCAGGAAAATACAGGGCTCCAGGCCTTCACCTTTCCACCTCTCCAATAGGAATGAGCTTCCACAGAGAGAGTGGGCAGAGGCATAAAGTATCTCTTGCAGGATTGGGCGGGAGGGAGAGGGAAGCCAGCATTCTGTGGCACCGTCCCACCCCCTGGGATCCATGGGAGAACTCTTCTGTTGCAGCCTGTGAGGGGGGTGGGCAGCATAGGGCAGCTTACCCACCCTTTACACTGCTGCTGCACAGAGGGAGTGCTCCCCTGGCCTTTCACACACTCTGCCTTGCCTGAGTGATGTATAGGGGTAAAGGCCAGAATAGACCCTATTGTCTTGAGAACTCTAATGTCCCCATTGGTCATCAGTCTCTAAGGTCCTGTCCTAAAGGCCCAGAGGGGAGAGATGAAGGGCAGTGTAGACTATGCCAGGACTAGAGACTGTGTGTGTAAGAAATCTCAGTGTTTCTTGCCTAGGGCTGAGTTGGCCAAGCCATCCCGTCTGGGTGAATTCATTGACAAGACCAGGCGATAAAACAGGACACCTTGAAAAATCTTTGAATGCATCTGAAAACCACCCTGAGCCATTTAACTGACACATTCATCTCAGCTCAGAGCCAGGAGTGGGGGCCTCCCCTCCCCACAGACACAGACTACTTTGCAATGGCTCCAAGACCATAACGTGACCTGGGGACTTGGAACAAAGGCAGAAGCACTTCTAATCTGGCCACAACACGCTGTATACCTGAACCACCGCATCACTGTCTGTGCGAAGTGCCATCGATGGAAATAGTCCAGCCTGACAGTGCCATCCCCACGGAGCTGGGTTTGCACAGGGCATGCACTGTTAGCACAGCATTGTCGTAGTGGGTGTATGTCTCCAGCAACTCCATCCAGATGCGATTCCTGTCTTCCTTTGTCACGTGTTTTTAGGCAGGTTTCCCACACTTACCGAAGGCCTGATCCTGAATGGATCTGAGCTCCTATAAAGGGGCTTAGAACTTACCTTGACACCGAGCTCCTGGAACTCCTTCCCTGTCCCACCTCACCAGGCTCTCAGCCTCCTTGCAAAATTCACTGCCCCTGCAAGGCCAACTCATGGCAATGGAATGCCAAAACCCCAGGCCTTGGAATGAGCTCCCGCAAAGAGAGTGGGCAGGCCATGGTGTAGAAATTCTGCTTTGGGATAGACCTGCTCGCTGTATCCTTTAGTGCATTTGGATCTGATTGTCCATCTATTGTGACTCCCACGCTAATGAGTGTGTCTCATTAGGCGCAATACGGCACTCAGCACTGAACAGGCACAAATAGTCACAATACACTGCATAGCATTACCTTCCTCCATAGGTTGATCTGTATGTCAATTGTTAGCCAACACTTACATGTTAGGTGCATGGCATCCCATGTTAATATGGTATTATACCTAGCATGTAGGCAGTTATGTTAACCAGATTATACTATGTCTTTCCTACAATTCTGTCCATTTTGCTCACTTATGTCAAGAGCTATATAGCCCACAATCCTCCACAAAGCTAAACATAGCTGTTGACATTAGTGAAGATAAAGCCTGTCAAAGGTCAGATACATTTTTCCTACATCCTAATACAGGTACCTTCCTGGACAACTGGTTTGAAATGTAGTATTCAAAACAGACATAGGAAAAATACAGAATAGCAAGTTATGGAACTGGTACAAACTGGTGGTTGGATCGTAGGTGACATGTAAAGAGCTTTCTAACTTGTAAACAATTGTGCTATAAATATGAATGGTTTGGGGGTGTATTTGGGGTGTACAGTGTAAGGGGAACATGCTGGGAGATAAGAATTGCTTCCCAAATGGAGGGGTACGTACGCCTCCTTTTCAGATTGTACTACATTCTCTTAGACAATAATCTTTAGGTAAGCTTGGTTATTTGGTCTCTTGAACATTTTTAATAATGAACCCTGTCACTAGAGCTGATGAGGAGAAACCAAGGTAAAGATCAGAGAGGTTCTCTGCAGTAAGAGAGAGGATGCTACAAGCACTCAGAGCAAGAACAGAAGCTTCTTATTTTCATCCATCTTGGTTCCTCCAGAGGAAAGATTGAAATGCTTTAGTTTAACTGAAGACATCGGACTCAATATATTTGGATGACATTTAATGGCCTGTGAGATGCAGGAGATCAAACTAGATGACCTAATGGTCCCGTCTGGCCTTAAACTCTATGAAAGAGTTTGAGTGGATACCTTTAAAGCCCCATCAAACTCCTTCCTCACTAGTGGCCACCCCAGTAGGGTCTTCAGGGGGCCATTCCCCTGCTCTCTTTGTAGCTTTTGTTACCCACCCCAACTCTGTGTGGCGCCCTGTGTCTCTTGTAGTGGCTAGGCCTCCTATGAGCCTGCTAATGCCTTGACCAACAGAACTCAGTCTTTTAGTTCAGCCAGTAGTGACTCCTGCATTAAGATCCAGAGATCCAGGGTTCAACCCATTGCCAACAACCCAATGCTGTTGGCCAAGACTGTAGCTGGCTCATCAACCTCTATTTGTAGCCCAGTGAGCACTAGAGGGGGACAAAGTGCCACACTGAGTGGGTATGGGTAATGGTTAAACTTTGCTAGGTAATTGATTGCCACTCCAAATCCCCAGGATCATCAGGATGGAGGAAGTAGAGAGACCAAGTGTCACACTCCAGGGTGCAATTCAGACCAGTGAGAGCTTCTGTCATGACCTGTCCTGTAGTCCTGAGTGCTCTGCTGCTGTAGCTCCATGTCTAGACGCTCCCAATCAGCATACAAGCATGCACTGAGTGCCTGTGTGCTGAGCAGCCCTGGTTCAGCAACTCTGACTCCAGCAGCCCGCTTGTTACACCACAGTAATCCTTGGTCTCCATCAGCCTTGGTTACTATCAGCCAAAGTGACTCCAGCACATCCCCCAAACCATCTGCCCTGAACTGCCCAGCCCTCCCCTGGAACGTTCAGAGGAGTAATAAGATCCATTGTGCCTTTAAATAGCCAAAGCACGGCAGCTAGTTGCTTTAACTGGAGTTAACAATCACTTCAAGTCAAACACAGCACTGGGCTGGTTTATTGTAAAAGTCAAACCCGTTTACCTAATCAGAAAGAGAGAGGTTTTAAGTGAGTTCAGGTATAAGGGATAAAGTCAGAAATGGATCTAAACAAATGCAAATGAAAAATACTTTCCAGTAACTACAGCTTAACTGAACTACTGTCTTGGTTCAAGGTAAGATTCTTACCACACCTCCTTCCAGCAAGATGGCCAACCACCCGCTTGGTCAGGATCTCTCACAAAGTCTAAAGTGCTTGGTTCCTTTGTTGTCTTAGGCAAAAGATCCCTTGCGGTTCTCTGCCCCTCTCTTGTATAGTCCAGTTGACTTTCAAAATGTTTCCTTCTCAAAGTCCAGTGCCCTACTGGGAAGAAAGGTGCCAGGGAGTCTGATGGAGAAGGTTACAGGCTGGTTTCTTCCCTGTTGGTGCTTTCTACAATGCACATTGATCTGTCCCTGTGGCCTCTTGATCTGCCAGTGGCTGGCCACTCGACTATGATTAGCAGGTGTCTGTGATTACACCTGGGTGGAGGCGTCAGCCTTTTCTTTGTCTGCCAAAAACCTGTTTACCCACTCCCCAGACTTGTCCTGTTCAAGCAGTTTAGTAACATCATATAGAGGGAATTCCTAACTTCATGTATAACATTGACACTTGCATTTTACACTACTATTATCTAACCAGCATATTATTAGCTTTTATATGATACCTCACAAGGCATACTTTATACAAACATTATTGCAGTAGTCTGTAGGGTGTGAATACAGGGGTGTGTGGGGTCGCACCAAGATTCCACCCTCTCTTCATAGTAATTATTTGCCACCTAGAGGCTGCATCTCCATTGAGCTGGGCGCTCTACAAGTGCAGAGTAAGAGACAGTCCCGGCCTCCAGTTGTTTATGCTCTAAACAGACAAGACAGAGGACTGGAGAAAGGCTTACATCATATTAGCAGAGTGAATGAAGCGACAGTTGGCCAACATCATGTTAGCACCCTCTCTCTTGCCCCTTAAGGGGGCTAGATTTTCACAGAGCAGGTGTGCAGCACTTTCTGAAAATCAGGCACCTTTCATCACTTTTGAAAATGTAGGATCCAATCCAATGCCCACCAAAGTGAGGGCAAAGATCTCATAGGCTGGGTGTTAGGTCAGGCCCTAAACCTCTCTGTGGTTCATTTCTCCCAGGTCCTTAGAATGAGGATAATGATACTCTAGGGACCTTTCATGAAATCAACTAGGGACCTTGTAATTGCTATTGATTTTATGTGAACGATCAGATTCCGTGGTGATGGGCGGCTGCATAAAACCTTTTAGATTGTTGGATAGATTAGACTGATACTGACCCACCTCTGTGACATGCTGGGAGATCCTTAGATGACAAGTGCTAGCCAAGTGCCAATGATGGTGATGATTGCAAGAAAACTTTCCCTATGAAAGTTCCAGGACTCTAATTCCACTTGGATTTTTCATAGAAGGCAGCAATACAATTTTTTTTTAATGAGGAAGTGAAGGCCCTGCAGTGCACTAGCAAGTTGGCAAAGATTGCTTCATTGACTAGGCTTTATTAGCCCATTATAAAGCTCCAGAAATCAGGGAACATTGAATCTTAGCTGCAACATTTATAAGGCAGCTAGTGCTGTACAAGGAAGCAAAGGAGTCCGGAAGAAAATTGCCTGCAATAGCCATATAATGATTATTAAGGCATTTTACTGTTTGCAGTGCCAGATCAGAGGAAACTGATTTTTAAGGACACAGAGGGGGTTTTTCACACTTTCCCCTCACTATGTCATTTCAGGGCAGAATCAAAGTTACTTGGGTGCCTTAACTCTGCATTTCTTATCTTAATATAATTGGATTTCTTTTAAATGTAACATTAACTCTGAATATCCTGCATTTGTAATACTTGATTTTGGGGATCATTACAACAGCCTTGTAATGTTTTTAGCCTTAAGAGACTTACTCTCAAGCATAACTCCACCTTAACATTGTTTTTTGTGATGGAATTTCCTATGTGTGGACTTGCCACTAGAGGGGGACAGAGACGCAGCCTGTGTTAACGTGGGTTCCTGTGGATTCATATCCGGGAGCATGGCTCAGTGCATTAGGGCCTGCTGTGACGATCAGATCCAGACTGGGGTTTGGATCCCCCACATTCAAGAGCTGGGATTTTGCTTTTGACTTTTTGAACCTTATGCCCCACGGTGCTTTAATGTCTCACCAAAACAACATATGTTAAGATGAACAAGGTGGGTTAGCACCTTATAAATCCACAGGCTGATCCACCTCCATCCCCCAGATTTGCTTTGTGGCTTAGAGCTTGGCTACTGGGAATTTGGGTGTCACAGCAACTTCCCTGTCCTGGCAGGTTTGATACAGGGATTTCTGGAGCTTCCCAGCAAACGCAAGGAACTGGGACAAAATGTCTCCCTGAAACTACGGGGCTCTGCAGACACAGCTTTCGACACAGCTTCTAACTTGGAAGCTGGTAGCAGCCACAAGGAAAGGGCTGAGGTTGGGCAAGGACTGGAGGGGCAGGGAGTGGGGAAGGGAATTGCTATTATTAGCAAGGCACCAACTCCTATTTAGCTTTAGGAGCCTTCTCATCTCTGCTTCCCCATAGTCTTGGTAACACCCAAGAGGACGAACCACCAGCTCCCTGGCCAAGTTTATTGATAGCCGGGGCCAAGATCAACAAGAAAATATAATTCACCCCATACTTATCTTTAAAGAGCAATAGGGTGACCAGACAGCAAATGTGAAAAATCAGGACAGGGGGTGGGGGATAACTCAGTGGTTTGAGCATTGGCCTGCTAAACCCAGGGTTGAGAGTTCAATCCTTGAGGGGGCCATTTAGGGATCTGTGGCAAAAGAAATCTGGCTGGTATAGGGAGGTGGAACCTTTTGGGTATAGGGCAGTGGTTCCAGTCTAGCCTGGTTTTCGAGTGACCAGCTTAGTTTGGGCCCTGATCCTGCAGACTTTCATAGGCGCTTACGTTTAGGGATCACAAGCAATGCCATGGCCTACTCACAGTGCGTGCGCCTTTGCAGGACTGGGGCCTTATTACTGATGGAAAAAGCCTATTGTGCTGAATGGGGAAGTGGGATAGAATGCTGTTAACAGCTTCAAACGGGCACTCTGCAACTCAGCACCCAGAACATCCAGGGCTCCAGCTGTGGTTGAGGTAGAAGGGAGAGCTTACACCTGCTGGTAGATGGTAATTAATGAGGTAATTAGTTCACCAACTGGAGAACCCGGGAAGGAAAGCAAGCAGGATATAAGGCCTAGGCCAGAGAGCAAGAGGGGGCTGCTCATAACTGCTGCTAGAGGGTTGTATTGGACCTGGAGCTTAAGAAGGAGACAAACGATAAACACACGTGGTGAAGGTACCTTGGTGGACCTGTGTGCTGCATAATTCACAGCAGGACTTACCAGCCATAGCTCTGCTGGAGAGGAAGGAAGAGACCGTTCCCAGGAAGAAACCAACATTCTTCTATAGGAAATAAATCACTCAAACCTCCCAGGGAATTGTGGGCCTGATCCGAAGTCCAAGGAGACTCTTTCAATGAATGCCAAGGAGCATAACAGGGCTTGCCCGTGTATCAAGAGATGTCAGTTCTGGAGTCCATTTTCCTTGGGACTCCGGCGCCCACAGCCAGGCTTTGAGCAGTGCCTGTAAAGACACAGACTCGGTCCCAGCGTTTCTAGACTAGGGAACTTACATGCTCCACTTGCAACATTTTGCAAGCTACAGAAGCTCTGATGTACTGCAGACAGCAGTAGCCCATTCGCCTGATCTGATTTGCCCTTCAATCTGTAAGAAGAAAAAGGGAAAATTCCACACAAAAAACTACATTCAGAGAATGTAATTGGAATAACAGAGACTTGGTGGGATAACTCACATGATTGGAGTACTGTCATGGATGGATATAAACTGTTCAGGAAGGATAGGCAGGGCAGAAAAGGAGGGGGAGTAGCGTTGTATGTAAGAGAGCAGTATGACTGCTCAGAGCTCCAGTATGAAACTGCAGAAAAACCTGAGAGTCTCTGGATTAAATTGAGAAGTGTGAGCAACAAGGGTAATGTCGTGGTGGGAGTCTGCTACAGACCACCAGACCAGGGGGATGAGGTGGACGAGGCTTTCTTCCAGCAACTAACAGAAGTTACTAGATCACAGGCCCTGGTTCTCATGGGTGACTTTAATCACCCCGACATCTGCTGGGAGAGCAATACAGCGGTCCACAGACAATCCAGGAAGTTTTTGGAAAGTGTAGGGGACAATTTCCTGGTGCAAGTGCTGGAGGAACCAACTAGGGGAAAAGCTCTTCTTGACCTGCTGCTCACAAACAGGGAAGAAATAGTAGAGGAAGCAATAGTGGATGGGAACCTGGGAGGCAGTGACCATGAGATGGTCGAGTTCAGGATCCTGACACAAGGAAGAAAGGAGAGCAGTAGAATACAGAGCCTGGACTTCAGAAAAGCAGACTTTGACTCCCTCAGGGACCTGATGGGCAAGGTCCCCTGGGAGAATAACATGAGGGGGAAAGGAGTCGAGGAAAGCTGGCTGTATTTTAAAGAAACCTTATTGAGGTTGCAGGAACAAACCACCCCGATGTGTAGAAAGAAAAGTAAATATGGCAGGCGACCAGCTTGGCTTAACAGTGAAATCCTTGCTCGTCTTAAACACAAAAAAGCAGCTTACAAGAAGTGGAAGATTGGACAAATGACCAGGGAGGAGTATAAAAATATTGCTCAGGCATGCAGGAGTGAAATTAGGAAGGCCAAATCACACTTGGAGTTGCAGCTAGCTGGAGATGTTAGGAGTAACAAGAAGGGTTTCTTCAGGTATGTTAGCAACAAGAAGAAAGTCAAGGAACGTGTGGGCCCCTTGCTGAATGAGGGAGGGAACCTAGTGACAGAGGATGTGGAGAAAGCTAGTGTACTCAATGCTTTTTTTGCCTCTGTCTTCACAGACAAGGGCAGCTCCCAGATGGCTGCACTCCGCAGCATGGTATGGGGAGGAGGTGACCAGCCCTCTGTGGAGAAAGAAGTAGTTCGGGACTATTTAGAAAAGCTGGACGAACACAAGTCCATGGGGCCGGATGCACTGCATCCGAGGGTGCTAAAGGAGTTGGCCGATGTGATTGCAGAGCCATTGGCCATTATCTTTGACAAATCATGGCAATCGGGGGAGGTCCCGGATGACTGGAAAAAAGCTAATGTAGTGCCCATCTTTAAAAAAGGGAAGAAGGAAGATCCGGGGAACTACAGGCCAGTCAGTCTCACCTCAATCCCTGGAAAAATCATGGAACAGGTCCTCAAGGAATCAATTCTGAACCACTTAAAGGAGGGGAAAGTGATCAGGAACAGTCAGCATGGATTCACCAAGGGCAAGTCATGCCTGACTAACCTAATTGCCTTCTATGATGAGATAACTGCCTCTGTGGATGAGGGGAAAGCAGTGGATGTGCTATTTCTTGACTTTAGCAAAGCTTTTGATACAGTCTCGCACAGCGTTCTTGCCAGCAAGTTAAAGAAGTATGGGCTGGATGAATGGACGGTAAGGTGGATAGAAAACTGGCTGGATGGTCGTGCTCAACGGGTAGTGATCAATGGCTCCATGTCTAGTTGGCAGCCGGTATCAAGTGGAGTGCCCCAAGGGTCGGTGCTGGGGCCGGTTTTGTTCAATATCTTCATCAACGACCTGGAGGATGGTGTGGACTGCACCCTTAGCAAGTTTGCAGATGACACTAAACTGGGAGGAGTGGTTGATACGCTGGAGGGTAGGGATAGGATACAGAGGGACCTAGACAAATTAGAGGATTGGGCCAAAAGAAATCTGATGAGGTTCAACAAGGACAAGTGCGGAGTCCTGCACTTAGGACGGAAGAATCCCATGCACTGCTACAGACTAGGGACCGAATGGCTGGGCAACAGTTCTGCAGAAAAGGACCTAGGGGTTACAGTGGACGAAAAGCTGAATATGAGTCAACAGTGTGCCCTTGTTGCCAAGAAGGCTAACGGCATTTTGGGCTGTATAAGTAGGGGCATTTCCAGCAGATCGAGGGACGTGATTATTCCCCTCTATTCGGCACTGGTGAGGCCTCATTTGGAGTACTGTGTCCAGTTTTGGGCCCCACACTACAAAAAGGTTGTGGATAAATTGGAAAGAGTCCAACGGAGGGCAACAAAAATGATTAGGGGGCTGGAGCACATGACTTATGAGGAGAGGCTGAGGGAACTGAGATTGTTTAGCCTGCAGAAGAGAAGAGTGAGGGGGGATTTGATAGCTGCTTTCAACTACCTAAAAGGGGGTTCCAAAGAGGATGGATCTAGACTGTTCTCAGTGGTAGAAGATGACAGAACAAGGAGTAATGGTCTCAAGTTGCAGAGGGGGAGGTTTAGGTTGGATATTAGGAAAAACTTTTTCACTAGTAGGGTGGTGAAGCACTGGAATGGGTTACCTAGGGAGGTGGTGGAATCTCCTTCCTTAGAGGTTTTTAAGGTCAGGCTTGACAAAGCCCTGGCTGGGATGATCTAGTTGGGGTTGGTCCTGCTTTGAGCAGGGGGTTGGACTAGATGACCTCCTGAGGTCCCTTCCAACCCTGAGATTCTATGATTCTATGATTCTATTAATGTAAAAGCTGCAAAGCTAAATGCTGAGAAGTCAGGTGATGCCCACATGAAGGGTGACATGCAACCATAACTCTAGCCCCTTGAGGTATGCATTACTATTATCCAGGCTTTAATTTATTAGTATTATTTCCATTTCAGTTGCACCTAGGCGCCCCAGTAATGGACTGGGACCCTCCGGTGCTAGGTGGTGCATAGACAGGACAAACAACACGTTCCCATGCTGTTTGATACAATATTTTTGACACACTTCAGCACCTCTGTCTGCATCTGTGGTTGAAAGGGGGGACCCACTATCGGTATTAGAACGGAACGAGACCTCTGCGCTGCTGAGTCAGTAGGGTGCTTACAATATCTGATGGCGGTGATGTCTCAAGTTATCATGTAAGTAACTCAACACATGATGTAAACAGTTCAAATTTGCAGGCTCCAGTAATGACTCTGGGGCAGGGACTGTGTCTTTCTCTGTGTGGGATAGTTCCTAGCCCATTGTGGGCACTATGGTAATGCAAATAATTACTCAAAAGCTTTCCATGGGAGATGAGGCCACCTCAGGTCTGACCCAATTCTCTTCATTGGTTGTGTTCGCATTCTCCTCCTTTCGCTATGGAAGGACTTTATGGAACTTGGCTCCTGAAATGGGCTCTCCTGCGTCGCACTTACACAAGCCCTTTATTTGATCTCTGTCTTCCAGGAGAGCAGAAATCAGCAAGACAGCTAAGGAAGCTCAGTGCCTCTCGTGGAGATGTGGGGGAGCTAATCCCAGAGGTGAGGTGAGGGGTCTATCACACCCCCCTGTGTCACAGAGGAATTGCAAGCGTCTCCTGGTCTGATGGTGCTCAACTTGATATCAGAAGTGCTGGGGTATGTAATTCGGCTGGTCCTGCTGCAGAGTGGAGTGCTGGCTCCGTGAATGGGCCCAAACCTCAGTGGGGTGCCAAGTGCCCTGCCTCCTCGCCATGTAACATATACATCTGTGAGTGCCACGGCTCACAACGGTCACAGGCATCATTGGGAACTGTGACAGGTGGAATGAACAGAGGCTATAGAATGAGATGTCCTCCTGCAGCCTAATCCTGGCTCTGCCATTGACTTAATAAGTGAACTTGTGCAAGTCACTTTGCCTTTCTGCCTTGGTTTCCCCATGTGTATAATAGGGATTCTAATACTCACCGACCTCACCCCAATGCCGTGGGGATGACCAAGTTAATGGCTGTCGATTTCTTTGACATATGACATGCTATTAAAAAAGCACTAAGTGCACTGAAAAAAATCAGGCCTTAGGTGTCTCCATTTGGGGACCAATCACCACGGCACCCAAAAGGTGAGATTTTTGGCCTTAATCTTCCTGTGTCTCGCTTTCCCATCTGTAAAAACCCTGTGTACAGGGCTGGCTCTAATGTTTTTGCCGCCCCAAGCGAAAAAACAAACAAACAAACCCCAAACGCCGCCCCTCCAAACAAAAAAAATTACCCGCGGCCCCGCTCTCCCTGGCCGGAGTGCCAGCGGGGAGCGAGCGGAGCATGCCTGGGAGGGAGGGGGGAGAAGCGGCGTGTGAAACAGCTGTTTCGCGCGCCGCAGCCGCTTGGGTTCTCTTCTCCCCCCTCCCTCCCAGGCTCTTAAGCCTGGGAGAGAGGGGGAGAAGTGGCGCTTAACAGCCGTTTCACGCGCTGCAGCCACTTGGGGAGAAGCCGAGCAGCTGCGGTGCCGGGGCGGCCGGGGCACATTTCTAGGGGCGGCATGGCCGGTGCCAGAATGCTGCCCCTAGAAATGTGCCGCCCAAAGCACCACCTTGTTTTGCTGGTGCCTAGAGCCGGCCCTGCCTGTGTACCACACCAGGGCACTGTGGAGATAAATCTGTAAACAGAAGTGAGGCTCAGACACTGCAGCCATGAGCACCAGAGAGAAACCCGTTATCAATTAATAATTCCTTGCTTGGTACACGGTTTGCACAGCATAGAATCATAGACTCTCAGGGTTGGAAGGGACCTCAGGAGGTCATCTAGTCCAACCCCCTGCTCAAAGCAGGACCAATCCCCAATTTTTGCCCCAGATCCCTAAATGGTCCCCTCAAGGATTGAACTCACAACCCTGGGTTTAGCAGGCCAATGCTCAAACCACTGAGCTATCCCTCCCCCCAAGGGAGGAAAGAAGTCAGGAGCTACGCGCTGAATGAGGAGGATAAAAAGAAATGCTGGGCAGCTGTCTTAGTTCCTGAGCCTGGCCCATTCTGTGCCCACAAGGAGGCAGGGGTCACACCATTAAAACCTGCATCAGAACCTAGACGCACAAAGGGCTGAATTAAGGTTGCATGGGCAGCCTTAAATCTGGCCTGGCCTCACTTCTGAGTGGCTGACTTTGTACAACCTGTAGAAAACCATTCTTCTCACATAGTTCTTGGCTGTAATTTCTTCGATTTAAAAAAAAAGGAAATCTGGGGCACCCGAATCCCCACCCATTCCTCTATGTACAGGGTCAAGCCGTCTCCCAGCCGTGAAGGACTCCTAGGCTAGCGATTAAGGTTTTCAGCAGCATGGCGGTCCCTGGAAGAAGCCAGCAATCCAGGCCCTGGAAGAATATCCCCCCTTAACAAAGTGCTTGTTTCCTGAAGTGCAGCAGGGAAAGGGAGCTAAATAAATTGGTGCCAAGAACCTCAAGTGAGAGCCTGGATCTCTAATGAGAGACTAGCCTCGGGGAAGGCTTGGATCACCGACAAACACAACATGTTCCCTTATGGGAGGGAAGTGGGTATCGCGGTGAAAGAGTCCTCTCCCTTTGTGGGAAGCGAGGCAGGGCTACCACAAACAAGGCAGCCAGAAGTGAGTGCAGGCCCAGCGGCCTTGCCAGCAGGAACTGCTGAACGCCTGTGGGTTTCCTGTGCTGTGCAGCCTCTGGCACAGCGCTGAGGTGATCTGCTTCCTCTAGTCAAAGAGAACATGTAGATTGGCAGAAGTTTTTGCATGTGAATTTTGCACAGCTCTGAGCTTCCTCTGCAAACTGAACAGTGACTCGCAAACTTTCTGATGGGTCACTCATCCTACAGGCCAGCTTTCTAGTCATGGTACTTATCCTGCCCTCCTTCCCATAGTATCTGTGCACCTCACAGCCGCTTCAGTATCTAGCATAATACACCCTGTGAGGTAGGGCAGGGCTATTCTGCTCATTGGACAAATGGGAAACTGAGGCACAGAGGGCCTAAGGCCCAGATCCTTTCAAAGGTATTTAGGCTCCTAATGTCCATTGATTTCAATAGAAAGTTTGAGCTTAAACATCCCTGAGGTACCTGACCATTGGGTCAATCTTCCTCTCGTCTGATACAGACAACTCTGCCCTCTGGAACACCATGGCCAGCGGGTGAAGCTTCCCCTTGGAGACGCTAGCCCAATGCCCCGCCTCTTCCAGCCGAGGCCCCACCCCCTCTCATTTCTCTCAGGCCCCCGCCATGGCCCCGGCCAGGGCTGAGTTCTAGACTTAGCCTCAACTGGGAGCATGGCAGAGCTCTCTGCCCTGGCTGGAGCCCCTCCCCTGGAGCCCCTCCCCTGTTCTACCCCTTCCACCCACAGCCCCTCCCATAACCCAACCCCATTCCGCCCCTCCCACCCACAGCCCCACCCCATTATGCCCCTTCTCCCGAGGCCCTGCCCCCCCCACGTTCCTTCTCCCCTTCCCCCTGCTGTGGCCCCGAGACTGGAACAGCTCTTTGTCCTCACTGTGGCCCCAAGGCCCTGGCTGCAGTAGCATAGCTGGGGGCGGGGGGAGCAGGGGGAGTGGCCACTCCAATGAGCACATTCCCCAAAAGTGGCGCCTTTTTAATTTTCACACTCACTCGGGGTCCGTCCGGGTCTTCGGCGGCACTTCGCCGGCGGGTCCTTCAGTCACTCTGGGTCTTCGGCGGCACTTCGCTGGCGGGTCCGTCAGTCGCTCCGGGTCTTCGGCGGCACTTCGGCGGCGGGTCCTTCAGTCGCTCCGGGTCTTCGGCGGCACTTCGCTGGCGGGTCCGTCAGTCACTCCGGGTCTTCGGTGGCACTTCGCTGGCGGGTCCGTCAGTCACTCCGGGTCTTCGGCGGCACTGCGGCGGCGGGTCCGTCAGTCGCTCCGGGTCTTCGGCGGCACTGCGGCGGCGGGTCCGTCAGTCGCTCCGGGTCTTCGGCGGCACTGCGGCGGCGGGTCCGTCAGTCGCTCCGGGTCTTCGGCGGCACTGCGGCGGCGGGTCCGTCAGTCGCTCCGGGTCTTCGGCGGCACTGCGGCGGCGGGTCCGTCAGTCGCTCCGGGTCTTCGGCGGCACTTCGGCGGCGGGTCCGTCAGTCGCTCCGGGTCTTCGGCGGCACTTCGGCGGCCGGTCCGTCAGTCGCTCCGGGTCTTCGGCGGCACTTCGGCGGCCGGTCCTTCAGTCGCTCCGGGTCTTCGGCGGCACTTCGGCGGCCGGTCCTTCAGTCGCTCCGGGTCTTCGGCGGCACTTCGGCGGCAGCTCCTTCAGTCGCTCCGGGTCTTCGGCGGCGGGTCCTTCAGTCGCTCCGGGTCTTCGGCGGCACTGCGGCGGCGGGTCCGTCAGTCGCTCCGGGTCTTCGGCGGCACTGCGGCGGCGGGTCCGTCAGTCGCTCCGGGTCTTCGGCGGCACTGCGGCGGCAGGTCCGTCAGTCGCTCCGGGTCTTCGGCGGCACTGCGGCGGCGGGTCCGTCAGTCGCTCCGGGTCTTCGGCGGCACTGCGGCGGCGGGTCCGTCAGTCGCTCCGGGTCTTCGGCGGCACTTCGGCGGCGGGTCCGTCAGTCGCTCCGGGTCTTCGGCGGCACTTCGGCGGCCGGTCCGTCAGTCGCTCCGGGTCTTCGGCGGCACTTCGGCGGCCGGTCCTTCAGTTGCTCCGGGTCTTCGGCGGCACTTCGGCGGCCGGTCCTTCAGTCGCTCCGGGTCTTCGGCGGCACTTCGGCGGCAGCTCCTTCAGTCGCTCCGGGTCTTCGGCGGCGGGTCCTTCAGTCGCTCCGGGTCTTCGGCGGCACTTCGGCGGCGGGTCCTTCAGTCGCTCCGGGTCTTCGGCGGCACTTCGGCGGCGGGTCTGTCAGTCGCTCCGGGTCTTCGGCGGCACTTCGGCGGCGGGTCCTTCTTTCTTTGGCGGCAAAACTTGGGTTTTTCTCTTTTTTTTTCTTCGCTGCTTGGGGCACCTTTTTTTAATGTGTTCGCTCCCCCTGCTTTAGAACCTGGCTACGCCACTGCCTGGCTGAGGGAGATTTTTCAGGGGTCTCCAAATCTGCCACTGCCTCCTCCCACTGGTGGCATGAGGTTTTGCATCCCCTAGCCTCCATTACGCACCGTCCATATGGAACACACTTCTGGTTCTTCTAGAACGTCACTCTGGAGCGATAGTACCGGAACACCCCAAAGAGTCCCAGGACAGCATTCTGCAGTGTGCCAGCATGCCTCAATCCCTGCTGGGCCTCAACCATCACCCTGTATCTGTCCCGAGGCCAGTATGGGGCTTGATTACATGGGAGAGCAATGTCACCACAATATCAAGAATATACGCCAAAAATAACCTTGCATCAACGTGGTGGTTGCGGTTGCTTAGCTCTGCCTCCATTATTTTGGGTCTGTGTGGTTTTTTTCCTCTCGCTAGGATCTGACATGAGTTAGGACCAGATTTCTCTTGGTTACCAGCATTCCCTACTCCTCTGTGCACTGGACCTGGCTCCATCGGGGCTAGAATCCCAGCTGTGCATCCCTTTGACAGCGTTTACAAAGTGGCCGTAGGATATGGCACCATCATAGAATATCAGGGTTGGAAGGGACCTTAGGAGGTCATCTAGTCCAACCCCCTGCTCAAAGCAGGACTAATCCCCAAGTTTTGTCCCCCATCCCTAAATGGCCCCCGCAAGGATTGAACTCACAACCCTGGGTTTAGCAGGCCAATGCTCAAACCACTGAGCTATCCCTCCGCCCCCAGGGTGCCGCAATAAACAAACTAGCAGATAAAGAGCAACAACTGTTCAGTAACAGTCAGGGCCCGAACAAACTCCCACCGACTTCAGTAGGGCAAACCCTGGGCGTTGGGAAAAGAACACTGATGCCCAGGGGACTAAAGGGTGCTCAGCACCTCACAGGATCAGGCCCCTAACTTGTGGTCATGTTCAGATGTAAACAGGCCGAGGGCATGTTGTGAGTAAGGGACTGGCCAGCTGCCAGCCTCCCAGTGTAGGTCCGGGAGCCTGACACACTCAGCGCCCAGCTGAACCACCCAGCTCTTCACGTGCCTTCGGTTCGGCACGGAGCGTTGTCATTTCTCAGTGGGTCTGTGTTAAGGTTTTGGACTAAACCACATGGAGTCAGCCTTCATTATCTCTACCTGCATCGGTGCTATTGGGCAAATACATTCCAGAGCTGGGGTCTTTCCAGGCACCACCAATGGCCAAGGTTCAGGGCCCTTCTGCATAGGGCCAGCTTTGGGATGAGCCAAGCCCCTGTAATAGGGGACGTGGCCTGGCTGGGTCCCAGGAGGTGCCCCAGCCTGGAGCTGCACACCATGTGGATGCTGGGGGTTCAGACACAGGTGCTACAGCAGGGTAGCTGCAATAGGAGAAGCAGGAGAGATCTTCTCCTCTCTCCTTTTCAGTTTGCATTTGATTCCTCCTCTCACTCTGTTTCTCTCAGCAGCAGCCAGTGAGGAAGTGGGTCAGTATTAAATGTTTACCTGTGAGATTCTGGTCACCAGCCCCTGACACCCTCTTCCTGAACCCCTCAGGGTGCAGTCCATGACCAAGCAGCACAGGATGGGTGGAAACCAACATCTAGGCAATAATCAGGTGTGGGAGTGCCACCTCTGTCCCCTGCTGGATGGACTCTCAGCCCTGATCGGCGGGAAGGGGCTCTGATGAGATCACTCTCTAGATTCCAGACTCCAGACTGACACCCCCCCACAGCACTGACATCCCGAATGCAGGTGTATCATCTTGTCCTCTAGAAACCCTAGTACCAATCCAAAAGCGAGACTGTTTCATAGGTCCCAGCTGCTTTCACATGTTAACGCCCTGCTGGCCTTCCAGGGGGCCACACTCCAAGCTCCTGTGACTGGCTGCTGCTCCATCCACTTCAGGGGGCGAAATTTCCCCCCGAACAGGGACATAAAAACTAAACCCTGGCCAGGATCACTCTGGGAGCCCCGCAGTCAGAACCTCCCAGCATGAAGAGTGTCTGAGAGGTTCAATCTACATCCCAGAATGAGGTTTGCGTACCATCCTCCGGGTCCAAGTTAAAAAAACACACATACACAGACCACCATCCACTGAGTACAGTGAGCAATTACCATCCCGTTAAACCACACGAATAAACAGCTGGATTTTATTTAATGCAAAACCCACTTTGTACAGAGGAAATTCATGTGCAGTTCAAATGCACGTGCCAATGAGGATCGGTTTTAAACACATTTCGATGGCATTTACCTGCTGTATTCTATACAGTGGCCCTCAATTCGGAGCCCAGATCTCTTCCCATTGAAGAGTGGTAAAATTCCCATTGATTTCACTGGGAGCAGGATGGGACACTGAGTCCCATCACAGGAGACAGCAGATAGAACATGCACCCTGTATTATACCACTGGCAGTGATTCTCATTGGCAAATCCAGTGACGGGGGTTGTATGCGTGGCAGGGGCAGGACTGGACCCTCGTACCTTATTACTTTTAATAACGGGATGGGGCTGTATCAGAGGATGTCAAATTCCTCCTCTGCTCCCAACTTGACCCTACAGTCCACTGACTCTCTTGAGATTTGTTTCACTCCACCTTTCCTTCCAAAACTTGTATACTCTGAAGGATAATTTTCGTTCCATCCATCGACACCATTCAGGGTTGGAGGACACCAAGAGCTCCTTGTTGTTTCTTCCTACCCATCCACGGGCCAACTGTATATTCTCCCCCTCTCATCACCAACTAGGAGCTTAGAGGAATTCCTTGGGAGAGAAAAAAAAAAAGAAAAAGAAAAAAAGACAGCGTTCAATAACAAAAGGCAAAACTGGTGCTTCATGTTCACGATTCTCTCTGGTTTGTGCAGCAATTGGGACAGACAGCGCCCACTGGGCAGAGCTCTCCATCATTCAAGCCTGAAGAACTCTCTCGTCAACTAGATAAAGGTCCAAGTTTCCAAAGGCTGGAGCTGGATTCAGAGCCAAACTTTCCCGGAGTTCAATGGGGTTAGGATCCAAGGTTTGGTCTGGCCAATTACAGACATCGTGGCCAGTTGGAATTTAGATCTGAACTGCCAAGAGCTCTAAGATTCATTCATCTCCAATACAACGAAGCACCGCCTCCAAGAAATCTGTTTGGCAGTCAATTATAGGAATCAAGTTCTCCCGTATGTGCATGTGGCAGCTTTGTCATCTGACATCTCTAAATCCTGTACACACTCGGGAGCCTCAAAAGGTTCAAAAGTGCAGGGCACAGATACACCGCGCTCCCAAAGTCTCTGCAATCTAATGATGCTGTTTACAGGAATCACTTGGCTGACCACTGAAAAGCCACCGCTTCCGGAGAGGAGCACAGCACCTGTTTATCAGTGTACAGCAACATTACAGGACAGGAAATGAGGCTGAACCTTGGAGCCAATTGAAATGGCAGGAGGTAGTTAGTGAGGCAAAAGGTAACTTGCTAGGCTACCTTGGAATCTGACGGGAGTCCAACAGCCTCTTCATTTTGGAGAATAAAATCACAGGATCTTTAGAGCACTTCTGGTCAAAGCCTCACTTTCACATCTCCCCGAAGACAAGAGATGGCAACTCCAGTGGCCCCTAGCACTGTAGTGGGACAGCGGTTTCACCCTGATTCAGAGGTAGGAGCGGCAACTACTAACAGCTTCCTACAACAGCTGGTTCTTTCCTTGGAGGTCTCCCAACTGAGTCCTGACCACACTTAGCTTGGGAGAGCTGACAAGACCATGTCGCAGGATGGCTGCATCTTATTAGGACAGGTGGATTTTACTTTGATATTTGAAGAAATCATAAAAATGAACTATAACTCAGAACATACACTTGGAATCACTGGGGCTGCTACTGTGCCCTCTGCTGGACAAACGGTGCATTGCAATGGAAATGACTGTACCTGGTTACCGCAAGAGCTGTCACTGCGGGATTATTCTTAGCTGGTTTCCCAGTCAAGGCGATGCTGATGTTCAGCTCCCGGCAGAGAAGCAGATGTTGCCCCCACTTGTTACCTGCAGAATAAATATTTAGAAACTGCTTGTGGGGCGGGGGTGTGTGTGATTATTTACGGTCAGCAAGTTGTTAAGTTGAGAACAAATATATTTAATCTTGGCCTGTGCTGCTGCAGAATAGGCCCATTCCAATTTAATTTGCGGCGATGATAGTTACATGTGCTGACGTGCGGCTGTACCAATTGTGTGCTAAATTGGATTTGTGTATTATTGCTTTCTAAATTGCATGCCTAGTTCAGCAAAATTGTTCATCAGTGTTTACTGGCTCTATGCTTAATAAGATGCCCCAGAATACCTTGCTGCCAGGATATAATGCAGCCTATAATTGCCTACTAAAAATAAATTACATAAAGCCCCGGTATCATCAACTTATCTAAATCTGCTCATAACAGAACCGATAATTAAATGTGCGTGTGCATATGCACACACGGACACACGGACACTCCCCAACAACGTAACTCAGTCATTGTTACTTCAGTCTTCTTAATGGTCACATTTTGGATTAATGTTATTTTCTTTAATGGGTAGAATGAGATGTGGGAATATTAGGCCATCTAAAATCATTCTGAAGTCATTCAAGGAGTTTTGGGGAGCGTCTCGTTGCTGTAATTAAACGTCACGACTGGCTAATAATGACGCTGCTGCTTGTGGGTGCACGTGTGAGAAAATGAATGTGTGAGTGTGTGTGTGTATATTCAACCGATCCTCTTTCTAGATGCCTGGCTGGCTGGTTCTTGCTCACATGCTCAGGGTCTAAGTGATGGCTGGATTTGGGGCTGGGAAGGACTTTCCCCAGGTCAGACTGGCAGGGACCTTGGATGTTTTTTTCATTTCCCTTTGCAGCATGGTGTGTGGTTTGCCTGCTGGGATCCTCTGGGCATGTCTCACCTAATCAGTCCCCTGCCACTGCAGGGGCCACCACGGGCATTGGTACACCTCAGTCTCTCCCGTCCTTTGTCTGCAGCCACAAGAGTTTTGCCTCCTGAGGACTGAAATGATTCAGTCTAACTAAAGTCTCTGGGCTTAACATATGATGGCCCTGACTGGAACACCCTCTGGTGACAGCCCATGGCATGACAGGTACACCTGCCTCAGTTTTCCCTATCCGGTAACCCAAGGACTCTACGCCAGGCTCTCTTGCCTCCTTGGGTATTTGTGGGATCCTAAAATAATGCTACAAAACCATAGTGTCAACAGACCAAAGTCCATTTATCACCCCCTGTGCATCCCAGGATCTCTCATCCTGACATATGTCAGCTTCCGCACTCTGATGTCTTCCACCCACCGGAACTCTATCCGTCTTCTTCTGTCCTTCTGCCAGGACAGGTATCCCAGCCCTTTGACTCTTCCTGACAGGACCGCCCCTGCCCCAGCCTCTCTGCTGGGAGATCACCTTTACCTGGGACGCATCCCTCACTCCCCCTGTTCCCTGGGTTCAGCTCTCTGGTGTGGAGACATCAGCAGGTAAACCCCTCCACTGCTCCCCTGCCTTCAGCCCTAGTTAGAAATCCAGCTTAGAGGAAGCAGGCACCTCCTGCCTTCAGCCCTCTGGCCCCTACTCTCTGACTTAAGATCAGCTGGCACACCCCTCTTGCTGCTCTCCTTGCCTTCAGCCTTCCCCCAGGAAACACGTTCTGCTCTGGAAGCCCTTCCTGACTGACGAGGGCTTAAAGCCCAAATGTGGCCATAGTTTGCATAAAGATATCCCTATGTAATTAGATCTACCAACATAATTATATCTATGTAATTAGACTGTGGAACTCATTGCCACAGGAAGTCAGTGAGGCCAAGAATTTATGAAGATTCAAAAATGAATTGGACATGAATATGGATACCAAGAATATCATAAGTATCATAATTAATTCCAATAACATTTAGAAGGACTATTAAACCTCCTGCTTCAGGGCTTAAGCCAATTTCTGACTACTAGAAACCAGGCTGAGACTTAATTTGGGGGGCAGGTTATCCCGTAACTGGCAAGTGAGGATTCTTACACTTTCCTCCGTAGCGGCTGGTACTGACCACTGTCGCAGATGGGATACTGAGCTGGCTGGACTCCTGGACTGATCCAGTCTGCTAAATCCTATGGTCCTGTATAGCTGTTTATAAACCTTTCTACCTAAGTGAGTTAGGAGCCGAAGTCCCATTAATGGGACTTGTGCTGCTAAGTCACCAAGGTGCTTCTGATAATTCCCTCTGCATTGTCTGATTACTGTAGAATATTTCAGTATCCGTAGTTATATCGTTATGCAAGCTGTAAGCCTAATCCTGGAACAACAGGGAGTGCCTTCAGCACGAATGCCTTCAGCAATGAGGGTCACAAAAATAAATCTTATAAATTATACCTGGTCTCTCTCTCTCTCTCTCCGTCCCACACACACACACATTTTAAAATGCCCTGGGAAAATAACAGAGCCCTGTTTTAAAGATCACTGGCAGGCATAGGCTCCTGTATCTGTTAGGTCATGAACGTTTAACTCTGATTACTTTTATTACCACGACAGCACTGTAGCTTTCAACACATCGTAAGCCTCCGGCTTGCGGCTCTACCTTTAATAGCTTCGCCATCAGCTCAGCATAACCACTGGCTGTTCAGGAATACAGTTGGGGAAACATAAATAAACCCGGGCTCCAGGGGCCCCCTGCTGGCCTCACGCTGCCTTGAAAAGCCTCCCACTTCATTGTGGGTGGCAAAGGCAGTACCCTGAGCCGAGCCAGGCTCTGTCCCTCCAGCTAGGTGCCGGCTTTGGCACGGATCCTTTCTGGAATTGGGCCAGGGCGCTTTATTACAGTCAGCAGCACAGATGTTATGATAAGAGGCTCTGCAGCTCCTCGGGCCCTTTGGACATAATGGGGCTTTCAGCCAGTGTCCTCTTGCAGACAGTTTTGCAGCAGGATGGTTTATTAAGCACATTACGTTTATTGAGCCGGTAACCAGGGCTCACTTAGGGCCTGATCCTGCCACAGGTGAGTACTGAGCTCCCACAGCTGCAGCATCAGCAGCTCCAGGCAGGATCTGCCCATTGCATTGTGTCTAAGTGCTGCCCCGTATCTCCAAGGCAGGGCAGGCCTTCCCCCAGCTACGCACATTCCACAGTAATGCTGCACCATGCACATAGCACAAGGCTCTCACAGCGCTGTCCATGCACATTGGGGGGAATGGTCTCCCTGCCACCTCTGGGGTGGAACGTGTAGCCATTTTGCAGCATGGTTTAGGACAGGACGCGAGGACACGATCTGGTGGAAAGCAGGGAGGCAATGCAGACCTGACTCTGCCCAAACATTTCTAAAGGAAACAGGTCTCCTGGGTCCCAGTCCAGTGCGCTATGTTCAGTGATGCCCCTCCTGGCTGAGCACTTTGTCATGCTGATCCCCGTGCCTGCTGGCCGGACTCTGGCACCGCATTCTGATCCATTCATGCTGGCGCACCAGGCAGTCAGGAGCAGCTCTGAGTGCTGCAAGTGCACAGGACAGGGACACGGCCGCTGGCCTGCTGGAATGGCTATGGGCTGCGGATCTCCACGACAGGAATGGCAGCAGGGGGCTTCTCAGTAGGCCGGGGAGGAAATGATAGAGGGTGGGGGGAGAACAGGGAGACAGCAGGACTGGCTGACTGATCGCATAGGGAGGGGAAAGGCATAGAGTCTAAGGCCAGAAGGAGCCATATATATACACCCAAATAATCCTGGCAAGTGACCCACACCCACACACTGTGGGGGAAGGCGAAACCGCTGCAAGATCCCTGCCAATCTGACCTGGGGGGAAATTCCTTCCAGCCCCACCTGTGGCGATTGGTTAAACCCTGCGTACGTGAGCAGGACCCAGCGAGTCGCACATGTGAGAAGGAGAATGCTCGGTGCCCCCTCAGAGCCCTGGACCACCCCATCCAATGTCCCATCTCCAGCCATGGCCGTCCCTCATGCGTCAAAGGACAGACATAAACGAACAACCCAGAATACACTGTGGAGGGATGAGACTCCCTTCCTGACGCCTGGGCAGCTGAAACCCTAAAGCCTGAGCTTTAGGAACGTGAGACGTAAACCAGAAGTGAGCCCTGGAGTTGCTGAGTCCTGCCTCCACCCCATCACAAGCAACCCTGTCATGGAGTTGCGCTCAGAAATTTGTCCAGCGTCTGTCTTTCTCTATCCCTACGGGGCTCCCATCATTAAACCCCTTCTCCTGAGCCAAAGAAACTGCCAGCCCTCATCCCGCCCTCTCTACAGCTCCCCTGTTGGTCGGACATGCTGACTATCAGACTCCTGATGATCTGAGGGGTGAATTCGGGTCTGAAATGGTCGATCCAGAGGCTCAGCAGGAACGGGCCATGGCATTGGCAAAGAGAGCACACAACTTGGAAAGCCCCAGGCTTGGTTCTCTGGGGCCTTGCCAGAGACAGCTCATCTCCCAGGTGAGATATTAAGGTGAACTCAATCCAGTCCAAGAGCTGGATTTCAAGCCATTTCCTCTCTGCTGCCATGTGCCTTTTACAGTGTACATGCCCCCCATGCCCATGGGAGAGACCTTCCTTGTGTCTGTAGCAGAGGAGAACCCACCAAACCCACAGGCCCACATACACACAGACACTGGGACAGTTTGGATCTGGCTCCAGGCTCAGGCCCACCTTTGGTCTTCACTAACTGCAGGCTAAGTGTAAGAGGTTTCTATCTAGGGTCAGGCAAGGCTAAGCACCCAAAATTTCAGATGCTTCTACCTGAGCCTCTGGCCAAGCTGGGGCTGGGAATTCTCCCTCAGCCTCCAGCATTTCTGCCATGGTTTGGACCAGTCATTGCAACAACAGCAACTCACCCAGCATTTGGCCCCTCCAGAACCAAGATATCACAAAGGTTGGAAACCTCCGGATCACTTCAGGACCTTCACCAGAGTGTGATTCGGGCTCAGCTCTAAATAGGTTTTGGCGGGGGATGAGGAAGGAGGGTTCCTCAGTTTTTCTGAATCTCAACAACCTTTCCTAGCCCTAGCTGCTTCTCTTTCACAGATATGCAGTGCACACGACACAGCAGTGTTTCGGTTAAGGACTGTAAGGACGTACCTTTGGTATCCAGATCTTCTGTTGAACCTTTTTGTGATCTTGATCCAACATCCTGGCCTGGGGCTTTTGCATATTCTGTCTTCCATAACTGTCGGTAAGAAAGGTGGGGTTAGAAAATGCAGAGGTGTAAGAAAGACAGACACATCAATTCTGGGGCTCATAGAATCTCTATAAAGTCAAAGGTACGATGGCTGGATCAGAGGTTGGTATTGCTCTGTCCCTGCTCAGCTGTCCTGCTGGATTCCATGCAGTTGCTAGAGAATCAGACGGACTTTGTTAGAGAGAGGACTCCCTTGTTGAAGTTCAACCATCAGCCTGAAGGTAGGGCTGAGAGTGATTTCCTTGTCTCTGATGGAGTGTCCTCCTCTTTGGACACAGATGCTTTATCCCAGGAGCCTAAACACACTTCTGATCAGCAATGTTGTTTTTGCCTTTGGAATAGACCAGAATGAACAGCATTTTCAAAACAATTTCTCAGGGGGACGAGATGCCTCTTGAAAAGTTTTGCTCCCAAACCTTCCCCCTGTTCCAAATGAACAGAGTGAGTGAAAAACAACTCACTGAAACATTTTTTTTTCAATGAAAAATGCTTTGATGAATGAACTCATTCATTTTTGTCAGCTTTTTTGTCGAAAACACAATTTTCCAGTTTTGGGAAAAAAATAATTTGTACTGAAAATTTCCGAGGAATATTTCAAACAAAACGACATTGTTTGGTTTCTTTCTAAATTTGTTGTGGCGAATACTCAGCGTTTTCCCCACCAGCACCACGAATGCCACCCCTTCAGTTCTGGGTTACACTATGACTCTCTGTTTGTAATGTGCCTAGGGGGAGATGTGGAGCCAATGAAAACCATTGTCGCCCCATTCAGTATGGGAAACCCCGCCTCTAATCCACAACTGGCTTAGCAAAAACATGACACCTACCCTCACAATTCCATCTGTGCCCCCCGTGATGATGACGCTACATGTGTCCCGCTCCAGTACTTCAGCAAAGCAGCAGCAAACAATGGCTCCTTTCAGCCCGCAGGCGGTGCTGATGCTTGCCAGAGGCTGGCCGTTGATGGTCCACAAATGTAAATAGGATCCGGCACAAGATGCAATGTCACCCTAGAACACACCAAGCAGCATTATTTCAGGATCCCACAAATACCACCTGGGGCTGTTAGGCCCTTGTTGTAATCGATGGCATTTGCCCATTCTTCATTTTATTTCTCTTCCACTCCTTTCAGCAGAAGAGCTGGTCAAAAATGAAGTTTGTTATTCAAAATTCTGGAACTTCAAAGCTGTTACCATTTTGCAGGATTTGAAACAGATTCACTTGCAGTTTCTTTACTTTTGTTGTTGCATTTTTTAATCAAAAGTTTTATCAAAACGGTTCTTTTTCATTTAATGAGAAATCCAGTTTTTGGTAAACGAACACCACTGAACCATTTTTGATTAAGTTTTCTAAAACATTTTCAATTAAAAAAAAATCACAGAAAATTGAGACAAAATTTTAAAAATTGGAAAAATAGGTTTTTGTGAGAAAATGTGTTGTTTTTTTAAAAGGCCATTTCCCCACTAAATGACTTTTCATTTGAAAATTTCCAGAAGATCTAGTTAACCGCTTGATATTTTTTAGTACATTCTGCTCTTGAGGGACAGAGGTCAGCTGAGGCAGTGCATATAAGTAAACTTCACACACCGGAACTAGCAAAGAAATAAGAAAAATAACATCAGGTGCTGGAAAGCCGAGGCTGTCAAGTATTGCCAAAGGAATAGGCACGATACCGATGTTGGAACCATGATGACCTTTGGATGACGATATGAAGTTTTGCTGTGTGTGTGCTACTGAAATATGTTGTACAGTTGGTAACACCCACTGCCAGCCTTTCCGGTGTGTAGCAGTGCGATGACTCAGCAGTGTGGTGCCTCCTGCTGGTTGTCCTGGGAATTAGCTCAACTCCAGCTCTGGAGAGCGCTCTGCTGGCTGATGTCTCGCCTGCCTCAGGCCCCGTGTTCCTCCGGGACCCTGGTGCCCCTTCACCGTAGAGGTTTTGCCCCACAGCAGTCCCCAAGCTCTGGGTCTCCCCTCCCAGGGGAACCCCCAACCCTCTAAACCCACCTTGCCTCAGTGGCTACTGCCAGTCATCATCTAGCCCCCTTTCACTGAGGCAAACTGCAATCTGTAATGGCCGCTCATCATTAGCAAGGGGGTTGGACCAACTGCCTCTGCCTTACCCCGGGCTGCACCTCTGCAGCCCCAGTACCTTTATAGGCCTTCAACAAGGCCTGCAACCTGGGGAGTTGCCAGGCTGGAGCTTCCCAGCTCCTCTTGCCTTTCCCCAGGACTGCTCTACTTCAGGTGCCTTGTTCCCAAGCAGCTAGCCCTTCCCACGCCAGAGCTAGAGTGAGACTCTCTCCAGCTCCTGGCCCATAGCCCTCTTATCAGGGCCAGCTGGGCCCTGATTGAGCTGGCCACACCTGTGGTCAGCTACTCACTCAGCTTCTCTCACTGCTTTTCCCAGCTGCAGCCCTCTCCAGGGCTGCCTTTAACCCCTGCCTACTGGAGTGGGGCAGCCACCCCACTACAAGGTGCAACAATGGAGGAGCCAGAAGCCCTGATGGCCCATGAAAGGAAACCACACTCCCAAGGACTATCCAAGGAACCGTATACAATGGAGACGTCTCAGAGATAGCAATAGACAATGGAGACTGCTTGACTCACATCATAGCAAAGGGTCTTTCTAGCAAGCTGGAAGAGACTATAAAAGAGGGGAAGTGACATCATCCCTTGGCCTCTCTCCCCGCCCTCAACTCAACACCTGGAAACACGTTCGGAGGTAAAAGGCTGAACTGGGGAGGTGGTCCCAGGCTGAAGGAGAGTCCAAGCCTGTGTATGGAAGAACTGTAACCTGCTTGTACTATCCATCAGGGTGAGACACTGCTTGATTCAAATACTGTCTAGTTTATAGAACTCAGATCGTGATTTTACTTTTATTTCTTAGGTTACCAACTTTGATTTGTATGCTTATTACTTATAATCACTAAAATCACTTAAATCTATCTGTCTGTAGGTAATAAATCTGTTTTATATTTTATCTAAAACAGTACGTTTTGGTTGAAGTGTTTGGGAAATTTGCTCAGGCTGCAAGGGCTGGTTCACATCCACTTTCCCTTGTAGAAGTGGCGGACTGGGTAATAAACGTACACTGGTCAGGTTTTTGACCAGTGCAAGATGGTACAACTCTGGGGTCCTAGGCTGGGGACGTGGAGCAATTGGCTGGAGCCTCTCTATTGTTGGTTCATGAGTGGCTGGCAAAAACATTCATGTAACTCAGCTGGGTGTGTCCCTGCCTGTGGATGTCTGTGTAAGTGCAGTACCTGGAGAGGTTTACACTTCCCACAACATCACAGTGTAAGAGGGAGCCCAGGTTGGTAAGCCAGAGAGCTCAGCGGATCCCCAGTTCCAGGTTGTACCCCAGGGAACCCGCCACAGAGAAATTCATACATTTTGGCCAATTACTGAATAATTTCATTAGACTGATGACGATGGTTTACAAGGCAGCATGAAGCCGGGAGACATTTTGAAGAACAAAATTTGCTTTGCAAAATTCCTCATAACCCTGGAGATTTGCAGAACTGGGTGTGTTCCTGAACCCCAGGTGCCCTTCACTCGGACACGGAATGGTGATGTTCTCTTTGATACAAAGCTGTTGTAACTGGCCAGCAGAACCTGCCCCTCAACAGAAGGGATTTTTACCTCATTGTAATCCCACTCTGTTCTACAACAGCCCAAGGATGGAGTGATGTGTTTATGCGGAGCAACCAAACTTGCATGTGGTTCGTATGCCTCCCCTCCAGGGACACTTCTAGGCTGTAACGTAGAATGGTAGGCATTGTAGCTTGGCTATCATGTCTGCAAGAGCCTGAAACCTGCAGGGGAGACCGGCCCATCCCAGGCTGCTCCTGAGTGTTGGGTAATTTAGCTTGGAATTTCTGTTCAAATAATCACCACTACCTTTGCTCCCCACCTGCCTGCAATATGGCAATTACCAAAGCCTTCTTCTGGTTGGGATGAATTGTAGCTGTCATAGCATCAAGTGGAAGAAATCTGGGGATCAGTCAGATGGCGGCAACTTGGAGTCGAGCCAAAGCCCCTGTGCCAGATCATGCGGAAAGCGGTGCCTGCATCATCCCAAAGCACAAACAGAGCCTTGGGTTCCATTACTGACCATTGGTATTGATCTATAGCACAGCCACAGCCACTCTCAAGGCAAGGAGGTAGCCAGCTTGCCGGTAGATCCTACTGGGCCCAACATGCAAGGCGGTGTCTTGATCCAAGCAACCATCTGCTTCACTGAACACTAGACAAGCACCCCCAAATAAGCTAATCCCCAAACACCCTGGCAACCCTGAAGGGTTAAAAAAGAAACACAGCCAAAAGAAAATGTAGATAATGAAGGAAAAATAATAACATTTGAGGGCTGAATCCTAAGCTCCTTAATTAGATTTCACTAGGTCCTTGCTCCGGCAGAACTCCTAGTGATTTCATGGGAGCAAGGGGAGAGTAAGAACTGCCCCAGGATTTGACCATTAACTTTTAATGTAGATAATTGTAAGCTCTTTAAGGCAGAGACTTGTATTTCATTCTGTGTTTGTACAGTGCTTAGCACAATGGGGTCCTGGTCTCTGACTGGGTTAAAAATAGAACTAAACAAATTCATGGAGGCTAGGTCCACCAATGGCTATTAGCCAAGATTGGCAGGGACGCAACCACATGCTCTGGGGGTCCCTAAACCTCTGACTGCCAGAAGCTGGGAGTGGACGACAAAGGATGGATCACTCAAAATTGCCCTCTCCTGTTCATTCCCTCTGAACCACCTGGCACCAGACACTGGTGGAAGACAGGACACTGGGCTAGATGAACCATTGGTCTAACTCAGTGTGGCCATTCTTATGCTATTGAGATGCAAATACAAAATACTCATAATAAACATTCTCATAGATCAGTAATTCACCATGTGGACACTGATTCCTAAACCTGTCCAGTTCAGCATCCTCCTCTGCTCCCCCACCCCCTTTGCCACCAGAGTGTTTAGTGTTATGGTATTTTTAAATTATGTTTCACATATGGTTGGAGAGCTCTGCATTCATGGGAGCTGGGCTCACAGTGCCAATAACTCCCTTTGCAACTGAGTCTCTCCTCTCCCTGTAATGCTTGTGTGTACAGCTTTAAGGGCAATTGTGTGTGTGAAGTGGGAGCAGAAAGTTACAGATCTCCGAAGCCTTAAGAGCAAGGAAAATGCAGATATTCAAAGCTCTAGGAGCAGGATGCAGTGTTTATAATATTGCACCTGATCTATTTACAAGTGCATTTTGATTAAACTTCCTGGGTTCACCCTCCCCAATTTAAATTCCATTCAAACTTTCCATCCCCTAGGAACCAGCTAAAATAGAATAGCAGCAGCAAGTCCATCTGCTCCTGGCAGAGGCTGGTCTGTCCTTAAATAAGCAGTGTGCATCTGGTTTAAATTAACTACTGCCATGCCTTTCCCTCCTCCTGATTTTGGACCAGGGCTCTTCACATCGCAATGGAAAAAATCTCAAGACAGACTGAGAAGGGTTTCTTTGAAACGGCATGGCCAGTACTGAAAGAATTGAAACTTGGGCCCTGACTACACTTGAAACGCTACCGTGGCAAAACTGCAGTTGTAGTGCTTCGGTGTAGACACTGACTACAGTGACGGGAGTGGTTCTCCAATCGCTGTAGTTAATCCACCTCCCCAAGAGGTGGTAGGCTAGGCTAGGCTAACAGAAGAATTCTTCCATTGATCTAGTGCTGTCTACACTGGGGGTTAGATCGACTTAACTATGTCCCTCGGGCTGTGGATTTTTCACACCCCTGAGAGATGTAGCTATGCCGATGTAACTTTTCAATGTAAACCAGGCTTTAAACTACTTTAACTGCATGGGGGCCTGGGAGGCTCAGGGATTTGGCAATGAGTTGTAGAGTTTTTTAGGTCCACATCGCTGACTGAAATCCAGCTGAGATCAGCAGCTACAGAAAGCTTTTACTTTCTTACTCAGACTGTAAATTCCCCAAGGCAACGATCACCTTCTTGCTCTATGTCTGTACAGCACCAAGCACAACTGGGTCCTGCCCCATGACTAGAGCACCTAGACTCTACCGTATTATACCTAATAATGTACAGTGCCTAACCTGGCACTACTGGGTTCTGGTCCATGACTGTGGCCCCAGGTGTCATCCCAACAGACCTAATATTGGGGCCCTACTTGCTACCACAGGACAAATAAGAATGTAACACAGAGCTGTGTGGAGACTGGAATTTCTGTTTTTCAGCAAATTCCTCCATTTCAAAATTAGTTTTATTTCAAATCAGAATGAAAACAGAGAAATTCAAAATTTCCCATGACACAAAACTTCTGAAAAAAAAATCCTCATGGATCAAGCCAAATGTTTCTTTAACATAAAACCAACACATTCCATTTCAGTTCCGACATTTTTAAAATGTTTATCTTTATAATATAAAATGAAGCATGTTGAAATGAAAAGTCATTTGAGAATGAAAAATGGAAACTTTATGTCCTCAAAACACTGAAATGGAACATGTTGACCTTAGAGAAACACTATTCTCATGGTTTTCCCCCCAAAATGAGATTTTATCAAAATCGACGTGTTCCTGCAGGAAGTTTTGGTTTCAACGAAATGATGTTTTCTGACAGAAAAGCCTTCTGTTGGAAAATTTTCAATCAGCTCTGATGTAACGGCTGCTCAATGACCCGTCAAAGTATTGATTGTCTGATTGCATTCCCTAGTGTGCTAATTCCACATCACAACAATCGTCACCACTCTCATCAGAGGTGAAAGTAAGCCGGCATAGGGGCAAGCAGCAGAGGAGAGTTATATGGGCTCCTGGCTCCAGCAATATTGAGGGCTCGGGGGCCCGGCTCCAGTGGCCTCCCCAGGAACTGAAATGGGGGGGGGGGGGTTCGAATTTACTGGGAGGGGGTGTCACCCGGGTCTCCCCCCTGGCCCCATCTGCTGCCCCCCCATGCCTCCCCCGAGTGTCCCCCGGCCCCCTCTTGCTGCCCCCACATACTTCCCTGGGTCCCAGAGCAGAGCACAGCATCCCTGTCTCTCCCCTGCAGCTCCTTGCTACCTCCTTATATCAACTGCCGCCGCAGGGTCCTAGCACCCCTCATTCCCTAGTGGCAGGGCAGGCTGCCCTTCCCCCTCAGACCCTTTCATTTTCCGGTGGAACCCTCCACCAGAACAGCCGCCCCCTCCCCCCGCCTGCAGTCACTGCTCCTGTCCCACGCTGGGAAAGGGGCAGCCCCATCCCCCACCCCAGTGAGGTTACAGTGAGGGGCAGCAGCAGGGGAGGAGGTGCACATGTGATTGCAGCCCCCTGCCCCCCACCACAGGGGAGGTGAGGGAGATTCTTGGACCTGAGAGGGACCCTAGGAGCACGGGCAGTGACACTGGTGGGGGTCAGTGTGCTGCCGGGAGGAAGAGGGGGTCCCTAGCCCAGAGCTCGCTTCTGCCAGTAGATAGAGGGCTGCGGGGAGTCCTCTTCTCTGGCTCCAGTCCCGGGGCAGCCTGCCTGCACCCCAAACTCATCCCCAGCCCTGCCCCACCCCAGAGCCCACACCCCCAGACAGAGCCCTCATCCCCCTGCACCCTAACCCTCTGCCTCAGCCCTGAGCCCCCTCCCACACCCCAAACCCTTCATCTCCTGCCACACCCCAAACCCATCCCCAGCCTCACCCCACAACCCTCACCCTTTACCCCTTCCCTCCGCACTCCCTGCCATCCCCAAACACCCTCCCAGAACCTGCACCCTGCACCCTCCCTGCACCCCAATCCCCCGCCCCAGCCCAGGGCCTACACCCCAGACCTCCCCCACCCAAACCCCCTCCCAGAGTTTTGGGCAGGTGGGGGGCAGAGTTTGGGTGGGGGTGGGTCCTGGGCACCACCAAAATTTCTACAAACCTGCTACCCCTGCCGGCAAGAGCCGGTGCACCATACCGAGGCGGACCGGCTTTCCCAGGCAGTGGCTGGAGCCCCAGGCCTTTTAAATTGCCGCCAGAGCCCCGCTGCCAGAGCCCTGGGGTAGCGGCGGCAGGACTCTGGCAGCCATTTAAAGGGTCCAGGGCTTCCTCTGCCTCTACCACTCTGGGCCCTTTAAGTAGCCATCGGATCCCTGCCACCGCTACCCCAGGGCTCCGGCAGCAGGGCTCCGGAGATGATTTAAAGGGCCCTGGAGGGTAGTGGCACCCGGACCCCTGAGCCCTGCTGCTGGAGCCCTGGGGGTCGCGGCGGCAGCTGTGACTTCCAGGGCACCATTGGCAATTAAAAGGGCCCGGGGCTCCGCTGCGGTAGCGGCAGCTAGAGCCCCGGGCCCTTTAAATCGCCCCCGAACCCCAGGGCTTAAATCCTGATTTAAAGGGCCCGGGGATTTAAAGGCCCCGCCTCTTCCAGTAGAGGCCACGCCTCTTCCGGTTGAGGCCATGCCCCCTCCTCAGTACTGGCAAGCCCGTTAAGTTACTTTCACCCCTGACTGTCATGGACCCTGACTGGCCCACTGCTTGGGCAAAGGAACCAAGGACTGCATGGGCTATAGACAATGACCCCACTCTCCCTCCAGGGGAAACCTATGGTGGGACACAGTGGAGGAAGCTTCAGAAACAGAAAATTTTGTCCTCTAGGGCTATCAACCCAGCATCTGTCACCAGCACTCCTATTTATTTTAAAATGTGTGGGCTTCTCCAGTTTACTCTGTGAGACACTGACAAGAACAGTCAAGTGTTGGCCTAACTCTGTGGGAGTTTTACCACTGACCATTGGTATTTGCCATTAAGTGCCATGGAAAATCCCATTCCTTGGGCTTTAGTGGAAGTTATTATTATCATTATTCATTTGAATTGCAGTCATGGACCCCAGAAACCCCAGTCATGGACAAGGTCCCCTCATGCGAGGTTTTGTACAAATGCAGAAGAAAAACACAGTCCCTGCCCCAAAGTGCTGACAACCTCGCTGTTAGGGTAAACAGATGTTTTGGGACTCTTATTGCTATGACCTCAATATACACTCCTAACACTTCTCAGCATAAACCACAGTATGCTGTGACTTGACAAAAATGTTAACCAAGCCCAACCACTGCTCTCTTTTGTGAAGATCAACTGAACATAGAAACACGGGCATATAAACAGCCTGCTCAGGAAGCAGAGATTTGGGGGAATTCACATCCAAGAGAGCTAAGTGCCTACACTTAAATCCAACCCAGATTATTTTCATAATGATGAGCACGCAGCTGTGTTTCTGGGAACAGACTACAGATGGATTTTTTCATTTCTACCACCATCCCTAATAGGAGAGATTAAAAAGACTGGGATTGTTCAGCTTGGAAAAGAGAAGGCTAAGGGGAGGGGGATATGATAGAGATCTCTAAAGTCATGAATGCCGTGAAGAAAGTGAATAAGGAAGTGTTATTTACCCCTTCACAGTACACAAGGACCTGGGGTCACCCGATGAAATTAACAGGCAGCAGGTTTAAAACAAGCAAAAGGAAGAAGCTCTTCACACAACACACAGTCAGCCTGTGAAACTCGTTGCCTAAGGATGTTGTGAAGGCCACAAGCATAACTGGGTTCAAAAAAGAATTTGATAAATTGATGGAAGATCGGTCTATCAATGGCTATTAGTCAAGATGGTCAGGAATGCAACCCATGCTCTGGGTGTCCCTAAGCCTCTGACTACCAGATGCTGGGTCTGGATGATAGACAACAAGGACAAGTGCAGAGTCCTGCACTTAGGACAGAAGAATCCCACGCACTGCTAAAGTTTGGGGACCGACTGGCTAAGCAGCAGTTCTGCAGAAAAGGGCCTGGAGATTGCAGTGGACCAGAAGCTGGATATGAGTCAACAGAGTGCCCTTGTTGCCAAGAAGGCTAACGGCATATTGGGCTGCATTAGCAGGAGCATTGCCAGCAGATCGAGGGAAGTGATTATTCCCCTCTATTCGGCACTGGTGAGACCACATCTGGAGTATTTAGGGTGACCAGATGTCCCGATTTTATAGGGACAGTCCCGATTTTTGGGTCTTTTTCTTCTATAGGCTCCTATTACCTCCCACCCCCTGTCCTGATTTTTCACACTTGCTCTCTGGTCACCCTAGGAGTATTACATCCAGTTCCCCCCTCCCACACACACACACACTACAGAAAGGATGTGGACAAATTGGAGAGAGTCCAGTGGAAAATTATTAGGGAGCTGGGGCACATGACTTACGAGGAGAGGCTGAGGGAACTGGGCTTATTTAGTCTGCAGAAAAGAAGAGTGAGGGGGGACTTGATAGCAGTCTTCAACTATCTGAAGGGGGGTTCCAAAGAGGATGGAGCTTGGCTGTTCTCAGTGGTGGCAGATGACAGAACAAGGAGCAATGGTTTCAAGTTGCAGTGGGGGAGGTCTAGGTTGGATATTAGGAAAAACTATTTCACTAGGAGGGTGGTGAAGCACTGGAATGGGTTACCTAGGGATGTGGTAGAATCTCCAGCCTTAGAGGTTTTTAAGGCCCGGCTTGACAAAGCCCTGGCTAGGATGATTTAGTTGGGGTTGGTCCTTCTTTGAGCAGGGGGTTGGACTAGATTACCTCCTGAGGTCTCTTCCAACCCTAATCTTCTATGATTCTATGATAGGGGATGGATCATTTGATATCTGCCCCATTCTGTTGTTACCTTGGAAGCATTTGGCACAGGCCACTGTTGGAAGACAGGATACTGGGCTAGATGGACCATTGGTCTGATGCAGTATGGCTGTTCTTATGAGCCCCCTTCTAGCGGAGAGGTTTGGAGGGGAAAGGAAAACAATAGCACATCAGGTAATTGTCTGCTGGCTGAGACTGCTGATTCAGGAACATCCAGAGCCGGTAGACTGTGGATGAGGACTTGGGTCTAATTAGTCCCAGATGGCACTGCTGTAACACATGCATGTCAGGAGAAATCAGTGGAAGGAACAGGGTCACATGTGAGCCAAAGGCAGAAGTGCAAGGGACTATACTGCTATGCTTCTCAAGCCAGCTCACAAATCAAGATGCTTAATCTTCCTATCCAGCCATGCACGGATGCTTCTACTTAGCTATTTGTCTATATTGTACCTTTTAGTACTCCCTTCTCATCCTTAAGAGTACTATTAGCAACCTCTGTAAAAGGGAAAATCAATTGATCAGCATCTCAGGATGTTTTTACGTTGGGAAGAGCACCCCTTACATTATCATGAAATGCTCCTGGACACATCAGGAGAAGGATGATAAATGAAGTTCTTACCGTTGAATCGTTGATGGCAATAGCAGAGAGACTGGCCTTATGGACAGGGAGACGGGTGACGTATGTCAGCTGGTTCAGGTCCCATATGATGCAGGTTCTGTCACTGGATCCGCTCACAAGGATGCTGTAGGTCACAGATGCAGCCAGGCAGGTCACGGCCTGAGTGTGTCCGTACAAAGCCTGGGGGTACAAAGCAACCCAAAACCACAACCAAGCAGCTGTGTTACTAGGGATCCACATTCCCACTGGGATTATTTTAGGAAGATCATGTGATCTACTCCACAAAATCAGAGTCTAAAATGGAGATCTCAAAGCTCCCTTGTCCTTAACTTATAGATGGGGAAACTGAGGCCCGGAGAGGTTAAGTGAGTTTCCCAAGCTTAGCCAGTGAATCAGAGGTGGCAACAGAACCCAGATCTCCTTGTCCTTAGACTTGTGTTATAACTTTTTGACCATCCTGCCTCATATAAAACATCCACTGACACTTTTAGCCCTGGTTAGCAGTGTAAAACGTTTCTTACCTTTGCCCTTCTGGCCTTATCAAGGTGAGATTCATAGGCAGAGGTTAGAGCTGTTCAACATTTGTAAAATTTTTAAATACTTTTTTTTTCAATGACGTTTGAGACATTTCTCCCTATTATTATACCCAATACAGACCGTCTCAATATTTTTTTTCAAATACTGAAATTTTGCGTAATTAAAATAAACGTCTCTGGGAACCTTTCTGTTAAAGATTACTTTCTTTCACCCCTCCCCCCTATTTTGTAAGCATCTCTATCATAAGAGACACTGCCAGTTTAGTTTAGCCCCAAAATTTAAGTTTTCCATTTAAAAAAACCCCTAATTTTAGTCAATGTATTATGGACAGAAACTAATACATTAATTTCACTTAATGGATGTGATATTCTGATCTGGTTTTACACCCAACATGCAGTGGTGTAAATGAGGGTACAAGGTGTTGGACAATGGAGAATCGGGCCCTACTTGCTTTCTTAAAATTCCTGGGCCTGATTTTCAGTTGTACTGAAGTCAATGAGTGCTGTGACTCAACTTCCCTGAACATCACACCAGAGATTTAATGTGAATTTTAACTGGAGAGGTGAATTCCCAGCTGGCTTTCTCTGCATAGAATGATCAATGAAGTTCTAGGGTTTGACTCGGTTCAGCATGGGTCTCAGTCCTGAATGTCCCTGTTGACCTCTCAGAACACGTATGACATATACTCTCCTCCTATGTCAACACGACTTCTTGCTGACCACCTAATAAGTGCTGCTATTTGCCACGGTTGTTAGGACAACAGCATTTAAACATGAACCCCTCTGGTCAAGATGCTCGGTTGCACCAGGCTGTATGGGCCCGAGATGACTTTCAAGTGTCACAGATTATTTAGGCTCGACATGGGCCTGAGATACAGGGTTGGATATAATTTTAGACCCTATCAAAGTATGAGCTCAGGAGTAAATGATAATGGCACAAGAGGGGATTTAAGCAACGCTGTGCAAAGTTTTCACCACAGCCCTGAAGCCCATTCCCAGCTGAGATTTGGGGGGCTCTAGGCTGTGGGGTGAGTTTGGGGCCGGTTTGGAACTTCAGGACAGCCTGGGAGCAATTTATGGTTGTAGGTCACAACCAGACCAAACCCAGTGGAGTTTGTTCCCACGCGACACAGAATACAGTGGCTGCTGATCAATTTCACCCAGAGTTTTTTGCTTCACACAAAATAGAACTTTTTAACTTGTCGGAAAATGCCGATTCATCAACACTGAGCCTTGTTGCGGAAACATGTTGGTTTCGACAAAAATTGTGTTGGGAAAGTTTCTGAGGATGGAATTTCAGATGGAATTCGAGAGCGTGAGACACACCTCACTCCTGAATAGCCCACTGGTGCAGACACTCATCTGGGATGTGGGAGACCCAGGTAAGCGTCCTGACCACCACGCTACTGAGTCATCCTCTTGCTCTCTCTGTATCTGCTGTCGGAGCTCTTCCATGTTGTGAGCCTGACTCTCTGGTTACATCCACACAGATATGCAAGGCTGGCGGCGCGGTCTGTGCCGGCCCAGGCTCGCTGATTTGGGCTCCTGGGGCTCAGGCTGTGGACCTGGCAGCGAGTGCATCTCTGGAGAACATTCACAACAGAACATTCACACCAATCTGCTGAGCTCTTCTCCAGGTTTCAGGCCTTTGCCGTTAGTTTCTTGCTCTGCAGGTCCCTGTTCTCTAAGGCTGGGCAGCAGTGCGACAGCACAAGGGAAGTTACCATCACAGGACTTCTCCCTTCAGGCAGAGCCAGTCAGTGCTGCCAATTCAGGGCAGACAGAGCCCTGGTCTCTGGGCCTGATTGCAGTGCTTGTGCGCAAAGACTGCACATGGCCTGTGGCAGCAGTCAGTGGTCACTGTGAACGGGGCTGGGGAGAGCCAGGGCCATACTTCACCCCCTCCATACACTGGCCAGCCACAAAGGAAACACTGCGCCCGCTAAAAGGGTGACTCAGCAGGGGTGCACTGTGGCTCTGCTGCACCCACTCCACCGTGGGTCTGTGCCTGAAAGGCGCAACACGGCTCTTCTGGGCGATTATCCAAACCAGTGACGTGTTTCCTTCGGTGCAGAGCTATGGGAGAGTGGGGCACACGGGTGACTCTTTTTCAGGGAGATAGAATTGCATAGATGGATACCGTGGCTATTATGCTGCATCCTCAGTGCTACACAAAACTCTGGAGGCAGCCCGTTAAGAAGGGAATAAGATCTTCCTGCTGAAGCACAGTTTCTGTCTTTTACTCCAACTCAAACAAGAACACATTCGTCCCCTGAGAAGGCTGATAAGTGAATAGCACGAGCTTTATAGCACATCAGCTTTACTTAAGTGAAGCTCAGTATCTCAGGGATGACAATACAATAGTTTTGTTCAGCAGAATGAACAACGACCATGAAACAACAGCATGTAATTCACTGGAAGACATTTAGGGGCATAGTTCAGATTGACATCTATGCCAGAGAGACATCTAAATGACGAATGCCTTCTGCTAGCAGAGACAGAAAGGAAATCCATGCAGTTTTTGGAGTTGCGTGATCTCACACCGGTACATTGTGGAATATGGGCAATATCATTTAATTGCAGCATACACATTAGCAACACTGCTTCCTCAAAAGTCAGCCATAGATTGTGGGCCACTAACGAGATCAGCAAACCAGTAAAGGTAAAACAGAACCTCCCTGAACCTTTGCCCAAAACACAAACTGACCCTGAACTGAACTTTTCTGGATCTCCAAAACGTGTTGCTTAGATTTTACCCTAGTGCTGTTTCTTTCCCTTCCATGTCTGTGTCCTGGGTTCTGAGAGTAAACACAGGCTAAAGTTCATGAGACAAGGTCTTCTGATGGTATTTTGGGCCTCTTCAGAAGCAGGAAGTATTAGAATGTCATGTCAGGAGTTGTTCCAACTACAATTTGTGCCCCAATTTGCAGGGCCAAGAGGTCTGGCTAAATAGATAATATTCGGGGGACCTCTCCAAGCTCAACCCAGACTCAGCCTTTTGACGTTTCCCCATCACCTATGGCAAATGAAATATGTTCTTGTCCTGGACCTGGGAAAACCTGAATTTTCTCCTGAGTCTTTTCTGCAGGAACCAACAGACAGAGCAGATTTCTACAGCATGAATACCTTCATGTCTCTCAAACCCCATGAACACTTCCCCTTATTATTTCACCTGAGAGTAACATAGGAGAGTTATCTCATTTGGTTTAAGGGGAAAAGGGAACAAGTTTCTGTCTATTTCCTTAGATATCACCGAAGAACATCAAAAGTGTATTCATAAAAGCAGCCCAGGAGGTCACAATATCACGCCTGAATCTTGATGGCATTACTTCAGTTTTATGGCAGTGTAAATCCTGATTACAATGGAGTTACCCCAGCAGAAAACTAGAGAAAGTTTGGATCTGGATAGAGATCCATATTCTGCCACTTGGGCCATTCTCCACCCTATGGGAGTGATGGATGAACCTCACAAAGCCTTCAGGATAGGTAAAGTATCCAGAACTCTGGTTACTTATCTGAACCTTCTTGGTCAGAAATACTGGGCTGGGAATCTGGTTAGAGAACTCAACATTTTGGTGCTCCTGCCAGCTAGAAAAATGGAAATGGGAACCATTTGAACAATACATAATGACTCAGATGGAGCTGGGTAGGGTGAAGGTCCACGGGAGGTTGGAGTGGAGGGGTATATTTCTTATTTTCAAGACTTGAGGGCATAGCAAACTATACTAGCATTGCGAAAGTGTGAGAAAAAGGCAGACTTCTCAGGAGTCTGTTAGAGGCAGGTACATATAAGGAAGGCCGGAAAACAAGAATTCTATTTCACGCAAAAAGTTGATGTTTCAAACATTTGGTTTTGTATCGAACCTGAAACAATTTGAAATTTTCAGCCAAACATCCGAGAGAATGAAGGAGACGCCCACTCACCCCAGAACAGCCATCTGCCAGTGGTTAGGGAACTCAGCTGAGAGAGAGAGAGATCCATGCTGTGAATCACAGACCTGAGCCCCACCCCAGAATAGCCAATAGCCTAGTCATTAAACACACACTTACAATAAGGGAGACCCAGAGCATCTCCACTTTGAACCTGAGAAACCTTCCCAACAAAAGTTTCATTGAAAACGACATGTTTCTGCAAAAAAAGGTTTGGTTTTGACACAATGGTATTTTATGTTTAAAAAGTGTTTTATCAAAACAACTCTGGGTTAGATCCCCGGAGTCCATTTGCCATTGTCAATGCCGGAACGCTGGTACGCTGTGTGATGCCATCTTTCTCTGTCACCCTAGCAGAGGAACAGCTTTCATTGAAACTCTTCCCAGCTCTGATCTCAGACCTGCACTTACTAAGCTGGCACATCAGGTTAGCTGCGGTACTGTACCTGTCTCAAGTTCAGACATCTCACTTTGTCCTTGATCAGGGAAAGCTCCCAGACACACACGACGGCGCTCGTTCCAGAGGTAATGACAGTAGTTGGTGTGGGACATACAGCACAGAGGCACTTGCCCCAATCTGCCATGCATTCGAGTGTTATCGTGTTCTGCAGAAGGTAAAAACACTGGCAGTCATTTCTGTGGCACAGATTCCTTTGATTGCAGCATGTCAATATTTAAACCAGAGAACAGATTCGGGGCCTGAGAACCAAGCTCTCATCTTCCCTTCAAGGCTGGGAAAGGAATGTTCGTTCCTCTTACCCGCTTTTGAGAGCCAAAGGAAGGTTGGGCTCAAAGGTCAGTTCAAAGGAAGGGCCCAGTTCTACAACGTGTGGGGCATCCTCAACTCACAGTGAAGTTAGACTAAAGACTAAATTTTCCTTTCAGTTCTGCTGTCACAGCCTGCGTGTGTAACAGCATGGCTATGTGTATGTTGGTGTGGGAGTAGATCAACTGTTTCCTGCTGGCTGGATTGGAAGGATGATCCAGCAATTAGGGTACTAGCTTAAGATTCAAGGAACAGGTTCCATTCTCCTCTCTGCAACAGGCGTGCTGTATGACTTTGGGGGAGTCAATTAGTCTCTCTGTGCCCAGTTCCTCACCTGTACAATAGGGATAAGCAGCTCCCTACCTCACAGGCCTGTTGTGAGGATAAATACATTACAGATTGTGATGCTCATATATTCTACAGTGATGAGGGACCATATAAGTACTTAAAATAGAGAGGTGCACAACCTACTACTTATGCATAGGTAGAGGAATTGCTCAAGTGTAGAGACTTGTGCTTTTGGTGCAGGGCTCTCCGGGTTCTATCCCCACTGGAGACCCCTGGTTCTGTGTGTTTTCACAGCAAACGGTTCAGTACCCATTGAGCTTCCAAGGGGAAAGGGAAAGGTTCCTGCTACTTAGAACGTCTGATGAACTATGCAGAGAACTGAACGCTGGTCTCCCGAGCCCCACACTAGCACTGGCCAACCCTCCTTTTAAGAGAGAACGCTGCTCTCTCCTTGGCTGCTGGTGCTCCAGCATGCACGCAGCACTGCGACGTGTGCTGTTGATTCCTTACAGTAGAGAAGTCAGAGAATCAGATTTCTAGAGCCCTGCGTGGATACAAAAATGTGTATCCGCATCCAATCCGCAATAATTATCTGTGGCTATCTGCGGATTTGCAGGGCTCTGCACCGGGGCCAGGCTGAGGCTCCGAGGCACCTCCATCCCCCTACCGGAGCCAGGTCAGGGAGAGCCCCGTGGGCAGCTGTGAGGAGCCTATGTGGAGTCGCAGACCCTCCACCTGCCCTTGGCCAGGCAGGGAGCCTTGGGCGTGGGGACATGGTCAGGTGCTGCTCTCAGCCCGCATCCTGCACCACGGGCAGGTAGAGGGTTCACCACGGTTCCCCATGGCTCCCTGGCTGGGCTCCACACTGGTCTGGCTGGGTTGGCGACCTGTGGAGCTGCCCGGGGGCTGCTCAGGTTCCCCACCCAGGACAGGTGGATAGTCCACCACAGCTCCCCACAGCTGCCTGCTCAGCTCTTACCATGGCTGGGCTGCGGCTCCAAGAGCCATCCTTTAGCCGGAGCTGGGTCAGGGAGAGCTGTGCTCAGGGGCGGCACCAGATTTTTTGCCGCCCTAGGCGGCGGCGGTGGGAGAGGTTGCCGCCAAAATGCTGCCGAGATCCCCAGCAGCGGCACTTCAGCAGCAGCTTCTTCAGCCACCGGGGATCTCTGCAGCATTTCGGCGGCAGCCTCTCCTGCCACTGCTGCCTAGGGCGGCTGCCGAGGCACCTGAAACGCAGCCCCACAAATCCTGGCGTCCTAGGCGACCGCCTAATGTTGCCTAATGGTAGCGCCAGCCCTGGCTGCACTGGCAGCTGTGGGGAGCCTGGGTTCCTCCAACTGCCCTAGGTGCCGGGCCGGCGCGCCCACTAGGCGACCCTAGGCGGTCGCCTTGGGCACCAAGATTTGGGGGCCCGCTGCCTCCCTGCTCAGTGGCTGAGTGGGGAGACAAGGGGTGGCTCGCCGGCTGCCCCTTGTTTCCCCGCTCAGCGGCTGAGCTGCTGAGTGGAGAGACAAGGGGCGGCTTATCGCGGCTGCCCCTTGTCTCCCTGCTCAGCCGCTGAGCGGGGAGCCAGAGGGCAGCTGCGGCGAGCCGCCCTGCTGCCCCCCGCTCAGCGCCTGAGCAGCAAGCCGGGGGGCAGCCGCAGCAAACTGCCCCCCGGCTCCCCACTCAGCTCCCGTAGTCTGCGGGTGGTGGTGGTGGGGGGAGCTGAGCACCCACGGCTGGGGGGGTGGTGGAAGGCTGAGCTCCCACGGGCAGGGGAGCTGGCTGGGGGTTGGGGGAGTGGCATTGAGGGGGGGCGGCACAGGGCTGGTGCAAGGAAGTTTTGCCTAGGGCGCAAAACTTCCTTGCACCAGCCCTGCCTAGGCGGGGGGCCCGAGCAGCCTCCAGCCCATGTCTTTGGCCCCCAGACCCTGCCCAGGGAGGGAGGTGGAGGGACCCAGGTTCCCCACAGCTGCCAGTGCAGCTCTTCCCGACCCAGCTCCAGCTGTGGGGGGTGGCTCTCAGAGTCGAAGCCCGTCCATGGTAAGAGTGAGGAGGGCAGCTGCGGGGAGCCATGCTGCCATCCACCTGCCTTGGGCAGGGGGCCCGAGAAGCCCCCCCAGTGTCTCTGCTCCCCAGACTGCCACCCAGGGCAGGTGGAGAGTCTGCGCCGTGGTTCCTCACAGCTGCTCGCCTGGCTCTCACAGTCAGTCACTTTCCATGGAGTTTCAGGCCAGAAAAGAACATTTAGATCATCCATCATCTGACCTCCTGTATGGCACAAGCCATTACATTTCACCCAGACACTCCCGATTAAAGCCAAAGATTTTAGTTAGGCTAAAGCATTTCAGTTCCCAGCAGACTACACTGTTGTGAGAGATAGGCAGAGAGCGGGAGAGACTGAGGTGCCACCAATGATCAAGGCCCCTTCACTGGCAGGGAATTGATTAGGTGGGGCACACCCACATGATCCCATGCTGCAGAGGAAGGTGAAAACCCCCAAGGTCCTTGCCAATGTGACCTGGGAACTTCCTTCTCACCCCAAAATCTGGTCATCTGTTAGACCCTGAGCACGTGAGCAAGACCCACCAAGCAGGCATCTTGAGAGAGGATTTTCTGTACCACCTCAGAGCACTGGTCCACCCTCTCCAGTGTTTCAAAACCCTTGGCCTTTGTTCTCATTTACCTTGTCAGTTCCATAGTTTCCAAGGCAGCAGGTGAAATCGTCAAATCCCCAGCAGAAGGTTTTGTTCCAGAGCGGGGGGATCAAAACTTTGTTTCTCTCGACGGCCAGAATGATTTTCTCAGTATGGACGATGTGTCCGATGGCTCCCTTGGGTGGCTCTGAGCAGAAGAAAGAGATCTCAGCTCATCCTATTGTTTCTAGAGTGCTAAGAGTGACTTTCCCTCCCTTGCAAGGTGTGTGTGTCTCCGTAACTATGCTGGGTGATGTGACCAGCACCAGAGGCTAAAAGCCACCCTGGGGGCGAGATGCAGCCACATTCCAGGCAGGATTATGGAAACACATTGACACACGCCTGGGGGGGGGGGGGTGTCATGCCAGGTGGCACCAAGTCCCATCATCTATGCACAATGCTTCATTCCATCACATTAAACTTCACAGTGCAAGTGAAGCCATATGGGCCACATGCTTCCTCCTGCTTCCAGCGTTGCCAACTCCACATAGCAGGAAGTCACCAGACAAACCCTGGAAAGTCACTAGATGTAGCTTTTTAAACACTCAAAAGGAGTCAAAAATGTCACCGAAGAACATTTCCAGAGAATTCGACAGAGAATTATATATACACACACACACACACGCGCACACACACACAGAGGCGAGTATAGTCACAAAATCATTCACAAGCAGTGTTAATAAAATCCATTCCATGCTCTTCTTACTATATACTGTTGCACACCAGAAGCAACTACAACAGTACACTGTCATCATCAGGAGGGTGCCCTCTGCTCATTGGGAAGGAAACTGCAGTTCTCTGCTCCTTGGGAAGGGCGCTCTGTACACTGCAGCCCACGTTGGCTGGGGTTGGTTACTTCAGCTGAGCCTCCCTTTCTTGCCAGCCTGGATTTGAGCTGGCAGGTTAGTGAAAGGGAGAGCCCAGAACCAGGAGGAAGAGCATTCGCCTGACCTGAGCTCGGCGCTGCAGGGAGCCAAGAAAGTAGATAAAAAAAAAAAAAAAATCATCTGGCCGGGCCCCTTCCGCCCGTTTCCAGGGTTTCATTTCTGAAAACAGCTGGGCAGCTAACCTCAGGCCAACCCAGGGGAAGGAGTAAAGGGCAACTGAAAGCAAGATAGCTCCAGCTTTGATCCTGTAGTAAGGGCTTCTTTCCTAGAGGCAAAGTGCCCCCCCCGCCCCATTGGGGCACATGGTCCTGTCTCATTCCACCCCACCCTCCATCCGTGCAGCTCTCCTCGCTGGCTAACCTGCCTCTCCCACCCAGCTAAATTAGCCGTCTTTCCCTGCATCATAGAGTGTGCTACCTACTATGGAGCGGTGAGAAAGAACACATTTAGGTAAAAACAAGCCCTGGCTAATGTGCTGCTCTCTCCAAAGTGCGCCGGGCTTAGCAAAGTATTTAATTAGCCTCCACAAACTTCTTTTCCTTGCCTGCAGATTATAGTGATCTCAGCCTAAGAAGCCCTGGAATGCGATTCCTTCCGAGGACATGCTCAATTGAGACGTAATGACATTGACTTGGTGTGCAACAGAATGTAGTAAGAAGAGCATGGAATGGATTAACACTATCGAGCTGCTTGTGAATGATTTTGTGAGTATAGATATTGGTGACTTCTTTCTATTAATGTCACTGTAACTGGCAATGAAAGTCGCTGGATTTGGCACTGGTCACTTTGATACTTATTTTCTTGCTAGGGAAACCAAAATGTCACTAAATCTAGTGACAAAGTCGCTAAGTTGACAACACCCACCCCACCCCCTGCAGGGGAAGAAGCAGCATGAGCCACCACTCCAGGACTGATGTGGGGCAGACACCAGCCATATGGACCACCTGACTCCTGCCCCTTCGGGATGGGGTGAAGGGAGAAGAGTCCAGGGCCCACCTGCAGACACTTTGGTTGCTTGTGTCTCCCCACCCCAGACTGTGGTAGAGTGTTCCCTAGAGAGTGGAGAGGGCGGGCATGTGGGGTGAACTAGGACTCAGAAGGGAGCTGGCAAGATGGGAGGTTTGTGGGAAAGGCTGTTATGTGAGGAGGGGGGATTGTAAAAAACAGTTACTCACCTTCTCGTAACTGTTGTTCTTCGAGATGTGTTGCTCACATTCATTCCAATCAGGTGTGCTCACACCGCATACACGGTTGTCAGAAAGTTTTCCCTTAGCAGCTCCCATCGGATTGGCTGTGGAGCTCCCTGGAGTGGCGCCTTCATGGCGCTGGATATATGACCCTGTCGACCTGGCCCCTCCTCGGTTTCTTCTTTCCAGCTACTCTGACAGAGGGGAAGATGGGTGGGTTTGGAATGGATATGAGCAACACATCTCGAAGAACAACAATTACGAGAAGGTGAGTAACCGTCTTTTCTTCTTCGAGTGATTGCTCATATCGATTCCAAGTAGGTGACTCCCAAGCCCTACCTAGGCAGTGGGGTCGGAGTTATGGAATCGCTGACTGGAGCATCGCTCTGCCGAATGCTGCATCATCTCTGGCATGCTGGATGATGGTGTAATGAGAGGTGAACATATGTACCGAGGACCACATTGCTGCCCTCCAGATCTCCTGCATCGAGACCTGGGTCAGGAATGCCACCGATGAAGCCTGCTCCCTTGTGGAGTGTGCCATAAGAGCCAGGGTTGGAACCTTGGCTCGGTTGTAGCACGTCTGGATGCAGGATGTAATCCAGGATGAGATCCTCTGAGATGTGACCAGAAGCCCCTTTATCCGGTCCATTACGAAGAGCTGGTTAGACTTTTGGAACGGCTTCATGCACTCGATGAAAAACTAGCGCCCACCAAACACCGAATAAGTGGAGTCTCTGTTCTCAGATATTAGCATGAGGTTTAAGGAAGAAGACAGACAGAAAAATGTCCTGGTTGGTGTGAAAATGTGACACCATCTTTGGAAGGAAGGCCGGGTGAGGTCTACATTGTACCTTGTCCTTATGGAAAACCGTGTAGGGCAGGGTCAGACGTGAGGGCCTTTAACTCCGACACCCTTCTTGCTGAGGTAATGGCGACCAGAAAGGCTACCTTACATGACAGGTAGAGAAGGGAGCAAGTCACCAGTGGTTTGACAGGGGCCCCGTTAATCTGGAGAGGACCAGGTTAAGGTCCCATGCAGGGACCGGTTGTCTAATTTGTGGGTATAACCATTCCAGGCCCTGAGGAAACGGGCAACCAAGGGGTTGGTGAAGACAGAACGCCCGGCCACTCCGGGTGGAAGGCCGAAATGGCTGCAAGGTGCACTTTGATGGACGACGCTGCGAGACCCTACTGTCTCAGGTGCAGCAGGTACTTCAGGATGAGTGGTATGGGTGTCTGGAGTGGGGGTGTGCGATGCTGAGCGCACCAGAATGTAAACCACTTTGTGAGGTATGTGGCCCTACTGGAGGGTTTTATGCTGTTGAATAGTACCTCTCTTACTGGTTCTGACCAGAGGAGCACCATGGGGGTTAGCCATGAAGCTCCCAGGCCATGAGGTGGAAGGACTGGAGGTCGGGGTGATGAAGATGACTGTGGTCCTGTGTGATCAGGTTGGGAAGGAGTAGTAACATGATCAGGGCATCCACCGACAGCTCCAGAAGTGTGGTGTACCAACATTGGCGAGGCCACGCCGGCGCCACCAGAATCATCCATGCCCTGTCTCTGCAGACCTTGAGTAGGACCTTGTGAACGAGGGGGATTGGCGGAAAGGTGTACAACAGAAGTCCCACCCAGGGAAGCAGGAATGCGTCTGCAAGCGAGCCCAGGATGTGTTTCTGGAAGGAACAGAATTGTGGGTACTTTCTGTTGCTCTGGGTGGCAAAGAAATTAACCCGGGGAAACCCCCACCTGTGGAAGATGGAGTGTATGCCATCTGGGCGGATGGACCACTCGTGACTACAGAAGGACCCGCTGAGGTGATTCGCTAGTTCGTTCTGAGCTCCTGGTAGAAATGATGCCTCCAGGTGAATGGTGTGGGCTATGCAGAACTCCTATAGGCAGAGGGCTTCCCAACGCAGGGGAGAGGAACGGGCTCCACCCTGCTTGTTGATGTAAAACATGGCAGTAGTGTTGTCCATCAAAACTGTCACGTACTGACCTTGTAGTTGGGTCTGAAAGGTTTTGCATGCTAGCTGCACCACCCTCAACTCCTTGATATTGATATGGAGGGAGAGCAACCATAGGCCCTGCGTTTGGAGATCTCCCAAATGTGCACCCCATCCCAGAGCTGAGGCTTCCATTACCAGGGACACGGAGGGCTGAGGGCTGTTCCCTGGAGTATCCCCTGAGCAGCCAGACATCGAGGTATGGGTATACCTGCACCTGCCTCCTTTAGAGAAAGGCTGCTACGATCGACATGCACTTGGTGAACACTCGGGGGGATGGGGGGCTGTCGACAGACCAAAGGGGAGGACCGTGAATCGATAATGGTTGTGGTTGACGACAAACCTGAGGAATCATCTGTATGCAGGCCATATAGCAATGTGAAAGTACATGTCTTTCACGTCGAGGGCGGCGTAGCAGTCTCCCAGATCCAGGGAAGGGATAATAGCACTCAGGGAGACCATGCGGAACTTCAACTTTCCCCTGAACTTATTGAGTCCTTGCAGGTCTAGAATGGGTCTGAGACCCCCCCTGGGCTTTGGGGATTAGGAAATAATGGGAATAGAACCCCTTGCCCCATAGCTCCTGAGGAACCTCCTCCACCAAGTAGCGCCTACACCTCCTGGATAAGGAGTTGCTCGTGAGAAGGGTCCCTGGAGATGGACAGGAAAGGGGGGTGGGAGGGAGGGGAGGAGCAGAATTGAAGAGAATATCCCACTTCTACCATACGAAGAACCCAGTGGTCTGATGTTATTTGGGGCCAGGCATAGTAGAAGTGGGACAGACGATTCATGAAACAAGGGGAAGGATTTGCTGCCATGGTGGGTGCACTGTCCTCGGGCGCACCTTCAAAAGGTCTGCTTTGAGCCCAATGATGGGTTGGTCGGGCCGTGGCCCTGCCCAGAGGGGGGATGGGAAGGCTTGCGCCTGCCATTTCTACCCCTCCCCCCTTCTATAGAAGTCCTGCCTCATCTGAGGAGGATAGGGGCATTGTTGTTGCGGCTTAAAATGCCTGTGTTGGATTGCCGAGGTGTGCATACCCAACGACTTCATGGTCGCCTGGGAGTCTTTAAGGCTGTGAAGCCTGGAGTCTGTCTGGTTTGAAAATAGGCCTGCCCTGTCAAAGAGGTCCATGCCACTGCTTTTCCTTCCTCAACTATTGCCACAAATTCAGCTCTGGAGTCCGTCGGCACCAGCTCCTTACACTTCAACATGGAGGCTCAAGAGTTGAAGTTATATCTGCTGAGGATAGCTTGCTGGTTAGCTGTCCTCAGCTGTGGGCCCCCAGTTGGGTAGACCTTTCTTCCAAAAAGGTCCATCCTTTTTGACTCTTTAGATTTAGGAGTCGGCCCCTGCTGACCTGGTCTCTCTTTCTCGTTTACTGCAGACACCACCAAAGAACAGGGCTGTGGGTGAGAGAAGAGGTACTCATACCCTTTAGAGGGTATGAAGTATTTCTGCTCAACCCCTTTTGCAGTAGGCAGAATGGATGCAGTGGTCTGCCACAGTCTTGATATTGCTGTAGATAGTTTTTATCAGTGGCAGAGTGAATCTAGATGGTCCCTCTGGTGCCAGAATATCTACCATGGGGTCCTCAGGTTCGACCACTTCCTCTGCCTGCAACCCCATGTTATGGGCAATTCTACACAGGACGTCTTGGTGGGCTCTGATGTCTATAGGAGGTGCTCCCAAGGCCAGAGCCCCTGCCACCACCTTGTCCAGGGATGATGATGACGAGGCCAAAGGAGGTGTAGGGCCTTCCTGACCCTCTGGCTCTCTAGCTTCCTCCTGATTGCCACCAGGGACCTCATCGTCAATAACTGTTGCCATGGCAGTAGCCTGGTCCGGCAGTGGGTGATGTGGGTGCCTTGTGCGGATGCCGTCTCAGAGCCCCGAGGCGTGGGTCTGTCTCTGAGAGGTGGGGCCACTCTACTATCCGAGGCCACTGACCGAGAGCCCCTGGTAAGAGAGCACTGGGCCTGGTGGTAAGCCCAGGGGGTCCAAAAGGGCCACTGTGTAGGAGGTTGCCACTGGGGCTGCCAAGGCACCATCCATGCATTGTGTCAGTACCGGTGTCTGTCCGATCTGTGCTGGCTACACCGTGAATAGAACGAGTTGGCATCAGAGTCTGATGAGGCAGACCTTGACCTTGATGACCACGGTGGTGCCAAATGATACTGTGCCAGAGACTGGTGCCAAGAAGCCAGGGTGGAGTTCTGGTGCTGCTCCTTCGGTGCCGGAGACCAGTGCCGCTCACCCAGTGCCGGAGACTGGTGCCGCTCCGCTCTTGGTGCCAGGGAAGGCACACGTCACCCTGATGGTGCTGGGGAACCCCTCCTGGAAGCTGGTGCTAGAGATCGGTGTCGAGACAGGGGTGTTCTGGAGCCATGCCATGGAGAGCGGTGCTGATCTGGAGAGGGAAACCACCTCATCATGGGAGATTTGCCTCTAGACGGTGCTGGATGATGCGGCACTGGAGGCTTGTCTCTACCTGCTGGGGGCTGAGGCGCTGTCATGGCAATCAGACCCCTCGTGGCTTCAAAAGTGTCCGGGGTGGATGGCAGCTCCAACTCCTCCACCCGGCACTGTCTCTCAGGGGTATTGATGGGAGCCAGACTCAACGGTTCCCTTACTGGGCCCGAAGTCAACGGCCCCAGTTCCTGAGGTTTTTGTGCCGAGTGCTCCTGCATGGGACGCACTGCTGTTGCGCTTGCCAGCGCCGTCACCCTCAGCTCAAGAGAACTGCCTCTGCCAGCTTTCCTGTGCCGCTTATGCGGCACCAGGGAGTGGGAGTGGTGCCGGGTTGTCTCCGCAGTTTGCGGTGCCAGGGAGCGCCAGTGCCAAGGTTCTCTTTGGCCCAAGTCCTTTCTCGGCGCCAGTGCCAAGGTTCTCTTTGGCCCAAGTCCTTTCTCAGCACTGTGTCTTGTATTGACGATCAGCAGCAGGTTGGGGAAGAAGAGCGGACTCCATTAGGAGCCGCTTCAGGCGGAAATCCCACTGCTTCTTCGTCCTCGGGTGGAACGCCTTGCAGATTTTGCACCTCTCTGTTTGGAGCGCTCCCCCAGACACTAGAGGCAAGAGTTGCGAGGATCAGCTGTAGACATAGGCTTACTGCAGGTTCTGAGGGGCTTGAACCCTGGGACCCAGGGGAAGGATACGGGATTGAGGCTAGATCCCACTCCCACTACCTAACCTACTAACTAACAACTACAACTACAAACTACAGCAAAGTAAGCTAAGGGAAGCACTTGCTACGCAAGTGACTGCAGTTCCAACAACCAGCACTAGCGGTAAGAAGGAAGTGAGTAGGGGCCCGGTCGGCAGGGTCATATAGCCGTGCCATGAAGATACCACTCCGGGGGCTCCACAGCAGCTCCAACGCGATCTGCTAAGGGAAAACTTTCCGACAACTGTGCATGCAGCGTGCACACCTAATTGGAATCGATCTGAGCAATCACTCTCAGAAGAAAGTACAAGTTCTGTACCTTTGACAATTGCATATTTGTTATTTGGCTCTGTTTGTTTGTCTAGCTTGTTTGTTTAGAAGATAAGGGCCATCTTCTATTCTGTCTATATAGCACCTGGCACATGGGGCCCTGACCCTGGCTGGGCATGTAGGCACTACTGAGAGAGAGCAGAACTGGTCAAAATGTTTCTTTCCAAAACATTTCCCCTGCCCTCGGAATAGTTTTTATTCCTTCAAAAATGAAAAATGTCATGAAAAGCTTTTTGGTGTTGAAAAATGTCCTGTTTTTGATTAAACTGAAAACTTCATTTTAAGTGTCAAAACGTCAATATTTTATTTTATCTCTCTATTTCCCCCTGAATTCAATAGAATGAGTGAAGGGATTTGAGGGTTTGATTGTTTTTAAAATATTTTTTTTTCCTTTTTCAATTTTCTAGCTTTTCACAATTACATGGGGAAAGTTACAGAATAGAAAAAAGGGGGGATGATAGGGAGAAAAATGCAAAAGTGTGTGTGGGTGGGGGGAACCATGGACAGCACTCATTTTATTACATTCCATGGAGAAAAGGGGAGGGAGGAAGAAAGAGGAAAAAAACATTTCAAAAATTCAAAATATGAATTAGAAAAAAATAAAAAACAAAAACAAAACTAAAATGTTTTTCTGCTTTGGACCACATGAAATAAGAATGACTTCAAAAAATGTTCATGAAATTATTTCTTCCCCTTTTCAATCTCTCCCTGTCTCTCTATAAATAATAAAAACTACCTGACATGGCAACATGGACCTTGATGGGATCAATTCAGTACTTTGCTAAAATAAAGCTATGCCCAGCTGTAGGAGTCAAACACATCCAGCTCTTTGCCTGGTGAAGGACTTTTCACTGATTTTTACATGAAAGATGGCTGAATTCGTGGCACGGCCAGCACCTTTGATTGTGACAGGAGAGAGCTTCAGATTTTGCAGGCTGCTGAGCAACGGAGGCACATGTCCAGCTGAATGCAGAGAGGATGCAGCCTCTTTCCCTGATGCATTTTTGCCCATGGCATTCCTGGATGGGTGGGATTTAGTGAAGAGCTAGAACAAAGAAATAACACTTAAAATATATTTAAAACCATTTGCCACCATGTGTAGTAGATACATCTGTCTCTCTGTGGTACTTCTATACCGCCCCCCCCCCCAATCACCACAGTATCTGAGCACCTCACCAACTTCAGTGGATTGATCCTCACAACACCCCTGTGAGGCAGGGAAGAGCTGTTATTCCCATTTTACAGATGGGGAACAGAGGCTAAGTGACTTACCCAAGGGCACACTGGAAGTCTGTGGCTGAGCTGGGAACTAAACCCAAGACTCCAGAGTCCCAGGACAGCACCCTAACTATGATTAGATCACAAATGAAATGAGTTTGGTGGTCTCAGCCTTGCCCTCTGAATGCCTTCCTATTGCTTTGCCAATAGCTTGATTTCCCCCCAGCTCCGTGGTCTTCCTCCCTCTGATGGGATTCAGGGGAAATGCAGCCACCTGGCCTCATCTCTAGGAAGTTCTCAGCAACAAAATGTCTACAGAAAATAGCTGAGTGGCTTTTCTTAAGGGGGATTATTATTATTTTGTATATCTCCGCTTCTCAGCCTTCCTGCTGCTGTAGCCTTTGACTGTAACAAGACAGAGCTTCAGACTTTGCAGGGTGCTGAGTAAAGGTGGTACAATGAGGTGAGGAAGTAGCCTCATTTCCCCATGCTAAAACGAATGTCAAAACTGTTTAACAAGAGGATAAAGACGTTGGCAATAGGACCACGCGGCTAGAATAGCCCCCTCTGCTTACTTCTGCATATCCAACAGCAAGTCTGGCTTCTCCATGAACACAAAGCCAGAGTGACTGGGCTGCACAGGATGTCCAGCTTAGCCTGACTTGTGCCGCTCCCTGACCCACCGTGCTGATCCATTGGACCAGTAGAGCAATCGGCGTGTGTGTCAGGGTGCAAGGCGCAGGCCAGAGGTCTACGGGTTGCAACACTCCGGGGGTGAAGCTGCTCCGGGAGAAGCCTGCTCTCTTCTAAAGAATCCTTGCTGCTTTGTCGACTCTCAGACGAAAACCTGAGATGGAGCCAGTGTGGAACCTTGGATTCAACCCAACCCCACCCCCCTAAAGTCTGGGGAGGTTTAGATCCAGATCTGGTCTGGAAACTGCAGCTTAGGCCCATCTCTGTAATGGGCCTGAACCAGAACACCCTGGATTTTCTGATCTGAATCCAGATCCAAAAGCCTGGCAACTTGGTCCCAAAGCAAACATCCTAGATCCCAATGTAAAGTAAAACCTGCTGAGATGCTAGGAGTCAGCACGTTGATCTGCCTTCGTGTGCATGTATACATCATAGATCCCAAAGGGAGGGAGCAGGGTGTGTGTGTGTGTTCATATATTGTACACACCTACTAGGGAAATAGACAGCTAAATCTTAGGGTCTTCAAGAATGGGAGGACAGCATAGGCAGCACTAAGCCACCTTTGCCCAACTACGTACAGACCCCAAACCTGGCACTTTCCGGAGGACTGCCCTGGGAAATGGGAAATCCCTTACTGTTTTGTGGTACAAAGACAACATGAGCTAGAAAGCCCTGTGTGTGTGTGTATTGCACAGACTGGAGAAACAGAGAGCCAGATCCTCAGCTGGTGTAAATCAGCATGAGACTTTGCTCTCCGAAGCTGGTCACTTCCCCTGCTCACAGGGTCTTTTAGCTTCTCTTTCTTGGCATGCAATCCCTCTTCCAGCCAGCAGAGCTCTGGGTAAGCACTGTTCATGTGGCACCTCTCGGCTCGCTTTATGCTGTGGCAAGTTTTCACATATTCTCTGCTGAGATCTGAAGATCCCACAAATAAGGGGTGTCTGAAATCCACCCCCAGAGCCAGCTCTGGTGTTTGAAAATGGCCCCTTCCTATATGAGGAGATGAAATATTACCCTGGAACTAAACCCATGTGTTTTCTTTGGGCTCATCTCTAATTCTATTCTGTTCTAGTCTACACAGGTTTTTATATTATTACACTCATCACTGTAGTATCTGAGCGCCTTCACTGAGACAGTATTTTCTTCCCTAGGTACAGAAAGCCCAAGCCTTTCCGATGATTTTCAAATTGCAGCAGGGGGTGATCTCTCTACCACACAGAATAAATCTGACTTCACAAAGGGGTGTGTTGGCCACAAAACACTTACTGTGTGACCCCGGACAAGTCAGTTAGCCATTTTATACCTCAGTTCCACCTCTGTACAAAGGGCACAACTGCTCTACTTTACAGGGGTGTTGTGAGGATAACCCCATTGAAGATTGCAATGCACTTTGAGATCCACTGCTATATAGGAAACAGGTTTTATTCATATTATTAAGTGCATGGCAGGAAGTGGAAATCTTCAGATCAGATTTACACTGCTACGACTGCACTGACTTAAGAAGAGTTATGCCCGATTTACCAGATGCACCTGAGAGTAAAATCGGGCCCTTAATTTTCATCTTGCAGTGCATTTAAAGGCAACTATGTGCAAATGGCACCATGGACCACATGTACTGGCTGTCATAGAACCCAGATCAGATTTAAAAATATAAAATATATGGAGATATGCCTATCTTATAGAACTGGAAGGACCTTGAAAGGTCATTGAGTCCAGTTCCCTGCCTTCACTAGCAGGACCAAAATCTGTCCCCTGACAGATTTTTGCCCCAGATCCCTAAATGGTCCCCTCAAGGATTGAACTCACAACCCTGGGTTTAGCAGGCCAATGCTCAAACCACTGAGCTATCCCTCCCCCCGATTTGCTCAGTTCACAAGTAAAAATATAATTTGTCTAGCTGCCAGCCCTGCAAGCCCACCCTGGGCTGAGAGAGTCAAGCTGAGCTCTTTCCTTTTCATGCGCCATCACCAGTGATAAAAATTCTGCAGGCCAAATCGTACTCTGAGTGACACCTGTGCAACCTAACTGCCTCTAGTTCTGCTCTCAGCTACCCCCAGCTGTCCCTCTCTCCCCATTCACTGCTGCCCTTCACCTTGCATCATCGTTTACACCTGTGCAGAGTGTGTGTGCGGGGTAACACACTACCAGGTCCGAATCAGTCATATATTCTCCTTTTTACCTAGTCTCGTATCCAGCCCCTGTAATTAAAACAACAAAGTGAATGGATGGGGAAGAACAAACATGGTGCTGTACCTGTTTCGGTATCTGCCCGAAGTTGCTGACAAATCCCAGTATGGTGCTTTTAATCAGAGGATCGCTGGTGTTGTTGAGGTCCACCTTGTCTCCATAGAAGTAAGGGTGAAAGGTATTCACTGCCTCCACCGCAGCTGAGCCATGTTGCTTATGACCAAAAATGAGATCTATCCAGTGATGGAGATGTGCACTAACATAGTCGCTTTCCAGCGCCTGGAACCAAGAGCCAAAGTTTGTTCAATAAGGTGCATCTGTTATAGATACATTGGCAGGCTGCACTTCAGACTGGTTGGGGAAATACAGAGCTTTTAGATTCAGAAATGAGCTCCTCTGGATGCTTCTAATTCCTCTTACACAGTCACCTCTCAGCACAGGCGGGCTCAGCGGACATTGTCCCAAGGCAGCTAAGTGAGCTCAGGTGCTAACTCTTCCTCTACAGACCGGCATTCCAGGCCTGGTCATCGCCACAAGTCAAACAAGCGCAGTGGCTTCCACTTGGGGATACTTTGTTCCCATCACACAATCAATGCACGGTCCCAAGAGATGAGTTTTTGCTACTCAGGAGAGGTGCAGAAGTACAGGGGCACTGCAGGTCAGAACGGAGGGGCAGTGGCAGGGCTGGGTGAAGCCCATTGCTCGAATAGCAGGGGGAGCTGCAAGTGAGGACTTGGCAGGGCTGAGTTTGCCCTGCCCTGTGGTGAGGACAGTGTTGTGCCCATGCTCCCTGCCATCCCTGGGCTCTGGGAACTCCCAGTGGGGCTGTGTGCCACCACACTGCACCTTGAAGGCACTTAAATATTTACCCAGTGCTTTGAAACCGCAACGCACCATGCCAGTGACACGCGTTGCTGACAGAGCTCTTCCATCTCTCTCCAGCCTGACTGTGCACCCACGCCTGGTGCTGCATTCACGGGTCTCCCCGGAACACCCTCCCACTCAGCACGCAGCAGAAACATGAGCTAATGGGAACCCAAAGAGCCGCTCATTTCACAGAGCAGACAACTAGTCAAATGCAGCCCATCTAAATGACCCTGTCAGCAGCGACACAGATTAATGGGCAGCTTAGAGAACAAGCATGTCATACAACCCGAACAACAAAAACACACAACGCCTGGGCTCCAAAGCCATTCTCCCTAGTGAGAGCAGTTAGTTAGTGTATGAATTACATACAGCAAACTGCTTGGCGCTGGTCAGCAAAGCACAAGGAAGCGCCTGATGGATTCAGAGGTGACAGAGCAGCTGTTCAGTGTGTGTCTGAAAGTCACTTTCCCCCTGGCCCACTAGCCACAGGGAGACAAACATGCATTTTAACAGCAACCCTGGGGGCTGCTTCACAGTTCCTCATTTTGGGGCGTGAACTGGCTCATCACAACTTTATTTTAAGAGCAACCCTTTGTTCCCCATCTCCTCAGAAGCAAGAACCAGGGTGTTCAATGCTGTTGGGATGGACTTTTTTAATGGTCTTCTTTAGGGACTTAACAAGATTCAGAGAGGGATTGGGCATTTATACGGACAACAAAAACATCCAGGGTTAGAACAGTTCTATTTTGGAAAAGACACAAACCCTCGTACTTCAGGGTTTACATCCGCCTCTGACGACTCAGGGTTAGAGTGAGACCTTCATGGGGGGCCGATTACCCCACATTTCACTACTGTATGAATCTTGCACCTTCTTCTGAAGCTGCACTGCTGGCCACTGTCAGATACAGGACACTGGGCTACAGCCTGTGTCTGACCTCGTCTATTGCAGATCAGTCTATGGGCAATCTTGTAAACTTGACGCTGTTTCTTTGCTGAACTGCACCCAGCTGAGACTCTAAGCCCTTTGGCAGAAGGAACATGGCTTTAGTTGTGGTTCTTTAAGTGCCGAGAGCATGCACAGCACTGCACAAGACATGAAAGGCACGGTCCCAGCCCTGGAGACCTTACAATATAAACAGGCAGACAGTGTAAAATCCACTGTGTGTTTCCAGTCTTTTCTATGGCGAGCAGTACCTGATCAGCTTGCAAATATCTATGACTGTATCCTCATAACACCCCTGGGAGTCAGGCCTATGATCCCCACTATACAGACAGGGACCTGAGGCTCAGGAGGAATAAGTGATTTGTCCAAGGTCAGACAGGGAGCCTGTGGCAGGGCAGGAAATTAAATCCAGGTCTCCTGAATCACAGCCATGTGCCTTCTTTGGAGGCAGGGAAGAGCCTGATAAGCAAGTCCAGGGATGGCCAATCAATGAATCCATGTCTACTGGACTCTAGTGGCCATACCTACGTGTAAGGGAGCGGGGAGTGGGTACAGATGCTTCTGCAACCCTGCCGAGGGGCTGTTTGGGTGCTCCATCTCCAGCCTCCAAATCTGGGTAAGGACTGGTCTGTCACTGCTGCAGAGTTCCTGTGTGACCTTGGGCAAGTCACTTCATCTCATCTGCACAATGGGCTAATGATGCTTCTCTCTCTCCCTTTGTGTGGTTAAACTGTAAACTCTCTGGGGCAGGGGCTGAGTCTCACTGGAGAGGTGGCTGGAAACAGAATTCCCGTTCCACGAGAAATTCCAACATTTCAAAACTTGGGTCCATTCCCAATTGGAACACACTGAAATGTTTTAATTTCTTGTGGAACGGAGAGTCCAAAAAACCTGTATTCTGAAACCTAAAAATGTTTAATTTTGATAATGCCAATGCATTATAAATGGCAACATTCACTATCCTCCATTGTTGTTTGCAGTGCTGTTGTAGCCATGTTGGTCCCTAAATGCCCCAACAACGACTATGTGGGTAAAACCAGAGAATTACTACGCTCTCAAATGAACTCGCACAAAGAGACAAAAACATCACATCACCTGTGGGTGAACACTTCTCACAAAGCGACCACTCTGTATCTGACCTCTCAGTTCTCATCCTCAAAGGAAACCTGCACAACACCATCACAAGATGATCCTGGGAGTTTCAATTCATAACTTCGCTAGACACTAAAAATTACGGACTCAATAAAGACACTGGATTTATGGTTCCTTACAACAGTCTATAACCCAATAACCCCGCTTTGTCCTATGACTGCGGAGGTGTTCATTGCCCACTTCACCTTGAACAGTCTCTTGCAACATGTGTTAACGCCTTACACTAAAAACAATTTGTTTCACCTTGTATTTAGCTGTGACACTCTGATTATCTTTCCAAGATCTGAAGAAGAGCTCTGAGTAAGTTCAAAAGCTTGTCTCTTTCTTCAACAAAAGTTGGTCCAATAAAAGATATTATCTCCCCCACCTTGTCTCTCTAACATGTTATAATGAATATAACATATGATATACATATAAAATATCAAAGAGATAAAATGCAATGTATTAAAAATTACATTATAACATAAAAGTTGAAAAGAAAAGGATAAAGTTACTCTTTCCCGTTGAAAATGTAATTGAAACCTGGCGCATTCCCACCAGAATTTTGATTTTGACAAAACTGCATTTTCTGATGGAAAAAGTGTTCCATTGACAATGTTTCAACCTGCTCTACTCACTATGTGTGTGTCTGTACAATGCCTAGTGTAATGGGCTTCTGATGTCTATCGAGACCTCTAGGTGCTATTGGAACCCAAGTAAAACAATAACAAACAAGAATATTACTGTAGCTTCTGTAAAGGGACTGGTTAGTTAAAGAATATCTTGTAAATTAAATTGACTGGTTTAGATTACTAAAAGGTGTAGCGATATGTAACTGAATCAAGTTACTAGGCATGGGGACACTTGAGACCACAACACGTATAATAGGAAGCAACTATTCTCCATCTCATATAAATTGGAAGATCATTAATTCACAAGCTTTTGTGCATCGAGACATCAGAGAGAGATCTGGTTAAATGCAGCCATTGGTGATGATTATCAAACACCTTTTTAAGGTGATCAAAGGGAACATATTTTAAAAAGCATATCCAAAAGCTATTCAGTTATTTTTAAGTTAACGGAGCTAAAGGACTGAGAGACAGAAATGTAACTCATTTGGGATAGTATTTAGCTTTTACACTGAATAACTGCCCATGGATTTAAAGTGAAAATGTTCAGATCATTAATCCATAATATGGACTAAATGGAGCGTCTTGATAAAAGAAAATAAAGGGCACCACAGAGAACAAGTGTGTTGTATGACCTGTTCATTGCAAACAACAAAAAACACTCATTCATGGTTCTCATTAATTGTTTCTGGGGGCTCCAGGACGCACAGAGCATTTTCCAAACAGAAATGAAGCCAAGGCTACTGTCCTGAAGACGGTACAAACTAAGTCTCTGATCGCACGCACACCTACTCACATGATTACCTTTGTGCATGTGCACTACCGCATTGAGTTCGACAGGATTACTCGCATGCCCGAGCGACACACAAGCATAAGCATTTGCAGGGTTGGGGTTTAAAAGACAGAAAGTACAGGACATGGGGGCAACCTACAAGCCAACTGCAGGAGGTGGTAATCGGCCATGTCTTGGGAATACAGTGTTTTAACAACAATTTTCTTTTTGCAAGGTCCACAGACTGATCATGATGAGGTTGTGGGTATTTAGGGACAGTCTGTTCTCTTGGTACAGCCGTCACAGCAGAAAACAGCCTTCTGGAGTGATCTGAGTGCAGAGGGCAGTGGAGAAGCGAATACACACGATGCTGGCAAAGCAGAGGGGAGGGGGCAAGGAGGTGATGGAAAAAGAGAGAAGAGCGGGTAATGAAGGAAGCTGTCTGGAAGGTGAGGATAAGGGTGTAGGGGGAGCCAGTGGAGAGACTCAAAGGGTAGTGCGGAGACTTGGTCCAAATGACAGACACGGAAGATGATCTTTGCAGCTGTCTTTGTGTGGCCTGGAGTGGGGGATGTGGGTGTGGACAAGAGGGAAGGATGCCTCGTGGGAGTATTGTGAAGGAAGAGACAGACGACTTTGCATAAAGCAGAGGTGTGGGGGGCAAGAGACATGGAGGAGCCAAAGGTGATCCCCAAGTTACAGGCCCGAGTGGCAGGGAGGAGGGTGACATCAACAATGACGCAGATGGTGGTATGGAGGGAAGAACAGGAGCTTGGTGCTACTTCGGGGAGGAACGTACAGTGAGACACTCAGGTGGAGATGTCTCAGACAAGCCGAAATGCAGGACGGGATGGAGACAAGTCAGGAGAGGCAGACTAGCGAGTGATCAATGTAGAGAGGATTGCTGAAACCATGGGAGTGGATGAGATCACCCAAAAACAGGCTGGAGTGGGAGAGAGGAGAGGGCCAAGGTGTGACTGAATGCACCCCTGTATTCACACCCTGCATACTACTGTAATAAATAAGCCCTGGTAGGTATCATTTGAAAACTAATAACTTGTTGGTTAATAATACCATGGTGATATGTGTGTAGTAATGATATGTAAAGTTGTGAACACAAGCTGAAATAATGTCTCAAATGTGTTTACCAGAGAAGTCTGGGTAAACCAGTTTCTCAAAGACAAAGGACAAGCTGACGCCTTTAGCCAGGTGTCATCAAAATTGGTGGTCCATCACCTATCAAATAGCCATTCTTTAGCAAGGAAGGGGGAGTCAGAAACTAACAGATCTGCATGTTAGGAAACATCATGAAAGCTCTTTCATCATGAGACTCCATGACTCCAACCTCAGAGCAGGGATGAACTTTATCTAGGGATAACACTCAGGAAAATGCATTTCAAAAGGGGAACTGGACTATAAAGTGAGGGGCAAAAACATCCCCAAAGGTATCTCTCTCTAGCCATCTCTCTCTCCTTCACCTTAGACAACAAAATAAACAGCCCCTGGACTTTGGGAGCAGATCCTGGCTTGAGAATTTGGTCAGCAATGTTACTGGGAACATGTGGGAAGGGACTTCACCTTAAACCAAGTCTAGTTTGTTAAGTATTAGTACTAGGAAGCATTTTATCTTTTTTTCTCTTGCAACCATTTCTAACTTTAAAGCCTTATACTTGTACTCACTTAAAACCTATCTCCTTGTAGTTCAATAAACTTGTGTTATTCTTTATTTAGAACTTATCCAGTGTTGTCTTTAAACTCAACTGTGCGGGTAACTCCATTTATAACTCCAGTTTATAACTCTAATTATAGAAAACTGTTGCCCTTATAGGGCAATGGATCTAATATATCTGGACTGCCCAGGAAAAGGCTGGACAGTGCAGAACACACATTGCTGGGGAAATTCAGGACTGAGAGTGTTCTGGGGTCACCCTGCAAGTAATAACCCAGGCTGCTGGTGTGTGGCTGGTGTGTTGCTGACAAGCTGCTGCGGTCATTGCTGCTGGACCGAAGCTGTGTTATACACAGACACTCAGGGTGTGACCTGCCTGCTGTTTGACTGGGAGTGAGCAGCCTAGGTGGGAGCTGAAGCAGCAAAGTATTGTGAAGAACCCCAGGTTGCAGAGCAGGGGTGACCCAGTCCTTCACTGGTCTGGATTATACCCTAGAATCTCATACAAGGGCAGAGTCCTGTGAGACCCCAGTGAAGAGCAGGAAGTCAGGGAGAAGAACCCAAAAGACAGACACTGAGAGCAAAGCCAGAGGAAAATCAGGACAGGACAGAGTCATGAACACTACTGGCTTTTTATTTATTTATGCTGAAATTAGGTAGAGCCTTCACTCTCCCCCAATGACCATAATGGTCACCATGCCACCCTCTACACCATAACAACCTGCATATCTTACAATTCACAAGTATGTATTCACAGCATTTGTCACTAAAACGTCAGCTCCTACTAGCATTTACCCCACAGCGGTATCTGAGATAACGCAACTACGGTAATTCCCAGTCTATTTGCAGGGAAATCCTGCACTCTGGACTCAGCAACACTGTGTCATGGGGAAGATGGGCTTGATGCTGCCTATGCATCAGGCCGTTGATATGTCTGTGGTTTGTTCCACATCTGTTAGTGGATGCAGTGTACCTGGTTTAGATCACAACTAGAGACAGACCTGAACCAAAACCCCAGGTCTGAACCACCCCGAACTCTGGGGGAGTCCTGATTTTAAACGTTGAGGCTTGGTCCCCTCTGTAATGATAAACTCGATATGGCACCAGAATGCGTACACCGTGTCAAAAGCAACATGTTACTCTTTCACTTCCGAAAGCTCAGCACCACGGTCACATCCAAGACGTCTTGCCCCAGACCAGTTCCAGCAGGGGAACTGACCATTCCAGCCTTAGCTCAGTCCCTAACTGAATGAGATCCTGTGTGGTGACTTTTGGCCGCACAAGCTTCGTTTAATCGGTCTGGGAGTTCAACAGTACCACACAGTCTGTGCACCTCCAGCAAGCTCAGTACAGAATCCTCTTTGCTTTCATCATCACCTCATTTTGTCTCTCCCATGGGAGACACTGCAGGACTTTTCTAGTCATTAATAAATGGAATTGACTGTAATTCGCCCCAGTATTATAGAGCTGTTTGCTTTCTGATCTGCACTAAAGCCAGTGTAACATATCTGTGACTCAAAGAATCCCTGTATTCACACCCTACACATGATTGTAATTATCTTGGTACAAAACATTCCTTGTGAGGCATCATTTGAAAACTAATAACTCACTGGTCAATAATATCATGGTGAAATGTGTGTAGCAACATTATATACAAAGTTACAAACTCCCCTTATTGTTGTTATTAGCACATGTTCAAAACCACACAGCCCGGCTTAGGGAAAAGTGGTTAAACAGGCCTATCCTAAACAAAGGGATGTGTGTTTACCTCAATTTACATGTAAGCAGTAAACAGGACCCATCAAGACAGCAGCGGGAGGAGATGGGAGGAGACAGAACAATTTGCATTTCAGCAAACACCAGCGGGGGAAGAAAGAGCACAGAGCTTCCTTCTCCACCAGACTCCATGTTGCCTTCTGCACAGCTTGAATAAACTTGACTTGGGAGGTGGGGGATCCTTCAGAAGAATCCACTTCAAAGATTCAATGGACCACAATAAAGGGGCAGAAAACACCAAGTTCTCTCTTTCATCTGAGAAGACAAAGGCACCAGCACCTTTGAGCGCTATGGGAGAGATTCTGACCACGGAGAGGATCAGCTACATGTTGCTGGAAGACAGGGGGTGGGGTGGGGGTGAGAAAGGCCATCTTGAACAAAGCCTTGAACCAAAACTTGCTAGGCTAAGTTTTAGACTTGTAGATGCGTGTTTTCACTTTTATTTGCTTGCAGCCATTTCTAAATGTCGCTCTTATCCATCCATGAACTCACTTAAAATATCATGTTCTTTTGTTAATAAACTTGTTTCACTATTAATCTAAACCAACGGTGCTGTGTTTTTACTAAAGTGAGTATCAACTCTGTTTAATGTGGCAAACTGGTGGGTTTTGTCTTCTTAAAGGAGCTGTCATAAATATAAAGGGAAGGGGGAGAGGGTCTGATGGAGTGCTATAAGATCCTCTGACCAGTAAAGGGTTAAGAAATGCAGGTAGCCAGACTGACACCTGACCTGGCTGGCATCTGACCAATAAGGGGACAAGATACTTTCAAATCTTGGGAGGGGGAAAAAGCTTGGTGTGTGGCTTTGTCTGAGTCAGAGTGATCTTGGAAGACAGAAAGAACCTACAGAAAACCAGTCTCCTCACCAAACCTCATTTTCTAAAGTAAGTGTAGTCAGCACTGCGAGTAGATTTCTGTTTATTTTGCTTGGTGATACATTCCCTGTGGGAGAGGAAAGGGTTATTCCTGTTTTTCTGTAACTTTAAGGTTTTGTCCAGAGGGGGGAATCTCTCTGAGTTTGGAAATTGAGTGCCCTGTAAAATAGTTACCATCCTGATTTTACAGAGATGATTTTACCTTCTTTATTTTTAATAAAATCCTTCTTTTAAGAAGCTGACTGTTTTCTATGGTGTTAAAACCCCGGGGGTGGGGTTTTTTTAGATCACTGTGTAACCAATTGGTTAAGGGATTATTCTCAAGCTTCCCAGGAAAGGGGGCTCCGAGCTTTAGGGGGTATTTGGGGGGAAAGGAAGTTCAAGTGATTCCTTTCCTGGATTCCTGCTCAGACCCACTTGATGGTGGCAGCGAAAAAAGCATTTCTCAGGGTGCAGGGAATTTTGTACCTTGGGGGGGTTTAACCTAAGCTGGTAAAACTAAGCTTAGGGGTTCTTCATGCGGGTCCCCACGTCTTTACCCTAGAGTTTAGAGTGGGGAGGGAACCCTGACATGGTGGCAGAGCGGTGGGATCTATTGAACCAGAGATTTTTTTTGAACCAGGCACAGGGAGTTTAGATTTTTTTTTCTTCTCTCTGGCTCTTCCCTGTAGCTGCTTGCAGCAGGGAGCGGGGAGGGGTTAAGATGTTAGGAGCTAGAGTATCTACATATGAAAGCAGGTAGTTAACCCCTACAGGGAATACCCAAGCAAGATTTTTTTCTGTTCTAACTCTATCGGGTTAAGACAGATTAAAAACAGAAAGGCTAAGATGACTGCCAGTGACGCAGCTATTAAACTTGAGCTAGCTTGATTGCAAGCCGATGAGAAAGATAAAGAATATGCAAGACTGCTACAAGTTAGACAGATGGAGATGGAGGAGAAGGAGAGCGAGAGGAAGCATGCTGAGGAGGAAAAAGAAAGAGAGAGGAAGTATGCTATGGAGGAGAAAGAAAGAGAGAGGAACCATGCTGAGGAGGAGAAAGAAAGAGAGAGGAAGTATGCTGAGGATAGGGTGACCAGACGTCCCGATAAAATCGGGACCGTCCCGATTTTAGAGCATTTGTCCCGCGTCCCGACCGATGGTTGGTCGGGACGGCTTTTGTTCCGGTTTTCAGTCTTCCGGAGGCAGAGGCTTTTTTATTTTTTTTTTGCTCACAAGTTTGGTTGATCCATTTTTTTTTTTGTGTGGGAAGTCCCGATTTTCGGGTCTTCCCATCTGGTCACCCTAGCTGAGGAGGAGAGGAAGCATGCTATGGAGGAGAAAGAAAGAGAGAGGAAGCATGCTGAGGAGGAGAAAGACAGAGAGAGGAAGCATGCCCTGGAGATGGAGAAGACCAGGGCGGAGCAGAATCTACCGGATAACACTAATAATCCTTCCCCAACAACCCACAAATGGGAGCGACTATGTCCACCGTATGATGAATCCCGTGATATTGCGGAATATTTTCTCACCTTTGAGAGACTATGCAATCTCCATACCATTCCTGATGCTCACAAAATGACCATATTGGTAGCAAAGTTGACTGGAAGTGCTCTGGACATATTCAATGACATGCCTATTGATGAGGCTTCTGACTATGAGAAATTCAAGGATTTGGTTTTAAAACAATTTCAAGTTACACCTGAAACTTACCGAGTAAAATTTCGAACCCTTATCCGAGGGCCTGGACTAAGTAATGTAGCTTATGTAAACCGGATAAAGGAGCTGTTAAAAAAATGGGTCAAGGGAAGGAATGTTACTAGCTTTGAAGGAGTGTGTGATTTGATGGCTCAGGAATAATTCCTGAATATGTCCAAGGATGATATAAGAGAGTGTTTATGGGATAAGAAAATGGACTCAGCAGACAGCCTTGCTGCTTATGCTGATCAATACGAACAGTCCCAGATCAGCAGAGGGGCAAGGAAATTTGGCACACAAGGGGTGCAGGAAGCAGAGAGGAACAACCCTGGTCATAGTTTGGGGAGATACCAGAAAGGAAAACCCGAGACCACACCCCCTCACCAGGAGCAGCCCAAGGCCCCACAAGGAAAAACCCAGACCCCTTATTGCCCCACCACCCCATTCTCCAGCAACCCACCTCGCCCCACTGACCAGTCAGCTGGGCGATGTTTCAAATGTAACGAATTGGGGCATGTGAAGGCCAGCTGCCCCAAGAACCCCAACAGAATACAGTTCATTGCACCGGGGTCACACCAAAGGTCCTCAGGCCCAGATGCCTCCCAGATACCCTTGGAACGAAGGGAAACGGTGAGTGTGGGCGGAAAGAATGTTACAGCGTGGAGGGACACTGGAGCACAAGTGTCGGCTATCCACAAATCCTTAGTGGACCCCAGCTTAATCAACCCAGAGGCACAAGTGACGATTCAACCCTTCAAGTCCAACTCTTTTGATTTACCTACAGCCGTGTTGCCTGTCCAGTACAAGGGCTGGTCAGGAAATTGGACTTTTGCAGTCTATGATGATTATCCCATTCCCATGTTGGTGGGGGAAGACTTGACAAACTGTGTGAAGCTAGCCAAGAGGGTGGGAATGGTCACTCGCAGCTAGGCTAAGCAAGCTGTCACACCTAGCTCTGTTCCTGAGACTTCCACCAGAACCCCATCTGTACTACCAGAGACCCAGATAGAGGTGGTGGAACCGGATACCCTACCAACGACTGCAACAGCCATCGTAGATCCAATCACAGAAACCCGACCCAAGCCAGTCTCGGAACCGAAACAGGTGAAGCAACCAGCACCAGAACCATTGCCAGCACTGAGTCCAGCGCTTGCAACCCCATCTACCATGCCAACACCCGAGGGCACCACCAAGCCTGCAATGGCAGCAGCAGCCGATAACTCAATACAAGAGGCTCAGCCAGAGCCTGAATTACCACATTGTGCACCAGCAGAGAGCGGTTCACAGTCAACGGAAACAAACCCATCACCTGCATCGCTTCCAGAGGGACCCAGCCCAGGTCCACAACCCAGTGAGGAACTGATGTCTCCAGCATCTAGGGAACAGTTCCAAGCCGAGCAGGAAGCAGATGAAAGCCTACAGAGAGCTTGGACAGTGGGACGGCGCACCCCACTGCCTCTCAGCTCTTCTAATCGATCCCGGTTTGTTATAGAAAAAGGACTTCTATATAAGAAGACTCTTTCTGGTGGACACCAGGAAGACTGGCATCCTCAGAGACAGTTGGTGGTTCCGACTAAGTACCGGCTAAAGCTCTTGAGCTTAGCCCATGATCATCCTAGTGGTCATGCTGGGGTGAACAGAACCAAAGACCGTTTGGGGAGGTCATTCCACTGGGAGGGAATGAGCAAGGATGTTTCTACCTATGTCCAGTCTTGTGAGGTGTGCCAAAGAGTGGGAAAACCCCAAGACCAGGTCAAAGCCCCTCTCCAGCCACTCCCCATAATTGAAGTTCCATTTCAGCGGGTAGCTGTGGATATTCTGGGTCCTTTTCCGAAAAAGACACCCAAAGGAAAGCAGTACATGCTGACTTTCATGGATTTTGCCACCCGATGGCCAGAAGCAGTAGCTCTGAGCAACACCCAGGCTAAAAGTGTATGCCAGGCATTAAGAGATTTTTGCCAGGGTAGGTTGGCCCGCCGACATCCTTACTGATTCGGGAACTAATTTCCTGGCAGAGAGCATGAAAAGCCTGTGGGAAGCTCATGGGGTGAACCACTTGGTTGCCACCCCTTACCACCATCAAACAAATGGTCTGGTGGAGAAGTTTAATGGAACTTTGGGAGCCATGATACATAAATTCGTAAATCAGCACTCCAACGATTGGGACCTAGTGTTACAGCAGTTGCTCTTTGCCTACAGGGCTGTACCACATCCCAGTTTAGGGTTTTCACCATTTGAACTTGTGTATGGCCGCGAGGTTAAAGGGCCATTACAGTTGGTGAAACAGCAATGGGAGGGGTTTACGCCTTCTTCGGGAACTAACATTCTGGACTTTGTAAGCAACCTACAAAACACCCTCCGAGACTCTTTAGCCCTTGCTAGAGAAAACCTAAAAGGGGCTCAGGAAGAGCAAAAGGCCTCGTATGATAATCATGCCAGAGAGAGTTCCTTTAAAGTAGGGGACCAAGTCATGGTCTTGAAGGCGCTCCAGGCCCATAAAATGGAAGCGTCATGGGAAGGGCCATTTACGGTCCAAGAATGCCTGGGAGCTGTGAACTATCTCATAGCATTCCCCACCACAACTCTCAAGCCTAAAGTGTACCATGTTAATTCTCTAAAGCCTTTTTTCCTCCGAGAATTGAAGGTTTGTCAGTTTACTGCCCAGGGAGCAGAAGACGCTGAGTGGCCTGAAGGTGTCTACTATGAAGGAAAAAATGACGGTGGCGTGGAAGAGGTGAACCTCTCAATGACCCTCGGACGTATGCAGCGCCAGCAAATCCAGGAGCTGTGCACTAAATTCGCACCGATGTTCTCAGCCACCCCAGGACTGACCGAACGGGCATACCACTCCATTGACACAGGTAATGCCCACCCAATCAGAGCCCGACCTTACCGAGTGGCTCCTCACGCCAAAACTGCTATAGAACGGGAGGTTCAAGACATGCTACAGATGGGTATAATCCGTCCCTCTAGCAGTGCATGGGCCTCTCCCGTGGTTCTAGTCCCCAAACCAGATGGGGAAATACGCTTTTGCGTGGACTACCGTACGCTAAATGCTGTGACTTGCCCAGACAACTATCCAATGCCTCGCACAGATGAACTATTGGAGAAACTGGGACGTGCCCAGTTCATCTCCACCTTAGACTTAACCAAGGGGTACTGGCAGGTGCCGCTAGATGAATCCGCCAAGGAAAACTCAGCCTTCATCACCCATGTCGGGCTGTATGAATTTAATGTACTCCCTTTCGGGCTGCGGAATGCACCTGCCACATTCCAGAAACTGGTAGATAGTCTCCTAGCGGGATTGGGAGAATTGGCAGTTGCCTATCTTGACGATGTGGCCATATTTTCTGACTCATGGGCCGAACACCTGGAGCATCTCCAGAAGGTCTTCGAGCGCATATGGGAGGCAGGACTAACTGTTAAGGCTAAAAAGTGTCAAATAGGCCTCAACAGAGTGACTTACCTTGGACACCAGGTGGGTCAAGGAACTATTAACCCCCTACAGGCCAAGGTGGAGGCTATCCAAAAGTGGCCTGTCCCAAAGTCAAAGAAACAGGTCCAATCTTTCTTAGGCTTGGCCGGATATTACAGGCGATTTGTACCGCACTACAGCCAAATCGCCGCCACTCTAACTGACCTAACCAGAAAGAACCAGCCAAATGCGGTTCAGTGGACTGATGAGTGTCGGAAGGCCTTTAACCAGCTTAAAGCAACACTCATGTCTGACCCTGTGCTAAGGGCCCCGGACTTTGATAAACCGTTCCTAGTAACCACAGATGCGTCCGAGCGTGGTGTGGGAGCAGTCTTAATGCAGGAAGGACCAGATCAAGAATTCCATCCTGTCGTGTTTCTCAGCAAGAAGCTGTCTGAGAGGGAAAGCCACTGGTCAATCAGTGAGAAGGAATGTTACGCCATTGTCTATGCTCTGGAAAAGCTACGCCCATACGTTTGGGGACGGCGTTTCCACCTGCAAACCGACCATGCTGCACTACAGTGGCTTAATACCGCCAAGGGAAATAACAAAAAACTCCTTCAATGGAGTTTAGCTCTCCAAGATTTTGATTTTGAAATACAACACATTTCAGGAGCTTGTAACAAAGTGGCTGATGCACTCTCCCGTGAAAGTTTCCCCGAACCAACTGGTTAAAATCGTCCTTGCAATGTGGGAAATAATGTTAGTCTTTATCCAGTTATTAGTATATTTGGAGATGCATGTGTCTTATTACTTTTGTTTTCTTTTAGAGCTCCAGGAAGAAATCACAGACAGTGATTTGGGGGGGGCGTGTCATAAATATAAAGGGAAGGGGGAGAGGGTCTGATGCAGTGCTATAAGATCCTCTGACCAGTAAAGGGTTAAGAAATGCAGGTAGCCAGACTGACACCTGACCTGGCTGGCATCTGACCAATAAGGGGACAAGATACTTTCAAATCTTGGGAGGGGGAAAAAGCTTGGTGTGTGGCTTTGTCTGAGTCAGAGTGATCTTGGAAGACAGAAAGAACCTACAGAAAACCAGTCTCCTCACCAAACCTCACCAAACCTCACTTTTCTAAAGTAAGTGTAGTCAGCACTGCGAGTAGATTTCTGTTTATTTTGCTTGGTGATACATTCCCTGTGGGAGAGGAAAGGGTTATTCCTGTTTTTCTGTAACTTTAAGGTTTTGTCCAGAGGGGGGAATTTCTCTGAGTTTGGAAATTGAGTGCCCTGTAAAATAGTTACCGTCCTGATTTTACAGAGATGATTTTACCTTCTTTATTTTTAATAAAATCCTTCTTTTAAGAAGCTGACTGTTTTCTATGGTGTTAAAACCCCGGGGGTGGGGTTTTTTTAGATCACTGTGTAACCAATTGGTTAAGGGATTATTCTCAAGCTTCCCAGGAAAGGGGGCTCCGAGCTTTAGGGGGTATTTGGGGGGAAAGGAAGTTCAAGTGATTCCTTTCCTGGATTCCTGCTCAGACCCACTTGATGGTGGCAGCGAAAAAAGCATTTCTCAGGGTGCAGGAAATTTTGTACCTTGGGGGGTTTAACCTAAGCTGGTAAAACTAAGCTCAGGGGTTCTTCATGCGGGTCCCCACGTCTTTACCCTAGAGTTTAGAGTGGGGAGGGAACCCTGACAGGAGCAAACAGATCTTATTATTCCTCTGAATGTTGCAGGAGAGGGCTGGACATACCAGAGCACATAGAACTGAGGGTGTGCTGGGGTCACCTGCTAACATTAACCAAGTCTGGCAAAGACAAAAGTGCATCTGTGATAACTGCTGGCAAGCTGTTGGATTGAAAGTGCTTGAATCAGGGCTGTACAGTATACAGAACATGAAATGCAGGCTAACCGCTGATTGTGTGTATGTCCCAGGAAGGGAACAACAAGTAGGAGCAGCATTTTGGCACACTCAGAATTAAAATACAAGCAATGACACAACCTCTTACTGATCTGAATTGTACTCCAGAACGTGACAACAGTCATCCCAATGCAACGATATTAGGTTGTGTTAGTAAAAGCTACCCTGACATGGAACAATGTGTCAGTGACAGAGGTAGAGAGTAAATGCTAATATCCAAGCAATACACACCCCGCTGGTTGGAGATTGCGACAGTGAGAGTACATATATATCACATCCACACACGGATAGTCCCATGCCACAGAGATCAGATCTGGATCCCAACTACGTCAACACTGGAGTGTTTGCACCCCTGCCTTGGGTTAGCCTGTTACAGAGACAAGAGCCATCTGCAAAGTTCAGAACTAGATTTGAACCTCCTCCAAGCTGGGGCGTGTTTGAGTCTGATGTTTTTGTTAGGGCCCATCTCTAGTACATCGTATCCATCTCCCATTGACTGAGATCCACTGTGGTGCCAGACGACAATGCCTGAGCTACACACTAACCTGTCTATGCAAGTGGATAAATTTATAAGGGTCTCCATCCGCCCAAGGGGGCAGCTGCACATCTCCCAGCACAGTTCCGTCCTGCATACTGCCTGCAAAATTTACAAAGGGAAAATTAGATACAAGAACCAGCCGGAGTCATCGCCCAATCACAAATGGAAATTGAGCTTTTCCGAAATCCAAGAGAGCCTGGGGGCCTGAAGAAGGTCAGATAACTTCCTATTCCCACTGGTTTTCCCTTGTGCAATTTTGGTTTCTAGCAGAATATGGATGAGGCCTCCTAAAATACTGCAGGAAGCTGTTTCTCTGGGATTCCCAGTCCAGTTTGGTAGATTTGGAGTGATCAAATAGCTGAGAGGACGTTCTAGTGAGAATGCAAACTCGCGGGTGCTTGCCCAAAGAGGAACCTGCAGAGGATGTCTCTTTGCTCGTCATTACCACAATAAAATCACACATGTTCTCAACATGAACTCTGTTCTAGCCCTCACTATGGACTGGATCCAGACAAACCTGTCAGCACCTGCTTTATTGAAACACTATCATTCTATGGGCCTCAGAACTGGGCAGTGCTAACCACTGGGGATAATTGCTAAAAGCCCATTACCAGGGATTTTCACAGATTAATAGATTCCAAGGCCAGAAGGGACCATTGTGATCATCTAGTTTGAACTCCTGTGTAACCAGGCTGTAGGACTTCCCTGAAGGATTCTGCTCTATAAAATCTGTAATCATCCTTTGCCTGCCATTACTTTCATAGAGCGACCCCTTGTTCTTGCATCATGGGACAGTGTAACAGGAATGTGCAAATCAGTGTTCACTGCACCTATCATCATCTTAAATACTCCAGCCAAGTCCCATCTCTCTAGAGCTGGGCTCTGATCACAAAATCCAGACCAAGGTGGTTAAGGTCCGGACAAACAATGGAAAGATTTAGGTGTGTGTGGATTTGGGCTTCTGCCCATTATAGAGATAGGCTGAATAGAAAAGGTATAAATGTAAATTTCAGATCTACATTCCAGTTCCAGGGTCTGGGTTCGGATTTCAATCACTCAAAGGGTTAGGCTGTGTTTGGGTTTGGGGTTCTGGTTTGGGTCCGTCACTTTTCTAAGGTTTCTCCTCTCAGGGCTAAATCACCCTAGATCTTGCTGCCTGTTAGCAATCTCTCCCTGCCTGGGCTTTCCTTAGCCCATGGCCCACCTCACCTTAAATACTAAAATGTGACCAACATGCAACTGGACACTGAGACGACTGGTTAAGTTGCCTTGGCTGGCACGAATCTGGGATGATTCTCACATAAGGATGTGAAACATTTGTTTTCCCCCTTAATTGCTAACCAGCCAATGTACACTGCTGTGAGAGGCCTTGTCTTGCAAAGGTCACAGTCTGAGTGCAGAGTGAGCTGCTGATGTCCTGGGTCAGGAACGGAACGCTGCCCTGCCAGCTCTTATGTACTGAGAATTATCCTGGACTCTCTGCTAGCCCCCACTGCTAATTGAGAAAGGGCCCATTGGCAGGGAATGAGCTCAGGATACCATTCACCGAGAACAGGAGCCACACTCCAAATGGATGATGTACCCTGAGCTCTTCGTTAGGAGGCGAGGCTGCCTGTGGCAGCGCTGACCAGTAGGAGAAGACACAATAAAAAAGAACCACCATCACAATCATTGAGCAACTCCTGAGCCCTAGATGAAGTACAAATTACCAGGTGGTTTACAGACCACAACGTGGGCCACATTTTCAAAAGCAGTCACATAAATACTTCAGCAAAAACCTGCCCGCGTCTGATCAAACAGACATTTCAGGAGGCACAGTGACGACTTGAAAGCACAAGCCCATTTGAGCCTGGAAAGGCAGGATCTGCAGGTGCACCCATTGTGGGAACAATTGAGCTGGCCAGTGTTGAGAGCTTGTCCCTATGGAGCCTTCCTTTAATGGGAAATCTGACCTGTCTGGAGAGGGAAATCTGCATGTTATCCCCAGAAGATGAGTGTTACTGTAGTGTAACAGCTACACATTCTGTAGCCCGGGCTGTGCAGGAGGCCAGACTAGATGATCACAATGATCCCTGCTGAACATGTATGAATTTCTTATATAGCACTTCTCGAAGCACTTCACAATCTTTTCATGGACTCAGCTTCGCACACCAGTAAGGGGAGCTCTATTATCACCATTGTACAGATGGGGAACTGAGGCACACAGAGGATAAATGATTTGACCAAGGTCACACAGGGTATCTGTGGCAGGGAACTAAAACCAGTTCTCCAAGGCTCTAAGGCAATGCCCTAACCACTGGGCCACCCTTGCCAAGCCTTCTGGACAACACCACAGAAGAAAGTCCTGAAATGGGAGACTGAAACTAAATCCCTTTGAAACTGAGATGCTTTGAGTCTGGATCCGGATTTCATGGCTCAGCCCCAGGTCAGCCAGCCAGGGCAGCTGTGACAACCAGATCCCATCTCCCAGCACAATGCCGGTAGGAGCGCTCACACTCCACCCAGTACTTACCGAATTCAAAATGATTGCAGTTGGTTAAGAATTCAGGCAAGTAGAAGAACTCAGGGATGAGCTCCCGGACATCACTCATGTTCTCTCTCGACGCCGAGTCCCATGTGTTCTTCACACTGTGAAACATCCGGTCTGCCACATCAAAACTTCCTCCCTGCAGACATGGGGAGAGACAGACAGAGAGAGCCAGACAGTGATCAGGGCTGGATTTCCAGTGTTCTTTGTGACCTTATACTAACCAAGAGGCAGAAGCCGAATCACAACCCATTTTCTAACGATAATCTAGGAACATATCAGAAAGGACCTGACTCTGCCCTCGTTTATGCAGGTGTAACTGAGAGGGCAATCAGGCCTGGAGACATTGTCTAGCTTGCAGGAACTTGGAACCAAGCAGAAATGTGGCTCTCTTACATTAATGCTGATAATGATCATGCCTTTCTGTAGCGCCTCTTACATCCAAGTGCTTTACAAACAATGGGCCTGACCCTGGGATACTGCCTTAGACCCTGACTCAGGAAAGCAATTAAACACATGCTTACATACACCACATACACATGCTTAATTTTATGGGTGCAAAGTGCAAGTGCCCTTCCTAAATAGGGATGATTTCATAAAATCAGGGTCTTCAGGAAAACCTCCCATTGATTTAATTGGGAGTTTTGCATTGGATGATATATTTCAGGTGTTATTTTCAACTGTGCCACAGTGATTTGGGAGCACAGGTACTATTGACTCCCAAGGGGATTTGTGCTCCTAAGCCACTTAAGCACATCTAGAAAGCTCCACCCCCTCTTATATTTGTACTGGGATCATGACCCCCACCTCCAAAACACATTTACTTCTAGCATAAGGTAACTATTTATCAGCATTAAGCCACTTTATCCAATAGTGAAGACAACCATGCCTCACTGAAATTGCAGAGGGAAATTTCCCCCTTAGGATTTCGGTCTCATGCCCCTGCTCCCACCCTTGTGAAAAGTGCCATGAGATCTCCATTGGCCAGAAATGCTCAGGACATGGTTTCACATCTCATCCAAAAAAGAGCACTGCCTACTGGTCAAAGCCCCTCCACACTAGTATTGATTCAGAACGGGGATGCACCTAGGTCTTTCCTTGCAGGTCTCCCATCCATGACTGCCCAAGCCTGCTTAGCTGGTGAGACCTGACTCAAAGCAGAAGGCTATTTTTCTTAACTCCCCCTTTATCCTATAAATGTGGATTAAAGACTCAAACGGTGGCACTTGGAGTATGTCGACTCTTGGAGCTAGGGGTGTGGTTCCCAGCTGGAGCAGACATACCCCTGCTAGCTCCCATCGAGCTACCACACTAAAAATAGTAGTGTGGCCGCAGTAGCACAGGCAGTGGTTTGGGTTAGCTTGAGAACGTACCCATGGGGTCTAGACGAGTTTGCCCTGGGCACGGCTAGTCTCTCCCGCCACTGTGGCTACACTACTATTTTTAGTGCACCAACTTGATGACAGCCAGTACAGTACATCTATGGGAGCTGGGAATCACACCCCAAGTGCAGACATACCCTTAGAGACACTGATGAATTGCAATCCACATGGCCTGTTGTTTGGGGCTTGGGGTAACTCCACCATCTAACCCAGAATATTTCTCCAAACACCACTACAAAACATCACACAACATTTTTCCAAGTCCCAGGCAAATCCTGGAGCATATGGGCTTTCCTGGCATCTTTGAAGGAAAGGTTGAATATAGAAGTTACTTTATTGGGGCAGGAAAGATGGCCCACTGGATGGGGCAGAGGTGTGGGACTCGGGAGGCTCAGATACTCTGAGTGATCTTGGGAAAGTTACTTATTCTAGTCTGCACCTCAGTTCCGTGCTGGTAAAATGTGGCTAGTCCTTCCTTACCGCCTAGGGGTGCTGTGAAGATAGAATCTGTTAATTATGAGGTGCTCAGATACTATAGTGCTGAGGAACATAGAAGTCCCTGAACAGATCTACAGAGCTCATTTCACTCCTGCTGTTTGCCCACTTGGTTATAGAGAAGCCAGGAAGCATTTGGGGACCACAGGAACAGCCCTATGCTCAGCCAGTAGATAGCACCCTAAATTCCATCCATAGGGAAGGTAGGAATATTAGGGCAATTAACAGCAGCTTCAAGTTCAGCTATTGTGTTCCACAATCCTTTTCACCAAGAGAGATGGTAGCTTCAGGTACAGTCTGCATTGGATTCATTTATAGCAGGGCTAGGCCTCACCAGTCAAAGGTGCACCCTTGGCCCTTCTCATGTTGGGAGACTGGACCAAATGAAACAGGATCCAGGGATGCTATTTCTGGAAGCTGAATTCCGGCACTGAGCTGCACTTGGGCTAGCCAGACCATTAGGCCTCTCCAGAGAAAACATTCTCACTCAGGCTTCATTGGGCCTAATTTTATGTGAGGATTTGGTGATGTGGGTAATTTGTTTCACATATGGCAGCTTCCCAAGCTGGATTTGAGAAGTTAAAGGCCAGGTAACATTAAACTTGACCTGGGTGCCTACAGGCCGCACTTCAGCTGACGTGACGCCCCAGTGATTAATTTGTGAGGGACTAAATTTCCTAGCTGCTACTTTCCTACATGCAATCAGCTTGCTCTGTGCAGGCACAGACATAAGTTAGTGTAGCCCACTGGTGCATGTGTGTCACAGGTCCCTAGGTCTGCTGATCTGCAGAGGATATGAATTGTGACAGCCCACAGCTCCGGAGGGACATCCCTTTAGCTCAAGCTGTAGCAGTTCATGTCCCCAGTTCGGTCCTGGGGGAGGGACATTGCGTACGCACAAATAGTGCCAGATTTGCATGCAACTCCTACAGTCCTGTCTGTTGCTGACTTGTTGGGATAGCTTCATTTCCTCTGTTTACCTCTCTCCTCCTCCTGTTTGATTTAGGAGCTAGATCAAGACTAATACGTCCCTTCTACCTAATTACAGGTGACTGGGGTTTACCTTTCAGTCTGTTAAATATAAAAGTGACAGATAAGCATCCACACAGTCCAAAGAGAGGAGTTGTGTGTTTGCAAAGAACCAGACATCTACCCCTCCACCATATCACACTGCAGAGCAAACTCCACCTTCGGGTAAGCAGGTGCATGCCACTGAAGTGAATGGAGCTTAAATTTGGAATGTAGCTGTTCTGCTCCTGTCCCCGATGATCTATACTAGGCCACTCCTGGTCACAGTCCCGCATTTATAACAAAGGGAAACACCCAGCTGTAGACTTAGCAAAGCCGGTATGGATCAGAATTTTGGCCCAGCCTCATCTCCAATTCACAACACCCGGGCATGACTTCCACTCCACTTCCTTGTTTCTTACCCAGCCCACTGAGCATCGTGGAGCCTTTCCACTCCAACTCAAGGGATCACAAATGAACCTCTGACCAAGATCACAGAGGCAAGCCTAACTAGGAGACAATCTGATGCACAAGGTCATCTTGCTCTTGATCAATATCAGGCAGGGACCCTTGGAGTCAAATTCACATTGAAATTAAAACAGGGTAGAAGGAGGACTATAAATAAATCAACAGCTAACAAGTATCTCATTGAAGCATATTAAAGGGCTTTGTATATTTAATCTTCACACAGCGCACTGTGTCTGGTAGTGATTGATGCTTTTTCATCTTTTTTTGCAGATTTTATGAGAGCTGATGGTAATCTCCTGAGAAACAATATGATTTGTAATAAAAAGATTACCTGTATTAAATAAAAATAATATATACATAGGAAATGCTGTTAGTGTGACAAATCTGGTTAAAGATATTACCACCAAGAAAAAATGTGATTTTTTCCCTGGCTGTCTAATTCATTTTAAGGAAAAGTAATATCTTTAAAACTTAAGCCTGTATTATTTATAAAGGAAGCAATAACTGATTTTCCCATTTCTTATATTAATAAATTTATTTGCATATATTTATATCAGAATTAATGGGTTTTCTCTCTCTTGGAATACAAAAACTGCACTGAGAGGGAAAAAGAAAATCTGGAATTGCGTTATGCTTTTCAACTGCACATTAACATAAACTCTGACAGCTTTTTCATGGGCCGCATGGAGTAAGACCGAGGGTTTCCTTCCTTTCTGTGAAGCCATTTCAGTGATCAGGGATACAGGTTAAATTAAATACTGTTATAGTCATAGTATGATAGGGGCTGTGCAAAGCAGTTAGGCAAAGCGTTCACATGAGAGAATCTAAGAAAGAATCAAACTGTGCTCCTATAAGAATTGATTCTGTGGGGGTCGAGCATGTGCCATTGATTATAATGTTGAGGGATTATAATACTGGGTCCTGATAGGGCATTAAATCCAAGGAGCTCGAAGCACTTCTCAGATGGCTATAAAGACACAAAGCTTTACAAGTTCCCTAGAGAGGCTAACCAGTCATTATCTGCATTTACAGGCAGAGTTTCAGTGACTCATCTGGAGTCAACTGAGAGAGCTGGGAATAGAACCTATATCTCTCAAGTCCCAGGGCAGCATCTCAACACAATGGTCCCCTTCCACCCATGTTGAGGCCCATTACACTTAATGAAGTTTTACAGGCTCTAGAATCCCATTTTTGTATGTTCCCTTACTAAACAACACTGTCCTAGCCCCCCGTGGATTGCCAGGTGCTATCAGCTCTGTGGACTAGGGGAATCAAGATCCCCAACCAACTCTGCCCTTTTAAAGGGAGTTGGATCTGAGATGCTGTGTTTCCCATTCAGATGAGTTCAGACTGGGGGGTTTGGAGCAGGCCCATCACAATAAAGCCCCTCCTCTTCTTAAGAGGCAGCCCTCAACTCAGCCTCCCTCTTATCACATGACTATTTAGTTTCCTTCTAGCCTTTAGTGTGGGACCCTGTTAAAGGTTCTTTCTGAAAGTCCAAGTACACTGTGTGGCCTGGATCACCCTTGTCTACATGGTTACTGACACCCTCAAAGAATTCCAATAGATTGGTGAGGCATGATTTCCCTTTGCAAAAGCCATGTTAATGCTGCCCCAACATATCGTGTGGATGTGTCTGATAGTTCTGTTCTTTGCTATAGTTTCTACCAGTTTGGCTGGTACTGAATTATGCACAGTGGCCTGTAACTGCCAGGATCGTCTCTGGAACCCTTTTAAAAAGATCAGCATTACATTAGCTACCTTTCAGCCATCCGTACAGAGGTTTGTTTCAGCAATGAAATGTAGTGTCCCTGCCAGCAGAAGGTGCTACAGTTAGACTGCAGTGACTAGAGCGGGGAGCTTCACTCCCAGACTACGTGCTATGGACATTGCTGCAAATCCTGGCTGAACCAATCGTGTAGCTCAGGCTGCTCAAGTCTGCTGCTCTTCTGACTGTACCCGGGAGTTAGCAGTCCCTAAGCTGCGACAGGACCAGGTATACGTGGGGGAAAGACAATAATTCACATGCATCAGTGCGAGACCAGAGGAACGAGGCACCCAGTGGAACCATTCAGTGATTTAACTGGACCCACCTCAAGGCAAAATTTTGGGTGCTTATCCAGATCTCAGATGCTTTTGGAGCCACCTACCAATCACACATGAATGCAGCCAAGCATCCCGGTGAGCCAGAGCAGCATTTATAGTTTACAACAGCACTAAGTGCTCCACAGTCATTGATGATTGCAGCTAACATATGGTTCACAGAGCGGCGTGGAAGAGCATTGCCTCAGGTGGTTCACAAGCCCATCGCCCACTGCTGGAAACAGCCGATTTCATGGGGTTTATTGCTTAATTAACACAGCACATTATTTCCATTAGCTCATTAGAAGAAAAAAAAACCCCAGAGCAGAGCTGCAGCCAAGCAATTGGAGATGGATGTGGCCAGCCCTCCTCCGCCACACAACAGTCCCTGGGCGCCCGAGCACCACAGCCCGAAAGCTCAGCCCAGCTGCCCCTGAGCAGACTGTACCATAAGACATGCAGATATCAGTAGGAGCCTCCATAAAATACCTTGTCCCAGGTCCTCTCCCCAACCCCAAGTAAACAGCATCAAAATTCCAGGTGCATAGCAGTGAACTGCAAGGACCTTGCTGTCCTTGAAGGTGTGACCCCAGCCACTCGTTGAACAACATGGCCTTGAATAAGCAGGCTCACAAGCCAGTTCACCGGTCAGGGAAGGTAAAAAGGAAGCTTCAGAGACAAATGACATCATCTCTTTCCTCAGAGTTCGTTTTACCACTAAACAAAAGGAGTCATGGCCAGGCACAGCAACACAAAAAACCCCACACCGGGTCATCTTGTCTGAGCCCTTAGCTCTTGTGGTGAGCTCAGGTTTTGCCTTACAGAGTTTCCCAAACATGGGCATCCCTTTCCCTGGTCACCCTTAGTGACCTCTGGATTTTTAGTCCCGACTGGGCAAACTACATTTCCCATCATGCCTGGTTTTAGGGTATGCATCCATTGCAATAAAAGACCTGCAGCATGGCCACAACTGGGCCTGGTCAGCAGAAGGGGGTGGGTCTCAGAGCCTATGCTCCAGCCCGAATCTAAACCTCTACGCTGCAAATTTTAGCACCGCAGCCCAAGCTCCATGTGCCCGAGTCAATTGACCCGGCCTCTGAAACTCAGCGCTGTGGGTTTTTTAGTGAAGTGCAGATGTATCCCTACAGGCCCCAAGGGGCATAACAGGGGTGTAAGTCCCAGTGCCGGCTACAGTCCCATCCTAGTACACACATGTCGGCGTTTTGTGATGGATAATCTAGGCTCCCCCCTCCTATGACTGGACCCTCTGTTAGAAGGTAACATACACACAGCTTTGATCCTGCTCCCATTGAGGCTTTGCCAGTGAGTTCAATGGGAACAGGACAGGGCCTCCACCAATCCCAGACTTCACTTGTGACATAAGAACGAACGGGCAGCTCATTAGCCAGTGGCTGGAATCAGCTATCATGTTCCATGTAGCGTAGAAGAGCTGAATTTGCTCCATATGAGAGAGGCTAAATGTGGTGTCCTTTTACCTGAAGAGAGCAGAAGGTCTGCGTAAATGGCTCCATTCGGACCAAGTATGACGCTACTATGATGGCCGATGAGTAGTGGGTGCAATAGTGACACTGGGCCGACGGGTCTCCTGTAAATTAGAGGTGATCAGGTCTCAGTTTGAAACATTGCCATTTGAAGGCACCACTGCAAATTACCACAACACAATTGTGGGGGGCAGGGTTTGAAAAACAGGTGTGCAAAGATCCATGTAGAAGGGCATGCCCGATAGGATATGTGCACACTCAACCAGGCAGGTACACTGCAACCTAGCTACATGTGCGTACCCCCTTTACATGTGATTGCACACACCTTGAATGTAATACCAGAGGGGAGCAGAGGCCCTAAAGGGTATATGTACCTCACCATGTGCCCCTAGATATCCCTGGGGTCCATAGGTGCTATTTTGTTGCATTTGCAAGGGGGTTACTCCCAGTGATCAGCCATGTGGCCACACAAAGACTGGATGGAGTCCCATGTAATCCCTGCGGCCCGGCGGATGATGCATATACCATGCTGACAGGTGCCTTAACATTAATGGAGCTAGATCCCGAAAGCCCTGCTCCTTCCATGCCATCCTGCCTGTTCCTACTTATCCCCGCAGTTGTTTAAGTGTGCCAGGTCAATGCTGTATCCTTGGGGCAGCAGGTTTAGGAAGAAATCACTGGAGACACAGAGAGCTCTGAGCCATGAAAGCAGCCGTTTATTTTCACACACTGAACTAACCCAAACCAGCCAAAACTGGCTGGGCTATCCCCTAATAATCTAACTCAGTTGCCATAGCAACAACAAGGTGCTATTACCACGACAACCAAATACACAACAGTCAAAAGGGGCGCAGACCTGGCAAATATAAAATGTCTACCTCTGAGCCAGGTCCCTGTGGGGGCGCACATTTCAGCCCTGCCTCTCGGGGCGCAAGCAGCCAGCCAGAGATACTGCAGGAAGCATCCAGGGGTCAAAGCTATTCTCAGGGAGTGGGGGGAAGAACTCAGCAGCTAGGGTGATTCCTTCTCCCTCCCCTCCTGTGAGGCCTTTACCCTTCCCCTTGCCCCTCCATCCCTGCCTGGGAGGGGGAGAGGGGACCTCACTGTGGCCCACCCAGCCTCAGAGGGGGCTGAAGAACCCCAGGAGCTGCAGGGGGAGCAGCAGTGAGGCTGGAAAGGGCAGAGCAGATGAGGGGGCAGGATGGTTGGGGAGGTGAGGGGCAGAGTTGCTGTGGGATGGGGGATAGGCAGAGGTGACGTTGTTTTCATTTTGGTGAAAATGATAGAGACCCCCCCCCACCAGCGCACAGACCCTTTTCAGCCCACTTTAAGCCCTGCACCCCCACCCCCATTCTCTCCCACATCACTCTGTCCCCCAGCAAAGCCCCACGCCCCAGGGGCCAAATTGCCGCACTTCCCCAACCCCCCACTGTAGCTATCAGACGGGATGCCTGCAAGGACCCTCGCTGGGCAAATGGCCTCTGCTGCTAAGCCCCCCGCCTCTGGCTTGAGGGTGGAGACGGGACCCAGGGCCAGTGCAAGGATATTTTGCGCCCTAGGAGAAAATTCCACCTTGCGCCGCACCCCTCCCCCACTCCCTACCCCCCGCCGCACATCGATTCATTGAGGGGCAAATCCCAACGAGCCTTTATAGACCCAGGGGCCAGCCTGCCCAGCGGCTGCTCCCCAGACCAGGTTCCCCTCCCCACCCCCATCCACTCCCTCCCACTTCCCACCCCCTGACTGCCCCCCTCAGAACCCCCAACCCCCCCTGCTCCTTGTCCCCTGACTGCCCCCTCCTGGGACGCCCCCACCCTAACTGCCCACCCCTAGGACTCTACCCCCTACCTGTCCTCTGACTGCCCCAACCTTCTCCACACCCCCGCCCCCTGACAGACCCCCCCCCAGAACTCCTGACCCATCCAACTCCCCCTGCTCCCTGACTGCCCCCCGGGACTCCCCTTACCAGGCCCAGGCCGCTGGAGCCGCTGGCTCCACGTGGAGGCAACACGCTGCCAGGCGCAGCCCCTCCCCCGCAGGGTGCTGAGGCAGCTGGAGGGGCAGCAGCGGCTCACACTCCGTCCCGGGAGCCGCAGACCCCGAGCGCGGTGAGGGGGCTCCTGCAACGGATGCATGTGGGCGTCGGCCCCGGTGCACCCCGCGGCTCCCCCCTTGCCACGCTCGGGCTCTGCGGCTCCCGGGAGTGTGAGCTGCCCCTGCCCCTCCCGGAGCAGGCTCAGGGCCCCACGCTCCAGTGGCGGCTCACATGCCCGGGAGCCACAGAGTCCGAGTGCAGCGAGGGGGAAGCTGGGGGGTGCCCGGGGGCTGGCGCCTGCATGCATCTCCTGCAGCCTGCAGGAACCCCCAGGGGAGGGCGCTGAGCTGCAGCCTGGGCAGGAGGGGTGGGGGGTGCAGCTGCTCCCCACTAGCAGCGCTGCCGCCTTTGCAGGGCTGCTGCCCCCCCGCACTGCGCCGGCTCCTCCATGGCTGGGGCTCGGCGCCCACAACCACTTGGCGCCCTAGGCGACCGCTTAGTTCGCTTAGTGGTTGCACCAGCCCTGATGGGTCCTAGCAATGCAGGACACATCGGGAGGGGGGACAGGATGGGAGTCACTCCTCATAGGAGGCACGCCCCAGGAACCCGAGGCCCTCCCTCTTCTGGCTCTGCCCAAGTCCTGGAAATCAGCTGGTCCTCCCGTAGGTGACATCTCCCTAGGAATTCACCCAGCGTCCAAGGGGTTCAGTGGGAGCTGGATTTGTGCCCCCCGTGATTCTCCTAAAGCACTCACCTTCGCTCTTCTCTACCTCATGGTAGCGCTGGATAAATTTGCGTTTCCTTTCCAGTGTCTGAGCTCCCATGGGCTTGGAAAGGTCTCGGAACGTCTGGGGGCTAGCAAGATTCAGCATCTGCAAGGCAAACATTGGGGGCAGAGGGAGCATCTGAACTCTCCTGGAACCCCACTGACCAGGCTCAGCTCTGTGACTGCCTAGCCGTGGTGTCTCAGCCACACCCGGAGCCAGGGGAATTCATTGAGCTTGGTGCTCACCCCTTCAAACCCAGTGTGACGCCCTCGCCTCCCCATTACTCCGTGGGAACTGCGTTAACCCTGTGCAAGGTGTCAGTATGGCCACTGCAAACTGGGACACGCGTCGCAGGAAGCTAAGCCTTGGGCAGGCATAAGCTGGTAGAAATGATGCCCTCTGTTCCTGGGGAAAGGGGATGAGCCCTGCCTTCAGGCATCACCCCTTTGCTGGTTGGTTCATGGAGTGACCCCAGCCTATAGTGCAGAAACTACAGCATATCTGCCTTTCTGGGCAGAGGTTCAATGCTACCAAGATCCCCCTCCCAAGGAAGAGGGAAGGATCCTTGGAAGCAGAGGGCGGGTGCCTCTGAGAGCGCAGTGTGTGCAAGGAGCCTCCCACCCAGAGGGTACGTTCACACTGCAATCAGGACAGCATGCGTAGGCATACATGAGCTAGCTTGGACTGAGCTAGCTTGCAATGCATAGCTATGGAGCCATGATGACACAGGCCAGCTACCCATGTCTCTAGGGTCCTAGACAGGACTGTACTTGGGCAGCTGGCCCATGCTGCTGTGGCTACACTGCTATTTTTAGTGAACTAGCTCAATCATAGCTAATTCGGGTATGCCTCAATTTGCTGCAATTGTGGCTCCCGATTGCTGTGTAGATGTACCCAGACTGGCATAGCCTGCATGAAGGGACAAGCGGCAGCACCTGCTCTCGGGGGAGCACAGGGCCTGCTCCCTCCATAGCCCTTTGGAGGGGCAGGAAGGAGAAGGGGTAACAGCCCTGGCCCTGTTCTGAGCCCACTCTCTGGCACAGTCCAGCCCTGGCTCGAGACCTCAGGAGTGGGTTCTAGAACTAGGCCCAGCCCAGCATTCACATCAGTGAAGAACCCTTTGCATGGCTTCTACTGCAGAAAGCACAAAAAACCTACTAAGCATGAAGAGCTCACCTGGGAGTGGTAATCAGCCAGGATCCAGGGGAACACGGGGTACTGCATGTAGTCATTGTACGTGCGCCCGGCCAGTGTGTTCAGGTACATCAGGTAGTCGAAGTTACTGATCTCTCTCTTCTGCCATGGCAGGGAACAACCACCACAAACCCCTTAGGTGAAGCTGCTCTTGGCTCCATGTTAATCAGTAAGAGCCAGCCCCGCGCAGGCTAAACACAACTCATTAGCACAGCCAGTCGGGACATGGGAATATTTGTATTGGTAATTTAAAAGTTTCTATTTTCTCCAACATTTTTCTTCACAAAGCTTTTGGGTTTTCAGTGAAAAACAGCAACAGAAAAAAATTGGTGTATGGGTTTTCAATGAAAACATGAAAATTGCCTTCAAAATTGGGCATTTCCAGCAGAAAATTCCATTTGGACAAAAAAGCCAGTTTTCACTGAAATGTTTTGAACCAGCTCTATTTGGTACCCATAGCCACTGTGTGGGTTTTGGCCTTTCAGTTCATTGTGAATGGTGCCAGAGTGACTGTCCTGGCAAGTGAAGTCCCTTTACTAATTCACAAAACAAATACAGCCTGGAAATTGACAATGCAAATTTCCCACACATTGTCCCCTTGTCCCCAGCATGCACAGGGCAAAGTGCCTTGAGCATGATCTGGAGAGACCTTCTCTCTGGGTGAGAGGGGAGTTCATTCTTCTTGTCCATCCAGATCTCTGTGCTGAAACACCAGCAAGGGTGCCAATTGTAATGGTAGTTCATATGATGATGATTATTAATATTTGTGTTGTGTTAGCACCTAGGGGGCTCAATCTGGGATCAAAGGCATGCTCTTTGCTAGGTGCTGCGCGCACACACACACACAATCATTGAGATCTGGACATCTGTGCTCCAGAAACTGGACTGAACCCACCAGCTCATTTCGCATGCATTACAAAGAGCTCTCAGCTGGTAACAATGCTCAGATGGTAGCAATGCCCATTGGCCTGGATACTGAGCCATCAGAGATGGCAGCTGCTTTTAAACTTTGGAAGCATTCTCAGAACTCCAAGGAGCCTCTGTTCAGCTGGGTCACAGTGTTATAAATACTATAATCAATCGGCAATCTCTATTCAAATCAGCACAAGCCTACATCAGCCTGCTACTATTTTATAATAATCAGTTCACCAAAATGTGAAATAAGTTTTCTCATTGGATCTTCTTCAGACTATGTAATTTGCATACTGTCTGAAACTCCTAAATGCTCTAGTGTTATATGTATGTAATAGGGTACTGTATTGCTTTCCTATGGTTTGATGGAGAGCCAAACACACACAACTGTTTTATTGTTATCCATGTGCAGGAGAATCCTGGCAAACACCCTGAAGAGCCAAATGTGATATCGCCTGTGGATTTCTACACTGTCTTCTATGGCCATCAAGATCTTTATCAGAGGCGTGTAGCCACTGGAAGCTACAGTCCAGGTACTCAGCTGGTGTAGGACGGTGTCACTCCAGTAAAATCAGTGGACCTTTGCTGATTTACACCTGCTGCAGATCTCCTTCTACATGTCCCCTCATCTTGACTAGAGTGGCCATCTTAGGCATCACTGCAGCAAAGAACTAACGCCTGAGGTCCATCTAGCCTAGTGTCCTGTCTCCAACAGTGGCCAGCACCAGCTGCTTCAGAGGAAGGTGCAAGGAACCCCACAGTAACCCAGTGTGGGCTAATCTGCACCCCATGAAGGGTCTCACCCCAATCCAAAATAGTGAGAGATTGACTCTAAACCCTGTGGGATGAGGTTTGTCTTTTTAGTCGTATTGTTGGGGTTCCTGGTACACTGCAGTAGGACAGAGAGAGCTGGTCCATCCTTTTCTTTCCTCTGCTAGGTACTGACATGGTTTTATTCATCAGAGAGTTAGCCAGAGATCTGTCTGCATTTACCTGCCACTTCTGGAGCATCGTCTTTTCCCCTCCGGTGTTCTTCCTACACGAAACAAAGTTTTTATTGTCACCATGTGCTTCAATACCACTGGAAAATGACTAAGAAATTACATTAATATTCCAATCCCTCCCCCGCACTCCAACTTCCTTTGAATAGGCTTTTGTCATTAACAAAGTCTATTTCCCAATCAATCTTCATATAACATTTCTGCTTTCCCACCTCAGCTACTTTGGACCTAGAGCAGTTCTGAAAAAATGGTTGCCAGGTTTGTATTTTTTGTATTATTTTTAATCATGGGGAAAGTGTATTTCCCCCCTTTGTCCTCTTCACTCTCATAAATGCTCAGCAACGTTTGTTCAATTTTTATTTAAATAGCCCCGAAGAAGATTACAAGTTGGAGAAATTTCAGCTCCAAAGGTGAAAGCATCAGAAGCTCTGAGCCAATTAAAACAAGGCGTAGAATATATTGAAATAGTGGGGCGCTACCAAACCCAAGTATGTTGTTCAGTAGCAGTGCCTCCAAACCTATTACCTTGGGCTGTGCTCTTGTCAAATCCAAAAAGTTAAGTAGGGTAGTGTCTGGTTGGTTCTTGGACGGATGTAACCTGCCAAGGTGCTGCCGTGTGGTACTGCCGATTCAGTTCGGCAGCAGGGGCTTTTTCTTATGAGCACATTGCCCCAGCATGGTGACCCTTTCAGAGACAGAATTACTAACTCCCCAGAAATAAAATCATATGTTCTAGCTCAACTCCAGCTATGGGCTTGAAACAGGAATTACTGGGTGAAGTTCTCTGGCCTGTGTTTCATGCAAGAGGTCAGAGTAGATGACCATAATGGTCCTTTCTGGCCCTAATGATTATATAATTAGAACCAAGCAATTAATTTTGTTAAATAATTTATTCACCCCCAAAAAATACAGCTTTGGGTCAAATTTGTCAAATAGTTTTGGCAAAAGAAAAGAAAAGAACAGAAACATTTAAAGAAACATTTTTACATTTATTAAACGAAACATTTTGATTTTTGTTTCAAAATGGGGTTCTGCTAAAAAATAGCAAGATGTAATTACCAAAAAAAGTAAAAAACACTCAAAAATAAAATGAAACATTTTGTTCAGCGTGAAATTAATTTTTCCTTAGACTGAAAAATCAATTATTCACCCAATCCTCTCTCTATCATTATCTTGCTGTATAATTTCTATTGGACGAGCTAATGTCTCAGAATAAGGATAAGTATTATTTTGCCTGTTGCTTAGGCAATGTTTTTAGTGCAGATTATGGGTTAATCTCTTTGAACAAACAATACAATCTAGGACTGATTCTGTCTCATGACCTAAAACTCATACACCTCTTTGTTTAGTTCCCCTGCGTGACCAGCCAATCATAGGTTAAGTTTATAGCAACCATGCAGGCAAACAACAAGTGTCATTCATATCTGATATGGGAGGACGGATCTTGGCTCTTTGCCCTAAAGACAAGAGGGTAAATGCTGCTCTCCGTTACATGGTGTAAATCAGGAGGGACTCCACTGACTGCAACGGGATTACTTTGGATTTGCACCACTGATTCTGAGTAGAATTTGGCCCAGGAATGTAGGAATTCTAAAGTAGCAAATTGGGGTACTATAAACACCTGCCATTTGTCACACAGTTCTCACGTTCCTATGTGTAGGTTTTGCAGAGTTTTTGTGCATCGCCTCAGCTAGACTTCTGCAAACCCCATAGCACATTCTGGACGGGAGTAAAGCAGACTGTATGGTACGAGTAGGGTTAAAGAGCTTGTCTGTGGTCAGGTTATGAGGCTGCAGGGAGATTGGATTAGGGAGCCTGTCACGGTGGGATCAGGTTGGGTTTCAGCAGCTGGCAGGCAGGATTGGATCAATCTGCTTCTTTTAGGGGTGGATGAGTTGGCAGGCATTAATCAAGGATACATGGCAAACCTGTTGGTGGGGAATTCTGAAGGAGTTCTGCAACATATGAACTTGCTGCATCCCTCAGTCCTTCAGAGTTTTAAAGAGGCACAATTCTATGGGGGGGGGGAGATTAAAATATTAGATATTGCAATCAACTGCCCAAGTGTGCATATATTTACATAGGTATGCCACTGCCATGTAATGGATGGAAACAGAACTATTGAGCTGTGTGTCACAGGCCCTATATTCCTAACAGCTAATGGGGATTCTCCGGGGGCCACTTAGATCTCTGCCAGTGCCACTCAGTTCTAAGTGGTCGCTGCAGAACTTAAAGCAGGCCTGCACAACATGTGGCCCGCGTGGGCTCACTGTGCGGCCCGCGGGGGGGGGGGGGGGTGAGTAGGCAAGCAGCAGGGTGCGGCAAGCCAATGGCAGGCTGGCCGGCGGGTGGGTGGACTGGTGAAGAGGCCAGTGGCAGGCTGGGGAGTGAGGGTGAGCCAGCGGCAGGGGGCGGGGGCAGTGGCAGAAGGTAAGAGGCAAGCAGTGGGCAGGCAGGTGAGCTGGCGGCAAATCTCCCAGATTCAAAATCTGGGACTGTGTCCGTTGGTCCTTTTTGCTGCTTGTCTCTGGGCTGGGGGTTGTCCTAATGCTGCAAAGAGGGTGTTCCCAAAGGAAGGTGCTTGCTTCTAACCCCCGAGGCCATCAGTATGTCTGCTCTTCTCTAGTCAGCCCACTTGACAAGTTTGATTGTCCTTGGTCAGGTTCCCATCCCCTCTCCAAGGGTTGCAGCTGTCTGGAAGTGCTGCCTTCCACGCCTTCCTCATTCACACCTCATTCATTCAACAGGGCAATTGAATACAAAGTGGGGGGAAGATCTTATTCTACTTCTAGCAAAAAGACATTTTTCTTTTACCTTAATTATGCTACCTTAGGGGCCCGCTATAACATATTACCAAGGTTCAATACAAAGTCATATAAAAGTTATACAAAAATGCATAATGCAGAGATTTATCTACAACTGCACTGATTGACTGTTGTGTGGGGAAGGAGGGGTTGTTTCCGTGGGGCGGGCGGCGCTGGGGGAGGGGAGGGGGTGTTTCCGCGGGGCCGGGGGGGTTTGGCCCTCAGCTGTTTTCTTTGGAGTAATATGGCCCTCGCCGGTTTACGAGCTGTGCAGGCCTGACTTAAAGAGATTGAGGAGTCAGCCATGCTAATGGAGGTATTCAAGGCTAAGTCTAGATATTCCCATCTCAGGCATATCCTGTTGGAATGCAGAGGGCTAGACTCGAGAGCCCCTCCCAGTCTCAAAGATTCTGGAATTCTGTGCCAGAACATGATGACTCACAGAGGTCAGAATGTTGGCCACAGGCCTGGGATGGTCAAGACAATTCCTCCCTCTTCCCTGACCATCTTTCATCAAACAACGTGCCTCCAGCCAACACCTCCCCAGCTAACACAGCGCAGGCTGAGAGTAGATCATCAGCAGCTACCACACAGCAGTGAGTGCACTTAAAACAAAACCCAGGGCTAATGCCAAAAAGGAAAGGGAGATAGGAGCTTTATAAACATAAATAGCTGAACTTTTCCGAGGGGGTGAGTTTACCTAGATTCAACAGACGTGTCCATCTACTGTATGCTATTTCTAGGGTGCTGACCACTGTAATATCTGAGCACCATGTATGTGTGCTCATGTTGATTTACCTTTGCCTGGACCATCCATGGAGTGATTAATTAATCCCTATCCCATGAAGATCAGCCTGTGGCTTCACTGTAGTTACAGCCAGCCAGAGCTCTCTGTGCATTAGCGATGGGTGAAGCTCAAAAGGTTTCATCAAAGCCCTGGGGTAAAATTCTGCCCTTATTGAAGTCAATGACAAAACTCCCATTCAGTAGGGCCAGGATTTCACTCCTATTGTTTAAGTGTAGTAGCCGTGTTAGTCTGTGTCAGCAAAACGAAAATAAGAAAGAAAAACTTGTAGCACCTTAGAGACTAACAAATTTATTTCAGCATAAGCTTTCGTGGGTTAATACCCACTTCATCGGATGCATGGAATGAAATACACTGTAGACAGATATTTATACAGTCAGAGAAACATGATAAGGTCCAGGTGTATAGACCAATCTTAAGAGGCTAATTAGTTGAGAGGAAACATGACAGCAGGGGAAGAAAAAACTTTTGAAGTGATAAACAAGATGGTCACACAGGTGTGAATGAGGATCGTTAACTTAAGGGAAATAGATTCAATTAACATAATGGCCGAGCCATTCCAAATCTCGATTTAATCCGGAGGCAACGCAATCTAGTTTGCATATCAATCCAAGTTCAATAGTTTCTCTTTGCAGTCTGCTTTTGGAGTTAATCTGTCGCAACACTGCTATCCTCAAGTCTGTCACTGGGTGATCAGGGAGGTTGAAGTGTTCTCCTACTGGTTTTTGAATGTTATGTTATCCACTTCATCGGATGCATAGAATGGAACACACAGAAGTAAGATGTATATATACACACAGAAAACTTGGAAGCTGCCATATCAATTCTACGAGGCTATTTAATTTAGATGAGCTATTATCAGCAGGAGAAAAAAAACCTTTTGTAGTGATAATCAAGAAGGCCGATATCAGACAGTTGACAAGAAGGTGTGAGGATACTTAACTTTGGGGAACTAGGGTTAAACAGAGACTGGGAATGGCTGGGTCATTACACTCATTGAATCTATTTCCCCAAAGTTAAGTATCCTCACACCTTCTTGTCAACTGTCTGATATTGGCCTTCTTGATTATCACTACAAAAGGGTTTTTTTTCTCCTGCTGATAATAGCTCATCTAAATTAAATAGCCTCGTAGAATTGGTATGGCAGCTTCCAAGTTTTCTGTGTGTATATATACATCTTACTTCTGTGTGTTCCATTCTATGCATCCGATGAAGTGGGCTATAACCCACGAAAGCTTATGCTGAAATAAATTTGTTAGTCTCTAAAGTGCCACAAGTACTCCTGTTCTTTTTACGGATACAGACTAACACGGCTGCTACTCTGAAACCTTTCCCTTTAAAGTTAGCCACCTTTTCCTCAAGCCTCAGCAAGGTTCGGTTTAGGGGACACACAGGCAGTGATGCAAGGTTGCTGTTGTTTAACTATTCCAGTTTACCCATCCCTGATATTCTTCCACCACTCTAACGATGGTGGGAAAATATGAAATATGTGAATAATAAGAATAAGAATTTAAGAGCTTGAACTTTTGTAGCACCTTCCAGCCGAGTATTTTATATAGGGTGACCAGACAGCAAATGTGAAAAATCGGGACAGGAGATGGTGGTGGTGGTGTAATAGGAGCCTATATAAGAAAAAGACCCAAAAATCGTGACTGTCCCTATAAAATCGGGACATCTGGTATGCTTTATGAACATCAGTCAATTTAGCATCCCTACCCTTTCCTGAGAGTTAGGGAAATATCATCCCTATTCGATAGGTGACAAGACTGGCTGTATTCCTGAGTTGGATACTGACGGCTCTGTGCCTCAGTTTACCTCTTCGCAAAATGAGGGTCATGCTATCGACCCACCTCACAAGACTGTGGTGGGGCTTAACTCATTTTGGTCAGATTGTGCTGAGACCCTTGAGTGGTACAAAAGTATATCTTATATTTACAGAATATCTTTGACACCAGGGGCAGCTCTAACAATTTTGCCGCCCCAAGCAGGGGCGGTGGCCCCGCCCACGATGCAGGCAGACATAGCGGGGCCCTGCCCCCGATGCCTGCCTGCGTCGGGGATGGGGCCCCGCTACGTCTACTTGCGTCGGGGGCAGGGCCCCGCTACGTCTGCCTGCGTCGGGGATGGGGCCCCGCTACATCTACTTGTATCGGGGGCGGGGCCCCACTACGTTTGCCTGCGTCGGGGGCGGGGCCCCCGACACAGGCAGTCCCAGTCCGCAGCGGCAAGGGGAGAACGACGGACCTGCCGCCCCATTGCCGCTGCGGCAGGCGAGAATGGGGCAGCAGTCTGAGTCCCATGGTGGCAATTCGGCAGCAGGAAGAGTGGACCTACCGCCGAATTGCCGCTGCGGGACTCGGACTGCCGCCCCATTCTCGATGCCGCCCCAAGCACCAGCTTGGAAAGCTCATGCCTGGAGCCGGCCCTGTTTGACACCACAGGCCTATTACAAACTTATACAGACTTCAGGGTACCTTTTCCTCTACTGAAATGTAGCACCCAGCCACAGCGCAGAGAAGCACAGGCAGTCAAGTATACTGTGTACACTGTACCAGCAGTGGGATGTAGGCAGACTATATTCACCAGTGTTGGAACCTGGCAAGCACCCCAGCGTTAACACTAACCCTTTTCGTGCCCAGACCATCCTGGGATCTTTAAAGACCACAAATGTTTTAAACAGTTCCCTGGTTTTACACCTCACGTGAAGGACAGCACCTCCGGCAGCCCCTTGCACCACATATTTAAATCAGAGCTATTTCTTTTCGCCAATGATTTATTGGTTCCACTTGAGGCCATCATACCCGGAAAGCACAAGCTTGTTACCCCAGGCCTAAGAGAAGAATTATGGTAAATTCACATGTCATAACAGGAGAAGTTCCCCTAGGGAGGCATGGTGGAATGAATAACTTCGTTCTGAGGGGAACAGAGGCAGCTGCATACAGACGGCAGCTCATACCAACTGCTGCAGCGTTGGGGTTACTCTGTGATCGTTCTCTCTGCCATGTCTACTCCCTGCTGTGTCTACTCGCCTAGCTGGGTTGCCATGGATCAACATAGGGGATGACATCGTAAGTGTTGTAAGATCAGAACTACACATAGCAAGCACCTCCCACCTGCACTACAGCAGAGTCTGATGAAAAGGCCATATACCGGAAACCCACAGCTAAAGCACCCAGCTAGCAAACAGTTCGATCCCCTTCTCCTTTCCTAACCCAGTTGCAATGGTCTCCTTCTCTGCATAAATCCAAATCTGACATTTCCAGGACCTGCATGCCGCGGAATCCTTTCCAGCTCTCATCTGAGCCTGCATGTTGGAACACAACATTATGCTAATGATCTCCAAGGACCTGGGATTCCGGTTGCTTAGGAACAAAAGTTTCACAGGCTGTGGAAGGAGAGTTGAATAGGGTGACACTGTAGCTGGGTAAGTCCTTCGAACACCCCTCCTTCCCTTCCCCACACAAACAATGATTTCTTGACAGGCTGCCGGTTAAAAAAAAAGGAAGTCGGACTTTAGAATTTACAGGCCTGCGAAAAGCAAATCTGCCCAGGCTTCCCCTGCACACTGGGGTTTTATTTACAAACCCAGGAGAAGGACTAATTCACTATTCAGAGAAGACTAGATAGACGACAACTGTACACTGACAGAGCATGGAAGCTCATTCTGCTGCACAGACAAAGCAGGCAGCTTGCGATGTGTACGCGTCTGGCGTAGATGCTTCCTAGGTGCCAGCCGGTAAGATCTCATGCAGCTCTATACAGCAGCATTGCAATTCCAGAGACTTGTTTAGATGAAATACTCTTTACTTTTTTTCTGGGGGGGTGTCAGTGTTTGTGCTGCAAGTTAACAGGGTTGTTCTGAAGCAGTGTGGAAAATTAAGGGAATTTAAAGGGTGCTGCAGTTCCTGCTTGCTAACAGGATCCATTTAATCTAAGCCAGTCCCTGTTAGCAGAAACCGTGTTTCAGAGAGTCAGTGAATTAATCTCTCCTTCATATTAAATTGTAGCCGACAACAAAGAAACAGTATGCAGGAAAATGAATTCTCTTTTGATTTGCAGTACCTGCCAGGTAGTGCGCGAAGGGCATAATGCAAAACACAAACGGCACCTGGTTTGGCTTTTGATCGTGTATCAATCTCAGGTCGGTCTATAGGCCCAGTCACTGTAGTGTCTAGGCAAAAAGCAAACAAAAGGTGTAGCTCTGAGCCACCAGATTTGTAGAGAATGGGTAGCTCGGTAGCTGATCTCTTGTATTTGGCAAGTCTAAGTTACAGCACACGAAAGAGAAAGGTTTGTTTATCCATGGGCTCCATACCCGTATGGCTATTATTTATGTAGCACCAGCCATGCGATCCAGTTATGGATATGTCACCTGCCCCAAGGAGATGAACTAAAATCAGCACAGGAAGGGGGCTGGGAAGAGACCAGAGGAGATGGAAAGGAAGGAGTCCTTAAAAGTTCTGAAAGATATGCCCAGCTGAGTGAGCCTAAGCAGGGTCAAGTGGTAGCTAAGGTGAGAGGCGGCACTGAGGGGCAGGGAGTAGAAATGCACCCACAGGATTTGTGGGAGATGAGGAGAGCCTGGTGCGGGAGGAGACTCTGAAGTGGAGAGATCTCTACAAAGTAGTGTGTGGGAGGTGATTGGGCAGAGGGGCTGATCCCCAGAGTGTTTTGCTGAGTAAGCTGAGACTGGGGATGGGGCAGCACAGAGAGCGTCAGGCCCAAGAGAGGATCTGAATTCTCCTGGTGGCTGGGGACGGTTCAGCTCCCACTCACCCATGAGAGGGGTCTAAGCAGCTATGTCACATACCTGGCCCTGCACAGGTGTGGAGGGGCTGGGAAGGAACAAGGAGTCCCCACCCATTACACAGCCTGCCTGGGAGCCAATCAATCAGAATCATAGTCCCAGTGCTTCAGGGAGCACAAGGTCTTTTTCCTCCCTGCACCACCCAAAGGAAGCAGGGCCACGGTTCTAACCTACACACACCCCTTATGCATCGGGTGCATCCTGCACACCACCATTCTGCATGCAACAACGGGGGGATAGATTTGACAACCCGGAAGCACAACTCCCCTAGGCAGCGTAGTTCCGCATCATCTGTCACTCTGCCCTGCGCCTTAAAGGCCCAATCTAGCCAGGGAGTATGGATAAAAGGGATTTTATGGTCAAGAGCTTCGTTGGCAAGTCATCACTTCCAGCAGTTCCTCCTAGGAACAGGTTCCACATTAACTCAGAGGGAGAACACAAAAGATGATCAAAGAAAGAAAGTTTGCTAAAAGGAAGTTCCGTTGTGTTCCCGATTCTTTGTCAGGTGGCAGGGCATGAGTCTCCAGCCTGAGTTCTCCGGCTCCTCCCCGGGAGTGTAATTGTGATATCGAATATTTATAATTAACAGCCACCGCAGGCTGGCCCCTGCCATTCCTGAATTTTTAATGTCAATAGCTAAGGAGTTGGAGCCCTTTTATTCAGCTCAAACCAGACCCAGACGCGGCTAAACAAGCTCCCATTATCTCCAACCGCAGACCTGTGAAACGCTGCTAATTAGTTTACCACCGTGCGGAGAGGAAAACTTCCATCCCATTTGAGCTGCCTCCTCACCCCAGAACTTTGGAGGAGCTCTAATGCTCAGCCTTGTCGGCGGGCTCGGAAATCACAACTGTTGTAAGTATGAAACCCAGCCACTATGTTACTACAAAGGAAACATCTCTCAGAGATTCCAGACGCTCCCCAGAGCCAGATCCTGTGGTGGGGATGCACGTGGGGACGGGGGGCGGGTGGGAATATTGCCTTTTGATTGACGCAATGATGAGTCATATTTTTCAAGGTGCCTAAAGCTGCAGATAGGCACCTAAATACCTTTACGAATCTGAACCTGAGTACAACCCACGTTAACCCAGTGTGTGTCTTTGTCCCCCTCCTAGGGTGACCAGATGTCCCAATTGTACAGGGACAGTCCTGATTTTGGGGTCTTTTTCTTATATAGGCTCCTATTCCCCCCCCCACCCACCGCCTCCCCTGTCCTGATTTTTCACATTTGCTGTCTGGTCGCCTTACCCGCGCCGAATCACACAATGTGGTTTATGAGTCAGTTGCTGCCTTCCAGTGAATGCAGCTGGTTCTTTAGCTTGAGCAATAGAGGCTTATGCATCCAGCCTCCAAAGGTCCCAAATTCAATCCCTACGAATGACCCAGCCAAGGGCATCGATGCACCGGCACCCAGAAAGGTTAAACTGGATTCATTATTCAAATAACAGCCCCAGTCACCTTGCTTTCCTCTCTCAGGTTCCCTCTACTGTTCCCAAGTCCCCCTCCTAGAGCATCCAGAGTCCTGGTACCACCCCCTCCTAGCCTCTCCCCAGGACAATGCAACTTGGGCCCAGAGCTTGGACTCTGAGGTGTTATGAGTAACACAGGGAAGGATGAGGCCAAAATTCATCTCCTACAGTCAGTGGAGTGGCACTAGGGATGAACATGGCTCACTGTGGTTATCCTGACATCATCCCTTGTTCCCCTTGGAGATTAACTCCACCCCCCTCCCTCCTGGGATAATACCAATACAGACACTTTGATTGCCGGAATATGGGAGACCAGAGTTTAAGTCCCTGCCCTGCCGTTGACTTCCTGTGTGACCTTGGGCAAGTCCCCTAGTCTCTCTGAGCCTCAGTTCCCCATCTGTACAATGGGGATAACCGCCCTGCCTTAGCTCACAGGGGTGGGTAAAGATCAATGCAGTAAAGACTACCATGGTAGAGAAGCACAATAGATGGATAGAGTGATGGGTGTGTATGGGGCTAGACTGATAAAGGCACTGAAATCTATCTAACAATATTAAAAATAAAAGTGGTCGAAAGACGCATTCAACTCTCAGCAAGATTGAAACCCAGTGCTGTTTCCTAAACTTCCTGAAGAGTTTGTCTCACTTCTGAAGGCCTGGCAGGGCGCGGGTGACTGGCGCAGACACCCTGCCTTTGCATTGTTTGGGCTATGGCATATAATTGAAAGGAGCCGATATGTTTTATCTCCAGTCTGAGCTCCCCCTTGATGTACTTGCACATGATTAATGAGTAGCCAAAAAGCCTGAAGGGTTTGTAATGAAGCCTTTCTAATGGAGAAGTGTATTGTAGACAAATCCATATTGCTTCCCAAACAATCATTCATCAAAGCCGTGATTTGACTCTTTACAATTAAATGCGGGAGCACCCGGATCAGCTGGAGATTAGCCAGCTGTAACCTGTGCTCCTTTCAGCAGTTACAGTCACTGTCGCTCCTTGCCAATGAATTCTCCTCTTTCTTTTACTGCTGATGCATATTGTTAGTTACCTTTGATGACCTCACCTACTAATGACACCCCTGCGATTGCAGTGTATTATTAGCCACCTAGGTCTCCATTCAGCAAAGCCCTGTCCTTTATTATGGGCTAGATTTTCAGAAGCACTCCGCAATTGGAGGTAGACTGGATGTTCTACTTTAGGGTTTTATACCGCCAACCATCACCATAGTATCTGGGCGGAGAGGTCTTTGAAAAATCTGCCCACCAGTGTCACAATAGGTACAGCTGAAGGTTTCCATTGACTCCAACGGGCATCGGACCAGGCCTTATAAGGGTTTTATAGCCTTTCCTGTTGTCCTTCTGTAGCATCACCTCTCAGATGATCTTAAAGCATTTTGAACTGCTAGGACACCCTTTCCTGTGCTCCCTAAGGGTACGCTCTACCTGCACCATCCCTGCTGAGCAGTGCCATCTCGCTGCATACAGGCAGGGCAGCTGTGGGTGCTGTCTAAGGAACACAGACATTCTTTTCTTCAAAAGTCTCTTCTATGGTCCCAAGGTAACAATTTCATTGTAAATCATTAGATCAAATTGTGTCTAGATTTGCGTCGGCTGTAGCACCGTTAAAGTCAATGGAAACGGGAAGGTGTACAAAATAGCGCTGGATTTAACTCTGTTATTATGTTTACTTTGACAACAACTCAAGGCCCCAATTCAGCAAAGCTCTTAAACACGTGCCTAAAGTACATATGTGCTTTGGTGAACGGGGGCCTCGGGCCCAATTCTGGTCCTTCCTCCCAGCCCGTGTAACCAGGCTGCAGCAAGGCAAGAGGGTGCTGCTACACACCTGCCCTCGAAGGGGTGTGGCCAGTTGGTCTCTAAAGCATCTGATCTAATGAATACCTTTTGGGATGATATGTTTTTGTGAGGTGAACAAGAGCCCCCTGGGGGCTGGACTGAGACCCACCACTTATTTCACGCAGGCCACCAAAGAGCTAATAGGTGGCAATCATTTTTATTCCCTATCAGTACTGGCTGGACTGAAACCAGCACCCTAGTGGTGAAAGGCTCCATAGTCCCTATACTCCATCACTAAAACCCTGGGACACCACAGACCAGTGGTTCAAAACCTCCTCTGCACTGGGTCATGACCTATGTGTGACACCCCTGGGAATCATGCCCCCGAGGTGGAGAACTCATGCCCCTAGTGGAAATGTTGTGACTTTAAAGAGCCCAGTGGTCATGTGTTAACTTCTAACGAGGTCACTTTTTATTTCGAACCAGGGTTTAACAGACAGCAACCTCAGAAGATTTCACTTGGGCCCCTCCAGCTGAGTACTCCCTACTGACATAACCTGACGCACGTCTCTCCCTGCGCAGAAAAATGGCCAAGGGGAAAGCAAAAGGCCCCAAAGGGAAAAAGATCACCTTGAAAGTCGCCAAAAACTCCATCAAGATCACGTTTGATGGGAAACGCCGCCTTGACCTGAGCAAGATGGGCATCACCACCTTCCCCAAGTGCATCCTCAAGCTGGCTGACGTGGACGAGCTGGATCTGAGCAGGAACATGATCAAGAAAATCCCAGACTTCATTGAGAAATTTCAAAACCTGCGCTGGCTGGACTTGCACAGCAACCAGATTGACAAGCTGCCGGAGACAATCGGCATGCTCCAGAACCTCTTCTACCTCAACATCTGCAACAACAAGCTGACCACCAAGAGCCTGCCAGTGGAGCTGAGCCAGCTGAAGAACCTGCGCACCCTCAACCTGGGTTTGAACCAGATCGACAACCTCCCCACCACCCTTGGGGCCCTGAAGGAGCTCCAGGACGTCGGCCTCTTTGACAACTACCTGACGACCATCCCCAACAGCGTGGCAAAGCTCCCCAAGCTCAAGAAGATGAATGTGAAGAGGAACCCCTTCCCCCAGCTGACGGAGGAGGAACTGTTAATTGACACCATCAAGCGCATTGAAGCCCTGTACCTGGTGGACGAGAAAGACCTGTGTGGCCCCTGTCTGAAGAAGTGCCAGGAGGAGAGGGACAAGCTGAACAAGCTGAAGAACGTGGTGCCCACCTCTCTGAGGAAGCCAAACTTTTCTTCCCTCATGACGCCCAACTCCACGGCAAAGGATAACCAAGCGGAGTGGCGGTGAAGAGGCAGCATCCACGGGTCACATGAAGGTGGCAGTGTCACACAGTCTGTCCATTTGACTCTTCCAGCATCCAACCCAAACCAATAAACAGCTCTTCCCCTCACCACAGTTCTCTTCATTTAAGGGTTTACTCGGTATTAGGTGGAGAGGACCTGCTGTTTTTCCTAAACCAGTGAATGGGCCCCAAAGCAATAGACGTGCAGAAAAATAAAGGTGAAAGGACATGCTTGGTTCCTGGCTTTTATTTACCAGGAAACACTATGGGCCAGATCCTGACTCCTGTCCCACCTGCTTTGAGCTGCTCCAGCAGAATGAAGCAGGAACCAGCTGCCTGGGGATTTCTGCAGCATAATGAAACCTCCAAGTGGCATAGGGCTCCTGCAACCCTTCTTCCCCCACCCACCAGGGCTAGGAAATTGTTCCATCAAGCCTATCACCAACTGCCCTCAATCCTCTGGAGGGCTGTGACCAGTTGGCATGACTTGGAGAACCCTAGGCCAGACAGGCATAAAGGTTGCTCAAAGTTTCCTTTATGGCCCAGAGCTGTACTGGGCAGAAGGACTGGGCTCCAGGATCTGGACCAGTATCTACCAGTTTTGTACAAGATCATTGTGCATGAATAAATCTTCCTGGCATCTCACTTCTGGAGAGTGCAGGCAAAGTTGGATTCTTTGTAGTCCCACTCCATCTGTCTCCTGGGGGCAGGGACTTTGTAGGGCTGAGGGGAAAGCAGAGTGGGCAAGCCTATCATGTGAAAGTGTCACAAATCTTTCTCTTTAGGAACCACATAGCTGCCAGTGTGCTCCACAAGACAGCCCCTTGGATCTTCCTGGGGACTTGGGCTGTGGAAATTCTCCCCAATGAATAGCACTTGAGCCCAACAGAAATAAACCTCAGACCCTCCAGTTGCCATAGCACATGCCCCAAAAGCTGCATCAAAAGGAGAATCTTCATTAGCTGTTAACAGTACAGGGCCTATGACACAGTTTCAGTTCTGTCCAGCAGAGGTCAGTACTGACACAGACCCTAGTCAGATCATTACACTACCAGGAGTAATTTAGGTGTGAAAAGCAATGCATAATGATACATGATTCTGGCTCCTCAAGGGCAATCAAAGGGCCACATTCTTTGTTCAGAAACACAAGTAGGTCCCACGGGCTTCAGTGTTGGATGCTGCATCCATGGATCAGGGAGTTGAAATATTTATAACAGACATCACAACTGGCCCCATTTCCCCAACGCATGGCATCCCCGTCCCCCATTCACTTCCAAGCTGCCACAGACTCAGCTGCTCCCTGAGGGAGAGGGGCAGGAAATAACTCCCTTCTAGACCACAGTGTCTTCTGTTCCTTCCTTAAGGTGCATTGTATAGGGCCCATAACCCAGGTGCCTCTCTTGCTCTGGCAATCTAGGGGTGGCAGCAGGTGAATTTCCAATCTCACCCCCAGTCCCAGTGTCCCCATGGTGTGTTCTGCGCTCTCTCTCTCTCTCTCTCTCTCACACACACACACACACTTTCTTTCACCTCTGCACACAAATTCACTTGCATTCCTTGTTGCACCTTCAGGGCATACCCTGCCGACGGCAGGCAGACAGTTAGGGTGACCAGACAACAAGTGTGAAAAATCAGGACGGGGTGGGGGGTAATAGGAGCCTATATAAGAAAAAGACCCCAAAATTGGGACTGTCCCTATAAAATCGGGACATCTGGTCACCCTACAGACAGTAGACATACAGGTGCATTAGACTAGTAGATTATCAAAGCAGTCAAGCCAAGCCCCGACCTTGGACAAGGTGCTGGCTGGGGCCACAGCAACATATGGGAGGTGGCAGAGAGTTAAACATATTTAAATGAAGAATAAAATGATGTGTGTGTGGGGGGGTGTTGCTGCTCAGTAGTCTAGTAACAGCCCATTTTGGAGGGAGTAAATTGGGACTCCTGGGTTCTACTCCCAACTCTGGGAGTGTTGTCTAGTGATTAAGAGCCCTTGACTGGGAGTGGGGACTCCTGGACTCTATTCCCAGCTTTCCACTACTTTAATATGCTACATGAAACTGCACCTTTATGCCCCAGTTTCCACAATTTAAAATGATTATTCCTCTCTCACAGGGTGTCGCAAAGTGTAATAAGCCCGGCAAGATTCCCAGGTGGAGAGGGCTGCATGAGTAGCAGGCGATACTGCTATCCAATGAGTGTTCCTTACATTAGCATGCAGGGGCAGGGAGGGAGGGTCTGGTCCCACTCCCCAGCTTGGCTGGGACAGCAAGGGCTGGGGGCGCTGTGGAAGCAGCATGTCTATCCCCTAGGGAGGGAGGACTTTGTGCTCCTCGTGAGGGACCCCACCCTCTGACTCAGGAATGACACCAGCACATGTGGAGATACAATGAACACACAGAGTTCTTCGTCCTCCAGTTCCCAGAGCGAAACAGGAGATTATGTAGACACTTACTAAAGGGAGGCATTTCCAGGTAGGAGGATGTTCTCGCTAATCCTTCGCTTAAGCATGTGGAGTCTGGTGTCTCTCAGCTCACACTACAACATGGCCCAGAGAGAGCTGTGCCAGCCCTCCCCAAGCTTCTATTCCTGCTCCTCAGAGGGGACAATGTAGGAGAGGTCCTCTCCCCTCAAGGGGATAACATTCCAGGCAGATCCCCTTTGTGCTCAACCGTGCTCCCAAGATTCAGAACAGGCAGCATCAGGCGCCTTAAACCTCAGCAAAGATAAGGCCTAACACAAGTCAGACCTCTCTCACCTACCCATGAGCCCAACTCCAGCCCAAAGGTCATGAAGACGTGATCCAGGAGGGCTCGGAAAATTACTGATTGATGAGTGCTTGGTAAACATAGGATAAATCTATCCCTATGGCACCAGCCCTTGGGCTGTTTCACTCTGTCTAGCGATATCAGTTGCCCAGTACAGAGCGGAACGTGCTGCTCCACACTGACTCTAGGATCTTCTTTGGCTTTCTCAGAGACCCACATGAGTCCCAGCAGGGCTCAGCCTGGGTCAGGACTCGTGGTACTTGTCTTTAGCTGCCTTCTCGCTCTGGAGTGTCAGCTTTCAAGTCCCAAAAAGTAACTTGTAACTGTAAACCTAAAACCAGTGATCTGAGGGTAACTAATGGAGACACCTATGTGAGCCTGACAAGGACCAGGGACGACCACTGAGAGAGGCGCAACCTGCCCCATTCATCTCAATAGGCTGCTGATGCTCGTGCCCTTTGGTGATCACTTACATCTCAACCCTGTTAACTATTTGGGACCCCCCCACAACTTACGAATTGTGCTCCTGGCTCTGCACTAGCTTCCTGCTCCCTTCCAGGAACAGCTTAAGCCATTTGCTATGGTCTACAAAGCTCTGCGTGGTCTGAGGCCCAGTGACCTACATTAGAACCTGGGCAGTGGGCAAGCAGGAAGTAATGGAAATGGCTCTTCCTGGGAGATTTCCAGCCCAAGCAAGCTGGTGGGTTAAGCGAAGCATCCAAACTTCTGAGTGTTTATCCGGATCAAAAGGAGCTGCCAACCCATGGGACGGTCACCCAGGGATACTGAAGATGCCAATTAGGAGCCTAAGGCAGTATTCCGTGGGCATCCAGCTCAAGAGAAGTTCTGGGTACGCAGGTATTCGGGATCAGCACAGAATACTCGCCCAGTCACATCACTCTGTGTTTGGAAATAAACCCACTTGGCAAGGGGCAGCACATTGGGATCTCTACTCTGAAGCTATTATAGTTGGTTCTGCAGCATCATTGTGCACTAGGCACATCTGTCACTGTCTGCTCTAACTGCCCACTAAAGAGGCCATTATGCAGCAGCATTATGGATTAGTTCTCTAACCTCACGTCGCTGACTGTCTGTTCCCTATTCTTCCCCACACTAACCATCTACATAAGAGTTTACCAATAAAGTCATATTAAGAAGATAATCATTATTAATTAACTATGGATAACAGCTACTTAATGCATCCCTCATGCCTTTGAAATGAAGATATTTTACAGCCGAATGCTTCGGGGAGATTTTGGGATGCCTTTGAACACTCAAAACACATTTTAAAGGGAACAAAAAATGTTGATTTCTAGTGTCCTTTGTTAAAGTAAAACTTATTTCTAAAATTATGTTTATTGCAGACAAATATCAGGATGATTGGGAATGATTATGGCTTATTACCTTATATTCAGGGACTCTTCAGTTATTCCTTTTGCCTTCAAAACAGGTTGCAACGAACAAAATCTAAACAGAGAGGAGAAAATAAATCAACACGGTCTTTAAAAGGGTTAGTATTTACCTGTAATAATCACTGAGATTTAATCCCCAAGGATGCCAAAGTACTTTACAAACCGAGGCCCCTTACATTCAGGACAGCACTTCAAGTCAATGGGACATCTGCCATGTTTAAAGTTAAGTAGACGCTTACATGCTGTCCTGGATAGAGATGGACTTCAGTTTAAGTGCTTCCTGAATTGGAGCCTTGAACTGATATTCGGTCAACAAAGATAAGAAGCACTTCATCCCTCACTAAAAGGCAGCTGCTTCTGAGGTTGAATCTGGCTGCCGGTTAATTGCCAATGGCTATACTATGCAGCATTTTAGGGCAGGTTTCCCTATCTAACTGAAACAGCAAGGTGAATTTAGATAGGAAGAATGGTTCAGAACCTGCAGTGGTTATTTAGGCAAGGTTCCATTGAGGCCTATCCATCGATTTTAAGGCCAGAAGGGATCGTTATGATCCGCTAGATTAAATGATCATAATGATCAATCTAGGCCACAGAATTTCACCTGGGAATTTCTGCATCATGTGTGTTTTGCCTTGGTAAGGACAGCCAAATTATACCCAATGCTATTACCAGAGTTGCAGTTTTGCCAGGCCATCATGGTTAAATTAAAGTGGCTGATAGAAAGCAATGTGCAAATTATCACTTTGTAATCTAATGTCAGCAAGGGAAAACGCCACCAGGACAAGGCAGCTACAAAAGAAAAGCCTTCTTGCTTAGACAAAAACGCCACAGTTTAAAAAGTAACGTCAGCTCTATTTATGCCAAAGATTTAAAGTAAAGGCCAGAGAACCAAACTCAGCTTATGTACCTAATGCTACTTCAAATATTAGAAGTAAGAGGAAAAAATCATAAGCAATGCTCCCAAAAAAATTACAGCTCAGCAAGAAATTACGTTTTTCTTGCTTACGTGGAACCATCCAAAGACCCAGGAGCTGCAATTTTAGAGTGAATCCATAGGGTCGCTGTTTGGGAGACACATGTGAATGGAGGGGAATGGTGCCACAAGTGTAAAACAATACCAGCTGCGGTGACCTTGGTGCTAACATGCCAGACTGAAGTAGTAATTACCTCTTAAAGGCTTTATTTCTGTCGCTGTCGTGGAAGACGAGAAACTTGGAATAGCCGTTTTTGAAGAATATTTCCAAAGCAATCTCCTGTAAGGATAACCATTTGCACCATGAAGATCCCTGGAGCAAGGGCTGAGCATAGCAGAGAGAAACGTATTGTTTGCCCAATTTTATAGGGTTTTCAACACTAAGGGCCAGATTTTGTAATGAGCTCTGTGCGGGTGGGATCACGGGGGACGACTTTCACTATATTCCCAGCCCAATATGCATGATCCAATGGGCTGGAGAGAGTTCAGGAAGCAAACACAAACCCCAAACCTTTGGCCCATAAACTAGTTAAAACAGGTCTTTTACCAAGAAAGTTCACCCCTTCCTAAACTCTGAGTCAATCTCAATCTCAAAGGAAAACCTACGAGAACTCGCCTCCAAACTGGGTGGATTTTATGCTATTCTTTAGTGAAACTTTAAAGTGGGGGGGGAGGAATAACTCAGTGGGTTGAGCATTGGCCTGCTAAACCCAGGGTTATGAGTTCAATCTTTGAGGGGGCCATTTAGGGATCTGGGGCAAAAATTGGGGATTGGTCCTGCTTTGAGCAGGGGGTTGGACTAGATGACCTCCTACAGTAGCATAGCCAGGTCTTGAGCACAGGGGGAGCGGTGGCGCTATAAAAAGGCGCCTCCCGCTCCCCCTGCACTCACCCTGCAGCGCTTTAAAGGGCCCGCGGCTCCCCGCAGCAGCAGGAGCTGCTGGCAGGGCCCGCGCACCCTGCCTAGGGTGCCAAGATTTGGGGGGCGACGGGCAGTTGCCCGATGCCTCCCCGCTCAGCGGCTGAGCTGCTGAGCGGGGAGACAAGGGGCGGCTTGCTGCGGCTGCCCCATGTCTCTCCGCTCAGCGGCTGAGTGGGGAGACAAGGGGCGGCTTGCTGCGGCTGCCCCTTGTCTCCCCGCTGAGCTGCTGAGCGGAGAGACAAGGGGTGGCTTGCTGCGGCTGCTCCTTGTCTCCCCGCTGAGCTGCTGAGCGGAGAGACAAGGGGTGGCTTGCTGCGGCTGCTCCTTGTCTCCCCGCTGAGCTGCTGAGCGGAGAGACAAGGGGCGGCTTGCTGCGGCTGCTCCTTGTCTCCCCGCTGAGCTGCTGAGCGGAGAGACAAGGGGCGGCTTGCTGCGGCTGCCCGCTGCCTCCCCGCTGAGCTGCTGAGCGGAGAGACAAGGGGCGGCTTGCTGCGGCTGCCCGCTGCCTCCCCGCTGAGCTGCTGAGCGGAGAGACAAGGGGCGGCTTGCTGCGGCTGCTCCTTGTCTCCCCGCTGAGCTGCTGAGCGGAGAGACAAGGGGTGGCTTGCTGCGGCTGCTCCTTGTCTCCCCGCTGAGCTGCTGAGCGGAGAGACAAGGGGCGGCTTGCTGCGGCTGCCCGCTGCCTCCCCGCTGAGCTGCTGAGCGGAGAGACAAGGGGCGGCTTGCTGCGGCTGCTCCTTGTCTCCCCGCTGAGCTGCTGAGCGGAGAGACAAGGGGCGGCTTGCTGCGGCTGCCCCATGTCTCTCTGCTCAGCAGCTGAGTGGGGAGACAAGGGGTGGCTTGCTGCGGCTGCCCCATGTCTCTCCGCTCAGCGGCTGAGTGGGGAGACAAGGGGTGGCTTGCTGCGGCTGCCCGCTGCCTCCCCGCTGAGCTGGGAGACAAGGGGCGGCTCGCCGGAGCTGCCCCTTGTCTCCCCGCTGAGCTGCTGAGCGGGGAGACAAGGGGCGGCTTGCTGCGGCTGGAGCCGTGGGCCTTTTAAAGCACGCCCCCCCCCCCGCCCGGCTCTGGCAGCGGGAGCGCTTTAAAAGGCCCCTGGCTCCCCGCAGCGGCAGGAGCCGCAGGCCTTTTAAAGCGCCGCCCTAGCGAGGCTCTGGCGGCGCCTTAGCGCCGATTTTCCTCATAGGGGGAGCGGCTGCTCCCCCTGCTCCCCCGCTAGCTACGCTACTGACCTCCTAAGGTTCCTTCCAACCCTGATATTCTATGATTCAAGTTGCTGTCTTCCCCCCACCTCCATGATATTGACAATTTGTTTATAAACCTATTATTTATGCTGAGCCAAATCAATTTGTTTGTTTCAATTGCTCTAGTAAAAGCATTAATACTGTTTATTATTTCCACTGCAATAGGGCCTATGATCCCACTGTGCTAGATGCTGTACACACACAGAACTAGGGTGACCAGATGTCCCGATTTTATAGGGACAGTCCCGATTTTGGGGTCTTTTTCTTATACAGGCTCCTATTACCCCCCACCCCCGTCCCGATTTTTCACACTTGCTGTCTTGTCACCCTTCACAGAACAGACAGCCCCTGCCCCCAAGAGCTTACAACCTAAGTATAAGACAAGAGGCAACAGGAAAGCAGTGATTGTAATAAATAACTCACAAATGCTCTATAGCGAGTTACGGGTCTGATTCTGAAAGGACGTCTGGTGGGATTTTCATTGCAAGATCAAGGCTAAAACAGACTGAACGTAATGGACAACCTTGATGTATTTCTTCTAAAGGCAAAGGAGTTGCAGCCATAATGACTGGAACCAGTGATTTTTTTTTTGGTGAATAGTAAATTTACCAAAAAATGCATGTGGGGGGGCACTAAAAGTATTCCTACATTTGGGTTGAATCTGGCTAGTAGTTTTGTCTGAAAAAGAAATTCAATGATTTCAAAATAAAACATCTTGACATTCTGAAACAGAATGCCATTCTGTTGAGAAATGAAGCTAATTAGAAGAAATAGGTGAAAAACACCCGAAAAACGACCGGAAAGTAAATGAAAAGTGGGGAAAAAATTCATTTTGGGTCACACGGAACGATTCGTTCTGCTCTAATCATTTTTTCATTTTGACCCCCCCCCCCCCCCCGCGAAAAGATTTAGTTTCAGTTTGAACCAAACCAATTTTTTATTTTTTTTTAAGTTGTCCCCCAAACGGAAAAACCCATTATTCGCTCCGCTCTAGCAGTGGCTCAGGTTCACTAGCTGAAAGTTATCTCACAAGAGTAGGAGCGCTGTGTTTTCCTTCGTTGGGTGTCTATATGGGAGCTGAGCACTATTGAAAATGGGTCCACTGGTTTAGGAGCTTAAATCAGGATTTAGTGGACTGATTTAAGGCACCTATTTTCGAAAATCTTGGCCTGAATTATAAGCGACACATCTCCATAGCAATTCTTCCCTGGTAATACTGATTCAGTTCCTGAGGAATCATACACTGGAATAACAGGGCTAATGCTTTGGCAAGCAGGGACAGAAGTTTCCAACATCCACTGCTAGCAAAGCAGAGATGGGGACAAGAGCAGTACTGTGGGGGTGGAGAAAGTCCAATCCTGAGGCATTATAATGCAAATAGTTTCTGGCAGAGGCAATGGGAGGGGGGGGGGACATGGGGGTCACATGGCCCCTCAGATATGCTGTTTGGCTGGTACTGAGCATGCTCAGTAACACTGCTGAAGCCAGCTGCCCTCACTCTGCCTCCCACCCACTATTGGCAGGTAGGGGTTGTCTCTGGTTCCTGGTCATAGTTTATCACTTTTCTTGCAGTTGTTTCCCAAACAACATGGCGTATTGACACCTACCTGTAGAAGAAAGCGCATCGGATGTATCTCTTTAATATCACTGTACGCATAACGGGAACATGCCTGATCTCCCATGCTCTGCTCTTTGTGGCATAAGCTAAAAATAAATGGATCGGTGATGCTGAAAGAGGTAAAAACAGAAATGTGCTTTAGATGGACAAGAACAAGCAAGGCCTTTGCAACAAACATGCTGGATGTGGGGAAAGCCCCGGGCTTAACCCTATACACAGCAACCACCACGCAGTCGAGGAACACCCTCCCTCAATGCACAAATGGCTTTATGTATGTTTCTACAGAGCCTGATATCCTAGGAGGGTCTGTGATGTCAGCCAGAGCATGGAAGGTTTCAAACACCCTGAAGGCAATTTCATACTGGATCCTGAAACAAAGAGGGAGCTAGTGGAGTGTGAGGGTGTGTTTGGTGTGATCATGCTTTTTAGGACATGCAAGTGGACAGCAGCAGCATTCTTTACACGCTGTCTGAAAAGCAGTGACACAAAAAAAGTCCACAGAGAAAGGATTTGTAGTAGTCAAGGTGGGAGGAGATGGAGGTCTGGATGAAGCAGAGCCATGGCCAGGGGATGTTGTTGATCACAAAGGGCTGCACTGTGATATCTTTACCCCCCATTTGGTAGTACCTTACTTCTCAGATAGTCCCATTGACTTGAAAGGGTCTTCACATACTACTCAGTGTGAGGACAGGTATAACAATTGGGTCCAAAATGATCACGACCTTTAAAAGAAATCCAGTGATGGTGTTTTCTCAGAAGCCGATCTGGTCACTATTTGATTCATCCAATCATATGGACTCATCTGACCACTAACAATTGATCCAGTAGGAACTGGATGTAAAGCAGTGACCATCGCTGCAGGGTCAATGAGTAAAAACAATGAGTCACTGGTTTCCCAGTGGACTCTGAGCGCAAACACACCCACATGCATCCACAGAGCATGAGCAGAAAGCCAGCCTACAAACCCATTTTCAGTATTGATCATTTTCAATAAAACAAGAATCATAAAAACGGTGTCAATGCGCCAAGTATTAATTATGATCCTTTCGGCCTTGGAGAAACAAATAGCAACTTATCAACCAATGAAACAAAAGACTCTTCTAAAGAATGTTCCATATGAATAAAAGATGGGAGAGATGAAGAAGGAAATACCAACAACACTTAAAGACACCAAAAAAAAGGAATAATTTCCATCGGTAATGGTGGGGCTGTGTCTTCCTATCTCTCTCTATATGCTTAGCACATTTTGGATGGTAATATAAATAATAGCCATATCCAGTAAAACAACTCTAATTGCTAAGTACTCCTCACTCAAAATGTTGTTTGGAAAATGCTTGTTACTGATAAGCAGGTAAAGATCTGCTTATCAGCTGAAGGTGGAAGTCCAGTGCTGGTATAAACCCTTCAGCTCAGTCTGTGATATTCTTACTCACACTGAGCAGTAAGTATCTTATTGTCAAGTAGTGCCATTGATTGCAGTGATACTACTCATGTGGCACAAGTAAGCTCTATTCAACAGGAGCAGGGGTATTGCAATCCGGCCCCATGTGATCCGGGTACTTGAGGCACTATCCTTGGCTTTATGTCCTGTTGAGGCACCTGTAATAAGCGAGGGTGTCTTTCCATGCTGCCCCAATGCTGGGGGTGGAGGCAGACACTGGAATGTGGTCCCTGAGCGGCTCCCAACAGAACTCATCTGTGGCTGTTTGCAGGACTCCAGAGTCCTTCCTTTTAGGATTCTTTCATTCCTGTCCATTCCTCCTTTCCCTGGATCCAGATGGGTCCAGGGGGTTTATTCCTCAGTCAATAGCTGACTGCACTGTATTACATAGCGAGCCCTCTGCCTTTGTGGGCTAGGCGCACCGGAAGATATCGTGCTGTGGCTAGCTGCCAGCCTCTTTCAGAAGGGGCTGTGGGGGCTGTGCCAGAACCCTCAGTCGGTATTGCAGCCCTGGCTCACACTCCTCTCCTCCTGCCGGTTGCTCTCTCTGTCACAGGTCTGTCTCACCTTCAGCCCATGGATGGAGGTGCTATTATTAAGAACGGCAGGAGTGATTTGGATAAAATCAGACCCTCTCCTCCCCCATCATGAACCTTTACTCAAAGCTCAAGCTGAGCCTTCAGGCTTCACAAAGGTTTGATTCATTTTTCTCACCCAGTTCCAGTTTTGCAGCTGCCTTGCTTCTTCTGGGTTCCAGCTGGGACCAGACATGAGAAAGTGGGTTCCCATGAGCCATTCCAGATGGATCAAAAGCAGGAAGCAATGGTAGCATCCAGCTCCAGAAGCCCTGTCTCAGGCCACGTTTGGAGCAGCATCCTGACTTTGGGGTGCTTCCTCACAGACCAGAAGCTGCAGGAAGGCAAGAATGACTCACCTGGGCAAGCAGTGCTTGGTGCAATAAATCTCTTCGAACTGGGAGAGGACAAAGTGCTCGCAGATGTAAAAGTGCTCTTTGCCAAGGAGAAGCACCCCCTCTGACGCCAGGTGCCCGTGCACAATCACCACGGAGTATCTAAATGTAACCTAACATGGAAGGAAGGAAGAGATGTAGCCAGCACTTGGTAATACACTTCGCCTGTACTGTACACTGGTTATCTAGTTACCAATCAGGCCCATGGGCTGTAGCATCTGAGCACCTCGCAAACATTAACTAGCCTCACAGCACCCCTATGAGGCAGGGAAGTGTGACCCCTACAGTACAGAGGGGGAGCTAAGGCACAGAGAGTTGGAATGACTTGCCCACAGTCACACAGGCCTATCTCATGAGTCTCTGAACTACAGGAGTCAAAGCCTTAGCTACGAGGCCATCCTTCCACTATGAACCAACTCAGCATTTATACCTGGCGGGGGCGGGGGAGGCACACAACGATATGCTGGTGGAAGGCTTCAGCAAGGATAGTCTGAAGGCTGCAGTCTTCTATTTATCCACTGAACAGATATGGCACAAGCTGCATCAATGCAAGCTTCCCCCAGTGTTCCTCACCCCTAGCCTAGCAGATTCCCCTCTGGGAATCAGAAGGGAAGTAAGTCTCCCTGGCTCACTCATTCCTTGGTCTCCCTCCTGGGACTGCCAATCAACGGGGCAGGTAGAGCGTGTGTCGTGGTGCTGGTTTCTGTGGCCTGGATAATTGCCCCTTGGGAACTGACTTGAGACCAATTCATTTCGCTCGGGCCTCCCAACAGAAATCAGATGGTCAACACCAAGGTGCCATTTGGCCCGCCATGTGCCCAGAGCCCTGGCAGGAACACCAGACAGACAAACTGAATGAGGTTTCCGACCAGTAACATGGTGGGAAAAGCCTCCGTGTCAAATTAATTCTTGTGGAGCACCTGCAGAGCCATGAGCCATGAGCCATGGCAGGAAAATGAGGTTCTGCATATCCCCAGATTTGGGGCCAGCTGATTTCAATGACCCCTGCCATGAACCTGACCAAGACCCACTGATACAAAGGGTAATTAGCCCCCTCTTTAAATAACACAAACACACACCCATTCACACAGATGGGAACTCCACACAGAAAGCTCCCAGGGTACCGCTGAGGTTATGGATCCTTTTTGTTTGTAAAGGGTCTTTATTCACATTACTCTACAGAGAAAAACCAGACACTCCTGTTTGGATCCCAGTGAAATATATAGCTCAAAAAGCACTCCTGTGGGATTCCAGGGAGTGATGAATGAACTGGGAAAGCAGTTGATATTCCTGATATTTATTCCAATATTATCCAAGCTATATGGCCAGCTGAGCCAGCAAACCCAGGATGGAAAGCCAGGGAGCACAGCTTCTCTTGCATCTGAGCTTCTTTGGCCTGTGTTATACAGGAGGTTAGATTAGAGCAGTGACACTCAGACCTGAGTGCTTCAGGGGCCAAATTAGCAATCAGCATTACCCAAAGGATCCACAGTCGTGTGAATTCATTGTTTCATTTACTATAGTGTTATAGATTCATATTTAAACAGTATGAAGGGAAATATTTGCATTATTATTTTATCAACTATAATTGGTTAATAACATAGTAAAAGCATCCTGATTGGTTAATAATGAAATCACCCGGTGTTTTGATATCATGTGCTGCAAAGAGCCGCAGGAGACACAGTAAAGAGCCACTTGCGACACCCGAGCCTCAGTCTGAGTATCACTGGATTAGATGATCACAATGGTCCCTTCTGGCCTTAGGATCTATGGGATTCCAGTCTCATCACATTTAAAATGCCTTGGTCTGAGGTCAGTTCTAGGCAAAAGTTTTGTGTTTTGTTTTGTACTCCCCCTGAATCAATTCACTCCACTGCAGGGGGGCTGGAACAGTTTGTGTAGTAGGAGTGCTGAGAGCCATTGAATCAAGCTGCAAACCCTGTATATGATGGAAACCACTTCAAGCCAGTGGGTGCGGCAGCACGGCTAGCACCCCTAGTTCCAGCACCTATGCTCCACTCTCAGTTTGACTAGAGCTGATCCTAACCCACAACCTCACATACCACGGGGGACCTGTAATCCAGATCTGGATTGCAAAATTTTGCAACACAAACCCATTCTGAATTGGAATGTGAGACGGCCTGCACAGAGTGCAATTAGACCTGAAATGGATGAAGGTGAGGGAACATGTTCAGAAACCCTGAGAGCTGCTTTTGGGAGAACGTCTGCCATTTGGGGTCCAGTGTCCCAAGATCAGCTCTTACGAGATTTTCACCTCCTTGGCCCCAAATGTCATGAAACAGATTTTGAATATTTCATCCACATGCAGAATGGGCCTGGAAATAGTACTGGTACCAGCAGGCCAAAGGAATTCCCATCCTGATATGGACAAGGTACACAGATTAGGCCTGGCTCTCCTAAATCTGGATGCTCCTAGGTTTTTCCCTAGGAGCCTCTCTGTCTCCACACCCAGGGCCGGTGCAACCACTAGGCGAACTAGGCGGTCGCCTACGGTGCCTAGTGGTTGGGGGCATCAAAAAGTGTCGCCTTAGGGGGCCCCCAGCCATGGAGCAGCAGGTTGCAGGAGATGCATGCGGGCGCCAGCCCCCGTGTGCCCCCTGGTTCCCCCCTCGCTGTGGCTCCCCGGGAGGGGCAGCGGCAGCTCACACTCCCGGGAGCCACAGAGCCCAAGCGCAGCAAGGGGGGAGCCGGGGGGCGCACGGGGGCTGCTGCCCGCATGCGTCTGCTGCAGGAGCCCCCAAGTCGGGGGCGGGGGAGCACCGGGCCGCAGCGGTCAGGCGCGCTCTCGGCTCCCCCCTCACCGCGCTCGGGCTCTGCGGCTCCTGGGACGGAGTGTGAGCCGCCGCTGCCTCAGCACCCTGCAGGGGAGGGGCTGTGCACCCGGCAGCGTGTTGCCTCCACGTGGAGCCAGCAGCTCCAGCGGCCTGGGCCTGGTAAGGGGAGTCCCGGGGGGCAGTCAGGGAGCAGGGGGGCGGTGTTGGATGGGTCAGGAGTTCTGGGGGGGGCTGTCAGGGGGTGGGGGTGTGGAGAAGGTTGGGGCAGTCAGGGGACAGGTAGGGGGTAGGGTCCTAGGGGGGCAGTTAGGGTGGGGAGGGGGTCTCAGGATGGGGCAGTCAGGGGACAAGGAACAGGGAGGCTTAGGTAGGGGGTGGGGTTCTGGGGGGCAGTTAGGGGCAGGGGTCCCAGGAGGGGGCAGTCAGGGGACAAGGAGCAGGAGGGATTGGGGGTTCTGAGGGGGGCAGTCAGGGGGTGGGAAGTGGGAGGGAGTGGATGGGGGAGGGGAGGAGGGAATGTGGTCTGGGGAGCAGCCGCTGGGCAGGCTGGCCCCTGGGGTCTATAAAGGCTCGTTGGGATTTGCCCCTCAATGAACTGATGTGCGGGGGGGGGGGGGGGGGGGGGTGGCGCAAGGTGGAATTTTCACCTAGGGCGCAAAATATCCTTGCACTGCCCCTGTCCACACCTAGTTCCCTCCGCCTCAGAAACAAACATTCCTGGGACCCACCTAGCAGCATGAGACACAAGAAATAGCTCTGCAGCTCTAAGGGGGGAGGGATAGCTCAGTGGTTTGAGCACTGGCCTGCTAAACCCAGGGTTGTGAGTTCAATCCTTGAGGGGGCCATTTAGGGATCTGGAGCAAAAATTGGGGATTGGTCCTGCTTTGAGCAGCGGGTTGGACTAGATGACCTACTAAGGTCCCTTCCAACCCTGAGATTCTATGATTCTATGAAAAGTGCTCTGAGCACCTAACGTTAGGGAAGAGCCCAACATTCCTGTGTCGGGGGCCCTGCAATCTGTTACAAGGCCCTTTTCATTTCTGGATTCAACACAGAACCAAATCTGTATGGATGGGTGAAGATCCAGCAGTGCAAATGCAACCTCTCCTCTCCCCACAACCACCAAAGGGAATGTGAGCATCTGGGCTGGGCTCACCTCTCCTTTGAAAGCCTATATTCCCCACAGGTTTTTTGTTTGTTTGTTTTTAGAGGCACCCTGAAGAGCTGGTGAATTCCTGTACTGAACAAGAAGCCATTTTAACATCATTTCTTTCTTCTGCAAGGCTGGGCTTCTCATCTGGATGTTTGAGGCTAGGGAGAGAGGCTCTCATGGCCACTGGTGTGAATGAGGTTCGTGGTACACAGGGCTAAAGATACCATTTTCTCAGATACGATTCAATCACGGAAGTCCTTTCCTATCTGCTGGGCTAAGCTAAGGTTACAGCTACTTTACCTAATTACCACCCCTTCACTCCATCCTGGACAGCCAGTATCCCAAACTCTTTCCTCCTCCGATACAGACTTCGTACAACTCCCAGTCCTGAACCACATTGCCAGGAAAACTTGTTATCAGCCCACCTCTGGAGCTACTGATTACATTATACAGCCTTTACACCTCACACTTTCTGTATGCTCAAGATTTGAGTTTTAATTACCATTCCACAGTTAGGCTGGTACAGCTATGTCCAGTAGGTAAATATGTTACTGATTTAGTTATATTGATAAAAAAAACCCAGCGTGGCTGCAGTTATACCAGTATAAAAGTGCACTGTATCTGCATAGTTTATTCTCCCTTCTGTACGGGAGTAGCTATAGAGGTATAGGTCACCTTTACACCAGTATAATTGTATCCACACTCAGGGTTGTACCAGAACTATACACTGGTATAGTTAAGTGGTATAACTTTCTAGTGCAGAGAAGACAGATGGAGAGGTGGGAAGCCGCATGCTGGCAGAGCACAGGGGAGGAGCTGCAAGTGGTGTTGGTCAGAGTTGGGCGGTGTGACAGGCATGGGACAAGAGGAGAGGCCAGCAGGGGTCATCAGCTGCAAAACCAGCCTGGGAGGGTCTGAGCAACAGCGTTAGAAGGGTTGGAACCCCTCAAGAGTGCTCCATACCATGGCCCTGACATAGCCCTGTGGCTTACTAGACTTACCTGGAGCTCTGTTACAATCTGATACAATCAGAACTGTGTGAAGGCAGGGGCCTCTGTCTGCAGAAGATCAGCCCAACAGACCTGCCCCAGTGGTTTTTGGCATGGTGGGAGGCCCTATGGCCTTCAAGTTATCCCCAACCTAACTATTCACAATACCTAGTGGTGGTCGTGGGGGGAATGCACCCAATATTAGGTCCTACTGGTGCTCATGGGGGTGGTTTGGCATGGTTCCGCCTCCTGGAAGAGTCCATCCAAGGTGGGGCTGGGGCAGCAGGGAATCTCAGAGGTGGGCTGGTGCTGTGAATAAACAGAAGCACTCTGCCTCCTGCATTGTCAATCCAATACCTGTCACCAGCGCTAAATCCACTTAATTTAAAACAACCACCGCCCTCCAGCAAAATATATTTCCATGTTGTTAAAAATAAACAAAGCCCTGGGCTGAGCTACTTCTTCCCAATCTGAACTCAGAGCAAATTTCATTCCCGCCGAGTAACAAAGATCTGACAATGAAGAAGTGTACCCACCGGGACATTCCTGTACCTACGGGGCCCCAATCTAATGAGGTACCAGCCAGCCTGAAATTAACATAGATTAAATAAACTTTCCCTTTTTTTCAGAACAGAATTGAGTTCACTGGTTGCTAGAATCATTAATCAATGATGCAAAGGTGACATAAAATAATTGAATAATTACCTTCTAAGGTATTGCCTAAAGCAAGGCAACTACAGATTGTTCCGCTCATTCAGACGCAGGAAAGGAATTAAAGCAGATACCATCTAGAGGGTAAAGGTTTGCTACTTTTTAAAAAAATGAATCTATTTGGATTTAAACAAACACCCATATGTCTAACCTGGAGTCCAGGGGCCAGTTTTCAAAGGTGTTTCAGTAGAGCTGGTAAGGACCGAAATTTCTGTGCTGCAGGAAATTTAGCATTTCAATTTTTTTTCATTCCAAATTGGAACAAAAAGCCAAAAATTGTCAATTTCCAAGGAGACAAAAGGTTTGAAAACAATTTCTTTCAATTCAATCAAAACATTTCATTTTCAACTTTTCAAAAAAATGTTATAAAGAGAAGATACATGTCAAATGAAACGTTATTTCAAAATAAAAAATCGAGACATTCCATTCCAAAAACATTGAAACAGGATGTTCTGAGAGTCAGAATCCATCCTTCCGGGTTTGTTTTTTTTCCCAAAACAAAATGTTGTCAAAATGGACACACACCCACAACAAGTATCCATTTCAATGGAACGGCACTTTCCCAACCATCAGCTTGACCAGTTAGGAGCCTAGAGTCAGATAGGCACTTAATGTGATTTTCAATAGCTCCAGAGAAGGTTAGTCTAACAATCATAGATTTCAATGGGATAATTTGGCTCTGTGGGCCTTTCCCCTCAGCTGCAAGTATGATGCTAAAAAAAGAAAAATATATCACAAAACCATCAGAGCAACAAGTTCTCCATACACCTCACACACAACCACCGGGGGGCAAAACATTTTACAGAGCAAATCCAAATCCCATCTTGTACATTTTCCAAACAGACCTCACTCACCTAGACCCACAGGTCTGCTCAGAAAGACAGGCTTTGCATTGTGCCCAGAAGGCCAGCAAATTCAGAGGCAGGGAGGTGAATTCCAGGGTTAAGGGCCTCTCCTGCCAACAACTCCCTTCCCCTATATGTCAAAGAACTCCAGCTGGAGCACATCAGCTGTGGCAGCATGGCATGGGGAAAGGTGCTCTGTCACTTAAGATCCCTACTAGCTCTGGACAGTGGTATGTGGCTGCTTCAAGCACCTCATCTGTCCACCACTAAAGGAAATGAAATCTATTTGACCCCGTTTTTAGTACTAGGGGCACCAGTTCAAAGTTCGTCCGTGTCTGAGCCATCACAAGTACTGGGGTTCAGTCAAATTAATTGCTGCCATGACTCTGCTGAAGTCAATGCAGTTGCCCTGGGGAGGGATCTCGCCCATGCACACAGCTCTTCCCATTCACCTTGTAACACGGGAGTCCTCGGGAAAGCCCAGGACACAAAATGTAACGGAAGTTCGGTGCTGATGGTCGCTGGGATCCCCCCCAGCCCTGCTCACACTCACTAGAACAGAAACCACGGACTGAGGGGAGCATGCTGTCTGGCTAGGCTGACTTCCTAAGCACTGCTCATTCTGTTAGGGAAGGTGTTGTACACAGGGTGAAAAAAAAACAGCCCGCAAAACACACTTAGTTGTACTTGTCCCACCCAATTCCAGGTCCCACTCTCATATACGGCCATAGAAACCCAGGGCTATGCTCTAGCTTTGATTTCTGTGCCTGTATCCAGCCATCTGAGCCCTTAAATTTCCCCTCCAGCCAGTTCCCTTGACTTCATACCCCTTAGCCACTAGGTAATAACCTTGGCCACATCCCCTGGGCTAGATGTCTTGCTATCGACTCCTCCTCAGCCTTGACCACTCTTGCTGTGAGTGAGACTCATGGGGCTGCTGTGCTAAGAGCCAGGGCTCTCACTCGGGATGGCTGTCCAAGATCTGGGGGGTGTGAACAGGTCTGCAGAGATTCAGGGTCTAGGAATGGCTCCACAAGCCGCTGCAGTGCTGGAGGGAGAGTCTACAGGGCAAAATGCCCCCAGGGACCACGAGTGGCGCCATGGACCACGTCTTGGTGCTCCTCTACATTGTCAGAGCCCTGGCTACCACGCTAGGCTGGTGAGCATTGCTGCCCGAGCTAGTGAACTCCTGTCCCTTGCGCTATTAGCCCAGCCACCCCGACTCCAGCTACCTGCTGTGCACCAGTGCTGGTGGGGGAAGGGTCTCCTGGCTCCCACTCCAACCCAGCAAGGTGCACACAGGGCCAGCCGTGATTTGACAGTGGAGAAAATAAGCTCATGCAACAACTTTGCCCATCTCTAGCTCCTGCTATATGAGGATCTCAAAGTATTTTGCACACGTTGATTAACACTCAACCCTGCCCCTCCCTGTGATGTGGGTGATCACTGATATCCCCATTTTACAGATGGAGAAACTGAGGCAAGGGGCAAGATACGACTTTCTCCAGGCCAGGGATCAAACGTAGGTATCTTCCTTTCCATTTCCCTGCTCTGATCACCAATCTGGCTTCCTGTCTCCAGTGTACTTCAACACTGTGCAAACCCTCCAGAGCTGTGTCCCTGTGCTGTGGTAGCTCATAATGGTGCCCCTGTGAAAACTGCCCATGTTGGTACCACATGGAACTGGCAGTAGGGTGACCAGATGTCCCTGTTTTATAGGGACAGTCCCGATATTTGGGGCATTTTCTTCTATAGGTGCCTATTACCCCCCCCACACACACACACCCTCTGTCCCGATTTTCCACACTCACTCTCTGGTCACCCTAACTGGCAGGTCCCTGTGACAGGGCTGGTGTAGCTAGGAACACTAGCTGCATCGAAGCATATGCAGGCCAGCCCTATTTGCCCCAAGTACCAGTGCCCTCAATGACCTCACGGCAGTTCCCCTCCAGAAGGGATGCCCTGACTGACTAGCTCCTTTTCTACAACTGTGTGTCCCGCTCCCTGATTTCTGCTACTTGCTTCTATTGTCCTTGGAACCTTCAGCCCCCCTTCAAGGAAGGGCCTGGTGCTACATCACTGCTAGGCCGTAGGCCTCTTGGTAACCAGACACATTACCCGCTGGTGCTTGAATTGGTTATGGTCTCAGGTAACTTGCTGGCAGCTGATGGCTTATTTCCTCCAAAACTCACAATCTCTCCACCAAAGAGAAACCACCCCCTGGATTGTCCTGGTCAGCAAAGCTGTGCTGCTGCTCTTCCGCAGTCTGGGCACGCAAACAACACATTAATACCCTGGCACGAGTAGCCAAGGCTTGCCGAGAGCAGGGAAACATTCTGCAGCAGGGGGGCTCAGGCTGCAGATGTGAACCCAACACATGTACAAGAATCAAATCTCCCCTGCTCATCTGGTGAGCCAGGGTTATTAAAGGGTTGGCCCAGGGCGAATAGGCTGGGGCGTGTGTTTCTGTGTGTTCACGTTGTGTTTCTCTTGCATCAACCAAGCAATCTGCACAAACACATTTTGCACAACACTCCCGGTCACACACACACATCCTTCCCTCACAGCCAACCTACACACAGCCTCAGTGTACTGTATATACACACACACACTACCTAACACTCCCTTTCCCCCCCACTACAGCCTTCCCTCACAGCCAACCTACACACAGCCTCAGCGTACTGTATATACACACACACACTACCTAACACTCCCTTTCCCCCCACTACAGCCTTCCCTCACAGCCAACCTACACACAGCCTCAGCGTACTGTATATACACACACAGCCTAATGCTCCGTCCTCCCTACACACCTTGCACAGAGATTCAGATACACACACACACATTCCAGCACATTACTCACACTTACTCCAACATATAGAAAAACCCTACACTTTGCCCCCCACCCCACCCCTCTATAACTATAGTGCCAATTTCATCTATTGTGAGGATGAGACTATGACCTATCTCCTGGCCCTGGTAACGACAGTGGCACAATTCCTTCACTGCTACCCACTGCACTCTCAGGGGGCAAGTAATTTTCTGCAGCCCTCCAAAGGGTGCAGCTACTCCCTGTTTGTGCAGGGCTCTACTTGCATCAGAGGAAAAGGGATGCGGGTGCAGCAAAATCTCCCCCCACTGACCTGCCTCATCCCCCCTCTTGCTAAGGGGAAAGTGGCCACTTCATTGAGCCTACTCTCGCCTCCTTGCATTCAGACTCAGTCTCTGCAAGCAGCTCAGAGGGGTGTCTGAGCATTCAGGGGGGCCTATACCCACCTCCTCCTCTGTGGACCGAAGGCGGGCAGGTGACAATGATGGCACGTAAGACATCTTATCCTTTGGCAGTGCAGGAAATATGGCTTTCAGAACAGGTCCCAGCACACAGCAAATGCCTGCCAGCCTGGGGCTAGGTGGAGTTGACACAAGCGGATTGCAGACTGTGTTACCAACCTGCAGTGAGTCCAGCTAAAGGCTCTAAGAGTGTAATGTCACTGACTTCAGCGGTGTCACACACCAGCAGAGAATTTGCCAGTGTGTGTAAAGTGAGGCTGTGTAGTTGAAGATGTTACAAAGGTTTCTCTTTGATTGTGCTGCAGTAACAAAACCATGTAACATTATAAAACACTCAGTGCTTTCCAGAGCCACTGCAACCCTGCGCTGGAGCAAATCAATCTCCTAGCTGCCAAGGCATCGGAGTGACATCTCTCTGCAGTACGGTAGGTAAGCCAGTTCCATTTGTGTGGTTAGAGCGCAAACAGCTCATGAGGCAGCCATTTAAAGGCAGGACTGCGGCGTACTAAGTGAGCACAGGACAGCTAATGTCACCCCCTACTGTTTTTTTTTAATACTATGTCAGCTTGGCAATGCAGTGGCTGCTGCTGGAGGAAAACGTCTGGCATTTCTGATGGCTTCCCGTGGAGTTACATGGAGGAGAGCGAGAGCCTGAAGCCTCCGAATGAGATTAGGACCAGGCATGGAAAACATGTTTCACATTTTTATCCCTTTCCCCTTCTGCTGGGGGGTGGGAATGTTTAATTATGGCGCCTCACTGTACACGGCACCTACAGCTCAAATGGGATGGAGAGGCCAGCGCACTGAAGAGACAGAGCGTAACTGCTGTTTGTTGGGAAAGTGCCATGAAAATCTATACAAAAAAATAAAATCACACACACACACACACGGCCAGCAAATGGAAAATCTCACAGAAAATTCAGCTGTTTTCAACATTTTTATACCCCGAATGAGGATGAAAAGTCAAAACTGATTTTTTGCAGGGCAAGGGATTTCCAGAAAAGTTCAGTTTCAGAAGAACCAAAATGGAAGGCTTCATCATCAACTTTACTTTTTCCCAGGTGGGCATCTGGGGAGCCATAGTTTCAATTGTCTTGATGGAAAATGAGCCTTTTTTCAGTAAAACTGAAATGCTCCCCAGGGAAGTTTTGAAGGTGTGAAAAGGATGTTTTCCATCAGAAAATCATTCCAGTGGCAAATTCCCAGCCAACTCTAATCTAGATCCATATATAGCCTCCAAAGTGGAACATTTTCATCACAGAGAATGTAAAATCGTATTTTTCACAAGTGGCTTTCACTGTTAGATGGATGCAAACTGCTGGGCTTCCCACACAGAAGGGCCGAACCCCAGAAAAAGACCCACCAGAAAGAAGTGTGTATAGGGCAAAGTGGCAGAAAATAAGGCCTTAGCTACTGAACGTGTATGGGTCTGTCCGAACTCCCTGGAAAATGGCTAATCCCTATCTCTTTCCAACACCACGAACTAGTCCTTCTTTTAGGGTTTGAGGGTGGCTATTGTGGGAATCATCTGATGGGGAGAAATGAGAGTCTCTGATTGCGGAGTGGGGTAAGATGGGGCTACTGGGAGGAGCCAATTCTGCCTCACCTGCCCCTTGCCGGGACTCCTCATGTCTAGTGTATGGGCCACACTGCTGGGTCCTGCCCTCTCCCCAATCCTAGGAGGCATCATGGGGAAGGGAAGCATGGTGAAAGTGGGATCCAGGAGGCACCAGCACTGATGTGGCCAGGTGAGGGACACAGCCAGGGAGGGGGAAGCGAGGCTGTGTGCGCGTTCAGAGGGTAGGAGTCTGCTTCGGCACGCCTGGGGGAGGGAGAAGGGCAGGGGAGGGCTGGCTGAGGGCATTAAGGGCATCTCCCCTTGAAGCAGCAGAGAAGAGAAGTTGCAGGGATTTGACCATCATTTCAAACAGCAGTTATGGCAGCAATGAAGTGTTGCCTGTACAGAACTGGCATGTCCCCGGGGAGCGAGTCAAGTGCAGGGCACTGCACTTGAGACTGGGAAAGGTTTCTGGCAGTGAGGAGTCAGGGGAGGAATCTTAGGAACCTTGAATGTAGCATGTTTGGAGCGAATACTGACCCATCCTACCTCCCAGCTGCTGGAAACCTTCCCTGACCCCCTAGACATGGGCTGCTCATCTCCTTGCTGAAGGTATGGGAATAGATTTCCAGTGGTGCCACTGAAAACTGCAGTCAGTGTTGATTGCCCCTGGTGGTTACATTTCATGTGATATTTGCTCTTCCAGGGCCTTGAAGTACAAGGGGAAAGTCAAGTAAATAACCCACCAGAGTAAATGCTGATTTTGACTATTATTATTATCTGTATTATGGTAGCCCCTAGGAACTCCAATCACGGCCCAGGACCCCAGTGTGCTAGGCACTGTACAGACACAGAACAAAAAGACCCAAAGCCCTTACAACCTTGTGTGCACTTCAGGAACATGTCTTCATATCTGGACAGTGTCTAGAAAATTGTGGGCACTCCCAGGAATACAAATAAAAGAACAACAATGGTACCATTATAGACTGTTCCCAAGTCCCCTAACACCCACCGTCCATGCCCAGATCCACCACAAGGTGCCTCCTGCCCCAAAAGAGTTTCCCGGTTTGTCAGGCGATACCTTTTCACTCTCAGCAAACTCCTGCAGGATAATTTGTCTTTCCACACACAGTTCCAAGAAGTCTTCTGAGTGGAAACTTTCATGTAGGGCAGGGAAGAATGTCAGCTGGTTACAATCCATTCCCCTCTCATCCATCTCCCTTTCTGCTCCGTTTAGCATCAGCTCTTCTACATCAATATAAAGAAGATCGCAGTTTTAGTGGCAGCCGGATGCCACGAACAGCAACATTAGACTTTCACCCAATCTGTTCTGCCTAGGGAAATGGCATTATTTATTTGCCAAACCCCACTCCCCCCAATGGTTAAACTAGGCAAGAGAGAAGTGAAATCTGTTAATTGCTAGGGAAGGACTAACTAGGAACTGGCCCCAACATTCAACCATAACAAACTGAGCTCTGATAACAGTTGAAGATTGGAAAATACTGAACAAACATGTTTATTTCCATGTTCATACTAGCTCTGGCTGATACCAGAAGTACTTAAAAAAATCAAACAAGAGGCTGCTCAGATGAAAGTAGGAAGACCTGGTAATTGTAATATCCTGGGGACACTCACGGAGCCCAGCGCATGCTGCCACAGAACGCTGGGAGTTCAGGTAGTGCTGTGCAGACATGATCTGTGTGTATGTTATATCTTTCCCCTGCCCTTCGTCTGCCATCTCTATTTAGACTGTAAGCTCCTCACGGTAGTGACTATTTAGTACTCTGTACAGTGCCTAACACAAAGGGGCCCTGTTCTCAATTGGTACCTAGGCCCTACCATAATAAACGTACTGTTATGGTTCCTCTCAACTAATTAGCCTCTTAAGGTTGGTCTATGCACCTCGACCTTATCATGTTTCTCTGACTGTATAAATATCTGTCTACTGTGTATTTCATTCCATGCATCCGATGAAGTGGGTATTAACCCACGAAAGCTTATGCTGAAATAAATTTGTTAGTCTCTAAGGTGCTACAAGTTTTTCTTTCTTATTTTCGTTTTGCTGACACAGACTAACATGGCTACTACACTTAGCCCTGGTCTACACTACGAGTTTAGGTCGAATTTATTAGCGTTATTTCGATTGATCCGTGCACCCGTCCACACGACGAAGCCCTTACCATCGACTTCTAGGGCTCTTAAAATCGATCTCGCCACTCCACCCCCAACGAGAGAATTAGCGCTTAAAGCGATATTGCCGAATCGATGTAGGCTTAGTGAAGATGCAATTCGACAGTATCGGCCTCCTAAATCTATCCCACGGTGCAACAGCTGACCGCTCTGGACAGCGGTCTGAGCTCGAATGCTCCTCCCAAGTACACAGGAAAAGCCCCGCGAACTTTTGAATTTCATTTCCTGTTTGGCCAGCGTGGTGAGCTGCAGGTGAGTGCAGATCTCATCAGCAGAGGTGACCATGATGGAGTCCCAGAACCGAAGACGAGCTCCAGCATGGACCGAGCGTGAGGTACTCGATCTGATCGCTGTTTGGGGAGACGAAACCGTGCTAGCAGAGCTAGGGTCCAAAAGAAGAAACGCCAAGACATATGCCAAAGTCTCCAAGGGTATGCAGGACAGAGGCTACAACAGGGACGCGCAACAGTGCCGCGTGAAAATTAAGGAGCTCAGGCAAGCCTACCAAAAAACCAGAGATGCAAACAGCCGCTCTGGGTCACAGCCCCAGACATGCCGCTTCTATGATGAGCTGCATGCCATTCTAGGAGGTGCAGCCAGCACAGACCCTCCCATGTGGTTTGACTCCGTATGTGGATCATCAGAACCCACAGAGGAGCCTGATGATGATAATGATGCTGAAAACAGCACACAGACCCAGCAAGGAAGCGGAGAAGCCCTTTTCCCCGACAGCCAGGAACTCTTTCTCACCCTGGAGCCAGTACAGTTCGAACCCTCCCAAGGCATGCTCGATGCAGGAGAAGGGACCTCTGGTGAGTGTACCTCTGTTTAATTAATACATGTTTTATAAGCAAGCGTGTTTAATGATTAATTCGTGGCCAGTACAGCCACAGCTACTCGAAAAGTCTGTTAACATGTTCGGGGATGGAGCAGAAATCCTCCGGGGACATCTCCAGAAAGATCTCCTGGATGTGCTCCCAAAGCCTGTGCAAGAGGTTTCTGGGGAGGGCAGCCTTATCCTGTGCTCCGTGGTAACACACTCTGCCACGCCAGGCAAGCAGCACGTAGTCTGGAATCAGTGCTTTGCAAAGCATGGCGGCGTACGGTCCCGGTTTTTGCTGGCATTCAAGCAACATCCTTTCTTTATCTGTGTGTGTTATCCTCAGAAGAGTGATATCATTCATGGGAACCTGGTTGAAATAGGGGAATTTTAGTACGGGGGCATTCAGAGGGGCTCCGTCCCTGCTGGGCTGTTTGCCTGTGGCTGAACGGAAATCTTCCCCGCTGTGACCCACGCGGTGAGGGGAGGGGGCACAGCGAACATCTTGCCTGGGTGTGTGTGTGTGTGTGGGGGGGGCGATTAGGTTCTCCCTGCATGTTAACCCGAAAACCGCCGCCCCCCCTAACTTTTCAATTGCTAACCTGTTTGTTTTAAATTGCCAGCCCATGGGATGTTTGTTATGGGAAATGAGGGGGTTGCTGTTTGAAAACATTCCCGCCTGTTGTGAAGCTTAAAGAAGCCTATAGAGTGTCTTACCATGGCTGTCTGCAAGCCGAATTCTGTTGCCCGCCGGACCTGCTTGTGTGATCTCTCACAGCAAACCGGCAGACCCTCAATATAAGAGGCCCAGTGCAACCTTGGACAAAATGCACATGTGATATGTAATGTTTTGTTCAAACAAAATGTGTCTTTTACATTTGTCTCCCGTTTGCTTCCTCCCACAGCTGCAAATGTTTCAACGCCACCCCTTTCATCACCATCCCAGAGGCTAGCAAAGATTAGAAGTAAAAAGAAAAGGAGTCGAGACGAGATGTTCTCAGAACTCATGGAATCCTCCCACTCTGAGGCTGCCCAGCAGAATGCGTGGAGGCAGACACTGTCTGAGTCCAGGAAGGCAGAATTTGATCGCGCGGACAAGTGGCGTGCTGAGGACAATGACTGGCGGGCTGAAGAGAGACAGCGGCGGGATGAAGAGAGTAGGTGGCGTCAGCGTGCAGAGAGAAGGCAGGATGCAATTCTGAGGCTACTGGAGGATCAAACGGAAATCCTCCGGCTTATGGCTGAGGACAGGCGTAGGGTTCAGGAAAGGCTGCCTGAGCCCAGACCGCCGCTACAGCCCCTGTGTAACCAACAGCCCTCCTTCCCGAGTCCCATAACCTCATCCCCGAGACGCCCAAGAACGCGTTTGGGTGGCCTCCGTGCTCCCAGCCACTCAAGCCAAGAGAACAGTCCAAGCAAGAAAGGGCTGGCATTCAATAAGTTTTAAAGTGCTGTGTGTCCTTGTCCTTCCCTCATCTCCTCCTCCACCACCCATCCTGGTGCTTCCCTTCCTCCACCACCTATCCCGGGAGACAGTGTCAGTTACCACCATAGTCCCCCCTCTGTGTTTTACGAATTAATAAAGAATGCATGATTTTTAAGCAACAATTACTTTATTTCCTCTGCAAGCGGTGATCGAGGGGGGGAGGGCAGGGCGGTTTGGGTAAAGGGAAGTAGAGCGAATGAAGGGGCGGGGCTTTTCATTAGTGGGGAAAAACAGAACTTTCACACAGCATCCTGGCCATTCATGAAACTGGTTTTCAAAGCTTCCCTGATGCGCAACGCACCCTGCTGTACTCTTGTAATAGCCCTGGTGTCTGGCTGCGCATAACCAGCGGCCAGGCGATTTGCCTCAACCTCCCACCCCGCCATAAACGTCTCCCCCTTACTCTCACAGATATTGTGGAGCGCACAGCAAGCAGTAATAATAATGGGAACATTGGTTTCGCTGAGATCTAACCTAGTTAATAAACTTCGCCATCTCGCTTTTAAACGGCCAAATGCACACTCCACCACCATTCTGCACTTGCTCAGCCTATAGTTGAAAAGGTCCTGACTACTGTCCAGGCTACCTGTGTATGGCTTCATGAGCCATGGCATTAAGGGGTAGGCTGGGTCCCCAAGGATAACTATGGGCATCTCAACATCCCCAACGGTTATTTTCTGGTCTGGGAAGAAAGTCCCTTGGTGCAGCAGCTGAAACAGACCAGAGTTCCTGAAGATGCGAGCGTCATGTACCTTTCCCGGCCATCCCACGTTGATGTTGGTGAAACGCCCCTTGTGATCCACCAGTGCTTGCAGCACTATTGAAAAGTAACCCTTTCGGTTTATGTACTCGCTGGCTTGGTGGTCCGGTGCCAAGATAGGGATATGGGTTCCGTCTATCGCCCCTCCACAGTTCGGAAACCCCATTGCTGCAAAGCCATCCAGTATGAGCTGCACATTTCCCAGACTCACAACCCTTGGTACAAGCAGCTTGGTGATTGCCCTGGCTACTTGCATGACAACAGCCCCCACTGTAGATTTTCCCACTCCGAATTGATTCGCGACTGACCGGTAGCTGTCTGGCATTGCAAGCTTCCACAGGGCTATCGCCAGTCGCTTCTCTACTGTGAGGGCTGCTCTCATCTTGGTGTTCTGGCGCTTCAGGGCAGGGGAAAGCAACTCACAAAGTTCCATGAAAGTGCCCTTACGCATGCGAAAGTTTCGCAGCCACTGGGATTCATCCCAGACCTGCAGCACTATGTGGTCCCACCAGTCTGTGCTTGTTTCCCGGGCCCAGAATCGGCGTTCCACTGTATCAACGAGCCCCATTACCACCATGACGTCCACCTTGCGCGGGGGCCTTTTTTGAGAGAGGTCTGTCTCCATGTCCTCATCACTCTCCTCAGGCTGATGCTGTCCCGTCCTCACCTCCTGTTGCTCTAGCAGCTCCCGGTTCTCGGTCTCCATATACTGCTGGACAATGCGCGTGGTGTTCATAACGGCCATAACAGTTGCGGTGATCTGATCGTGCTCCATGCTTCCCCTGGTACGCTGTTTGCAGGACAGCAGAGTGGGAGCAGAAGCGGCGGGTGGATAACAATGGTGGCAGCAATATGGTGCCCGCACGAAAAAAGGCGTGAAAGGATTTTTCGCTCCCCCCTCAGGTGCTTTCACGGAGGGAGGGGGGAGAAAGGGTTAGGCTCATTTCCTTCTAGCTGCAGATAGTACAATATGCCGTGAGCAGGGGTTAGGCGCCTTTCCTTCCAGCTGCAGATGGTACAATAAGCTCTCCTGACCCCCTCAAGGATTGAACTCGCAACCCCGGGTTTAGCGGGTCAACGCTCATACCGCTGAGCTATCCCTCTGCCCGTGTTCCAGGCAGTGCTGGATCTCCCTTAAAGAAAACGTAAAAAAGCGCCCCCGGCCAGCCACACCAAAGGCTGCCGGCCAGGAGCACTGTAATGTCAAGCATATTGTACGATCTGCAGCTAGAAGGCAAGGAGCTTCTCCTATATGGTCCCGCGACCACAACCATTTATGGCATATTGCACAATCTGCAGCTAGAAGGCAAGGAGCTTATGCTGTGCAGTCCCGCGACTACCAGCCTCAGGCGGAATGGCCCCCTCAAGGATTGAACTCGCAACCCCGGATTTAGCGGGCCAACGCTCAGAACGCTGAGCTATCCCTCTGCCCGTATTATACCGTGACTGAATCTCCACTAGACCTAATGTGAAGGCGTACGCTGGAGATGTACGGTAATTGTGAGCTGAGCAGCTTTCCGTAGCAAACATGGAAAGCACGCAGACAAGGCGCGAAAAAGGTTGCTTTCAAGGAGGGAGGGAGGGACGTTTGATGGCCTGATGACATGTACCCAGAACCACCAGCGACATTTTTTTCTGCCCCATCAGGCTTTGGGATCGCAACCCAGAATTCCAATGGGCGGCGGAGACTGCGGGAACTGTGGGATAGCTACCCGCAATGCAATGCTTCGAAGGTCGATGCTACTCTCGCTACTGTGGACATAGACAATCGACCTCATGGTCTTAACGCTCTTTAGTGGGGACACACACAATCGATTCCATTAATTCGGGTTTTAATATATCGACTTCTATAATTTCGACCTAATTCTGTAGTGTAGACGTACCCTTAAACTTAAAAATAACAGTTTCACAAACCTACACTGAAGGTTTGCCCCAGTGCAGTGACACGGGAAGCTGAACTCCACAGCACTGGCTGAAATGTATCAAACCAAAAGTTTTTACACCCCAAAATGGCCTTTCTTCCTAAAACAAAATTTTCGGTGATTTTTTCCACGCTATTTCATTTTTTGCCTAAAAAATGTATCCAAACATCTCCTGTACTGACTAAAAAACCAAGGCTTGGGGAAAGAAAAATTTGGAAAAAATGTCGACAGTTCAGAAACAAATGAAAAAAATGGCTCCATTTTGAATCCAGGGAAACAGAAATAACTTTGAAATTAAAAAAAAAAAAAATTGGGATTTTTACCCCCATTTTTTCTCCAGCTCTTTGAAAGTCAGAATCTCCTATTATCATTCCCTGAGCCAATTAGTGCCCTGTTCATTTCCTTTCAAATGATAACCTAAAGGGGTGTCTCATGGCATGCAGCAGAGGACGGAGAAGTAGTGGGTGCAACACAGAAGATGCTACTGTAGAAGTTAAACATTCATCAAACAACAGTTAACTTGCTGAGCACACACCCCTTAAAGCAGGCCTGCCCAACATGCGGCCCGCGTGGTCTCACTGTGTGGCCCGCGGGGGGTGGGGTGAATAGGTGGGCTCACTGTGTGGCCCAAAATCTGGGACTGTGTCCGTTGGTCCTTTTTGCTGCTTGTCTCTGGGCTGGGGGTTGTCCCAATGCTGCAAAGAGGGTGTTCCCAAAGGAAGGTGCTTGCTTCTAACCCCCGAGGCTGTCAGTATGTCTGCTCTTCTCTAGTCAGCCCACTTGACAAGTTTGATTGTCCTTGGTCTGGTTCCCATCCCCTCTCCAAGGGTTGCAGCTGTCTGGAGGTGCCTGCCTTCCTCACCTTCCTCATTCACACCTCATTCATTCAACAGGGCAATTGAATACAAAGTGGGGGGAAGAAGATCTTATTCTACTTCTAGCAAAAAGACATTTTTCTTTTACCTTAATTATACTACCTTAGGGGCCCACTATAACATAATACCAAGGTTCAATACAAAGTCATATAAAAGTTATACAAAAATGCATAATGCAGAGATTTATCTACAACTGCATTGATTGACTGTTGTGTGCAGTAATATAGTGACCCCTCGGGGGGGTGAAGAGGGGTGTAATGGTGGGGCCGAGCGGGGAGGGGGCGGGTCCTATTTTACTGCTGTGATCTGGTCACCCTATGCGCGCTGTTTCTTTCCCCCTCTACAGGCTTCCACACCCCAGTGCTGGGGAAAGAGGGGTTGTTTCCGTGGGGCGGGCGGCGCTGGGGGGGAGGGGAGGGGAGGGGAGGGGAGGGGAGGGGGGGGGGGTGTTTCCGCGGGGCCAGTTGGGTTCAGCCCTCAGTTGATTTCTTTGGAGTAATATGGCCCTTGCCACTTTATGAGTTGTTCAGGCCTGCTTTAAAGGCAAGTGCTTTCCAGACGTCTCCATGAGGTGCCTAAATGTTTGATTTTATGGTAGATTTTTGGCTTCTCTTTTCTCCACTGGCCACAAGACAGTAACAAAATCAGCATCTGTGCTATGTGTAACGATACCTTCAATTTTACCCTAAACATTTCAGATGACTTTAGACAGCAGTAGGCTAGACTTGCCACCATATTATAATCCCCAGGCCAAATTCAGACCTAGAGTTGCATCTGCTTACTTCAGCTCAAAGTTTGGACCTACAAGCTAATTTTCTTCTATGAATCAGTTTAATGTTACCTTGATTTCCTTCGTGAATTGGGGTAGTTTGGTGAACCTGAAAAGAAAACAGACAACACTAGAATGGAATACGCAGGCTGGCAACATATCCCAACACCAAGCTACAGCACAGATGGCAGACTCAGCTGAGCTGCAAGGAATGCATTGGAGGGGCTCCCAAATGACCAAAACAACATAAAAATAAACATTCATGTGCTACAATCAAAGGGGAAAGGCCCACACTCTTCCTAAAAGCAGGGCCTCATTCAGGGGCGGCGCCAGCTTTTTTGCTGCCCTAGGCGGCAGCGGGAGAGGCTGCTGCCGAAATGCCGCCGAGGTCCCCGGTGGCCGAAGAAGCTGCCGCCGAAGTGCCGTCGGAGTCCTCAGCGGCAGCTTCTTCGCCTGCCGGGGATCTCGGCGGCACCCTTTCCCGCCGGCGGCCACTGAGTGACCTGAGATGCCACCCCGCAAATCCTGGTGCCCTAGGCGACCGCCTAGGGTCGCCTAATGGTAGCACCGGCCCTGACCTCATTGCTGACTCCCAAACAGTGCCAATTCCAGGATAAAGTTATATTCTACTCTGTGGAAGGTCTGCAGAATTGGAGCTCTATTTGTAAATCACAAAGACTGGACAAGTGAATATTCTGAGATACTCAGGCTAAGTCCTGCTACTTGCTGATAGGAGCTGGCGCTCAAATCCTATAGTGATGGACAGTAACATAAAACAAGATAAGATGGTTGGACACCTGGCTTGGACAGCTCTAAGTCCACAAGCAAGACTCATTTGATCACTGGCCAGTTCCAGCAGGACGGTCAGTCTGGTGCACTGAAGCCTGCGGTGGCAGAATAACCTTCTTCACACTGGACTTCAGGATACAAAATGCCACCAGAAGGGCGTGCTATAATTCTGGGCTACTGCAGAGAGAAAGAAAACCTGTCTATTTGTAAGATCTCACTAGGCAGAAGTGTGCATACCATGAAGGTCAATCATTCCACCGCTACTAAACATGTAGCAGCCTCTCTTAACTCCCTCAAAAATGGCTAATCTCAATGGGTTTCTGTAGAGAGGCAGTGTCCTCCCTCTGGATTTGAGAGCGAGGGACCACTACACTCCCCCTGGTGGGTGGAGTCGAACCTGCCCCGCCCCCTCACCGGAAGTACGGTGGGGGACAGGAAGTATAAAAGAAGGGCTCTGCAGCTCACTTGAGCGGGCGTTAGGAAAGGAGAAGGATGCCTCCACTTTGCTGTGGCACCTACGAGCTGAATCTATGCTCTGCAGCACCCTGCCCCTGGAGGAGGGTGTTCTTAAAGAGGAGTTGCCAGGACTGCCATCCACTGTGTACCCAGAGGATCCAGAGGACCTGTGGATTACAGAGGTATCAAAACCGAGGGAGGTAGTAAAAAGCCCAAGCAGCCGACGCCATCCGGCTAAGTTGTTGGCTGACTGACTCTAGGTCAGCGTGTTGCGGCTGGATCCCTGCTGACTCAGTGGCGGACCACTCCTCCACTCAAGCCTGCCGACAGCAATTCTGGGCCCCAGGGCAGAACAGTGAATGGGCTCCCTAGAAAGGGATGGCTGAGGTTTATGACACTACTTTTTATCCTATTGATAACACATTAGAACCCAACATACGTAAGTTGTTGTGTTGCTTGATGCAGTTAACTTTTTTCCCCAGTTACAGCATCAGTATTAAACAAATTGTGAGCATTTTGAGCAAATTATTTTGAACTATATATTTAAATTCAATAAATACATTATGGAATGAAACTGGAGAGAGTCCAGTGGAGGGCAACGAAAATAATGATTAGAGGTCTGGAGCACATGACTTATGAGGAGAGGCTGAGGGAACTGGGCTTATTTAGTCTGCAGAAGAGAAGAATGGGGAGGGGGGGGATTTGATAGCAGCCTTCAACTACCTGGTATGAAATTAATTCTTGATAGAATATGAAGGATCACATACAGTACATATGCTATGGAAGAGGAAGTTGAAATAAAACATACAACACAAATTTTCAATGCTAGGAAAAATATTGGACTTTATCTGATCTTGAGAGGAAAAGTCATTTGTATGCATGTGCTGAATGTGGGGCTTTGTATCTTTGAACAGAGACCAATCTTATTGATAGTGATATATTGAAGTGCCTGAAAACATCATAGGCAAAGATGCCTTCCTGAATATTGCTAAATATTTGTTAAGATACAAATATGTGATGTGACAATGGCATTCACTGAATTGTGTGTGTGTGTGTGTGTGTGTGTGCGCGCGCGCAGTGCTGCGCCTGCACCGGCTGGTGCTTCCACATGCCCACCCGGCTGCCTTCGCTGCTGCCAGTACCACTTTGTGCACGCCTAGGAGCCCTGTGGCACTCCCGGGCAATTTAAAAAGGCCCGCGGCTCCCGGCAGCCACCACCCCTACCACGGCAATGGCAAGGGGGCCCTGGGTCATTTAAAATTGCCTGGGCCCCTAGGCAATTGGCCCCTTTGCTCCCCCTGACGGTGGGCCTGCCGCCACTGTGAGTGCAGTGGACCCTGAGCTGGGATGCAGTGGAGTTGGGCGGGCCCACGTCCTCCTCCCCCTGCCATCCCACCCCTGGGGTGGCAGCCCCTCCACCCTAGGCCAGGAGGCCTGTGTAAGTCTACCGCCCATCATGCTAGGACACTAGACTGTGTGGGTGCTCACCCCTACCTGAGCCCCTAGACTGTGTGTTTGCTGGCTGCCTTAAGCCTACAAGCTGAGGCTAAAGCCTGCTCCCAGCTTGGCCCCGCCCCAAAGGGCAAGAGCCTGAACTCTTAATTGCTTTCCACCCCAGCCAAGAGGCTGCAGGCTAACTGCTCACTGCCTCGCCCCACCCAAGGGGGCAAGAGGACTAGACTGTTCCTGCTGGTTTACCCCTGCTAGCGGGCTACTAAACTACAGACTGCGTGTGACTTGACCCCGGCTGCGAGGCCCGAGCTCAAAAGTTATTGCGTAATACAGTGAGGTGGAATGGTCTCCCTCCCCACTTGAGAGCGATGGACCACTACAGTTTCCAACCTCGAGGACCATGGCCCAGTGAGCCAAGACAATGGGATTAGGAAAGGAGAACAAGTTGAGGGGAGAAGATTCGAAAGCCACATGCACAGAGTGTTATTTGTGAGTTATTCCAGGGGAAAAGGAAGAAGGATAGAGAATTTGCACACCGCATCCAAAAGCTTGTTACCTCGCTCCTCATTCGCATCATTGCCCCATGGGCCCTCTCGCACCGAATCCTCTTCCGCATCCGTGCAGGCCCTTCGTACCCATCGAGACCCCACCGTGGGGCTGACAGCCCCGATATGGCTCCCCATGGGCCCCCTCTGGTGAACAGCTGCTCCTCCAGTGTGGCCCAGTCTTTCGCCGCTTTGCTGTAACCACACTGCAGCATCTGTAGGAAAGAATCATCCGCATCACTCCATCACGCTCCACTTTCCCAGACCACCCGCAGCGCTTCTATCTCTGCAATCTCAATGGATCTAATGACCCTGATGGGATGGAACTCTCCATGGAAACCCCAGACACGGCAGGAAGGAGTGCTGCCAATCCAGCAGGTAGTGATCCTCACTGAACTCTACGTGATCAAGTCTAAATATTGGAACTCTTGGAACCACATGGAACCATCTACATTTTCACTGAATAGCAGCACTCAACCAGATATATTTAACCCACCATTACACAAAGTCACCAGGTAAAATAGGAGACACAAAACTATTTTGCAATAAAGTATTAAATAACATGAAATAACAGATATTGACATTGTCTGAGATGAACATTAAAGTTTATGCACCTGTGCTTGTCCTGCATCTCCAGCGACGGCAAAGGTTGATGTTCACCAAAACACAGGCAGTATCCATACCATTACAAACATTCTGAATGTCTCATCAGAAATAGCTGGGAATCTCTCCATTGTGGCCTGAATTGAAGTATACCTGGATTGGGTTTGTTTTAAACTACCATTCTGAAGGGAAGATGAGTTTAGAATTCCAGGGCATAAAGCGCTTACTGAGCTCTGATGAGCCAATTGGGAAGCAAAGAATTGCACGTGGGATTTAACTGGCTGTAAAGCTGAGTTCCATGAAAACTATGATTGACAGCTGAAGAGCCAATTAGGAAACACAGCCAAATTCTCACTCACATTTGCACCGATGTAAATCTGGAGTAGTCTTTAAATTACTCCAGTGGAAATCAGGAGTAGCTGAGGACTGACCTGGGGATGTGCAATCTGATCGGTGATTGATGCTACTCCACAGTACTGTTATTCACACAGTAGGTAAACAGAAAATTACTGACTCATCACATGACTGTTTTCAGCCAGTCATGAGCCAGAATTTTTCACCACACACTCTGCAGGCTGTATATACAGAAGGGACATCTCACCTCTGACAAAACATTGCATTGCCAGGGCAGTCTGAGAAGTTAAAAAATGTCATCTTCATGATAGAAACAAACTATGAGATCTTCAATCCCTTACCTGTACATGATCTTTGTACAAAGATGCGTATAGCTCCTGCCCACTCCTTCTGTACTTTTCCATACACGACACAAAGCCCTGGAGGAAACACCAGAAGACATTGCAATGCTCAGTAACAGGTACTGTATGCACAGGTTTGGTGGTGGGTCAGAAGCAGAAGTTTTATGAGTGTAGACCAAGTGGGTTTGGGGAACTCTCCAGAAAGCAGAATGATGAGGTGATGACAGGAGTTCTTTTGTTTACAGCCCATGAGAGCAGAGCAATGAAAGGACCCCTGAGAGGAAGCCCAATATATCCATGAACTCAACACATGTGTTGGCACTGGAATTATTTAGAAGAAGAAAGTAGAGCAAATAAGGCAACATTTATACACAAACCAGTATTCAGACTTCCTTTGTTTAAATGGGTAATATAACAGCACAGGAATAGTGCAAGATTAGAAATATTTTTTCTATTCCTGCAGCACCGAGAAACCCCAGCTGAGGTTAAGGCCCCAACGTGCTAGGCGCTGTACATCCACCCAGTAAGAGACAGTTTCTGACCCAAACAGTTTAGAGTCTAAATAGATGGGACAGACAAGGGAAGGATTATTATCCCCACTTTAGAGATGGCCAATTGAAAGTTTAAGAACAATAGTTGGAAAAGTGCCTAAGTGACTTAGGAGCCTCAATCTATTATCAAAAGTGATTTAGGCAAGTAGGAGCCCAAGTCTCACTGATAGTCAATAGGACTCAGACTCCAAAATCACTTCTGAATATGGGACTTGGACTCCTAAGTCACTTAGTTGCTTTTGAAAATTTAACTCTAGTGGTGTGTCTACACTGCTCTGGAAAGCAGCAGTCAGGCTCTGACCCACCCCCCAAGCAGGGTCTTCGGAGGTGGGTCCTGAGTGCTCCCTGGCCTGAGTCAAACTGATTGGTGTGTGGATGGAAATGGGGCTTGGGCTCAAACCTGAGTTAGAGCAGGGTAGACATATCCTAAGTGACTTTCCCGAGGTCGCATAGGAAGTGTGTGGCAGATCAGGGAATGGAACCACAGCTGCTGTGTCTCACTCCAGCACTACACCCACAAGGCCAGCCTCTCTTCCCACAGGCAGGAGGGTTTGGTCTTGTCCACCACAACAATTAATCTACCACCACCTGTCTATTTCATTGACATTTTTATCTGAATGAGTCTCTCAAACTCAGCAGCTCTGTGCTAGTCCAAGGAAAGTACAGCCGGCAGGTTAGGAGACATGGGTTGGGCTCACAACTCAGCCAATAGCTTGCTGTGTGAGCTTGAGCCCGTGCTTATGCACCTGCCTGTCCCTCCGTTTCCCCATCTTTGAAATGGTGACAAGGCTCCGGAGCTCGCAGGGAGTTGTGAGGCTTCTCAGGGGTAGGGGGTTGGAGAAACATACTGGGCCAGATTCTGGGCTCACTTGCACCAGTGTAAATCATAGATCCATAGATTTTGAGGCCAAAAGGGACCATGTGATCGTCTGTGTAACACGGGCCACCGAATTTCATCCAGCAATTCCTGTTTGAGTTAAAACTTCACTTTTAGGGAGATCTCCAATCAGGAGTGACACCACCCAATGCCATGCAGCTATGCAGGAGGAAAACTGGTGTCATGTGAGAGCAGAATCAGGCCTAAAGTATTCATCATTATTATTAGAGCCTCTCAAAGTTTTGCATGAAACTCAAAGCAAATCCAAACTTTCCGCTTTGAAATGGCAGGTTTAGTCTTTTGGCTGCCTCTGAACTTCTGGGTCCCAGAAGGCTGTGACATGAAAATGCTGCTTCCATGATATTTCTAGCCTGCTGAGAAGCATGTGGGGTTTCATGAGGGAGCAGGCTGAGGAGGTGAAGCAGTGAGGAATCGATGGTGCTGCGGAGTTACCTGCCCATTCATGCTAGAGGGCCGGGCTGAGTGCTGTGACTTGTGAGTTCGCTCCTTTTCCCACTCAAATGCTAAGCATGTGGGCAAATGCTCCTACGTGGCCTCAGGCAGGGTAACTCTTGGGGGGGTGGGGAAGGGAATGTAGTACCACAGACCCTCCCCACTTCTATGCACGCGCGCACACACACACACACACACACACACACACACACACACACACACACGATTCTCCTGAGGGAGACATAAAACCTTTGTTTGAAAATGGTCATGGCCGCCCCCTGCTCTCACTACTATACGCCACCACCTGCCTTTTGAAGACAGATACTCACTTGCTTTAACACCTTCCATGCTGCAAGCTCTTTGGGGCAGGGACAGTCTTTTTGTTTTGTTTTTGTACAGCGCCTGGCACCATGATGTCCTGGTCCATGACTGGGACTCCTAGGTACTACCGCAGTACAAATCCTAAATAATAATATGGGCACCTGCGTATACAACAGGTGCCCCAATGTGGCAGTTGCATGCACACGGAATAGACACGCTGTTACTTGTAGATGGTATTAAGCAGACGAAGTACTTTTGCCCCTCTTAGCAATTATACATGGCAACTTGTAGCCAGGAGATGGCTAGACAAGGAGGCCGGGGTTTGCTGAACACCAGATGAAGTTCCAGGGAGTATCGCTGGCAGTGATTTCATTGACAGATTGCTGGGGCCATCTGGAAAAGATCTCAGAAGTGCAGGGCAAAGTGAGGAGAGCACTCAAATATATTGCCCACAGGAGAAGACAATCCTCTGGCAAAGTGGAAGAGAAGAGGGAAATACCCTGCTGCCGGGAAGGCACTGAATGCACAGACTGTACAGGGGGCGCTAGGGAGTGCTCCTTTCAGCCATCTCCTACAACTACACCACTGACTGCACAAAGCACCGCTATCCCACAAAGACCTCCGTCCCACCAGAAACCAGACACAGTGCTCTTCCAGGGGTCAGGGAGGTCAGATTGCTCTGAGCCCAGGCACTGAGCTGAGCTGAACCAGCCCTTCTCAACCCAAAGCCATGGATCCGATGGGTAACCTTTAAATGCATGGACTCCGTGCCACGCGGACAGCGATTCCTCAACGCAAACTGCCTAGCTGCTGCTGGTGCTGTGCTATAATTGAGTTAACACACAAGGTCTATGTGGTGCCGATTGCTGCTGGCAGAGAACCAGCTCCGTCCCCCTGCTGCGAAGTCCCATTTAGTGGTGTTTCCCCGCAGGAAGCTCCTGTTTTACACTGATGGAAGCTATTACATTTTGTTTGTGTGAAGCATCATTAAACCTGTAATCACAGTTGCGGCCTCACAAAACTAGTCCATAAATTCATATAAACCTCCCATAAAGACTGACCTAGACAGCAATCGCTTTCCCACGCTGGGCCCAGGGCAAAAGGGGAGCTCAGCTTTCAGCTTTACAGAAATATGGTAAAAACCACACAGCTCAGACAAGAACTTCCTTTATGTGCCAGCAACGGTCAGAGACCCCCTGGAGTTCTGAAAGGCCAGGGCAGGTCAGCGATCCAGCAGCAGCCATGTCAAAGTAGTCCACGTTGGGCCTTTCAGCTATGGTCCATCGCTCTCAGAGGTCTGATCCAGGACTTCCTCTGACTTTCCTGGGCTCTGGATGAGGCTCCAGCCCCGCAGGGTTTATGCTTTGGAGCTGGCAGGGCTTAGGTATCTTTAGAGCTGATTCCGAGGGAAGAAGGGTTCCTCTAGCAACCACTTGTGGTCAGCTGGGGACTGGTATTGAAGCTGTATCCAACCATCCTCAACTAGAACCACCTATCCTGGAGCATACCCCAAGGATCACCACCACGAGACAAGCATGTGGTCACAAAATTAGAAGAATGGTAAAAAAAAACTATGAGGTTAATGGGAGAGAAAAATTAATGCATCAGAGATGTACTCAGCAAAAGAGAGGGCAAATCCTAGGCACTACGATAATATAAGTAATAATATTAAACAGATATCTAGATATCAGATTACCATTTCTCCAATACTCTGACCAAAACCCATTAATTACATCTGACCATGTTTTAGGAATATTAATAACTATACCAGGCTTGCTGTTGTCTGCTATTGAGTAAAGACAGAATGGTTTTTCAGTTTAAAAAAATCCCCAGAAACAATGTGTCCTAAACGGGATAAGGAGGTTTATCTTTTAACATAACACCCTGCCCAGTGGATAAACACAATGGTGTTGTTGCATCATATCTGGCTAAAACTAGAAGTGATACTTTTGTTTTTGTCACTGTTAATATTGCATTGCCAGTATTTGGATGGTAATAGTTTAAGATAGGGCTGTCACATGCATGGGTTGATACAGGACTCACTGGGTCAGTCTCTAACCTGTGTTATGCAGGAGGTCAGACTAGATGATCATGGCAGTCCCTTATGCCCTTAACATGAAGCAAGGGGCAATGGTCTCAAGTTACAATGGGGGAGGTTTAGGTTGGATATTAGGAAACGCTATTTCACTAGGAGGGCGGTGAAGCACTGGAAATGGTTACTTAGGGAGGTGGTGAAATCTCCAGCCTTAGAGGTTTTTAAGGCCCGGCTTGACAAGGAGGTCTCTTCCAACCCTAATCTTCTATGATTCTATGAGTACATCACCCTCCTACAAGTCCCACTTAGGGCTTCTCTACATCAACATTTAGTTCATGGCAAACTGGGGTGTGAATCTACCCTGTACTAGTGCACTTTGATCTAGCCCTCTTTGCAACAGGATTAGATGAAGGCACATTAACAAACTGTTAATGCACATCAGCAGAGTCCACCTGGATGGTCAGTGTGTGGCAGGCTAATGCAGGGTAGATGCCCACCACAGCTTGCTGAAAACTAAATATTCGTATTGACAAGCCATTAGACGCCTTCTCCCCGTCACTTACATCACAAGTAGATTCAGGTTATTTTGCTGCTCCCAAGTCCCCTGCCAATTTTTGTGGTTTTACAGTACAATTGGGTTTACAATGATATTTTCCTATTTAAAAAAAAAATGTTTCCCTTCCCCCTTTTGATGTGCAAAAGACCCATGCAAACAACAGGGGAAAGTGACTAATGCTGAGGAAAGGGGAAATGGACAGAACACAAAGAACTGGCAAATGCACAACATAAGCAAACTGAAAGAACAGAGACCCATTTCTCTTAATCTCTGTCAGTGAGAGGAATGGGAGGTACTACTTGTAATAAATGCTCAGTGAGAAGTGTGACTATTAAGTTATCAATTTCCTGCTGTGCTGAGCTCTGGAAAGTTTTATATCAGATTTTTGTATCTGACTTTTAAACACCACCATAATCCACAAAAATTCAGTCTTGCCATAACAAGCTTCCACTGCATGATACAGACACTGCATGGGCGACACACAGCTCTCTCCTAAAGAAACATGATATCAGTGCAGCTCTGCACTTTGGTGCTTTCTTTAGAGGAATTATAGGCCCAGAATACAATGATCCCTCTCACACACAGTATGCTCCAAAGCCAGTAGCTCAGGAGAGGGGGGTTACTACCTAGGAGAAGTGCCAAATTGAGAGCCCAAGTGGCTAAGATCCTCTGTCTGGGCTAATTCTGCATTGGTGTTGAGTGCTCTGGCCGGGGAGCCCGATCCAGCAATGCACACCTTTGCAGATGAGCAGTCTCATTGAAGTTGATGAGACTACTCACGTGCTTAAAGTGAGGCATGTGACTAAGTGCTTTGTTGAATCAGAGCCTCCAACTGCTGATATGTGTCTGCAACTTTAATTCTTTTTTTTTTTTTTTTGGTAGGGGAATTTATAAAGCAGCTTTCAAGCCACAGCACTTACATACATACAGCAAAAATAATACCTACCTCTTACATAGCACTTTTTATCAGTGCATCTCAAAGCACTTTACAACAGAGGTCACCTCCATTTAACGGATGGGGAAACTGAGGCACAAGAAGGTGACATGACTTGCCCACAGTCACCCAGCAGGCCAGTGACAGAGACAGGAATAGAATCCATCTCTCTTGAGTCCCAATCTAGTGCTATATCGCTAGGCCCATTTCCCTCAGGCAGCAGAACGATCTCTAGGGTAGAATGCAGCAACTAGCCAGAACATTTAACCACAGTGCTGGAGGGAGTTGTTTTAGTCAACGTTCCAGGAAAACCCTTGCTTTTATTAAAAGTAGGATGGGAGATTTAATGTCCTCAAAGAGTAGAGAGGACTTTGGTCATTTGAAAGAGGTCTCATGTCTCAACTCATCTACCAGGTAAGCAAAAGAGCTGGTGGAATTTTTGTTTTCCTGTGGAAAATTTCAGCACAAGAAAAAGAAATGTTAATTTTTGTCAAATTTCAGCAGAAAATGTTGACTTTTCATTTGGTTTCTAGCAACCGTGCATCAAAAACGTCCAGCCAAAAACTGAAAAAAGTGTCCAAAACTGCCAAAATCCCAGTTTCCAGTCAAAATGTTTCAGTGTGAGGCGTTTTGGTCCTCCCCACCCCAAAAAAAAAAAAAAGAGGTCAAACCCCCAATTTTCCATCCAAAGAAAAAAAAGAGTTTCAGCAGATTTTAGCCAGCTTTAGTAAAGAGCTGTTAAGATTAAGTTAAACTAGCCACCCTTGGAACTGATTTGCCCATCCATAACTCGGGAGGGGAGACCAAGGCAGCTTTAACTTGAGAAAGACAAGGTAGGTGAGATAATATCTTTTATTAGACTGACTTTTGTTTGTGAAACTGACAAGCTTTCAATCTCCTAACATCACCTCCCCCACCTTGTCTCCGTCATATTCTGATGTAAGTGGATTTACTAAAACTCAGTGGGAGTGTTTTGATTGTTAGCTCCCAGTACCAACAGGGGGAGGGTCAATGGGAAATCAGGACCCCAGACTGACAGTCCCCCGGGGCAATGGGGAGAGGCCAAATCTAGGTCAGCCTGATTGACAAGGCAGGCAGGCGAATCAAGGAGTCAGGAGACCAGGGTGGGTCCTGTCCTCCGTGTGAGCTGGAATTGCCTGGGTCAGACAGAGTGGGGCCGAGCTAAGGAGAGGGCAGGAGCCCAAGCTGAGCTGGGGAGCAGAGCTGGGCCTGATCCAGAGGGGCCAGAAAAGCAGCCCAGAGAGAGCAGACCCTGTACGCGGAGCAGAGCTGCAGCCGTAAAGCCAGAGACACAGCCCAGGGGGGAGCAGACCTGCCCTGGGGGGAGAAGCTGTAACAACCAGAGCCAGAGGGCCCAGGGCAGCAGCCCAGGCAGCTGGAGGCAGAGCAGCAGCAGCAGCTGTGCTGAGGCAGAGGAGCTGGAGCTGAGGCAGAGGGTGGAGCTGGGGCTGGAGCAGTCCGGAGCCGGGTGCGGGGAGCAGCTGGGAACAGCGAGGGGGGACCCTGGGCAGTGGGCCCAGCACAGGGAGACGCCTCAGCCAAGAGGCTCTGCAGGCCAGACTTGGAGGGGGATCTAAACCCCGACATGGCGGGGGCGACGCTGGGAAGAAGGGTCCTGCCACCCAGAGCCTGTGAGCGTGTGGCCACCGCCGGAGCAAGTGTCCGAGCCACAGTGTCCCTGCAGCACGGCCAGGGCCTGAGAAGGAGGCCTGGGACCTACAAGGATCAGACTGTGAACTGCCCTGACATTGCAGAGACACTGTTTGTGATGTTCCCTGCCACAGAGCGGGGTGATGTGTTTCCTTTAACCTTTCCCATTTTTCCTTATCCTTTTTGAATTAATTGTTGATTAAATAACTTGTATTTGCTTTAAATTGTATGCAATGATCAGTGGGTCAGGGAAGTGTCCAGTGCAGAGAGAGCACCCCGGAGTGGGGACACCCTAGCCCCTGTTCTAGGTAACCACAGCAAGGTTGGGAGTCGAGCCCCCCAGGAATCCTGGGCCCAGCCTTGTTGGGGTTACGAGGACTCTGCCAGACAGAGTGAAAGGGGGGTCCTCGAGGGCAGGGAGGCCTCTGGGTAAAGGAAGTGGGAGCGAGGACTCAGATCCTTTTGCTAGCCCACTTCACCGGGGTAGTGCAGAAACCAGGAAAGTTCCCCACAATAGCGGGACCATTCCCCCGCGAACACTGGGACCAATCTGGCTACAACAACACTGCAGATAACAATCGAAGATATTGTATGTAACTTGAACATTGCTATGCCCTATGCTATTCTAATAGGGCTGATTTGACAGATGTCACATTTCATATTGCTGGAAGGATCATTTCTCGTTTGGCTTGTCTTTTTTTTGCATGTGAAAGTTTCCCAATCAAACCATAGATATCTAAGTAATGCTTAGATTTTAAAGAGGACGTGCTTAAATTGGATGGAAAATTCCTGTCCAGTTCTAGGTGAAATGTTTACGTAAACAGTATGGCAACCAACCGTAGTAGTTTGCACATGGATGTATGATTTTAATATGGAGGTGTGGATACCACGTCCTATTCTATTCTGTTTGTGTTTGCATACCATCCTGATCACACGACCTGAGTGCCTTCCAGAACTGCATGAAGTTACACGCTGGTGATTACTGAACTGATTCTCTCTTCGCTTACATGGGTTTTATCCCTGTGCAACTCTGCTGACTTCAAGGGAGTTATTCCTGATTTACATGAGTGGGAAAGAGAGTAGACTCAGGCCTTCTCCATGCTTTATGATGGTACAGTCACGTGTTTTATGTTGGGGGGTGGGGGGAAATAAAGATGATCCTAGGTGTAGACTTCACAGCCCACCAACTCTCTCTCCACACCCTGATTTGAATAGCACTTCCCAGGGAAAGCAACACAGATCTGAATTGGAGAAATAATGGCAAAGAGTATTCCGGCCTTTGATCAGCAGGATTGAAGAGGTGAGTACAGATTGCATCACAGGAGAGAATGATTCCAAAGATACAGGCAAGGGCAGATCTATTGGAAATCATGGAAACTTGGGTGTGACCATGGCAGAATTACTCCCATGATTAACGGGCATCCCTGGAGTATCACTGAAGTTGATGGGACTATGCATATGAGTAAGGAGCATTCACATGACTACATTGCAGGATCATGACCAATGTATTGATTGTTCTGATGGGTCAGGAATCAGTATATGGAAGTATGTAATGCTATTATACTTACAGGAAGGGTTGGTGTCTAGAAATGGATTGGCTTTTAAACATGTGCATCAACTTATTTTACTGGGGTGTGTTCTGTTGTTCTATTTGGACTGGGTGATAGACAGGTTTATGGGTGGAAAGGCAACCACTGTAGGCAGAGTGATGGCTAGAGCTGAGGTAGCATAAGCATTTCCATTCTAGGGCCCCTGATTCAGGAAAGCACTGAAAGTGTGAACTTAGACTCACTCATTTCAATGTTAAGGGCTTTAGTGCTTTCCTGATTTGATTCCCAACAGACCATTTTCAGTTATTCATCATCTTAATCTTTTACTTATAGGCTGAAATCCAGCACATTTGGTTTCAGTCTGGAAGTTTTGTGTTTTAAAAGTGTGAGGAGAAACTTTTCAGCCATTTTTCAGAATGAAATAAGGAAAAAGGCACTCTCCCCACCCCCCACCCCCGGCCATTATAAAAACTTGGATTTTTCTAAACAGCTTTAGCTTGGTCCCTTTATCACAGGGATGTCTTCCACTGGTCTGGGAAACTGTTGTGCTTTTTCAAAGTTAAAAGAGTTTAAAAAGACACTTTGGGCATATGCACTGATTTTTGTAACACATGCAACACGTGTGCTTTCAATGTTTGACAGTCTCTGTGCCTGCTTCAGGGACTATTATCATAATGATCATTTATTACTTGTATTTCTGTAGCCCCTAGAAGCCAGTCATGAACCAAGAACCCCACTATGCGAGGCACTGTACAGACACAGAACAAAAAGTCCATCCTGACATCAAAAAGTCCTTACAAGTAACAAATATACAAAACCCAGGACTGTATCATGGACAATTCACTTGCAAAAAAAAAGGGGGGGGGGGCTGAATTCCTCCATGGACAGCTCAACTGGCTCTATCAAGCAGTCTAACCCCAGTGAAGGACGGATAGTTTCCCCCATTTTACAGGCAGAGAAACCGAGGCACCAAGATTTGCCCCAAAGCAGATAGCAAATCAGTGGTAGCATGAGAAATAAATTGCAGAAGTCCTGACACCTGGTCCTTTGCTCTAACCAATAGGCCACACTTAAGTCTTGAGATCAGATTTCTTTTCTAGTGACTTGTTGGGACAGAGAAAGCCAGATGTTCAGTTCGTAGCAAAGGGCACATTCTATTATTCACCAGGTTACAAATGTCAAGTTAAAGGAAAGGATGATTTCTTTTAGCACAAAAAGAGAGTTGCCCTTTTTCACTAGCAGACACCCCCGTCACTGAGAGCTGTTGGCACGCTCTTATTAATCACAGCACTGTCATCACTGCATAGATTTGATTGTACATTACATAGCCAAAACACATTTAGCTTTTCAACAGACTGTAGCTCCAGAAGCTAAGTGCTGCATGTAAGCCTTGTGCCTCGACCCTCTAGGAGGCTAATGCATACTGCCAACTGCTCCTAAGGATCATGGACAGATTCCTGGCATCACCAGTTGGTTGGGGAATAGCAAACTTAATGAGAAAGAGCCCCAGATTTCAATTCACCATATACACAAGGGTGGTTTTGCAGAGGAAAAACCAGAAGTATGGTGTCTGTGTCTGACCTTACAGAACAGAACTCCATAGCATACTGCACAGCTAAATGCAGACAGCATGGAAGCAGCATTGACTTTATAGCAATAAAAAAATTACCTAGAAAATTAATACAGGTAGAAGTAGACTATCTTCTAGTAGGCAGAGAACAAGCCTGGGGAACAGGACACCTGGGTTCTCTAGTCCTGGCTCTGACAAGGACTTCTTGTGTGAATTTGGGCAAGTCGCTCAACCACCTTGTGCCTCAGTTTCTCCATCTTTAAAATGGGGATAATGACGCCGACCTCCCTTGGCGGGGGGGGGGGGGGGGGGCGGAGGAGAGTGAGTCTTTGGCATTGCTAACAATAAATATAACCAAGTCTCCTGCTTTCCCATATTTGTGCTTCCCACTAGATCCACCCTTGCTATTAAAAAGAGTAACTTTATACAAAATATTTCATATAAGCAGTGCTACCAATAGTTACACCACTTTCTAGTCAGGCTTTTATGTTGCAACTATCACCATGGTGTCTGAATGCAAAAACAATTCACTCTGGAACTTCTGGAGTTTTGCTAATTTAAATTCTCCACCTCACCACTCCATCAATGAGAAGCTGGCAGATTTCCAGCAGTTACCCTAGGGTCATGTCTGCACTGCTGGACCTATTCCCTGTCTAGTTTCTGGCCAGCTCATGCATGCAAAATACTTCCCACCACACATCTGCTTTCACTTCTGCTGGAACTGTGTCTAGATCTCTAGACACGCACATTTGAGTGGTCAGCATTTGCTGTTAAGCTTCCTCTTGCATGGAGAACGCTCCTGATCTCAATAAGGATCTGTTTTTATCTACACAAATATAAACTGTCTAATCATCACAGCTTTCTGCCATTTGGGTGTAAAACTTCTTGAGACACTGGCTCTGAATATTAGACTCAAACCCTGAAGCCCCTCTAAATCTGATCCAGATATACGCTGTTGTTTAAAAGGAAAATACTTCTGGAAAAAACCCCCAAAATATCCATTCAAGGAAATACTTTTTCACATGATGTGTGATTAAACTGCGGAACACACTGCCACAGGATGTCATTGAGGCCAAAAACTTAGTAAGATTCAAACAGAGATTGATCCCTATATGCAGCGACGCTGACTTCCGTCAGCGTCGGTGGGTGCTGACGCCGGGCCCCGCCCCCGAGGCCGGTGACGTCACGGGGCCCCCGCCCCCGAGGCTGGTGACGTCACGGGGCCCCCGCCCCCCGAGGCCGGTGATGTCACGGGGCCCCCGCCCCCAACGCCGGTGACGTCACGGGGCCCCGCCCCCGACGCCACCGCAACGTCGCCGGCGTCGGGGGCGGGGCCCCGGAACATCGCCCGGTGCTCCGGTAAGTTGGGCGCGAGCTCCGGGGATGGCAGGGAGTTGCGCACCCACCAATTTTTTTCCGTGGGTGCTCCAGCCCCGAAGCACCCACGAAGTCGGCGCCCCTGCCTATATGGAGAACAGGAATGTCCAGAGTTATCATAATTCGTGATGGTAAGATGTTAGAAGGGATACTAAACTTCCTGCGTGAGGAAGCAGCTCTCTATTAGAGATCTCTTAAAGCAGCTCTCTATTAGAGATCAGGATGAGACAATGTGTGTGTGAGAGGAATGGCGGGCAGGTTATCTCACATCAGCCGTTGCAGGGTTTTTGCACCATCCTTCGAAACATTTGGTTCTGGGCACTGTCAGAGACAGGATACTGGGATAGACAGACCTCAGGCTGATCCCATCTAACCACTCCTATGTGCTTATAAATGCTACCTTCACTACCAATTTGTCATAAAAATAGTTACTTTAAAAGGACATATAGATTCTTTATATTTAAGATAGTATGATATTGGTCCCATGTGATGATAGATACATAGACCGACCTCTATTAATTCACAATATGCATAGATCTTGTATTATTTCCCTTACATTCATTATATGAAGGTGATAACTGAACACAGTGACTTGCATATCTGTTTGTTTGAGAGGAACTAAAACCTTTTTTTTTTTTTCGTTTAAAATTTCTTTAACTTTCTCCAGCTTGCCACAGGCCACTGTAATTTAGCTGTGAGTCAATTATCAAACAAGACAATAATATTATAATGGGAATTGTTCAATATACATCATTAATAGCAAAGTGCCTGCTTTCATTGCAGGAGAAAAAAGTTATGTTGCTAGGAGCAGTTTTAAAATGAATATGAGATTCCACACTTCCCTTGTGCATTTAATGGCATGCTAATTTACATTTTAATTACTTCCTAAGAAATCAAAGCATTTGTTGACAGTAGAACATAATGTCAACTTCACGGTGCACTGTTGGTGGATGCTTAATGAACTTAATTAGATAATTAGTTATGTTAATTATCCTTCTATTACGAAGATAAAGATGTTACACAAATGATGCACTTTGCAAAGAAATTTCATAATTATATGTTTGCTTGTTTTAGCTTGGTTTGAAATAACTGAGAAAAGGCCAAACAGAGTGACTGATAAGAAAAATATTTGCTTTGAAGTGTTTTGGTTTCATCTATCCCCATCTTCAGTTCACATGCTTTGTAGGCTGCTATAATCAACAGGTTCCTTCTGCCTCTCAAATGTTCTTTAGAAATCAGCAGGTTCTCTATTTCAGTTCAAATCCCCTCCTCCCCCCATCTACCAGTATTTATCTCCCTGCTTGCGCACCTATATAGCTTACTGCTCAGACCAGGCAGGCTCTCTTTCTGCTGTGGTGTCTCCAACACTGTTCAGAAAGTGGGGTGCAAACAACAGCCTTGACTTCCAATCTAGAGAGGAGGAAGGACAGGCTTGTAGTTAAGACATCCCAACCCGGGATTCAGGATAGCTGGGTTCAAGGCCAGGTTCTGCCACTATGTAACCCTGGGAAAGCTCCAGGGTCTTTCTATGCCTCAGTTCCCCATCTGTGCAATGGAACTAATACTCCTCTGCCTAGCAGGGTGTTGTGAGACTGTGCCCTGTTCTACCCTCAGTCACACCCTGCCCTGCCACCACGGCTTGTGGGTTTAATGCAAGTGCTGATTACATTCTGTTGAACGCTAGGATCTAGCAGTCAGATTGAGGAGTGTTGGGTCATTGACCACACGGCCATGAAAGAGGTCTGAGGAGGGGCTGCACAGTCTGCTGGCTGCTCCCAGCATGATCGAGACGGGCTCCCCACTATGCTGCTTCTGCTCCACTTGCTGAGGTGACTTCAGTACTAGACTCCCCAAGAAGCAATAGTGTGCCTGGCCCCATACACAAGAGTCCAAGATGACTCCCTCTGTTCACCTCAAGCTCCCACAACGGCCGAGGCACAATCTGGCCCTCTCTACAGATGCAGTTTGGGTGCACTACGTGCATCTGCCAATGCAATTTTGCACCTTCCCATGTAAGAGACTAAAAGATGACCAAAAAGCTAGTCTGTTTCTGCTCTCACAGCATAAGTAGCCAGGGCTCATCTTAAGCTTTTTATTCCGTAGTTCAGCGTTTAAAATATTTATTTTCCCAGAGCCCCTCAAGGAATTTGTGCCTTGGAGAAAAAAAAAGAACACACACACTGAACTAGAAAAAGAATAAGGAACCCATTACAATTGTCTCTGGCTGCCCGTGCAGTTTGTTAAAGGGGCCAAACAAAATTAATCAGCCAACATTAACCCTAAAATCAAATATAAATATAACCCTAGTACTCCTTCCCCCAACAACAAAATTCTGTGCGAGCAGATGTGCTGAGGGTCAACAGACTGGCTGGCAGATCAGAACCCTGCGGGACCAGGCACGAGAGCCCTCAGGGCAGATAAGCTCTCATCCAACACTCCCCTCTGAGATGGCTCTGAAAGGCAGGAATGGAGCTAGACATGGGAAAATCCTCCCACCTCTGCCAGCTGACAGATCTCAAAGAATCGCATGGCTTGGCACAGCGCTCCTGTGGCTCCTGCCTGGTTATTCAGGCTTCCAAGTAGGAAAAATTGAACAATTACCAGACTGTGCTCCTCTCCCTCCTCCCACAAACACCATCAATTGGCTTTGCAAACTCTTCTTTAACCCTGAACACGTTCTGCAACAAATGCACAGGGGGGAGGGGCGGCTAGCGGACAGAGCTGGGGCATGATTGAGAGAGCCCACCCAGCCTTTAGGAGAGTTGCTTAGCCTCTCTGTCCATTAGAGTACCCACTGATGAACAGACGGGCAGTGGAAATGGGGGTTGGATTCATTGTTTGTAATGCACTTTGAGACCCTGGGGTGAAAGGTGCAGCAGGAATGGAGAGCCAGATCCTCAGATGGTGTAAATCAGATCAGATCAATGGATTAGGATTATTTTTGAACAACAATTTGAAAAAAAAAAAGTATTTGAAATGTATTTTTATTCACATCAAATACGGGTACTTCTCCACCTTCCATTAACTACATTCTGGGGAGCAGAGGAATGGATTTAATAACCCAACCAGAGCCCTTCCATCTCTGGTTTCTGTGAGGTAAATCCTGAGGTCCTCACTGAGTTTTTACTGACTCAGGGAAATTTCCCCTTGATTCCAACAGGACTCTTGCTCGATGAGGGTCCACGGGACTTAGCCCCGAGTAAAAAGAAACAGGAATTTTGTACTTGGCCCCAGGGGATGTTTGGGTTTTAAGGTTTTTTCCCCTACTATTTAACCAATGGTCCTACATTTTTTATCTTATCTTACCTTAGGGTTTCATCCCCCCCCCCCCCCACAGTATCTGAGTGGCTTCCGCATAAAACCAACGGGGCTCCATGGGCTCCCTGGCCCTTCTCCCTTTCCAAGGTCAAAAGGTCTTGGGGTGGAGTTGGTTGTTCTAAGATTTTTTCCCAAGAAAGACAGGACAATATGTGAAGGCCAATCCCATTACAGTGCATCTTGGAACAACCAGAGTCTTTGAAGAAAGATAAGAAAAGAAAGTTTATGACCAACATTGTCAAACTGAGGTTCCTAAAGGTAGCTACTTACATAAAAACGGCCTGGTTTTCACAGCTGCTAAGCATCCCCAGCAGCCACTAAAATTAATGAGAAGTTGCAAGCGCTCAGCACCCTCTGAAACTAGGTCACTTTTATTTAGTGGCTACATGTGGATTTCAAAGCATAACTTCAGGTGGCCATTTAAAAAAAAAAAGGCCCTAAATTTGAAAACATTGGCCACAAGTACCACCTATGAGACTGACAGGTTCGTTAACAATAGGCTTGAAATACGGAGAGTTTAATCTCATGCTTTATTTCCCCTTCATAAATACAATGCAATCCTCTTGATTCGGACCTCCTGGGTGGAGACCTGACATCCTGACCAATTAGCTCTCCTGATTAAGAGAAGAATCTGAGCTTTTCAAGCAGCATGAAAAGACATAACGCGATGCACAATATAGCACTGGAAACAAATGCAAGGACACAAGTGAGAATCCCTACACGTCATCCCTCTTTCTCCTTCTCCATAGACTTTATTTGGCAATAAGGAGAAAAGAGCAGAGGTCAAAATTTGATACCGAGTTCAATTCCACATAACCCTAGGCCCTGCCAGTAGGCTGCCCACTAAGCAACATTTCCATATGGTCCCAACTTGGCAGCAGGTATTCCCATTCATTAATATTTAGCTAAACCGGTTCTGGGAACTGTACCAAAGCAGCAGCCATCCTGAACAAAGGCCAACTCCTGCCCACCTTACTCATGTGAGCAGTGCCACTGAAAAAGGTAGAGATGGATCTGGCCACATGAGTTACATTATATCTGCAACTAAACCATGGGCTCCATCCGCTGAAGTCAAAGGGAACTTTGCCAATGAGCTCAACGGGGTGAGATTGCCAAGAGCACCTAAGTGAGTTGGGAACACATTGACTGCCAATGTGATCTCTGTTCCTAACTCACTTAGGAACTTCTAAAGATTCCCCCCTATACTCTGTAAATGGATCCTGTACAGAGGGACTGTTGCAGGCTGCAGAGAAGCTTGGAGATCCATTTTCTCGCCTCTCAAGTAGGGCTGGCTGAAAAGTGCTGTTAACTCTCGCAAAGAGAAGTTGGAGGGAGAAGAACATTTGGAATTGTCATTTTGTGTCTCAATGCGAGGAACAATTTGTCAGCGCTGCAGAGCTGTCAGCCGCTGACATGATAAGGAATAACACCGAATGAGTAATGTTTCCTCCAACCCAGCTCCTTTAATTACAAGCCTCTCCCTTGCAGAAGAGAGACAGAAGATGCAGAAACACCAATTTCATGCACTTGTGCCTGAATAATGTCTCCGTGCTGCCTTTTCCAGATGGCAACCTTTTCACTGGAGGAACTAATGATGTGGGCATATTTAGGGAAAAACCAATAACGGAGTCTTTAACCTTCAACAGAAAAAAGCATGTTGTACAAAATGTTCCTTGGGATACATTAACAAATATCAATTACATTGCTCACTGAGGTGTAATCAGCTGTAATAATCAAAATTAATTTTAAAAAATAATTAAACAGACCCCAGGGCAAATAGTCGGTGCTCTGGCAGCATGACATCACAGGCTACGTGTGTACCTGGGAAGAAGTTACTCGCTCAGTAACCAACAAAGAGATCTCAAGCAACGAGTAGGATGTTATTCAGAGAAACCTTGGTGAGCGCGGTGGTTATATGAGGGCTGCCATCTTGGCTGGCACACTGGGGACTGAACCAGGGACCCTCCACAGATAAATGCATGAGGTGGTGCAGCTTGACCTAAGGAGCCCAGGCGCCCCAGCTGGGGCTGTAACAGAGCAATCTCCTCTGCCAATCAGCAACGGAGGGTAGAGACCGGTAACACTCACCAGAGGATTAAATCCAGGATCCTTCGGGCTGGGCTGCATTGCCCGGGATACCCTGCCAATGCACTGCACCCTGCCCTGCAGCATCTTCCGCCGCTCTAGGCCGGGGGCCGTTTAAGAAGTGCCTGCTAACAGCTGCTAACCTGTGCTCTTACTGGTGATATGGACAAGTGTCCACTAGGTGCCTGGAGGGAGCCATGACCCCATTATTGCTTCTGAGACAGAGAGGATAGGAGTTCTCTGCTAACATGGTCCACTCCCAACTAATCCAGACTCACTCCTCTTGGGGAGCTGCATGGACAGTCTGGCTGTCCTTGTCTTTCCCTGAGAACAGCTGTGGAGCTGGTGGGCAGTGACATGCATCCCCTCTGGCCCCATGCCTGGTATACACACTCCTCTCAGCCTGCCTAGCCCCCAGGAGGGGCCTCCAGCGTGGGCAGAGGAGGAGAGGATAGTGCCATGGAGGCAGCTGATGGGGGCCCTGTACCACGTCAGAGATGGGGTCCACACAATGATCTAAGCCAAAAGTAGCAGCAACACCTGGGAATGCCTCACCCCTCTCCTCAATGGGAGAGTGCAATGTTCTAGTCTTATTTTCTGCAGTTAGGCCTCCATACAGCAAGGTGTGTAAGATCACACCTAACTTTAAACCCACTGGGACTAATCACAGGCTTAAATGTAGGTGAGCGATTAAGCGTCTTGCTAAATGAAAGCCTTTGATTAAAAGCCTTTTAATAAAGAGATGTTACCAACAAACAGGACTGGAACCAAGCCTGATGAGATGAAAGGAGAACCTAGAGCTCAACTACAAGGCCTGGGCTTAAAGCTGGGTGAGGCTCTTTGACCTCTTCAGTGCAGGAGGTCAGACGAGATCATCATGATGGTCATTTCTATCCTGATCATCTACGAAAGGAAGCTTACTGGTAATAGAGATGCCTATAATTGCTACTATACTTATGCCTATAATTATATAATTACTAACGTGCTTCATATGAGAACACCCCAGGCAACCTTAGTTGATGCCTCCTGAACCCTTCCTTAATGGCACCCTCATGAAGCTTCCCAATGGGTGATGTAGGCTGATAATAGGGAAATAGAAGTTACCTCAGATTTGCACACGGTTTCCTTTACATTCTTGCCAGGCATCAACCTCATAGCCGAAGACAAGCTTTCGCTCCAGGAACTGGGCTTGCTCTGGGACTGGGCTGGCGTTGCTTTGCTTTGGACAGTCTTCTTCTCAGATGCTGTAGACCAGAAAATAAAATGCTTAGGAAGGAAAGGTGGACCCAGGTCTTGAGCATGCGTGACAGGCTGGCATCTGCATGGGACATGACCCAGTGCCATGGCGGAAACTCCACATGCTATCTCACTCACTCATCAGCACGTGCTTCTCCGGCACTCTAGCCGATGGACCATGTACTACCTCAGACCACACACTGTACAACACAGTTGCAAACAGTTTCTACTACAAAGCCTATTTTAGTATCTCCATAAGCTTGATCCCCACCAACCTACCTGTACTACTTTCTTTCTAACGAAACTAATGGGCTCAAATGTACCCCAGGCATAAACTCATTGACCTCAAGAGAAGACACTGGAGGCAAATTAACCCAACATCTCCAAATGTCACACTCTGGGGACATGGGAAGCATCATAAGGAAAACCCTTAGAAGAGCTTCTCAGGCTTTTCAAATACTGAAGCGAATGTCAGGAATCATGGGGTCATTCGTTTGCAGAGAAGCTTACTCCAAATGCTTATCTCCAAATGTCTGTGGGTGAGATTTGTATGGGGCTGTACTCAGCCCTTACTCAGGTCATATTCAGTCTGGTACTTATTCCTGGGGGTGTAAGATCCCCTGGAGATGGGAAGCAATGGTGGCTTTGTGCCTTTGCGATTGTGGGCTGCTTCAGGGGGCCAAAATGGCCCCTGGCATAAATCAGAGCAGCCCTGGGGGTGCTTTAATGGACAGCAGCTTCCCAACAGCTGCTCTTCAATCTGGACCAGCCCAGAATCACTGCAGTGGTATATGCTGCCAAGGTTCCCCTCTGGCCCTGGCATGCCCATTTCTGAGGAGCCCTATGCTGTGTGGTTGCACCAGGGGAATCTTCTTCCAACTCCTTGTGGCACCAAGCCAGTCCCTGTACATCACCAGAGCAGGGTAAAGGGGCTGGCATGTGGGACAGAATCCCTCCCTCTAACTCTGGAGTTGGACTGAGAAAAAACAGAGTGAGGACCCAAGGTATCCGGCCTGTGATGTGCAATGGGAGACTATAACTGAGGTGTCAGCATCCTTCCATTAATCAGGATGCTTCCTGTAATGCCTTTGCTCGCTGAGGTAAGTGCTCCATTAAAGAACAGAGACCTATGAAGTGCTGCCAAGCCTTTGTCATCGTCTCTTCCCACAGAGGAGTGATCTCGGCTATCTTCACTTCCTTCTCTCGGTCTCCCGGCTTCACAGAGAGATCTATCTTGAAGGTGTCCTCCAAGGCCTGCCGCCTCTGGGAAGTGAGCTGCTTCCAGATGACTTCGACTGTCTTCAGAATCTCTTGCTGAACTAGAAACCAAAGAGTTGTCAATGAGGAATGACCTTCTGTTTGAGAATGTGAAGTCAGCAGCGTAGGAGGCAAAAGTGCCTCTCTGTTATACTAATGCCAATCTGAAGTGACTCTATTGAAGCCACTGGAGTTACTCTACATTATCACCATTTTGTGCACTATCTGTAAAGGCCTCTTAGCTTCACGACCAACTCCCTTGTGGAAAAACAATAGGACCTTTCTTCCTCCATATGCAACGGGGCGAGGGATAGCTCAGTGGTTTGAGCATTAGCCTACTAAACCCAGGGTTGTGAGTTCAATCCTTGCGGAAGCTATTTAGGGATCTGGGGCAAATATCTGTCAGGGGACAGTACTTGGTCCTGCTAGTGAAGGCAGGGGATTAGACTTGATGATCTTTTAAGGGCCTTCCAATTCTAGGAGATTGGCATCTCTCTTTATAACCCCCAAAATGCCAGTGGGAGTAACAGTTTATCCCATCATGCATTGCTCTGGATAAGCACCTGATCAACTGTCTGTGGACACTTAACATTTTATATATAAGGTTTAAAGCACATATATGACATTTTTTAATCCTTATGACAGCATCAGTAGAAACCCTAGCAGGATGTGAGCCACACATCAGGGACTGTAAAACTGTTGGGGCCATTGTGACTGGATGTTCTACATGCAGATGAAGAGCTATTTTGCTGACTCACTCTGGAAACCAGCCCAAATGGATCACAGTAGGAGTATAAAAAATTTTAGCATCTCTCTAAGGCAAAGGAGAACTCAGGGGAGGATTTAAAAGTTCAGCAGGGGAAAATCCTAGAAATAGCCAGCTCTAAAGGGAAGTCAGGCTAGGGTTTATGTTTGTGGTTATCTAAAAATAACATGAAACCCCAAAAGGGTGTGTGTGGGGGGCATAGTTTTGGACAATAACCTCTGGTGAGAGTGCTCTGTGGAGAGCAGAGATAGCTTACACCGCCTTAAAGAGAAGCTGGAGTAAGTGAGCTAAAATAATCCCTCTTGAAATTTCCTGATATTTAACAAGTGTTAGACCGAGGTAGAAATTGCCGAGTGTCCTGCTCTCCCAGTTGACTGGGCTGCCAGACTGCTGGTGCCACAAATGCTGTCACTTTGCAGGAACAGCGGCAGCTGACAGCGGGAGGCTCAGAAATGTCCATTTTAATTAAAAGCTTCATTTCCCAGCGCAGCCCCTTTCCCACCCCTGTGCTGGGAGAGGGGCAACTCACCGTGGGAGGCTCCGTGGGCTGCTGCGCTGAGCAGAATGAGAGTGGCAGCTCTCTCAGAACAGGGAGCCTTTTAAAGTAAAGTAAATTGCACTGAAAAGCTGCTTCAAATCCCCAATCCAGCGCAGCAGCCCACGGAGCCGAGTCGCCCCTCTCCCAGCACAGGGGTGGGAAAGGAGCTACACTGGGAAATGAAGGTTTTAATTAAAATTGGCATATCTGAGCCTCCTGCTGTCAGCTGCCGTTGTTCCTGCAAAGTGACAGCATTTGTGGCACCACCAATCCTCACAGGGGTTTGTGTACTATAGAAGGCTCACTGTACCCATTACACAGATGGGGAAACTGAGGCACTGTGAGACTGCCCAGCACCACAGCAGATCTGGAACTAGGACTCTGGCGATACTAGCTCCTACTATCATTCTCTGACCACCACATCACAGCTCCCTCTGTCCTCTGAGGTAACTGTTACACAGCAAAATAGCGTCTTATTTCCATTCGTGCTCGCAGTGTTGCTGTAGCTGTGCTGGTCCCAAGGTATTCGAGAGACTCTTTGTCTTTCCTATTTCCAAGCACTTGTCTAAGATGCTTGGAAGGTCCCTTTAGACCCGCTCCTTGTCGTGCTCCTCTGAGGACAGTGAATTCCCTGGGTCATACGTTACCATCGCCCGGAGCAGGGTGACTGTCCCCTCTCCCCTTCTCCTCTTCACTCGGGGCCAGGAAAATTTGGCGATAGGAAGCCAGTTGTGGTTTTGCATCCACTCCAAACCCTTCTGGATAGCTGGAGCAAACGGAACAACAGGCGGCATGAGAAACCCAGACACCTTCAGCATCTCATCAACGCAAGGAAAACAAACACTGCACACTCCAGGGATTTCCACCTAACCTCTTATGTTTGATTTACTCAAAAGCCAATATTCCCCACCCTCTGTGCCTACAATAATCAGAGCCCACAGCACTTTTCACTTGTAGCTCTCAAAGCACTTTACAAAGGAGGTCAGTAGCATTAGTCTCATTTTACAGATGGGGAAACCGAGGCACACAGAGGAACAGTAATTGGACCAACATCACCTAGTATGCCAATGGCTAAGCTGAGAATATAGCCCAGATCTCCAAAGTCCCAGTCTAGTGCTCTACCCATTAGGCCACATTGCCTCCCCTCCTGTACTTAAGGTAGGAGGCACAATCACTACAGAGCCACAATTGAGCTTCTGATGACTAATAATGGCCCAATAGCGTTTGCCGCCATCACTGATTGCTCTCTCTTGTGAGCTATATATCCCTTTCCCCCATCCTTCATCAGTCCCGTCTATTTAGACTGTCAGCTCTTTGCAGCAGGGACTGTCTCCTGCTCTGTGTCTGTGCAGCACTTAGCACAATGGGTCTCTGCTCTTGGCTGATCCATAACGAAGACCAAGTAAACATGGTTGACAATAGTAATGATGGTGCTACCACCAAAAGTGCTGAAACCATAACAAACAAGCCCTTGGGTTCAAAAAAGAACTAGGTAAATTCATGGAGGATTGGTCCATCAATGGCTATTAGCCAGGATGGGCAGGGATGGTGCCCCTAGCCTCTGTTTGCCAGAAGCTGGGAATGGGCAACAGGGGATGGATCACTTGATGATTACCTGTTCTGTTCATTCCCTCTGGGGCACCTGGCATTGGCCACTGTTGGAAGACAGGATACTGGGCTAGATGGACCTTTGGTCTGACCCAGTATGACCATTCTTATGTTCTTAAACTTTTTTGGAGTGAGTTTATGACAGTATGGGGTGGACGGAGGCAGGAAATTCAGAGGTAAGGTGACAGGTAAAAGAAATCCAACCATGGTAAGGTAAGAAATGGACAATTAATGCATATGAACAACCTTAACTCTGCCCTGTAGCGATGCCATAAACAGAAGAATAATGGGGAAAAGAATCTGATCTGTGTCTAAAAATTAGTTTAATTTAATATGGGTCCACAAACACTACAATGTCCTAATCATAGTGGTATGTTATTGGATGGCATCACTAGAGGGCGGAGTTAAGTCTGTTATGGTGCCGTATGTGGGCATTTCTTACACTTTGAAGTAATCCAAAGATGCGAAGGTAACAGTAACCCTGAAATTTCATGGGTTTGTCATGCTTGGTTTTAGGATAATTGCAGTGTTGTTATAATGTTTTTTACCTTTACGTTACAGCAACATACTCTCAATCTTAACTCCATCTTAACAGTTTTTGTCTAGGAATTATCAAATTGGAATAAGAACAAAAACAGATCTGGAAAAGCCATGTGGAAAAGTGGCCCACCTCAAATGTTGTATTGTTTCACTGGATTCAGTTTTGATAGGATACATTCAATGGATTCCTAAACCTCTACAGAGCCCAGAGAGTGGCTAGTTCTAGCACCATTCTGATGAATAAAGAAATGCCAAGCACTTGCTTCTTTTGCCAAAAAGACTGTTTAAAGTTACTCTGCAACTAAAGTTAGTAAGAATTCCTTGGCTATATCACCTGTGAAAAAGTCAACATGCTGGAGGGGGGAATCCTAGCACCGCTGAAGTCATCAGCAAAACTCCCATTGATTTCAACAGAGTCAGGACTTCATCCCCAGTGTCCAAGAAGCAATAATAATAGCTATGAACTCAGAGATGCTTCAAAAGTCTCATGCATTGGCTTTACTTGCTTTAAATCTAGCAGCACAGGAACTGCCATGCTGGAGCAGAATGGTCCAACTGAGTCCTCAGCCTCCAAAATTAACCAGTAACACATTCCCCCAGAGAATGGCCACCTACATGCACATATAATGCATCTGAATAACAGTATTATATCATGGGGAGAAACGATTTCCAGACTCCCATCTGGTGAGGAGCTGGTAGGTCAATCCCAATAAAATCAATCCAAGCTCATGCAACTGCAGCTGTTTTTCTCATCAGCAGAGGCCGATTGTAATCTGAACATTGCTGGGAATGTACAGCAGATGCATAAAAATACGCATAAAAATCCAATTCACAGTAGCAGTTAAAGAATCTCTGTTATACAGTCTACAGGGTAATCCCTGTTTGCCCTCAGGAGCTTTCACCGATTCCTTAGCTATCTAATCCTGTTTTGCCTACTAAACAATTTGCTTCATTATTATCTTGCAGCAGTGAGCTCCTCATGTTAACAGTATGTTGTGTGTGTGTGTGTGGGCTGGGGTATTTCCTTTTATCCGGCTTTCATTGTGGTTCCTTTAAATTTCATCCACACCTCCTGAGGCCCCCTTCTGTGTGCAGAATTCTTGAGGATGCAACCACTGCAGTATTCTGCTTTTCTGCAGTTCACAAGAAGCAGCGTGATCTAATGGTCAGAGCGAGGGATGAGTCAGGACAGAGACTCACTGTATGACCTGGAGCAAATCACTTTACATCTCTGTGCAGATTCCTCACCTGTCACACGGAGCGGCAATGCATTGGCACCATTGTAATTGTGCTTTGAGATGCTTAGGGGTAGGGTGCTGTGGTAGTGCCTAGTTTTACAGCGTACAGAAATGAAAGAGGAGCCCTGATTAGTTTTTCTATTATTCCTAGAATTCCTTCTTTTTGTTCTGCGGGGACAGACACAGCCTTGCCTGTCTCCTTTACAGAGATCGTACTCAGTAATGATTCCCCCCCCTTCATTTTTGCTTTCTGGAGAATTTCATGTAGCAGCAGAAAACCCCAGAATCCAAGCACAAGACATAATAATCAGGGACGAACAAAGCAATTTGGATGAAATAGGAACCAGCCATGACCTTCCCCAGATACAAGTAACACCCATGCATGCTCTTTTGTGTTGTTGTTGCCGTCAAGGTTAGAAGGTTCAGAAATGATCTGCTCACTCATTTTTCATTTGCACGTTTCTCTCTGCTACCCCGATCACCTCTGAAGTGACCTCGGATCTGAATATTGTAGCTGGCCCCATGCCTATTCCCCCACAAAGCTGTTCATTAGCTTATAGTGAAAGTTGCTACCCACGTTACAAAAGAAGACGTGCTGTTACCAGAAACACCCAATCAGTGAACACTGAGGAAATCGCACACAAAGATTATGCCAACAACGCCAACTGCTAGTTTTCCACACCCCAAACAGAGAAAAATCCTCACAGGTCAGCTCCCAATGAACCCGAACTGCCCTGCAACAAAACATTCCCTGATAACTTCAAAATCCGCACCAACATTGGTCAGCCATCCCATAACCTTCTCACACAGAGTCTGATCCTGCACCCATTGAAACCAATGACAAGACTCCCAGTGAATTCAATGGGTGCAGGGCCTTGCCCACAAAAAAAATCCCTAGATTTGGAGGGATATTTGAAGTCTGGAAACATACTTGCAGAGAGGGCCCAGCTCTAGTCTCTGAAATTGCATGTTCTGGCCTCAGCTGAAAGGGGCAGTACCAACACACCATAGGAAAGCTTATTCCTGTGAGATTCTAGACCAAGTTCTGAGCCATCAGAGCTTTTAGACAGGTCAGATAAAATTCAGATCAGTTGGGTGTTTTTCTGGAGGTTTACCCAATCACTTTTCAAAATAACAAATGGAAATCAAGAGTTCTATTGCTAATACCCGACGCTCCTCATTATACATACCACTGTATATATTTTTAGACAATACCTTAGCAATATAACTGGTAGAAGTTGTTCCGTCAAAATGTATTTTTAACAGAAAAACAGTTTTTGACTATACAGAATTTTTCACAAAAACATGCCATTTTCAACGGAACACTTTCAGGTTCTCGTAAAAATACTGACATTTGAAAAAAATTGTCTTGTTGAAACTGAAATTAAGAAATGTGATTTATGTTTTTGTCAAAAACTTTCATGAGGGAAAACCCCCACATTCCCATACCGCTCAATTTAGTAATCTTAATGGGGAGCAAATGAGGAAGGAACCGTGGGCCCATGCAAGCAATTACACATGTAGCACCAGAGTATTAGATTGGGCCAGTGATTTGTTAGGATGTAAGTACATCCAAAATCCCAGATTTTGCAAGGCACTGAGTGCTCTCAGCTTCCACAGTTCAGAGCATTTGGCACCACGACCTTGAAAGAGCATGTGAAATCTTTCCTCTTCTGCGTGCACCGCCCACTGCAATAAATATCAGGAGAGAAAGTTAATCAGAAGTCACACCGAGTGCAGTGCATGTACCTCCCAGAGCTCAGCTGACACAGACAGTGCATAAGGCAGATGGTGAAACTAATATTTGAGTTGTAAGTTGCAAAGATGATGTCCCACTGTTCCTGCAGGGTGTGGAGGGTGTTCAGGAGACTCAGCTGTTCAGGCAGTGATTGCTTCGGCCTGGACAGACAATACAGGATGGCTCGGTTTAAACTGCTGTACAAGGTGCTGATGACAGTTTCCTTTTGGGAAAAGGTGTTCTCCATGACCTGTTAAAACACAGCAAAGTATGATCTGGCACATGGCTGGTACAAGACCTTCTTCCCCTCCACTCCACCTCTCCCACTTGGGCTTCTGTTCACTCATTCCACCATGATGTCCCCTATGATCTATGGGACAAAACCATTCCACCACTGAAGTCCCTGAAGTTACAACAGGCTCATGAATTCTCATTTAGTCTGAGGACCAAGTTCGGCCTGGTCCTTACACAGATGCGCAGTGAAGCAGGAGGCACGGGAGCCGTCCCCTTGTGCAGCCCACATAACATCCAGGCAGGCTTGCAGTCCCGGCACTCTGGGGAAACACAGTTCCCTCCTTATTCCTCTGGATCTTGAAGCAGCCCACAAAGGGCAGGTAGGAGGCCATTTCCTGATGCACCACCCAGTGGTGCTAACCCAAAGGGCATGCCGATTTAATCCACCTGGGAGCACTATGCAACTCGCTCCATACTATTATTATATATTTGTCGCTGCTATTTTGGCACTGTGCAAGAGACAGAAATACAGACAGTCTCTTCTAGTTTGCCAAAACTTTCCACTGCAGAGCAACAGTAACTAGCTGTGTCATACACAGTGCAACTTCAAAGCACCTTAACCTTTTGGTGTGCATGACTGGGGATTTCCTGACTGAACAGCCTGCCCGGAAAGCTCTGGAGCGAGGGATCAGTGTCAAAGAGAAAACAAGCATCTCAAGGAAGAGAAGTGAAATCCCAGCTGAAATAGGATCAACGAATCCTCAAGCTGGCTTGGGGTAGATTTTCCGAAGTCATCAGCACCCACAGTGAGGGCCAGATTGCCAATAACAGCTCAGTTTGTCGGGCACTGAGCACTTTGGAAAAATCTGTGGTTAAATAGCAGCTAGGCTCTTTGGAAATCTGGCTGAGCTCTGGAAAACCTTGCCCATATTGGCTGGATTTTAAATGCCAAGTATCATAGAATCATAGAATATCAGGGTTGGAAGGGACCTTAGGAGGTCATCTAGTCCAGGGGTCTCAAACTCAAATGACCACGAGGGCCACATAAGGATTAGTACATTGGCCCGAGGGCCGCATTACTGACACCTACCCCAACCCGTCCCCACTCCACCCCTTCCATGAGGCCCCGCCCCTTCCCCGAAATCCCCACCCCAACTCTGCCCCTCCCTGCACCCAGGGGGTGCAGGAGGGGTGCAGGGTGAGGCAGGGGGCTCAGGGCAGGGGGTCGGGGTGCAGCAGGGGGCTCAGGGTGCTCAGGGCAGGGGGTAGGAGGCTCTAGCCAGGCATGCACTGGGGGCAGGTTCCCTGCCTGCCTGCCCTGCACTGCTCCGGCAAGCTCCTGGAACCTGGGGGAGGAGGGGCACAGGGGTCTGTGTCACTGTTGCGTCCAGGCACCGCCCCCAGCAGCTCCCATTGGCCGCCACGGTTCCCTGTTCCCGGCCAATGGGAGCTTCTGAGGGCGGTGCCTGGACGCAACAGTGGCACAGACCCCTATGCCCCTCCTCCCCCAGGTTCCAGGAGCTTGTCGGAGCTGCGCAGGGCGGCCAGGCAGGAGCCTGCCCTGCCCCCAGTGCGCGCTGGATCAGAGCCACACAACGTAAACGCGGGGAGGGGAGGGTGCGCGGGGAGCTCGCGGGCCGCAGAAAACAATCCCGTGGGCCGCATGTGGCCTGCGGGCCGTGTGTTTGAGACCCCTAATGTAGTCCAACCCCCTGCTCAAAGCAGGACCAATCCTCAATTTTTGCCCCAGATCCCTAAATGGCCCCCTCAAGGATTGAACTCACAACCCTGGGTTTAGCAGGCCAATGCTCAAACCACTGAGCTATCCCTCCCCCCTAAAGTATGATGCATAAATAATTCTTTTTAAAGTCCACTCCTGGTCCATTCCTTATACTTTCAAAAAAGAGACACTGACAAGTATTAGTTTACCATTCAGATACTTTGACTCTTCTTTACTTGCAACACACAGTCTTAGAAAGTTAACTATAAAATGTTTGTGCCCAGCAATTTTGTGTTTCCTTATTTATCAAATGTTATAGGTCTTCACGGCAGGAGATAGCGGGGGATGGGGGCAGATTGCCACACCTCAGCCATTCTTTTCAGATGACAAATTTGAAGAACTGTCCAAGATTGAGGTGTCAATAGAGGTGGGTTTAGAACAAACTGATACATTAAATAGTAATAAGTCCCCAGGATCAGATGGGATTCACCCACAAGTTCTGAAGGAACTCAGATATGAAACTACAGAACTACTAACTGTGGAGTAACCTGCCACTTTAATCAGCTTCTGTACCAAATGACTGGAGGGTAGCTAATGCGACACCGATTTTTAAAAAGTGCTTCAGAGGTGATCCTGGCAATTACAGGCAGGGAAGCCTGACTTCAGGACCAGACAAATTGGTTGAACTCTAGTGAAGAACAAAATGACCAGACGCATAGATAAACACGATACATCAGGGAAAAGTCAATACAGCTTTTGTAAAGGGAAGTCATGGCTCACCAATCTATTCGAATTATTTGGGGGTGTCGACAAGCAGGTGGACAAGGGTGATCCAATGGACACAGTGTACTTGGACTTTCTGAAAGCCTTTGACAAGGTCCCTCACCAAAGTCTCTTCAGCAAAGTAAACAGTCATGGGATAAGAGGGAAGGTCCTCTCCTGGATTAGTAACCGGTTCAAAGATAGGAACAAAGAGTAGGAATAAATGGCCAGTTTTCACAATGGACAGAGGTAAATAGTGCGAGGCCCCAAGGAGCTATACTGGGACCTGTGCTGTTCAACATATTCAGAAATGATCTGCAAACGGGAGTAGACAGTGAGGTGGCAAAGTTTGTAGATGACACAAAATTACTCAAGATAGTTAAGTTCGAAATTGACTGTGAGGCATTGCAAAAGGATTTCACAAAACTGGGTGACTGGGAAACAAAATGGTAGATGAAATTCAATGTTGATAATGCAAAGTAATGCACATTGGAAAAAACAGTCCGAACTACACATACAAAATGATGAGGTCTAAATTAGCTGTTATTGTGTGGATGTTTTCAGAAGACTATCCACAATGTGCAGCGGCAGTCAAAAAAAGCTAACAGAAATGTTAGGAACCATTCGGAAAGGGATAGACAAAACAGAAAATATCATAATGCCACTACGGTATGCCTACACCTTGAATACTGGGTGCAGTTCTGGTTGCCCCATTAAAAAAAAAAAGTATATTAGATTTGGAAAAGGTGCAAAGAAGGGAATCCAAAATGATTAGGGGTATGGAACAGCTTCCATATGAGGAGAGATTAAAAAGACTGGGACTGGTCAGCTTAGAAAAGAGAAAAGGAAGGTGGCGAGATGACAGAGATCTATACAAATCACAAACAGTATGGAGAAAGTGAATAGGAAGGTGTCATTTACTCCTTCTCATAAAGCAAGAACTATGAGTCACCCGATGAAATCAATAGGCAGCAGGTTTAAAACAAACAAAAGGAAGTATTTCTTCACACAACACCCAGTCAACCTGTGGGATTTGTTGCCAGCGGGTGTTGTGAAGGCCAAAAGTATAACTGGTTTAAAAAAAGAACTAGATAAGTTCATGGAGGATGGATCCATCAATGGCTATGAGCCAGGATGGTCAGGGACGCAACCCCATGCTCCGGGTGTCCCTAAGCCTCTGCCTGCCAGATGCTGGGCCTGGATGACAGGGGATGGATCACTAGAAGTTGCCTCTTCTGTTCATTCCCTCAGAAGCATCTGGCACCAGCAACTGTTGGAGGACAGGATACTGCCCTAGACGGACCATTGGTCTGATTCAGTATGGCCGTTCATAGGTTCTTTATATCTCAGGGAGCTGAAATCAAGAAGGCAGCTGCCTTCTGCCCCTTGGAGGCCATCAGGGATGTGCTTGTTAGGTCCCAACTGCAGCAGAGCAGCAGGAGATGGTCCAGTGGTCCAGGAGATGGTGCAGTGGTTAGGGTGTTAGTCTAGTACTCAAGAGAGCCAGGTTTAATTCCTGGCTCTGCCACAGACTTGCTCTGTGACTTTGGGCAAGTCACTTAGGGTACATCAAGCAGGTATGCTCTCACTAGCTCTGATCAAGCTACTGTATTAAAAATAAAGCACAGCAGGAGGGCCTAGCTTCCTGAAATGTGTGCCCAGTGGCTCAGCCAGGTATGTAGTTGGGGGACTAGCCTCTGCCATGGTCAGACTCTATTTTAGCACACTAGCTCAATCAGAGCTAGTGCTAGTATGTCTCCTTGAGCTGGGAGTCACATCCCCCGCTCCAAGTGCAGACATACCCTCTGTCTCTCCGTGCCTTGGTTCCGTCTGTACAATGGAGATAAAAGCACTGTCCTGTTATGGACCGGGACATAGGCTGTCTTGCCTAGTGGTCAGAGAAGGAGTCAGGCCTAGTGGGCAGAGTGAGGAACAAAGCCAAGGGTCAGCACTAGAGCCAGGGGCCAAGCCAGAGTCAGAACCAGTAAAATCGAAGCTAAGGGCCAGAACCGAGATCAGATACCCAGTGCCAGAGTCAGGGTCAGAAGTCGGAGGCCAGGGTCAGAGCCAGGACTGGTCCCTGATGATTGAAGGTGAGGTGTAAGAGCAGGGATTGGAGGAGAGGGAAGGATCAAGCGTGAAGCAGGAACGTGGTGGGAACAGGAGCAGAGCAGGAGGCAGGCACAAACAGGGTCCAATGCAATCACAACAGGAAACCACCTTGTTGCTCAGACAAACTTTCTGTGCCTCCTCCTGGCTTAAATAGCGTAGCTGGACCAATCGATGGAGCCAGAAGATCCTCCAATCAGAGCTCCCGTGGGGGGTGCTTTGGCTGGGGCTATCGTGCAAGTAGCTTCTCAGCCCACCAGGTTTCAGTAGGCATTGAGCGGAGGCCAGGATACAGCAGCTGCTGGGGGGTCTTAGGCCTCTGTTCAAGACCCAGGATGTCGCATCTCCCACCTCACATTAGAGAGGATGAGCTGCTCAAATACTAGAGTAAGGGAGGCCAGATAATTATTGAAGATAGATTCACATGTTGTACAGCTCTAAAGTTCTTAGGCTGTAAGTTCTTTCAGGCAGTGACTGTGTGTCTATACAGCAGCTAGTACTGCGGGACCCTGGTCCATATCTGGAGCTCTGTGGTGGCACAGTAACACAAATGATCATAATAAAAAGGGGACCATTCTTTGATTTTTTTAAAAAAAATTGCTCAGTGACAAAGGGTTGGATTTTTTAAAAGATATTGTGAAACCTGAGGGTGACCAAGTGAGATGGTGTGTAACTCAGGGCAGGAACTGTGGCTGTCTGGGTGTGTCTGCACCATGGGGCTCTGAACCTTGACTGAGGCCAGTGCAATACAAGCAGTGATGACGAGAAGCCAGTGGATCATGCCCTTTGTGTTGTGAACTCCCAGATCTCAGAGCTAGCATGACATAAGAAACATCAAAATACATCAACAACAGCAGAAGGAACCCCAGTGTCCCACTTACCACCATGATCTGCTCGGCAACAAAGAGCAGGATTTGCTTAGGATCTGCGGCAAACATTCCACTGTAAAGCTTCTCCACCAGCTTCTGAGTGAAATACGAAATGTTCACCACCGACATAGGCACAGCCACTTCCGCCCCACCATGAGGGTCACTGCTGCCTGCAGGGAATACAAAAGGGGGACAGTTCTGTCACAGGCTGGAGCATAGGCTCTGCTGCCATTGTGCTGTCCCATCTCAGGCAGGGATCTTGGGGGACTCAGACAGGAGACCCCCAAGAATAATTCAGGTGCTGCAGCAATGAATGTTATTGGCTCAGTAGTGGCATCATTCCATATGCCAATTTGGAATCCATCCCACGGTGGACTGCTCCCCACTACCACGCTGAGACACCAGAGGGACAGCTAGTAAGTCACCCACTCCACTTCCTGAAGCGCTTTACATTTTTCTTTAAGAAAAACCTAAAGTAGTGCCCAGGTGCAAGCCCACTCGGGTCTCATCTGAGATCACAGCCACAGCTATTATGCCTGTAGGCAGGTATAGCACAGCCAGCTAAGTCCTATTTTGGCTGTGCTAGATTGCATGCTTTAGCTCCACTCTCCCAACACACTAAGCCTGCTTTAATAACAGCAACCCCTAGAGCTTTGCAAAGGAGGCCAAAACCATTACCCCCATTTTACAGATCAAAATGGGAAATTAAAGCACAGAGTCAGCCACCAGGCCAGTAGCCAAGGGAGGAATAGAACCCAGGTCTCTTGGGTCCTAGTCAGGGACTCTGTCCATTAGACCACACTGCTCCCTTGTAGAGCCTTTACTCTCAATACCAGATTTTTAATCTTTCTTATATCAGGGGACACTAGGTGGAGAAACTTGCCGGTTACATGGCAGCACCACAGTACTTTCAATGCACTTGCTCTTGTGAGCATTTGAATGCCCCATGCAGCCTACAATGCTAAAATACCAGACTGATATTTCAGCTGGCATTTCTAAATCTCTCAAGAGAATACAGTCAGATACCCCATCCTAAAAACTATCTAGCTGAAGATCTGAAGCTCATTACTCACCTCTTGGTCTGGAGGAGCCAGTTTTCCCACCCCCTTGGCTGATGATGTGGAAGATATCCATAGTAGAAAGCAAGACTTCTGTCTGGAAAGATCTCTTCTGCTCACTGGTGGAGTTTTCTGCAGAAGCCTGCACAAGCACAGCACAAAACCATCAGCACAGTGATAACACAACGAAGGGTGCAAACGCTGACAACCTCGCTCAGTCTTTACTCATGCAAAGTCCACTGACATCAACGGAGATACGACAATATATGCAACTGAGGATCTGCCTCAACTGAGTAAGGATTGCAGGGTATGATCCAACATATTCAGGGTGGTTTGCGTTGAGGTTAAGGGCCCACTATAATCTGGGATAGTTTAGGATCAGGGTTTGGCCCAGAATAATCTCAGATTTTAGTGCAGGGTATAGGCCCTGGATAATGTGGGACGGCGTAGGTGCATGCCCAGAATGATTTTGGTTCAGGGATGTAAGGTTTGGTAGGACTTAAACCCAGACCCACAGGGCTACCAACTAACCAACAAACAGCCATAACCCAGTCACACCATGCTTACCACAACACACAAAGGTTTGACCCCAGGGAACATTCTGCCTCAAGGGACAATGGTTTTAGCAATCCCTGATTGGCTCTTGGTCCCTATATCAGCCCATGGGGCCTAGCAGGAAGGGTCCAGGCAACAAAAACAGATCCCTAGCTAGCTGCCGTGACCACCCTGTTTCTCTGTTACTGAACTCCTGGTATTGACCTTAGTACTGATTTGGATTCAGGCTCCTGATTGACCCCTGGAACCCCAACACGGACCCTAATAACTGGTATTGAGCCTTGGCCTGATTCCTGGCTCTGACCCTTGGCTTACCTCCTGAATCTGACTCTGACTTCGGCTTGACCCTCACCTTGACTCTTGACCCTGATACTGGCTCTGACTCCGGCTTCAGTTCCAGGATCCCAAGCTCCTGTCACTAGTCCTGCCTACCTTCACCCAGGAGCCTGACAGGGGTATAACTCCAGATGGCTTTGGTCCAAATGCCCCTTTCTGATCTCCTGGAGCATCCCTCTTAGGGAGGTGGGAACTGGTATAGAGAAAACAAGGGCAGTCGCCTCAGCCAACCCTTAGCCTCATTCTACAACCAAACCTTCATGGAGGCGCTGATAAAGCTAGATGCATTTCTTCCACGCCCTTTGCACTCCTGAGACTAAAGGGATCACAGCACCATGAGAAAGGCCATCCCCATAGAGAGCAGCAGTAGGACTCCCAGCGAGCTCCCAAGAGAACTGGTTCTCTGGAGATTTACAGCCCTTTTGGCAGGCTCAGGAGATTTGGATAGCCCGGAGAAGCGTTCCTGTTTTTGACAGCTTTTCTGGACTGAACCCCAACTACTTTATGAGCCTTCAGAGCTTTCCCCCTCATTCATTTCTTCTGAGTGGATCTGACTGACAGAAAATGGAAGCCACAGTCAAGAATTGAGGTTCAGTTCTACTTGTCTTAAAACCAGTGATCGGCCTGTACCAAAATTCCAGATCTAGACACACCTGCATCTATTCAAAATCTAAACCTGGATACTAGATTTGCAACTACTCCCTTCTTTATAGTGGGTCGATCCAAGAACCCCTGCTTTAGAGTGTTTGCAACCTGGGTACGGACTCAACTGTTGCAGAGCCATCCATCCATCTGTGCTTAGAAGGGCTTTTTTGTTGTTGTTGTCCATTGAAAATAAATGATTATTTGAGTAAATCAGCACACAAGACAGCCCCATATGGGGTCTCATGGCATTAACAGAATCCATGGGCTGCCTTAGAACGACATGTACACATTATAAACGGACAGGGAAAGATTTTTTACCTGTCAAGATCTAACACCAGCATAATACGTTTCTCCAACGCAAGTTACTATTGCTGCTGTGTACAGGTAGCAACCTGCCTTGGGTTATATGAATGCATGGGGCACAGGGGAATCTCTTCCCTACAGGGCAGTTAGGATTTCAGTTCTAGCTGGCTGTCCTGGATAACGTAATTAGAGGGGCCCCTATCCCAGCAGTGTGGTCTGGCCTCAGGGCCTCTTGATCACATGGTGCTTGCTAGAAGGAACTGCAGACAACCCCTTCTCAGAGTAGAGCTGCTCAGAATTCTTTTTTGTCAAAACAGTTTTTTTGATGAAAAATCATGTTTTTGTCAGAATCTAAGCGGTTTGAAACACATGCCAATTTCAACGAGCTCTCATTGAAACAAGGAACAAAGCATTTTGATAATGTCAAAGCGGCCGACTCTAACATTTTTCAGAACAGAACATTTTGATTTTGTTGTTTCAAAACCAGCCTTCAAAATCAAATTCGTTATTTTAATGTATTCTTTTTAAGTCCTCAATGGTCAAACCCGGAACAAAATGTTTCCATTGACCCGAAACAAACTTTTCTAAAAATTTTGTTTTGTGGGAAATTTCAACATTTTTTTTATTCCGTTTCAGAACAGGCAAGTATTGTAAATTGTGGAATATCCCACAAAATAAAAAAATCTGGTACCCCCCCAGCTCTATCCCGGAGAACCTGAAAGGAGCAGGTGGGGTGCAGACCCTTCTGAGTCATCCCTTCCCTACATCACGGCAGGATGCGTCCTGTGTTGTCCTCCCTCCCCCTGACTCCCAATGCAGAGTAGTGAGGGCGGGAGTCTACGGTGATGAGACCTCAAGAAGTAGCTCGAACGGGTGCCCCTGTTTGTGCGCCGGGATGCTGGACAGACTCTCCATCAGCAGGATGCGCAGGAAGTCCCACACTTGCTTCTTGGCAGGGTGCTGGGGCATTGGGGCGGCCGGGGGGTCGGGGCCGCTGTTTGCTTCAGTGGCAGCTGGACCGTTGAGGGGCAACAGGCCTTCACAGTCTCCCTGAGTAAAGAGAACAGACAGTGGCACTCAGGAGAGCTTATTTTACCAGCATTGCTTTCTTCCCACAGCTGCTACAGAGAGCAGAGGAGAGGCAGTGTAATATGGACATAAAAACAGAGCCAGGACTCCTGGGTTCTATTCCTGCCTGTGTCACGCTGAGTATGCCTACCCAGCAGCCGGGCGGATGCTTCCCAGGGCGGGCAGATGTACGTGCATTAGCTCCGCTCAAGCAAGTGTCCACAAAATAGCAGTGCAGCTGCAATGGTATGGGTGTAACTTGGGCTAGCTGCGTGAGTGCGTGTCCAGGAGGTCGGGCAGGACTGTTCTCAGGTGGCCAGCCCAAGCTGCCATGGCCACGCTGATACTTTTAGCAGAGCTAGTGCATGTCTTCTACTTGTGACACCTCCAAGCTGCTGCCTAGACATACCCACAATCATTCTGACCGTGGACAAGTCATTTTACTTCTCAGTGCCTCAGTTTCCTCAGCTGTCAAATGGGGCTAATGTTAACACCCAGAAGGGTTTAGTGATGCCTAGTACACATACCAGTGCCCCAAGGGTGCCAAATAACAATAATAGTAGCAAAGCAGGAGGATGCACTCAGATGAAAGGGGCTGCAGTATGTGCAAAGCATTGTTAACCCCCTCCACCGACTTGTTTTAAAATCAGGAATGGGGGAAATCAGCTGGCATCTGAGTGGGGTTTGGTGAGGGCAGCGGGGATGGGGCGGCTGCTGGGCTGAGGGGTAGGGAAGCAAGGGAGAAGCCGGCCACACTCAGAGGGGTGGCTCTTTAGTAGGGAGGATGGCAGTGCACAGGGATGGCCCCAGCCCCACAAGGAACATCGGGATCAAAGAGTTTGGCTGCCTCACACCTGGAGCTGAGCCACCCATTAGCTATCACTGACCAGTGATCCAGGCCCTGGCTAAGAGGAAGGAGACAGGGAAGGGTGAAGACACCCAGCAGGGAGCACTGGATTCAATACATCAGCCCCTACATTTAGGTCCCACAAAGGCTGACAGCTTGAGGGGCATGGACCATGGAATAGATCCCACCGCTCTGACTGGGTACGACTCACATTGACATCAGCGGGGGCTCAGTCGGACTATCAAGGCGAAGGTGTCAGCGTCTGGCTCGATCACAGCCATCCAAGCTGGTTCACGCTTACCTGGGGCGCCGCAGCATGGAAGACGACAGTGGCTAAGGTTTGCAGGAAATCGGAGCAGCACCACACTGGGTCCTGGGGGTAGCTGTGGTAGATCAGGCACAGGAACTGCATGACGTTCCCAGGATAGGCCACCTCCCAGGAGCCCTCCGTACCTGCAAAGGGCTGAACACCGACAGGCGCGTCTCGTCAGGGCAGCGCTTCACTCGTACACGTGCTCAGCTGAGCTAGCACACCTTGCCTTGTTCTTCTCAGCAGCCCCCAAAGATCTGAGTGGCCTCGGCTTGCCCAGAGCTGGAGAAGTCACGAACGGATTGCTCCAGGGGCCACAGGGAGCAGCTGCGTCGATCCACACGTTCCTCTCCTGAGCCTGAGCACAGCTCTAACCACAGAGCTGGGGCTTTCTCCACTCAGAATGGGCAGGGGCTGGGGCCCAGAAGCGCACTGGGAGGGGCTAGGATCCAGCCCCCAACTCTCAGATCCTGGCCATAAGCACAGACGGAGTCTCTCTGAAGCCCCCTCCTCCCAGCAATGATAACATGGCCAGGTCAGTAGCTGGCAGCCATCAGCTCCCTGCCCACCACTGTGCTGTCACCCCTTGGGCAGAGAATGGGCTGCCTCAAGCAGAAATCTCTGCCACTCCCTCTGCGGGGCCCTGCATGCGCACAGCCGGCTGCTCACCTTGTTCACCGTGGCCTTAACCATCTCCAGCAGCAGGGCCACTGCCTCTGTACGCAGTCCAGCTTTAAGGACGTTCTCCGTATGGTGGTTCTGCAGGAGCCACTGCAGCATGGAGTCCAGATCTGCCTGAAGGGAGGGAGAGACATTCGAGGAGGAGGCTGCTGACAGGGGCCCGGCTGCCCCCTTCACTGCTTTTGGAGCAGTCTAGAGCGATGGGTGAAACCTCCAGGAGGTTCCTGTTCTTTCCACGTCCAGCCGCATCAGCCACAAGGACAGCAGAACCTCAGAGTTACGGACACTTCGGGAATGCGGTGTGTCCATAACTCTGAAACGGCCCGTAACTATGAACAAGACGTTACAGACTTCAGCCACGGGGAAGTTGGGGCTGCAGCTGCAGGGCTGGAGGATGGGGCTTCTGACCCTAGGGGCCATCGAGGCTCCCAGAGGGGGGCTCAGGGTTTCTGCTCCCTGGGAGCACCAGGGCTAAGGGGTTTAGCTGGGACTTGGGGTTTCAGCCCCGCGGCTCCATTCTGGCTTCAGGCCTGAAGGGGGCGCCGGTTATCAGCGGTTCAGCCCCGCGGCTCCAGTCCCGGTTTCAGCCAGAGGGGAGCACCAGGGCTCGGGGCTTTAGCTACGGGGGGAGCGCTGGGGCTGAAACCGGCACTCCCCTCGTGGCTAAAGCCCCGATTCCTGGTGCCCCCCGGGGGGCTAAAACCGAGAGCAGAGCCATAGGGCTGAAGTCCCGATTCTCAGTCCCCCCCACAGCCCCGGATGAAACAGAGCAGAGTCCCCCCTCTGCTGGGAGCCCTGACCCTTCCCCCCCCACACACACACCCTGTGGCTGCAGCCCCAGTTCCCCAGTGGCTGAAGGCCCGAGGCAGTGCAGTATTTGATTTTGGGGGTTTTGTCTGCGTTGCTGCCTGATTGAGGACTTCCGGGTCCACATGGTGTTTGGTTGACCGGTAAGTCCGTAACTCAGGTGTTCGTATCTTTGAGGTTCTACTGTAGCTTCAACGACCACAAGCCTCCCCTAGCCTGGATGCTTGTGTTGCCCAGGATGGATGTTGCTGGGCTGCCTCTCCCTTTGGAGCCATTACAGAGAAGCAGCTTAGGAATCCCAGGGAGCAAAGCAGGGTCCCGTAGCCAAGGTGCAAACTCTCTTTTCACCCCCCCACCACAGCCTTTGCAGGGGCCTTACCTTGGAGGCTTCCGGCAGGTCACACTTTGGGGTTCCCAGGAACAGCCCCGAGACCAGCAGGTAGATCTCAGGGAGGTGAATGTGATTAATCAGACATACTTGCAGAACTGTGAGTCCAAAAACCAGGTAGGGGCCATAGTCAGGCATCGGGGGCTCACTTTTCAAATTGTCTAGAAGTGAAGGAAGAAAACATGCTTTGAAGGGCTCAGTTTCCATCCTGCATCAATGGCTGACTGACAACGACCGGCAGTTCTCTGGGGCCCAAACCATCCTGCCATCCTCCCGGCAACAACCCCAGCTGTTAGAAGAATTTCTCTGACATTAACAAAATAGAAAACTGCCCTCCATTCTCATTCGCATGGTGTGAAGTTCTCCTTGTACACTCCCCCACCCCGACTTGGGGAGTGAGCAGAACAGGGTTGGAGCAAATCTCAGAGGGACTAGAAGGTGGGGACTGACCAACTCACAGATGTACAGACCAGTTAGTCTGACCTCCTGCACAGACCAGACCGCACAATCTCCTCACCCAGTGATTTCTGGTCTGGAATCCCCAGCCTGCAGTACAACGGAGAAGGGATCTCCCAGCCCAGCAGTAGATCACCCTGCTGCTTGGCCCATACTAAGCTCACATCAAAGTCAATGGGAGATTTGCTATTTTATGCAACTGGAGCTGGACTGGGAGCCCTAGCTGATTGTTTCTGCACCAGGGCAGTGACGCCGATGTCCATTGGCGCTGCTGGGTGCTGACGCCCGGCACCGGGCAACGTGGCGGGGCCCCGCCCCCGACGCTGGGCGACGTGGCGGGGCCCCACCCCCGACGCCACGTCGCCCAGCGTCGGGGGCGGGGCCCCGCAACATCGCCCGGTGCTGAGGTGAGCTGGGCACACGCCCCGGGGCTGGCGGGGAGTTGCCGGTGGGTGCTGAGCACCCACCAATTTTTCCCCGTGGGTGCTCCAGCCCCGGAGCACCCACGGAGTCGGCGCCTATGCACTAGGGTCAACATAGTTTTCATAAAACTCTCCCTTGAAGAGGCTATTTTGGGAGCGAGTCTCAAATCTGGGACATACCCATTAGAATATCCAGCCCGGTGGAGCTGTTTTCCACCCAGCGCCCGGCCACCACCCCCTCCTTGAACTTGCTCAGCAGTCTGGGATTGTGGAGGAAGTGCAGCAGCAGCTTGACCCCCATCACGACGGTGCTTGGGTGCAGATGGCTTTGCGTGAACAAGAGGAACCAGTCAGGCCCCAGTGCCAGGAACATCTCCTCTTGAGCCCTGGGAGAAACACGGCATGAAAAGTACACATGTTAAAGACACAGGGGAAGATTTGACCTAGGAGCCTACATCACAATGGAGAGTTTATTCTCCTAAACCTCTTAGGCCCTTACTCTGAAAAGTATTAGGTGCCTAACTCCCATGCCTTTGAGGATCTGGGCAACTGACTTAGGCTCCTAAATCACTTAGGCTCTGGATATCGTGCCCACAATCTGGTGCGAAGGAGATTCATTAGCTTGTTTGTCCACATAGTTTGAGCCATCTAATCCCTATCTAGCCCAATTTAATTTATTCCCAGACAAACTACATCAAGATGGAGTCACAGTTAAGGCTAACATTTCAGTAATTTAAGGTAAAACACATGACAGGGATGTTGTGATTATCCCAACCGAAGTGTTATAAACCCAGGAAATTTAGAATTAAGGTTTAAACTTGAAATAAATCCTAACATGCTAACGTATGCAAATGCTCATTTAAGGCACCCAAGCAAACTTAACTCTGCCCTGTAGTGATGCTATAACTGTGTGATTAGGATTAAGACATTGTATTTGTAATCTCAGTTAGATGAAACTGCTTTTTAAAGACACATCCGATTTCTTTTTCCCTCACAGGATAGATAAGGAAACTGTGATCTCTCTGATCCCACTGTTTGGCAACTGTGGAGAAAATGTTGTCTATTTAATGGATATCACTCTAAACCTCAGATACCTCACTGGAAAAAAAACCAAAAAACTTTGAACCCAAACCTGACACATTCTGCCTCTCTCTCATTGACTGATGGCACTCATAAATGCTAACCGGGTGCTGAGCACTGGTCAGAGAGAGGGAGGGAGGGAGAGAGAACGAGAAGACCTCGAAGGAGCCATGGTCCCTCCTCCGCCCACTCCATCCCCAAATGGTTCTACTTACTCAGAGGACAGATGAAGTTTGTCTGAACACATTACATCTAACAACATCTTCAGTAACTGGTTTCGGAGCCAGATTGTCTTCCCAGATGTTTGGCTTAAGGCTACAAAAATCAGAAGGAAATAAAAAGTAAAGAGGATACAAAACACGTGTTTCCAGCACTTTGATGAACAGCCTTGTTTGTAGCCAATACAAATATAATTGGTTGTTAACTGGGTGGAGTGAAGTAGGTGTGAACATTTGGAAGTGGGGATCCTGTCACTGTAAGTACTAGTCATTTCTGTGTTCTGTTCCCAAAGCCCTATAATTTGGGATGTTTAAAACTAGACTGGCAAAATGCTGGATAATGAATGATCTATAGGGAACAATTTTAGAGTGGGTGGAAGAGAAGGCTGGAATGGATGACTACAGAGGTGTTTTTCCACCTCTAAACTCTGTGCATTGAAGCTCAGGCTACCAGTGTCTCCATGATGTATTCTGTTGCTTGGATGAGTTGTATCCAATAGGATCTCCACTGGGACCACTAATAGGATGATAAGTAAGAGGAAGTCCAGGTGACCGGCTCTCCCAGCAGTCAAGTCAGACACAAATGGGGTAGACATTTAAAAGATGCATGGCTCCTTGCACTGGAGTATGCACTTGCCCTAGAGAATGCCCCTTCACCCGCATCGGACTCCAGCACAATGCAAAAACTACAGCAGGCCAGCAGCAACAACCACATTCCCATGGAATCCTGGGAGGGAATTTTCACCCTTTCATTCCATTGTTTTTAACCCACAAACATTGCTCTCTGTGAAATTTCAACCACATGCACATTTCTCTCCCTGGAGACTTGTGAAAACCAGCACTTGAGGGGCTTTTGGTGCAGTGACCAAGCTCTGCCAGCCTAACTGCAGGAGAGATACCCGAGAGGGGAATGCATAACTAAGCATGCCACCTGTCTTTAGAACAGACCTTCCCAGGCATGACTGTTCTCTGTCCCTTTACTACCCCCCGTGCTGTTCAGAGTAGGGCCCTGACCCAGCAAAACAATTAATTTTGGACACCTGATTAGTCCCTCGGGGGTCTGCCCTTCCTCCCCCCACCCCCGAGCACAGCCCTGCTGCATTTAGGACCTGACCAGGGGATGAGAGGCAGCATCCATCAGAATTCATTCACCAAAAGGATCTCCTTACCTTCTCCTGGTGGATCAGAGATCCTATCCAGGCATATCTGACTTTCATCCACAGAAGAGGGCTTTAAAGTGTAAACAAGGAACAATCCAATCCTTTCAGAGAAAGAGAAAATCATTTTTGGTTAGCAGCGTTTCCGACTATCACTATTGTACTGTGAGTCTCATGATAGATGTTGCCTTTCTTAAAGTCTCAGCTCCTGGAGTCATGGGATTATGTGAGAATCTCAGCTTTCATTAACAGAGTATGTTTCTAGCCCTTGTGGAGAAAGGCTTGAAAATGTGACCCCCTAATGACTCAAAAATAGAAGGCAAATAAAAAGGATCCCTCCCTTTAAAAAAACCCTCATGATTTTAAAGCCAGTTTTGTGATTTTGGTGGCCCGACTCATGATTTTTGAACCACTGGATTTGGTAATATTGGGTTAGCAATACTGCTTGTGCCAGGTGTCCGTGTCCCCTTGGGAGCTCCCCTCATAGTGTTTCTGAGCAACACCTCACTGGCTCCCAGGCATGCAACACCCAACATGGAATCTCTAGCAGCCCAGCAGAAAACAGCTGTGGCAACCCCTTTTCACTTGTGAAATGCTTGAATACCATTTTCCAGTTCTCATAATAAGTGGATGAATGTTACACATGCACAAAGCAAGTGAGTGATGTGCCTCGTCTGACTCTAGGAGTGGTGTTCCCTATAGACTAAAATACCACACTACAAGAACACTCCAGACATTACAACATACTATAGCATTCCCCTAGGTTCGGGACAGTACAGGTCCTCTGTTTTTTAACGATGCTCAGGGCCTGCTGCACTAGCCGCTTTCTTGGAGCCTGTGGGATGGGGGCTGTCTTTATTTGCTCACACTATACAGCACCATGCACATTGTCAGATCCAAACAATTAACAATAAATAAAACTTAGTAAGTTGCAGCCACCCTCATCTTTAATAAAGAAAGAGGCTGCCCATGGAGACTGCAGGTCCCAGCATGCAATGCTGCATCTAGACCAGAGCGATTTCATTACAATCAAGATGGAGCTTTGAATGTTGGCCTGTGTCATCTCAGTGGCCCGCACACCTGTGCATGAGGGTTGTGGACAGCACCAGATGGGTCTCAGCTGGTCCAAAGGGCAGAGACTGACCAGTCTGGGCATGGGCTATCAAATATAGCAGTAATGTGTTTCAGGCAGCTCTTTCCTCAGACAGCAATCAAGGATTGGGAATTCTCTTCTCCAGAAAGTCCCAGCAAAGACAGTCTCCATGAGATTCAAGAATAAAATGGCCAGATGGACACCGTCCAAGCAATGGGATCAGACACCCATCAGCCTGGGACCAGCCTGCGGTAATCTTACCTACCTTGAGTAGTTCCTTATGCCTTGGATTGTCCCATTGAGGTCAATGGGGCTACCTGTGCTATATTCACTGTAAGGGTCACAACTTGGCCGGGGGTGAGGCTCACTCACTTGAACAGGGCTGAATTAAACGCCGAATTGGCTGACAGGGGAGTTTTCCCCTACGATTCCTTGGCGGGGATCTACAGGGATTCTGTCTTTGTCCAGAGCACCAAGCAGGGCTGGATGAGGTGGGTGTGATCACACAATAGGATTCCTGTGTTTGTAGGGGGACTTGTGAGCTGAGAAAATACTGCAGGATCGGGGTTACCTAAGAATGTCTTTGGTGTTGAAATAGCCCTGCAGCAGGTGGGAAAAGATGGTACAGATAGTGGTGACTCGTGAGCGGCTGATCTCAACGTCGTTGAGGAGGAAAACCAGTTTGGGCACCATTTGCATCTGGTAGGCGACTTTGGCGTTCCGACATCCATCTCTGCGTCAAAGCAAGAGGAACGTTAAAAGCCTTTACTGGAAAGAGCCAATTCTGCCGAGTTTCTGCTAAAAGGGTTCTGCACTCGCTCTTTGTACCACGAACTTCTGACGTTGCCATGGCAACCAGTCAAAACTCCGTCAGACAAATTGAATATGTGTCGGAGATGGGGATCTGAAGCCTTCTCAATGTGTTCCTCCCCCCCGCCTTTCCCCGGAAACGTCCGCCTTTCAGGGAGTTCAAACAAAACAAAGTTATTGACTTGGAAAGCCCTGAATTGGTGGAAATAAATGCTGTTCTTGTAAAACTCAGCAAGAGACATCAGACGGGATCGTGCATGGCTTTTCACTGCCAACAGAATGGAATCTAGAGGCCTCATTGAGGCAGCCGGTCTGTCTCGCCCTGTCTCTCCAAATATATTTAACTCTCTCGTAGAGCTGGTCGGGAAATTATTCTTTCCTCTGAGCAAATTTGGGTGGGGGGAAGTGGTTAAAAATCTCAACATTATTTGGTTTAAATTTCAGTTTTAAACTGAGGGGAGGAAATTTCACCCTTGATTAAATGAAAACGTTTTGACTAAAAGTTTTTTTTTGTGGCAAAGATGTTTTCAACCAGCTTCATTACTTTTAACAAATCAAATGAATAAATAGACATCTGGCTTTCTATTAGGAGTTGTCTGTAGTGCTGTAGCATACTTTGGGCACTCAATAAATAACCAATGAAAAATAATAAGCCATCTTCTCCCTCTAAAAGTTGAAGATATGAAGAATTCTGACATCAAATTGATCTCCCTTTGAGGGCATTGTCATCCCAAGATTTGCATTGCAGAATAGTGACTGCTCCAACCAGTCCTTACAAACACCATTCTCCAGAGCAGTTGTGTGCATAGACCAAATTACCAAACTCAGTCATCTGGACTTGTTTCCATTCAACACGTGAAAAAACTTACCATCTAGTCTAATCAGGCACGATGACCTACTTTCTTTCTCTAAGTGCTATGGGTCAAGTACTCTGCTGGTGTAACCCCACTGAAGTCAATGCAATGTCTTCAGCCAGGAATTTGGTCCTATGATTCTGTGACACGGCCAACAGAACCAGTAAATGAAAACTTGGATTTTCACAGGGCCCTAGAAGAGCTAGTTGCCTGCCATCTTCAATGGATGTTCAATGGGTTCTGGGCACATAACTCCTTTAGAGACATTCAGAAATCCCAGCCTAAGCTTATTAGTTCATCCTGTCTCTGCCGTAGATGCCCAGTATGTACCTTGAGGGCCGCAGGATCTCCACAAGATGTGAAAAGAGGGCAAGGTCGAGATTTTCTGGTGCATTTGACCAAAGCTGAAAGACAAATGAAACCAGAGATTTCACAGCTTCTTGAGTTCAGTTCCTTTTTCTCTACTGACATGAGATGAAATAAGTTTTTAAAAACATCAAACATGTTTCTGCAGCACATGCCTTCATTCCGAGATCTCAAAGTGCTTTACAAACATTAGTGAGGCCTCACAACATCCACATGAGGTAACAGAGTGTGTCTATTACTGATGGGGAAACTGAGGCATGATGCTATTTGCCTACAGTGAGTCAGTGGCAGAGGAGAACCCAGGAGTCCTGGTTCCCACTTCTTCTACTCTGATCAACTGATAACATCCCAACTAAATCCATTTGATTTAAAAACAAATCAGAAAACATGCAACACACACAATGTAGTATGAGCCAGAAATGCCTGGAGGAAGTGTGGCCCAGTATAAAGCACACTGGCCTGGGACCGAGTGGATTTGGGTTCTGAATCTGTCACTGATCTGCCATATAAATGTGGGCAAGTCTCGGTGCCTCCTTTTTCCCATCTGCAAAATGGGGACAACAATACTTCCCTTTATAAAGTGTTGTGGCTGAAAAGTGCTGTATGTTGGGGAAAAAAACAAATATACCAAAGAGTACATTTTTAAGTGAACTCACAATGACATTTTTCAATTTGCATCAAGTGTTTCTTGGATTTAGGGGAAAGGAGTAAAATAAAGCACAAAAATAGGATCATTTCAGAAATATGGAAATGTAGAACTGATCACGGAGAGAGGGAGAGAAAATATATCTGACTGCACAGTGCACAAAAGCAGGCAAGCTGCAGTTTGCACCCAGATAATGAGCTTCCATAATTGCTCTGACTGACATGCCCCAGAGAGATCTGCCATGAATCTGTCTCTGAAACACGTACTTGTGCAGCCCTGAATAGGGACTTTTGCAGGCACTGAGATCACGTAGTGTGAGCAGAGTAACAGCAGAGTGCAGGTGCTTTAGAAGAGAGCTAGAGAACTATCCTGGAGGCTCCTTGCTCTGTAAAGATCCGCCTCCTATCACATAACCTGGTCCACCCTGGGGCCTGGAACACCAAGAACTCTACAGATTCAGCTCAGAGGCATGCGGACAGCAGCAGGACTGTGGGAGCTGGTCTGGTTAATGCTCACAGATGCAGAAGCTTCCCCGCTTTGCAGGGGTTTTCTGTGGTCAGAGTTCTCGGTCAGAGTGCAGAACAAGGTGGGTTTATTCAATGAGACTTTTTGTGACAGGTCCGGTAGAGCTGAAACCCTTTGCAGGGGAACCATCTTTTCCAAAGAACAACTCCACACTACGTGGAGGTCTGAGTGTAGCCTGAGCCTGAATTGCAGGACACACATGGTAACACACTCAGCCAATCTGCAATTTTTGCCTTTTTCTCCCAGGGGAAGTGCCTGAGGAGCCCTCCCTGGAGACATTTAAACAAGGCTGGACAAAGCACTGGAAAACCGATTGCAGGGACCAATCCGGCTTTGGCCCAGTAGGTGGAGAGGGGTGGGAATGGAGGGGATGAACTAATAGGTCTCTCCCATCACTAATTTCTATGAAATTGGATTCACCCCATGTGAGTGCATGATAGAAGAAATTCACCCCACTGTTGAGATCCCAAAGCAGGGCCCATCCAACACATAAGCCTCACTTATGGACCCAATCCAGGGTGGTGCCAACAGCACCACCTAGCAGATGCTCATTTACTCTCACAATCCATCCCTAAGCCCTCACTTCAGTGGTGTATAGAGCTTTGTATGGGCCATGAGGTGGATTTCACCCTACTGGCAGGTTCCATGCTCCAGAGTAGGTGACAATCTCAGATTTGTTCAGCTTCTGGAATGATCAGAGTACTTGGCCAACTGATGATGGGGTGGCAGCACCAACAGGACAAGCAATTATTCCCCAGCCCATCTCAAATTACAAACATACTATTCCGGATCTGCTGGCTGGAGTGAGACATAAAAATAGCTTACCGTCATTGTGGGACTCTAGAGACAGACCCAAACTGCACCGGAATCCAGACTTCAAACACCCCATGTCTGGAAGGTACTTATATGCAGGGTTTTAGTTCAGACCCATACCGGATAAGTTGTAGCCTTCTCATCAGATACACCAGTTCAGAAGGTGCTGCCACAGAACTAAGTGGATACTCTAGAGCCTCCTTTAATATAGTTAAGGGAACACATACAATATTAGTAGCTTTACCTCAAAGTTACTGAGAACGTATTGGAATGCACCGTAGTTCTTTATAGTCGAGGATTCCAAGCCCAGCTCTGCTGTGCCTGCTATGGAAAGCATCAGCTGTAAAATCCTGTTGTTTAGCAATTTTGTCTTTCTCTTTAGTAGGTACGCCAGAAGCTGAAAAGAGATATTGTGCATTCATTGAGCCCAAAAGCTGTAGAGAGCACAGTAGAAAATACAATCCGCCTCACTGACCTTATAACATTATCCGGTGTTATTACTAAATAAGACGCGCACAGCACACCCCAGACACAGTATTCATATATGTATGTGTATTATTCATACATGCAGCATACACTGTGCATAAGACTGAAGCTTCAAGCAGTGAGTGAAGTTTTTAATATACATTGACAATATGGGGGGTTGTAATTGGCAGGCTGGCTTTCAAGAGCAATTTGACAGCAGAGCAGGAGGTTTTTGGATAAGAAGCAGGAGAAAGGAATAAAACACATGTAAACTCATGCTGCAGGAAAGTTACCAAGAACAACACGTGAATACACATGGAGAGCTCACTACGCTGTTACTCATGTTATTAGTTGTTTGTGAGAGGAGCAGCTCAAAAATTCAAATTTCAACATTTTTTTAATGAGAAACATGGACACATTCCTGTGAAAATTTTCTCGTTTTTCAACTGGATCTAGTCATGAGTGTTTGGGTGATCACTGCTGTATCTGGAAAGTGTTCAAGAAGCTCCTGAGTTTCACAAAAGTTAGAAGGAATGATTATTCACCCAGACATATGCACTAGAAAGTATGTACGTGGGTAATTCACCATTGATTAGTCTCCCATTTAGAAAGCTTCAGCAATCCAATCAGAGAGCAAAAACAATTCCATGTGACACAGATAACCAATCACGTAGACTGAACAACATATAGCAAAGAGTCAAGAATCCAGAGTCTGACATTTATTTGTACAAACTGGTGAACACTTACAAATAATGAAGACAGTCACAGGAATCAGGATCAGATGGGAAAAATGGGCTAAATCCATCAGCTCATTCATTCACAATGAATAATTCAGCGAGCTCTAACATTCATTCAAACACTGCAGTGTGTGTTTCCAGATCCAGGCGGTCTCTCTGTTGCTCTTTTAAAGATACCTTCTGTGTGCAGTAGGACTAATTATTTATTATTTATTGAGATCTCTCTTTAGCCTGGGTGACACCAATCATTTCACTTACCCAATGACACACTCTGCTGAAACTGCAGACTGGCACCTGATTTCCACCCCAAAGAACTATAGAATATAGATCTTCTTCCACAAGCCAGGCCCCAAGTTCATTCAAAACTCTGGGATCCAACCCTACTTTCAAGGTTGCACAGTACCGAGAGCTGAGTTTGGGGCAGATCAAATGATACATCCTGAGATGGAGACTACATTTTTGCCTCAGTCAGTTCCTAGCATACAAAAGACCCTCCACAATTATCACTAACCGTCCCCATTACTGGCAGGCTCAGCAGGGAGAAGTTGAGGCCTGCACAGGCCGTGGGGAAGGAACAGAGCTCTTGCCCTGAAAGCAGTTTTCCGGATGAGGGTTGAAGTATGCGGGCAGAAGGCGGTACGTGGGGGGCGTTTGCACAGCTGCTGCCTAAGCATTACCTGCGCGGTGGGTAAGGTCTTAATACAATGGCCAGCGTGACACCTTCCATTATCGTAACAAGTAAGGGAAGATGCTGTTAATCTTGTGAAGACAGAGTTTCATTGGCTGTGTCTGGGAGCGAGCCCTGCTTGGCTGCTTTCACCAGCAGCAGCTGAGCTGTGATGGAGATGATGGGCACAGGATTTAGGGCCTTTCTCTCGGGATTGCCATGGGACTAACCTTAAGGACTGTAGGCCTTTAATGCCCCGCTCTCATTGGCTGCAATGGCCTTTGGGCCAGGCCCTCAGAGAGGCAGAGAACACATAATGCAAGTGAGGCAAACAACACCTGGAATGGTCGTTCTCACCTGGTATCCGCCGATGTGGCTCATCAGCTTCTCACTCATGGGGCTGCGGTTCAGGACGGAGTTCAGGACTTTGACTGTGGCATACATCGCATGGTCATCCCAGGCCATAGCAATGAGGCCTAGCAGAATGGCTGGGCCCCCAATAAAGTTCAGGCTGTTAGCTGCTGGGCAAGACTGGAACACTCGTACCCCTGGGGAGAGACCAACAGTTACTGCTCCATGAACTGACATGAAACAAATCTAGAGCTGGACATTAATGGGCACATGACTGCAGTACCAACAGGGACGCCCTGTTGCATCTCCAGGCAGGGGAGAACTTTCATCCTGAGAGTGGACTGCAGTAAATCTCGGAATTCTGCTGCATCTGAAAGTGAGGGTGGTGCATTTGCTTAAACAACCCAACCGAGAGAGAGATGGGTCTGAGCAGTAATGCCTGACTCTGGATCAGCACTCCAGAGAAAGCCAATCTGCAATGTTAGTCCTGGCCATTATCGCCAGGGTAGGGACCAGCCATGAAGCTGAGTTCTAGATTGGAATCACTCCCAAGTTCAAGGTTATTCTGAGCCAAGGTTTTGGTTTGGGCTCATCTCTAAGAAAACCTACAGCATAAGAGAGATGAAGAGAAATGAAACTGCAAGAGGAAAAGGTAGGAATGCCATTAACTAATTGAGTCGGGCAAAAGGGCTCATTATTCTATAGCATGCGACTGTGACATCATTCCCAATGACACCTATGAGACTTTGGAGCCACATCCATTACATACATCTGATCACTACCAAACACCTTGAAGCTTATGGCATTAGAGGCAAATTATGCCCGCAGATACTCTTACATGCCGGGGTCCCATTGATTACATTGGGAGTCCTATGTACACATTCCAGGACAGAACATACATCCTGAGATGGAGACTACATTTTTGCCTCAGCCAGTTCCTAGACTGAAGATCCAGTCTGACTAGCCCCAGCTCTCATGCTCTACTTTTCCATACCCCAATCTGTACTTACCAAATTGGCCCACAGCCACTGATCCAATAGTTCGTAAGGGACCAGCGAGGTGTCCAGCAATGTTTCTAGCCAGGAAAACTGGTGTTGAACTGTCACGAGAGATGATCCCCATCTAAAATAGACCAAAGAGACCTCATAGGAAACATTGCTGGAGGTTAAATTGGGGGCGGGGGAGCAGAGGAGGAAGCAAGGATTGTATTTGTTTGGGATTATTTTAGCATTTTTAGACTCTGATAGAACATTTTATGTACAAAGATAAACTGATGCTCAAAATCGATAACACAAGGGGATTCAAAGTCAGAACTGCTCATCCAGCCCAGATATCTCCTCCAGCTCCGTCACACATACCCCTTACTGTTCCTACCGTGGGTACTCCATTGGCAGGGACTCAGAACAGCAATGTGGATAGCCACAGTACACGCTTCAAGCCCCAGGGACAGCTGAGTGAAATGAGGCACCCAGTGAGGGAGAGCACTCCCCCTTCCAGGGCCAGCCAGGCACTCACAATCAGACCCTACTGGGTATAATCAAGGAGGTCCCTGCCCCACTGAAAGAGGAAAGGCAGCTGAGCAGCAAGGAGAGCACTAGAGGCCACCCGACTCATAGGGACTAGTTGGACCAGGCTCAGAGACTTTGCTGGAGGATGTCGAGTTGAGGTGTTTGTAAACCAGGGGTCCTGACTGCTGAGGAATAAGGGCTCTCGACCTGTTTTACAAACATTCCCTCCGTGAGACTTTCACTCAACAAGATGCTAAAAAAGACTACTGCCACGTGACAGTTAATGGATTGAAGATTTGTAACAACGGAGCTTAAATTATTTAAAAATTACAGTCACATGACGTAACCCCCAGGCCATAAACCAACCACTAATTGACTGAGATCAAGAAAAAAGGTCTCCTATGGGCAGGTTATTCCATAATTTTGTGTTATGAAATTTTTGCACCTTCTTCTGACACTTGGTGCTAACTGCTGTCAGATATAGGGTCCTGGGTTAGATATACCATAGCCTTGATCCACTATGGTGATTTTTATGCTCCCTGTGTTCTTATGATACAAACATTTGGTTTATTGGACAAATGCACAAAGGTGACAACCCCAGTTTGTTGGTTATTAGATAATATTTTTTAATATTGATCTGCTCTAGGAATTATTTGGGGGAAGATCTCTGGCCTGTTATACAGGAGGTCAGATTAGATGATCACAAGATGAATCTTTCTAGCCCTGGAATCTATGAATAGACATGGATGAATTTTTTTCAGCAAACAGAAATTTTGCCAAAAATGCATTTTTCAGGGCTCCAAAACTACTTGGAGTCCAATTTAGTAAATTATTTCAGCTGAAAAAAATCTGACTTTTTAAAAAAAAGTCAAAATGTTTTGTTTTTCAGTTTTTAAACAAGCCATTTCAACATTTCATTTTGTCATGATATTTTTGACTCAGAACAACATTTTAGTTAGAAAAAGTCCTTTTAAAATGTCAACCATGATTTGAAAATATTATTTCAAGTAGACATTTGAAGAATTTCATTTGACCTGGCCAATTTTTGTCTGTTTGTTTTTCGTTTAATCAAGAACAACGGGAAACAATTCCGTTTCCGTTTGAAATAAAACAGGGTATTTTTATTTTTCCTTTCGACCATCACACCCCAAAATCAATTGTTCACTCAGCTCTAGTTGTCAATTACATAGCAGCCTTTGGTGTGCATAGTGTTTAAGAAGACAAGTTTCCTCCTGTAATATAAATTGGTTTGAATCTCCTCTCGCTTCCTTCGGTGCAAATCAGGAGTAACTCCGCTGAAATGAATAGATTGTAAATTTGGTGTAGATGAGAAGAGACTGAGACCCAGGAATTCAGGGAAAGCACCAGAGTGAGGAAGTTACAACAAAACCAGAGACTCTGCTCCAAGAAAATCTGAATGCAAAGGTGCCTGGCTGAAAGCAAAGGAAGAGAGCCTGTGACCTCTTTGGCGATCAGCCGACCATCCACTTCATTGTAGCAGCTCTTTATGTCTTGGATGGTGGTAGTGGATGAGCACATGGCATTGATCCCAAATGAAATTCTCTCCTCTGCAACCAAGGCTGTGACCTGAGGCTCTTTGGAGTGATCATTAGCTAAAAAAAAAAAAAAAGAGAGTCTTTTAAACCCATGAGTAATTTCACATTCTCGGCACGTGAGACTAAAACAGGTAAGTGGATAAAATGTGAGGGAAAAGGGGGTGTTTAGAAAGGGCTCTGCTTTGATCTAACCAGAACCAGAAGAGTATCTACATCTTTGCAGCCCAGAGGCTGGAGCTTGCCAGCATGGGCACCAGTAGGAGCTGCACTCAGCTTTTCTCCACTGGAAACTGCTCTTTGCAGATCTTACCACCAGCATCTCCATGAACCCAAGAGTTGAGAGCACGACACACAGTGCACGTTTCATTAAGGAGGTATCTGTCACTATATAATTATTCTCATAGGATAAATCCTTGCTTCTCCACATGGTCCAAGTAAAGAGGCTGGGCAGTAGAACCACACCATGAAGGACTTTCCACACCTACCCGCGGAGAGCTGGGGAATGGTTTACCCCATAGCGATTATACCCTGTTCTCCAAGTGATTCCCAAGCCCTGTGCTGGGAAACTGTCAGGTCACTGGGTTCCCGGATCCGACTACACCTCACTTGTTGCACAATGGTCTCCCCCTCTTGGAGAGAGGAGGTGGTGCATCACGGCAGTCACGTGGCCATGAAGCATCATGGGAAATGACGTCTGGCTGGAGATCCCAGTCTATAGAGGAGAATGGGAACATGTGGCTCCCAAACAACTCCCATAAGGCACTGCTGCAGAATCAAAATATTTTGGCTTTCGGCTGAAATATTTTGATTTTCAGGCATTCCATTTTTTGCCAAAAAAAATCCAAGTTTTCCCTAGAAAGCAGAAAATGTTTTGTCGCCAAAAAAACTCAATTTTCCATTGAAAACCAGTTTTGATGAAAAATTTCACCCCGCCCTTTGCTTTAGGCTGCAGCTTCAGCAAATGGGTTTGTTTCACTCTTTTCAAGTGGGAGAAGACATCCCCTGCCCACTGACTTCCTAATGCAGAGGTGGATACACTCAGCAGTTGAACAAGCAGCAATCAATAAGGAAAATGTACTGGAGATGCTCTGTCTGCCTGTTTAATAATTGAAGCTAACAGTATACTTTAGTTAAAAAGCTTCTTCATTAAACTGAATGTACCTTTGTGCTCCCTGCCTCCCCCGCTGTGTTGCACCACTCTCCTCTGAGGGCCTGTGCAGCTAAGGAGATTGCTATTTCCTTTTCTGCTATGTTTTTGTCTAGCACTGCACATCCCAGTTACAAAGGTTCTTCCTTAATGTCTGCCTCACCCAGACTGGAGTCTCCATAAATAACAAGAGGCCCACAGAAAATGAAGAGGGTTGGGCCTGTGGTCAAGTCACTGAGCTGGAACTCAGGAGTCAGAGCTCTAGTCTGGGCTGGGGGAGACTGGCGTTCAATTCCAGCTCCGCCACAAAAATCCCGTGTAACCCTGGGCAAGTCACTTAGGCCTGGTCTGCTCTGGCAGCAGTAAGGTACACGCCCCAATGAAAAGCAGGCTGCTGCCACACTGCAGCGTATAGCTACACGAGGCAGTGAAAGGCTCCAGCAGTGGGGGGAGGGAGCAGTGAAAGGCTCCGGCAACAGGGAGGCAGTAGGACTCTATACTGCTAAAAACAGCCGTGTAGATGGGGGAGGCACGGCTGGGGCGTGTAGAGATCCATGTAGGGTATATAGCCTAGGATTCTGGTGTCTCTGTACTCTACTCGCCTAAGCAGTGCCTCACCATCTATGCTACGATTTATACCCATGTTGGGGGGGCGTGTAGTGCCTGTACTCAACATGCCGCTGACAGCATAGACATAGCCTGAGTCTCTCTCGGCTTCAGTTCCCATGGATCACATGAGGATATAAACACTGACCTACCCAACAGGGCGTGGGGGGAGGGGTTCTGAGGAGAAATACACTGACGACTGTGAAGCGCCCAGATACTACAGTGATGGGGGGCATAGAAGCATGACAGATCGATCAATCTTAATTAATTCTTGACTCTGTCACAGATGCCCTAGGCGAGTCTCTTAGAGCCAGATTTTGAAAAGTATTTAGGTGTCTGAAGACGCAGATAGGAATTCCGGCACTTTTGAAAACCCCACTAGGCGCCTAACTCCTAGAGGAGGCCTCTGTGCCTCAGTTTGCCCTGTAAAATGGGGATAATTATACTTCACTCTCGTCTGTCCTGTCTGTTTAGATCGTAAGGCCTTACTACAAGTATGCCCGGTGTCCAGCACAATGGGGCCTCATCTTGCTGGAGGCCTCTAGGCACACCAGGAATGTTAATAATGGATGATAATAATAAACCATGGCAGATATCCAGTGCAGCATGTCCGAGTCTCCACGTACCTGGAAGCTGCACGGCCTGGAAGTTGCTGAAGTACCGGGGCCCAAGCTTGTTAATCACCTCCACGGTTTCCCCAGAGATCGACTCTTCAAACAAGTACATCGGGCCCAGCCGCCAAGCCAAGGAGGACTTCTGTTTCCAAACGCGGGGGGTAGCTATGTAGCCATAGATGTCGACGAAGGAGGACGGTTCCATGGAAATACTGTTCCTGGGTAAGGGCTGTATGTACTGCATCTGCACCAGAGAAAGAATTCACTTGTGTATCTGTGGAGCTGTAGGGCCTCTGCCCAGCAAGATACTGTCTGTCCCCATCCCCTCTGAAGTCAAGGGGAGTCACAGGTGCTCCGCATGTGACATCACAGGATCAGGTCCTTAGTTACTGAAAATCCCAGTTACATAAGGACTGACACGCGGGATCACGCTCTTTAGCTCAGAGAAGACATAACTACATCGAGCTAAATTAATCCCTGGTGCAATCACACTGACTTGAGCAGGTTTCCACCAAGGGTCAATTTGGCCCACTCTTTGCAGCACTTTGTAACCTGGTCACCTGATATATCTGGTCTCTCCTCCCTGCGATGAGATAACATGTAGACCCCTAGTGGGATCAACAGTCTCCAAAGAGTGTTCTGTGTGCTATCGGTGACCTACAGAGCACTTGCCAGTGCTCCGTGTAGACCTCCTGATTCCCATGGGGCTGCTAAATCACCTTTGTTCTCAGCTGCTAAAGAGCAGCAAAGAACCAAAATCGACATTAAATACTTCCCTGATGCTACATTTCCACATCAGCAATTACTATAGCTGTGATTATAGGGAGGGATAGCTCAGTGGTTTGAGCATTGGCCTGCTAAACCCAGGGTTGTGAGTTCAATCCTTGAGGGGGCCATTTGGGGATATGGGGCAAAAATTGGGGATTGGTCCTGCTTTGAGCAGCGGGTTGGACTAGATGACCTACTAAGGTCCCTTCCAACCCTGATATTCTATGATTCTATGACTGGGATGTTCAATAATGAGTTTTGGATTCCTAACTCCTTAAGCAACTTTGGAAATCCTGGTGTTGGCCTCCAGGAATCAGCTATCACTTTACACGACTATTTAAAGCCCCAATCCTGCAACTTGTTCCATTTGGGCAGACCCCTGCACCTCATCAACTTCAATAGGGCTATTTGCCAGGGGTAGATCAAGTTACAGGACCGGGGCCTATAATTTCATAACGTGTCAATTTCCAGCTTTGATCATAATTGAGTCAACATCGCAGCTGGGCTCCGAGGAAGGCTAGTCAACCACAATTCAGCAAAAGAGTTAAGATGCCTTTTTGGACTCTGAGGAGCAACTCTATTGTGCTCCTCTAGATTGTAAAATCTAGACCAAGATCTAGATCGTCTAAAATGTAAAATCTCCTGGGCAGGAACTATGTACTCCTCTGTGTTTGTACAGCACCTAGCACGGCAGGGCCCTGTTCTTGGTTAGTCCCTCCCATGGCTCTTAATAAATAATTATTTTTAGAGCTGAGATTTTCAAAAGCATCTTGGTGATTTATACTTCTACATCACTTTCAAAAGTACTATCGGGACCTGCACTCCTCAAGTCATGTAGGCACTTTTGAAAACCCCACCCAAGGTGTCTTTCTTAAAGAACACCCGACCAGTTCATTTCAAATGTGGTAGAAAAATCCTCTGCCTTGATCCCAGACTTAAACTTCCTTGAGGCCAATGTTCTTTTTTTGGGGTAGATTTTAGAGAAGGATCCAGAATCAGGCTTGTAAGGGAAACCGTGTAGCAACCATAACTATAGAGATGCTACCACACATCCATAATGACCTAGGAGACAGGTTTCAACAATAGGAGCCTAAAAGGTAGGTACCTATATCTACACCAGGCACCTAAACAAGCCATTTTCCCCAAAGTGCAGATCACTTGGCAGCTCCAGTTTACTTCAATGGGAGATCAGCATTTTGGAAAATCTGGCCACTTAAGTGCTGAAATATGGACATAGGTGCCTGCCTATTCTTGAAAAATGTTCAGTTATAATCTCAAATACTAAGCAATAGTTTTAAGAGCTTAATGCAGCCTCTATTAGGGTAGAAATATGACTTTTATGGCGCCAGATCATCCCAAATCTGCTACTGCAGGGTCCTTATCCTTTCTGCTGAAGTATTTGGTGCTGGGTACAATAGGAGACTGGATCAGATGGCTCTCAGGTCTGATCCTGTCTGCAATTCCCATGATCCTAAAATCCTGGCCCTAGATATTAATGACCTTGATTTGTTGCCTGATTTCCTCTTCGCTTTCAATATCACAAAAAAAGCATCACCTCACTTCCTCAAGACTCAGACTCTAGCCCCATCTCTTATTTAATAAAGCCATGTTTTATTTTTATTTTGACTTATGATAAACACATTTGCTGTGAATCCTTGAATCTGTTGTGATATTCAAGGGTTGGTTTATCCATGTCTTCCAGTCTCGTTTAAAAGAAGGCAAATTAAATTAAGTTTTCATTCTCAGAATGGATATAGGTCCCACAAGGTGCTGTGGAGACATATTTTTTCTTAAGTATGGGAAAGAGAATATTGGGAATGAAACAGATTGCTTTTACAGGGAAAGTATAACACACAAGCGAGCTTTGCATACATTGGAATAGAGGAGTCAGAAGGAAGAGACCAAGGTTGCTATAAATGAATGACAGCAGAGAGGGGAAGGGATCTAGGGACTGCCTAGGACAGGCCTGCACAACTCGTAAAGCGGCGAGGGCCATATTACCCCAAAGAAAACAGCTGAGGGCCGAAACCCCCCGGCCCCGCGGAAACACCCCCAGCACCGCCCCACCCCCGCTCAGCCCCTCCCCGCTCGGCCCCACCATCACACCCCTCTTCACCCCCTAGCCTCCCGCTGGCTTGCTGCATCCCTCCTAGTCAGTCCCCCACCCACCACTCGCCTCCTTTCACCTCCTCTCTCCCCTAACAGAAACCCCCATGCCCGCCCCTAGAACCCCTGATGGCTCACTGCTCGCCCTGCCTGCCCCCCACCCCACCACTGCCCACCCACTCGGCCATCCCCCCACCCCCCCACCCCTCGGCCCCTCCACCACAGCCCGCCCGCTCCTCCCGCCAGGGGAGAGCAGGGCATGCCATGCTCCCCGCCGGCGCTCCTCCGGTCAGGGGAGAGCGGGGCATGCCGTGCTCCCTGCCAGCGCTCCTCCAGCCGGGGGAGAGCGGGGCATGCCGATACACTCAACCCCTCCGCGGGCCGCACAGTAAGCATGCGTGGGCCGCATGTGGCCCACGGGCCGTATGTTGTGCAGGCCTGGCCTAGGGGATGACAGTTTCAGTCTGGACAACCACAAGTGTTTAAAAAGAATCACAAGTAAGGCCTCCAAAATATCCTGAGATTGGCTTAAAAGTCTTGAGACTTAAAATAAAATAAATAAAAAATAAATAAATAAATAAAATAAAAATAATAAATCGGTGGTTCTTTTTATTTGCCTTCTTGTTTCTGAGCCTTCAGGGTGCACTGAGTTCAAGCTTTTCCCCACACCCAAGTGGTGAAGAAACTATTTTTTGTAAATGAAAGCTGAGACTCTTGTGAAATGACATGACTCCGGGAGCTGGGGCTTTATTAAAAAAAACAACTACATTTTGCAAGACTTGCAAAAAAACCACTACATTTTGCAATCCTCTTCCCCTCCTCCCCCATTTTAAGGCATATTTCTTATTTCATATTAACCCATGTGAACATACCTCTTGGAAATAGACTGAGTCTATTATTTCAAGAGAAGAGCTAATTCACAGACTGTTTGATACTAGAGCTGGGAGCAGATTGGCCGGCATGCATGGAATGACCACCTGAGGGATGTGAAACTCAGTGTTCCATTGGATGCAGCAGGCAGGGCGGGGGAGCAGTGGGACACACCAAACCCATAGATGTCTGAGATGTAGGGGGAAATCCCATCAGTCTTAGCACTATTGTAGAAGGCGGGGCAGTCACACAGAGGATCAGTGTCTCTGCACTGCTCTCCAGGGCTTCCTCCTGCAACCCCAACATTGGAGCATCCGAAATGAGTATTCCCTCTTGAAAATACAGGCCCAAAGCCTCTGCATCCTAAGAATGGCCCTTTCAAGGGGTCTCAGGTTGGGCCCCCATAATCACTGGTCACTTTTGAAAATCTGAGCCTCAATCTCTAAGGATTCGTGCCAGCCTGAGCGCCACGTGCTCCAAAGCAGACGGACAGCATTGCTCTTTAAGGTCACCTAGCTGTGGGATTAACAAGGCAGGGAGAAACCAACCCAAGAAATGCAAATGACCAGCTGCCAAGTACGGTTTTATGAAGAGTCCCTTTACCTTAGCGGAGCCAAGTATCTGCCCGTTGATATATGCCGAAACTATGCAGTTCCTTTTAGTTTCCTTAGCAACTGTCACGGTGAGGTGATGCCACTGCCCCGTGGCTAGTTGTTGCGTGCAGCTGAACTCAATCTGAGTTGGGGCTGAGGAGTGATTTGGGACCTCCACTTCAGGTTCCATGATGTCTGCACAGAAAGAACAAACACTTAAGCGGCAGGCAGACAGAGCAGAGGCTGTCTTTTATTGCGTGTTTGCACAAGGCCCCGCAAAATACAGCCTCAATCCTGATGGGGACCTCTGGGCATTATTCCAATGCAACTAATATTAACGTACTGACTGGGAAACTGAGGCACGGAGTGGTGAAGTGACTTGCCCAAGATCACAGAGTCAGTCAGAGGCAAGGCCAGGGGTAGGACTGGGGAGCTTCTGGAAAGCAGTGATGGGAGGGAGCAGTAAAAAGGCCCTAAATTGCTGGAGTCCTATTATCAGGACCTAAGGTTTCCCTAAGCCTCGTGATTCACACGGTGCGTACCAGAGCTGCGCTCCCAAATACCCCCAGCTCTCAAGAACAATGGGTTTTTCTCAATGTCCTGGGTGCTGTAAAATGAAACCAATTCTAAACAAGATAAAGCCTCAAGTCCTCATTGATTGAGCTACTATGGAAAGGATCTCTTAGAGTAGGGGTCTCAAACACGCGGCCCGCAGGCCACATGCGGCCCGCGGAGTTATTTCCTGCGGCCCGCCATAGGCGCCAACTCCACTGGCAGCCAAGCTCCAAACATTACTGAGTGTTTATATTTTATTAAAACCCCTCTTTGCATTACAGTTCTTAAAAAGTTACTACATTGACTTTTAATAGAATACTACATTACTCTTCATTTTTGACTATACTTTTGTATCATTGTATGAAAAGGTTTCAGTGATGCGGCCCTCGGGCCAATTTACTAGTTCTCATGTGGCCCTCCTGATGATTTGAGTTTGAGATCCCTGTCTTAGAGGCTGGACAAGTTCAGATCCTTTGTACGTGATGACTGCATTATGGAGACAGGTAAGCTGGTATTTTCAAAGGTGCCTAAGGGAGTTGGGCACCCAGCTCAATGGGAATCAGGCACCTAACTCCATTAGACTTCTTTGAAAATCCCAGCTGCACTGTACACCCCACTCCCAGTCCCAGCCCCTTCTTCCATGGATTAATCAGGGTCACGTTTAAATTACCAAACACAGCTCTGATCATTGGATAAGAAGAAATGGATAAGTGACAGCCTGAGAATAGGGAAACCAACTAGCTGTTTGCTTTGAAAGCCAGGAGATCAGGAGGTGTTCACTGCCATCTCAGTCCCCTCTACGCTCCAGATCTGCGCACGTCCCTCATGTCATTATCAGTGAGAATAACAACAGGTATTAATTTATAAGCTGCACTATTCTCAAAGACTTCTGGGCACCTGGCACAATTTAGCACATTAATTTAGTGTCGTCTCCTTGAACAGCAGAATATTAATGGCAAAAGGGGTGTCATTTTACATACCTTGGAAACCATTCTTGTTGGAGAAGACTCCCATTCTTGGGGGGAAGATACACATTAGATGTTCATGCAGGTGCCAGGGTACAGCAACAATGGGATCTATATTATCTAATACTGTGACTAGGGCAGACATAGTAATACTACTAGCTCTTACACAGCCACACAGTAACATACATATACGACTGGACTACCGAATTTCTGTTCTTTAGAAGTAACCTAGAATGACGTATCATGTGTGCACGCACGCATGCATGGAGAGACACCTTCACTCCAGGTACTTCTCAACAACTGGGACTTTGTAGTCCAGTCACAGTAATACAACAACACACGAGCAAGCTCCATAACAACACCTTCTACCAAACACGGAAGGGAACTTACGTCATATTCCAATACATTTCAATGCATTGCCCCACAGCCTGACATAACCACTTCTGTAGGGGCTCAACATGTACTTATAAGCCGCTACCAACTCTTACTAAGACTAGAGGTGGGTGAAATGTTTTGGCTAAATAGTAAATTTGCCAGAAATGCAGTTTTGGGGCGAACAAACTCATTTGTGAATAAAGGTTGAATTCGGCAAATAGTTTCGGACAAATACGAGTGAGAATAATTTTTCTGAAAAACCTAAACAGTTTGCTTTGACATTTTCTAAATGAATCTTTTAGACACTTCATTTTGAAAATGTTGCTTCGAATAGATGTTCAAAACATCTCATTCAACCTGGACAAAATTTTCAGTTTTTCATTATGTCGAGAAAAAAACCAACTACAAAATCCATTTTGGTTCAAAATGAACTGATTTTTTTTTCTGTTCAGTGGCCAAACTGAAAAAAACAAACAATTATCTGCTCAGCTCTAAGTAAGACAAATCAAATGATTGCTTATATACGCCAGATGGCCTCTGATTTTGATGTCAGGTTTGCAGATCCCACCTGGGATAACACAGTGTTGTTCACACACTGTATAATGGAAGTAGGAGACGGGATCTTTCACACGTGTTCAGTGATTCTCTTGAGGGTTGGGGAAGGGAATCAGAAATGTAATTAATAAGAAGAATAAAAGAGCACTCAATGCACAATGTATCTGTTTAATTTGCAATAAAATCTGCATCAATTTCACTCCACTTTCACTCCAAGCAGTACAAAGTTCTGCTAATTGCAATAAATGATACTGTCCTAAGTAGAGCACTGACAATCAAGTGCAAAGAAGAGAAGTGGCGTAATAAATAGAATCAATATTCATTCTTGGGTGCGTTCCAGCCCCTTTCTGCTACTCTTGCCAATTAGAGCTGACCAGGTAAGACTTCCCCTGGTGGGGGAACTCCCAGCTGGTACAGATCTCGTGTGCCTGGCCACTGAGCCAGCCCCAATCTAATCCTGGTAGAGGGGTTGGGAAAGGAGAATGTCAGAATACATATGATTGGTTGTTGTCTGGGATATAACAGAGCAGCCTGGGGGCTGCTCTAAACCACATTGATGCTGGCACAGACCCATCCTGAGAATCAGGGAGATGTAGCGGCTCCTTGTCTTTGCTGCACGAAGCACAAATTCAGCAGGACTGAGAATCTAGGCCCCCATCTCTGCCCTGCTAGGATCCAGGACCACACTGACTCACACCAGATGACGCATTTTGGTGTTTGCTTCACGAGCTGCTGACAGTGTTGTACAGCAATGACCCACAAATACCATGGCACCCTGTAGTGAGGTGGTGTGGCTCCCCGCCACACCGGAGCGGGTCCAGCCCCTCTGGACACCAGAGTGGGTGGAGCCAGGAAGCTCTGAGCCCGCCCCTCAGAGGGTCAGGCGGTGACCCGGAAGTAGTAGGGCACGACCCGGAAGTATAAAGGTGGGCCCTCAGCAGTCACTAGGGCCCCAGCCGCCAGAGAGGCTGGAGGCAGCCAGCCTAGCCCGCGGCTGGGAGAACCCTGCGGCCCCCGGGCGCCCCAGGACTGGCCAGACCTGCCCGGCGCCCGCTACCCGGAGGAGCTGCCGGCCCTGCCCGGCGCCCGCTACCCGGGGGAGCTGCCGGCCCTGCCCGGCGCCCGCTAGCCGGAGGAGTTTCCGGCCCTGCTGCTTGCCCAGTCCCCCGAGGAGCCCATGGTGTTGGACCCCCCGGAGGACCCCACTGTGACCCAGGCACCCGAAGGGGGGGAGTTAGCAAGTGGCCCGGGGGCAGCCGACCCTAGTCTGGCTGTAACTCTGCCAGAGCCCATGTCAGTGCTGCGGCCAGGATCCCCACTGACTCAGCAGTGGGTCGTCTGCCGCTGCTAGGGCCCCGGGCCGGGACGCAGTGGAGTGGGTGGGCCTGTGTCCCCCCTGCCACCCAATTCGTGGGTGGCCGTCTCCCCTCTTCTAGGCCCCTGGAGGTCTGGGCCTAGTTCCAGATACTGTTTGCTCAGCCCCTTACCGCAAAGGCTGCCGAGAGGGAGACACCCACTGGCCAGACTAATTCCCCTGAATATCCTCTGTGGGTCGTGAGCCGGTGTGGCTCCCCGCCGCACCGGAGTGGGTCGAGCCCCGGCTAACCCCTTTACAGACCCCCTGAAGCAGATTGTTTTCATAGAATCATAGAATATCAGGGTTGGAAGGGACCTTAGGAGGTGATCTAGTCCAACCCCCTGCTCAAAGCAGGACCAATCCCCAATTTTTGCCCCAGATCCCTAAATGGCCCCCTCAAGGATTGAACTCACAACCCTGGGTTTAGCAGGCCAATGCTCAAACCACTGAGCTATCCCTCCCCCCTCGTTTTGTACCACTCTGCACAGGTTCAGCCTGAGGATTTGGGGGACGGTCAGTGAGATGATTCTTTCAAACATGCCTCAAGCTTAGTTGGCTCACATTACATATCCCAGCCAGCAGCGCTCCCCAAGGGATCAGATGCACTCTGGCCATGGCCCTCTCCCATCCCCTAAAACTGGACTGGGGCTGGCACAGTGGCCAGACACACCGGCGCCTCCCCTGCCCCAGGGAATTCTCACTTGGCCAACTAGTGCTGTTGATTGTATGTGGAAGGCACCCAGGGGTAGGTTCAAAAAGCATGTAGGCACCTAAATTTTAGGTTCCACTGCAATTCACAAAACTCCCGTTAAACTTTGTGCCCTTTTCTGCCTCTGGCCTATGTGCTGCTGCCTCCTCATACGCTCCTGGGCACCCATCTCCTGCCTAAGCCCCAGAACGATTCCCAAACCAGGGGAACACAGGCATTCAGCTGCCTAACCCGTGTGCGGGGTCCAGGCTGGTGGGCATGCTCAGAGGTCACCTCCCAGATCGGAGCGGGGAGGAGGACTTCCCTTGTAACTTGTATCCATAACGGAACAGCTTCAGTGGGAGAGACTGAGACACCCCACATTACAATATCCCTTGGCACAGTGGTGAGGGCAGATCCCTGTGCAAATCCCTTCTCCTCATCAGGTGCGGGAGGGGCCTGAATGAAGGGAATCCCACATCCCAGATGAGCAGGGCCAGCTCTAGGATTTTTGCCGCCCCAAGCAAAAAACATTTTGCCCCCCCACCCCCGTTTCTTCTTGCTCCCCCCACCCCCGGCCCCACCTCAACTCCGCCCCTTCCCAACCCCTTCCCCAAATCCCCAGCCCAGCTTCCTCCCCCAGCACATGCTGCATTTCCCCCACCCCATTGCTTCCTGTGCCCCCCCACAATCCCCCGCCCTAGCTCACCTCTGCTCTGCCTGCTCCCCTGAACATGTCGCTGCTCCACTTCTCCCCACTCCCTTGCCTGAGAGGGAGTGGGGAGAAGTGAAGCACCGGCGTTCAGGGGAGCAGGAGGAGTGGAGGTGAGCTAGGGCGAGGGGGGGTGCAGGAAGTAATGGGGGGGGGGCGGGGAGTAGAGGAACAGGAACCGCTCCCCACCCCAGCTCACCTCCGCCTGCTCCCCTGAGTGGGCCGCTGCCGCTCGGCTTATCCCCCTCCCTCCCAGGCTTGCCGCAAGCGAAACAGTTGTTTTGCGCGCCACCGCCGCCGCTCGGCTTCTCCCCCTCCCTTCCAGCGCAGCAAACCTGGGAGGGAGCGGGAGAAGCCGAGCAGCCACGGCCCGCTCAGGGGAGCTGGCGAAGGCAGAGCAGAGGTGAACTGGGGCGGCGGGGGCACATTTCTAAGGGCGGCATGGCCGGCACCAGAATGCCGCCGCTAAAAATGTGCTGCCCCAAGCACCTGCTTGTTTTGCTGGTGCCTAGAGCCGGCCCTGCAGGTGAGTACCCCAACCATGAGGCTAAAAGTGATGAGGGAGGTCATTCTCCCTCACCCACCGCAATCCCCCCTCACCCCCGGCTTCCTTTACAGAACTCCTGAGATGCCTAATTCCGAAGAAGGTTCCACATTGTGGATCACAAGCAGAGCTAGGTGCTACCCTGCAGCCCAGATGTAGGCACCTATCCCCACGGGCTCAGTGCACAGCCCTTTCGTTGGCCTCTCCCATTAGCTGGCTTAGACAAGCAGCTGCCTAGTGCACTGGGTTTTGTGAATTGCTGTCTAAGGGGGCTCTCTCTCCCCATTTACTGCCTAGGGAGCGGAGGCGCCTCACTCAGGCTTTGCAGGATTTTCTAGGTGCCAAGATGTTAAGCCTTGCGACACCCAGCATCATAATGCCGAAGTCCCTTTGTGAATATAGGTGTCAGATGCTGCAGTGATAGGTGGCAGTATGGAACCCAGAGATAAATAGATACAGGTAAGAGGGGGAAGGGATCTTTGGTCCCCCACCTTTCCACTCCTTTTCCCTTTCGACCCCAGTGATTAGTTGAGAGCTGTTTCTGTTTCCCAAGGCTCTTTCCAGCGCAGAGGGCAAGAATTCCTTATTAAAAGGAAAGTGAGATTGCCCTTTAAATCTCTAGTCCCCCTGAATGACTGAGGCCCTGGCCTTGTGGTGCCCAGCAGCTGGCTGTGGAAAGCCTTACCCAGTGGCTGGAACTCCATTTCCTCTGTAGAGATGACCAAGGAGCGGTCTGTGGGGGAGAAGCTGACAGCAAAACAGACAAACTCCTGCTCCATCCTCGACATGTGCCGCACCACGGTGAGGAAGCGCAGGGGGTGGGGATCGCGGGCAGAGCAGAACCTGCTGACCAGGAACCAGGAGGAGACAGTCAGGCCGCCCGAGGGTGGGAACAGTCTGGCACCTGCAGGTAGGAAACGAAATGAGTGTGAGGAAGCAGGCTCCCCTGCTTGGTCACTAACAACAGGGCTTTGTCCCTTTCATCTGAGGATCTCAGAGCGCTTTTCAAATATTAATCTAGCGCCCTGTGAGGCACAGAGCAGTCAAGTGACTTCTCTGAATTCCCCCAGCATGTAAGTGGAAGCAGTAACTGTGGAAACTAGGAGCTTTAATTCCAGATGGGATGTTCCAGTCTAGTTTTAAATGTTTCAAGTGATGCAGCTTCTGTCCCATTCCTCTGGGGGATTATCCCACAGTCTAACAGATCTCACCTGTTAGGGTGTTTTCCTGGTATCTGCCCTGCCTTAAGTCACCCCTTTACTCCTAACAGTCAGAGCAGATGTTGCAGCATGGCCTGTTGCAGAGAGAGGCCTGAGCTTTATACCTCAGAGCTGGATCTGAGGCAAGAGTCAGGAGGGTGTTGAAGGAGTGGCCTTGTATGCAACCATCTCTGGCTATCGCAGGATGCCTGAGAGCAGGAGGGCTATGTTCATCCTTTTCAGAAGGCTCCATATGAACCAGCAGGTACCTACCCATTCCGATCCCTCCTGATATGGAGTGTTCCACATTGGGGCCCATCACAGTGGAGAGCGTGGGGAGGAACAAACAGCTACAAAACAAAGAAAGCAGAAATTCAAGCCTGTCTCAGTGAGCCATTAAGGACCTGGCTCTGTGCTCCTTCCACACGCCAACCTCCCACTGACTACAACCCTGCAGCCTCAGCCCCTCAGTGGGTCTAGGCTGATGATGAGGGTAAGAGCATGGCAGACTCTCTCTGCCATCACTAGGAGGGCTGTGGGCAGGCTGTGTGAGCTGCTAGCAGTGCTGCACGGAGTTGGAATTATGGGAACAGGAGGATTTGCTATGACTCTCGCTTGATCCAAAATCTGTAAAGTGATGGAAAAAGCAGCATGAATTGCAGCAATACCCGTATCCCTCAGGGGACATGTCGAACTCCACGAAGGATGGTGCCAAGGAAGTGTTGTGTGGCTGGAAGTTCCGCGGCGACGTCATGGAGATGAGACTCATAGAAGTCTGGAGAGCCATCGCAGAGCCCCTGGACGCCCATGGGGAACTGGTGGTTCGTGTGGCTAGCTGAGGAACCACAGGATTGTCCGACATGGCTGCTCCTGCATCTAGGACAATAATGCCCATCATTAGCAATGCACAGCACTGTCACTGCTTCCTTTCTGTAGTATGCTTCTTTCCCATTTCACTGATTGCAGCCACAAAGCATGTATCTTATCAGTCACGGCTTCTCCCTCTATGCTCAATTAGTCCTCAGTGGGCTGCAGAAACCTTTCCTGTGCTGCGGAGGGCATGGGGGATGAAATAGGACTGGAGCTGGAGGATTTCGGCAATTTCAAAAAAATCAGAAAAAAACCCCACATTCTTTCACATTGAACGGAAAATGAAATCTTAAAATTTTTGCAGCAAATGGAAAAAAACCAAAACAAGTTTCCTTTCAGATCAAACGAAACGTTTTGTTTGGACAAAACTGAAACTTTTGGTTTCGGTGTCAACATTTCTTGAACATTTTTGAACTTTGAAATAAAATTAAAGGAAATTTCGAAAAGAAATATCGGTTCAAACCAAAAAATCAAAACGTTAAAAAAAAACATTGGGGGGTGGGGGGAGGAGGGGGGAAGTAGCTGGCGGTGGTGGGTTGTTTTGGGTTTTTTTGGTTTTATACACACGGTTTGGTGCACAAATTCACAAAGTATTTCAGTGTCAACAAACCTGCATTTGTCTGTGAAAAACGTTTCAGACAAAAAAGCGTCCCCCAGTCGTAGGTGAGGTCTTCAAGAAAAGCTCTGAGCAGCAGCTCTTCTTCCCCAACATAGCTCCTGGGTAGGAGTGCACTTCCCTGCCCTCTTCCCCCTTGGGGCAGGTGCCTAACCCTGCTGGCTCCTTTCCCCACCTCCATCATTCAATAGCTAAAGGGCTAAACCCAACGGGCAGGTGAGTGCTGAGTTTGTGCCTGTGCAGAACTTGTGGGGCTGGTTCTCCACCACCCTGCCCCTTATGAGGTTACTGACGCATGTGCAAAACATGTGTATGGGGTGGGAATGCTATCATTATGGACTTTTTCCGGTGAGGCGCGCAGGGCGTGTGCTACCCGAAGTGAATAGTGCTCCGTATAGATGCACTCCCTCTAGACCCACAGGAGAAGGCAGGTATGCCCATGCCCCAGCCCAGTAGGCCACACACCTTTGGGGAGTGCTGCTGGATGTGCTAGTGTAAACCACTGGTCAGCACGTGATAGGCATCCCACTCTGTATGAGGATTTGAGTCTATCACAGCCTCAGGGATAGCTTGAGCTCATGATAGACTCTATCAAACCTCGTGCTTTGAGTTCTGAACGCTCTTGGCTCAGCTCCTGCTGTTGATCAACATACCAGTGTGTCACAGTGGCCTGCTCTAGAGACTAATGTTCTCTGGCACGCTAGATCTGCGCTGTGTCTGGCTTCTCAGCAAGTAGGTCGCACAGCAGCTTCCCCTCCCCGGCACGCACACCCAGAATACTAACACCATTCTCCACGCTGCTGCTCTCACCTTCACCGCAAGCTGCTTTACACAAACTAGTCTCTTGATACAATGGAGTCTTAGCTGGGTTTCTGCACGCCCCAGTCATGGCTGGCGGAGGGGTCCCAAGCCAGAGGAACTGCCTGAGAACACAAACACCTTTGTATAGCATATATGGGAGCACTGCCATCAACGCATACACAGCAAAGCCCTGAGGTTACTGCCTTCTAGCTAGTGAAGCTACCGTTACTTTGAAAGGCAGAGTGGGACAAAAAATATAAATCACACTCTAAAGCTTTTCCCACACAAAATAATGGCTTTTTGGCAGAATCAACATTTTCCATAGATTTTCCAAAATAAAGGGAAAATGCATCTTCTTTTATCCCTCATTTTCTAACTTGGTTTTATTGGGCGGGGGGAGGAGGGGATGGGAGCCACATTTGAAACAAAACAAAAATCTCCGTATTCATTGTTTTCATCAATTTCTTTTTTTTTTTTTTCAAAAATTCCTGGAAAAGTTTCAAATGGAATGAAATTAATGGATTTTCTCTTATTTTTTGGTTTTAAAAAAGAAAAGAAATAAAGCTGTTTTAACAGCTCTACAGAAAAGGCTTTGTGTACACTGGCCTAGGCATGAGTTTCAATCAGTGACTCCACCACACCGTATCTGAAACGCAGAGGATAATCAAGAGGCCACTGATTTCATAAGGATCTTGTGAGCCACCTGAAACTCTTAAAGGAAGAAGTTCCTAAAATCAGGTGTCTCACAAGATCCTTATAAAATCAGTGGTCTCTTGATTATCATCTGCATTTCAGATATGGTGTGATGGAGTCGCTGATTTCAACATCCCTAATATTAGCACCACAAAGCTGGTTATATCTTCCCCAATATTTTTCTCTCCCCCAGATGTTTGCATTGTCTGGTGCTGACTGCGATTTGCAGACAAAGTTCCACAGAGCCATGAGAAAAGATGAATTTCCAGCCAGACCAGAAGGAGGAAGCTTTAGAAATCTCACAAGAAAACTATCTGCAGCTCAGCTTTGCACAAGATGTTTGGAGAATCTGGACAAACTTGTGGTGCGCATTCAAACCCAGCCTGCACTCCACTCCTTCCAAAGCCCAGTCCACACTGGCCTTTGTTAGCTTTAATAGAGACGGCGTGGTCTATTGAAGTGAGCAGGAGACTGAGAAATATGACTCCAGGTTCTACCCCTGGGTCTGTCTTTGACAGTGTGTGCGACTGTGGGAAAATCGCTGCATCTCTTTGCGCGTCTGTTTCCCCATCTAAACAGGAAAATAATCCTTTTCCTCCCAGGCGTACTGCAGTTCTTTAATTAACTAACATCTGCCAACTGCTTTGAGATCCCCGGGTGGAAGGTTCTACAGAAACACAAAGAATTATTACCCTAGGTCTCAATTCAGCAATTTACTCAAGTATGTCCCTAACTTTAAGCCTGTGAGGGGTCCCAACTGTGACTTAATGCCCCTGGTGAAGTACCTTGCTGAATCACAGTGCTAGTTTGTGTTAGTCCATTTCCTTAAAGGATCCACAGCCCTAGTGCAGAAAGACACTGTAAAATCACTCTGCTAAATACAGATCCGGTACCTTAATACATCTGGCTCAATGGATTGTGAGGCAAGCTTCTCAAAAATCCTGATGAGAGGCAGGTGCAATGGGTGGCTGTCATTATTCAGAGCATGCTGACAGGAGGTTATGATGGTGCTCAGCAAGCCGGATGTGCACATCACCTGACGTTTCTTCTCTGATTTCACCAAGGACTGGATGTGATCGGCCACAGCACATTGGATTTCCTGGGAAAGCTGAAACAAAGAGAGGGCTGGTGTCAGTGTGCCTGAGACTCTAACTCCATAGGCTGGCTCCATGCGGATCTTGATTTCCATGGGCTCCGGATAGCTGCAGAGGTCCACCCATGAGCAGTAGCTTGCAGGATCGGTGTCTACACCAGTGCTGCTTTGATTAAATGCATTAGTGGCTGTGCCATAAAATTCAGCATCAGGAGAGCCCAGCCATGCCAAGCTCTCTTGCAGAAATACCATGTTTGTGAAGGGATTAGGGGAGCAGTTAGTCAGTTCCCTTATATAAGACAGAGATAACACCACATGCTCTCTCACCATACACAAGGCCTGATCCAGCCAAGCATGTAAGCACATGCTTAACTTTAAGCACATGGGCCGTCACACTGATGTGACCTACTCAGTGCTTTAGAAACCACTATGAATTAAGGCCTTGATCCAGTAAAAATCTTCAGCACATGCTTAACTTTAAGCACCGCTTAAGTGCTTTGCTGAATGGAGCCCTTAAGTTGTTCTTAAGCACTTTTTAAAAAATTGAACTTGTGTTGATTTTTAAAGCATCTTGTAGGCCAGCCAGGATGTAGGAAGGCCCAGAGACCCAAGTGGACTCTGCAGGAGTAACTGTATATAGTATGTATCATCATAAATCTTTGTAAGATCGGGGCATTTCTCACAGGAGAAGCTTTGGATGTGTGAAATATTGTTGAAGGAAATAGTTAATACAATCTTTCCTTAGTAAAGAATTACAGATGACGACATGTCTGATGGCATCAGACATGCAGAAAATGTAGCTGATGTCCACATTCTGGGCTTGATCTTGCAATGTTAATTGGAAATAACTCCACCAGGTTCACTGTGAACTAGACTGGTATAACACTGGTATAAGTAAAAGGAGATTCACATCTTTGACCGTGTAGGCTAGATTCTGAAGAGCTCAGGGCTGGAATCTGACATGTTCAATGCTCACTGTCAGGGCCTGATATTCAAAAGAGCTCAGCTCCCATTCAAGCACCCTAAATTAGGGTCAGATTTTCAAAAGTGCTAAGCACCCGCCTGGCAGCCCCCACTGAAACGTTAATGGCCAGATTTTCACAACAGCTCCAAGCACCCAATGTGCAGAGCTTTCTGGACAATCTGGCCCCTTATTTTGGTGTCTCAATGGAAATTAAGTTCTTTAGAAATCTAGCTCTAAATCTCAATTATTTATTCTTTTATCTTTATACAAGCAGAAATGTATATACTCTCACTACACTTATAAGATCTCTTCCAGATCCAATACACATTTTTCTTCTTCTACCAAGAGGATTGGGGGAGCTGTGGAAATGAATGTCTAGTTTATAACTCTTTTATATTTTTATTGCCGTTATTTCACTTACTCTTCCACTGGATGACAAAAAATATTATTTACAAACTGCGTAAAGTTGAATTTTTTTTTAAAGATACAGATCTTGGCTAAGTGAAACTATAGGTTTACTCCAAAATAAATCCAATAGAACCATAATGGAGTACAAAAAAATTGATTGTTCTCATTATCACAGCAGTGCTGTCAATACTAAGATTGCCTTGTTTTGAATAAAATGTGCTGTTTTCAGGAATATTAGTTCCAGTAAAATGGTTTTTTAGTGAAAATGTTAATGGTGGCAGGAAACCAGTCTACATTTCCCCATATACATGGATTGATTTTCCTAACACATATTACTTGCACCATGAGTCAGGGAACTGGAGGTTCAATTAGAACACAGCAGGGCTCACAGCTCTGCATCAGATTAGAGTCTGAGGGCAAAATGTCATCTAGTAATTTGCCCAACATTCTTAAGTAGTCCCAGCTTCCTCCTCCTAACAGTTCATCGCTTCAAAACTTGGTAGTTGAATTTCTCTCCCTTCCAAATGATGTTGGTTTGTTAGGGGACAGACAAATGCCTCCAAAGGTTCAAAGTGTGGATTCATTTCAACAGGATATGGTCCCCTTGGGCTTAAAAATGAGGTTGGCATAGACCCACAAACAACAAATAAATCTTGCACTCCCCTAGCACCTCTCATTCAAGGAACTCAAAGCCCTTTGCACACATTCATTGATGTAACTTCCCAACACACCCTTGCGGGAGGTACTATATCTCATCAATGTACTTATAGAGGGATTTTCAAAAGCAGCTATGGTGCCTAAAGCCCCTGGAAATTATTGAGAGTTAAGCACCCGGCGCGCTTTGACAATTCCATTTGTAGGAGCCTAACGCACTGACTTTCAATAAGACATAGGCTCCTAAGTCACTTACATGCTTTTGAAAATGTTACGCAGAGCGAGTAAGTCACACCAAGCCAGGGCTGCCAGAATTGAGATGAGAACCCAGAACTTGAGTCCCCTGTTGCAGCCACGAGACACAGTCCGTCTCCGTCACAACAGCTTACTAATTAGAAGCTTACCCATTGGCATGAATGAGTAAGAACTGCTTGAGTGAATGCTTGCAGAACTGGGCTCTGTCATGCCACAGTACAACTGAAGCCATATGTTATGGCTTGCAGTGGTGAGAAGAGGGAGCGGGAAGTAGGCAGTATGAATTGTAGACACTACACTTACATATGGAGACAAAGATGGCTTGTCTGACGTCTTTGAATGAACCATTTCTACCGTGCTTTTCACCCGTGTGCTCCTGGGGCTCTCTTTTCTGCTCCAGAGGCTCCTGCACCCAGCAAGGTTCATGAGAAGTTCTGGCATGAGCTTTTAAAGAAATGGCATGGCTTGCACCACAGCTTCAGAGTATAGATCAGCACTGAGATAAGGGCTGCTGGGACTGCCCCGTAACCATGCCATCTTGTATTCAACCGCATGCTCTAAGCGGGAGTCCGGGCTAGGATGAAAGGTGTCTCTTTGTGCTGCAGTAATTCCTGTTGGGGAATCAGTAGATGATGGCCCCCCACTCCCGGAATCAGCATCGAACCAGCCTGGTGCGAAGGATGCTAGCGGTGCTGCCTTTTAGAAGAGATGTACAACTAGGGACTTAACCATTAGTAATCAAGGGAATCAAAACCCCTTGGAAAGTTAAGGGTAGGGGTATTAATTCTGGGGTCACACCCAAAATCTAACTTATTGAATTACATTCTGCTTCCCTAACATCCTCCTGCAGACTCGGCTGAATACTCTATTTTCCACGTTGTGTTCCAAGTTCTTGTGTAGTGCGGTGCCATCAGACCTCTGAGTCTGGCCTGATAAGTGGATGTAGTGATCCTGATGTACAGTCAATAAAGCCTGGTAGGATCTTTCTGGATGAAAGGCGCAGCAGAAAGAGAACATTTCTGCACAATTTGCTCAGGTTTCTTGGAAGATTCCATAGCTGGAGCCTGGTTTTTAAGCAAACGTACATTTCTGAGAGTTTGGGCGACTCCAGAGAGTTTGCACGGTTTTTATGGAGAGTGTGAAGAGCACATTACATTGCACCAAGGTAAGAGCAGAACAGTGAGATGATGTGCAGACAGGCTTCTGGTTTTTTTTCTGCTACAGTCAGGACAGCATCTACACAGAGAATCTCACATTAAGTCAATCCTGCAGCCCTCCAAACGCAGTGACATCTTTGCATGGACATGTCTCAAAGCCAGACAAGTCAGCTGGGTTGGCTCCCCTCTTTTCAGGGTAAAGCCTGGGGGAGTGCTTGAGGGGAAGATTTGGCTCCCAGCTCCCCACAACAGGCTGCAGGACCTCTCCCCACACCCTGCACATCTCCCTCAACCCATGCATCTGTCCAGCTCTGTGCCCCAGGGACATCTCCCTGCAGGCTCTGGCAGTGCAGCTCCAAATGGAATCCTGACCTCAGGTGCCTTGGGGACCCCTTACAGAGTGTACTGCCATAAGCTAAGGAATGCTGTGGCATTAACAGAGAAGATGATGTGCCTCCACCCAGACTGTTTCACCACTCCCACCCCCTCGGCACACACAGATCCCAGGCCCAGAGAAGTGTCTCGATGGGCTCCAAAGAAATTGTGCTATGACAGCAGATGATCCCCTTTTCCACATGCCAGAGGGGAGATATCTACCCCTTAGCACCCCACCCCACTGACTGTGTCTGGCAATCCTAGAAAATTCAACAGCTCAATAAGTACAGGAAGATACTCCTGATACATGGCAACCAGGTGGGTAGGCACTTCTCTGTCCCTCAGCTACTCCATTATTAATGCTGCCCAAACCCAACTTCTACATGCAGGACACCTGGCTGTTGGTTTCTCTCATCTGCAATTGACTTTTTAAAGTGAATGTATAAACACAGAATTAAAGGGAGCCCAGCTAGTCCAAGTGAGAATGGCAGCAAGGAAGGATACAACACCCACCTACATCCCCAGGAAGAAGCAATCAATGCTAGATGGGGAGGGTGACCTTGTGGTTAGCTCTGGATAGGGAAGATCTGGATTCAGTTCTTGGCTCTGCTTAGGTAAGTCACTCTAGATGATCTGGGGTGTCCCTTATGGCCTTGAACTCTGTGATTTAGGGCTAGATTCTCCATTTGCTTTGCATCTTGGGTAGTCATTTACATAGGTGCTGAAACTACAGGTCCTGGGGGAGCTGCCACACCTCCTGTGGTTTTCATCGTATTGAGAGTTTCAATGGCTCTCAGCACCCCCACTATACACATTGTTCCAGCACCCCTGGTCACTTACATCAGTGTAAAATGCTACCCCATGAGAATAGAGATTATAACAGAATATAGATTCTATAATGGGGGTTGTAGAATCCCCATCACTGTAGGTTGTTAAGAACAGGTTGGATAAAAACCTGCCAGGGACGGTCTAGGTTTACTTGGTCCTGGCAGGGGGCTGTACAAGATGACCTCTCCCAGTCCCTTCCAGCCCTCTGTTATATGGTTCTATGATAATGACACTTTAAATCACAGCTTTGTTGTTTTAAAAAGGCAGTATAGTCTAGTGGAGAAAGCACTGGAGTAGGAGCTAGGAGAGCTGAGTTCTAGTCTTTGCTCTGTTATTACTGTGCAAGTCACTTCCCCTCTTTGGGCTTCTGTGTCCCCCCTCACTCCCCTTTGTGTTGGCTATTTAGATAGTCTCTGCCCCTAGAGGGTTCACAATCTATTACCATGTATGTGTATAGGCTATAGCAGAATAGGCCCTGATCTTGGTTGTGGTCCTTTAGGTGCTACTGTAATATAAGCAATAAATAATAATAAATGCTTATGGGCAGAGAAGTGTCAAATGTCAAAACAATATCTCATGGAACATGAAAGTGGCTAATTATGATATTGCCACAACTTTATAAGCAGCAATTCACTACTTGGGGAGTGCAGTTGCGCAGTTTTTTGTGAAGTGCCCTGCTATGAACGTTAGCAACAAGAGCAAACCATTTAGTTTCGGCTAAATCAAGGACTACATCCAAAGGCAAAGTAGTGAGAAAAGGGCTAAAAGTAGCATCACTGCGTAAGATGCAAGTAGGTATTATTATTAATATATAAATGGAGATATGCCAATCGCCTAGAACTGGAAGGACCTTTCAAGGTCATTGAGTCCAGTCCCCTGCCTTCACTAGCAGGACCAAGTACTGTCCCCTGACAGATTTTTGCCCCAGATCCCTAAATGGCCCCCTCAAGGATTGAACTCTCAACCCTGGGTTTAGCAGGCCAATGCTCAAACCACTGAGCTATCCCTCCCTCCTAAAACAACCACTGCCTGCCTCTCTGGACCTCGGTATGCTTGGAGTGTGAGAGTCAGCACAATCTCTTGATAATGCACAGCCTTCTTCCCCTATCCATACAACTGAGTCACGCACAAGCTCCCAAATACAACCTTATCATGAGAGAGACCTGCTAAAGGTAACTGCAGCACAAAACGGAAAACTGGGCCAAGCTTAGACTGCGGTGATAAACCTAATCCGCAAGATTGATTAAATGATGAACTGTGTGACAGGTTTTGAACGAAGGAGTCAACTCCTAAGTCCCTGAACAACCCTACAAACTGATCAGGAGGAACATTCAGCACAGAAATACATTTTAAAAAGTGTTGTTCCCCTTAGGCAGTACATTCTTTGTACTTCCTGGTTCACTGACAAGAGCACGGAATGCATCTGTCTGTGACGTCACAAAGACAAGGCCCGGCAGTGACACTTCTGGCATCTGAGAGGCTTCGTCCTGGGAAATCATCAAGAAAGCAGGAAATTCCGAGATAACTTTAAAGAGGAGAAGCAATATGTAAAAGTTCAATATAAATATCCTTCTGTGGCAAATGCCCTGCGCCACAAAGCTTGCTTAGAGGGGACGGTAAATACGTTTATTTTGCCGTTAGCTTTCCAAATAGGCATCAATTTCATTTTGACACTGATGATTTTGCATTTAAGGAAAGAGAATATTTGCTTTGCATAAACGTGGTCATTACAATGAATGCACACAGTTTGCAAAAGCACCAGGGTTGAGTGCTCACATGAGTGATGCTCGATAAATTTCCTTTAAACACTCAAACAGCACCTCTGCCTTTTGTGTGTGTGTGGTTTTTTTTTGAAGGGCTTTTAGCAAATTTTCATATGTCTCATTTGACATCCAAATGTTTTTTTAATTGCCAGTAGAGATGGCTGCAACACACAACCACAGATCTATTCTCATCAGCTGTTAATTGTCATTCTGGTCAGGTCAGAAGAAAAGGCTGCTGTGTGAGATCGAGTCTCCTGTCTGTCTTGCTACTTATTCCCACTCTCAGTACATTGACACGCTCAGTGTTACTTCAGCACATCACTGCTTGGGTCTGATAAAGGTCACCAAGAAGCAGCAAATCCAACTGGGAATGGATCCTATTTCCTTAGGTCAGAATCCGAATGCATTAATGTTTATTGAGTTCCGCTAATGCTTCTGCAGAGCAGTGCTTGCTGGTTCCCTGCTTTGGTGAAATGGAAGGATTTGTATATGAAGCTGGACTGATTCCTTCAGGATTATAACTCCATGCTCCATCCCAAAATGTCTTTACACAGCTTTCAGACTAGCAAAGTGGTGCTCAGTGCCCACCCATTGTCCATCTCTGCTATTGAAGAACATGCTGTTCAACTCAGTCCCAAACTCTGGGCCAAAAACCTTCTCCCAGACCTTTGTGGTGGATCCTGACAGACATTTTGTTCTCCTTACACACAGGCTCCTACCTCTGGGAAAGCTGAACATCTGAGTCAAGATCCACTGCGGAGCTATCAGAGGAGAGCTTTGCCTTCTGCCATCTTCTGGCCTTCAGATGTGCCTCATGTGACAAAGCACAAGCACTGCCAGCCCCCGTGGGCAGAGAGAGCCCAGTCCAGTCCCCACTGAACTCAGTGGGAGCCCTTTCACTGATTTCAGTGGGAGTGGAATTGGGCGCAGGGAGCATATACCACAACACTACCACGGTATAGCCGCATAAGGGACTGAAAAACACAACCTGCCATCTCCATTCCTTGCTGCAGCTGCTTCCTGGGCCGTCAGGCACAAAACACATAGTGAGCCAAGCGCAAGGGTTCTTTCCTTGTTTGGAAGCAGAAATAAAGGAGCATTCCTATGGCCAAACACATGTCAAAGTCCATTCCCCTTCTGGCAAGTAGGATGCTGCCCGTGTACAGGACAGATACCCTGTGTACATGGGGCCCACTGTTGGAAAGATCCAAACATAAAACATTCCAGCCACCTCCAACACGACTACCAAACCAGCGTATGGATGGGAAAGGAAGAACAGCTGGCATGCTGTGTCCAGTGTGATGTGCACACACAGCGCCACAGTCCCCTGCTGGCTTTTTAAGAGGTTTCCTCATTTGCCTTCTGTCTGCTCCACTCCACCACCATGGGGAGTTATTTATCTGTCAGTGATCCTTGAGCTAGAGCTTTTGCACAAGACCGTGACCCCCTGATGCCTGAGAAGCTCTCCACTCCACTGGTGGGCTCCCAGCACTGTTCAATACCAGGAATGTGTCAGAGGCTGGCACCAGAAAGCTGACCCAGCCATGGCAGAGCTTCAATCTATTGTGTCTCACCCATCACCAGCGAAGCTCGGGAGACTAGATCAATCGTGGGTAGTGCTAGGAGGCAGAAAAACCTCAGAAGCACTAGCTGCTAGTACAGCTTGTATGCAGAACACATTTGGCCTAGAAATCACAGCAAGAATAAAATATGGAGATTCATACAATCAGCTTCACAGAGTTCATCTTCAGATTATAATGAGACTTCAACTCACATATATTAAGGAAGGCAGCATGTTCTACCAGACAGAAGCAGAGGACTTAGAGACACAGGTTCTATTCCCGTCTGTGTTGCCAATGTGACCTTGGGCTAGTCACTTCACCTCTCCATGCTTCTATTTGCCCTCCCACCCTTTCTCGCGTCTGTTTAGATTGCAAGCATGTTGGAACAGGGACTGCCTCTTACTATCTGTGTACAATGGGGCTCTGATCTCCACTGTTATAATACTAAATAAATATTACAACTGCTACTGATTCCTTATCAAATGAGAGAAGGGGGAAAGAAGAAAAGAGACGGGAAGGAAAGATTAATAGATTCAGATATGTTACTGAGACTGATGGAATTTATTTCCCAGCTCTTCATATTTTTAATAACACTGCCATCTACTGAAAATCTGTGGGGTTTTCATTTTCCAGCAGAGCTGCACAGCCAGCTCTGACAGCCACTTCCCTGACAGCTCCTCTCTCACATCCAATTAACTGTTCTACTTGTTTTTCAGAAATTAATTACAGTAATTGTCAAAATTTTAATAGCTGCTGGCTTGGCTTGCGATGAAGAGTCAAGAAACATCAGCAGTTAATTACACTCCCACCTTCCAGAGATGCTGATGAGGAATCTGGTTTTATTCCAACCCTCCCGTTTATATGCTAGTTGAATCCAAATATTTCAGAAAAGGCAGCAGACATACATTGGATAATTTGCTCGTTCGGTCAGGGTGCGTGCGGGGAGAGCCTGAGAAAGGACATTTCACCTGAGCAGATTCCTAGTTGTGATGAAGCTAATGGAGTGCCCATTTCCTGTTAATTGCTGCTCCAGTCTGTAACTGCTAGGAAGAGGCCAGGGCTTGATCCTGATCTCACGTATACCACAATTGTCCTAGTATCACCCCACTGGATTAAGCGATTGACATCATTGTAACCGAGAGCAGAATTGAGCCCCAGGACTGAAAACAGAAAAATGCATGATGAATTGCTGGAGATACCAGGGAAAGTGCTGATCCCAAGTGTTGGCCCAAACAACAGCTGCTGTGTTGTACGTGCACGAGATGCCCTTCAGGAAGGGTGAGGTGCGGGAAGCCCATTCCCTTTCATGTGGGCTCTTGGGTCCTAGGAGCATGATGCGGAGTGGGGAGTATCTACCCAGATGGGGCATATCTGGATTGAGAAGCACCTCCCTGGTTTCTGCTGTGTGCTATCCAATGGGTGAGAGAATTTTAGCCCCATCCATAGAGCAGAGCTGACAGCAGTTAGTAGTGAGCATACTGCCCCCAGAGCACTATGCCCACCACTGGCCTCTGCAGACAGTGGCAAGTGGGAGGCTGCAGGAGGGAAGGGTTGACAGGAGGTCAGTCTGTGTGCACATGGCTGGAATGTCAAGTTGCAGCACCTCTGTAAATACGTCCTTTACTAAGGTGTCTGTGTAGTTTACATGGAACAGACATGCCTCCTGGGGCACCCACAGGAGTGCCACCCCGTTTTACTTTTCCCAGCACAATCCCCCCTAGGGATGCCTGCAAAGAGATCCCCATACCACAGGCCCTTATTCTCTCTCGCACACACACCCCGAACCCGTGAAGTCAGTGGCAAGAGCAGCTGTTCATATATGCAGCTCACTTTGCTAGATCAGGCCTTTAATATGTTCTTAACTGAACACATTCACATGCTTTTAAAGCAGCAGCATCGATGCCCGCCAAGATAGATGCTTCTTAGCAATTAATGACCAACTGGGCAAGGACCTGAGATCTCAACTCCCTCCAACTAATAACAATTGCTATTATTATACATCATTTGTATTATAGTAGCACAGTGGAGCCCTGGCCTGTGAGTGCCCGCCCCTTTATATTAGGAACTAGAGGCTCAGAAGCATTCAGCATCCACAGTTGGAGCCAGACAGTTCAGAGAACTGAGTTCAGTGGGTGCTGAGCACTTCTGTGGGTGCTGAGCTCCTGAAAACCAGGCCCTGAGCTCTTTGGAAAATCTAACCCTAGGACTCAATCCAAGGCCACTACAGATCAGATGTGCCTGGAGGAAACTGATTCGCCTCAAAAGGAGGAAGAACAGGGAGGTAAGTGTGTGGTACTTTGCTAGTAGAACTCAGCAAAGGTGTTTGGAGAAGATAAGGTCCAAGGTGACCCGTTGCCCCAGACTCAGCTGAATCATATCCAACCCTTTCCTGGGCCACGGAATGGTGCCCTTTCATTTTCCCCCCCTCCCACCGTGTGATTCTGCACTCCAGGCTCCTGGCGGGATGGCAGCAAGCATCCTAGAATTCTACAGGAGAGGCAGATCTTGCTGGATTTCCCCTCAGCCTAACCCAGGAAGCACTGGGAGTTTTGAGTACAACCTTGTAATGCAGCTGACCTCAGCTCCACAAAGAGGCAGGTACACATCCAAAACTTGAAAATTTATCCAAAAACCTTCTTGCCCATTTCTGTCTGCTACCCTCTCCATTAAACTTCCACACTGCGATCACATCGCCCTTGTAAACAAAACAGAGTCAGACACAGCCAGTAGTTGGATGGGTGTTGCAGAAAGAGAGGAAGGAGGGACCAGTAGTGAGGGCACTACCGTTGGATACATGGGAAACATGGGTTCTATTCATGCTCTGTCACAGATTTGAAGTGTGACCTATGACCTTGTGACTTACTCTTTGTGACTCAGTTTCCCAATCTGTCAAATCGGGACAACAGCATTTCCCTACCACACAGAGGGGCATGAGGGTAAATACATTAGCTACACTGAAGCTAAAGGAGTCCAGTGATGGGGGCTATAAAAGATAAGAAAGGGTTAATTTAGGAGAGGATGCTTTTAGATGAGATGTGACCCTGAAGTCCAATGCCACTCGGAAGTCCCTCCTGCTTTAACCAGCCAATCCCTTGCCCCCTTCTTTGAAAGGTGTGGCTTTGTTAGCCCTGGCTAAAGAAAGAGCATGAATCCATGCATTCCTGAACACACCGGGCTATTTACAATCCAAATCGGACAGGAGCCTGGTCTCTGATCATTGTTCATTTGATGGCAGTTAGAGACCCACTCATCTGAAAAGCAGAGTTGTTAGTCCCAGCTGTCCTGGACAAAGTGGGTGCCTTCTTCCGACTCTACCTCAATCCCCCCTGCCGTTACCAACAGATTTGACATTCTTCCTGTACTAAACTGTTCTGTAAGCTGCTGTGCTTCTGTTAAACAGCAGCCATATGCAGCCCCAGAGGTGGCTGCATTTTAGTGGTGACTGAAATGATCCTTGAGCATAACCAGACCCATTTTACGACTAGCCATGGTCATAGCTGGGGACACAGAGGGACCAATCCCTCCATGTCTCCATTCTTGCTCTGGGAGGGAAATAAATTGCTGCTGACCAGAGGGTGCAGCTTATTCCCCCATCCCCTTGTGCCTGATCAGATACTCTGGCCAGCCAGTAGAGGGAATGGAACCCTGGTTCTATGATCTCCCTGGAAGAAGAGCTCTTCTGTTCCTTTTTGCCCCGATGAGCATGATGAAAGATAGGCTATTTCTCTGCTAGTTATCTGGACCGATTTCAGTGATACTGGTGTACAGGAGTGAATGGTACTTACAGCACGGGCGAGGTCAAAGGGGTGGAAGAAAGACAGCTCAAAGCACCATCTAGACAGAGATTTACCTCAGGGTGTTCCTCCTTGTAGAGCTTTGGAAGCAGCCTCACCATGACACAGACAGCACCTGGATGTGCAATGGCACAGTTTCCCCCTTCCAACCTGCAGGAAAAAGATGAGGAGAAACTGTAACAGCATTGCTGACGAGGTCACACAAGGTGAGCCAGTTCCCCAGCGGACAACCTCATTGTTCTTTGCTTGCACTGACCAGATTCAGTGCTAAAAAGTAAACCAATGGACCAGCAACCTGGGAAGGCCAGAAATAGAAACACCACCAAAGTGCACCCTGCTAGAAGCACCGAAAGGTACAACCAAAGCTCAAATCTGACCTCATGGATCATGACCCTCAAGACACCCAGGTGTGCAGAGCCATTTTTCAAATGACTCTGACTTGAAGAATTTGCTCCATAAAGAGTAAACTACAAAAAGTCTCTGATGCCTCCAGAGCCGGTGCCACATTCTCTGTTTCTGAGATCCCAAGATCACAACCTAGGATCCAGCACTGAGCAAGATCTCTAGGATTCCCCAAACCAAGAGCAGCAAGTGGGGAAGGTACAGAGTGTGAATAAAATCAGAATGCCTTCCCCCGCAACTAAACCCTTCCCCAAACATCAAACCAACTCAGAACCTGCCTAGAGGGGGAGAAAGAGTTTGTGGTTATTTACTTTTCCCCATCATTTTTCATTTTTGCCACATGCCTCTGCCCATTCAGGGAGAGGAAAATGAACATCAAAATCCACAGGGAATCTGCTCACGCCGCGTTACTGGCTAGAAGGACATTCCGGTAATGTGATGAGAGAGCTGCATTTTCATGAGATTTCTAACTCAGGCTTTGCAGGCTCAGGGTGTTTGGAGAAGCTCACACATTTCTAGCTGAACCAAAGCTCCAGCCAGCTGAAAGATGTGGGCTGTAGGTTATTATCAGATACACTGTCCTTTCCAACAGATCCTGGTGAAGAAAACTCAGCCAGTGTCTGACAGCACTAATTGGACGTGAAAAATAAAACAGCAAGCACGATCACACTGTGTAAAACAGGAAGAATAAATAACAGGATAAGACTAAAAAAGGTCTTTATAATGAAACCGAAAGAGAATAATGTCTGTAATAAACACCTGTTTGCCATTTCCAGGAGCCAACACTAACAGATCAGTGCAAAGTGACTAACGTGGGACACTGCCCCACAGTGACCAATGACTATTACTGCACCCTCAAGGCAAATACTGTCTCATTAAATAGTGCTTGGAGAAAAAAATTACTTGTTTGTTATTCTGTAAGCTTAATGAGCCAAATTCAGCTCCAGTGCGAATGCTGCAATTCCATTGATTTCACATCTACACCAAGGAGGAATGTGGCTCTGATGTTTGATGGCTAAACAATCAAGGAGGCACATTTAAAAAACAAAACCCCAGAAAATGTGGGTGAAATCCTGGCCCCACTGACATCAAGGGCAAAACTCCCATTAAATTCAATGGGGCCAGGATTCCATTATTTATAGCTTTCATTCTTTGGCTGTGCTCTTTCAGCCAAATTCATCTGCCGCATAAGGCTGTTGAAATCAAGGGAATTTGTTACACCAGGGAGAAAGTGAGCCCCTCGTGTTTGGGGATGTTATGACACCGAACATGTCAGCAAAACTGCAGAAGAGACAACGTCAAGCAGTGTCACCAACTATCACCATTCTATCAATATGTGGTGCCTTTCTTAAAGCCCCAGCTCCAGGAGTCCTGTGATTACATGAAAAACTCACTTTCATTTAAAAAAGAAAGACATTTCTAGCCCTCGTGGTTGTAGAGAAAAGCTGGAAAGCCAGCCCCTGTTAGGCTCAAACACTAGGAGGTAAATAAAAAGAGCTAAATTCATGATTTTTAAAAATATTAAGCCTCTCTCTTGATTTTTAGAGGCTGACTTATGATTTCGGAATGCTTTGTGTTGACAATGCTGTCCAAGTGCCCAGCCAGTGCCATAATTATGGATGGGCTATAACACAAAGAAGAACCAGCTTGAATCTCTGCCCGTCCCTGAACTGCACCTTCAAGGTCTGCATACAACGCCCCCTCCCCATGATCTTCCAATGGGCCCCACCCCCTTCCTTCCACACAATCATCCAAGAGACATGTTGAGATTATTGGATTTACAAAGTTACCCTAAGCTCATCTGTAAAAAGTACGTGAACGTTCATAAGAGGTTACAATAACCATGAAACATGTGTCGAGTTATTTTCAATAAATGACTATTGTAATAGGTGCAACAAAACCAGATGGAGAAACTGTACAAGTCCAATGAAAATAACTACTGATGTAAGTCAAGGACTGTGGTGAGATCATATTTGGTACAAAAATAAAATTTGGGAACAAAGTTACTATGTCAAGCTGGGCCTTACGGAAATGGGTTTAATTGGTGGACAAAATAATGAGGACAAAATATTCCACCCCTTTTACTTCTTTTTTGGGGTTCTTAAGAAGAGACTTTGAGGGGTAAAAAATAGAATTAAATCTTCCTCCGCTCCCAGCTCATCCCCGGACCTGCCAGCACTGCAACTCATCTCGACCCATCTAAGGGACTTTCTTCCTGACAGGAAGCCGGCTGGCCTTGCTCTCGCTTAATGAACTTTGTTTTCACCTGTGAGTGCTGAAAGTCATCACATTAGGACATCCACTCCTCAGCACCACAAAGGCTCCTGTGATCCTATATTATATTCCCTTCCCTTGTGTGACTTTCTTGCCCCGCTGTTTCTTTCCTCCTATCCTCTCTCACTCTTGGCTTTTCATCAAATCCTGAAGTCAACTATTCTGTGTTCATCCAAACCTGCCTCATCTAAATAAAGAGAATCCAACCAGACAACAACCCTGACCAGACCATCACTAACCAGGGTCAAAGCAGCAGGTGTCATGGTCAACTTGCCAGCCAAAGCATCCACTTGTGACTAACCAGCGGTCCAGAGTTCCAAAAACATCAACACAAGCCGTATTTTCCCCATCTTTTCTATCTTGTCTCTCCTCCTCCTTGGGTTTGTCTGCTTGTTAATAAGTGAACGCCCTCTACGCACCAGGGTGGAATAAAATTAACCCTTTGCTTTTCATCAAAGAAAAGTTCTGAAAATAAACGACACTGATATTCTGACTCCAAAAGGAAACGGATTTTGAGAAGATCTGACTACGTTTGTTTTGCACAATCACCCACCAAAGTTTCAATAGAAATACTAGTTTTAACTTCATGTGTTAAATCAATAAAGTTTCAATCTGAACGAACCCATAAATGAGGAAAACCAAGCATTCCCAACCCTCCAGTGTTGTCCTGGAGTCTCCAGGAATTAAAAATTAATCTTTAATTAAAGATTATGTCACGGGATAAAACCGCCAGGAATGCTTCCACCAAACTTGACAACCCTACCTGCCTATCACTGTTTAATATTGGACAGTGAAAGGGTTTATAAGCACCTTTAACTCTTTAGGCCTTTCAGAGCAATTTCAGTACAACACCTACCTACCTCCCCAATGATCTTCCAATAGGCCCCAGCCCATCTCCTCCCTCCCCCATGATCTTCCAATAGGCCCCATCTCCCTGTCTGCCACACTCCAACAGGCCACAGCTCCCTCCCCACTACTACCCTGTGAAAGGCCCTGTCTCCCTCGCCCCACTGCATGGCCCTGACCAAGGCCATCAGGTGCCATCACACTGGATTTTGGATCAACAATCGGGAGGCGCGGCTATTTAAAACTAAGACAAAGAGGGCGCTGGGCACAAAACGAGCTGCCCTGTTGAAGCTGAAGAGCCATTAAGCACAGTGAGTCTATGGAAAGGCAGTTGCTGCCGCCATTCTGCAGCAGGGGGCAATCTGGTTCCCAGAGATCAGCCTCCATTAAAACAGCTTGCAGCAAAATATTCTCTTTAATCACAGGAACGCAAGAGGGAGAGCGCCCGTCTGTCACACAAATCGCTTTCGGCATTAGCACTGGAGCCAGAAACCCCCCTCATCTTCTCACAGGCCATAGCCAGTGGATAGAACCGTGGCGTGGTTTCAAAGGAGTTTGTCCACACTCAAAGGGGCTGCACTTCAGGTGAGACTGAAGAGCCCAATCCTGCATGGCCCTGCACTCTGTATAGTCATCTGCAGTAAGGCAAAGCAGGCGTGTACTACTAGATCAGAATAGCAGGATTTCAAACCCACTGGGCACATGGGGAAGAGACAGCACAAGTCCCCAGGCCCTTGGACTTCACCCCCTCCTTTCCCCAGGCACCTACTTTTCACTAACTTTTCAGTACTCGCCTGCAGGTTGGGGCCTTACAGGCCACGCATGTTGTTGCACATTGGTTCTCATTATAGATCTGCCCGGCCTAGTAGAGCATCAGGGGCCGCAGCCTCTCACGGGGGGGAAGTGTGAAGAGGGAGAAGTGGCTAAGGGGAAGCTGCAGGTTCTCAGGGAAGCCAACCGTGTGCATTGGATTTCCCATGTCTATTTGCAGAGCATTCAGTGCTGAGGCCTAGGCAGTGGCAGTGAAAGCTTCCTCACCCTCTTTGCAAGCCTCCCGGCTGCTGAGCTCAGCTCCCTCCTCTGCTGATGCCTCTGGTTAACATGGCTCCACTCATGTCTCCATGCACCATCTCCTCAGGACACAAGGGGGCTCAAAAAGCTGAGGCACCCAAAATCAGAGGCCACTTGTATCTGACTGATCCAGCCAGAGTCCCATAATACCACCCCACAGTTCCTAACTCAGTCCCTGGGAGGCAGTACTAGAGAGGGGTCCAAGTAGGGCTTTGGCCTGAGAAACTTCTCAGGCCTAGGATCCTGGAGTAAGCATTCTAGTCCTTCACTCTCATAAGGGAACCTAACTACAGGCTGGTAGGTCTCATTGGGAAAAATATGTCATCAATGATATTGGGGAGGGGGAGGCTGTCCATTGCCTCATGCCTCCTGGTTGCCAGTCACTCCTCCTGTCCCCTGCTGCTGCCAGTCCTGGCATGGCTCTCTGCTTCTCACCCAGCCTCTGCCCCAGCTCAGCCCTCTGCCCAGCCTGAGCGAGCCCCCTGCCTGCTGACCCAGGTCCCTCCAAGTCTCTCCTGGGCCAGGGGAAGAACACTAGTGAATGTGTCGCTCAGCATATTCACCACAGCATTTCATCTGAATTAGCTGGCCCATCCCCAGTGGGAACCCCACCTTCAGTACAAACCAGGGAGAGGCAGGGCATTCAGTAAGCAACTCTTGTGACCTGCCTTGAAGCCATTCTGCCAGCTGGCCAAGGAAAACTATAAAGGTGCTTATAAAGGATTTTTCACACAACTTCAGATAATTCACGGATGAATCACAGAGGGCCAAAGGCTGATGTGCTAACCCTGTCTGCACTTAGGAATCTTGGTCGAGTAAGTGCTTTTAACTTCAACAAGCATTTCCTATGAGTTGGGACATCAAGGTTTGGCCTTTAAAGAAGGAAAAATGACTAGAGAAGCCTCCACGGTGACATGGCCATCTCTGTAATCCCTGCCGCTTGGATTCTAGCTCCAACCAGAAATACAGTGAGTAGTATGTAAGAGCACAGGGAGATCCGAGCTGCAGCCAGGGACACAGGAAACTGCCGGAGATTTTCCCTGTCACTTAAGGGAAGAAATGTAACCGTTGTGGGAAGGCGCTACTTAATAAAAGATACCCAGAAACACAGAACTGACCTTCAAAGTGCTGCGGAAATCTCCCGGCCTTCCCTGAATGTCTGGCTGCAGCCCTGACCTTCTTGCCTTGATATATATAATGAGGCAGACAGCATGGCTGCTTCCTTCTTCATTTTTCCAATACAGGGCATATGAAATAATTAGTGATTTAGACCTATTTACATTGCACCCAGTGACTGGCAGCAGTCTTCTATCCCATTGCAGGAGTCAACATTGATTTGGGTGGTTTCAAGCAGAGGCTAAAAAATAGCCTCTCTCTGGTATTTGATCAAAGAGACAGGATCACTCTGAAAACTCACCTGGTATATAATCCAGACCCCAGGGATAAGCCAGAAAGCTCTCTCAGACCCTTGTCTCACTGAACCAAACAATCGTGTGCAGTGCTGTAGCCCTTTTGGTCCCAGGATATTACAGAGGCAAGGTGGGGGAGGACAGATATTTTATTGGACCGACCTCTGTTGGCAAAAAAGACAAGCCTATGCCTCACCCACTTTGTCCCTCTGAAGTCAAACACTGACATTTATGCTGCAATGTTTGCAGTGATTCACCTTTTATAAAGTGGCATTGTCTGCCAGCTAGAGCACAGGCCTGGGAGTGTGGACTCCTCAGCTTGATTCCTGACCCTCTCACTGACTCACTGTGTGACCTGGGGCAAGTCACACCACCTCTGGGCCTCAGTTTATGACCACTCTCCCTGTAAAATGCAGATAATACCATCAGCCTGCAGCTCGGGGGACTTTGTCATGATTATTTCACTACTACATGTAAAATGCTGTGGGGTCCTCAGTGACACCAGAAAACACCCAAGTATTACCGCTCTTGGATGCTGGAGTCTTTCTATAATAAAGACCTACCTGTCTTCAGGGTCTGCCCATGCCCTGTAATCGGAGGCAGCTAATTTATTCTCCAGTTGTTTGAAGCTAGTACCATGCTTCTCCTGTTGATCTTGTGGTCCCTTCTGAACATCCCATGGTGGTTCTTCTGCAGCAGGCTTTATCTCCAGGAGGCAGCTGTCCAGATGCAGCGTCCCTTTGATCATATGATCAAGGAAACTCAGAATCCGTATGCAGCTCTTGAGCCATACTGGGAAAGGTTCTGACGAGTACAAGGCTGCATTCAAGAATTCTGCAAACGTCCTTCCTTTCTCGAGCTGCACAGGGACTTGCTGCCCCTCCTGTGTCCAGAAGCAGCCGAGTGAGCCGAGATCCTCCGCCAGCTTCTCAAAGAGGCCATTCCTTTGGAAGAAGTCACTATTGATGGGGTCCAGGTGCAGAGCAGCGGCTATCCCCTGGAGCGTGTACAAAACAAGCTCCAGGATGGGGCTATGCCCGGTAGCTGCCCACGCCCCAGATGGTGGGTCCTGTAACGCACCTTCCATGTCAGAGAGAAGGGACAGGAGTCCATTGAATCCACTGCATGTTCTGAAAGCCGAGTGGCACTTGGGGTTCTCCAGGATCCTCAGGAGAGACTGCAGCGTCAGAGAGAAGGGAGACAAAGCAAGCGTTTAACCTCACGTCACGTATGGTGCCAAGTGGGACTAGACAATGCTCTCAGAATTTTGATTTCACTGAAATGTCAATTGATCAAAAATGCGGGGAGGGAGGAATGACATTTTTGCAAAAGTTTCTTGCCTGTTTTTCAACCACCTCAAACATCAGGGAATTTAACATGTTTTCTGAAGCCATCTATGCAGCCAGCCCTGCGACTTGGGGATGGTGCTTACAAGGCTCCAAGCCAGCGGGCAAAGTTCCAGTCCTAAACACGGCCTGTTGCTACCCTGTTTGGCCAAAGCGGAGACCAGGAGTAGCCAACTTCCAGGGGAAGGGAGGCTTCATGCTGCTCTTACAGGGAACTCTAGGTCAACAGCACTAGAAGAGGTGTCCCCACTGCTTTCCCCAGCAGCCAGAATATATCTGGTTTACGGGGGGGGGGGCAGCTGCACCCATCTCCTCCTGACTCATTAAGACCCGCTGATGAGGTGGGGAGGGTTGGCGGGGTGCCCCAGAGTAGTGGGGCTTGGCGTGAATACCCAACAGAGATGCATGAGGCAGTTCACCCCGTCTCTGAGCTATCACTTCAGGTTGTCTGCAGACGCAGGCAGAGCTCACCGCAGCAAAGACATTGCTCGTCATTGGGGTAGAAACCTACTTTTGTCTAAAAGTGAGAGCTGAGATTTCAGCGTAATCTCCTCACTCAAGGAGACAGGGCTCAAAACCAGCAACATAACATGGTCCAAAAGATATTGCAGAGAGTAGGTTCTCCTAGCACTAAACTAGCAATAACAGTTTCCTGTCTCCCAGGGACAAACTTAGTTAATGCTTGTACAGCAGTTTGGAGACAAAAAGCGCTGTGGGTCTGATCCAAAGGCCACGCATGTCAGTAGGAGTCTTTCAGTGATTTCAATGGACTTTGTATCAGGCTATAAATGAGTGCTATGCATCACTTCATGTATTTAAAACCTAAGCCATTCCACTGTAAGTCAGATACTTTGGGCCTGATTTGGGCCTCCCTTACACTGGAATAATCTGAATGTAAAAATCAGTGAGAGGAGAATGAGGCCCAGTATATTTGCATTTAACCCATCCCTAACTTTTCCTCCTTGTGCAATTTATTAAATGCAGAAGCCACAAGAGATAAACAGGGGTAACACACTCGGGATTTGGGTTTGTCTCTTGCTACTTCAAAGAGCACTAAACCTTGTTGGCCAAGAGTCATACAGAAAAGCCTCTCAAGTCGAATGAGAGGCTTAATTCCAAATCCACTGAAGAGAAGCATTTCTATCATAAATATCTCTCTATAACTGGAGCTATTACTATGAGAAAGGGCTTGCCAGAACTGTAGGAAGGGGGACTTTATTACTGTCATTCAATTTCGCATGATAATGTATCAAACCAGGCAGAGACTCCTGAACAGGGAGTAAATTTAATAAGTCGGAGTTGAAGTTATCAGGATGGCTTTGACACATTTCAGGAAAGGTCAGCAGTAACAACATTTCCTCCAGCTCTAACTCGGTTACAATTTAATCGCCTATGAGTTAGTATTCCTCTGTCTTGAATCTATACAACTGGATGCCTGCTGGAAACCACTAACTCAGTTATAGCTAACAGAATTTATTTCACATTCCATTATTTGTTATTCCTCATAATTGTCCACATGCCACTCTGGAATATGGGAGACCTAATCACATTTGGGCTCGCAGTTTAACAGCTAAATATATATTAGCAAATCAATCTGAATTTGTGCATAACACAATCACAGTCCCAAAGGGCACAGATAATAAATTAATTTGCTTACATTATGTTTTAACATGGTTATCATTTGTCAGAATTAGACATCAAAGCTGCATTTGTTCTCATATCAGTTCGGGAGCTGCACTTAACTTCTCCACAAAGTACAGGAAAAGTTTGCTTGCTCAGGTCAGAGCAACGGGCTTTTTCCCCTGGTTTGTCAGATTGTTTTAATAAGCACAGTTACTGTACCACAAAGAGTAGCTGCTGCATTAGCAGCTAAGAGGGGACTTCAAATAAGGCCAGATAATGAGTGCGGAATGCAATCCCAGATTAATGCTCACAATGCTGCTGCGTTCTAGTTTGCCAACCAAGGGCCTAATCTAGAGTAAATCGTTGGGATTATTTCCATTTACTTTAATGGATTTTTGATCAGGCCCTCTAGGAATGCACTAGAGAATATGAGTAAATGTCTTTCCATCCCCTTTATAACCTTCTCTCCAACTGAAACCTGATCCTTTTCTGATTTACACTGGTATATGTGAGAGATGACCCCACTGAGGTCAATGGAGTTACACCTCTGCAAATGAAACCTGAATCAAGACATTTGTTTCATCCCCACACCCAATTCAGCTGCTACCTTTACCCTCTTCTACTTCCTCTCACTTCCTTGTTGCAAGTCTCAGCTTCCTCTCCCATCTGTCTCTTTTCTCCTTCTGCCAGAGCTGTACTCAACAGTATGTAAACTGAAATTCTGTAGCTGTTATTACTCTATTATCCATCTATTTTAACTAACGCATTTTGCAAGACATTAGGGAGTGGCTGTTCACACACCAATGATTAAAACACTCAGTGACTACCACCCAAATAACCTTAACTCTGCCCCTGCATTTGACTTCACCTTCCTGCTGGTAATTAGGCTGGGAGCCACCAGCCATATAAACCAGGCATATTTAGAGCAGACGGCGAAGCAAACGGAAAGCAATGTTAATCACCTTCAGCAGGTCCAGTTTCAGGTACAGCTCCCCTTGAGTGGAAGAGCAGAGTGCCCCAATAATTATGCTCATGTACTCTTCAGTGTTGATGACAGACAGCTGCTCCAAGATACAGAGGGTGTCACTTCGGTAGCACTCATCATCCAGAAATATCTTGATGTAGGGTACCATCCCATAATCTTTTATAACAACTGGGAATCAATCAGATGGCATTTGTTAGTTAAACCATGCTCGGTTATATGGGCAGCAAATTGATGACCAATCACAATATGGTTTTGAACACAGAGGCAAATTTTCCATGGCAACTGCGCACTATCACAAGGCTCCAATTGCACACACCTAGTGTGTGTGTAAAAGTATTCAGTCTGTGTGCACAAATCAGTTACTAGTGCCAGCACATAACCGGTCTAGTGTCTAAATGGTGTGACAGGGTCTGGCCAGATGGCTATAGGAAAGTGCTCCTATTGAGTGCTGGGATGCAGGCGAGCGCTAGCTCGCCCACTACCGAAAGCCCCTTCCCCAGCCGTGGGAGGGGCTACTGAACCCAGAACTCAACTGAGTCCGGAGGACAACAAATGCAAAAACAGGAATGGGCATGAGGGTCAAAGAGCTAAAACTAAGGAACCGGAAGGGGACACCGAGCAGAGAACCCTGGCAGTGCCCACTGCTCCTCGAAAGCATCGAGGGAGCCAGCAGACGCTGCCCAGAGGAACTCTGCCCGGATGCGTGAGCGGACGAAACAACGAAAAACAGCCCCACAGTCGCAGGCCCCTCCCTCTGCCAACCTCTCCTCCCTGGTGTTCCGAATGGCCACCTTGGCCGTGGCTAGGAGGAGGACGACGAGGTGGTCCCGCGACTTTGTGGGGCCTCGAATTAGGTGTGCGTGAATAAACAAGTGAGGGGAAAAGTGCAGCCAGAACCTCAATAAGAGGTTCTGGAGGAGCCGGAAGAGGGGCTGCAGCCTGGCGCACTGAAGATACGCGTGCGCCAGGGTCTCCCTCTCGCCACAGAAGGCACAGGCTTCAGGGACCGGGGTGAACCACGAAAAGTACACGCCCGTGCTCACTGCTCCATCCAGGAGCCGCCAGCTGATATCCCCGGCGGGCCGCGGGACTAAGGTGGAATACAAACTGGCCCACTGGGGTTCCCCACCCTCCACTGCTGGTAAAAGGTCCCACCACTTGGTGTCTGGGCGGGACACGAGGGTGGGGTAATGAAGCGTGTGCAGCACGAGCGCCTATAGATGGTCCCTTGGCGCGGTTTGGAAACGAACCGGCTGCATTGTACGCAGCCGGCTCAAGGTACGAGGACAGGGAGGCCGGGAAGGCTCACGGGGCAGGGGGATGATGGAAAGATCAGGAGGGCCTGGAGTGAGGGCTGGGCAGGGCGGGGCCCACCCTCTTACACGACCCGCTCGAGGAAAAACCGAACCACAGGGGGCAGGGCTGCCTCCACCTCCTGGAGTACGCGCCTGGGGGTTGTAAGGGTGGAGAGCCCCATGTGCCGACCGAGCGCCTGGGGATCCACCCAACCCCTCAGGTCGTAGTCCAGGAGGTCTCCGATCTTGGTGACTCCCGCCAGGACCAACCTCCGGCGCACCAAGGGGGACTCCGACACCTGCACACGAAGATGGGGATTGCGTAGCAGGGGCTACGCGAGGAGATCTACCCCCTCGGTGGCCACAAAGGACCTGATTGCTGAAACCAGCTTCCAGGCATGGAGGAGGTCCTGGTAGAAGGCCGGCAGCTCGGAGAGGTCTCGCGGAAGACCCCTCGGATGGAGAAAAAAGAGCTGCCGGTCGTATCGGAGCCCTCGCAGGCGGCGGAGGAAGGTGTGCACCAACGTGCTCCACGGCGAGCCACCTGCACTATAAAGGAGTCTCTGCAGGGCCTGGTGGCAGAAGACGTGGACCTGTGTGCTGTGACGGGGCAAGGCCAGAGGGCTATAGGAAAGTGGTAAGGAACCAGTATGTTAGCCCCAGGCTAAACAAATCCCTGATACCTTATGGCAGTTGCTCCAGGTTAATCAAGACACCTGGGGCCAATTAAGAACTTTCCAGAAGGCACGGAGGTTGATTGGGACACCTGAAGCCAATCAAGGACTGGCTGGAACTAGTTAAAAGCCTCCCAGTTAGTCAGTGAGAGGTTAGGAGCTGTGGAAGGAGGTTGCGTGCGAGGAGCTGGGAGCAAGAGGCACTAGGAGCTGAGAGTAAGAGGACGTACTGCTGGAAGATCCTGTGGTGAGGATAAAGAAGGTGTTGGGAGGAGTCCATGGGGAAGTAGCCCAGGGAGTTGTAGCTGTTGTGCAGTTGTTCCAGGAGGTACTCTAAACAGCTGCAGTCCACAGGGCCCTGGGCTGGAACCCGGAGTAGAGGCCGGGCCTGGGTTCCCCCCAAAACTCCCAACTCCTGATCAGACACAGGAGGAGTTAACCTGGACTGTGGGTTCTACCAGAGGGGAAGATCTTTGAGGCAAACAAAAATCCGCCAATAAGCGCAGGACCCACCGAGGTAGAGGAGGAACTCTATCACAACTGGTGTCAGTGGTGGGATTTGTTGTGCACAGCGCGGTGGAAGAAGAGGGGTGTTTAAAAGAAAACCCCCCCAAAAAATAAAGGGAGCGGGTTTATTTTTTTTTCAGCACAATGGAAGAGGTAGTACAGGCACTGATACAAGCCACGGCTGCCCAGCAGGAGGCTACCCGTGTCCAGGCAGCTGCCCAACAGGAGGCAGTATGGCTGCAGCAGGAGACCAATCGCCTGTTGATGGACCAGGCCGCTCAAGACCGTACTATGTTGCGGGAATTAGTAAACCAAGTGAAGGCCCTTACAGAGATGAACCATGGCCATGATGGGACGCGGCACATACGGGCTAGCAATTGTCTGCAGAAAATGACGGTGAACGATGACATAGAGGCATATCTCCTGGCCTTTGAGAGGACAGCCCTACGGGAGGCCTGGCCTCGAGATCAGTGGTCTGGCATCCTCGCCCCATTCCTGTGTAGGGAAGCCCAGAAGGCCTACTATGATCTGCCTGAAGAGGCTGCAGCAGACTACCCCCAGCTGAAAGCAGAGATCCTGGCCAGATTTGGGGTAACGACCGCAGTGCAGGCCCAGCGGTATCATGAGTGGAGGTACCAGGAAGACAAAACCCCGCGGTCCCAATTGTATGACCTCATCCATCTCGCACGAAAGTGGTTGCAAACTGAGTCCCGGAGTCCAGAAGAGATACTAGAGGTTCTGGTCATCGACCAATACATGAGGGGACTACCGTCAGACGTTCGCGCATGGGTAAGCCAGAACGAACCCTCCACCTACGACGAGATTGTGGCAATGGTAGAGAGGCGAAGGACGGCGAGGGAACTGACCCAACCAGTTAAGGAAGTGGAACCCCGGGTTAAACAAGCAGCACGAAGCCCTAGAGTTCGAGTGACTGGGCCACCAGAGGCCATAAAGAGTTGGAGCACTGAGGGGGAAGAAAATCGTGATGTTAGACTTCCCAAACTTCCGGGAAGTCCTAGGTGGAAGAAGGGGAGGGCTGAAAACCAACGGGGACCCCAGAAGGAAGGGATTGGCCTGAGTGGGGAGAATCCTGGAACTAAACCCCCTAGCCCCCAGGATAGGGGAGTGATTAGAAGCAATTATAGATGTTATGCATGTGGTGAGTGGGGACACACAGCAGCACAGTGTCCTAGCACCGAGGAGCCTATGCAATGTACCTTGGGGGATTGGGAGGTCCCATGCTCCCTTATCCACCTTGCGGGCGTCGCATTAGCTCCGCATAACTACACCAGACCAGTGAAGATAAACGGAGTAGAGACTATAGCGCTTGTGGACTCCGGAAGTGCAATCACCCTCATATCGGGTAAGCTGGTAAAAAGTAGCCAGCTGCTACAAGCCAAACGCGTAGCAGTGACGTGCGTGCATGGGGCCGTGAGCCATTACCCCACCATCCAGGTGGAGATAGAGGTTCAGGGGAACCCCATTGAGGTGACAGTGGGTGTAGTTCCTAAACTCCCGTATCCTGTAGTCATTGGGAGGGACTATCCAGGGTTTGATAATTTACTCCCCCCGGAGAGGTTGGAGGGAGGTGGGGACCCTGAGGGCAGCGACTTGTCACCGGGGAAATGTCAAACCCCGATGTTCGCTGAGATTTCTCAGGATCTATTGTCAGCCCCCCAAAAGACCCGGAAGACAAAAAAGGAGAGGAAGGCTGCAAAAGCTTTGGGAACCCGGATCCTGACCCAGGGCCAGAAGATCGCCCAAGTAGGAAGACGGACACGAGCAGCCAGAGAAACTACCACCACGGAAGGTGAGCTGGAGGCTGGCCCAGCCATGATGGAAGTGAGCCGTTGGAAGCAACAGAAACCGGCCCTTGGGAGCTCAGGCGGGTTAGTCCCAGGAGAGAGACTTTCGGACGGGACCAGGCAGAAGACCCTAGATATGATAACTCCAGGAAAGAGGTGGCCGAGATAGATGGGATACCTGTGGATGGGACGGTCCGGGGTCCAGGACCTTACTTTATAGTGAAGAAAGATCTCCTGTACCGTGTGGTGCAAATGCAGGAGCAAGAGATACATCAACTTCTGGTGCCATAAAAACATCAAAAAGCCATATTGAGCCTCGCCCACAGCCACCTATTTGGAGGACACCCAGGGGTAGAGAAAACCCAGGCACGGATCCTGTGGAGGTTCTTCTGGCCAGGAGTGCATGAAGATGTCCGGCGATACTGCACCTCTTGTCCAGAGTGTCAGTTACATAGTCCTCACCCGCACTTCCGGGCTCCTTTGATACCTCTTCCAATAATAGAGGTTCCGTTTGAACGCATAGCCATGGATCTGATAGGGCCCCTTGAGAAGACAGCTCGGGGCCACCAACATGTGCTTGTTGTACTGGACTATGCTACCCGGTACCCGGAAGCCGTTCCCCTACGCAACACGGCTTCCAAAACCATAGCTAAGGAGTTAGTGCAGATCTTTGCCCGAGTTGGGCTACCCAAGGAGATATTGACTGATCAAGGGACACCTTTCGTGTCCAAGTTGATGAAAGATCTCTGTTCGTTACTCCATGTACAAGCCCTACGGACCTCTGTATACCACCCGCAAACAGATGGCCTTGTGGAAAGGTTCAATAGAACCCTCAAGGCCATGATCAGGAAAGTGGTGAGCCGGGATGGGAAAGATTGGGATACCCTATTACCTTACCTCATGTTCGCCATCCGGGAGGTTCCGCAAGCCTCCACAGGTTTCTCTCCGTTTGAACTATTATATGGGTGCCACCCCCGGGGCATATTGGATATAGCTAGAGAAGCCTGGGAAGAGGAGCCAAATTCAGGAAGGAACATAGTCGAGCATGTACTGCAGATGAGGGATCGGATAGCCCGAGTTACGCCTATTGTACAAGAACACTTAGAGAAAGCACAGGAGACCCAACGAATCCATTATAACCACCAAGCAAAGCTTCGACGGTTCCAACCAGGGGATCGAGTGATGGTCCTGGTGCCCACAGCAGAAAGTAAGCTGTTGGCCCAGTGGCAGGGACCCTACGAAGTGATCAAAGCCATGGGAGAGATGAACTATAAGGTGCGGTAGCCAGGCCGCAGGAAACCAGAGCAAACCTACCACATCAATCTTTTAAAACCTTGGCACGATCGAGAGGCATGCTTAGTCACCCAGGAGACTATTCCCCCGGAGGATAACTTACAAGATCAAGTAAGGATATCACCCGATTTGACGCCGATTCAAAAGATCGAGGCAACTGACATGATTAATCGAAACTGAGATGTGTTCTCTACAAAACCGGGGAGGATGACTGAGACCTATCACCATATCCGCACGATCCCCAGAGCCAAGGTAACATTGAGACCCTACCGAATCCCAGCAGCCAAAAGAGAAGAAATCAAGGCCGAAGTGAAGAAAATGTTAGAATTAGGGGTGATTGAAGAATCTTACAGTCAGTGGTCCAGTCCAATCGTTCTAGTGCCTAAACCTGACGGTACCACGAGATTCTATAATGACTTTCGCCGACTGAATGAAGTATCCCAGTTCGATGCATACCCCATACCACGCATCGATGAACTGGTGGACCGACTGGGTAGTGCTCGATTCTTGACTACACTGGATCTGACAAAAGGGTACTGGCAGATTCCCCTGACCAAAGAAGCTAAAGAAAAGACAGCGTTCTCCACTCCGGATGGGCTATTCCAGTACACCGTCCTCCCTCTTGGGCTACATGGGGCCCCGGCCACATTCCAGCGCCTCATGAATAAGCTGCTGCGCCCCCGTACTAGTTATGCAGCCGCATACCTAGATGATGTTGTTATCCATATGTCAGACTGGGGAACCCACTTGGAGAAAGTTGAGGCAGTACTGCGCACCTTAAGGCGGGCTGGCCTCACTGCTAATCCTGCGAAATGTGCCATAGGGCTAGCAGAGGCTAGATACCTGGGATACATTATAGGAAGGGGCATAGTGAAGCCCCAAATGAATAAGCTAGAGGCACTTCAAAACTGGCCCTGGCCGACCCAAAAGAAGCAGGTCCGAGCGTTCCTAGGTGTAGTAGGCTACTACCGACGTTTTATTCCTCACTTTGCTACTAGGGCAAGTCCCCTAACGGACCTGGTGAAAGCCCGAGGTCCAGACGTGGTGAAGTGGACCGACGCAGCAGGGGCGTTCACAGACCTTCAGACGGCCCTTTGTAATGACCCCGTACTCATAGCCCTGACTTTAACAAGGAATTTATTTTACAAACAAACGCTTCCGAGTTGAGGTTGGGGGCGGTTCTGTCGCAAATGGCGGGAAAAGAGGAACACCCGATCCTTTACCTAAGCAGAAAGCTTCTCCCAAGAGAACAGAAATACGCAGTAGTGGAGAGAGAATGCCTTGCTGTCAAATGGGCTATGGAGACCCTACGTTATTAGCTCTTGGGCCGGCGATTTACTCTTGTGACGGACCATGCACCCCTCCAGTGGATGTAGCGGAATAAGGAAAAGAATGCAAGGGTCACCAGGTGGTTCTTATCCCTCCAACCGTTCCAGTTCCGCATACGGCACAGGGCTGGATGCCACCATGGCAACGCTGATGGTCTATCAAGAGCACACTGCCTGGAGTCCCAAGTTGCCCAACTCTATGGTGTTGAGCAGGGGGAGGGGGGGATATGTGATGGGGCAAGGCCAGATGGCTATAGGAAAGTGGTAAGGAACCAATATGTTAGCCCCAGGCTAAACAAATCCCTGATACCTTATGGCAGTTGCTCCAGGTTAATCAAGACACCTGGGGCCAATTAAGAACTTTCCAGAAGGCACGGAGGTTGATTGGGACACCTGAAGCCAATCAAGGACTGGCTGGAACTAGTTAAAAGCCTCCCAGTTAGTCAGTGAGAGGTTAGGAGCTGTGGAAGGAGGTTGCGTGTGAGAAGCTGGGAGCAAGAGGCACTAGGAACTGAGAGTAAGAGGACGTACTGCTGGAAGATCCTGTGGTGAGGATAAAGAAGGTGTTGGGAGGAGTCCATGGGGAAGTAGCCCAGGGAGTTGTAGCTGTCGTGCAGTTGTTCCAGGAGGCACTCTAAACAGCTGCAATCCACAGGGCCCTGGGCTGGAACCCGGAGTAGAGGGCGGGCCTGGGTTCCCCCCAAAACTCCCAACTCCTGATCAGACACAAGAGGAGTTGATCTGGACTGTGGGTTCTACCAGAGGGGAAGATCTCTGAGGCAAACAAAAATCCGCAAATAAGCGCAGGACCCACGGAGGTAGAGGAGGAATTTTGTCACAGTGCGCATACACGTCAGGCCCTGACCGCCCTCCTCCAGGGGAAGATGGAGAATCCCTGCAGAGACCCAGTGCAGTCCCGGCCAAAAAAAAGATTCCAGAACCAACCTCTGGAGATTGGCCAGGAATGCCGGGGGCGGGCACAGGGTGTTGAGTCAGTGCCAGAGCATGGACGGGACCAGCTGGTTAAGCACCAGTGCTCAACCCCGGAGGGAGAGACACTGGAGCAGTCCCGTCCAGCCCCACAACCGTCCAGTCACCCTGCCCTCTAAACCTTTCCAGTTCTCCGGTGGAGACGGATGCGCGGTAGAAAGATAAACACCAAGACAGAGCAGCGGACCCGCGCTCCACCGAATGGCCTGGAGCGCAGGTGGGAGGGAGTTCGCCTGACACCCAGCCCCAACACCAGGCCAGAGCTCTTGACCCAGTTGATCCAGGCGGAGGAGGCCACCGAGTACACAGCTTGACAGGCCTCCACTAGCACCAGATCATCTGGGTCCTGGACCACGAGAAGCACGTCATCGGCGTACGCTGCCAGGACCAACCGCACCACCGGCTCATGCAGCACCAACCCCGTCAACTTCATACGAAGGAGATGAAGGAAGGGCCCAATGGCCAGAGAGTACAGCTGACCCGACAGCGGGCAGCCTTGACGCACCCCTCGCCCGAAGCTGACAGGTGCGGTCTGGGTCCAGTTGAGCTTGACCAAACACTCTGCGGAAGCGTACAGCACCTGGAGAAACCCCACAAACCGGGGCCCAAGGCCGAATGCCCGCAGAGTGACCAGGAGATACCCGTGGTCCATCCGGTCGAACGCCTTCTCCTGATCCAATGACAGGAGGGCGAACGACAGACCATTCCTACACCCAAGCTCCAAGAGATCCCGGACCAGATAGAGATTATCAAAGATGGTACGGCCCGGGACGGTGTAGGTCTGGTCTGGTCGGACCACGTTCGCAAGCACGGACTGCAGCCGCAGCGAGATGGCCTTCGCCACGACCTTATAGTCCGTGCTGAGGAGTGAGACGGGACGACAGTTACGGAGATCGCGGAGGTCCCCCTTCTTCGGCAGCAAGATGAGCACCGCTCGCCTGCATGAGAGAGGGAGGACCCCGCTCTCCAAAGACTCGGCCCAGACAATAGCAAAGTCCAGGCCGAGGACGTCCCAGAAGACGCGGTAGAACTCCACGGTCAGCCCGTCCAGGCCCGGAGATTTATTAGTGGGCATGAGACGGAGGGCTTCCGAGAACTCGGCAGGAGTGAGAGGCAGCTCCAGCCAGTCCCGGTCGCCCGTGCTGACCGTCGGGAGTCCATCCCAAAGCACTCCGCAGACATCGGCATCGGTAGGATCTGGGGAGAAAAGGCCAGCGTAGAAGGCCCAGGCCCTCTCACGCATCTCCACCAGATCCGTGAGGGGGGCGCCGTCCTCCGCCAGAAGGCACAGGATGTGCTTTTTTGCCCCCCTCTTCTTCTCCAGGGTGTAGAAGAAGAGGGAGCCACAATCCATCTCCCGCAGGAGACGGATGCGGCATCGTACGAAAGCACCCCGGGCCCGAAGATTGTCGAGGGCCCGGCGCTCCTCCCACTTCTCCCAGTACGCTCCACAGAGGGGTGCATCTCCGGGTCTGGCGGCCAGATGCCTCTCCATCTCCAACACCTCCCGCTCCAGCTGCTCTATCACCACATCCCTCTGCCGGCTGGCGCCCTGGGTGTGGCTACGGCAGAAGAGCTAGGCACGTACCTTCCCCACATCCCAGCACTGCCGCGCTGAGGGAACGGCACGCCTCTGTTCCCGCCAGGCCAGTCAAAACTCCCAGAAGGATGCAACAAACCCCACATCCTCCAGTAGGCTGTTATTGAAGTGCCAATAGGCCAGCCCTGGCCTCTCCGAAGAAAGAGAGACCGTCACGGACACCAAGTGATGATCCGAGAACGGGGTCGGTCGAACGCTGGAGGAGTGGGTCTGTGAAAGATGACGAGAAAAATAGATGCGATCCAACCTGGATCGGGAGTGGCTCGACCGTTGTCCCTCCACCCGGACGAAAGTGAACCTAGAGTCATCGTCTGGGTGGTGGTCATGCCAGACGTCCACCAGGGAGTGATGGACTACGATCTCCCTGAGGACGTCTGCGGCATCTGGGCTCGGCTCGATCCCGGTGTGGTCCCGCTCCTCAAGGGTGCAGTTGAAGTCTCCGCCCAGGACCAGGCACTCGCGAGGATCCAGAGTACTGAGGCAGGCGGACGCCTGCCGAAAGAATCGTGCTCTCTCCGGGCCAGATGCCGGAGCATAGACGTTTGCAAGATGCAACGTCAGCCTCTCCACCAGGAGCCGGAGGTGCAGCAGGCGACGCGGCACGACCTCGGTAACCCCCAGCACCTCGGGCTGTAGGTGTGGGGAGAACAGGGTCGCCACCCCGCCCTGACGGGCCGAAAAGTGGCTAAAGTAGGCCCGTTCTCTCCACTCCAGCTGCCAGCTCGCTTTGGTGGACCCCGCAGCAAACCGTGAAGCCATCAGAGCGTCACGGAAGCCGCGGGCCCGCTGGTAAGCCGCTGCGCCTCGCTTCCCGGTCCCTTTGTCCTCCCCCAACACGGCCCTCACAGTCTGGAGAACTAGATGGAAAATCACCCCAGCGTTGAAGAGCAAGACGCACTCTGTTCGTGGAGCCACAAGCGTCCTCCAAGAAAGAGCGCATCTCGCTCCTCTGCGCGGCAGGGACCGGGGTCACAGACCCCTGGGCGCCTCCAATTGGGCCCCCCTACTGGCCCCGTGGCCCATCGAGACAGGTACGCAGGGATCAGAGCCCCGCCGCAACGCCTGTCCCTCAGGCGCCGTGCCACCTGACACAACATGTGGCCCTAGGGAATGTGGCGGAGGGAGAACTGCAGCCCCGGATGGGCCAGGAGAAGGAAAAACAAAAACCGCTTCCCGGGGGCCTTCGTAAAAAGAAAAGGAGGCAACCCCGGGGGCGGCAGCAACAGAAGAAGGAAAGGAATAGAGGTCAAAGACGGGGTCAGGGACGGGGGTGGGGACAGGACACAAATCCAGGATGGGAACAGGGTCAGGACAGAGAACAGGGACAAAATCAGGGGCCTGAGTGACAGGGTCACCGGGACACAATGCCCCTTGACCCGGCAATATGGGCAAAGGGGCAGCAAGGGATTGGGGCGCCTCCATCACACCAGGCTCAGGTGCCCCACTGAATGAGGCACCCACAATAACAGCACCTGGGGGGAGGGAGGGCCGCAACCCCGCTTCAGAGAACACAACACCCACGGACTCAGAGCCCGGCCACTCGGCATCAGCCGTCGCCTCACTGGGCACGGCGGCACCAGCCAGGTCACCATTCGCTGCTGGGCTGATGGTCAGGTCCCGGGGCGGTGCAATAGCCAAAGCAGGGACATTCGCCTGAGGCGAGGGAAAAGGGGGGTGGGGGGGCGACAGATCACAAGCGCCCTGACCGAGGCCCCCTAGCGGGGGAGCATCCACCCGCTCGGTAGTTGGAGTCAAGCCTAGGGCCTCGATCTCATCAAAAATAGAAGGAAACTCCCCACCAACCTCTACAGGGGCCTCCTCAACGGTAGCCAAGGCAATAGCCACCGCGGCACCCACAGGGGGTACAGATGGCAACAGGACAACGGGGGCACCTTCCATTACCCCCTCAGGGAGGGACTCCATAGGGGAGGCTGTGCTACCCGCCTCCTCGGCTACAGCGACCTCGGCCAACTCCAAGCGATGAACCTCAGCAGGGGAGTCAATGGAAAGCCCAGCGCCTGCAACCCCCTACTTAGTTTTACAGGGGGTCCCCTCCCCCTTCTCAACAAGGGAGGGGTGCTGGGCTCATGCTCCCCACTTACGGCATCTCCCCCGTACTAGCTCCCAGCTCTCTGAAGAAGGGGGCTGGCTAGCCGGGGCAGGGCCCGGGAGCAAGGGCGATAACGGGAGTGTAAGGGAAGACAAGGGAGGGACAACAGGGAAAGGGACAGACTCCCCCTGGGGCAAGCCCCGCTCGAGTCCTACTACCAGCCCTGCCACCCTCTCCTCCACAGGCCCCGGTCTACTACCCACCTCAGTGGTGGGGCCCACACGCTCATCTGGGCACGTCAGGGGAGCCACACCCGAGACCCGAGCGGGGGTGACAGTGGTCACAAATGGAGGAGGGGTGACCCCAGGGTCCAGGCGATCAGGGCTGCCGGCGTTGGTAGATCCGATGCCCTTCTGGGTAGCGGGGGTCCCAGATGCCCCTCCAAGCCGGGCCAGGGTGCAGTCCCTCCGGACGTGCCCCGCCGCCCAGCAGAGAAAGCACCGGGCCTCCCCCGAAGAATAAAAAACCCGGTACTGGGCCCCTCGATGGGGCACCAGAAAGGACCCCTCCAATGCCTCCCCGCCACATGCCGCCGGCGGCACTTGAACCTGCACCTGCCGGCGGAACGACAAAATGTGGTGGAGGGTGGGGTCCTTACAGCCCAACGAAAGAGGGCTGAGGATGGACAGGAGCCTCCCCAGGGTGGAGAGGAACGGCAAAAGGGCGGCATTGGGGAGGAAGAGAGGGAAAAAGGAAAAAAAACCACACGTACGCCCAGGTCCTCCAAAGGCTCAAGGGGGACGTGAACACCCCCCACCGCCAAGCCCCTCTCCACCGCCTCCTGGGCAGCGGCCTCGGACGCCAGGAAGAACACCACCTTCCCAAACATCTTAGAGGCCGCCACCACGGCCGTGGGCCCCACCACCCGTGCCAATGCCCACAGGTATGTTTCTACGTGGGGCGAGGCCGGCACCAGTAGGCAATGCACCCCGTGCTCCCTGGTGAGGGTGGGAAAGGGGCCCCGGCCGCCGGGAATGGTACTCCGGGAAGCGGCTGGAGCAGACAGTGGGGCGGCGAGCGGAGGGGTCGCAGCCACCTGGGCGCACGCCCTGGGGGCCGAGGAAACAGCACCCCCAGAGCTGGTGGAGGGAACAACAGGTAAGGGAGAAGGGGGGGCTGCGGCCGTGGACGGGGCCGCAGCGGGAAAAGGAGCCACCGCCCCAGGGGGTATTGCCCTCCGGGCGGGGCCCTTGCCCTTTTTCGTCCCCCGGCCCTTCCCACCGGCCAGGGGAGCAGTCTCGGACACGGAGGCGGCAGAGGTCGCAGCAGCAACAATGGAATCTAAGGAGTCCCTGGGGTTCCTATCCGTGCCCGCCGCCACCAGTACCCCAATAGCAGGACCGACAGGTAGCCCAGCAGTGGCTGTTGAGGCAGCCATCGCTAGGGAAGGCGGGCGGGGGGAGACTGAAGGGGAGCTGTAGGAGCGGTCAAGCAAGTCCCACCCCTCGAACCACCCACCATAGGAGGAGGGCGATGGGGAAAGCTGCCAGGGCAGGAGGCAGGGAACGGATGGGGGGGGGGGGGGAAGGAGAGGGGAGGGGGGGGGAATGGCTACCACACCCCACCCGCTAGGCTGAAAGCAGGGCAGGAGGGCGCCAACAAGAGGAGAGAAAGGAAAAACAAGGGACACAACTCCCAGCACAAGATGAAAAGGACGCCGGCTCCCCCGGCTGCACTAAGGAAAGGAAGGGAAAACTAAAACATCATAATGGAGTGCACATCAGTGAAGGGATTAACAGAACGGGGGGGGGGGGGAGGGAGGAGTCCCAGGCGCTAAGAAAGGGATGTGGGCACGCTGGCAATGAGGGCTAACCAGGAGGGGGGGCAAGAAGCAAAGGGTCGGAATGAAGGGTAAGGTCTGATCAGGAGGGAGGGACAAACAAACTAACCAAGGACCAGAAAAACAAGATAGGACAAAACAGAGCAAACAGAGTGGCTAGAAAGGGAACAGGCAGGGCAGATGACAAAGGGAAAGGGGAAAGACAGCTGCAAGGACAGGCCAGAGGGTGAAGCAGGGGGAAAAGGAAGCCCACCAGCCGAATGCAGCAGGGTAGGGAGGACAAAGCCAAGGGAAGGGGAAGGGAAACGCGCACCCACGGGCGCCTGAAAAACAGATGCTTGCTGGCTGCAGCTACTGTCCCAGGGTAGATAGAGGGACAGAGCAAACTGCTGGGCTGGGGAGTGGCGAATAGAGCTAAGAGATGGGTGGAAAGGTGGAGGGGGCAGTGGCGGTGGCAGGAGGGGGGCAGACAGACCAGGGGGAGGGCTCCACGCCACTCCCCCAACTCCCCGCAGCAAAGGCACCTACCACTACAAAAGCAAAGATGTTATAATCCCCCTCCACAGAACAAGGCTTCCTCCACGCCTTCCGCAGCTCCAGCAGCAATAGCAGACTCTGCAGCAGCAAAGGCAACAGCAACATAGCCAGGGGAGGCCCCAAAGACGATGGAAACAGTGGGGCCTTGCATTCCCCCCTTGAGGGTCACATCAGCAGGGTCCCCCATACAGCAGCAGCAGCCGCCAGGGGGGCAACCAGCCAGCAGGATAGCCTCAAAAGAGTGGAGGGCAGGTAGGTCAGCCTGCAGAGTGAGCAGATCCCTTTTCCCTGGGTAAGGTAACAGGGGCAGTTCCAGAACAAGCAGGAACTTGCTGGAACAAATTAAGGCAGGCAGGCTAATCAGGACACATGGAGCCAATTAAGAAGAAACTGCTAGAATCAATTAGAACAGGCTGGTTAATCAGGGCACCTGAGTTTAAAGAGGACCTCACTTCAGTTTGTGGTGTTGCATGCAAGGAGCTGGGTACAAGAGGCACTAGGAGCTGAGAGTAAGAGGGCGTACTGCTGGAAGATTCTGTAGTGAGGTTAAAGAAGGTGTTGGGAGGAGGCCATGGGGAAATAGCCCAGGGAGTTGTAGCTGTCGTGCAGTTGTTCCAGGAGGCACTCTAAACAGCTGCAGTCCACAGGGCCCTGGGCTGGAACCTGGAGTAGAGGGTGGGCCCGGGGTCCCCCCAAACCTCCTAACTCCTGATCGGACACAGGAGGAGTTGACCTGAACTGTGGGTTCTACCAGAAGGGAAGATCTCTGAGGAGAGCAAAATCAGCCAATAAGCGCAGGACCCACCAAGGTAGAGGAGGAACTTTGTCACAGTGGATATGTAGATACCGGGTAACAGGTACCATGCGAGAAAATCCAGTAGAATGGACTGCTGTGTTATTTCCCCAGTATACAACTAAGTCATTGTATAAATCATTCTGGGGTATCACTATAGAGTAGGTGACTAGGGACAAATTAGTGATTATTGGGGGAGGGGCTCACTCATTGTAAAGATATGTATGTCTTTAAAATATTTCCTTCTTGGCATCTAGTGAATAGAACACTAGACTAGGACTCAGGAGACCTGGGTTCTATTCCTGACTCAGCTGCTGGGTGACTTTAGGCAAGTCACTTCATCTCTCTGTGCCTCAGTTTCTCCTCCCATCCTTTGGCTGTCTTGCCTATTTAGACCAAGATCTTACAGGCAGGGCCTGTTGCTCAGAGTTTGTACAGTACTTAGCACAATGGGGCCCAGATCTCAGCTAGGGCATGCAAGGACTACCGTAATACAATTAAACATGTTGTAATAATGTCTGAACTATTAAGAGAAACTCAAAAGGAAACAAACCTTAAAAATGAAGAGGAAGTTTTCCTCTTGGCCTAGTGGATTATGGGGGTTTTCACACTGCTGCTCTGAAGCATGTAATAATGTAATGAAATGTAACATCCTTGGGAGAGGGTATACCAAAGAAGCCCCCACCACAGTAGCATTTAAGTTCAAAAAGGGAAACTATACACAAATGAGAAAGCTAATTAAAGGAAAACTAAAAGGAACAGTCACAAGAATGAAATGTTGGCAAGATGCATGGAAACTTTTTAAAAACACCATCATAGAGGTTCAAATTAAATGTATACCCCACATTTTAAAAAAATAGCATGAGGACCAAAACAAAATGCCACCATGGCTAGACAACAGAATAAAAAGTGATTAGAGGCAAAAAGGCATCCTTTAATAATTGGAAGTCAAATCCTACTGAGGAAAACAAAGGAGCATAAACTCTGGGAAGTTAAGTGTGAAAGTATAATCAGACAGGCCAAAAAAGAATTTGAAAAGCAACTAGCAAAAGACACAAAAACTAAACAGCAAAAAATAATAATAAGTACATCAGAATCAGGAAGCCTGCCAAACAATCAGTGGGGCCACTGGAAGCTCGAGGTGCTAAAGGAGCACTCAAGGAAGACAAGGCCATTGTGGAGAAGCTAAATGAATTGTTTGTGTCCGTCTTCACTGCAGAGGATGTGAAGGAGGATCCCATACCTGAGCAGGGCTGGCGCGCCCACTAGGCAACCCCTAGGCAGTTGCCTAGGTTGCCAAGATTTGGGGGGCGGCGGGCAGCTGCCTGCTGCCTCCCCACTCAGCGGCTGAGCTGCTGAGCGGGGAGACAAGGGGTGGCTTGCTGCGACTGCCCCTTGTCTCCCCGCTGAGCAGCTGAGCGGAGAGACAAGGGGCGGCTTGCCGCGGCTGCCCCTTATCTCCCCGCTGAGTGGGGAGCCGGAGGGCAGCCGCAGCAAGCTGCTCCCCTGCCCCCCCGCTCAGCACCGCTCCCCTGCCCCCCCCCGCCTTGCTGCCCCCCCCCCGCACATGAGCGGCAAGCCAGGGGAGCAGCCACAACGAGCCGCCCCCGGCTCCCCGCTCAGCTCTCGTGGCTGGCGGGCGGGGGGGCTGAGCTCCTGCCCCGCAGGTGGGGGAGCTGATGGGGGGGCGGCATTGTGGGGGGGGGCAGTGCAGCGCTGGTGCAGGGAAGTTTCGCCTAGGGTGCAAAACTTCCTTGCACCGGCCCTGTACCTGAGCCATTCCCTTTAGGTGACATATCTGAGGAACTGTCCCAGATTGAGGTGTCAGAAGAGGAGGTTTTGGAACAAACTGATAAACTAAAGAGTAGTGAGTCACCAGGACCACATAGTATTCACCCAACAGTTCTGAAGGAACTCAAATGTGTAATTACAGAACTACTAACTTGTAAAGGAAAACCATGCCTCACCAATCTATTAGAATCCTTTGTGAGGGTCAAACAAACATGTGGACAAGGGTGATCCAGTGGACATAGTATACTTGGACTTTCAGAGAACCTTTGACAAGGTCCCTCACCAAAGGCTCTTAAGCCAAGTAAGCAGTCACGGGATTAGAGGGAAGGTCCTCTCATAGATCAGTAACTGGTTAAAAAACAGGAAATAAAGGGCAGGAATAAATGGACAGTTTTCACAGTGCAGACATAGATACAAGGGTCTCTCAAGAATATGTACTGGCACCAGTGATGTTCAATATATTCATAAATGATCTGGAAAAATGGGTAAAGAGTGAGGTGGCAAAGTTTGCAGATGATACAAAATTACTCAAGATAATTAAGTCCAAAGCAGACTGTAAAGAGTTATAAAGTGATCTCACAAAACTGGATGACTAGGCAACAAAATGGCAGATGAAATTTCAGTGTTGATAAATTCCAAGTACACATTGGAAAACATAATCCCAATTATACATACAAAATGATGAAGTCTAAATTAGCTTTTACTGCTCAAAAGAGATCTTGGAGTCATTGTGGATAGTTCTCTGAAAACATCTGTTCAGAATGCAGTGGCGGTCAAAAAAATGAACAGAATTTTAGGAACCATTAGGAAAGGGAAAGATAATAAGACAGTAAATATCATAATGCCACTATATAAATCCATGGTGTACCCACACCTTGAACACCGAGCACAGTTCTAGTCTCGCTGTCTCAAAAAAGATACATTGGAATTGGAAAAAGTACAGGAAAGGGCAACAAAAATTATTAGCAGTTTGGAACAGCTTCCATATGAGGAAAGATTAGTAAGACTGGGACTTTTCAGCTTGGAAAAGAGACAACTAAGAGGGAGGTATGATAGAGGTCTATAAAATCATGACTGGTATAGAGAAAGTGAATAAGGAAGCGTTATTTACTCCTTCATGTAACACAAGGACCAGGAGTCACCCAATGAAATTAACAGGCAGCAGGTTTAAAACAAACAAAAGGAAGTCCTTCACACAACGCACAGTCAACCTCTGGGACTTCTTGTCAGGGGATGTTGTGAAGGCCAAAAGTATAATAAGGTTTAAAAAAGAACTTGATAAGTTCATGGAGGATAGGTCCATCAATGGCTATTAGCCAAGATGGTCAGGGATGCCACCCCATGCTCTGGGTGTCCCTAAGTCTCTGATTGCCAGATGCTGGGACTGGACAACAGAGGATGGATCACTCAATAACTGCAGTGTTCTGTTAATTCCCTCTGAAGCATTTGACATTGGCCACTGTCAGAAGGCAGGATACTGGGCTAGATGGACCATTGATCTGATCCAGTATGGCTGTTCTTATGTTCTTACGCATTAGGTATTGGCCACAGCTGGAGGACGGGAGCCAGAGTAGATGGACCAATGGCCTGACGCAATATGGCCATTGCTACATTCCTGGTTAACCAACATGATTTCTCAATAAAACATACAAACAGAAGAAGGGAGTCGGATGCTTATTATGCTGTACCCAGGCCATCTAATACCAAGTATCACAGAGGCAATGCTGTGACAGTTGAAACATCACCTTCTCTTACCTGCGTTCCTCACAGATCCCAGGACAAGGGCAGAAACCATCTTCAGCATCACACAGGTTAACTCTTTCTCGGTGCCTTGCTCCAGACAGAGTGCTTGGGTCCCGGCTGCATATACAAAACAAAGAGAGTTCCTCCAAAATATCCCACAAGACACCTGGTTACTGGTAACTAGAATTCCTCACAGCACAAATGTTCAGCAAATACGACTCCCTCGAATGCTAGCACAGTCTACATGAAACCTACAGCACCTGATAAAATACTGAAAGAGAGGAAGAATGGTACAATAGTTAAGGTGCTAACCTGGAACTCTGGAGACCTGGGTTCAATACCTTTGCTACAGACTTCCTGTGTGGCCTTGGCCAAGTCACAGTCTCTCTGCACCTCAGTTCCCCATCTGGATAATGGGAATAATAGCTCTGCTCGACCACACTGCTGTGAGGATAATACAGTAAAGACTGTGAGGTGCTCAGACAGCATGGTAAAGGGACCTGTGATAGATACATCCATATTGTCTTTTCAGCTAGCAGAATAATCAGAACCTCCTTCCATTCCCAGACAAGACTCTTCATTAAGGCACAGAGCACGTCAGTGACACAAGGATGAAAATACATTAAAGAATATAGTAGTGATCAAAAACCAAATTGTTACTAACCCAGGAAATTCAGAATTAAGGTGATACTTAAAAGGAGGCCAAACATTTTAAAGTCTGAAAACGCACCATTAAAGCACCCAAACAACCTCTGCCCCTGTAGCGAAGCCAGCTTCTAACATTCCTGTCAGTGTTCCTTTCGTACCTAGGGCCTGGTTCCCACCAGTACAACTAAGTGTTTGCAGGATCAAATCCCTACATTGTCAGATGTGTTATTTTTTTATCTAAGGGCTTTAGGAGTTCATACACTATGGCAGAGGACATCTTATATTTCTAAAACCCAACGTACTAATGCAATGACCACCCGGCCATGTTCTCATTTGCCCTTTATTATCTTTGTTTATAGACTAAAAATCAGCCAAGAAAATTGACATAGCTGAATGTCATTCAGGCAAAGATAGGAGAGAGACTCATAACCATAACTCCTAACCAGGATATGAGTTTTCAGGAACCATGATCTATTTCCTTGGAAATTTATATCTAAGCAATCTGTTTAATGTATTATGACACAGTATTGAAAGTGGGCCTGCAAAATCCCCGTCCCAAGCGGGTTCAAAATCTGAATCGATTACTTAAAAGAATCTTTAGCCCCGATAATTAGAGAAGACCAGCTCAAATCCCACATCCAAATGACCCCATCTTCGGGGCACTGGAAGTCCAGATCTCGACCTCAATGTTACAGCTGGTGCCCTGCTCTGATTTGTATGTGCTTTGTATGAATTCCTTGTTTTCTGCCTGCGATAGTAACAATTAGAGCTGTGGCCTCTCATTAAGGATACCTCACTTTTGGGGTGCCAGGCACAGGGTGACTGGCCCTTTAAATGAAGGCTGTCTGGCTCCCCTGTCTAGAACAGATGCTCCCAGTTTTGCCAACTAAGAGGAGCTATAAAAGCACCTGGAGCTATAAAAAGCCAGGCTGTCAGTAAGGAAGGGGGAGCAGGAACAGCAGTAAGTTCCCTGAGCCCAGGGCTACACTGGGGGGGGGGGTCGATCTACGATACGCAGCTTCAGCTACGTGAATAACGTAGCTGAAGTCGGCGTATCTTAATCGACTTACCTGGCCGTGAGAACGGCGGCGAGTCGATCGCTGCCGCTCCCACGTCGACTCCGCTTCCGCCTTTCGATGAGGTGGATTTCCGGAGCCGACGGGGAGCACTTTCGGGGATCGATTAATCGCGTCTAAATGAGACGGGAAAAATCGATCCCCGATAGATCGATTGCTACCCGCCGATCCGGCAGGTAGTGAAGACAAGTCCTAGAGAGGCTGCCACAATGCCCTGGGAGGAGGGGCAGTGAGGAAAAGGGCCTCTGGGGGAGAGCCCTGGGAGGCAGTGCTCAGTCAATAGAGTACTGCCGTGAGCCGTAAGCAGGAAGGACAGAGAGAAGCGGAGGGGGAAACCCCCGGGGACATGCCCGTGTTGTTTTACTCTCTGTTTGGAAAATAAAACTGTGCCTGGGAAGAGATTCTGGGTAGCCATGGGTGCTCCGGGAACCTTGCAGCACCCACAATGAGATAACCTGAGCCTGATTTTCAGAGGGGCTGAATGCAACAGTGTCCAATGACTTTAACTGGAAACGATAGTCAGCAACTGGAAGCAGGAAGAACTGGAAGTGCTAATAAATAAATTCAACTATGACATTGTTGGTATCACCGAAACTTGGTGGGATAATACACATGATTGGAATGTCGGTATGGATGGGTACAGCTTGCTTAGGAAGGACAGACAGGGGAAAAAGGGAGGAGGTGTTGCCTTATATATTAAAAATGTACACACTTGGACTGAGGTGGAGATGGACATAGGGGACGGAAGTGTTGAGAGTCTCTCGGTTAGGCTAAAAGGGGTAAAAAACAAGGGTGATGCCATGCTAGGAGTCTACTACAGGCTACCTAACCAGGTGGAAGAGGTGGATGAGGCTTTTTTTAAACAACTAACAAAATCATCCAAAGCCCAAGATTTGGTGGTGATGGGGGACTTCAACTATCCAGATATATGTTGGGAAAATAACACAGTGGGGCACAGACTATCCAATAAGTTCTTGGACTGCATTTCAGACAACTTTTTATTTCAGAAGGTTGATAAAGCTACTAGGGGGGAAGCTGTTCTAGATTTGATTTTAACAAATAGGGAGGAACTTGTTGAGAACTTGAAAGTAGAAGGTAGCTTGGGTGAAAGTGATCATGAAATCACAGAGTTCACAATTCAAAGGAAGGGTAGAAGGGAGTACAGCAAAATAGAGACAATGGATTTCAGGAAAGCGGATTTTGGTAAGCTCAGAGAGCTGATAGGTAAGGTCCCATGGGAATCAAGACTGAGGGGAAAAACAACTGAGGAGAGCTGGCAGTATTTCAAAGGGACACTATTAAGGGCCCAAAAGCAAACTATTCCGCTGGGTAGGAAAGATAGAAAATGTGGCAAAAGACCACCTTGGCTTAACCACGAGATCTTGCAAGATCTAAAAAATAAAAAGGAGTCATATAAAAAATGGAAACTAGGAGAAATTACAAAGGATGAATATAGGCAAACAACATGGGAATGCAGGGGCAAGACTAGAAAGGCAAAGGCACAAAATGAGCTCAAACTAGCTACAGGAATAAAGGGAAACAAGAAAACTTTTTATCAATACATTAGAAGCAAGAGGAAGACCAAGGACAGGGTAGGCCCACTACTCAGTGAGGAGGGAGAAACAGTCACAGGAAACTTGGAAATGGCAGAGATGCTTAATGACTTCTTTGTTTAGGTCTTCACCGAGAAGTCTGAAGGAATGCCTAACATAGTGAATGCTAATGGGAAGGGGGAAGGTTTAGAAGATAAAATAAAAAAAGAACAAGTTTAAAATCACTTAGATAAGTTAGATGCCTGCAAGTTACCAGGACCTGATGAAATCCATCCTAGAGTACTCAAGGAGCTAATAGAGAAGGTATCTGAGCCTCTAGCTATTATCTTTTGCAAATCATGGGAGACAGGAGAGATTCCAGAAGACTGGAAAAGGGCAAATATAGTATACAATTATAAAAAGGGAAATAAAAACAACCCAGGAAACTACAGACCAGTTAGTTTAACTTCTGTGCCGGGGAAAATAATGAAGCAAGTAATTAAGGAAATCATCTGCAAACACTTGGAAGGTGGTAAGGTGATAGGGAATAGCCAGCATGGATTTGTAAAGAACAAATCATGTCAAACCAATCTGATAGCTTTCTTTGATAATGAGTCGTGTGGATAAGGGAGAAGCAGTGGATGTGGTATACCTAGACTTTAGTAAGGCATTTGATACAGTCTCGCATGACATTCTTATCAATAAACTAGGGAAATACAATTTAGATGGGGCTACTATAAGGTGGGTGCACAACTGGCTGGATAACCATACTCAGAGAGTAGTTATTAATGGTTCCCAATCCTGCTGGAAAGGTATAACAAGTGGGGTTCCGCAAGGGTCTGTTTTGGGACTGGCTCTGTTCAATATCTTCATCAACGACTTGGATATTGGCATAGAAAGTACGCTTATTAAGTTTGCAGATGATACCAAACTGGGAGGGATTGCAACTGCTTTGGAAGATAGGGTCATAATTCAAAATGATCTGGGCAAATTGGAGAAATGGTCAGAGGTAAACAGGATGAAGTTTAATAAGGACAAATGCAAAGTGCTCCACTTAGGTAGGAACAATCCGTTTCACACATACAGAATGGGAGGAGACTGTCTAGGAAGGAGTACGGCAGAAAGGGATCTAGGGGTTATAGTGGACCACAAGCTAAATATGAGTCAACAGTGTGATGCTGGTGCAAAAAAAGCAAACCTGACTCTGGGCTGCATTAACAGGTGTGTTGTGAGCAAGACACGAGAAGTCATTCTTCCGCTCTACTCTGTGCTGGTTAGGCCTCAACTGGAGTATTGTGTCCAGTTCTGGGCACCGCATTTCAAGGAAGATGTGGAGAAATTGGAGAGGGTCCAGAGAAGAGCAACAAGAATGATTAAGGGTCTAGAGAACATGACCTATGAAGGAAGGCTGAAGGAATTGGGTTTGTTTAGTTTGGAAAAGAGGAGACTGAGAGGGGACATGATAGCAGTCTTCGGGTATCTAAAAGGGTGTCATAAGGAGGAGGGAGAAAACTTGTTCATCTTAGCATCTGAGGATAGAACAAGAAGCAATGGGCTTAAACTGCAGCAAGGGAGGTTTAGGTTGGACATTAGGAAAAAGTTCCTAACTGTCAGGGTGGTTAAACACTGGAATAAACTGCCCAGGGAGGTTGTGGAATCTCCATCTCTGGAGATTTTTAAGAGTAGGTTAGATAAATGTCTATCAGGGATGGTCTAGACAGTATTTGGTCCTGCCATGAGGGCAGGGGGCTGGACTCGATGACCTCTCGAGGTCCCTTCCAGCCCTAGAATCTATGAATCTATGAACTGTGAAAGTAAAGCCCAGGCTCTCAAGTTGGGCTCCCAAGGAACCCGAAGTGAAACACTAATTTTGGTAACTTGGGCCCCCTTTTTAATGGCTGCCACTGGAGACTTAACTGCTGAGAGAGGTTAAGTCCTGTGGTTGATGCATGGCCAAAAGCTACGTCATCTGATGAGTGGAACTGGAGAATGTCAGACTTCAGGAGGGAACTAGTTTGGTGTGGCATCAGCACCTCAGGAATTTAAGCCAGGGCCAGGAAGCTTCCATACAAACTCTAGCACCTTGGCATGTAACACTGGCCTCTCTACACACTCAGTGTAGATCTCTCTCTTTCCTACAACTCTGCCTTCCCCTGCAGTCATTGCTAATGAAACAGGCCGTACCTGTCTTCCTCAGGATCTTGGCTTGCTTCCTCAGCTGAGTCAGCAGCTGGCCCAAGAGCCCCGAGTCTCTGAATATGTCAGTGAAGAGCAAGTCCCTCTTGGTGATGCTGTGAAGGCACCGCAGAGCGGCTATGGTGCAGGACAGCACCAAGTTCTCCTTTATCAAACACTCAACCTTCTTCAGGATTTCATGGGGGATGTAGGACAGTTCTAGCACCACTGATTCCACCAGCTGGAAGAACTGTATCTGAACCAGGTGCGGTTTGAGGGGGATGATGTCAGTGAACTGGGAGATGGGCTGTAGTGTCCATTCCAGGAGGAAGAAGTTCATTGTGTCCCAGGCCCACATGGTTTTTATAGCCAGTAAGATTCTCCTACAGAGGTGCAAGTTGCTGGTTTTCTGGAAGATGGCCTGCAACACCTGAAAAGCCTGGAGGTTTTTCACTGTCGTTCCTGAGAAACAGAAATCAAGCCAGATCATTTTAACCACGCTTATATCAGACCCAATACAAATGCCCTATCTGCACTATTAGGACATATCTAAGAGCACAAGTCAGACACAGATCCAATCTCAGCAAGTATCGGAGCATAGGAGAAATGTGGGAACACCCCTCTTCTGATCATCCTCACAACCTAGAACTGTGCAAGGGTGACCCTCATCATAACTTTATACAGTGCCCCAACTTCCCTGAGCCACGTGGGCTTGGGGAAGAAAAATGTCCAGGAAGGATCCAGCCCTGGGGGCCAGAGAAACTGAAGTTGGCAGGAGCAGGCACAAGAGCAGCCTCAGTGGGTACCGCAGGAAGGACTGGCAGGCACAGCGGATGCCATGACAGCATTTTCTACAGGTCTGACTCCAGACATTCTCTGTCCTGTGCGGACTTGCTGTTTACTCCTGGCCCCTCCTGCCTTCTAATTCCCAGTTTCTCAGGGCCGGCTCCAGGCACCAGCCTACCAATCATGGGCTTGGGGCGGCACTTGGAGGGGGGCGGCGCTCAGAGTTTTTTGGGTTTTTTTGTTTTGTTTTTTTAAACATATTGCGCCCCATGGCACTCAGGGAGAGCGGGACCGCGGCCGGCCTCACCGCCCTCCCCCCGGCGCTCCGGCCAGCAGGGAGACCGGTGCTGTGGCCGGGCTCGCCGCCCGCCCCGCAGCGCTCAGGCCACCCGGGAGAGCTGGGCCACGGCTGGGCTTGGCGCCCTCCCCGCGGTGCTCCCCGCCGGTGCCCCGCGCCCTGGCCAGGGCAGCAGGGCCTGCCGCGGGCCCGCCGCGCTCCCCGGCCGGCGCTCCAGGTAGGAGGGGGGGGCACGTTGTTTTGACAGGCATTGGGGGGGTTGTTTTGGCGGGCATTGGGGGGGTGGGTTGTTTTTTTGTTTGGGGGGGTGGCGTTTGAAGTTTTTTGGGTTTTTTTGCTTGGGGCGGCAAAAACGTTAGAGCCGCCCCTGCAGTCTCTGCACCTCGGCCTCACTCCACCGGCCCTCCATAGCCTCTTTTCCCTTGCCCTGTCCCTTTCCCTCCCTCCCCTGGTCTCTCGGCTTAGCTAGTCCCCTCCCAAGCAAACCCCACTGCATAAAATTTAAACAAAAACAAAAATTGTGATGTCAGCATGGTGCTGGGAAACCATCCCACTGATTCCCTCTGTAGGTTCTACCCCTTCCTCCACGTTGGGCCTGTCTTGTCTATTTAGACTGTAAGCTGTTCAGATCAGGGATTTTGTGGATGGTGCAATTGTGGGTGGTCCACAGGCAGTACCAAATTACTAATCAGAACAGGTAAAAAGCGGCTTTTAGAGACCATAGAAATGTTTTGAATGGACAATTCTCATTGCAAAGCTATGCTTTCTTACCATGTCAGCATTTTTTAATGAAAAATTGTTGGTTTGCTAAGTTTTCATCATATTTTCCATGGATCGTTTTAGGCCCCCAATCTTGCAATCACTTACACATCTGCATAAGTCCCCACTGGGATGCCTTGTGGAAGTACAATTAAGTCTTAGAAATAAGAAAGTTTTCAAAAGTGATTTTTTTTTAAGCAGTCCCACTATCTGACTATGCTGATAGAATATTTCAGGGGTTTTTACGTTTCTCATTGTAAAATGAGAATTATTTTTTGTTATAAGCACAGTTTGTGATTTTTTTAAAGAAATACTGTAAATGATTTTGAACATTTACGTGATTATTTTGCCCATGTTCCAGCCAGCAGTACGGACTGTGTTATCCATGCCATGTGGGTTATGGCACCTCTCCATTGCAGCTGGAAGTGTGAATGGCAGCTTGTGTAGATGTACCCACGCTAGCTGTACTCTAGTTAGCTTGCTAAAAATAAAAGTGAGGATGCAGTGCCTGGGCCTCAGCACTGGCTGCACAAGCATGTACATACCCCGGGGGTGTCAGGCGGGCCTGTACAACCCACACTGAATCCAACATCACACAGTTCTCACTTCTATTTTAGCAAACTAGCTGCCATTAAACCAGACATGAGCTACCATTCATACCCCTGGTCACAATGTAGACGTAACCTTAGTTAACTTTGGAATTTCCTGATTTGCATGTTTACATTCTCCACCTTAGCACTGCAGGTACACACATCCGATCATGTACAGTTTCTTCTCTGTCATGCACATGCTGTGCATAATTTCTTCTCCCGTGCTAAGCCCACACTAATATTTGTTCATGTATATACAGTACCAGAGGATTGTGTCTGTTCAAAATCAAAGTGCGGTAGCTGAGGATGTGTAATGTTGCCAGAAACTTTCAGTTCAGTTTTCCCACAGACTGTGAGGCAAGTCAGTATATCCAGCACCTCTTCAACATGGTGGTCTCCTTCACTGTGCGGTGATCCCTCCCACCTAAAAACAAAGACCGGGGAATGTAGTCATATGCTTGTGGCTCAGTAATATTTACAGTAACCAGATCCTTTCGTGAACACATTCTACAGGGACACCAGCTACTGAAATAACAATTTCTCACTTTTCTCCCTCCCCCGGGTCCCTTCATGACAGTAATCTGTTATGCTTTCTGTTGCATTGATTGGACGACTGATTGCACTGAATTGCTCTCCAGACAATCTGACTGTCTGACTAACCCTACAGTTGGATCAGGGGAAGAACTACAAACTGAACCAGATCATTAAAAGGCTGAGGTCAATAAGTGACTGCAAAAGAGGAGACTAGCCAATGTTGAAATTAAGTCCCATTACATGTACCACTAGAAGTGCGATCCACAGCACCAGTTGGAAAAAGGGAAATTTTTCACAAAAAATATATCCCGATTTTTGGGGTCAAAATTGACAAATTTATAATTTAAAAAAATATTAAAATTCAGAATATTTCAGGCAGCTCTAGAGATCCAACCCAGAATGCTAGCCCTGTACTTAAAAATAAAATAAAAAAGAAACACAACTAGCAAAATACAAACCATTAACACATCTAATTCTTTAGTTTCTACAAAACTGCCTGAGATTTACAGACCCATGGGCCCACTGGAAGGGGAAGACATTATTTAATCGGAGATGTGTGCTATCCATATGGTATTAGACACATGGACAGTGCATTGAAGTCTCTGTTAAGCCATAGGCTGGTTCTAAACATCTCCCAGATTTGCAGTAGCTTAGATCAAAGGGCGAAAGAGCGAGTGGTGAAAAGCAGTCAGCCATGTATCATGTCGTTACGTCCAGTGCTCTTATGATTGGGACTAGTGCAATCTTTCTCCTCAAACCTATTTGTACACAGGTGTGTGCCAGAACAAGCTGCTATTAGGAATTAGAAAAGCCTCAGGGAATAAAAGACCATCTCTTCCCCCTCTAGGGTTTCCAATGGGGGTAAAGGGGAGTTGGTTGTGACACTGGCAGGCTGGGTGGCAGCTCTTGCCAAGGCTGCAGGCATTAGCTAAGAACAGACAAACTCATAGCTGGAGACCGACCAGGTCACTTATGTATTAGATGTTGTGCAAAATAGATATTGGTTTTAGATGAGTGTATTTAGTGTTTAGACTCTATAGAACATTCATAAGTGACCGCACATATTAATCTGATTTGTAGTGTCTGTATGCCATGCTGTAAGGAAATGTGTACGGTTTGCTTTATAACGTTGAAAATGTTGGCTCTACATTTGTGAACTCAGATGGGAAGAGAGTTCTTTTGGACAGGCAGAGGGAAACAATCAAAATCAGATAGGTCATCAAGGAATATCACAACACAAAGGATTGGTTAATGGTCCTATCACCCCTTGGAAATGCTAGGTGCAAGGAAGCTCGGTATGGACTTGGGGGCCGAATGAAGGACATAAAAACAGACACACGGGTAAATTTGTTGTTTGAAATCTCCCAGGGTCAGAGACAGCAAACTAAAAACGGAGATCCTCACGGGTTACTTCCTGGGTCTACCCTGAAAGACTCTTTGAATAGACAGATCACTACAACACTGTCATTCTTAGGATTTAGGTTGCAACTCATTTGTGTGTATCTGTGATGCATGGCTAGAAAGGTTTAAACATCCTGCAAAATAAATGACTTACATTCGACCCTTAAAGACATGTGGGGAGGTAATTATTGTGTTTTTGCGTATTTACATATGTATGAGTAGGGTCCACAATGTAATCAACAGTCCCTGTCTATGCTGTATTCTGATAATTCAGAGATCAAAAGAACATCCTAGCATTTAAATGAATTGTAAACATGGGATCTCCCTGTATTCATCTCTCTTTGAAATGTATAGCAAAGCATCTGTCAATGGTGGAGGAGCAAGCCAATTGCCTTATGTTAATTTGTATAGCTAAGTCATCCTAAATTACCTTTGTTCCCCGAGGAACTCCAACTTGTCAAAGAGAACATAAAATTGTATAAAAGATCCTTGGGTCCTGATTCTGTCATCTCAGATCTGCTTAAGCTTCATCAGGGGAAGTTGAGTAGCAAGACTGAGGTCCCAGCTATGCTGGTACACCCTGAATATGATATTTGGACATTGGAACCTATGAACTATTTCTGAAAGAACTCTTTGCAACTAAAAAGCTCACCATCTCTGCTATGAATCTGAACCTCAATGAATTGAACTCATGTCTGTATGTATATTGATCTTTTAACCATATTCTCTCTTTTTTAAAATAAATTTTAGTTTAGTTAATAATTGGCTGTAGCATTTATTTGCGTGAGATCGGAAACATTCAGTAACTTGGGAGGTAATGTGTCCGATCCTTTGGGATTGGTAGAACCTTTTCTTTTATATGATGAAATAGGATTTTCAGAAATCATCATATTTGACTTAGGTACCTGGATGGAGGCCTGAGGCTGGATCACTTTAAGGGAACTGTGTTTAGACTTCTGAGTAACCAGTAAGGTAATAAAGAAGCTGTTTTATGCTGACTTGGTAAATCTAAATATTGGAACAACCACAGGCTTTGGGGGGATTATCTGCCCCATTCTTTGCAGTTCACCCTAATTGAGTTACCTCAGCTGGCCCCCACTGGGACCCCGGTCACAGTATGTTTGCTTGCTTTAACCTGCAAATAACTCATTTCTTTTTCCTAATTAATAAACCTTTAGAATTCAGCGGTGTCCAATAGAAATTCGATGCTAGCCACACTGCTAGCCACACTTGTGGTTTTGAATTTTTCTTATTAGCCACATTATAAAAAAGCCACATGCATTAACCACAATTCAATAGCCTATTAGCCACATGTGGCTAGTGGCGAACGTATTGGATACCGCTGAAGAGATTGAATACAAGCGTTGTCTTTGGTGTAAGATCTAGGGTACCAATTGATGCGGGGTAAGTGACTGGTCTCTTGGGACTGGAAGCAAACTGAATATTGTGTGATTTTTGGTGTACTGTACATGACTGTTGGTCATTAAGTCCAGCTTGCCTGCATGGCAAGACAGACTGGAGAGTCTCAGGGGACTGTCTGTGACTCTATGGTGAGACTGTTGCAGTGATCCAGGAGTTCATGTTTGTTACTGGCTTGGTGAAATTTAACTAGAGGCTACACCAGCGGTTTGAGGTGTCTGCCTGTTTTTGACAGTCTGCTTTGAGGTAGGCATTCACAGTCGTGAGCCAGTCCAGACAGCATGATACTGTTGCCTGGTTTTAAGAGAAAAAAGCGGGAAACAGGACCTGGAAGATTTGTCCTTACCTAAAGAACAGATTCAGGATATCAGCATACAGGAAGCTCACTCACTGAAAGAGTGGGGAAAGGCTGGGAGGCCTGCCTGTCAATCCCAGTTTGGTAAAATGCTGGGAAGGGAAGGAATCTGGAGCCCTATAAAATGCACGTTCTTCTGACTCTCAGGGCTAGTCTGTCCTTTTCTGCTGGTAGAGCTCAATCAGTTAAGAAAGTGAAAAAATCGCCCCCCTAACCAACATAGCTAGGTTGGCAAAAGCCAGGGGCGGCTCTGTTTTGTGCCGCCCCAAGCACGGCAGTCAGGCAGCTGTCGGTGGCGTTTCTGCGGGAGGTCCGCTGGTCCCGTACTGTCGGCGGTCCCGCCGCCAAATTGCTGCCGAAGCCATGGAACCAGCAGACCTCCCGCAGAAATGCCGCCGAAGGCTGCCTGACTGACGCCCTCGCAGCTACCAGCCGGCCGCCCCCCTGCAAAAGCCCTACTGTAGACATACACCGCACCCTGCTAGAACGCGGGGTTTGAGAGCCATGTGTAGTACTGTGTTAACGCAGGTGGGAGGGGCGTTACCATGGATTCCAATGTAAACAATTTATTTTGGGATCCACTCTCGCCCCTGTGCTAATATGGAATTTGTGCTATAGTGGCACGCGGTCTAGCGGGGGTCTCCTGTAGTTATTTCACCAGAACTCTTCTGGAGAGTGACATGGAATAGCTGTATTTCTGGTGCAGATCACGTCTTCACTAGCGCAGAGGGGGGGAGGGGAGGGAGGAGAAGAGGCTGCCAGCTGTGGTGGAAACTATGCTGGATGGTAAAGTCTGGAAGGACCCTCGTAACTTGAGGACTATGACTGTGGGAACAAGACTGCTCAATGCTTTTGGGCAAACTGGTTCATGGTTATTCCACTGGCTGTTGATGTAGTAAACTCAGAGTCTTAATAAAGAGTGCAATAATAGTGGAAATATCAGACAAAATTGCTTTGTGTTTTGACCCAAGATCAGAGGTGGGGAAATGATGGATTTTTGTGGTTTTGTGGAAATTCCGAAGCAATTTTTTTTTTAGTAATATCCATGGATCCCATTTAAAAAAAAAAATTGTTTCAGGTCAAAATAAACATTTCTTTCAGCCTGAAACAAAACACTTTGTTTCAATTTTGAGCCTTTCTTTTTACATTTTTAAATTCTAAAAAAAGAAAAAAATTAAAAGAAAAATTCATCTTGAACTGAAAAATCAAAATGTACCATAAATGTTGATGATTTCATTTTTTCAGAATTTTTTAAAAGGTTTTATCCTGACTGAAACAATTTGGCAAAAATCAACATTTTGTGAAATGTTTTAGTGTTGCCAAATCTGCATTTTTCACCAAAAAAAGTTTTGGTCAAAAATTTTTGCCCAACTCTACCCAGGGTAACCCGTGGCGGGTCTTGTCCAGGTGTGAGCATGTTAATCCTAGACATGCATATTGGATTTACCTTTTTACTTAGAGATCTTCTCCATCAGGTGAAATACTTTCTCTGGATAAAGACTTCACGACCAGGGGAGCTTTTCTGAGCAATGTGGGTCCGGTTGAGGTCTCTCCTGATATTATCAGTGTACTAGTTTTTGATGAATGAAACCTGGTCTGTGTCTCAATGTAGATAAATCCCTAACCTACCTCTAGATTAACTTCTTCAATTGGCACTTCCCCTTGTGGTTTCAATGGGAGAAGTTATGCTGTGGTTCCACTCTTTAAACAGCAGTGCGGTGTTGTTAGTGGTTTGCTAAATGTGACCCTTTGTTACCAGCAGCTCAGTGCTTCACCTGCCCACTATGTTACCTGAATCTTTCTAAAATGCAATTGAAATTTTAAAACAAGCCATCTGAAAATTATATTTAATTAGACCCATGCTTTATCATCCCCTAGAAACCCAGTGAAAACTCCTTACTCACCTCAGTAAAATTTTTACCAGGAGCTGGTATCCATCATTATTTTCAAACTCCAAAAGCAAAGCTGAGGAGATAGGATAGGAGTCCTTCACAAAACACAGGATGATGCTAACTGCCTCACACATGTCAGAAGTCGGCAATGTGTCAGCCAACTTGAACAGATTCTGAATGGCTATCTTAATGCAGTCCGCAGCTGTGAATAAATTATGGCACATGTTTGGTATTGACAGCCTGATGTTACAAAAAACTGCAAAATCACAGACAAAATGTAACATGTTTGAAATTAAATTTCCCAATCTAACGGGGCAGTTAATTCCTCTTCTGGCTGGAGAAGAGATTGGGGGAAGGGGGGGTGGGCAGAATACAGGAATATACTGCTAGCTTTAAGGACTAGAGTAAAAAAAAAAAATTTTTTTAAGCTTTCGTTGCTCAAGTCCCATTACATTTCTGTTTGACCCACAGAAACGCAAACAACTTCATGAATATAAATCTGCCCCCAATGAAATCTACATACTGTGAGTCCAGCCCTTTTGATACATGGTAAGTGGATGATGGATAATTAGATTATCTTGTATTAAGATGATCACATATACTCAGATAGAGATTAATAATTTTGCACAATGAGGAGGATCCATTTTGCTCTGAAGCTACCATTGGTGACTGGTCTTTTCCATTTAGTCTAGTAGCCCACCTTCCAAGTGTGGTCATGCTGGCAATTCTTAGACAACTCACCTGCTGTCAGGACAACCTCTTACTACACAAGGACCTGATCTCACAAGTGGTGTGAATGAAGAAACTATGTTTGGGCACTTTTGCATACAAAATAAAACACATTTACACCTTATGAGGAGGTTCTGATGGCAGGATGTTGATTATACATGATCCTTATTGTTTTTTCTTTTGCAGGGTGGAGATAAATAATCTTTGCATTTTTTAAAAAAGATGAAAACACCCCTACTCTAATGGAAAAATCTCTCTAGGAAGAAGCCAAACTATCACTGGCAACTAATCAAGATTCCCCAATGCACTGGGCACTGCAGCTGACAAAAGTTCAGCAAGGTGCCATGCAAATATCAGGGGAGCAACATTTAGAATGCTGGGGAGCCCCAGAGATGCAAATTGGCTCTGGGATCCATGACTTGTAACTCTTTAATGCATCTCTTGGCTTGGGTACCTTTGATGGAAGTGGGACAGGACATGACATGCTGCTGCCTGTAACTTCCTGTTCTATGCATAAATAAAGGACTTCAGTTCCCAGGTTCCCACTAGCACTAAACTGAGCTCTAGTCTAGAAGTTTATGCATTTGCAAGTGATTGACTTTTGGGGGAACGTAGAAATGAAACCTAGCCAAGTGCGATTTTTCTTGGAGGAATTCATTCCACAGGTGCTCAGGAAAAACCAAACCTTGTAAGTACATGATGGCAGTTTTGGTCTGGGCCTTTGAAATTGTCCGAAGCACACGGCCTGTGGGTGCTTTCCACGAAAGGTTGCACTGGTCCCAGAGGGAGGCCGTTGCTATAATTAGAGACTGAAGCTCCACAGCTGACAGAAGTTCCTCTAAACCTTGTTCCTCCCTGTACAAGTTGAGCATTATCTGGAAAAAAAAATCGGTTGCAATGCAAATTAAATGCAGAATTCTGGGAAGCATATAAGAGCTCCATAGGCTTGAATATATTGGGTCAAATCTGACCCTATATTAATGGATGCAGTTCCACTGAAAACAAAAGCAGCTGAATACTTTATGCTGTGTAACTAGTTACTGCTATGGCCCCTATAGCCATAATATCAGAACCTCTCCCAAGTATCTAACCACCAGAACAAGAAGATTTGTCTTCATTCCCAGCCTGCAGACATAACATGATTAGTTTATCGTTCAGATGTGTAGGGGGCCATGTAGGTGTAAAAATTGGAGGGAAAGATAAGTTGATGGAATGAGATTTTCATTCACTTCTGTAACTGGCCAGTTCCAGGGTCATTCTTATCTCTTTCAGCAGGGAGTTCCACAGCTTGGTCCCAGCTCCAGTGGAAGGTCAGTCTCCCACTATCACTGGCCTCTGCTTATTGGTTGACAGTGTCATTGTTCTGGTGGAGCTCTCATAGGACCTCATGGCTGGAAACAGAAGTGATCCCTCAAGAAACGTCTTCTGCCCAGTAGAACCTCTCCTTAGTTTTACTATGTAAATCTTTCCTGCACCTACACAATCCCTCGTGGCACCTTCAATTACCTAAGAATAGTTATCCCTGCCTTAATCACATTTAGTAAGAATCTCTGGCCCAATACTTAATACAGGATAGATGGCATCTTTCTACCTTCTCCCTGCCCTTGCTTGTACCTTATATGCAGCTCACTGCTGGTTCTAAGCCAAGCACATCGAACGCCAAAGGCAGACACATAATAAATATCATGTATTACATTACAGGAGGTCCAAGGGACAGACCTGGTCTCCTCCCATTAGCTTCCATGGGAATTGAGGCCATTTGGCATTTTGCAGGACTAGGCCCTATTTTGTGGGCTGGTCAGAAGATATCACTCAGACCCCCTCGCAATTGTCAGCATCGTCATGTGCTTTACTGTCACTTCGATTTCTAAACAATATCTGAGATTTTCAAAGCAAACATTTACCTGGGGGCCGTGTGTTTATGTTGGCATTGGAAATCTCAGCCAATGCATGTAGGGGGGAAATGAACCGGCTTGGTAATTGAGTGTAACACAAAACTCTGGGCTAGCCTGTGCCAGCAACATACTACAGAGACAATGAAGTACCACTCCAGAGGGAGCCTTTGGATTTCTCTTCTGGCCCATTGAGAAATTTTAGTGCTCACACCCTTTAATCTCTCATGAAGGAGGGGTCCAAACTGTACTTATGGAAAAGCCCTATTGAATTTGACAGCGATTAAACCAATAGGGCTCCATGGATATTATTCAAACGCTATAGAATCTGACAGACAGTGAGATCCTTTCTCTAGAGCTGTTAAGACAACCTACGGAATGTCAGAGAACAATAGCCCTTGTTCTAGAATTCTATAGGATGGCTTAAAAATTCTGTGGAAAGTTACCATTCTCTATTAAGTCCCATGGTCTTTTTGAAAAGGACTGAATAGGCTGTTCAGGAATCCTTGATTTTTCTCTACTCTCTCTTTCACCACCTTAGTGAGTTCAGGCAACCAATAACTCCTGCAGGTGTGATTTCCAGTCCTGGACTCCCACCAGATCAAAACTACTCACATGCTACCCAACAGCTGTTGGATTTAATTCCCCTCCGCTTCCCCCAAATGCTTAGAATATGGTTCCCATGGGGTTCATGGTACAGCCATGCAGCCCTGAGTTCTGGGACAGCCAACAGTACACTTACATCACTACAGTCAAAGGCAAATCTAAGCAAGACTAAAACAGTACCATTTTTCAGGAAATGAGTGACAAGATGGGTGAGGTAATATCTACTATTGGACCAACTTCTTTTGGTGGACGAGACAGGAACAAGCTCTAGTAGCTCAAAAGCTTGTCTTTGTCTCTTCCGCCAACAGAAGTTGGTCCAATTAAAGATATTACCTCCCCCACCTTGTCTCTCTCATTTCCTAGGACCACCACAGCTACAACAACTCTGCAAACGTGTTTTCTTAGGAAACTCATGCAACTTAACACGCAGGCTCTGACACATCGCTGCTCAGAACTTTCCATGCAGCACATTTCCCAAGGAGAAATGTGGTTTCAGCCAAAGCAACGTTTTTCCCAGGAATGGGTCAATTCTGAGAAAAAGTTTGGATTTTTCTATGGGAAATGTCAGCATGAAGACTCGTTTTGAGCTGATATGTAGAAACACATTTTTGTTTCAACTTAAAATGTCACATTCCTTTTAAAAAACAAATCAAACTGACATTTTAAGTCAAAATGTCAATTCAAAAGAAAAAAAGTGCATTTCCAGCTGGTTCAAAACATGGGAAATCTGAAATTTTTGGACAGAAAAGTTTCAAGCTAGTATTGGAAAGAATGGCACGTCTTGCTTAGCATGATAAACTGCCACTGAGTCTAACTCCATCCCAAAGTCTGAGTGAGCACCAGCATCCATTCCTCTTCCAGGATCCCTGAGCGCTCAAAACCACGGCGCAGTAGAGGGGATCCCTTACCTGAACAAACATTTCCTGAACTTGCTCGTCGTCCTCCCTTGTCCCTCCATCACTGGCTTTCCCCAAAGGGAAAGTGAAGAAAAGGTAGAGGCACTGCATCAGAGCGACCGGGAGGCCGGATTTGATGATGTTACACAGCGTCCCCTGAATACAAAAAACAATGTCACACACAATGACTATTGTACTTCTCCCTGCGTATCTATCCATTCACCCTGCAGCCTCGGGACCCCTGCAGCCTATCCCTGCTGTCACTCGAAAGTCCTAGACGGTGTGCAGCATAGTAATGAGGTCATGTAGCTGGGCAGTACCTTCTAAGGGGTACAGGACTTCCTACAGCCCACATTCTGTGTTTATGGCTCCTCCGAGCCTATACAGCAGTGGTTCTCAAACTTTTGTACTGGTGACCCCTTTCACATAGCAAGCCTCTGAGTGCAACCCCCCTTATACATTAAAAACACTTTTAAATATATTTAACACCATTATAAATGCTGAAGGCAAATCAGGGTTTGGGGTGGAGGCTGACAGCTCGTAACCCCCCATGTAATAACCTCACGATCCCCTGAGGGGTTCCAACCCTCAGTCTGAGAACCCCTGCTATACAGACACCTGAAATGTCCTGCACTAGGAAGTCTGTAGTGGAGTCATGCAAGGGATCCAACCCACAGTCTGACTAGCAGCTTATATCAGTGTCTGCCTCATCTTTAGCCACTGGGAACAGACCATAGCTGCCGAGATCTGTGATGCTAAGCTGGGAGCAGCATGTATGCAGTTTAGCAGAGGGCTGTGATGACTGCATGTTTGCAGCCTTCTGAGTCATTGCACATACATTTTAGAAAGAGCATGATTAAAAGTAAGAGGTAACCTTTCCAAGAGATTTGAAATTTCTGGCACTAATAAATTAATTTCCTCCCTTCTCCAGCAAGGTCTTGTGCTAACTATCAACCGCAGGAATGAGGAAGTAACAGTGTGGCTGCTTCTGCTTACAGGGAAGTGATCAGAAACAAGCTAAATAGAGGAGGAGGCGGGTAGTGCACAAAGATTAGAGACATCTTGTGCTATATGAAAAATCAAACTTTTAAACTCTATGAAGAGCACAAATCTCGCTGCAACTATCACACTGTGCCTCTACCAATAAATCAGTTTAAAGGGCCTCTCTCATTTACGTAGTGTGATGGGGCAAGACCAGAGGGCTATAGGAAAGTGGTAAGGAACCAATATGTTAGCCCCAGGCTAAACAAATCCCTGATACCTTATGGCAGTTGCTCCAGGTTAATCAAGACACCTGGGGCCAATTAAGAACTTTCCAGAAGGCAGGGAGGTTGATTGGGACACCTGAAGCCAATCAAGGACTGGCTGGAACTAGTTAAAAGCCTCCCAGTTAGTCAGTGAGGGGGGAGGAGCTGTGGAAGGAGGTTGCGTGTGAGAAGCTGGGAGCAAGAGGCACTAGGAGCTGAGAGTAAGAGGACGTATTGCTGGAAGATCCTGTGGTGATGATAAAGAAGGTGTTGGGAGGAGTCCATGGGGAAGTAGCCCAGGGAGTTGTAGCTGTCATGCAGTTGTTCCAGGAGGCACTCTAAACAGCTGCAATCCACAGGGCCCTGGGCTGGAACCCGGAGTAGAGGGCGGGCCCGGGTTCCCCCCAAACCTCCCAACTCCTGATCAGACACAGGAGGAGTTGATCTGGACTGTGGGTTCTACCAGAGGGGAAGATCTCTGAGGCAAACAAAAATCTGCCAATAAGCGCAGGACCCACCGAGGTAGAGGAGGAACTTTGTCACAGTAGATAATGTTCTTTAAACAGCTGTGTGTAAGATTTAGTTTCATATATTTGGATGAAAAGACACCTGTCTTTGCTGCATGGACATCAACTGTCACATGGCTCTTTTAATAGGAAACAGGGTTTGCATTGGAACCCTACTCTGGGCCAGATTTTCTCCCTCCCCTGTTGTTGTGCAGTGCTGCTGCCATCCTCCACTCCAGAGGTGGCTGCATTCCAGTGCTGCTGTATGTAGACAGCTTGCAAAGTGCTTTAGGATTCTTCAGGGTGAAAGGGTGCAGACTCCAAGCATGTCAGCAGCAGATTGCTAGTTCCCTGCTCAGGTCTCCCCTAGGTGTAGAGCTTGGAATAATAAAGCAGACTGAAGCCGATTCAGGGGAACTGAGCAAAAACAGCTGCCTGGCAGACAGAGTGGGGCAGAACTCCTCTGTCTTTTCGCTGAAGGCCAGTTTGTAACCCACACTGGGCATCTTATCTTTGATTTTATGCTTGGGGAATAACGTTTTGGTATAAACTCTGCACATTAATGCTCAAGGATAAAGCCTTGGAGACAATACTCACTTACTGAAAACTGGGGGTTCTGTTACTGGAATGGCTGCCTCACTCCTCTAGCTCCCAGGCCTTTACAGGGAGAAGGTGCACTTTTGCTTTCTCTTACCGAGTCAATCTGTGAGAGGAGGTACACCGATCTCAGAAGCACGCAGCCATCTTCCTCTTCCCCTTTCAGCTGCAGCAACTGCCCCACGGCCAGCCGAGCATCCTCTATCATCACAATAATAGACTTCAGTTCCATTAAGGAAGCTGACAACATTGTACTGAGCAAGCCTTAGTGCATTGGGTGAAACTAGCAAAGCTACATTAACTAAGGGCCTGACCCAAAGCCCACTGATGTCAGTGGAAGGACTTTAATAGGCTTTGGATGGGGCACCAAGTGAGCAGTTAGGTAAGGCAAATTAGTTGGTTCGTGGAGTTTACAAACTCCCCTGGCAATGCCAACATAGTTCATAAGCTCTGCCAGCCAAATAGTTCAAGGAATTTACAGTGGTCACTGGGAAAGCAATGCAAGGCTCATGATCTTTTGTTTTTATTTTTAAGAAAGAACAAACATTTAAGAAATAAAATGCAAAGAGTTATTGCAATCGTCCCCAGGTAGATCAGAAAATAGGGAATGCAAATGGTTCAAAGCAAGTTAACTTGGCACAGATGGGGCCAGGGCCACAGTTGGTGTAAATCAGTGATGCTCCATTGAAGTCAATGCCAGTTTAAACCAGCTGAAGATCCGGTTTAGTATTTTCTATTGCTGTTTCCCCACCCTTCCTTAAATGCATAGTATAATAATTACAGCAGATGGTTACATTTGGATCACAAAACACACAGGATTGAGCACATCCCAGGCCATGGCCCTCTGGCTATTACCTGCAGGTTTGCCATTTAGCTTCTTCTTGATTTCTTTCGTCAGAAGTTTGGAAACCTCACTTGCTAAAAACTGAATGTTGGGGAAAGAGACTAGCCCAGCAGACTCTTCCCAGGCCTGAAATACAGAAAACGGGAGCAATTGTTTAGGCGTTGCTGATGCAGGATGTCTGCGGGATGGAGAAGCACTTGGACCCAATGGGCAGAAATGAAATTGGCCAAACCAGGGTTTTTAGCCAATCCCACCAGGATAATTTCTCAAGCAACATTAGCCAGACTGAAACTGCAGGAGTCTGAAGTTAGAAACAAGGTCCAAGAACATACTTTGAATAATGTAAGGAACTGGTGAGCGTGTGCATACACCACTGCTCCCTACTGGATACAACTGGAATTGCTCAACTATGTCTCAGAGGTCCTATACTGCTCACTACCAACAGCATTTGTAATTTGTGTTGAGTAGCATCAAAACACACTAGCCATTTTCCAGACACATTCCCTGCCCTGGGGAGTTTACATTTAGAACTGTTTGAAAATTTTTGAACAAAACATTTTCCTGTTGGAAAACGGGATTTCAGTTAAGTCTTCCAAAGGGGGAGAGAGAGATTTTGGTGGAATTTTCTGTGGAGAAAATCTAAATAAAACATTTTAGGTCTGTCAAAGTCCTAGGCGCTGTGTCAGCTCAGGCACAAAGAAACCACAGAGGGATCCAGGACTACAACTCCCATGAGGCACTGCATGGGCTCATCCACAGAGAGGTCACAGCGGGAGCTAGTACCACAACTCCCATGAGGCACTGCAGCAGGGCGGATTGACTCAGAGATAATGTTCACCTGAAACAAAACGTTGAGTTTCAGGTTGACAGACTGAAATGTTTTGATTCAGGAACATCAACATTTTGTTTGGACTGAAACCAGCAAAACTCGACATTTCCAGATCAATTTTTTTTTGTTGAAAAGTTTCAACATTTCAACCCTGTCCCAATTTGGGATGAAAACAAATGCTGAAATATCAGAGTTTCCTGCAGGATGGAAATGCCATTTTTCAACCAGCTCTACTTACAATCTACAAGGAAACAAAACAATTGCAGGGAAAGGGACAGGACAATCATTCTCCTCTGGCTCATTAGGTAGTAGGCTGTGCTTTTGGACTGGGAGCTTGAGTTCCAGGTCCCTTATGTCTATGATGTTCAGGGGTCATAGTAGGCAGCATAGCCGCAATTGAAATTCCTAGCTGGGTCGGGTTTAGCTACAATAATGTAAAACTAGAGGGTCGCATGCTTCATTGCCACTGAGCCATATGCCCTGCCGGGCCCTCACCCCCAGTGTAGACAGTCCCCTCACTCACCCACTCTCATCAAAAATTTTTACTGGAAGTCAGGCTTTTCCAGTTTTCCCAATTCTCACCAAAATCAGAAGGGTTCTGCCCACTGATGCCTTGAACTTACCAACCCACACTGGAACCCGTGCAGGATATCATCAAACAACTACAACCCATACTCAGTGGGGACCCCATCCTGAAAGAAATCTTTCCTGAGCCCTCACTTCTGGCCTTCAAACAACCTACCAACCTCACCAAGCACCTCATCAGAAGCAAGCTCCCCACACACCAACTCAAAGTGGCACCAGAACCTGCCAGAACAACAGATGCAAAACCTGCAGATTTATCTCTAGTGCTGCAATGATCAACGCCCCCACAACACGCCTGTCAAGATCCATGGGTCCTACACATGCATATGGCGTATCTCATCCAGTGAACTAAATGCCCCAACAACTATGTGGGTGAAACCAGAAAATCAGTACGCTCTCGAATGAACTCACAAAAACACCACATCACCGGTGGGTGAACACTTATCACAAAGCAATCACTCTATATCTGACCTCTCCGTCCTCATTCTTAAAGGAAACCTGCACAACACTTTCAAAAGACAAGCCTAGGAGCTTCAATTCATAACTTTGCTAGACACTAAAAATCCTGGTCTTAATAAAGATACTGAATTTATGGTTTATTACAATAATCTGTAACCTACTAACCCCTTTTTTTGTTCTGTGAGTACAGGGGTCTTAATGGGCCACTTCGCCTTGAACAGTCCCATAGATCAGTGGTGGGCAAACTTTTCTAGTCATGCTCCCCATTACCATTCACAGCATTTGTCACGACTCCCCTCCATTACCTGTAATATGAAACTGTGCTTTTTTGCAGGTTGGTGGAAGGAATGAAAAATGTATTTTTATTACTAAATTTAAAAGAGTAGGTAAAGGTTATTGTAGTAAGATGAGGCCCTGAAACAAACCCTTGGTATCAGAAGCCCAGTATGAGGCCTAAGGCCTGAGCTAAAGTAATGGTCAAGACTTTGCTAACATAAAGCAAAGTTAAGCTGTGAGCCAGAGGCAGGCCCTGCTCACAGGAGCTGGCAAGGAAAGGGCAGATGTTACATAAACATATTCTGTTGCACAAATATGTATTGGATACCGGAGATATAAACAAATGGCACCAGAACATTCTTATACCATCCACATAGATAACAAGGACAGGGGCAAAAGGGTAATATGATGGATAGAGTTGTTTTGTCCGAACCAAAATGTACAAGGTGGGAGGCGGCACCTTACTACGTAGAGGGGTTGTACCTTGTTACGTAGAGGGTTGCACCTCAGTACGTCAGGAGTGATGTGTAACTTGTTTGTACCTGTGTATAAGAATGCGTCCCTGGGGCGGTGTCTTTGTCCGGCCTAAGGGGCAGTGGAAAGTCCCGCCGTCTGACGACAGTTATTAGGAAGTAGTAAACTCAAAGTATTACAAACTGCAAATGTATTTTAAGAAAATGTCAAGTGAAAAAAAAAAAAGTAACCACTCATATTAACTGTTCCTTCTTCAGTGAAACGGATGGGCCTGCATTTCTGAGACAATAACAACATCCATTCTCGGTTTTATCTCAGAAACTGCTACTCTGAGATCATTATCCACCTGCAGTCGTGAGCGCTGTTTGGGCTTGACTGCCACCAGCTTGGAGAAGGTACTCTCACATAGGTATGTGGACGTGAATGGCAAGAGCACTTCCGTGGCAATTGGTGAGAGTCCTGGATACTCCTTTTTCACAGAGAGCCATCAATTGGGTGCGATCCCTTTACAGCTCTGACTCCACTTCTTGTTCAGCAAGAGGGAGATGTGTAGCTGCAAAACCTGTGCAAAAAGGGTTTCTAATCCAATCCACCGCCTCTGCTGGCAACCCATGAAACTTCTCCGATAACTGGGGGGGGGGGGGGGGTTTCAGGTGTTTGGAGACAACTTCATCAGTCTGTTTGTAGTCAAGTTGAAATTCTGCTGTGAACTCACTGAGGCGATGCAAAGTGTCTGCATTTCCTTCTTCATATTTCTCTCTCCACAGAGTGAGTTTCTTCAGGAACGCAGAAATCTTGTCACCATGATGTTGCGGTTATTTCCTTGGAGTGAAGAGCTGAGATGATTTAATTTCTCAGAAATGTCTATGAGATAGCAAAGAATCAAGAGCCAGTGTTGGGTTGTGTTCCGACAGGAAGTGATGGAGGTCATCCTTGAGAGACTGACAACACAGCAAAGCACCTTCCCTTGGGACAACCATCTGACTTACGTATGCAGACGGAGCGTGCCATATTGGAAGCCCATTTCATTCCACAGAATAGAAAGTAGCCGGATTTTTAAAGGTCTTGCTTTTACAAAATTCACAAGTTGCACTGCATCATTCAAAACCTTGTTTGCTTCAGGTTCTAGTTTCTTAGCAGCCAGAGCCTCACAGTGTATCATGCAATGCATGAATGTAACGTAGGGAGCAATGCCGAGCACTTTCCCTATGAAGCCCTTCTTGGGACCCATCATCAGTACACATGCCAATGCAATTAGACCTTGACAGGCCATGTGCTCTGAAGAATTCATTCACAAGACCAGGGGTCTCCAAACTTTAGGAGACGAGGGCCACATTACATTTTTCTTTAGCAGACGAGGGCCCCGCCGCCGAATGCTGCCAAGGCGGCGGCAGCATCTGAACTGCCGCCGAAGTGCCATTGTTGTTTGAGTTGCCGCCGAGGCGGGCGGCAGCAGCGTTTGAGCTGCCGCCGACGTGCCACTGACGCGGCAGCAGGGGTCCAGACCAATTGAAGCCACGGGCCGGAGCCGGCCCACGGGCCATAGTTTGGAGACCCCTGCTGTAGAGCCCTGTGTGGGAATATATTTTAAATCCTGCTCCACAAAGAACATTGCCCCGGTCAGCAGTTGCCGCTCTCCAGCCACCTGGTGCTGAAGGCGGTGCTGGTACAGGTGGCAAGGTGGCGCTAGTAAGTCCTCTGTAAAAAGTGATATTAACAAAGTTTCTTTGTGCCCCCCGCAGAGAACCTCTTGCACCCTCCGTTTGCACACCACTGCCTTAGAATATATGGTAACGACTTATGCTAAAACTATCTGTTCGATCTTATACTTAGCTGTGACACTCTGGGTACCTTTCCCACACCGGAAGAAAAGCCCCTGTGTAGCTCAAAAGCTTGTCTCTCTCACCAACAGAATGTGGTCCAATAAAAGATATCACCTCCCCCACCTTGTCTCTCTAGAACATTCTCTGGAATTTTGGAATTGATCAGATATGGTTTTCAAGAGTTATCACATGACAGACAGACAGCGGAATGCCATCTAGTTGAGCACAGGGCCTTATTTCACTTGGCTGACAAACTGATTCTTTGGTACAACTTAAATCCAACTAAAGGAAATAGTTCATTTCTGAAGTGTTGAAACAATGACAACAGACACTTACAGGGTCTGCAACCACTCCACAAAGCATCGCAAGCATCTCTGAGCCACTGTAGTCTCACATTTACAGATGCAGGGTGGGCAAGGAGAAGACACACCACAGAGAATACATAACCTGCCCAAGGCCGGACAGTGAGTGAGAGGCACAGCTGGCAACAAAACCCAGAAGCCTTGATCTCCCTGTGACGGTGTACCCCATAAGGCTTTATGGGGAGAGGCTTATAAATGCATACATGATGTAACTGGAATATATTTTATGCTACATGTGCCATGTAACATATCTCTGTGAAAGTTATGACGTACTGAATCTAATCCTCCTGTTTGTATGCATGTATCATTGTTGTAGTTGGAGTTATGAATATTGGTTTTATATTTGCTGGTTTTGTACATAGCCTTTGTAAGAGCCTGGGATCATGTCTTGAGAAAGGTATGTGCATGTAAAGAGACCAATCAAGAAACCCTTACACAGACAATAGGAGGTGCAGATCCCAATCCACATCTGGGCCTGAACAGGAATGCAACTGGTTAGGGTGCATGGACATGTGACTTGCCCATGTGATCCCAAAACTCCAGGGTAAGATGATGCTACACAGGGAGTGGGGGAAAGGCTATACAAACCCTTGGAAGACCCCCCTCCATGTTGTATTCAGCTGGCTAAAGAGAGAGGCTCTCCAGTCCCCAAGGACATACCTGAGAGAGACTGAACAAAGGACAAAGACAATAGGGGGTGAGCGATTGCTGGACCCAGGCTAGAAGTTCTACAGCCTGTAAAAGGAAAAGACTGAAACTGGTGAGGCTTTTATATGTGTTGAGTTGAATTAGTCCTAGATGTGCGTGTTTTATTTTATTTGACTTAGTAATTCACTTTGTTCTGTCTGTCACTACTTGGAATCACTTAAATCCTACTTTCTGTACTTATTAAAATCACTTTTTACTTATTAAGTTACCTGGAGTACGAGTTGGTACCTGGGGAGGGCAAACAGCTGTGCATATCTTTCTATCTTTGAAATAGAAGGCGAACTATTTATGAGTTTACCCTGTATAAGCTTTATACAGGGTAAAACAGATTTATTAAGGGTTTGAACCTCAGTGGGAGTTGGGCACCTGGGTGTCAAAGGCAAGGGCACTTCCTGAGCTGCTTCCAGGAACCTTACAGTTGTTAGGGGATGTGGGTCGGACCTGGGTCTGTGTTTGCAGCAGATCAGTGGATCTGGCTCAAAACAGACAGGATTCCGGAGTCCCAAGCTGGAAAGGGCAGGGAAGCAGGGGCAGATGTAGCCTTGGCACACCAGGTGGCAGCACCAAGGTGGTTTCCGTGATCCCAACCCGTTACACTCCCATTCGCTGGTCTGGTTGTTATAGGGTGTGGCTTAGGGAACAGAGCATTACAGTAGGACCCAGAACAACCTGGGTTCTATTTCCAGGCCTGCTAGGTCACCATAGGCAAATCTCTGTGCCTCAATTTTCTCATCTGTACAATGGAGCAAAGGATATCAGGTATTATTATTAAATCTTTTTTTCATCAAAATTGTGGAGGGGAAGAAATGCCATTTTGTGGGCTTCTTTATTTATTAAGTTTACCCATTCTAAATGGCTGCTTAATGGCTGGTTTTCCATTGTGCTGACTGAGTAGATAATTTACCATTTTTATTCACATAACAGGTTTCCTAACTGGGACACTTAAAACTGTTTCTTCTCCAAAGCGTCAAAAACAATCTGGACTAAGGCCTTTGCACCAAACCAATAGCTCTGGAGCAGACGGTGCTACATTCACCCACAATGCATAGTACCCCAGCCCCGACTTATTATTGAACATTTCTATTGCAATAGTGACCAACAGCCAGGTGTGACAAAGTGGGAATGTTCTTAATGTTGTCTCTGAATACTGTGTGCCTCAGTTTCCCCTATACATTTCTTAAGTATCTAGGTGGTGGGATAAGGGTGTGTGATTGTTGCAGAGCCCTAGAGGGCCAGTGTGATGCTGTTTGCACAGAGAATGGCCAACACCCTGTCTCCTGGCAACTGATGGCCTGGGCCCCTCCCCTGCAAGGTGCCAACTGAAGGTGTTGGATAACAAAGAGATCAGGTTGCTTCCTGGCCCGGAAAATAGACAAAGGCCAGAGGAGGGGCTGGAGGGGGCTTCAGTTTGGAACTGACTGGGGAAACGGAGGGTGGCCCAGCACCGGGGGCTGGGCTTCCTACCCCTCAAGATGGACCTGACTGAGGGGTTCTGTTTTCTGTACCTACAAGCTCTGTGTTGGACTGTATTCCTGTCGTCTAATAAACCTTCTGTTTTACTGGCTGGCTGAGAGTCACGGTGAATCGCAGGAAGTGGGGGGTGCGGGGCCCTGACTCCCCCACACTCCATGACACCAAGTTGGGGCCCCATTGTGCTAACTGTACAAACATACAGTGCATGCCCCAAATTGCGTATAGTCTAAAATATAAGACCTAAGGGCTGCATGATACAAACAAGTAAATGAGACAAGGTAACAAAAATACCAGGACATCTGCAATTCCTACCCAGTCAGGAGCATACATCGCAAACTGCAAACCCCTATGCAATATGAGCAAGAGTATGGCAATCTGCCTCTGTTTTTAGGACCCAGTCTTTACCTTCAGTGCAAGTGGTTCCCAAACTGGGGTTCGTGAACCCCTGGGGGTTCATGAAATGTTACAGGGGGTTCTTGGGAAAAAATTCCCTAATGGCGAACAGAGCTGTCCCTAGGGACTCCGGGCACTACGGGGCCAGCATCCCGGAGCCCCTGGACTTCCAAGAGCTAAGCAGATCAAAGCAAGCATATCTATCACACTGAGGAGATTTCAACTTCAAGACTCCTGATAAGAAATGGAAAGGGAGGTGGATATTTTTTGCTGTTTTTAAAATTAAATAGGCAGCTAATATTGTTTTTAAAATTATTATGAAGAAAAAGTTTAAGCTTTGTTGTAACGTGCATTGTTTGCCTGGACTGCTCAAGGTCTGAATGCTTGTGTAGGAGGAACTCTTTGAGTTGGCTTCTTAAATACGTTCATGCTGTTTCCCATCTGATACTCCTTGATGAAACATAGGAGCCTTGTCTTAGAACAGGCTTATTCAAAGTGATACAGGCTATGAAAGTGAGATCTTGGAAGAGTGTTGCCATTTTCATAATGTAATAAAAATACTGTAATGATAAATAATAATTAATAATAAATAGTGTGTAATAAGCATGTCATAAAAACAAATGTTATATTTCCAAGATCACTGCTTTATAATGTATGCTCAGGTAAAGGCGAAAATCCCTGGAAATATCATTTTAGGAGGGGGTTCAAGAGATCTGACATTTTAGTGCAAGGGGTTCACAGGTTTTTAAAGTTTGGGAACCACTGGCCTAGTGTAACCCACTGACTGCAAAGCCATTGTTTTCACAGAACAGAGGTTCTCCGAGCACAGAGCTTCAGCATACCTGCAAGTGAAATATGCAGAAGGCAATGCAGGAAGCTGGGCCGGCCGACAACATTTTGGCACCTGAGGCGGGAAGCTCAAATGACGCCCCCATACCCCCTCGCTTGGGCCAAAACTTTGAAAGGTCTCAATTCTGCCTTCTTCCTGTTCTACTCCTCTCGTGGTTCTGCTCTGCTACCTACCCCAATAAAGGAGAACTAACAACTTAAAATGCCTTGTTCAAAAATCTTAACTAAACACTTAACTTTCAAACGTCCGAACAGCAAATGTAACTTTTCTTGTCTGCATAGTAAACACTGGCATTTTTATCTGTTTGAATAATCAAAGTGGTGCTTTCCGTGCCTTCACGTGGTTGCAAAGATTTGAACAGCTTCCGGAAGGTCCACAGTCTGGGCCAGCTCATACTCTATTGAGATAGTTGCAAGGCCGACCAGCCTCTCCTGTGTCATTCTAGAGCGTAGATGTGTTTTCATTAACTTCAGCTTGGAGAAGCTACGTTCTCCACTGGCAACTATTACAGGAAGCGTTAGAAGTATGCGCAGCACAACAAAAGCATTTGGAAAGAGGGCTGTCATCTTATTTGTGCACATATATTCCAGAACAGCCTTTGGAGTTGATCCTGCTGAAATGTATCTTGAAAGGGCTTTCAGTTCATCACCTAAATCACTCACATCAATATCGCGCATGTCATCGTGTGTCAACACTGTCTCTAGTGCCCTGCATTGCTGGGGTAGGTCTTCTTCAGGTATAGTGAGGAGTTTTGGAATATCATACAACATCCAAAATATACTGCTCTGTTCCTTGAGCTGCACAAAACTTTCTTCAACTGACTGTATTGCACAATCTAGCACCTGGTCAAAGAATTCAACTTTGAATTGTTGTTTGGGGTCTCTTATGGGATTATCCCGTGCCACGTAATCAAAATGTCTTCTTCTTCAGTGACTCTTGTATTCTTGAATGGGTGGGAAAATAGCTTCAGTGTGAAGTTCCTCTGCCAACTTCTGTGCACTCTTCAGAACGTTTTGAAATTCCTCATCTGACTGGTAAGACTGTAGGTATGACTTTGCTTTGACCAGTTGTTCCATTGCTCCAGATATATCAAGGTCAACACCTTGGAGTCTCTTGCTTACAACGTTTATTTCAAAGAATACGTCATGCCACAACTCTAAGCCACACAGAAATTTGAAGTTATGTATGTTTCTGGTGATTCCATTTCCCTCTGCCACTGTTCTCCCACGAACAGTTCCCATCATAGCATTATCCTCCATAATGGCAACTATGGCATCACCTATCTTCCCAATTTGGTGTTTAATAGGCTTTATCGCCTCCACTCAACTTTCCCATCATGTGGCACTCAGTGGTTTCAATGTCAGAGAGGATGTTCCCAGATGTTACTTCAAAATTTGCCGTCGATGAGTTGATGCAGAGAAAAATACATAGATGCTTTGAATTACATTAAAAAATTCAGCAGCCTCACTAGAAGCTGATGCTGCATCAAGTTCAATGAATGAGAACTGCATGGAACAAAAAAAGCTCAAGGGTTTAACTCTCAGATCCGTGTCTGCACTTCTCTGTTCTTTCCTCTCATGTTTGCACCATTATCGTAGCCCTGACCTCTCATGTCAACTATCGCAATTCCCATGTGGCTTAGTGTTGTGACATGACGTATTCTTTGAAATAAATGTTGTAAGCAAGAGACTCCAAGGCATGGCAATGAGTCTTTTCAGAAAATTTTGCCAATAAAGAGACTCTGATGTAATCTTCTCTTGATGCTGATCATCTATGGTGGCCTTTAACCTTAGTCTCATCTCAAGCTCTTTCCACCTATGGAATGCTCTCTGGTGATTTGCTGCCTTCTCATGGCATGCCAGATATCTAGCCAGATTTTTCCAGTCCTTTGTTCCTGTAGAACCCAATGTGGCTGGAACATTAGACTGGAAGAGTTTGCAACAAAAACAGTATGCAGCATTCTGAGTTTTTCAGTACATAAGCCATGGCCTCTCCACTTTGTCACCATTGGGGATTTCACGCCAGTAATGTGTTGGATGGAAACTTCTATATTCATTGTCTTTGGGGAACATGAAGTTTTTCACTTGCAGTGGCCCATGCAGTACAAGGAAGTCCCTCAGGCTACTACTCAAGTGGGTCCACAGTCGTGGATCATCTAGACTTAAGGAACTAAACTTAGCAGCAGCTGTTTCTTGTACCTCCACCACACTCTTCTCTGATCTACACTTTTCTTCAGGAATGTGCATGGTTACATCCATTTGAGATGGAGATATGGATGCTGCAGTAGCTGCCAGGTGACCTGCACTCTGACTAACTGGAAGATCAAGCATCTCCTCACCACTCACATCCTCACTGGGGCCAGAAGGCTCACTGTGAACATTTGTGTCTATGTATCTCAGGAGAGCTCCTTCCTGCTTAGATAGAAAAGCTTCCTTTGCTTTCTTTCTTTTTCTGAACGCTGCCCCAGAGGGGCGTTTTCTTCTTTCACACATGACTGCTGTTCTGTGCCAGCCATAGTGACTCTCAACACTCAATTGAAGGAGCCAAATAGGCAGGCTGGTAGTAGGGCCTGAGTGAGGGAAGATATCAGCGTCTTAAGGGCCTAACTGGCTCCTACTACTTCAGCTGACTGCCTGTTCTCCTCAAGTGGGTTCAGGGAAGCAGCAGGAAACAGGAAGTGCCCTGAGAAGCTGGTGTTAATCAGTCCAGGCTCCTGGGGGTGCTAGAGAGGTACATAAGAGGCTCCTCCTCCTCTTTCTCCCTGCAGCTCCTGCTGCTTTCTGTTATTCCCTCTCACCTTTTCTCCTGCCTGCCTGTTATGTCTCTTGTGCCCTCCTTCCTCCAGCACAGCACTCCACCATCTCTGTGCATCTAGAGCAGAGAGAATCCATATGCACCAGCAGAAGACACAATTTTCTACACTCTGGGTCCTAGTGGCGCCCCCCCACAGTCTGGCACCTGAAGCAGCTGCCTCAGTTCGCCTCATGGTAAGGCCAGCCCTGGCAGAGAGACAGTCCAGGGTACTCCTTCTGCTTCACTGGAAGAGAAATTCCTCTGTATCTAAGTACCTTATAAGTTGTACTGACTGTGTGCATTCTTTCTACAAATGAGCAGAGTGTGATTGCATTGTGCCCCTACCAATTCAGTTTTTAACCCAATCAATAATATATATATATATATATATATATGTAAGTGTCAAGCCAACTTAAAATAATGTTCTTGTCACTGAGAACCTGTGCTGTAGATATTTGGTCACATACTGCCCCACCACAGCCCTTGCATGTGCCACAGGGGTTTGTAGTGGCAGGGATCATTCAGCTGGGCAAATGGAACTGCAAGAAATCCATGAGGGCACTTACTGAGATGTTGTCTCTATGGTGCGTACCCTTGCCCTTCAGGGTAACAATAGGAATAGATCTCCAATCTTCCTGCTCTAAAAGCACAAGCCCCTACCACTTAGGAGAAGACTCACTAGCCGCTAGCAGAATAGGGCCCAGGACACAGAGCTGTGCAGTTCCGATTGGATCCAGCGATGGTACACCCACAGCTTCATCGTAACACAGTGCTAGTGCAAAAACCTTGCTGAAAGGCCACTGCGCTCCCAACATGTACTCCAAGAGAGGAGTTGGATTCAATGGCTAAACATGGATATTCTGTCTCCCCAGACCCAGGGGGTGAGCATGTGTCATGCCCAACTTGCACCCAGACTTGAAGGTCAAACCGACTCCCCTACTTTACTGGTAACTCATATAACAAACTTCAGCCTGAGCCAACCCTGGCTATTCCTCAGGTTTCTCTTCTATGACACCTCCCTGTCTCTGTAACATCTGCCATAGAATCATAGAATCTCAGGGTTGGAAGGGACCTTAGGAGGTCATCTAGTCTAACCCCCTGCTCAAAGCAGGACCAATCCCCAATTTTTGCCCCAGATCCCCAAATGGCCCCCTCAAGGATTGAACTCACAACCCTGGGTTTAGCAGGCCAATGCTCAAACCACTGAGCTATCCCTCCCCATGCCCATGCCCATGCCCATGCCCATGCCCAGGTCTCCTGTCTTGCTAGCTCAAACAAGCTGCACCTGCCTCAGTGAGTCAACAAAATGCACTCGGCGGTTTTACACAGGGTTCTAACTCTACTAATAAGGTAGCTCAACAGAAGAGCCTTGGTTTCTTATGCAGGATCATAGACCTTGTCACACTTCCATTGGGAAGGACTTAATGTTCCTCTGGAGCATCAGCTCCTGCCCAATGCTGGAGAGCAGGATAGGAGATCTTGGCTGGACCAACAGCCAACCGTATAATAATCAAAAACTCCAACGCTCTCAGTAGCATGAAGAGCCACAGGAGAAGCTGTAGGGGTTGCGCTGCCCTGGGTGTGAGTCACATGTACAATGTGTTCCCACTAACCCCGTGAGACCGTGGGCCTGGATGACTCATGGAGCCCCTGTGCTCCGCCTGTGGAGCACCCGTCCCCTCCTCCTGCCTACAGCCGCGGGAAACAACCAAAACATTGCTTAAGTGCAAAGGTTCACTTTCCACCAGCAGTCATGCTAGGATGTGTGTGGAAAGAAAACACGCAAGGGGTGTGAATACACCTAAGGGGACCTTGTTTAAAAATGTGACTGTCTCTGCAATTCTGAGCATGCATCATGGGGAAGAGAAACCCTTCTTCCTAGATGTGCTAGAGATTATTTTTTTCTTCACCATGGTAGATCAAAAATAAACATGACTTCCTGCCTTTCTGCATAGCTCTAAATCCTTAGATTTCTAGCTTTGGGTGGACACTCAAAAGAACTGTTGCAACAGCAAGCTGGATGGCTAACATCCTCAATCTTTTGAAAGTTTCACTCTAAAAAATATCCCTTCCTATAAAGTAATACCAAATAGCAAAGAAAATTTTCTGAAGCTACTATATACGGTCACTACTGGCTAACTCCAGCTTATTTCTTGTTGATTGATTGATTGGGCTGTGAACTGCTGAATAAGGCTGTGTGAAATACTGGCAACCACGGGTGACAGGTTTGTAGAAATTTCAGTGGTGCCCAGACCCCGCCCCTGCCCAAACTCCACCCCCCACCTGTCCAAGGCTCTGGGAGGGAGTTTGGGTGGGGGAGGAGGTCTGGGGTGCAGGCCCTAGGCTGGGGCAGGGGATTGGGGTGCAGGCTCTGGGAGGGAGTTTGGGGATGGGAGAGGGTGCAGGTTCTGGGAGGGAGTTTGGGATGGGAGGGGGTGCAGGGGTGAGGGGTGTGGGCTGTGGCTGACGATGAGGGGTTTGGAGTGTGGGAGGGGCTCACGGTGAGAGAGAGTGTGGGGGGTGAGGGCTCTGTCTGGGGCTGGGGGGTTTGTGGTGTTAGAGAGGCTCAGGGCTGGGGCAGAGCATTGGGGTGCGGGGGGAGGGCTCTGGCTGGGACTGGGGATAAGGTCTTTGGGGTGCTGGAGCGGCTCAGAGCTCGGGCAGAGGATTAGGGTGCGGGGGAATGAGGGCTCTGGCTGGGACTGGGGATGAAGGGTTTGTGGTGTTAGAGAGGCTCAGGGCTGGAGCAGAGCGTTGGGGTGCGGGGGGAGGGCTCTGGCTGGGACTGGGGATGAAGGGTTTGTGGTGTTAGAGAGGCTCAGGGCTGGGGCAGAGCGTTGGGGTGCGGGGGGAGGGCTCTGGCTGGGGCTGGGGATGAAGGGTTTGTGGTGTTGGAGAGGCTCAGGGCTAGGGCAGAGGGTTGAGGGTGTGGTGTCGGGGTGAAAGCTCTGGCTGGGGGTGTGGGCTCTGGGGTGGGGCAGGGCTGGGGATGAGTTTGGGGTGCAGGCAGGCTGCCCCGGGACTGGGGCCAGAGAGGACTCCCCCCCAGCCCTTTCCCCGCGGGCAGCAGTGAGCTTTGGGGGAGGAGCCCCCCTTTCCCGCCCCCCGAGCAGCACAATCACCCCCACCACTGTCACTGCATGTGCTCCTAGGGCCCCTCTCAGGTCCAGGAATCTCCCTCGCCTCCCCCATGGAGGGTGCGGGGGGGGGGGGTGCTGCGTGCGCCTCCTCCCCCGCTGTTGCCCCTGACTGTAGCCTCACTGGAGGTGAGGGATGGGGCTGCCCCTTGCCCAGCATAGGGCAGGAGCGGTGACTGCGGGCGGTGGGGGTGGGGGGGGAGCTGTGCTGGTGGAGGCTGCCACTGGAAAAGGGAAGGGTCTGAAGTGGAAGGGCAAGCTCAGTCAGTCTGCCCTGGCAGGCGAGTGAGGGGGGGCACTAGGACCCCGTGGGAGCAGTCGCTGCAGGGAGGTAGAATGGAGCTGCTGGAAGAGGCAACCAGGGAGGCAGCCAGGGACGCTCTGCTCTGGGAGGGGGGGAGCAGAGGGGGCCGGGGGACACTCTGGGGAGATGCAGGGGGGCGGTAGGGGGGCTGGAGGGGGACTCCCGGCCCCAAATATTGGTGGAGCTGGGCCCCTGGGCTCTGAATATTGCTATTGCTGGTGCCTGGGCACCACGTGGAGATATAACTGCTGCCTATGCTGACAACTTGATACTTTCTGGGGTCCCTTCCAGGCCTACATTGCTCTGATTGCTTGGTGTCTGAAGCTTTCATGTTTCATTGCAACTTTGTGTTTTTCCTCCCTATCAGTCACAAGAAGCTTGCAATGTTTTGCTCCAAAATAGCATCAGTTTGGAGTAACCGTTTTTTCACATGCAAGTGAGTCCATCTTGGGTGAAACCCTCAAGGTTTAAAATTCTGGGTTTCAGAATTTCCTTGATACAAATCCAACTTTGCATGAAAGTGTTGGGGAAAATTTTTTTCACCACTGCTGAGACACTGTCTAAACCGTCCTGGGATGGCCTAGAGAGACCTGTCAGGGAGCTTTTACAGAACAATTTCACTTCCACAGGTCTCAGGTGGTAGAATCAGGACTCCCCTCCCCACAGAGCCCATGAGGAATTATGCTTGCTGACCAGGGGCCAGATCGCAACTGCCCCGGGGCCCCTTATTGCCAGCTAGGCTGGTGCACTAGGGCCGGAGGATAAGCAAGTGCCCCACAACCTCCCATAGGGAATATCCTTGATCCACTCCTAGAGCCAGCTCCACCGGCTCTGCGCTTCCAGCGTTCTGGGATGGGGACAGGGCTGGAGGAGTGGATCGAGCCAGGAGGCAGAATGGCAGGACATGCACCCCAGGGATTTCTACACCCTTACGGTAGCCCAGAGGGGCCACTTCAGAGATCAGGGATGCCCTAACCCATCCTGGGGCCAAAGCAGTCCCCAGTCCCTGAGAGTAGGGTTGTGCAACCAGCTTTTAGGGCCAAATCCTCTAAATTTACTACCAAGAGGAGTCTTGTGAAGCGACAGAGCCTCCTTGTCCTTGCAGGGGACAGGGTGATGCGGGTGCCTGGGCAGGATTAGGCCCTTGCCTTCTAGAGAAGAGCAGCCATCTCTCCCTGTCCTCTCCCCTCTGCTGCCTCAACAGCCTGCCCCTAGGGGTATGTCTGCACTGCAGTCATGAGGTGCAATTGCAGCCAGTGTAGGTGTACCCATGTGAGCGTTAATCTAGCTAGCTCAGGGGCCAGAGCAGCGAAGCCAAAGCAGCTTCACTTCTGGTTCCTTTCCCTTCCAACAGAGATGGTTTCTTCTTCCCTTAACAAGCCTGGTTTCCTGGGTGTGTGCCAGCCGAGGCCAGATACCGACTGGGGGCTGTGGCAGCCAAGCCTACCTAAGGAGTGGGCATCCCATAATCCAGTCAATCACACACCATGAATAGCAAAAACTTGCCCCCAAAACAGGGTGTCATCAAAACCAAGAATCTTTTGCAGGACAATGTCATTGTGGGAGGAGGTGTCTGAAATCTGGATCTAAATGTTCTGGCTCATCACTACTTGGATCTTCAGGAGAAGTGTGTGACTGTTACATGCTGGGATTTGCAGCTACATTGAGTTCGAAGCCACGGCATCCTTTATGCAGCCATAACATATTTGAAACTAGGAACAATTTTCTATCCATCCCACTAGATTCTATTGTCATGCCTACTGCTGTAAGAGCTGAGCTCCTTTCACCACTCTGGATGCATATTTGTCACCTGTCAAATAAAAGCAGCACTCCAGATTTCAGTCAACAGCAGGGGATGTGGGAGATGGTGGGTGTAGCCCCTCTGGAAGCAGCAGTCACTGGGTTTTATCCTGAAAGCCTTTTGCAAATGGGAGCTCTGGGGGAAGCATGTGTAGGAAGTGGCAGTACGGCCTAGCCGTTAGAACACTTGATTGGGACTCAGGAAATCAAGGGTCTATTCCTACTTCTGCCAATGGCCTCCTGGGTGACCCTGGGCAAGTCACATCACTTCTCTGAACCTCAGTTTCCCCTCTGTAAAATGGCTCAGAGCACAAAGTACATATTGCAACGGACACATGGACCATCAACAGCATGATTGTTACAGTTAACTGACTTTCATGTAGAAGTGTGCCCTTTGCTTCCTTTGCAAAGCGCCAGGTATGATTATTCGAAGAATTCGATCTGGACATCATTTACTCATTTATCAGGTTGCGTAAACCAAACAGTTTGCCCATCCCAACCTAAACTGTACCCAGACCTGATCTGCATCCCTTCTTAACAAGGGGCACCACTGGTGTAACCCTTCCCACGCCACACCAATCCCAATCCCGCTTTAAAACATGCGCATTCACTGACAGATCCTTGGCTTCCATTTGCCTAGTCCCCCAAAGCACAGCTCCCTAGTGTGATTACACACACCGCAGGGGATGTTAGAAGGGTGGTTGAAGGACAAAAGCACCCCTCCAGGGAGCTACAGAACAGACCCTGTGGCATACAGGGCATATGCCCACCCACAGTGTAAATGACGACCAGGCTAGGTGCAGGGCAAGAGAGAATTAGGGGTAAAGCCTCTAGCCAGGCCACTAAGACAGCAGAAGAGCAAACCTTTAGGAAGAGGGGAAGGAAGCCCAGCAGCCTCCTCTGCTGCTCTTCTGGGATGAGGTAAGGAGACGCCTGCTCGTACTCCAGAAACTCCTTGGCTAGGCTCTCCCACAGAGCGGGGCACTGGTGCTGCCCCTCCCCGTTGGCCTCGGGCTGCACTGGGGCTTCCACATCATCGTCAGGTCCTGGCTCCTGCCCCGTCTTCTCCAGGAAATCCCCCTGCTGCTTTGGGAGCTCTTCTGCTGGGTCCATGCTGTGGCCAAACAGACCTGAGTTTTAAAAAAAAAGGGGGCGGTTATTTTAAGGTTGCCAACCCTCCAGGATTGTCCTGGAGTCTCCAGGAATTAAAGACTATGTTATGTGATGAAACCTATAGGAATATGTCCAACCAAAATTGACAACCTTCATTATTTTCTTGAAGAATTTTCCATGAAGAGCTGATTGATTGGTCTTTGCACAGAGGAAACAGCCAGACTCAGTGGCTTTCATAGAATCATAGAATCTCAGGGTTGGAAGGGACCTCAGGAGGTCATCTAGTCCAACCCCCTGCTCAAAGCAGGACCAACCCCAACTAGATCATCCCAGCAGGGCTTTGTCAAGCCTGACCTTAAAAACCTCTAAGGAAGGAGATTCCACCACCTCCCTAGGTAACCCATTCCAGTTCTTCACCACCCTACTAGTGAAAAAGTTTTTCCTAATATCCAACCTAAACCTCCCCCTCTGCAACTTGAGACCATTACTCCTTGTTCTGTCATCTTCTACCACTGAGAACAGTCTAGATCCATCCTCTTTGGAACCCCCTTTTAGGTAGTTGAAAGCAGCTATCAAATCCCCCCTCACTCTTCTCTTCTGCAGGCTAAACAATCCCAGTTCCCTCCGCCTCTCCTCATAAGTCATGTGCTCCAGCCCCCTAATCATTTTTGTTGCCCTCTGTTGGACTCTTTCCAATTTATCCACATCCTTTTTGTAGTGTGGGGCCCAAAACTGGACACAGTACTCCAAATGAGGCCTCACCAGTGCCGAATAGAGGGGAATAATCACGTCCCTCGATCTGCTGGAAATGCCCCTACTTATACAGCCCAAAATGCCGTTAGCCTTCTTGGCAACAAGGGCACACTGTTGACTCATATTCAGCTTTTCGTCCACTGTAACCCCTAGGTCCTTTTCTGCAGAACTGCTGCCCAGCCATTCGGTCCCTAGTCTGTAGCAGTGCATGGGATTCTTCCGTCCTAAGCGCAGGACTCTGCACTTGTCCTTGTTGAACCTCATCAGATTTCTTTTGGCCCAATCCTCTAATTTGTCTAGGTCCCTCTGTATCCTGTCCCTACCCTCCAGCGTATCAACCACTCCTCCCAGTTTAGTGTCATCTGCAAACTTGCTAAGGGTGCAGTCCACACCATCCTCCAGGTCGTTGATGAAGATATTGAATAAAACCGGCCCCAGCACCGACCCTTGGGGCACTCCACTTGATACCGGCTGCCAACTAGACATGGAGCCATTGATCACTACCCGTTGAGCACGACCATCCAGCCAGTTTTCTATCCACCTTACCGTCCATTCATCCAGCCCATACTTCTTTAACTTGCTGGCAAGAACACTGTGCGAGACTGTATCAAAAGCTTTGCTAAAGTCAAGAAATAGCACATCCACTGCTTTCCCCTCATCCACAGAGCCAGTTATCTCATCATAGAAGGCAATTAGGTTAGTGAGGCATGACTTGCCCTTGGTGAATCCATGCTGACTGTTCCTGATCACTTTCCCCTCCTTTAAGTGGTTCAGAATTGATTCCTTGAGGACCTGTTCCATGATTTTTCCAGGGACTGAGGTGAGACTGACTGGCCTGTAGTTCTCCGGATCTTCCCTCTTCCCTTTTTTAAAGATGGGCACTACATTAGCTTTTTTCCAGTCATCCGGGACCTCCCCCGATTGCCATGATTTGTCAAAGATAATGGTCAATGGCTCTGCAATCACATCGGCCAACTCCTTTAGCACCCTCGGATGCAGTGCATCCGGCCCCATGGACTTGTGTTCGTCCAGCTTTTCTAAATAGTCCCGAACTACTTCTTTCTCCACAGAGGGCTGGTCACCTCCTCCCCATACCGTGCTGCGGAGTGCAGCTGCCTGGGAGCTGACCTTGTCTGTGAAGACAGAGGCAAAAAAAGCATTGAGTACACTAGCTTTCTCCACATCCTCTGTCACTAGGTTCCCTCCCTCATTCAGTAAGGGGCCCACACTTTCCTTGACCTTCTTCTTGTTGCTCACATACCTGAAGAAACCCTTCTTGTTACTCCTAACATCTCCGGCTAGCTGCAACTCCAAGTGTGATTTGGCCTTCCTAATTTCACTCCTGCATGCCTGAACAATATTTTTATACTCCTCCCTGGTCATTTGTCCAATCTTCCACTTCTTGTAAGCTGCTTTTTTGTGTTTAAGACAAGCAAGGATTTCACTGTTAAGCCAAGCTGGTCGCCTGCCATATTTACTTTTCTTTCTACACATCGGGATGGTTTGTTCCTGCAACCTCAATAAGGTTTCTTTAAAATACAGCCAGCTTTCCTCGACTCCTTTCCCCCCATGTTATTCTCCCAGGGGACCTTGCCCATCAGTTCCCTGAGGGAGTCAAAGTCTGCTTTTCTGAAGTCCAGGCTCTGTATTCTACTGCTCTCCTTTCTTCCTTGTGTCAGGATCCTGAACTCGACCATCTCATGGTCACTGCCTCCCAGGTTCCCATCCACTATTGCTTCCTCTACTATTTCTTCCCTGTTTGTGAGCAGCAGGTCAAGAAGAGCTTTTCCCCTAGTTGGTTCCTCCAGCACTTGCACCAGGAAATTGTCCCCTACACTTTCCAAAAACTTCCTGGATTGTCTGTGGACCGCTGTATTGCTCTCCCAGCAGATATCGGGGTGATTAAAGTCACCCATGAGAACCAGGGCCTGTGATCTAGTAACTTCTGTTAGTTGCTGGAAGAAAGCCTCGTCCACCTCATCCCCCTGGTCTGGTGGTCTGTAGCAGACTCCCACCACGACATTACCCTTGTTGCTCACACTTCTCAATTTAATCCAGAGACTCTCAGGTTTTTCTGCAGCTTTCTTTTCAGACTAAGGGCAGCCACCAGAATAAACTCTCCAGGAGAGAGCACATGGTGTGGGTCTCACTTGTAACATGCTGCGCTTGCTGTCTCACCAAATGGCAGTTGCAGCCCATTAAAGGTGCAATACCCAGAAACAGTCTCAACACTCAGAAGCTGCTGAGTAACAGATCCCTGTAGTTAGTTAAGTCTTTCCCAGTCATACAGGCTAATCAGCCCCCCAAGCGCCACAGTTATTTTTCCTGGTCTTCTCTTAATCACTTGCACTTTGTGCACATCTGTTGGGTGTCAGCACGCTCCAAACGGGATGCAGTATTTATATGCAGTCTCACAGGACCCATGTAGAGAGGCCTCCCTGCTCCAAGACACGATCCCGCTGGTCACAAATCACCAAATCACATGGGGTGAAGTCCTGGCCACATTGAAGCCAATGGCAAAATTCCGACAGACTTCCGTTGGGGCCAGGATTACACCCAGTGCCTCTTTTTTGATGCCATATCCCCCCGTGAGCTCAGATGTAACTTTCTGTCCACTGTTACCCCTAAGTCTTACTGCTTCCCACGTCCTTCCTGGCCATTTGGGCTCGATCCTGCAGGTTGCAGAGTGCTCTGGCCCTGAGCCAGCAAAGCACGTAAGCATGTCAGTGGGACTGCTCACGTGCTTACAGTCAAGTGCCTGCTTCAGTGCGTTGCTGGATGGGGTTGTCCTCCTCGAAGCTGCCATGTGTAATGAGATGATTGGCATAGCTTTGCATATAACCCTAACGAAGAGGGGGATTGATCACTGGTGATGGGCAGTGGCTGGCAGCTCAACCTGGAGCAGCTCCCCTATTCTGTGCCTCCCCCCCACTCAGTCACGGCCTGCCCCCCTTTTTTCTGTGCTTCCCTGCCTCAGTTCTCCAGCCTCTTCCTCCTCATTCAGCCCAGTTCTGCCCCCACTTCCCCCCCCCCCCACTCCTCTGCCCACCTCACTCCTTGTCTATTCCATTTGCCATCACCACCACTTCCTCCTCGGGGCAAGTTCCATGCTGGCGGCCACCTAACACCATGCAGCACAGCTGCCTCTAGTGGTCACCAGGTGCAACTGCAGCGCAGCCAACCGCATGCAATTCAAGCTGGGCCGCGGGAATGCCAGGCTGTCCTGCCTCTGCTTTGAAAGGTGGCATTGGGGGAAATCAGGGAACCGCAGACTGCTGAAGACAGTTACTGTTTTCTACCATCTCTCCTTACAATCGTTTAATTGTTACATCTAAGCTCATTGTACTCATTGCCGAGAACAACCCTCACAAGTGCAACTAGGGTGACCAGACAGCAAGTGTGAAAAATCGGGACAGGGGGTGGGGGGTAATAGGAGCCTATATAAGAAAAAGACCCAAAAATCAGGACTGTCCCTATAAAATCGGGACATCTGGTTACCCTAAGCGCAACATGAAGCATTGGCTTTACCTGTTGGACAGAGAAAACTGATAGAGCACTAGGTTAAGATCGGGAGACCTGGGTTCTAGCCCTGGCTCTGCTGCTGGTCCACTGGATAACCTTGGGCAAGTCACATCCCCACTCTGTGCTCCAGTTTCCCCATTTGTAAAATGGGGATAAAGATATTGACCTGCTTTGTAAAACACTCTGATGTCTATGGATTATAAGTGAGGGATTATTACTAGAGGGTGGCACACTTCGAATGTACAGCTCTGTCCACACAGGCAACAGTCAGAACCTTGCCACCACTAGGGCCAACTGATGCCCCTGCGGGCCAAAGTTGGGGCGAGTGGCCCAGTGAGGGGGGAACTGGCCGAAGTAGGGGAGTGAGTCTGCCAGTAGCCTGATTTCTACTAAACTTAAGCCCACAGGGTGCCCTTTTGGTGCTGCAGGCAGGGGAAGCTCTATGGTGTCCTAAACTTATTCTCACCCTGAAGTCACTGCCTTATCCCTATATCCAGAGTATCTGCTCCCTGCCACAGGCCCCTGTGAGGTCACCGCCTCACTCCTGTATCCAGAGTCATAACACTTAGATTAGAGGAAATCAGGTTTTTTCAATTCTCACCCACATCAATAAGGTTCTGCTCACTGACACCTAGATCATTCCCTGGAATTTTGGAATTGATCAGATACATTTTTTGAAAAATTACCATGAGACAGACAGATAAATGCCATGGAGTTAAATGTAAGAGCTCACTTCACTTGCCCAATTTATTAATACGTGAACTAACATGAGAACGGACCCTTTAATACAACATTACACTCTACACACAAGTAATATATAGAAAAACAATGGCATACTTCCTATGCATATGAAATACAAGTTTTTTCTATATGGGCTGCTTACTCTTGGTTCCAGATAGTTAATAAAAATGTTAAAGGCAGTATAGCCAACCCAAGCATTCAAAATTAATGGCCCCCAAAATCATGAGTTTGGCTTAAAATCATTAGATTTTAAGAAACTACTAAAATTGACATTCTTTCTATTTGCTACCTGCTGCTTTCTGAGCCCTAAGGTGTCACATTTCCAAGCTTTTCTCACCAAAAATGAAGCTAGAAATGTTGTTTTTTAATGAAAGTTGAGATTTTCATATATTCACATGACTCTCAGAGCTGGGGCTTTAACTAAAACACCAAATATCATGAGATTTGCAATAAAATCATGAAAATTGGCAATGCTGTAAAGGGTCACTTTCAAAATAAAAAATAGAACTAAATGAAAACTGGAAAAATTTCCATGCGAAATTACAATATTTCAGCATTTGTTTTTATCCCAATTTGGGACAAAAAGACAAAATATCAAAAAGTTTAATGTAACAAAGTTCTGAAAATGTTTGGTTCAGAAACATCAGAAGATTTCATTTCAATAGTTTCAAATAAAGGAAACATTTTTACATTTCTGAATCAACATATGTTGTTTTGGTTTGTGAACCAAATTGAAACATTTACTTTCAGGTTGGCTGGATATTAATCTGTTTCCCCATGAGGTGCCCTGGTGCCTTATGGGAGTTGTAGTTTGAGTGGCTCATGCCCCTATTCTTCTTTATGGGCTATGCTTCCCATCCAAACAACATCTCCCATGATGCCCACTGGTCTCACGACTTCCATGATGCACCACATCAGTTCAACCAGAGAGAAGACCACAGTGCGCCCTGGGAGATGTAGTGCAACCAGGGGCGGCACCAGCTTTTTTGATGCCCTAGGCAGCGGCAGCGACTGCCGCCGAAATGCCACTGAAGTCCTCGGCAGCAGCTTCTTTGGTCACCGGGGACCTCGGCGGCATTTCGGCAGTAGCCTCTCCCACCGCGGCCACCGAGGAACCTAAAATGCCGCCCCCCAAATCCTGGTGCCTTAGGCGACCACCTAGGGTTGCCTAATGGTAGCGCTGGCCCTGAGTTCAACCAAGGAGCCCAAACTCTAAAGAAGAATATAGGACATGAGGCAATATAGGAGATTAATGGTGAATTGACCCAAAATGAAATAGTCAACATTAATATGTTGGCGGGGGGCGGGGTGATACGAAATAGTTTATTTTGATTTTCCCAACAGAAAACATTTCTGCTGGAAAATTTCAATTTGTTCTCCTGAAACTGTATTTTTTGTTGACAAAATATTTTGAGAGAAAATCCCCAACCATCTCTTCTAAACATATCTTAAATTCCCTCATCACAGCCAGATTAAACTGTTAGAGCTTAATGCTCATTTGCTCTCCAGCATGTATGCTGCTTGTTTACTATTGGCACTTTGCCCCGCTTGGGCACTGGTCGGTTTCAGTCCCTGTTTCTCACGCAGTAGCCAAGGACTCCCGTGATGGGGATATTTTTACCATTCCATGGCTGTTCAGTGGCCCATGTGGACCAAATCGGTGGTCATAGCACTAGTCAATACTCTTTGCTAGCAGTCACAGCAGGAAGGCAAGGGGGAAATGGACATGGAGACAGAGCTATGGTGTTAGTTCTGTACCTTCAAGTCAGGGCTGTAGGCAGGGCACCAAAGGGGAAGTTTGCTCCATCACTGTGGATAATCAGGAGACATCAGTCTCCAAGGCTGTTGATCTGGCATTTGTCACCAGCATCCAGTTTTTTTTTAAAATAAGTAATTAATGAAGACACCACCATGACATGGGCAGAACGTATGCAATGACAGCACTGCAGAAGAAAGACAGGAAGACCACGTGCCCCATGACTGAGCGGCCGGAGCATTTGCATTCTTTATTTTTGGCTCTGGTAAGATGACATTGCTTGGCCTCAGTCCACTTCTGAGCTGCGTATTGCCTCAGAAGAGTCTGGACTTTTCCAAGGGGGATAATGAAAAGCGTGTTCAGAGCCAATCATTGTCAAAGAGCTAGCCCTTGCCCTTTGCAACAAGTCCGAAGGGCATCCCTTCTCATAACACTAGTCTCACCACCTTGGTGGCGGCACTGCAAAAGTTAAAGCCGGTTCTCACCAGCAGGGAAAACACCGGATTTAGGTATTTTTCCAATCCAGCAAATGCTTATTCAGGTGAGTAACACAGTATAGTCCGATGGAACTCGGCAGGATTACTTGCATGAGTAAAGATCAGAGATGATCCAATGATAATAATAAGACTATCTACCTTTCATATGGTACTTTTCATCAGTAGACATCAAAGCACTTCACAATGGAGGTCAGTATCATTATCCCCATTTTCTAGAGGGAGAAAATGAGGCACAGAGAAGTCAAGTGACATACCTAAGATCCCCCAGCAGGCCAGTGGCAGATCCAGAAATAGATAAAATTATTTGATAATTGACAAATTTATGAACTGTCTCTTTTTTTTAAACTAATAATTTATTTAACTAATTTTTTGTTTGTATTAGCCAGCTTAAATGAGGCCTATTCACATGAGTAAGGCACTGAAGGACTGGACCCTTAGCGTGTAATCGTGCCCCCTACTGAAGTCGATGGGAGTTTTGCCAGGGACTTCAGTGGGGCAAGCATTGCCCCGTGATGTCTATGATTCTGTCATTCTGAGCCTGTAAAGTTAAGTCAAGAGAGAGGAAAACACAGGAAAGTATCAGTGGCAGGTACCTAAACAGGGCTGAAAATACCCTAAATGGAAATAATTGTGCAACCCCAAAAGCCCAGGGTTGGTTACATTCCCTTTCACTTAGAACACAGTTCACTCTTTCCATCCCAGAAGTGGAATTTATATAGGGGAAAACACAAAGCACTGATGTCTAAATGTAGGTGTACATGTCATCTCTTCAAAATGGAGGCTAATACAGCCTATCCCATTACTGATACTTCTAGTCTAGGGGGAAGATACATTAAACTTCAAGCCAAGAGACACTGAGTAAGTCCAGTCCCAACTCTTCCACTGACTGCTGTTGAACAAATACTTCTCTTCATAATGGTCCCTTCTTAATCATAGCAGTCCCTTCTGGCCTTAAAAATCTCTGAATCCCTTGAATTTTCTATTCCTCTTAAAAGATAATTATTCTGTTGGAAAGATCTGCTACCATGGAGCTAGGATCTGAGACCACTAAACCAGTGGTTTTCACCCAGCGGTCTGTGGACCCCTGGGTCTGCAGACTATTTCTCGGATTTCAAAAGGGGTCTGCATCACCATTCAAAATGTTTTAGGGGTCCGCAAATGAAAAAAGGTTGAAAGCCACTGGTCTAAACAGTTTTAAGGGGCCCCTTGTGTTTGTGTTATAGCCCACCTTTAACACGGATGATGGTCGCTTAGGATCTAGCTATTAAGCGCTGTTTTCTTTTTAGTTTTAAAAAGTTATGACAAGTTATGAAAACATTTTTACATATCAAGAAGACATGGAACAAGAGTCTTTAAAATACAATAGTGTTTTTAAAAGGGACATGAAAGTAAAAATATACAAAAGGCCCATTGCTGTCACTTAGAAAGTAGCAGCAAGTAAAAAAAGGGGAAGTGATACTTACTAGTACAATTTTCTCTTTTGTTCCAAATGACAGCTGTATGAACTCACAGTGCAAAGTGGCTGGGCCTTCTCTGACTGAAAAGGGGCAAATGGAAAAGGGGTTCTGGTGGTGAGAAACAATCAAAGAGGCTCACTAGTTGAAATAGTGTAGTTCTTCTTTTGTGGGTCAGTTTATTGAGAATAAGTTGTACCTACACAGGACCAATCTCCCCACCAGACCACATTTTGATCCATTGTTCTATTCTGTCTACCAGCTACTAGACTGCTCAGATCTCGAGAGATTCAACCACATGATCTTGTGAAACGAGAAAATAGTCATTTGGAGACAAGTTCCAAGGCAAGATGCTGGATCAAAACATCTGGGAAGTTTGGCTTCAAACTCTGCAGTCTGGGTCTCTCTCCATAAGCAGTTCTCTGCTCCAACTGTACAATAAACCTCAATGTTCTGGTGAGCATCAAAAACAACTTGGTCACTAAATGAAAGCTGGAAGCATTCTTGGGTCCCCTACTCCATTCCTCTCCAGCCAGGCAAGGCCCGCTGTTCTCCAGTGAATACTCAGAGACTAGTTTTAAATGCCCCAAATGACGAGGCTTCCACCAGCTCCATCGAGAGATTATTCTACTGCCTGACAGATTTCACTGACTGAAAGTGTCTCCTGATATTCAGTATACATTTTCCTTTACTTAATTTCATCCCATACACTCTAGGTCTATTCATTCTTAACTCCGCCTCCCTGAATTCCCCCTGATCTGATCCATTATTTACAACTTTCAACCATGCATCTAATGTTTGAACTGGGAATAATATTTCACAAGGAAAATCTAAAAACATATAGATTTACCGTGTGATCCCAGACTATATGCTATACAAAAACTAAGAACTTAGTTAAGGTTGCTAAGTGCAACTCCCCTCCCACCCTTTGTCTTGTCTCTTTAGATTGTAAAATCATTGAGGCATGGCCTGTCGCTTCTTCTGTGTTTGTACAGCACCTAGTACAATAGGACCCTCTCTTGGTTGGGGCCCCTAAGTGTTCCCTAAACAAAAATAAGAGAAGATGGACTATTAACCATACTGACAAATTTAGAGAGGGGGTTGTACATTGTCTGAAGGACAGGTCTTAACGTAACAACATGTCCAGTTCAGACACAGCATGAGCAGGCAGGACTCCATGAAAGCCAATAGATTTACATCAAGATTGATTTTGGCCCAATGTGTTCTTCTTATTACATTTCAGTTGTGCGGGTGGTTTGCTGCCGGTATTTCAAAGCAGGCCTTTCTATACTGCATTTTGGGAAATCATTAATTCTTTCTTGGGTTCTTAAGAGCTTCTCTGTTTGCTTTGCTTTTAACAGCCTTTCCGTGCACAACAATAACTTAGTTATGGAACATTAATGTTTGGCCTGCTTTTGTTCTTTCCACTGGGGGAAAAAAAAGAAGAAGCTTGCAATCACCTTGTCAGGTCAGATTCTGCACCGACTAATATACCCTGTACCCCTGTTGGAGTCAGTCGGAGTAACATGGGGGATAATGCAGTGAGGAATTGCACTTGTAAGGTGCGGTCCAGACGTCAGTGAAATATTGTTCCCTTATGCTAAGTAGAACATTGGACGCTGCTAGTTACCCACAGGCAGTCTAACGATAAAAGCTAATCTCCGAGAGAGACCCTCAAGAAGAGCAGAATGGAAGCCAGGTCAACATAAATCACTCAAAAATAGAAGTATATGAGAGTTGGAGGCAATTACAGCAAATCAAACAACTCTGTTAACAACAGCAGCCGATACATTCTGCCCCTATAATCCCTCTGCTGTCCCTAGAACAAAGAACACAGACTCATGTGTGTATCCCGCTGTTCCACTCTCTCCCGACAGCCCAACACCACGCTGAACTTTCACAAAGTCTCTGCCATTTAAAAGTGACTCTATCAAAACAAAGTGTTTAGCCAGTACGACAGACACCACCTGCTTTGCTAGAGCAGTGAACCCTTCATTTCCAATTCCAAAGCAAATCTGAAAAGCAGGTGACATACCTGGGCATGCAGGTTCAGTGACTTCCAGAGCTAGCAGTTGCTATATCCAGGAAAACCGGCTTTTCTTCTTTTGTCTGTGACACAACTGTCCTGCCAGGCATCTTAAAGTGTTCAACAGCTCCCACTCTGCTCTTTAAACTTTCCACTGTGAATCACTTGGTTAGCTGCTGTGCTTATTTCCTGGGGAAAGCAGAAGTGGAGAAGCACAAAATGAACCACAAACTACTGGAGCCAAGAGGCACTCAAACCAGCTCAGATGACTCAGAGCAGCTCAGCTGGTGTATAGAGCTGCCAGGGAGCTGGGCTTCTTTCTGGCCCCATACATCAGAGAGTTTCCTTGTTCCAGATTAACAAATAAATGGTGTTTTCTTTATGGTTTGCTGAATTGCTAGGGCAAGGCGCTGACTTGATGGCCCCGGAGACTGAAGCCCTCTCTCTCAATCCACAGGACATGGACAAGAAGCATCAGGAGCTTCCCTCACCAGTGCGCCTCTGATCTGGAGACAGGTTTCAGAGTGGTAGCCGTGTTAGTCTGTATCCGCAAAAAGAATAAGGAGTGCTTGTGGCACCTTAGACACTAACAAATTTATTTGGGCATAAGCTTTCGTGGGCTAAAACCCACTTCATCAGATGCATAGAGTGGAACATACAGTAGGACGATAGATAGATAGACAGATAGATAGATAGATAGAACGAACATACCAACTCTAAGAGATCATCAATTAAGGTGAGCTATTATCAGCAGGAAAAAAAAACTTTTGTAGTGATAATCAGGATGGCCCATTTCAAACAGTTGACAAGAAGGTGTGAGTAACAGTAGGGGGAAACTTAGCATCGGGAAATAGATATCAGTTTGTGTAATGACCCAGCCACTCCCGGTCTTTATTCAAGCCTAATTTAATGGTATCCAGTTTGCAATTTAATTCCAGTTCAGCAGTTTCTTGTTGGAGTCTGTTTTTGAAGTTTTGTTGTTGAAGAATTGCCACTTTTAGGTCTGTTACTGAGTGACCAGAGAGACTGAAGTGTTCTCCTACTGGTTTTTTAATGTTATGATTCCTGATGTCAGACGTGTCCATTTATTCTTTTGTGCATTTGCTCCAATCCCTCAGACAGAAACAAACACCTACAAGATCTCTATCAAGCATTCTTAAAACTACAATATCTACCTGCTGAAGTGAAGAAATAGATTGATAGAGCCAGAAGAGTACCCAGAAGTCACCTACTACAGGACAGGCCCAACAAAGAAAGTAACAGAATGCCACTAGCCGTCACCTTCAGCCCCCAACTAAAACCTCTCCAGCACATCATCAAAGATCTACAACCTATCCTGAAGGACGATCCCTCACTCTCACAGACCTTGGGAGACAGACCAGTCCTCGCTTACAGACAGCCCCCCCAACCTGAAGCAAATACTCACCAGCAACCACACACCAAACAACAAAAACACTAACCCAGGAACCTATCCTTGCAACAAAGACTGGTGTCAACTCTGTCCACATATCTATTCAAGTGACACCATCATAGGACCTAATCACATCAGCCACACCATCAGGGGCTCGTTCACCTGCACATCTACCAATGTGATATATGCCATCATGTGCCAGCAATGCCCCTCTGCCATATACATTGGCCAAACCGGACAGTCTCTACGCAAAAGAATAAATGGACACTAATCTGACATCAGGAATCATAACATTAAAAAACCAGTAGGAGAACACTTCAATCTCTCTGGTCACTCAGTAACAGACCTAAAAGTGCAAGGCAATTCTTCAACAACAAAACTTCAAAAACAGACTCCAACGAGAAACTGCTAAACTGAAATTAATTTGCAAACTGAAACTGGATACCATTAAATTAGGCTTGAATAAAAACTGGGAGTGGCTGGGTCATTACACAAACTGATATCTATTTCCCCATGCTAAGTTTCCGCCTACTGTTACTCACACCTTCTTGTAAACTGTTTGAAATGGGCCATCCTGATTATCACTACAAAAGTTTTTTTTTCTCCTGCTGATAATAGCTCACCTTAATTGATTTGTCTCTTAGGGTAGGTCTACACTTACCCGTCGCGTCGGACGCGTTGGATCGATGTTCTGGGTTCAATTTATCGCGTCTTGTCTAGACGCGATAAATCAAACCAGGAAGTGCTCCCCCGTCGACACTGGTAATCCAGCTCAACGAACGGAGTAGGCGGAGTTGACGGGGGAGCCTGCGCGCCGCGTGTGGACCCCGGGTAAGTACGTTTTCATTTGAACTAAGATAGTTCGACTTCAGCTACGTTATTCACGTAGCTGAAGTTGCGTATCTTAGTTCGAATTGGGGGGTTAGTGTAGACCAGCCCTTAGAGTTGGTATGGCAACCCCCATCTTTTCATGTTCTCTGTGTATATATACACACACATCTTCCTACTGTATGTTCCACTCTATGCATCTGATGAAGTGGGTTTTAGCCCACGAAAGCTTATGCCCAAATAATTTTTTTAGTTTCTAAGGTGCCACAAGTACTCCTCGTTCTTTTTTCTGATCTGGAGATGTCACCTCTAAATGCTGTTAAGTCTTTGGCCTCCCTTCTGAGCTTGCTAACAAGGGGGTTGCTCGATGGCTTTATGAAGCTGACAACATAAACTGCATTGATGACACAAATGAACTTGATGACCCACCTAGGAATAAAAAACAAAGGCGTTTTGCCTCCCCCCACTCCCTTTCATTATAACAACAGGCCTGGATGGATTTTTGTTTAGTTTTTAAGCCTGATATTTATTTATTTTTTAACATTAGAAATTCAGATATTTTCTAGTCTGTTCCACCTGGCAGATTTTGTGGGCTATTAGAGAATTAGGATTATGGCATGACAGCTATCAAGCAAGCGAAACCTGATTAATTGAGGAGGGAAGGGATTTTATTCCAGGTGTTTAGATCCTTTTGTTTTTTGTTAACACTCATTTAACTCAAATGCCTGAAAAACAATTGGGAGAAAAGATGTCCTTGTTAAAACCCCTCCCTCTTCCAGCAAAGCAAGGGCAGAGCAGACGTGACACTCCTGATGGTTCCAAAGCAACATGCCCTCACAGTACTGTATGGAAAGAACTCTGTGTCTGGGGCAAAGCTGATTTAACAGGAGAAAGCAGAGGATTTTCCTCTTCTCCCCAGCCACTGGCAGCCCAGGACAGAATTTCACAAAGCATGCCTCTTGCCTCGCTCAGAGACAAGCCCGAATGTTACCATTTGCGCTTATATTTCCCCTTTTCAGTCAGCTTAAACCACAGAGTCGAAAGCTGTCTGTTTGCTGTCAGCTGCAGCCATGTGATCAGCCTGTTCTTCTCAGGCTGTTTTCTCCTATCCCAAAGGGAAACCCTCGCCTGGTGCGGCCGTGACCTCCGGGAGCAACCGGGCCTGGCGAGGAGGTCTGTGCTTGGGGAGCTGGGAGAAAAACTCCCTAGTTTTTCTCTTCATTTTGCATAGAGGCCAAAGCACCCCTGGGCCTCTCACATCATCCCCACATCACTGCAGAAAAACAGCTGTAATCAAGGAGTAAAAATTGAACAAGGGGATTCTGGGGCGGCTTTTTTTTTGCTTTGAAAGTTCGGCTGAGCTTTTTTTTTTTTTTCTTGCTTTGGCAGTTCGGCGGCGGCCATTTAAAAAATTTTTTTTTTGCTTGGAGTGGCCGAAAAGCTGGAGCTGGCCATGTGGTCAGCTTTCTGAACTGGAGAGAAGAGGGCCCAGCCCTGAGTGCCTTCCCCAGGCAGAATCCCCAGTGATGTCCATAGGTGCCGGACCTCAGTAGGGAGTGCAGGATTGGGTCCTGAGAGCCGGACATGATTCCAAGTCAGATTTCGGTGTCATTTAGTCTTATCGGACACATGGATAAGCTGTGGAACAATGAGGTTGAGACTGACCCAAGGACACCTGCAGAGGCAAGGACAGGACCAAGGAGTCCTGGCCTCCGTCCAGTCCAGTCCCTTGCTCTATTAGAGCTCACACCCCTATCACAGCACCGTGCGACATAAATTGCTGGCTGTACGCAGCATTCCATTGACATCAGCATGGGACAAGGACTCGACCAGCACAGAAGCAGCTGGTGGGCTCTATAGACATCTCCTGAGTCCCTAGCGTCTCGGTGGGTGAACAGCAGAACAGATCAAGTCGTTGCCAGTCTGGCCTGCACCTTGCAGGAAAGGGATACTGACAGGGACTGCATTAGCCAAGGAGCACCAGACTGATTTGCATTAAGGCAAGGCCTCTCCTAGAACTGACCAGCTGGTCACTCAAGATCAACTGAAGAGCATTCCTGGGACAAAAACCTTGATCCCTGCACGGCCGGGCATCCTCAGGCTGGCTTATCCTCTGAAGGCTTTTGAGGGCCTGCTCAGCACATTTAAAAAAGCAGGCCCTGCGTGGTTATATGAAGCCAGCAAAGAAGCTAACAGCTGATCTGCCTGAAATAAGCAATCGGTTATACAGAGCCTGCATCCAACTGGACGAGCAGAGCCAGGCATGAGGCAGCTGACGCTGAGAGCTGGAGGGAACCTCTGTTCCTTTATATTTTAACCAACCCTGGTCTCTTCTCCCTGCCTAGCAATCACTTAGCCATCTATACAAGCTATCTGCCATTTCCTCGCCCCAGCTTGATGCATGTTTCCTCTGAAAGGACACTTATGGTGAATTTAAAAACAGGTGTCCCAGAAGGATGCTGCCCTGCAGAGCTAGCCTCTCCACCCCTGACCTTCAAAGCAAACATGGCCACGGCAACGTCTAGTGCAGCTGCCAGGACTGCCCAGGTGGAACGCCTTCATCTGCCTAACCAAGTTCAGCTCCAGTGCAGAAGCAAGCGAGGTGGAACGTCACTAGAGAACAGCCTGGCTTTGTTCCAACAGCAGCAGGCTGGTGGCCACGTCCCCTTCCCACACACACAGGAGAGCAATTACGGCCCTCCTGGCCCAGCAGCGCATGACCCGCCGTGCATTGCTAAACAGCCCCGCCCGTGAGAAAGAGATTGAGTCTCAGGCACCATCTCAGAGGGCCCAAGAGTAGACTTGGTTAGAATACTCCATTCAACGCTCTCTTTTGGCCCAAATCCTCAAAAGCAGTTAGGCTCCTCACCCGCAGGCCTTTGAGAAGCAGGGCCTCTTTTCTAAAACAAACTTTTCTTTAAAATAAAACAACTTTTCAACAACCAAAAAATGTAAATGTTTGGGTTTGGTTTCCTTCCCTTTTTAACTCCACCCCCACCCTTTTCTCCTCAGTGGCGCCATAGGGTGGGGGGAAGGGAGAGAAGGGGACAACCCCAAATATTCAGTTTTTGCTTTTCTGTCAGAAAACTCTGAACAGTCAAACTTGCCAAAGCATACTTGCCATTCTCCAGCCAGCTCACCCTGGGCTTGGCTGGTTTGTCGAGGATTTTCTGGTTGCCACTCGGTGAGAGAAAGGGTTTTGCTGATGTGATGCAAAGATCTAAAGGCTCAGGGGTGAGCTGCTCTGGGAGTTGGGTTCCAGAGCCCTCCCTAAGGTTTACGCACACGTCCGGCATGGGAGGTTATTTCCTGTTAGCACAGGTTGAGCTGTTCTCTTGGTCACTCACAAAATGAAAGGAATTCTTCCCCCAACCTCTTGGTGCTTCATTAATTGAATAACAATTGTGGCTGCATTTCTCACACAGCTAATAGTTTTGCAGGCATTTCAACTGAGAAAAAGAGAGATTTCCCCTGAACTGTCTCAAGGCAAAGTCATGCTAAAGGGCTAATGCTGTGGTGCCCCCTGCTCCAAAGGGACTAAAGTACATGATACAGCAGACTCGTTCCAACATCTACAATAACTCCTCGCTTAACATTGTAGTTATGTTCCTGGAAAATGCTACTTTAAGCAAAATGATGTTAAGCAAATCCAATTTCCCCATAAGAATTAATGTAAATAGGGGAGGTTAGGTTCCAGGGAAATTTTTTTCACCAGACAAAAGACTATATTAAGAGGGCGGGCTATTTCCCAGGGAAAGCCTTACTGCTAAATGATGAACTAGCACTCCGCTGAGCCCTCAAGAGTTAACACATTGTTGTTAATGAAGCCTCACACTCTACAAGGCAGCACGAATGGAGGGAGGAGACACAGCATGGCAGAGAGAGAGAGAGACAGACAGACACATACTGTCTGTGTGTGTGAGAAAGAGACACGCATTGCCCCTTTAAGTATGCTGACCCCACTCTAAGTACACTGCCTTTTAAAGCAGATCAGCAACTTGGGACAGCAGCTGTTGCCAGCAAGCTGCCTCTGTCTTGAGCCCTGTCCTGTCCCTCCCCCTGCCTCTGTGGAGATGGGATAAAGGAGTGGGGGCAGGAGTAAGGGGAAGGGGACACCCTGACATTAGCACCCCTCTTCCACCCCCTCTGCACAGCAAGCAGGAGGCTCGGGGAGCAGCTCACAGGCAGAGGGCAGGAGCAGCACAGGGCAGTGGGGGGAGGGACAGCTGAACTGCCGGCAATTGATAGCCTGCTGGGCAGCTGCTGCACAGGGAACTTAAGGGAGCTGATAGGGGGGCTGTCGGTCCACCCTGGTTCCAAGCCCCGACCAGCTAGCTGCAACGGGCTGCTCCTCCTGCAAGCAGTGGACAGAGCAGGCGGCTGCCAAACAACATTATGCAATGCTCCCTTGTAACTTTAAACAAGCGTGTTCTCTCATTGATCAGCAACGTAACAACGTTAACTGGGACGACGTTAAGTGAGCAGTTCCTGTATCATAAAATCCTCTGTGAGATCACAGCGTGGACTTGTACAAGTGCCCTTATTTGGTGACGTGCAGCTGGGTTAAAGATTTACAATGCCTGAGACCCCACAGAGAAATTAATGAGTGACTCAGGTATTGTGGGTTCAGACATTGGCTTGAACTCAAGGGAAAACCCCTACATTTCATCAAAGCCATCAATCCCCCACACTACCTGGAAATCAGTCTCACCTGAAACCACTAGCTTGTGAGCTTCAGCCATTCCTTTTCAAATGCTGTCTAACCTCCCCACCCCAGGCACACTGGTAGGATTTGGGGCAGCCCAGCGGCATTGCCGACTCTTGCAATTTTATCTCACACCACTTGGTGTTTTCCTTAAAGCCCCAGCTTCCGGAGTTACAGGATTAGGTGAGAATCTCAGCTTGCACTGAAGTAAATGAGTAAGTTTTTAGCCCTTCTGGTTGCGGAGAGAAGCTTGACAAGGTAACCCCAGCGTGCTGTGAGAGCTCAGACACCAGAAGGCAAAGAAACCCAACATTTAGTATTATTTTTCAATCTCCTGATTTTGGGGGCCTGACTTGTGATTTATGAACAGGTGGGGTTGGCAGGACTGGGCCTGACTAGCCGCCAGCAGCCACCCCTTTTCAAGAGCACTTTGAACAGGAGGGTCATTGCATTTGTTGGGGTTTCCAGAGAGCTCAGCTCCCAGTTAGGTGCTAACCAGAGGCTAGATTTTCAAAAGTTCCCAGTGCCCCCCAGCTTCAAGTATGGCACCGAGGGGCAGATTTTCCAAACAGCTCAACACCCCGCAGGCTGGACTCATTTGCGATCTGGCCCCAGTTGTGGATCAAGAACCATTTAAATTCTGGCCTGGGCTGTTACATTCTGGCCTGCCTGCTTTTTTGCTCCATTTATATTGGGCAATCCTGCCATCTAGTGGCCAGACCGGTAAACTACGTATCACCGGGAGAATACACTGCCCTGGCGCTTTAACCCTTTATCTGTGCTGCTGGGTGAAGCCCCTTCCACTGAGTAGCCTTTCCTCCCTGGTGCTGGGAGGCTCCAGGACTGGGGGATGGCTGGAGCATTAACAACAGCCACTATAGCCCAGCTGGCCAAATTGCCTCCATTATAATCCCCTGCCTCTTTCACTCCTGACTTTTCAGTATCCTCCACCATGTGTATTAATGAAGCCCCAGCTCTGCCAGACTCCCTGCATGGCCGGGGCAGGACACCCCAGCTCAGCTTCCCACAGGGGCAGAACTTTCAGCAGGCGCCAGCACAGAGTGTGAGTGGCCGGCCAAGCAAAGGGTGTGTGGGCCAGCAAGCACAGAGCTCAGTGAGCCACCGCAATGGGAAGCCCTAGCTGCAGTGAGGGAGACAGTTGCCATCTTGGTCCCCCTCCTGGAATCGGTGGCAGCTACACCAACACTCGAGCAATGGACAGTGACCCCCATTGCAGCGTTTCCCTCCATGCTGAGCAAAAAGTAGAGCTGGAGATGTCGCCACTTCCTTCATCAGATCCTCCAGCCACCCTCCTGGCCTGACGCTAGCACAGCCGCCTGCTTACACCCCTCAGTTTTCCCAAGGAGCTGGGCCTGTCCTGAGCTGGCCTCTGCAGCTCGGCGCACACAGGTAAATGCACCCTGAGCAACTCCTGCATGCTGTGCTGAGTGCCATTTAGCTGGGTGCCACGAGATGGCGCCAGGACAGAAATTCTGACAAGGTCTGCTTTGCTCTGAATGGGTTACCCTTGAAGAAATCTTGCTTAGTTACTGGGGTGCAGTTCATTGTTACATAAATCAGCCCCCTGTACCCAAGATCATGAGCTATTTCTAAAATCATGATTCTTAAGCCAAATACATTGGGGGCTCTGTTTATTTGCCTTCAGAATCAAGTTTTCAAGCTTTTCTCTGCAACCACGGGGGCTAGAAATGTACTTTAAAAAGGAAAATTGCGATGCTCAGACAATCAATTATTTTAAGGAAAACACCACCCTCAAGAGCTAGCAGGAGCTGAAAAACTTATTCTATCATTGAGTCTCTGGGCAGAATCATTTCTTGAGTCAGGGTTGCTGTTAGCCAACTGCAGTGATAACATGCAAATGTGTATTTAGGCATTACACTGAGTACAACCTGTGCAAATGTCTAGCACTGTTCTTTTTTTTAAACAAGTCTTTTTAAGTTTAATTATTCAAGGGCTCTGGTTTTATTTTTAGACTAATAGGTCTGGGCTAGTAACTTCAGATCCAGATTATTGAAACCTCTTCAGAGTGCAGAGGGATTTGAAGCCTGAGGTTTGGCTAATGATAAAGACTGAAGTTTGGACCCAGAACTGAATTTTCCTGAAGCTCTGGTCTGATCCAAAAAACAGCCAGTCTTGGCTCTTTTCATAAAGCTTAAAGTCCAGACAGGCCAGACAATTTCACCCATTTACCCCTGGGTTGAGCCCAATCATTTGTGTTTAACAAAAGCATCTTTCAGGACAATATCCAGGCTTGATTGGAAGACACCAAACAATAGAGAATCCACCGCTTCCATTGTCATCACTGTCTTCCAATAGTCTCCCTTACTGTTAAAAATGTGTCTATTCGTTTTTGATATATCCTTCTACTTACTGTGGGACTTAGTGTTGTAAACAAACAGTTTCCACCCAGCAACCAATACAAATGAGACATCACTGCAACATGGCTGTTCCATAAGCTGCATGACTGAGAGCCCAGCGCTCATCACCAGTTGGATGGAAACCTCTGATGAGCCTTAGAAAAAATCTCCCTGCCGGAGGGAGGAAGGGTAGTCCCACGTAGGAGAGAGAGGTGAGTACAATTCAGGTTTACGTGAGCTCTTCCTTGCAATGGATCTGTGATAAGCAAGCATGGGAGCACCTCCAGGGGAGCTAAGGAGCAAGACTGCCCCAGCCCGCCAAAATTCCTTTTAATTAACCTTAAGGAATGGAGTTGTTTGTTGTCTAGAAAATATGTTTCACAATGTAGTTATTAAATGAGTGTGAAACACTCCAGAGAAGTAGATCATGTCATGGAATGGGCCACTTAAATACCCTGAGAGAACCTGCTTCAATACAGAAATAAACCCCCCTCTGACCACACATCCCTACTTCTCACCTACCACCCCTCTCTGGAACCCATACCAGGTATCAAACAACTACAACCCGTACTTGATGGGGACCCCATCCTGAAAGAAATCTTTTCTGAACCCCCTCTTCTGGCCACCAAACAGCCCCCCAACCTCACCAAGCTCGTCATCAGAAGCAAGCTCCCCTCAGACCAGGACACACCAACTCACAGCAGCACCAGAACCTGCCAGAACAACAGATGCAAATACTGAAGCCGTATCTCCCTTGCTGCAATGATCAACCCCCGCCCCCCACCCATGACACACCTTTCAAGATCCATGGGTCCTACACATGCCTATCACAACATGTGGATACCTCATCCAGTGCACTAAATGTCCCAACAACAACTATGTGGGTGAAACCAAACAATCACAATGCTTTTGAATGAACTCACAAGGAAAATGATAAAAGACAAAAACACCCTATCACCTGTGGGTGAACACGTCTCACAAAGCTATCACTCTAGATCTGACCTCTCAGTCCTCATCCTCAAAGGAAACCTGTCAAAAGAAGAGCCTGGGAGCTTCAATTCATAACTCTGCTAGACTCTAAAAATCATGGACTGAACAGAGACACTGGATTTATGGCTTATTACAACAATCTGTAATCCACTAACCCCCTTTTTGTCCTATAACTACAGGGGTGTTAACAGGCCACTTCACCTTGAATGGTCCCTTATAATATGTGCCAACTACTTATGCTAAATTATCTGTTTGGTTTTATATTTAGCTGTGACACTCTGGGTACCTTTCCCAGACCTGAAGAAGAGCTCTGTGTAGCTCGAAAGCGTGTCTCTCTCACCAACAGAAGTTGGTCCAATAAAAGATATCACCTCACCCACCTTGTCTCTCTGATATCCTGGGACTGACATGGCTACAACAACACTGCATATTGCTCTCTCTCCAAGACTGAGGGTTGTGGGATGTTGGTACATTTATCAGCAAACTGGTGCCTACTCCTGAAAATCCAGAAGCCAGATGTTTCCAGATCACTGTTCAGAATGACTTGGCTTGCTGCAAAGACATGCTATGTGTGTTGTTGGGCATTGGTTCTGCCACAGGGACACTCTGAAAATGAGAGGACTTGATCATTGTGGAATAAATTTACCTCCGTGTCCATTCTATGAACACTTCACAGCTGCCTCCTTAATGCAATGGCTCTTCCAGACAGAGGGTCAATTCAAGGACACCCTTACCAGTGCTCCAGACTGGTTAGTGTGTATAGGTGCATTCCAGTAGGGGCTGCTAACACAATCAGTAGCCAGCCAGTCACTGCACAGCACCAGGGGCACTTTCTAAAATGCCTCCAGTTACTGTTTGTAGTGTAAGAAGCAGGGAAAATGGTTGCCAGGTGGCTTGTACACAACTTGCTCATGGCCCCTGTCAAGGTTCCCTCCCCACTCTAAACTCTAGGGTAAAGACGTGGGGACCCGCATTAAGAGCCCCTACGCTTATTTTTACCAGCTTAGGTTAAAACCCCCAAGGTACAAAATTCCCTGCACCCTGAGAAATCCTTCTTTCGCTGCCACCATCCAGTATTTAACAGGAATCCAGGAAAGGAATTACTTGAACTTCCCTCCCCCACAAAATACCCCCTCAAGCCGTACACCCCCTTTCCTGGGAAGCTTGAGAACAATCTCCCAACCAATTGGTTACACAGTGATCTAAAAACCCACCCCCTGGGTTTTAACACCATAGAAAACAGTCAGCTTCTTAAAAGAAGGATTTTATTAAAAATAAAGAAGGTAAAATCATCTCGGTAAAATCAGGATGGTAACTATTTTACAGGGCACTTAATTTCCAAACTCAGAGAGATTTCCCCCTCTGGACAAAACCTTAAAGTTACAGAAAACCATGAATAACCCCCGCCCCTTCTAACACAGGGAATACACCAAGCAAAATTAAACAGAAATCTATTTGCTATGCTATCTAAACTTACTTCAGAAAAGGGAGGTTTGATTTTCTGTAGGTTCCTTCTGTCTTCCAAGATCACTCTGAGTCAGACAAAGCCACACACACACAGCTTTCCCCCCTCCCAGATTTGAAAGTATCTTGTCCCCTTATTGGTCAGATGCCAGCCAGGTCAGGTGTCAGTCTGGCTACCTGCATTTCTTAACCCTTTACTGGTAAGAGGATTTTATAGCACTGCATCAGACCCTCTCCCCCTTCCCTTCATTTATGACAGCCCCATCCTGCCCTCAATATATGTATACAATGTTCAATCTGCACACATCTTTCACTGTGCCATAGCACATGCTAACCTAAATCCCTGGGAGCACTCAGCTCCCAGCTCCACACTATGGCAGCCTGCATCCAAAGCTGGCAAAAGTGGCCTCTGATTCGTGTGTGTGTGTGTGTGTGTGTGTGTGTGTGTGGTGGGGGGGGGGGAGGATACTGGAGATGCCCACCTCCAGCTAGTTAGGGTGTGTTTTGCAGAAACGCACCTGGAACTAGGAGGCAAGGTCCCATGGAAAGAGCAACTAAGAAGAAAAGGAGTCAAGGGGGGCTGGCAGTTCCTAAAATATGTAATGCTAGAGGCTCAACATCAAGCTATTCCAATGCAGAGGAAAGATAAGAAGAGGTCAAGTTTCTGCACAACAAGCTTTTCAGCGATCTAAAAACCAAAAAGGGATACATACAGGAAATGTAAGGAGGGGCATGTAACCAGGGAAGTATACACGGGAATAGCACAAATGTGTAGGGACAAACATCAGGAAAGCCAAGGCAAAGAATGGCAAGGAATGTTGGAGACACAAGAAGGGGTTCTTCAAATATATCAGACAAAAAAGAAAGATCAAGGCCGGTGTAGGTGCGCCGCTCACTGGAGAAGATGAGGTGGTAACGGAAGATGCTAAGAAGGCAGAGCTGCTCAATGCCTACTTTGCTTCAGTTTTCTCACACAAAATAACACATGACTGGATGATTAGCAAAGTTACCATAGACAATAAAGGGGAAGGGATGCAGATCAGGATAAGTAAGGAACATATCAGAGATCTTCTGACCAAGTTGAATGAATTCAACTCAGTGGGGCCTGATGCTATTCATCCCAGGGTGCTGAAGGAATTAACTGAAGAAATCTCGGAGCCACTGGCAATAATATTTGCAAACTCATGGATGACAGGAGAGGTCCCAGAAGACTGGAGAAGGGCTAACATAGTGCCCATCTTTTAAAAGGGGGAAAGGAGTGTAACGATGCTGGTTCTGGCGGGAGCTAACTGAGAGTGCCAGTTCGGGACAAATTGCTTCAAGCAGGGCACTTACAGCCCAAGGCTGGGGTTTTTCCACCTCTAAGGCAAACCAAACCAGCCAGACAGAGGAGACTTTGGTTTTACCCCACTGGCTAACCACAAGTCACACAAGCAATGCCCTTAGACACTCCAGTTTCCCAGTCTCACCACCAGTGCCACTCGTTATGGGGACAACTGGTCATGAAAACCAATGCCCCAATAAAAGAAAAAGGTCCTCCTGATCCCAATGGACCAAGCCCCCAGATCCAGGTCAATATACAAATCAGATCTTACCCACAAATCACGCTGTTGCCAATCCTTTAGAATCTAAAATCTAAAGGTTTATTCATAAAAGGAAAAAGGTATAGGTGAGAGCTAGAATTGGTTAAAAGGAATCAATTACATACAGTAATGGCAAAGTTCATGGTCCAGGCTTGCAGTAAAGATGAAATACTGCAGGTTCAAATCAAATCTCTGGATTACATCCCCAGCTGGGATGGGTCCTTCAGTCCTTTGTTAAAGTTTCCATGTGTAGCAAGGTTCCTCCAGAGGTAAGAAGCAGGAAATGAAGACAAAATGGAGATGAGGCAGCTGCCTTTTATAGTTTCTTCCAGGTGTAAAACACCTCTTTGTCCTTACTGTGGAAAATCACAGCAAAATGGAGTCTGGAGTCACATGGGCAAGTCCCCGCATAATTTGCTGAGTCACAGGCGTGTCTGCCTTCTCTCAATGGGTCCATTGTATCGCTGATGGCTCTTAATGGGCCATCCAGCAGGCCTGGCAGAGCTGATAGCTTGTCCGGGGTCCCAAAAGCCCAGCCCCAATTTGAAATACAGACAGTATAAAGCCAATATTCATAACTTCAACTACAAAACTGATACATACATATAAATGACATAATCATAACCAGCCAAGCATAACCTGGACTTAGACACCTCATTTGACCCCCTTTATATAAGATTTGGTGCCACTACAGGACCTTGTTTGTAACAATGATCTATATGGTCCCAGTTATTGTCAGTAATGTCACAAGGAGGGGCTAGGGAGCTATAGACCAATCAGTCTGATTTTGATACCTGAGAAGCTCCTAGAGAAGTGTATAAAACATTCAGTTTGCAAATGCCTGGAGGATGAAGGGGTAAGCACTAGCAGCCAGCATGGATTTACCAAGAACAAATCATGCCAAACCAACTTGGTCTCCTTCTTTGACAGGGTAACTGGTTTGGTGGATAGGGGGAATGTGGTAGATATAATATACCTGGACTTCAGCAAGGCTTTTGAGATGGTCCCATATGACATAAGTAAGCTGGAGAAATGCAGGCTCGGCAGAAGTACCATTAAGTGGATACATAAATGGTTAAACAACCGCAAACAAAAAGTAACTATTAATGGAATGATGTTAGATTGGAGAGAGGTCTCAAAGTGGGTTCCACAGGGATATGTTCTGGGTCCGGTGTTGTTTGACCTGGATGTAGGAATAGAAAGCATACTGATCAAGTTTGCAGATGATACAAAGCTAGGCAGGGCTGCCAATACTTTGGAGGATAGAGCTAAAATTCACAGGGCTCTTGATAAACTGGAAAATTGGACTATAGACATCTAAATTAAATTCAACAACGACAAGTGTAAAATGCTACACTTAGGTATGAAAAACCAAATGCACAAACAGAATGGTGGCTAACTGGCTTGGAAGCAGCACTGCTGAGAAGGATCTGGGAGTTGTGGTGGATCACAACCTCAACACGAGTCAGCAATGTGATGCAGTTGCAAAAAATAATAATGAAATTTTGAGTTACATTAACAGAGGCATAGCATGCAAGTTACAGGAGGTCTCAGCACTGCTTAGGCCTCAGCTGGAGTACTGTGTCCAATTTTGGTCACCGAAGCATAGAAAGGAGGTAGAGAAACTAGAAAGGACCCAGAGGCAAGTGACAAAGATGATCAAAGGGATGGAATGCAAGCCATACGAGCAAAGGTTGAAGGAACTGGGTATGTTTAGTTTGGAAAAGAGGAGATTAAGGGGAGATATGATAGTGGGCTTCAAACACTTGAAAGGCTTCCTGTAACAGGTTTGTCTGCCCCCTCTTCCAGCAGGCCACTGCAGGGTGGCCCAATAAAGCGCAGGGAGGCTTCCTGTTGTGCTGCACCCGTGGTTTTATTTACACACCTTGTCCCACCACCAACATTGAGCTCTCTATGTATACAGACACAAGGCTTTACAGGGTTTGTTCCCTCTTTGTCAGGCAGGCAGCCAGCCCTCAGTCAGGAACCTCAGTCAGCAGCAGCCCTGATCTTCCCCTGGCTGCTCCCTTTATGCTGGCTTGCCAGGCCCGCAGGTGGAGCCAATCTCTAGGCCAGGCATCAGGCCTGTCCCACCAGCCCCAATCTATTCCCCTTGATTGGAGCTGGCTGAGCAGGGGCTAATTAGGTGCTTTGCAGCAGCACCCTGCTACACTTCCATAAAAAATGATGGAGAAAAGTTATTCTCTTTTGCCACAGAGGGCAGGACAAGAGGCAATGGGTTCAAACTACAGCATAGCAGATATCGATTAAATCTCAGGAAAAGATTCCTAACTGTAAGAACTGTAGGACAATGGAACAGACTGCCTAGGGAGGTTGTGGAAGCTCCTTCACTGAAGGTTTTCAAAAGGAGGCTGGGTAGCCATCGGTCTTGGATGGTTCAGACCCAACAAATCCTGCATCTTGGTGGGGAGTTAGAATAGATGACCCTTGCGGTCCCTTCTAGCCCTACAGTTCAATGATTCTAACGTACCATTCGTGGCTTACATGTCCCCTGACAATGGGAGTCTGCTATAGGGAGGCATGCCTGGTATTCTGGGGTGAGGGTCTGGGATGCATGACTTGAGCTTCCTCTGCCACAGCCACGTATGTAATCCACTGTTCTGTGCCTCACCCGCAACTCCAGCCGCAGCCAATGGGAGCTGCAGGGACATAGTGTCTGGTACTCTCCAACCGGACACCCAATTCAGAAGCCACTTTTGCCTCCCAGGCCATCACAACTCCCACTGCCCATGTGCAGCTCATGCGGACACCAATGGGGAGCTCGGGTATGGTCCTTTAAATACATCACGTGGGATTTTGTCAGTGTCTTATGTTGTTTCCCAAGCTGTACATTCCACCTGCAGTAACATGGGATCCAGGAGCTGCCCTCCCCAGGAGTTAGTGGCAGAGATTTTTTTATGATACAATAATTCCTGTTTTTAGAGTGTGACTCAGGATTCACTGGGCTCTCGCCACGGGCAGCTGTAAACACAGGTGACCCCTGTAAGAGGTTGCATTTATTACCACAACCCTGTAACCCAGGCAGAGCTGTGTAACCCAGGCAGATCTTCACCACAGACTAAGGGTTGTGCAGGGTGAGGGGGAATCCTTAGTCCGATCCCTAGAACTGGGCACCTTTCAAAGAGCTGCCGCACTGAAGCTGTTGGTCACCGGAATTCCAAGACCGTTTGTCCGGCAGCTGATCAGAGTTTTTCCAGACAAAGAGTATGTTCATAAAAAAGGCCTCTCCCCCAAAATGAAATTTTTCTCCAAAAAATTGACAATATCCCCCCAAAATGGTGAAAATACCTCATGACATAGTGAATAATGGTTTGGCTCAAACATTCAATGACACGTTTACCAACTTTTGTGCTTACTGAAAGCCTACCCTGCTCTTATCTAGCGCTTTCAGCAGTAGCTCTCAAAGCATTTTACAAAGGAGGTCAGTATCTTTATCCCCATACACAGATGGGGAAACTGAGGCACAGGGAGGGTCAATGACTTGCAGCAGGCCAGTGGCCAGGCCAGGAACAGAACCGGGGTCTCCTGAGTCCCATTCCAGTGCTGTAGGGATTTTGTTAAAGGAAAAATCTCAGGGTACATCTATACTTACGCGTCCGGTCGGAGGCGCGGGATCGATGTTCTGGGTTCGATTTATCGCGTCTTGTCTAGACGCGATAAATCGAACCAGGAAGTGCTCCCCCGTCGACACTGGTAATCCAGCTCGACGAACGGAGCAGGCGGAGTCGACGGGGGAGCCTGCGCGCCGCGTGTGGACCCGGGTAAGTGCTTTTTCATTCGAACGAAGATAGTTCGACTTCAGCTACGTTATTCACGTAGCTGAAGTTGCGTATCTTAGTTCGAATTCTGGGGTTAGTGTAGACCAGCCCTCAGTAATTTCACTGCTAACAATGTTAATGAACCTTTTTTAAAAGAACAAAAAATGGGACAGTTTGAAATGAAACCAGCTTTGCAATTGTTGGCTCAATTCATTCGCCAGCCAGCTCTCATTTCCACCTCCAGTTTCACTCTGAATCAGATCTGCCCAAATGACTGTATGTTTCCTTGAGACAGCAGGATGGTAGCTGCTCCAGAGATCGCCAGCCCCGGCCCACGCTCTCTGAATTGTGCAGATGCTTTGGCTATTGCTGCTAGAAGAAAACAAATTCCATTCCAGGGATGCTGCTTTTCAGTTTTAAACCACACACTTCTGAGGACTCCATTTCATCCAGGCTCCCAGCTGATGCATCCAGGATAACTGACTGTCCAGATTAATGCTAGAACTGCTGCTTTCTGTGGTGGTTGATTCCTGAGACACTGCAGAGGCTGACAAAGGAATACATTGCTGTCATTATTCTCATCAAGTTGGCAGGGCAGTGGATGAATATGAATTAAAGTCACTGATCTAAGTTTTCATGCCTCAGACTCTCCATCAACGTGATTTCTGCTAGATGAGCTGCTCCCCCAGCCTGAGCTGGACTGAACTGTCTCACCTGATTGCTGCTCTTTGGAGATTACTCATGTCCTCCTTGAAATCGGAGCTGCCCACTCAGGTTAACACAATGATGCCTGTCTAGATGAGGAGTAATAGCAACTGCAGGAGGTCTGTCACACTCAGAGACTACCAAGCTTTGCAAAAATGCAAGACACTGTCCCCAATTCTCATGGGCAATCACCAAATTCTCCCTCATCCTCCCAGAATCTGGACTGATGAAATCCTACGGTATCTTCCACTCGTGTAGCCCAGACCCTCCTCAACCTAGGTACAGTCACTGCTTTGAATGGCTCCTCTACAAACCAGTGCTGTTTATCCAAGGACGGGCTTCTACAAAGCGCTTTGTAGCTTGCAGTTTATCACAAGGCATTGGTTACACTACAGATTGGTCACAGGGTTACCCCCGGACTAGAACTTATTTGTACAGTGTACGTTTTGCAAAGAGAGCCTTGTGCTGAGGAACACTTTGGAGACTAATGACCTCTTAGTTATCTCCAAAACAGGTCTAGAGCAACTGTTCAGCCGTCTTCATCCTGCAACAGCAGCTAGCGTGACCCAGGGGACAATGGTGGGAGTGGGGGGGAAACACTCACCACGGTCCATCTGTTCCTTGGTCCCTCTGCTGAGGCGACCAACAAGAGGACTGGTTAGAGTCAGTTGTGAAGTGGCTTGAACCCAGCCAGCCCATTTCATGCAGACTGTCACACTGCACTCTCACAAAGGCGATGAGTCCTCCAGGAAATCTGGAGGGAGGGATAGCTCAGTGGTTTGAGCATTAGCCTGCTAAACCCAGGGTTGTGAGTTCAATCCTTGAGGGGGCCATTTAGGGATCTGGGGCAAAAATTTGGGATTGGCCCTGCTTTGAGCAGGGGGTTGGACTAGATGACCTCCTAAGGTCCCTTCCAACCCTGATATTCTATGATTCTATGAAATGAGCCAATGATTACTTCATCCTGAATCATGCCACACGTGACCAAGAGGCCTTCACACAGAAGCAGCTTTTGGTTGTTAGTTACCTGATCTGAATGTGACTCTTTGATCTGGAGATTCAAATCCCAGAAACCCATTACCAGTCCCTCGAGCCTTTCATACCACAATGTCGGTCCAGTCTTCTCCAGCAAGGAAAGCCCCACAGCTCCCACAGGCATGGTTATGCTAGCCCTGTAGCTGCCGTTGTGACAGATGGTGTTGTTGCCACTGCTCTGCTGGCTGCCTCCAAGGGTCTTGCTGCTTCTTTGGACCTTGAACCCCAGCCCAGGAAGGACTAACCCCCTCACCCATAGTCTGTTCAGGTCCTTCAAGCTCTTTCAGTCCTATAGGAATGATCCGATCTCTTCCCAGCTGGGTCTGATAGTCAAACGGGGCCTGGCCCCCTGGCTCCTAGAGGGACGGACTAATCAGTTACAATCAAGAACAGAAGGTTCTGCTACAAAAATCAGATGAGCATTTCAACTCCCCCAGAGTGAGCAGATCCTGGGCTTTGGCCCAGCTCCATCTCTGTTGCTGAGTAAGACTATATAAATCACCTATTTACAACATGTCCTTGGCCAGCACGTGGGAGCAGAAGCTGAGGAGGAGGAAGACATCCTTTGCGGTTATTGGCTGGCGGCAGCATTCTGCGTGTGCAGCCTGGGGGAGGTTAGCTCCACTCAGCCCTCGAAACAGGGAATGAGCAGCAGCGCTGGCCCACACGCTCTCCCTTCCACAGCACCCAAGACGTTCTGTAGCCTAGAGTCACCAGAACTGGTGCCAGCTGCTGACTCATGTTTGGTGAGTGTTACAGCTGCAGGATCCTGTAACAATCAACATCCTCTGCATTGCTACAGCATCCCCTGTTCCAGGCTCGCAAAGCGCTTTACACAGGTGGACAGGGTCCTGGGGAAAGGGCTGGCTAGTGAGCATGCCAAGTCAGTGGCCTCAGGACTAGAGCACTTGTCTCCCAACTTTACTCCTGTGCTCTAACCACTAGTCCACACAACCTTCTTTAGTTACATTTGTTCTGCCAAGAGCTACGACTACCTGCTATGAATGGTACACTACAGAAGTGTCAAAGGCCTTGACTTCCTCTGCCATAAATCAGTGGTTAATAGACATGTAGGTTCAAATCCTCAAAGGTATATAGGCACCTAACAGCCATTGAAATCAATACCTTTGAAGATCTAGGCCTTTATTTTAACATTTGCAGGGGAGGCAGCGGGGAGAGCATCCTCTCTAGCTGTTGTGTAGTTCATGGAAGTTTATACACAGCTTTCCATCAGGAGTGGCAGAAGGTCCCTAAAAGTGTATGGGGGGGGGGGTGCCTGAACCTTGGCCTCACCACCCCAGCCCCACCCTTGCCCCTGAGGTCCCGCCCCCACACCACCCCTTCCCCCCAAGGCCCCACCCCCATGCCGCCCCTTCCCCCCAAGTCCTCTCCCCTCCCCCTCCACCACTTGCCTTTAAAGCCGGTAAAAAGTGAGGGAGCTGGGGCCCCATGGCTCCCCTTGTTCCGACTCCCCTGCTTTCCATCTCTTAGCCATTTAGATGAATGTGGCAGTGTCCTACAGTAACAGCAACTGTGCAGGATTTGAACGATCACTGTCGCACTCTCTCCTAGTGGGAGCCACGATTGCGGTGTATTGAGGACTGGGTTGGAATTGCAAGCTAGCACTCTGAGAGTAGAGGGGGAGGGGTCCAGGTCCTGCTTGCAAGCTAGAGCAGCGGTTCTCAATCTTTTGGGGCCCAGGACCCATTTGTAAATCTGTATGGCCTGTCGCGACCCAGTGAGTAGCTTTAGTGCAAAACAATCTGGCTTACTAAATAGGTCTTACCCACAACATATAATATACACATTAACGTAATTATAAGGCGGTCACGGCTGTCCCTCCGTCCGTCTGGGAGGGAGGCCATACCCCCTCGCTACAAGTCCTCTGGAAGAGCACAATTGAGGGAGGAATTAGCAAGCGAGGCAGCATGCAGTTAGGTGGCCCTAGACAGTATTCAGGACAGAGCAAATGAGGAACCTATTAGCCCAGGCTCTCGAACAGGCCAGGCAGCAAAGTCCCGAAGCTCTGGCCTGTACTTGGGACAACGCAGTAGCCAGTCTATTCGCCCAGGCCCTCAAACAGGACTGGGCAGCAAAGTCAGGATGCTCGGGCTTGTACTCAGGACCAAGCAATAACACGTCTCTAAGCCCAGGCCCTCGAACAGGGTGGGGCAAAAACAGTCGGGGGTCCTGGCTCTGACAGACTGCCAACAAATGCAGGCTTCTATTTCACTAGGCCGGTGGTGAAGCACTGGAATGGGTTATTCTAGGGAGGTGGTGGAATCTCCTTCCTTAGAGGTTTATAAGGCCCAGCTTGACAAAGCCCTGGCTGGGATGATTTAGTTGTTGGTCCTGTTTTGAGCAGGGGGTTGGACTAGATGACCTCCTGAGGTCTCTTCCAACCCTAATCTTCTATGATTGTATGATTCTTGGCCTGTGGTGAGGAGGCTACCACCCCAGGGGTGAGATGTCAGGGGCAGGGTGCAGGCCCATCGACTTGACTGTGTCTCATTCCAGGACTCTAACAGTGGCTGGGTCAGCAGGGAAATCCGGCCACAACATGCTGGCCAGATGTCAGTCAGCAACACAGCCGAATGATATTCAGCTCCCCTGGGCTACTTCCTACACTCCCAGTCTGCCGTCATCCGCCTTGCTGGGGTAAACAGCTAATGGCAGCCCCAGCAACTCCTTGAGGTCTCCGGTGACCGGCAGCTCTGGCAGTTTCTCCAGATCTCGAGCTCTGCAACAGTTGCTGCTGGGTCGAAGTTCCAGTAGTGGGTGAGAGACATCCTTCTCCTCCAGCAGCTCCTCTGTAGCTGAGCTGGAGGGCTGGCCTTTTATACTTCTTGTGCCTGTCCTGCCCCTCTGCTTCCGGCAGGGCGGGCGTAGGTGTCCCAGCTCTGTCCACCGGGCAGGGGGGGTGGGGGAGAGCCTTGTCGGTCCCTCACTATACTAAATAAGCACACTGTGTGTACCGTAGTGACAGCTCCTGTCCTGTGGGACTGGCCGAGCGGGGCTCCTCTGTCCGGGCATTGCCACCACCAGGGTCACGGCGCTGCTCAGGTTTGGCCCGTGACAGGGGAACCGGCCTGACCAAGTTTGTGTGAGTGGCACTGCAACCTGACGCATGGGGTTGCAGTGCCACTTACACAAAATTGGCCCCACTAGGCCCCCCATCATCCAGGCAGAGGGGCAGCTGGGCCAGACGTGAGCAACGCTGTGACCCCATGCACAAGGTCACAGCACCTGGAGCAGGGAGACAAGCCCAGCCAGTGCTGTGGGAATAGAACTGCCATTGTGAGGTGAATTGCAGGGTGGGATCTGCAACCCCATGCCTTCCACAGTTGACCCAATTTTGGGTTTTGAAGCACTGGTTGAGAAACCTGAGGTGAGAGGGCTCTGTAGGGAAGCCTGCGATCACAGTCAGTCAACAGCCAACATCCAGTGGAGTGAACTTTGTCTCGCTGTTTCAGGGAGCAGCCTGCTTTGTCTCTCTCTGTTTTCTGGTGTTATCATTCTGAAGTCTCTGAAATAAAGCAGTGCTGCTTTGCAACCCTCCAGCAAGAGTATTTATGTGTTTATCTAATTTCTCCGTGTGTATGCTGTGGTTCCCAACAGCTGGTGCAGGTGCTGGTACTGGCAGTTGAAGATGTTATAATGGCGTCTTTACGTTCCCCTTGCTGAAGTGGGTGCCGCTTAAAAAAGTCTTTGCATCTGGGCCATAGCAAAGAGCTCCTGGGTTGGACCCCAGCTCACTGTTACTATTTTTCTTCCCTTAAATTGTGCACACATTAGCCTACAGCTGGTCTCCTCTAGACTCTAGTGTGCACTCAGCGGTATGATCACTTTGGACATGGAGGCCCAGCCAAATAAAAAGTGCTGCCAAGAGAGCAGGCTAAACACAAAGCATCCCATTCCCTAGAAGGACCTTTCTTAGCAACTGATTCCTTCTAACTCTCCTCATTGCAGGACTTCCTTTTTATATGACCTGTTTTCCCAGCATGCCTTTCTGGAGTTAGCCCTTTAAACTGGGCACAGCAAAGCAGCTGTAACCCTAAAGTGGCCATGTTGTAGCTAGTAGTTGTTGGCTGACTGCATCCCTCTTTCTCTTCCAGCTGGCAAGGGCCTGTTCCAGCCCTCACCTGTGTTTCTCTTTCTAGTTGCAGAGGAGAAGGTCGTGTTCTCACATTAAGTGGCCTGGGGGTGATACGAACCCTGAGTTTCCCCTGAGGTTAGAGGTTCACTTAACATGATTCCTTGTTGTGTTTTATTTCCTGTGCCTCTGTACCTCCTGCTTTTGGGCAGAAGCCGATGGGCTTAAAAGCCACCAGAAAGGCAGTTCTCGCACTGTCCAGCCTGACTGGAAGAAATGCCGAGAAAGGAACAGACTTTCAAGAGATTTGCTCTGCTTTGGACCTAGTTGCTGGGTGAGTCAGAAGTAAGGGCAGCAATGCCAAGCTTGCCTGAACTGTGATCCTTCTGAAGACTTCCCACCCCTCATAGTCCACCTAGGGTCAGAGCGCTTGCTAAGAGGATTGGTCAATGAAAACACAAGTTTTGGTACTTTATACAGAGCCCAGTGCTGACCCATACTTGTACAGGCAAAATTCTCAGGGAGACCAAACAGGGGGTAGCACCGAATTGCACATTTGGCCTATCCACAGTAAGCCCAAAACTTCCAATCCCATTGGGTTAAATTCTGTCCTCAGTTACACCTGTGTAAATCCAGGATAGCTCCCTTGCACTCAATACTGCAGACTTACACCGGACCTCCAGCGTCTAGCCCTAAGTGCTTGCAAGTGGCCTGATCCAGCACAGTTCCAAAGAGATGCAGAGCACTGCCAGCTCTCACTGCAGCCAGAGAGCTGAAGGGATGCTCAGCACCACTCAAGAGACAAAGGGTCTCCTGTAGAATTGGGCCCAGGCTGAGTAAATCTGTGCACCCGGGGCCAGATTCGCAAAGGTACTTGGGCATTGCTCTTCTGCACTCAACATTGCAACACCTCCGTCCTAGGGGAATTCTGAGTGCCAAATTAGGTGCCCAGCCTCCCCACACAATGCCTGGGAAGAGTTAGTGCTGAAGAAAGGAATTCTCAAGAACTAGCAAGCTGAATGGGGAGCTGTGCCTAAATCCCATTGACCTGGGCCTGGGGCACCTGGCGCTTCTCTCTGTTGGGGATTCTCAGCCATGAACTCTTTCCTGGAGTTAGGCACCTCGGCCAGCTGAGCCCTTGCCCGTGATAAACCCGGGAACAAGACCCTGCAGTAGACAGCAGCCCAGTGAGTAGGGCTCTCCCCAGGATATAGGAGACCCAGGCTCACATCCCGGCTCTGTCTGATTTGGAGCAGGGACTGGAATCCTGGTCTGCCATTCCCAGGGGAGTGTCCTAAGCGCAGGACTATGGGGTAGCCTGGGTTGGGTCTCGCTAGCTCCCTTGTTGGAGTTGTTCCACTTCGTAGAAATAATTAAATCTCCAGCCCAGCAGGTAGGTTGCCCACCTGGCACGTGGGAGACCTGGGTTCAAGTCTTTGCTCCAGAGCAGGGATTCAAGCCTGAGTCTCTCACATCCCAGATGAGTGCCCAGTAGGGTGACCAGACAGCAAATGTGAAAAATCGGGACAGAGGGTGGGGGGTAATAGGAGCCTATATAAGAAAAAGACCCCAAAATCGGGACTATCCCTATAAAATCGGGACATCTGGTCACCCTAGTGCCCAGGCCATGCCCCTGACTGTCTTTTTGGACTGGTTCTTTGTTGCCCTGTCACCTCTCCATGGCCCACAGCTGGCCCTCCTTCTGCGGTGTCTGACAGGTATCAGGTCCGAGGTGTGTTCAGAGCACAACCTGGGCTCTGCTGAGGCTCCTCCATGTCGCTTGAAAATCTCGCCTTGGGGCAGCCGGGTTTTGGCTTGTGCAAGGGCTCTGATAAGCTCATTAGCTGTGAGGAGATGCCAAGATGGCACGCGCAGCATTCGGGATCCAAGATATTAGTGTCGCCCAGAGAAAGAGGATGCTTCACGCAGTGCTTTTAGCACATACATTTACTCTTCGTAAGTGCTACTTAGCAGTGCAGAGCACTGCAGGGCGGGCGTGCACCTTGCCAGAAAAATAGCCACATCCCTTTCCCTGTGGCTGAGGGACCGTCTACACTGGGGGCCTGCAGGGACAGGGAAAGGGGGAGGCAGGACTATGCTAATAGCAGCAGCGTGCAGGATGCATCTCAGTTAGCAGGACAGATTAGATTCCCCTCCAATTAACGGTTTTTCACTGTTACATCATCTCTTTGTCCTTCCCCTGTAATTGCTGATTCCCAGCTTTTCCCTTTTCAGCAGGAGGGGAGGCAGCTTTAAAAAATGACCGTGTGCCCCTGTGCTAAGAGGGAATGATGGCATTCCACAGCGCCCAACCTGCAAACCTACCAATGCAGGAAGAGGGATTTGTTTCTTCCGTGAAATAATTGCCTTGCTTCCAGCGCTGCCGGTGTGTCTCTCTCTGAAACACAAACCCAGCTCTGATTCAGCCTGTGTGCTCTCTGAATGCATTACTCAGTAAGCAACCCAGCATGCCACTTCCCTGTGGACCAGAGCACTTATTATTTCTCCTAATGTGCAACCTTATCAGAGCTGCGAGCTATACACTGCCGTGGTCTTTGTGCCCTTTTCTCTCTGGCTCGAGCAGGTTCAACTCTTGATCTGATTCTTGTCAAATCGAAGCTTCTGTTCAGCGCAGCCAGAGAAAAATACAGCAAGGGTCTCTGCTTAGACTCCCTAGTAGGGACGTATGAATAACACTGATGCATGGCCAATTAGGAGAAGGAGCCAGGTCCAGCCCTTGTGTCTCTGGCTCTAGTGATTTATCGACAGTAATTACTGAGGCACTTAATGGCTAGTTTGGATGGGAATTAATTCTGGGCTGGATAAATAATGCATTAAGGTTTATTTAGCCAAATGCAAGGCATCACTCCTGAGCCAGTACTGGGAGCGCAGGGAAGTGGATCTTCAGCGCAGAGCAGGCTGGGGAGAGGCTGCTACCAGCAGGACAGGCTGTGCCGTGATGAGCTGCAACAGGGTGAGGTGGCTGGGAAAGAGGATCACAGCATGCTGAAGGCTGCGAGGACGGTGAAGCTGGAACCAGGAATATGTTGAGTCCCAAGATAAGGCAGGCCAGGAGAGGTGAGTACAGCATCTCTTCTATATCTTGGGATTTGCTCCCTGGAAAATACACCCAAGAGTGTGTGTGGGGTGGGGGGGTTCCAAATCAGCACAAGAAGGAAACTTTTTATTATTGCCCTGTAAGATGGCTCATACTCTGAATGCTGATGTACCTTAATTACTGTAGCATCCTCAATAATGTGCATCATTTCTTTCAAGATACTCTGCAAAGTGAGGCTGAAGCTAGACAATTTCAAACTGGAAATAAGGTGTACATTTTTAACAGTGAGAGTAATTAACCCTTGGAACAATTTACCAAGGGTGATGATGGACTCTCCATCACTGGCGGGGAATTTCAAAATCAAGACTGGATGTTTTTCTAAAAGATCTGCTCTAGGAATTATTGTGGGGCAGTTCTCTGGCTGGTGTTATACAGGAGGTCAGACTAGATCATCACAAATGCTCCCTTCTGGCCTTGGAATCCGTGAATCTATGAAAGCAGTGTCAGCTGAGTTGCTGCTGTGTTGCTGAGTGTGCCATCGCACAATTACGCTCCATTGCCAAATTAAACTACATTAAACTAGCAGAGTGAGTTAGTTATTCTTGCAACCGCACTTAGTCAAATGAGTTGTTTCTTTTCTGCCTGCGACTTATGAGCAGGGGAGTTGGTCTTTTGATCACTAGCGCTGTGTGCCGTTTCAGCTCAGAATTAGAGCTGCATCACTTGTACATCACTTCTAATCTGTCCGGAGTCTAAGAAAGGGTACGTGTATTTATGTGTGCATATTTCATTACACTGTGTTTCTCTGGAACCTTTCTAGTGCAGAACTTGCCATGGAATCTTTACACTTAATAAGATCAGATGGACAAGTTGCGGTACAGTAGCCTCGCCCAAAGCACCCTGAAGAAGTAGTTGTTAGCAAGTATCTTAGCACCATATCCCTCCAGCTCAGCAGGCAGAAGGGGGGAAATCACTCAGGGATTGCTGCTGACGAAGACAAAAGAGGGAAAACCTGTCCTGTTTCTGAAACAGCTCTGAGTGAAGAAGCTTAGATTTGCAAACTACACAAGTATGGGAGCACAGGCAGACCCATGTTACAGAACTGCTATCCTCTGGCCATCAGTAGCGCAGCCAGGTCCGGAGCGCAGGGGGAGCGGCGCTATAAAAAGGCGCCTCCGCTCCGCCGGTACTCACCCGGCGGTGCTCCGGGTCTTTGGCGGCGGGTCCTCACTCACTCCGGGTCTTCGGTGGTACCCGCCCCTGAAATGCCACCGAAGACCCGGAGCGCTGCCGGGTGAGTGCAAGAAGCTGCGCTTAAAAAGAAGAGCCACTTCCTTTTTAAGGCGCCGCTTCTGCTCACAGGGGAGCAGCCACTCCCCCTGCTCCCCCCTGGCTACGCTACTGCTGGCCATTGCTTGTGTCTATGCTCCCTCCCTTAGGACGGATATCGTCTAGCAGAGGGGATGCATTGTGTGATCTCGTGCTGCAGTTGCAGCTCTGAGCTTGACGTCACATTTGCAGACTGTGCTGAGCATCCTTGCCATTCACAGCCTCATGGCAATCTCAGAGGCATCAAAAATAGAGACTAGATCAGTATCGTTTAGACTTGAAGCAGTGTGCAGGAAGTGTAGAAGAAAACCTAAGGTTTAGAGGCTATGTCTACACTACACTGTAGCACTTCAGTGTAAACACTCACTACGGCGATGGGCTGGGGGGGGAGGTTATCTCTTTGCAATAGTTAATCCACCTCCCCAAGAGGCGGTAGCTAGGTCGGTGGAAAACTTTTTCCATCGATCTAGCACTGTCTACACTGGGGGATAGGTCTGCATAGCTACATCTCGCAAGGATGTGGATGTAAGTTTTCAGTGTAGACCAGCCCAGAGCTTTCTTCAGGTTTTGTAAAATAGGAAATTGTCAGCTGTTTACAAAGAAGGGATAACATTGTAATGGTTTAATAGTTACCTGCAGTAATTCAGAGAGGAGCGCTTCTAGGTGAATGTTACTGTGGCTCATACAGGAAAATAAATGTAGCACAGTAGAGTATACATACAGTCCTTAAAACACCCAAAGTCCATTGAATAAAACAGTTCCTTAAAATAAAGAGCCTGTCTGCAGTCTGGAGCTCTGGGAATACATGTGTACCATCCCTGCCACAGTAAATACACATGCATTTGATTTTTCGTTAGACAATGTTTTTTTATATGCACTGGGAGATGTTTGCATTCCAATCAGTGCTGCCTACCTACCAGGGTACATAGTCCCCATTGCTGTAGTATCTGAGCACCTCACACTCCTTACTATATTTATCCTCACCCCATTCCCCCACCCCGTGAGACAGGGCACTGCTATGATCCCTCCTTTACTGCTAGGGAGACTAAAAGTGACTTGCCCAAGGTCATACAGGAAGTCTGTGGCAGAGCAGGGAAGGGACCCACACACACACACGCCCCAGTTCGAGGCTAGCATCTAACCTTTCTTTCAGCTCATCTTCAGGATATGTTATATTAGCACTCAACTAACAGGGGTGTAGTTAGGGGTGAGTACTGCACACGATCCCCACGTGTGACAGATGCACAGACTATGCTGTAGTTCTATGGCTCAGGTGCCCTGGAATTGGTGGACAGTAAGCTACCTTGGCTCTGTTAGTGTTTGTTTTTCATAGTACGAGCCATGCGCCAATAGGATTCTTCTTTTAAGTCAACTGCAGACTTCTGAAAGGGGCTAACTTGCTGGCGCTGGAAACGAAGGGTCCTCGGTCAATCCACAGAGCTGGAACAGTGCGTGCACACAGGAGGGCAGTCTTCCCATGCATGCAGTTCCTCCTCAGTGTGCTGCTCCCCTGGGCCAAACGGCCGCTTGCAGGAGAGCCCAGTCTTGCAAGGTGCCAGAGTGCCCTCTGCTCCTTCTGACCTACCCGGGAGTTGAAGAAGCTGAGCGCCTCCTGAGACGTGATGACCCCTTGCAGCATTGGGCCAAGAGGGAAATGGCAGGCTAGTCCCCTTGGCCTCTCTGGAGATTGCTAACAAGGGTCCGTGCAGTATCGTTGGTGTAACAGGCATCAAGAGCTACGATCCAGCAAAGGATTAGCAGGCTCTCCTACTAGCAGGGTGGGACAATAGCAGCTAGAACCCTGAGGACAGCTGCTGAGTAAGCTCTGCTGACTCTCAGTGGCAGGTGCAGCGTTAGTTTCACCAGGACCTGGGTGTAACGTCTGGCTAGAGACAACGAGAAGAGACAGGGCCGGCTTGCAGGAAGCGCTGGGAACAGTCAGGGCTAAGGACAAAGCATAGGTGGGGCGTATATGCCGTTGCCACTGGAGTCAGTAATAAAGCCAAGCCCTGGGAAGGGGGGTAAACTTGACTTTAATGCAGCAGGTGTAGGCGTTATTGGGAATGGCACCTGGTCACAGGTGGATTTTGTCTCATGGACCCCAGTGGACTAGACATGGACTAGCCCATATCCAACCTATTTCATAGCTCACCCAGGAGCCAGCAGACAGACCCTAACTCTAACATGGTTCAATGCTGTATAAAATGTTCCCATGAAGACTGCCCTTGATTTGCCCTGCGTATTTTTACCATGTGCTTTGGGTATTATCCGACCACAGACCATATCGATACACTTTAAAGGGGAGCTCCGGATCTGCTTAAAACAAAAGGTCTATTGATGTTGGACCCAATCCTGACATACACTTAGCTAGGGAAACCGCCTACTGAAATAAGCTTCCTTCTCTTGGCTTCCCCTCCTGATCTCTCACACAGTCCCTTCGGTGTTAATGCAAGAGCCTTTTCTGTATCTCCTTGCTGTCCAAATAGGCCTTCTTGTACCTCTCAGCTTCAGCAGCTCTCCACATGTTTTCAAATCTCCTATGAAAGCCGATCCCCGCCCCCCCTGCCTATTTCTGGGTCTCCCACTGCTAGGGTTGTTCATCTTGAAGTTAACTCTGTAATCTTATTACTTAGTCTAGAATATTTCGAGATAGAGTTTGAGTTCACGATGGTCCCAAACCAAGTGGGGGTGGGGAGAGAAGAGAGAGGTTCCAAATTTGGACCTGGATCTGGCATCTTGAGTCCAGCTCTTGGTTTCTGTGAAAGATGGTACAGGCAACAAAAGCTACATTGTATTGCTAGATTGTATTGCCAAAGTTATGTGGTCATTGTGAGGCTGTCTAGAGTGGCTCACCACTGTGAGTGCCAACCTCAGGGCAGACTGTCACAAACCAGGGCACAAACCCCAAACTGGTTTATAACTAGATTTCAGCCGTGAACTCCTAAAGCACTATAATAGCCTTACCATGGAGTTAGACAGTCCCCTTGGGCACCTCGTCTATCTTGCCAGCCAGGCGAGTCTGCCTTTGTGATAGATGGTCCCTTACACCTAAAATCACGATATTCAGGTTATTCCCAGTCCCAAAGGACCGGTCACTCACCCCAGGTCAAGTGCACCCTATATCTCTTACCAAAGACAACACTTGTAGCCCATCCTGCAATAAACTAACTAAAGATTTATTAATTAAGAAAAAGAAGAGCGTTATTTACAAGGTTTAAGCAGGTGAACATACACACACAAAATGAGTTAGTCTTAAGTCCAAAAGTTCATAGTAGCTGCAATATATGCAAGTTCTATATGTCCCTTAGGGCTAACCCAAGCCGAGCAGCTTGGGGATCCCTTGCTTATGCTTAGAAATTTTGCCCTCTCCAAATTCTAAGCAGCAATGTGATAAAGTATCTTCTCATCAGGCATTTTTATTCCATTCCCCCAGAGTTCAAGCAGATGGAACAAGCATGGCGCCCGTCTCCTCTTCATGGGCATGTGTGTGGGGTTTCAACAAAGTATTTTCCTTTGATCTTTCACAATGGCTCATTTGGTTTCAATGACCCTTCTTGTCTGCAGGACCAGCACTTTACATGCAATTAATGCTTCTTTCCTGTTTGGCGAGTTACTCAGTTACAGAGACTTACAATGCCCTCAATATAACTTTATACCATGGGCTACAGATGTGATCAGTGAGATCAATGCATGCAGCATCCTAGAAGCATTTTATCAAGTCTAAACACATTCTTATCAACTTAACATCTGTTTTAACAATGCTAACACACAGGTGAGCCAGACTGGTTTCCAGCTCTGCATTTGTCAGCATTCAGTGAGGCCTAGGGGCCTTGGTATGAGCTGGCACCTGGTCTGCCAGCATCACAGTCATTACCATTACACCCACTAAATCAAGTCCATGCAGCACAGAAACATGCAGTTGGATGCACATTATCTTTTCATAAGACCCAGTATGGCCTTATGTGAGGAGTAAAACCTTATAGATTGAAAACCATAATGGGCATAATGGAAAATCCTTCATATTGGCTAGGCCTGAGTGGGTTTTGCATTATTTTTCCCATCTGCAGTGTTTTACCTACAGTAATCAGAGAGTCCTGGGTTCTAAAATAAAGGGCTGCAGGGGACAAATGCTTCCTATGCATAGGCGCCAATGTCTCTTGGTGCTGGCGGATGCTCACGCCCCCCCGCCCTGACTCCACCGCTGCCCCGCCTCTATTCCAACCCCTTCTCCAAACCCATGCCCCTGCCTCTTTCCCACCTTCTCCCCTTAGTGCGCCACATTCCCGCTCCTCCCCGCTCCCTCCCACAGCTTGTTATGCCACAAAACAGCTGTTTCACAGTGGCAAGCGCTGAGAGGAGACGAGGGGACAGCACATTCAGGGGAAGAGGTGGAGGTGGGCGGGAGCTTGGCTACTGGTGGGAGTAGAGCACCCACCAATTTTTCCCCATGGGTGCTCCAGCTCCTACGTCCACATTCTCCTATGCTCCTATGTCCACATTCTCTCCCTTTCCTTGCAGTGCTGGGTCTGGGAAGTACGGCCTTCCAGCCTGGAGGCAGGGCTTTTTCAATACAAGAGATAACAATAGCAGATCTCAGGCAAAATCCTTCAGTGCTGAGGAAGGTACCTGGCCCTGCTCATCACTGGGTCACTTTTTAAGGTGTGAAAAAGCCCAGCAGCACATTTGCTCACTGGTCAGAGCAGTTGTGAGCAGGTTACCTCTTTAGATGGGGGGAGGGGAGAGAACAGACCTTCCTGGGGGAGAAAGGAGGCAGGTAGGAGGCTCCCAGCATGGAAAATACTTCTCCCATCAAATGTGGGTGCTGGAGCCCTGTGAACTCCCTGTCAGGCCCTGGCACTGGCAGTCCTGCTCAGTGGTTAGAACCAGGCTGAGGGCCCAGGAAACTGGAGCCAAGGGTCCAAGCTAAAGTCGGGAACCAGCCCTAGGAGTCAGAGCTGGAATCAGGAACCAGGAGTAGGGCTGAGGCGGGACCAGCACAAGGTCATGCTAGAGCAATCACAGCTGCATGTGGAAGCACTGAGCAGCCAATGATCTCCTGCAGCTGCCAAATGTGAAAGCAGGCCTGGGGCTCCCCTCAGCCATCAGGCAGGCTGGCCAGTCCTACTGCAACTCAGCTGAGCTCCTTGATCTACCTGGAGGGCTAGACCTCAATCCCAGATAAAGGCCAAGGGTCCAATCCTGACATTCCTCAGCCAGGCACCAACATCTCCTGCTGCTCCCTCCTAGTGCAGAGTCCTGCCTGAGAAGCTCTTGTTTGTCCCACTAGCCAGCGAAGAGGAGGGCCAGACTCCTGATGCTTTTAGCAGTGGAAGGGAGCACTCTTCCTCTAATCACTGCTGGCCATCCCTTACCAATCTGCTGGGCCAATGGCCAGTTGCAAGTCTCTGTGAGCTCACAGTTGCATCTCCAGTTTGTGGGCTGCTGTCACAGCTCAGGCCTGTGTGAAGTTGCTGACTCAGCTTGCTGGGTGGATATAAAGGGCTAGCGACTAGGATACTACTGGGCCACACTGCCCAGCCCAAGGTGACAACATTGGAGTCCTCGGGCCCTTTCTACCAGGCCCCAAAGTAAGTGCATCAGTTAGAGCTTCCCTCAGCCTCATTTGAGTGAGAAGGAAGCCCCAAGACTTCTTCTCTGGCCTGGTCCACAAAAGAGCCCAGCAAACACAGTTTTCTTCAGCATGGCTCAAACAGAACTTGGGGAGAGCGCAGTGTGTAACGCCCATCCTCCACCAACACGGTGGCCCTAGGGAGCAGCAGGGTAAGTGCCGTTGCCCATCCTCAGCATCTCCGCTCTCCTCCATCTTATAGGAAACCTCTAACCCTGCTTCCCCCATGGAGGGAGGTGAGGGGTTTCTTCCCCAGTTGGGGCCTCTCCCTTCCCTTCCCTTCCCCTCCAGGGCTTATGGCTTCTCTGTTCAGTAGCTTCCCCCTATCATTGGCCAAATGAGCCACAGTGGCTAGCACTGCCCCCTAGAGTGACCACCTTTGTTGGATGGAAATAAGGGAAAACCACATGAACGGTAAGGGACAAAGCTTTGTTTTAAGGGGCGTTTTAGGGAAATACCATTTCCTGAAGCACAGCAGGTATTTTTCTCACATATGTACATTTCTGCTGCCCTCAAGCATACAGTGCAGGCATCATAAGCGCCAATGTAATGTTTAAAATGGTACTTAATACATTTTAGCAGGTCTTAAAATAAGGGCCAAGCGGTCACCCTAAGGAATGGTCCAGTAAAACATGGGACAGGTGGTTATCCTAATGACCCTCCGTGCCTGACACTTGCTCAGTCATTACAGGGGAAGACCCCATGTGATGGGACGGACTAGGTGCGGAGGCCCCCTGCTGGAGACCTCGGTGCCCTGCTACACCCTGCCCCAGAAAAGGGCAGTAGAGAGGTTCTCCTGCCTTCAGCCCCTCCTCGCTGCCGCCTCCCGCTCCTAGCGCTTCCCGCCTGCTGCCTAAGAGTTGTTTGGCGGCACTTAGGACTTTCTGGGAGGGAGGGGGAGGAGTGGGGACATGGCACGCTCGGGGGAGGAGGTGGTAAAGAGGTGAGACAGGGATGGGTGGGTGGTCGAGCACCCATGGGACAGAGAGGAGGCTGGTGCCTGTGTCTCTAGCTGCCCTTCTCTTTGTGCTCAGGGAAGGGGGAAGGGAAGCTGGGTTTAACCCCATCTGTACCTGGGTCCAGCCAGTGCCCCCTGTAGCCAAGCATTTGTGAGGTGACTGGATTGGCATCTTTGGTTCAGGCAGGTCAGCGGGAGGGGAGACTCCTCGACTGTCTGGGACCTGGCTGTTAATTGCATGGGGGAACTTGTATTGCATCCTCTTGGTTGAGGGGAGGTGGCACAGGGTGGTGAATGTGGGGAAAAGGGAAGGGAGGTATCTGAGATGTGTCCCTGCCACCCAGCTGGCCCAGTGGGAACTCCCTAACTCCAGGAGGTGGGTGGCATGAAAACTCCTTTTAGCCGAGGAATGGCAGCCAGACTCCTCCCCTCCGCCCCCCTCGGATCAATGGGCTGCAGGAGGATGTGATGTTTTATCCTCCCCTTACCCCACAGTACTGGCAGCTGCCCTTTCCGCAACCGTTTATGGGTCCTTCAGTGACTCTTAACCCACTTTCTAGTGGAAAGCCAAACTGGGCACTATCCAGTGGTCCCAACCTGTGCTCTTCATAGAGGAAAGTGAGTTGAAAGGGACTGTGGGACCACAAACTGCCACTCCAAGGGGAGCTGGGCTTCTGGGCATAGAACAGAGAGCTGGGAAGGGACTAAGGGAATAACTGATAGCTGGGAACAGTAGTAGGTCCTTAACTTCTATGCCAAGCAGCCCCTAGAGGAGAACGTGATACACTTAGCCAAGGCATTATGAGTGCATTACAGGCACCGATGCTGTTAACAGCTGGTATTGCAAGGATCATGGAGAGGGGATTCTGGATGCCAGGATTCCTTTCCCCACAGGTTTCCCCTCCCCTCAGTGGTCACTGGCTGGCAACCCTTTCCTGCCGTCACAACAGTATAAGCACCATCATTTTCACTGCTGTTAAGAACATAAGAACGGCCATATTGGGTCAGACCAAAGGTCCATCTAGCCCAGTATCCTGTCTTCCAACAGTGACCACTGCCAGGGGCTAGAGACACTATCCCTGCCCATACGGGCTAATAGCCATTGATGGACTAAGAATTTATGTAGTTCTTTTTTGAACCCTGTTATAGTCTTGGCCTTCACAACATCCTCTAGCAAAGAGATCCACAGGTTGACTGTGTGTTGTGTGAAGAAATACTTCCTTTTGTTTGTTTTAAACCTGCTGCCTATTAATTTTCATTTGGTGACTCCTAGTTCTTGTGTTATGAGAAGAAGTAAATAACACTTCCTTATTTACTTTCTCCATGCCAGTCATGATTTTATAGACCTCTATCATATCCCCCCTTAATCATCTCTTTTCCAAGCTGAAAAGTCCCTCTCTTTTTAATCTCTCCTCATAAGGAAGCTGTTCCATATCCCTAATCATTTTTGTTGCCTTTTTCTGAACCTTTTCCAATTCTAATATTTTTTTTTGGAGATGGGGTGACCAGATCTTCACACAGTATTCAAGATGTGGGCACACCATGGATTTATATAGCGGAAAGATAATATTTTCTGTCTTCGTATCTATCCCTTTCTTAATGATTCCCAACATTCTGTTAGCTTTTTTTGACTGTCGCTGCACATTGAGTGGATGTTTTCAGAGGACTATCCACAATGATTCCAAGATCTTTCTTGAGTGGTAACAGCTGATTTACACCTCTCGCACCTCCCTGCCATGTGGGCTCAGAATTAACCTGCTGAGTACAAACAAAAGATGCAGTCGATGCCAGTTGCCGGTGGCTTTGGGCCGTGGAGATGGACTCAGACCCTTTTCACATAGGCCATTGACTGGTTCAGTCTGTTGCAGGATGAAGATTTAGCTAGTTGCTATTTTGTGCTTCTTCAGGGATCGAGATATTTAAAGTCCAGCAGATTTGACTAACGTGCTGGTCCTCTGCTTCCGTATAAACATCTGCTGCTTAATCCCTTTTAGGAAGAGACCTTTAGTGCTTTGTTAGTGGGATCTGGGAAAGTAACTGATAACATCCTGCTTCCCAAATGCATGTGGTAAGAATTATTTATGCTTCAATGAGACAAGACTGCTTTTAAATTTGATTCCCAGAACGGCACCTAGATTTGCACACTCTGCAAGGGGCTAAGTGAACAGAGGAGGAGTTTGCAAGGCAGAGCTGATGTTAGATTAGAATCTCTCACCCTTTAGAGGAGAGGTTTATGTTGTGATCTGTCACTGACTGGAGTCTTGAACAGAGCTGGCTGGCTGGTGTCATTTCATGAAAAATACTGTTTTGTCGGAACAAACTCTTCATGGAAACAGGTAAATACTGACAAATTTCCTGATGCAAAGAAACAGTAACTCTTTTTTAATGTGTTGGGATGTCTCCCTTTGACGTTCTGTTTTTTTTTTTAAGAAAAAGTTTTGGAATTTTTGGTTCAAAATGATTTTTTAATCTCAAAATTCAACTTAATTTAGTCTATCAAAGTTAAAAAAAGAGAAGGTCAAAATCAAGCACAATGTTTCAAAATTATCTAAACAAAATATTTTGATTGACCAAAGCACCTTTTTCCTTTTTTTTCCCCTAAACCATATTTTTTTCCTTCAGTTTGTTGGCCTGCAAAAGTTTGAGATCTTGACTTTGTCCCAGTTTGGGGTGGAAAAAATGTTCCAAATATCAAATTTCTCAAAGGATGTGAAAAATGATTCCTGCCTGGTTCTAGTTTTGACTGTGGCCTGTCAGCATGGGGCACTGAAAATTTTGGGTCGACGTTGAACTCCTTACTTGAGCAAAATTCCCACTGAAGTCAGTGTAGTCCTTTCACTGCTGGGATTGGGAGTAAGGACTCCTGGATTTGTCTTTCTGGCTCTGCCATCCATTTACTTCATAGCCCTAGGCATCATTAAGCCCCCTCCCCCCACACACACAATAAAAACCCAACCCACACACATGTACAATAGGGATGATAATACACTTATCAGTTTCACAGGATGTGCTGAGAAGGAAGGAATGTTTGTAAAGTGCTTGGATGAAAGGCACTAGGAAAGAGCAAAAGATAAGTGACCCAAGGTGGGGTGTCACTGTGTGCTGTGACACACCAGTCCCTTTGTGATATCTATCTGGAGTGCTGTCTGTATTGCAGGCTTGGAGGCACGTGCTATAGGCTTAGGCCTTGGCTACACTTGCAGCTGTACAGCGCTGTGAGTTAAACCCGTCTTCGTACAGCTGAGTAGGGAAAGCGCTGCAGCCTGTCCACACTGGCAGCTGCCAGCGCACTAACGTGGCTACATTTGAGGCATTTGCAGCTGTATTGGGAGCGGTGCATTATGGGCATTCAAGTGGCTGCAACGTGCTTTTCAAATGGGGGGGGTGGGGTGAGGTGAGGTGGAGTATGACAGGGAGCGTGTGGGGAGAGAGAGTGGGTTTTTGGGGTATCCACAGAGTGTCAGCTCATTATCTCCTAAGTTTACACACCTCCACATCCCCTGCCTCTCTCTCAATCACTGAAAGCAAACAGCAGGGGCTTTGTTTATTTTTAAAGAGCAGATAAAACTCGGGGAAACGGAGCCCTCCCCCTCCCGCCCTTCTTTCTCCTCTTCCCCCACCACCACCCCCCCCGCCCCCGGCAGTCTCTCTCCAAGCTAACTTTGCTGCCCTGCCCGCGCCTGCAAACAGTAGCTGTGTTTGCTTTTTTAGTAAAGCAGCACCAGAATGGAGCTCTGAACGCCAACCCGGAAGTGTCGTTTCAAAACAAAGGGAGCTTCCGGAGGTCAGTTAGTGCGAACCTGCTCAACTATATTCCAGCAACAGCGCAACAGCTGTTATTCCTCTCTGGGAGGAGAAGTACCAGCAGCGCTGTACCTGCAGAGATGCAGCGCTGTACGGGCCTTGCAAGTGTAGCCAGTTAGTGAGTTACAGCGCTGCAGGCAGTTTTATTGCGCTGTAACTCGTGAGTGTAGCCAAGGCCTTAGAAACATAGAAGATTAGGGTTGGAAGAGACCTCAGGAGGTCATCTAGTCCAACCCCCTGCTCAAAGCAGGACCAACACCACCCTCCTAGTGAAATCGTTTTTTCTAATATCCAACCTAGACTTCCCGCACTGCAACTTGAGACCATTACTCCTTGTTCTGTCATCTGCCACCACTGAGAACAGCCTAACTCCATCCTCTTTGGAACCCCCCCTTCAGGTAGTTGAAGGCTGCTATCAAATCCCCCCTCACTCTCCCCTTCTGTAGACTAAATAAGTCCAGGTCCCTCAGCCTCTCCTCATAAATCATGTGCCCCAGCCCCCTAATCATTTTCGTTGCTCTGTGTTGGATTCTCTCCAATTTGTCCACATCCTTTCTGTAGTGAGGGGGCGCCCAAAACTGGACACACTACTTCAGATGTGGCCTCACCAGTGCCGAGAAGAGAATAATTACTTCCCTTGATCGGCTGGCAATGCTCCTACGTTATGCCCAATATGCCGTTAGCCTTCTTGGCAACAAGGGCACACTGTTGACTCATATCCAGCTTCTCGTCCACTGTAATCCCCAGGTCCCTTTCTGCAGAACTGCCACTTAGCCATTTGGTCCCCAACCAGTAGCAGTGCATGGGATTCTTCTGTCCTAAGTGCAGGACTCTGTACTTGTCCTTGTTGAACCTCAACAGATTTCTTTTGGCCCAATCCTCCAATTTGTCTAGGTCACTCTGGACCCTATCCCTATCCTCCAGAATATCTACCTCTCCACACAGCTTAGTGTCATCAATGAACTTCCTGAGGGTGCAATCCATCCCATCATCCAGATCATAATGAAAATGTTGAACAATACCGTCCCCAAGACCGACCCCTGGGGCACTCCGCTTGATACCAGCTGCCAACTAGACCTTGAGCTGTTGATCACTATGCGTTGAGCCTGACAATCTAGCCAGCTGTCTATCCACCTTATAGTCCATTCATTCAATCCATACTTTTTTAACTTGATGGCAAGAATACTGTGGGAAATTACATCAAAAACATGCCAAGTGATGGACTCTGGAGGCTCCAGCCCTTGGTGGAGTCCCACTAAAGACTCTCATCTCCCCCAGGAATGTGTGCAAATATACAAACATCAGCCTTAGAAGTTAACCTAGAAAAGTGGTTCTCAACCTGTTCACCATTGTGGGCCACATATGCAGCTCTCTGTGTTGTGGGCTGCATCCACACAATATATATACTACCTGTATAGTCATGTGGATATCACATGGGCTGCAGCTGTGTGCTGATTGGGCTGCAAGTGACCCATGTGTTGAGAATCACTGCCCAAGAATTTCCAAAGTTTGTTTATAGTAGAGTCCAAAAGATGGAGACAAGGCTGCTGCTTCAGGCTCCTTGGGCTAGTTGATCCTTTTTCCAGCATCTCAGCTGTGAGACAGCTGGATCCATTGTCTGGGAATTCTTGGTTTGTCCATTCCCATCTCATGCCTGGATGTCTTCCCCATTGCTGAGATTCTTACATCTCAGGACTATGCTACTTGCTCTTCTCCCCTGTACTACTGCTTGGCTCGTCTGCCTCCAACTTGTTCTGGCAGTTCTGCCTGTCATTCTGTGGAGGGCCCCTTCGATGTAGATCACATCTGTAGTGGTCAACTTTTGCCACACATTCATTGCCTTTGCACTCACATCCCACCAGCCCCTGCAGTGTCTGTGCATTGCTTTGACCTTGACTTCTCTAGTGTAACCACATAGCAACACATGTAGTTTAAAAAAAAACCAAAAAACTCTACCAAAACAAGGCATTCCACTGCACAGGTGTCTCCCCCTGGGGAGGGGCTGAGAGGACAAACAGCAGATGGCAGATGTGCAGAAACGTTTCTTAAGGCAAGTGGGGAAGGTGCTCAGATGGGTGGTGATTGCAGGATAAGAACTTCTATAGACTAGAGTAGGGGTGATCATGTACTTACCAACCTCACAGGGGAGGGCTGGGAATGAATGAGTGTTTGGGAAGTGCCTGGATAAAAGGAGGCAGAGGAGTGCTAGGTACTGATGTCAGCGCCCTGTGTCACTGGGAGCTGCGGTGAACCAGAAGCCACTTTGCCTTCCGCCCACTCTATTATTTGTATTGTTGTATCACCTCGAAGCTCCCATGATGAATGAAGACTCCATTGTGCTAGGCACTGTATAAAAATAGAACAGAAAGACAGTCCCTGCCTCCCAAAACCAAGGGTTTAACAGCAAAGACAGTATTTCTTTGGGCTATTTTTCTTCATCAGCTGTTGTGCAAACACATTATTGTCTGCAAGCCATTATTGTCTGGATCAGGGAAAGTGGCTGACATTGTATGAGCTGGGCATAACCTTGTTATGGGTTGAATTAAAATCCTATTGAGACTGATAGGTATGAACTCACCCTTCGGTTAACATAACTGTAAGCATAAGCCTCAACCTAAGACAAGATGTATGTCATAGAATCATAGAATCTCAGGGTTGGAAGGGACCTCAGGAGGTCATCTAGTCCAACCCCCTGCTCAAAGCAGGACCAACCCCAACTAGATCATCCCAGCCAGGGCTTTTTCAAGCCTGACCTTGAAAATCTCTAAGGAAGGAGATTCCACCACCTCCCTAGGTAACCCATTCCAGTGCTTCACCACCCTACTAGTGAAAACGTTTTTCCTAATATCCAACCTAAACCTCCCCCTCTGCAACTTGAGACCATTACTCCTTGTTCTGTCATCTTCTGCCACTGAGAACAGTCTAGATCCATCCTCTTTGGAACCCCCTTTTAGGTAGTTGAAAGCAGCTATCAAATCCCCCCTCATTCTTCTCTTCTGCAGGCTAAACAATCCCAGTTCCCTCAGCCTCTCCTCATAAGTCATGTGCTCCAGCCCCCTAATCATTTTTGTTGCCCTCCGTTGGACTCTTTCCAATTTATCCACATCCTTCTTGTAGCGTGGGGCCCAAAACTGGACACAATACTCCAAATGAGGCCTCACCAGTGCTGAATAGAGGGGAATAATCATGTCCCTTGATCTGCTGGAAATGCCCCTACTTATACAGCCCAAAATGCCGTTAGCCTTCTTGGCAACAAGGGCACACTGTTGACTCATATTCAGCTTTTCGTCCACTGTAACCCCTAGGTCCTTTTCTGCAGAACTGCTGCCCAGCCATTCGGTCCCTAGTCTGTAGCAGTGCATGGGATTCTTCCGTCCTAAGTGCAGGACTCTGCACTTGTCCTTGTTGAACCTCATCAGATTTCTTTTGGCCCAGTCCTCTAATTTGTCTAGGTCCCTCTGTATCCTGTCCCTACCCTCCAGCATATCAACCACTCCTCCCAGTTTAGTGTCATCTGCAAACTTGCTAAGGGTGCAGTCCACACCATCCTCCAGATCATTGATGAAGATATTGAACAAAACCGCCCACAGCACCGACCCTTGGGGCACTCCACTTGATACCGGCTGCCAACTAGACATGGAACCATTGATCACTACCCGTTGAGCGCGACCATCTAGCCAGTTTTCTATCCACCTTACCGTCCATTCATCTAGCCCATACTTCTTTAACTTGCTGGCAACCTGCTGAGGGCTTTGGGTGGAGTATTGTTTGGGATAGGTGGGAGGGGAAGAGAGATCACACAGAAAAGACAAGACCAGAGGGAGAAGCAACAAACGCAAGCTGGGACCTGTAAGCACAGTAGGGAGAGACAGCTTTTGGGTCTAGTGTTAGTGAAAGAGGCTTGGATGCTGGAAGAAACTGCTCCTTCCGTTCTTGGTTCCTTTTGCATTTGGAGACACGGGATTTTGTACATTCTTTGTAAATTAACAAGACTGCATCAAAGAAAATACCAAACTCCACCTATTCTCCTTCGAGCTGGAATGTCCCCAAGGCTTCCAACTTTGACTAGCCACTCATAAAAAAGGGGCAACGCTATTTTAAAATATTTGCACTTGGTATTTCTAGAGCCTTCTTCACACAGGAACCTCCAAGCATTACACAAACACTAGTGACATAAGCCTTGCAAAACTGTGCCCAGGCAGGTAATTATAACTATCCTGCTATTACAAATGGAGAAACACAGTGACAGAAGGTTAAGTGAGTTCCTGCCAAGATCACACAATAGGCAAAAGGCTGAACTGTAAAGGGAACCTTGTGACTGTCTCCTGCTGTAACCATTAGACAACACTTCTTTTCACACTCAGGGTATGTCTACATTGCAGTCCTGGGGTGTGATGTCAGCTCGTGCAGACATACCCCTGCTAGCTTTAATCTAACTAACTCCGGTCCAGAGCAGTGAAACTGTGGCAGAATGGGCTGTCCAAGGCTGCCCAGAACCCTGGATAACTATTTGTGGGGCTAGTCCATGCACTGCCACAGCTTCTGTTCTGACACCCGAGATACCTAACTTAGGAGTGTGTACTCAAGCCGCAATACAGTGTCTTGCGGTGACACTTAATTCATAGTTTCTTTTGTGGTTCTAAACGGCTGAACGTGGAGCCGGCTAGCCACTGAACAATCTGCAGTGGGCCCATTAGGAAATCCTTCTCCAAAGATAGTGCTGGCAGGAAAGGATCAACTCCCCTCTCCTTTACCCACCCCTCCCCTCCCCACAACGTGACAGGTGGCTCTGAACACGAACTCCCTCATCAGTACTAGAGAGGCCTCGGCATTCATGATCTTGCAATAACCAAGGACAAAGCTGATGGAAGCTGGGCCCGGGCCCATGGCATGTTGAATTCACTCATGCTCAGCACCAAAAAAACAGAGAAGATGCAAAAATATTTTTTTCTTGTTTTTTTTTTTTTTTAAAAAGCAATAATGTATCGAACCTGTCATCTGAAGGCAAAACCCAGCAGGACCTGCTGTCTATTGGAATGGATTACCATAAATAATCCAGCGTGACATAACCCTGTAGCTAGTGTCCCCCTCTCTGTGCTTGCTTAACCAATAACATTTACTTGCTTTATTTATCATTGGAGTGACCAGTGTTTGATTCCTGGCCGGAGTTTGCAGTACTGCCCCCTGCCCTGGAGGGAATAGGGTATTACCTCATCACACTCAGCCAATGGTATCTGCGTGGGATAGAGACAGCTAGACTGAATGGTGTTTGTTCAAAATAGGCCAACAGCAGCTTTTGCACAACTCTATTAGTAGTTTCCTTGTGGGAGGGAGAAGAGGGGATCAGAATGGAGGGCACACAGATCCCGAGGACTGGATTGTTATTATGGGGTCCTGTGGTGGCTCCTGAGAGCCCCACTCGTGGAGCAGCACACATGGTGTTAGATGCTGTACAACCACAAACCAAATAAGATGCTCCCTGCCCCAAAGAGCTTGTTCTCTAGGAGTAGGGCAAGAGCCAGCAGATGAACAGAGACAGCGGGGAGTGCGAGGGAACAGTGGACAAGGGATGGGACTCTACTCCAATTCTGCTCTGTCCCAGAGAAGCTGGCTGTTTCTGCTAAATAATCAGTGTCAAAATGGCTACTGTTGCCTTACGTTGTCATCATTGGGTTTGAGTTAAACCCCTTACCATGAATGGGGCAGTTCACACCTCTTGGAGCTATCGCCTGGCTGAGCTGAAACACGCAGCCTGTACGTTCCCAGTGGCAGCATCAGTTGAGAGGAAGGATGGTCCAGTGGTTAGAGCACTAGCCTTGGACTCAGGGAAACCTGGGTTCAGTTCCTTGCGCTGTCCCAGAGTTCCTGTGTGATCTTGAACAGTCACTTAGCCTCTCAGTGCCTCAGCTTCCCATCTGTACATAGTAACAGTCCTTCCTTACTTCACAGCAGAGTGAACCCCTAACTCTCCTTCCTGTCCACACACAAAACCCTCTCAGCCAGGGCCGGCTTTAGCAGGTGTGGGGCCCCACACAAAGAACGACGGCGGGGCCCCGCACCCTCCCGCTGGACTTGTCCAAGCAAAAAAAACCCTCCTGACATGGACGGAGTGGGGCCCCAGTGGGGGCGGGGCCCAATTCCGGGGAATCGGGCGAATCGGCTTAAAGCCGGCCTCATTGGGGCAATAGGCTAAAGTTCAAGTGCTGCTTTCGCTCCAGCTAGTAACCCGCTGACTTTGCAGTGAGGACACAGGCTATATCATTCAGTGTTGGTAGTCCTCCAGTGCCTTCCCACAATTCTCCCTGGTGCCTACAGGGACAGACAAGTTCTCCCACACATCACTGGGAAAGAATCAGAGTGGCTCAGCTTATGGCAGTGCCAAGATCCATGGGATGTGCTCCCAGATGTCCTAGTGCCACACACAGGGCAGCTCAGCACCAGTGAGGATGCGGTTAGTCGGGCTTTGCACAGTGGCTGCTTACCCCTGGGTCCTGATCACCCCAAGTTAACTCTGCAAAATAAATGGCCGGGGGATTTCAAAGGAACCTAAGTGAGTTGGTGCCAAAATCTTATTGAAATTCATGACTTGCTTAGGTGCCTTTGAAAATCCCATCCCAAGCTCTTATTTATAAGACTTGACTGGAGCCAGCACAGCTTTATCCCCCTGTAACTGAGAGGTGAATCGGGCTCTGTAAATTTCTTTCATTTACTGGGGGAGTCAGCAGTGGGGTCCCCAGAGCACATGTGAGATGGTAACGGAGAAACTAACATGCTGCTTCAGTGATGACTCAGCAAATTCTTCCCTTGCTCTGGCGCTCCAGGTGCCCTGAATTCCTAAACTTGATTTAAGGAGCCTCCGGATAAACAGTCATTCTGTCCTGACTGTTCTATGCTGCTAGAGAGAGTAGAGCACATCACTGGAGCAGGTGGGCTTTAGTTTTCATCTCTATCTCATTGGCTGTAGAGGGAAGGTCCTCCAGGAAAGTGCATCTGCTGGACCATTTTACTTCTTGTCGGGTCTGGATTCTCAGTGGCAATTAGGGTAATGCATTTGTAGGCTTGTACCTAATATGCAGCTAAGATTGAAGCCCCTCTCGGTGTTCTGACTAAAGGTGGGGTTTTGCCTCCCTGGGGACCAATGTGCCTGATTTCCCCCCCCCCCCCCCCGGCTTGTACCTTGTGCACTCTTACTCTGCACAGGTATAAATGACACACTGTCAAACCAGCATTTGCACATCTGTTTCCCCCTCTTTCCCTGCCTTCAGTGGCATTTGTATAATAGCACTATCCAGGGCTGGCTCCAGGCACCAGCCTACCAAGCACGTGCTTGGGGCGGCACCTGGAGGGGGGGCGGCACTGAAGGTTTTTAGTTTCTTTTGTAAATTTAAAAAAAAAACACAACAAAATTTCCTCTGGGGCCCCTGCCGGGGCAGCGGGGCGGCGGCGTGCTCGCTCCCCGCCGGCGCCTCGGCCGGGGCAGCGGCGTGCTCTGCTCCCCGCCGGCGCCTCGGCCGGGGCAGCGGGGCAGCAGGCGTGCTCCGCTCCCCGCCGGGGCAGCGGGGCCGCTGGCGTGCTCCGCTCCCGGCCGGCGACCCTGCCAGGGCAGCGGGGCTGCCGGCGTGCTCCGCTCCCCGCCGGCATGCTCCGCTCCCAGCCGGGCCGCCGGCAGTGCTCCGCTCCCCACCGGGGCAGCGGGGCCGCTGGCGTACTCCGCTCCCGGCCGGCGACCCTGCCAGGGCAGCGGGGCTGCCGGCGTGCTCCGCTCCCCGCCGGCGTGCTCTGCTCCCCGCCGGCACCCCGGCGGGGGCAGCGGGGCGGCCGGCAGTGCTCCGCTCCCCGCCGGGGCAGCGGGGCGGCAGGCGTTCCGCACTCCCCACTGGCAGGGGGAGCGGGGCGGCGGGCATGCCGCCCTCCCCGCTGCCCCCCGCCCCCGCATTTTGGTGGGGCGGCGGTTTTTTGGGGGGGGGGGGTTGGCCAGCGTTGGGAGGGGGGCGGCGCTTGTGGGTTTTTGGTTTTTTTTGCTTGGGGCGGCAGAAAAGCTAGGGCTGGCCCTGGCACTATCCAGCATCTGTGTGTATATTTCAGAGCCTCTCTCTTTCATTAAACTGGAAGCATTCTCTGTTTTCATAAGTGGCCTTTTTCACATTCTCACAGGCTGCCTCTTGTGTCCCATCCTTCTGGGCAAAGAGCAAACAGGTCCTTTAGATCCTTTTGTTTTGGGTGAAGAAGACACAAAACAATGTGGAAAGGGTAAAATCTCTAGGAGAGAGTACAGTGTGTGTCTTCCTGGATCTGTAACAACCTGTGCTGAATGAAAAATCACTACCGATCTCTCTCTACAAACTACGCTCAGTTATGTAACTAGTCTGACTAGTTGAATAACTTTGTACACCACAATGATCTTTGCTCACTACAGACTGGGTCCATATTTAAACAGATGACCCTGATGTACCCTATTTCCATTCACTTCAGGCATCCAGGCCCCTCTTAGTAATTTCTATTTGTTTGTGGTCTTCCAAGATGATAAATTCTCTTAAATTTGCTTTGGGCAGGGCCGGCTCCAGGCACCAGCTTTCCAAGCTAGTGCTTGGGGCGGCAGGCGACAATGGGGCAGCAGTCCGAGTCCCGCGGTGGCAATTTGGCGGCAGGTCCGCTCTTCCCGCCCCTGAATTGCTGCCGTGGGACTCGGACTGCCGGCCCATTCTCGCATGCCGCGGCAGCAATGGGGCAGCAGGTCCGCCGCTCTCCCCTTGGCACCGCGGACTGGGACTGCCTGCATCGGGGGTGGGGCCGCCGCCCCTGCTTGGGGCGGCAAAATTGTGAGAGCCGCCCCTGGCTTTGGGGAAGTGCATCTGGGCTTCCACACTGAGTGGAGATGAAAACAGATGTTCGCAACGTATCAGTGATCAAACCAAAACACAAATACAGATGTGTAGATTGGCGTTTCCAGCCCTCTCAAATCTAATCAGAAGGAAATGCAATAGCTTATATAAAGGTTTAAGAGTTTTCTATAATGTTCCTGTCTTATATTTTGTGTGAAATCTTTTCTTTAAGTCTTTCAAAGGTAGGTTACAACCAAACAGTTGAAAATATTGCTTGTTCATTGAATCATCTCCCCTTATGGCTCTCATCTTAAACAAAGACCACCTTACAAATAATGCACTAAACCAAATACTCCAGTAATACTAGACCAGAGTGCCTGTACTGAAGGCCAGGAGATCTTAATGAAAATCAATTGTAATGAGTTTATTGATTCAAGCTAACTGTCTATGAAACTGCAGAAGATGACACTTTCAATTGATATCGCATGGCATTGATTCGATTGATTCCAATGTCCCCAATTTAAATAGGTTCTGTGCAATTGATGGGAACCTATATGGGAGCAGGTGAGTGCTCTAACTGTGCTGAACAAAGCCAGGGAGCTGGGGAGTGGGGCCTTTGACTGAAGGGCTGCATCGTGTGTGCGCACGCACCTGGCCACTAGCAATGGGTGTGAGGCCCAATCAGATGTGCTGGAACAGGGGCAGGGTTCCAGGGACTATGGCCCCATCACTTTTTGCTAGCTGCAAGTGATGTGGGGGAGGGGCAGAGATGAGTGAGCAGAGCCCAAGGTCTTGGGAGGAGCCCCCTGCCCCCACTTTTAAGGATTTTCCATCTCACCTGGGCCCAACAACACACGTCATGTACCACAGGCCATCACACAGCTGAATGAGTGGCAGCCTTCAGTCACACCTCACTCTTGGCCTCACTGGCTCCTCTCTGAGGGCCTAGATGCAAAAATCTCCATATGCCAGTGCCACTTCCTGTCCCGGGAGCCTTGTCAGGCTTTGTAGCTTTAAGGTCCCTCCTTCAGTGCCGTCACTGAGCTAACATGCTGGATAGCTGGCTTAGCTCTGGTACGGCAATGGGGCACGTCTGCTTGGGTCAATGGCCCATTGCAGACCACATAGTAGCTGTGGATGCAGCTCACTGCAGGTAGGGCCGGCGCTAACTTTTTTGCCGCCCCAAGCAAAAAATAAAAATATAAAATCCAGGCGCCGCCTCGCTGAAACCAAAAAAACAACCCCCGCAACGCCTGCCAAAACAACCTCCTCCCAGCATCGCCGCCCCCCGAAAGAATCCCCCACCCGCCGAAACAACCGCCTCCCTAACGACCGCCTCTCCCACCCAAAGCACCGGAGGGGAGTGCGGCATGCCCACGGCCCTGCTCCCCCGGCGGGAGTGAAAGAGTGGTTTTTTGTTTGGTTTTTTAAACAAACAAACAACAACAAAACCCTGAGCGCCGCCCCGCCCGCAGGTGCCGCCCCAAGCACGTGCTTGGTGGGCTGGTGCCTGGAGCCGGCCCTGGCTGTAGAGAGCATTGGGTTTGCGTTTCAGCAGCCTCTGCATCTTGCAACTGGATTCTGATCTGTTTCCTGGAGAAGCTTAAATGCTCTCTCTCGGTTACTGTGCAGATTTTTTTGCATGTGGACACTTTTAATTACATCCTTAATGAAAATGTGAAGAGCAAAACCTAATTAATTGGGGCTACTTCAAGAACTTGCTGTATTTAGAACTCCAGAGCATGTTAAAGTATTTGCTGAGTCAGCCTGAGGAAACTCCTCTAGACAGGCAAACACAACACCATTAAGAACACTATTGCATTGATTGACGACATATTGGATTGATCGTCCAGTAAGGGATCTTAAATACTGCTGCTCCAAAGAAAGGTGACAACTCCCCCTAATCAATTGTGCAGTAATGTCCACACAGGAAATGTTTCCTTTCTGGCTGACCTATATGGCAATCACTTTATTCTCTAAAGCATGAAATGTTATTCCCACTACCTTAGCTGTGCAGTCCCACTACGTTGTTGGCTCATGTTAAAATTCTCACCCAAACAGCTTTGCTAACTTACAGATGAGGTTGCTAACCACATGAACCATTACGCACATTGCTAGTATCTCCTCCAACATCAGACACTCTGCGTTTAAAATTCCCCTGGGGTAGACACAGCAGCTCGATGGAAGAATGCTTCTGTCAACCTATCTACTACTGTTCAGGAAGGTGGTGTTTCTACACTGATGGCAAACCCCCTTCCATCCCTGGAGCTGCATCTACATTATGGGCTTATGCCCAGGGCCGGCGCTTCCACTAGGCGACCCTAGGTGGTCACCTAGGGTGCCGGGATTGGGGGCGGGGGCGGCATTTCGGCGGCGGAGACTCCCGGCAGCGATTTGGCAGCAAGAAAAGTGGCTGCCGAAATGCCACTGAGAACGTAGCTTCAGAGGAGCTGCTGGCGGAGGTGAGCTGCTGCCGTGGGGGGATGGGGAGCTGCTGCAGGGGGGTGGGTGAGCTTGCTGCCACAGGGGGCCGGGGGGGGGTTAGCTGCCACGGGCAGGGGGTTAACTGCCGCAGGCAGGTGGGAGGTGCCGTGGGCGGGGGGGAGGCTGCTGCGGCCTGCGGGTGGGGGGCTGAGCAGTGGGATTAGTTGCCATGGGGGGGGAGCCGCCGTGGGTGGGTGGGAGGCGGCTGTCGCGGGTGAGGGGGTTAGCCGCCACGGGGGTGGGGTGGGAGGTGGCTGCTGTGGGGGGGCCCCGCCGCGGGTGGGCTAGGTGCCGCGGGCAGGGAGGTGGGGAGCTGTCGTGGGGATGGGGAGCTGCTGTGGGTGGGGGGCTGGCTGCTGCGGGGGGGAGGGTTAGCTGGGCGGGGGGGAGGGCGCAGAGCCGGTGCAAGGACGTTTGTGCCCTAGGCGAAAACTTCCTTGCACTGGCCCTGCTTATGCCAGCATAGATACAGCACTATAGCTATGCCCTATGTGATAGTCCCAGGCCAGTTTGGTATAACAGAATAGTCCTATTGGGATCCGGGAAGTGGGCAAAGCCCACCCACTGCTAAAGAATCCTCCCCCACAGCCTAAGGGGAGGGATCCACAGGACCTGGATTCCAAAAAATTACGGGGGACAAAAAATGAGAAAACAGGAACGGGAGTGCGGTCAAAGGGTCAAACGAAGTGAACCAGATGGGGACACCGAGCAGAGAACCCAGGACTGCGCCCACTGCTCCTCAAAGGCGTCAAGGGAGCCAGTGGACGCTGCCCAGAGGAACTCTGCCCGGATACGTGAATGAACAGAGGATCGGAAATAGGCCCCACAGTCACAGGAGCCTCCATCGGCCAACCTCCTCACCCTGGTTTTGTAGATGGCCAGTTTAGCTAGGGCCAGGAGGAGGTTGACCAGGAGGTCCCGTGACTTCATGGGGCCGCGGATTGGAAGTGCATAAATAAAAAGGTGAGGGGAAAAGTGCAACCAAAACCTCAACAAAATGTCTAAGAGGAGCCGGAACAGGGGCTGCAGCCTGGCGCACGCCAGATAAATGTGCGGAGGATACAGAGGTAGGGCTCGATCGCCAGAGCGTACAGCTGGCCCGAGAGGGGGCACCCCTGCCGTACTCCTCGCCCGAAGCTGACCGGCTCGGTCAGGGTCCAGTTGAGCCTGACCAGACACTCTGCGGAGGCATACAGCACCTGGAGAAAACCCACAAACTGGGGTCTGAAGTCAAACGCTCGCAGAGTGCTCAGGAGGTACCCGTGATCCACCCTGTCGAACGCCTTCTCCTGATCCAGGGACAGGAGGGCGAACGACAGACCATCCCTACACCCAAGCTCCAAGAGATCCCGGACCAGATACAGGTTGTCGAAGATGGTGCAGCCCGGGGCTGGTCTGGGTGGACCACGTCCGCCAGCACAGATCCAAGCCGCAGCGAGATGGCCTTTGCTACGACTTTATAGTCCATGCTGAGGAGCGAGACGGGACGCCAATTCCGTAAATCGCGGAGGTCCTCCTTCTTTAGCAATAAGGCGAGCACAGCTCGCCTGCACGAAAGAGGGAGGACCCTGCCCTGCAAGGACTCGGCCCAGACGGTGACAAGGTCCGGGCCAAGGACGTCCCAGAACACGCAGTAGAACTCCACGGTCAGCCCGTCCATGCCCGGAGATTTATTAGTGGACATGCGACGGAGGGCTTCCGAGAACTCGGCCAGAGTGAGAGGCAGCTCTAGCCAGTCTCGGTCGCCCGCGCTGACCTTAGGGAGTTCGTCCCAGAGCACTCTGCAAGCGTTTGGATCGGTCGGATACGGGGAGAAAAGGCTCGCGTAGAAGGCCCTGGCCCTCCCGCACATCTCCGCCGGATCCGTGAGGGGGGTGCCGTCCTCTGTGAGAAGGCAGGTGACGTGTTTCTTAGCCCCCCTCTTTTTCTCCAGGGTGTAGAAGAAGCGGGAGCCGCGATCCATCTCCCGAAGGAGACGGATGCGGGATCGAACAAAGGCGCCCCGGGCCCGATGGTCTTCGAGTTCCTAGAGCTCCTCCCGCTTCTCCCGGCATGCCCCACAGAGGGATGGATCCTCGGGGCTGGCGGCCAGACGCCCCTCCAGCTCTAAGACCTCCCGTTCCAACTGCTTTATCGTCGCATCCCTCCGTCGGCTGGTGCCCCGGGTGTAGTCACGGCAGAAGAGCCAGGCACGCACCTTCCCTAGATCCCACCATCGCCGCACCGAGGGAAAGGCGTGCCACTGCCCTCGCCAGGCCAGCCAGAACTTCCGGAAGGACGCCACAAAGCCCACATCCTCCAGCAAGCTGTTATTAAAATGCCAATAGGCCGGCCCTGGCCTCTCCGCGCAGAGAGAGGCCGTCACGGTAGCTAGATGATGATCAGAGAACGGGGATGGCCGGACGCTGGAGGAGTGGGCCCGCGAAAGGTGGAAGCGTGATAAATAGAAGCAGTCCAACCAGGAGTGGCGCGACCGATGGGCCTCCACCCGGACAAAGGTGAAAGTCGAGATGTCGTCCGGGTGGTGGTCACGCCAGATGTCCACCAGGGAATGATGATCGACGATCTCCCAGAGGACGGCTGTGGCGGCCGGGCACTGCTCGGTCCCCGAGCGGTCCTGCTCCTCGAGGGTGTTGTTAAAGTCCCCGCCCAGGACCAGGCACTCACGAGGATCCAAGGTGCCGAGGAAGGTGGATGCCTGGTGGTAAAAACGCAGCTGCTCCGGGCCCGATGTCGTGGCATAGACGTTGACGAGGTTGACCACGAGCCCCTTCATGCGGACCCGGAGGTGCAGCAGGTGACCCTTCACAACCTTGGCAACCCCCAGCATCTCCCGCCGTAGGTCGGGGGAGAACAGGGTTGCCACTCCAGCCTGACAAACGGTAAGATGGCTGAAGTAGACCCTATTCCCCCAGTACAGCCGCCAACTGTCTCTGGCAGCCGGAACCGTATGGGTCTCCTGCAGGAAAATCACAGAGTACCCCCCCTCCCGAGGGAAGGAGAGCACCTGGCTCCTGCGGAGATCCATCCTACAGCCTCGGGTGTTTAATGTTGCGTAGGTGATAGGTGCCATGAGGAGGGCTGGGGGGGATCCTCGCTGGCGGGATTGCTCACGGCCTCTGTTGGGCCGCGCATCAATCCGTAACCCACCCCGTAGGTGAGTAGTGAGTCACGGAAGAGGCAGACCTGCTGGTAGGCCGCGGCAGCCTGCTTCCCGGTCCTTTTACCCTCCCCCATAAGGGCCCTCGCGGCCCGGAGGATTTGATGGAAATCCCCCCATCGCTGGAGAGCGAGTTGCATTTTGTTACGTGAGCCCCGGACGTCCTCAAGGAACTCCCGCATCTCCTCTCGCAGCGTATGGAGGGCCGGGGTCACTGGCCCCTGGTTATCTATTGAAGGGGCCCCTGACACAGCCCCGTGGCCTACCGAGAGCGGCAGGCAAGGGGCGGACCCCCAACGGGGGGTCCGCCGTAAAATGTGGTTCAATGGGGAGAGGCGGCGGAGGGAGGAGAGCAGCCCCTGGTGGTTCAGGACAATGGAATACAAAGGTCATCTTCCGGGAAGGGGAAGGAGATGGCCCCGGGGACGGCAATGGCATCACAGGAGTTGGAAGGGAGTGGGACTACATCAGGGGCAGGGCAGGGATCAGGCATGGAGGCAGGGCAGAGGTCAGTTGTAGGGGCAGGAAGGGGGTCATGAGCAGGGTTGGGAAGAGGAACAGAAGCAGGATCCTGGGCCGCAGGAGCTGGGCCACTAAGAGGTGGCCCCTCTTGATTAGGCTCAGGGATCTGGGGAGTGGAGGTAGGGGCGGGAAAGGGACACCCAGTGATGCTGGGCTCTGGCTCGGTGGCTAGTGTAACAGCCGCGGCATCGAGAGGTGGACGGATTTTCGCGGGGTCCCCGCCCGGAAAGGTGGTTGGTTGCCCCACACCGAGGGGTGCCCCCTGGGATTCGGGTCCCGGCTGCGTGGGACCGGTCGTCGCCTCAATAGGCTCAGCGGCCGTCAGCGGTGTGCCACTCGCGACCGGGCATGTGGAAGAGCCCAAGAGGTCCTCAGAGGTGGCAGCAGAAGGAGCGGTCAAGGGGGGGGAGGGAGCATGGGGAGAGGGGAGCCGGGGTGAGGTCGTTGAGATCGAGGCCCGCTGGCAGAGGGTCGTCCTCCCCCTGGGTGACTGGGGTCAGACCCAGGGCCTCGATCTCCTCATAAATAGAGGGTAACTCACCATCCGCCACCTCGGGGTTCTCCCCGCCAGCACCCGAAGTGATGCTTGTTTCGGGGCCTGCAGGTTCGACAACTGGGAAAGGGGCAGGAGCGGCTCCATTGGGGGTTTCCAAGGGAGGGCCGGTACTGCCCTCCGGTGCTGCCATGTCTTTCCCAGCCGGTACTGGTGGACAATTGCCACTCGGGGGCAAAGTGGAAGGCTCAGCATCGGTGCCCCTCTTCCTGGTCTTCCGGGGGGCCTCCGCATCGGTGGAAAGGAGCGGAGCTCGAGCCTTCTGCTTGCCCCGCTTCCCCTGTACTAGGGCCCATGGCATCATCTGGGGGCTGGCTAGCAGGGGTCGGGTCGGGGGGTAGGGGCAATGTCTTAGGGGCTCGAGGAGGTAGTGGTGGGGCGGCATAAGGGAGGGAAGGGTCCCCCTGAGGCAGGCCTTCTCCCACGCTCGACAAAATCCCTGCCGCACCCTCCTCCACAGGCCCCGCCAGACTGCACGCAGCAGAGGCGGGGCTCTCCCGCTCATCTGGGCGCACCGGGGGAGGTACCCCCAGGGCCTGAGCGGGAGCAGCGGTGGACTGGGAAGGAGGAGGGGTGGCTCCGGGCACCGGGCATTCAGGGGCACCGGCGATGACGGGCCAGCGCCCTGCTGGGGCTCGGGGGTCTTGGATGCTTGCCGGGCCAAGGGGCAGTCCCTCCGGACGTGCTCCATCACCCAGCAGAGGTAGCACCAGGCCTCCCCCATCGAGTAATGCACCCGGTAGCGAGCCCCCTGGTAGGGGACCATAAAGGACCCCTCGAGCGCCTCTCTGTCACGTGCCGCCAGCGGCAGTTGAAGCTGCACCTGCCGGCGGAAAGAGGATGTGACGGAGGGCGGGGTCTTTGCAGCCCAGCGGAAGGGGGCTGACAATGGAGATGGGCCTTCCCAGGGTGGAGAGGGCGGGTAACAGGGCAGCATTGGGGAGAAAGGGAGGGACAGAGGTTAGGACTATCCTGACACTCAGGTCCTCTAGTGGCTCCAGAGGGACGAACACGCCCCCCACCGCCAGGCCCTTCTCCACCACCTGCTGGGCCGCGGACTCCGATGCGAGGAAGACGATCTTCCCGTACATTTTGGAGGCCGCTACGATGGCCGTGGGCCCCACCACCCTCGCCAACGCCCGCACATAGGTTTCTGTGTGGGGTGAAGCGGGCACCAGGAGGCAACGGACGCCATGCCTCCTGGTCAAGGTGGGGAAGGGGCCCCAGCCGCTATAGGTGGTAGCAGAGGCAGCAGGCAGGTGAGACGACAGAGCAGCATGCGGGGGGGTTGCCACCACCTGGGCATATGCTCTGGGGGCTGGAGGAGGGGCACCCGCAGAGCTGGTGGAGGGAACAGCGGGGAGGGATGCCACGGCCGGTGGCGGGGCCGCGGCAGTAGGGGCAGCCTCTGCCATGGAGGGTCTGGCCTTTTTGGCGGGGCCCTTACCCTTCTTCCTACCCTGGCCCTTTCCTCCGGCTGAGGGAGCTCCCCCAGAATTTGGGGGGGGGGGTGCAAGGGACGTGGCAGCAGCGGAGGCCGCTGCTGCCGGTGCCCCAGCAGGGGCAATAGCAGGCGGTTTGGCAGAGGCGGTGGAGGTAGAGGCTAGGGAGGGGCGGCCGGGTTTTCCGGAGGGCCCGCCCCTGCCATGTCACCTGCCATAATGAACAGGGAGGGAAGGGAAAACACCGGAGGGGGGGGAAGAGGAATTGGGGTGACCACTCCTCCCCGCTAGGCTGCAGGCAGGGGAGGAGGGCACTAAAAGTGGGGATTGGATTCGGGGTTATCAAGGACTAGTGTGGGGGTAGAGTTCAGTCACCGACTCAGAAAGGAAAATCTGGCTCCTGTTGTTGCACTAGGGGAGGGGGGTATAACAGCATGGGGGGTGCAGTGAGATACGGTCAAACTCAAACAGGGGAGGGGCACAAGAGCATGGGAGGGGGTATGGGTGCACAAGGGCAGGGGCCAATCAGGGCAAATGGAGGCTGCAAGGGGAGGGGGAAAACAAGGCTGGGGATGGGGCAGAGAACCAAGGGGCTAGTTTCAGGACTGGGGCGGGGTAAACAAACAGGGCTGTAGAGGGAAAAGGGCGGGACAGGCAACCAAACTGAAGCTAGCAAGGGTCTGGGAGAAAAAAAAGCGGGGGAGCAAACAGCTGCAAGGGGCAGATGGGGCAAGTAGCAAAGGGCAAAGCAAGGGGCGTGGGAATGGGGGAGGGCACATGCACCCACGTGCACTTGTACAAAGTCAATGGTGGGCTGGTTGCTGCTGCAGGCCCAAAGGGTGGAAACAAGCTTGGAAAGCGAAGCAAGCAGCTGAGTCCAGAGGCAGGAACCAGGGCAGATGGTGAGCAGCCAGCTGAGATGGTGAAGGGGGCAGCGGTGGTGGTGGGGGTTGGGGGGTTGGGGGAACACAGATGAACCAGGGGGCAGGCTCCACGCCACACCCCCTGTGCCCCTACAAACACAGTCAATACCCCCACCACTAGAGCATAGTTTGAAAAAATACTCAGTTCTCGGAGGCCCCCTCCACGGTGGGCTGCAGAGTCTCTGCGCTCTCTCAGCAGCCGACGATCTTCCGGGTCTTCCTCCTCTGGGTTCCAGCAGCTTCCTGGCAGCAAATATGGCAGCAGCTCTAGCAACCCCAGGCGGTAGTCCGGTGGCCAGACAGGACCCCTCACGGATGGTGATGATGGTGGTGGTCACAGCAGCGGCTGGAGCAGGGGTCCTCCACGCCCCTCCCCTGGGGAGAGGGCCAGCAGGCCCCTCCCCAGGGGCTGCTGCAGCAGCGGGAGTAGCAGCAACCAAGGTGTTTGGGGGCAGGGGGGGGGGGGGGGGGGTTAGCTGCCAGCCAGCCAGCAACCAGAGAGCAGAGTAGTAGGAGGGGGTGTTTAGCCCAGCCAGGGGAGCAGCCGGGAGAGCCCAGGGCCTAGCAGCAGCCCCAGCAGCGGGAGTAGCAGCCTTCTACCTCCCTCTTCTCTCCAGGCCAGTTAGGTGCAACAGAAGAGTCCAAAGCAGATCTACTGGCCACTAGAGAAGCAGGTTTCTGTTCCCTGAGTGACCAGCGCAGGGGCTGTGCCAGGCTAATGAGAACACCTGACTCTAATTAACCTGCAAAGAGTCAGGTGAGGCCATTAAGGTGAAGTGAACACCTGACCCTAATTAAGGCTCTTCTAAGCATATAAAAGGGCTCACTCCAGAGAGCCAGAGGAGAGGAAGTGCTGCTGCTGCTCTGAGTAAATAAGGCAACTCTCAAGCCATTGGTAAGGGAGCCCTAAGGTAAGGGAGAAGCGGGAGAGCTGTGGGGAAGTGGCCCAGGGAATTGTAGCAACTCTGGCAGTGAGAGGTCAGCTGCCAACAGCTGCTACCATTAGGGTCCCTGGGCTGGAACCCGGAGTAGAGGGCGGGCCCGGGTTCCCCCCACCAACCTGCCACTACAAGGAGAAGACAGGCCTCTGGCAGGACAGGAGGCTAAACTGTTCTGCAATAAGCCCAGAGGGACAACAGGGACTATGGGAGTTCTCTCCCCATCCTCTGAGGCTAGCAGAAACCGCCTAGAAGCGTGGGACCCACAGGGACAAGATTGGAGCTCTGCCACACCATATAGTCCCTGTTGTGTAGATAGGGTCTAAGGAAATTGAAAACAAAGGTCATGTGAACAGTTGACACCTACATCCAAGTCACATGCATATGCTGGTTAACAGAACAGTCCTCCCAAACACCCTTAACTCTGCCCTGCAGCAAGTCAGTTATTGAACTAATAACAAAAGGGGAGAGTAAAAAAGGGAAGATCTGAGCACTCAGCCCAAAATTGAGATGCTGAGAACAAAATTAATCAAGCAGCTAAAGGACATGAGGAGAAGAAATTCTTGAATTGCCTCTACACCAGCGCTAGGAGCCTGCATAACAAACGTGAGAAATTTGAATGGCTCATTTATGAGTTTAAATTTGATCCATTTGGTAAGACTGAAACCTGTTAGGATGATTCCCATGACTGGAATGTTAAAGTCAATGGTTACAAACCTATTTCGGAAGGATCAAGTGGGCAAAAGGGAAGGGGAAGTTCCAGAAGATTGGCACAACACTAACTTTTTCCAGTATTTAAAAAGGGTTCAAGGGATGTCCTGGGTAATTATAGCCCTATTAGTCTGACATCAAGCCAGGGCAAGATAATGGAGTGGGTGATATGGGACACACAGGGCCGGAGCAAGGCTATTTTGCACCCTAGGCAAAAATTCCACATTGCGCCCCCCCTGCCGCATATCGGTTCATTGAGGGGCAAATCCCAATGAGCCTTTATAGACCCCAGGGGCCAGCCTGCCCAGGGGCTGCTCCCCAGACCACCTTCCCCCCTCACCATCCCCATTCACTCCCTCCCACTTCCCACCCTCTGATTGCCCCCCTCAGAACTCCCAACCCACCCAAGCCCCTGACTGCCCCCTCCTGGGACTCCTGCCCCTAACTTCCCCCCAAAACCCCACCCCCTACCTAAGCCTTCCTGTTCCTTGTCCCCTGACTGCACCCTCCTGAGACTGCACCCTCCCTCCCCCCTGAGGGGTAAGCCGGTGGGCACGCCTGCCAGGGCTGCAGCCCGGTGCACCCCCCCAGCTCCCCCCTCACCATGCTCAGGCTCTGCGGCTCCTGGGAGTGTGAGTTGCTGCCACCACTGCCCCTCCCGGAGCAGGCTCAGAGCCCGACGCCGCGGCGGCTCACGTGCCCAGGAGCCACAGAGCCCGAGTGCGACGAGTGGGGAGGGCGGGGGTGCCCGAGGGCTGGCACCCGCATGCATCTCCTAGAGCCTGCAGGAGTCCCACGGGGGTGGGGGGCAGCGCCGGGCCGCAGCCTGGGCAGGAGGGACAGGGGTGCGGCTGCTCCTAGCTAGCGGCGCTGCCGCCTTTGCAGGGCTGCTGCCCCCCCCCCCCGGCCCGCCCGACCCGCCCCGCACCGGCTCCTCCATGGCTGGGGCTCGGTGCCCCCAACCACTTGGCACCCTAGGCGACTGCCTAGTTCGCCTAGTGGTTGCACCAGCCCTGGGGACTCAATTAATAAAGAATTAAAGGAGGATAATATAATTAATGCCAATCAACATGGGTCTATGGATGAGATTACAGGGTTGGCTGGCTGATAAAGACACTAGTATGGATGTAATATACTTGTGTAAGGCATTTGACTTGGTACAGCAAGATATTTTGATTAAAAAACACTAGAACAATATAAAAGTAACATGGCACACATTAAATGGATTAAACGCTAACTGGTAGGTCTCAACATGTAATTGTAAATGGGGACTCCTCATGGAATGGATGTGTTTCTAGTGGGGTCCCGCAGGGATTGGTTCTTGGTGTTATACAGTACTATTTAACATTTTTATTAATGAATTGGAAGAAAAGATAAAATCATCACTGATAAAGTTTGCAGATGACCCACAACAATTGGGGGAGTGGGAAGAGGACAGGCCACTGATACAGAGCTATTGGGATTGGTTGGTAAACTGGGCTCAAGCAAACAATATGGCTAAGTGTATACATGTAGGCACAAAGAATTTACACAATGCAGGACTCTATCTTGGGAAGCAGAGACTCTGGGGGGGGGAAAAAGTCATGGTGGATGATCAGCTGAACATGAGCTCCCAGTGTGATGATGTGGCCAAAAGAGCTAATGTGCTCCTGGGACATAAACAGTGGAATCTCAAGTAGGAGGATAGAGGTTATTTTATCTTTGAATTTGGCAATGGTATGACAGCTGCAGTAATGCTGTGTGCAGTTCTGGTGTCCATAAATTGGAGAGGGGTCAGAGAAGAGCCACAAGAATGATTAAAGGATTAGAAAACTTAGACTCAAGGAGCTCAATCACTATTAGGCAATCTATTTAGTTTAACAAAGAGAAGGGGAAGATCAAACATTTCCCCTGGAGTTTTAAACTACAAATGTCAGTTTGGTCCTCGATGAAATGTGTCTCCCTGGTAAAGCCAAAGAATTTACTTTAACCAGCTGAATTCTTTAGAGACCTTTTGCAAAGTCGACTTAATTCAGTGTGAACTAACTCTTGCCGCATGTGTGGGGCGATCTGGTCCCTCCAGTTCATAATCATGGGGGGAAGGGAGGGGAGGGAAAAAAGGAAAAAAGTTAGTATTTCTTTTGTAAATATCCACCAGAGGGAGCTAGAGGGCACTATGATGTCCAGCAGGCATGGTAAGAGGATGGGGTAGTTAATGTAGACGGGGGAGCTAGTGATGGTGAAGGATTCCTTGAAATGTTACACATTCATGTTCCATCCTGTCTGAAGCCCAAAAATGAATATAAATCAGGTGAGATGGGCAGTCCATCCTCCCCCAGTTACATCTGAGGCTGGGATTTTGCGGCTATTTGAAGTGGATTCTGTCTGAAAGGAGCTTTTATCCTTTCTGGATATGTGAAAAGAATAAAAATCAGTGAAGGTAGTGGAGCTCACCTTGCAAATCGCTCTGGGAACAAAATCTCCCATGATGTTTTCCTGGAAGGCTTTTGATGTGTACTAGACACTTCAAGGGATAATGAGACCACAGGGTCTTCCCCTTGCAAAACTGGGGACTGAGCAGAATGCAGAATGGCCGCCTGCTGGGCCACTGTACACGAAACGAGCAGGTTACTGGGCCAGTGGAAAAGCTCCCCGTTGCTACATGAGTGGGGGATGCTGTCAATCACAGAGCTTTCCAGTAAAGGATAATGAGGAAACCCCTCAATGACCCTGCAGAGCAGAGTCCTGGCAGAACTGCTCTTGGGTAAGCCTGCTAAAAGTGGTGTTGCTCTGTACTTCCAATGATAAGCTACAGGCAGTGGCCTGGCTACTGAGTGGAGGCAGTAACAGGCTTTACCATGGAGAACAACATGTCCATTAACAGTGGATTACACTGAGGAATTGCAATGAAAAAAAAATAGAGAAGGCCAGGACCTGCTGTGGTGAAGTTCGGAGCCCTTCCTCGCCAATCACCCACTAGCCACATAGAAGAAGGTGCTGTGCAGCTTGCAGGGCCATGTACAAAGCGACCAACAAAATTTTGGCCCCCTCCACTTCCTCTTTTCTCTTGAGGTGGTGTCCAGCCAGTCCCACGCCATGTGGCATCATGGTAGAGGCAGCAGCAAGCAGCCCAGAGAGCCACGTGTGGTTATAGCAGAGGCAGATGCTCTACTACGAACAATTGAGACATGGCAAGAGTAGCCAGCATTGATTCTGTGAGAGCTACAGTCTCAATGCTAAGTGCCTCCCCATTGAGATCCAGTGCGGCACATCAGCCAAATAAGGCAGAGGGGAGGTCAGAAGTCACCTCATGGCATCTTTGCTCTGTTCTCATGGCCAAGGACACCGTCTGTGGCTGATTAACTGTCCCCTTCAGTAGCCAGTAAGATCACACACAGACGTCTCTGCTGAAATAGCCTGTAGTGGTTTCCTGTCAGAGCGTTCGTGCATCTGGGAACACGAGGAACGCCACAGTTGTCTGTTAGAACGCTTCCTCTTCCGACTGGCTGGCCATCATCTTGTGTGCGCCCAGGCCACCTTGGGCAATGTGTGTGATCGCACAGCTCGCCCTCTAGAGGACAAGACTGGCTGGGTACATGGTAACTGAACAGGAAACACACAAAACTGCATGGCCTCTGGTATTTGCAGTGGTGGTGTAGCTGTGTCGGTCCCAAGATATCAGAGAGATAAGATGGGGGAGGTCATATCTTTCATTGGACCAGCTTCTGTTGGTGAGAGAGACAAGCTTTCGAGCCACCATGGGTGATGCATGACTCTTGCCTTTGGGGAGGCTGGGTGTGAGCACTGGAAGCTCCCTAGAAGTGCGTGTGGGGGTCATGCCCCCTGCTCCACCCTGAGGCCTGCCCATGCTCAGCCTCTTTTCCTGGAAGCCCCACCCCTGCTTTTCCCTTGGTCTCCCCCCCGCCCCGAAACCTGCCCCCACTTGGCCTCCTTCCCCTGAGGCCCTGCCCATATTCTGATCCCTCCCACAAGGGCACCCCCCCACACTCACCACTCCTGTCTCTTTGCTGGAGTTCTGAGCAGATACAAAATGTATATCCGCGGAGCTGCAGGGCTCTACTGGGAATCACAGCAGCGAAAGCAGCAGCATATCGGGCTGACGCTCCCAGGAGCCAGCACCTTGAGCTAGCAGCTCCTCCGACATGGCTGTACTGCCACCAGCCGTGCCCACTGGGCCAGACACCAGGCTCCCTGGAAGCTGTCCCTGGTCATGCTAGTGTGCACAAGTGACTCGTACGCTCCCCGATAGGAGTCCCTTTCACACAGCGGTCTGTGTCTCCTGTCCGGGAGTGTGCGAGCAGCTTGCACACAATAGCATGACCAGGACAGCTGCCGGTGAGCCTGGTTCCTGCCCAGTGGGCAGGACTAGGGGTGGTACAGCCACACTGGAGGAGCAGCCAGCATGGGCCGCTGGCTCCTGGGAGCAGCAGCCAAATATGTTGCTGTTCCTGGTAAGAGCCTGACAGCACTGCAGATATCTGCATCCATGGATATAAATTTTATATCTGCACAGGACTGTACTCTTCGCCCCCTCCCCAGAGGCCCTTACCCTGTGCACCAAGGGTGGAGAGATGCACGCGGCAAGTGGGGAAGGCCTTGGAGGTAGGGGAGGAGTGGTGATGGGAAGAGGGGGAAGCGAGGGCAGGGCCATGGCCCCAGTGTCCTTTCAGTGGCGGCGCTTCACAGGGAGGTGTGCTGCGTCATGTTTGGTATACCTGCCCCCATGCAAGCCACGCTGAACTCTTCATGTAAGCTCAAAAGCTGGCCTCTCTTACCAACAGAAGAAGTGGATCTGATAAAAGATATTACCTCACCCACCTGGCCGCTGGCAGACTGGAATAGGTTACATACACTGTACAGTCTCAATACTCCATTTAGAAAAAGGGAGCTGCTGGGAAACACAACTGGCTCCTATAGCTGGAAAAGCACCTTGTGTAAATGGAAAGGAATAGACTCAGGTTAGTACCAGGGAAGGAAAATGATGTGGGTAGTTAATAATTGCTATTGCACTTGTGACGGGTTGGGGCCACAGAGACCTGCTTGGTGCTGCCACCTGGTGTGCCAAGGCTGCTTCTGCCCCTGCTTCCAGGCCTTTTCCAGCTTGGGACTCCCGAATCCTGTCTGTTTTGAGCCAGATTCCACTGATCTGCTGCAAACACAGACCCAGGTCCAAACCAAGTCCACTCACCACTGTAAGGCCCCTGGAAGCACTCTTGCCTTTGACACCCAGCTGCTCAACTCCAAGGAGGCTCAAACCCTTAATAAATCCGTTTTACCCTGTATAAAGCTTATACAGGGTAAACTCATAAATAGTTCGCTTTCTATTTCAAAGATGGAAAGGTATGCACACCTGATCGCTGTCCCAAGGCACTAACTCGTACTCAAGGAAACTTAATAAGTAAAAAGTGATTTTAATAAGTACAGAAAATAGGATTTAAGTGAGTTCAATTAGTGACAGAACAAAGCAAGTTACTTAGTAAAATAAAATAAAACACGCACGTCTATGTCTATTCAAAGTTAACACAGATAAAGCCTCACCAGATTCGGATATTTTCCTTTTTACAGGCTGTAGAATTCGCCTGGGTCCAGCTGAGCCCAGCAGATTCTCACCCCCTTAGTGTCCTTGTCCTTTGTTCAGTTCCCCTCAGGAATGTCCTTGGGGGGGTGGAGAGCCTCTCCCTTTAGCCAGCTGAAGACCTAATGGAAGGGTCTTGCAAGGGCTTTTATAGCCTCTCTTCCTCTCCCTGCGTAGGATCCAGTTGCCCTGGAGTTTTGGGATCACATGGGCAAGTCACCTGCCCATGCGCCCTAACCAGTCTAACCAGTTGCATTCCAGACCTGGCCCCAATGTGGATTGGGGTCTGCAAAGTCTTTTGTCTGTCAAGTGCTCGCATTTAACAGGCATTCTTTGCTCCAAAGATGATCCCATGCACTTACAAAGGCTATGTACAAAACCAGCAAATATAAAACCAATCTTCATAACTCCAACTACAACAATGATACATGCATACAAACAGGAGGAGTAAATTCAGTAGGTCATAACTTTCACAGAGATATGTTACATGGCACATGTAGCATAAAACATATTTTAGTTACATATATACATTTATAAGCATCTCCCCATAAAGTTTTATGGGGAACACCGTCACAGCACTGTTGTTCATAAAACCCAGAGGGAGTAGAAATGGAGAAGACTTCTGGGCACCAGATTGCGCTGTGCAGTATATTATTATCTGGTACTCCAGTCTGGTTTTAAATGGCCTGAGCGATGAGATTACTACCAGTTCCCGTGGGGGACAGTTCCACTCTGATAGGCCTCCCTGTCCGGAAGCTTTTCCTGAGATCCAGCTTAGATTTCTCTTTTAATTCCATCATGTTCTACTTCCGGTACCCCTCTGCTTCAAACCCTTCAAAGCATTTTATACACCTTCACTGAACCAACGAGCCTCTCAACCAATGTTCCCTCTAATTTTTGACAGTCCATGTGCACAAAAAAATTTCTTCTGTGCAAATTGTTGTGTTTCTGTGCAAATGTTTGTGCGCACGGTGTTTCGCCATGTGCGCGGGGTTAAGGATCTGCGTGCGTGCGCACACACGCATAGCTTAGAGGGAACAGTGCTCTCAACCCCCCAGCAGGGGAGCCAGGGTCATCACTCCCCTTTCACTGAGAAGGGAAGTGCCCTGCTTCCGTAAGAAATAAAATGAGCAGTGGCGCTGATGTGGGGGTGGTAGCTAGTGCCTGGATGGTCCCTAGCATATGCAATACCATTAGAGCTGGTAATAGGGATGTGTCTGAATAATGTCAGCTCAGGGATAGCCTCCTGAAAAGCATGTGTTCCCTCAAGGTCAAGAGAGCTGTGGGGGAGAGGCAAACCTGCTAGGAGGATGGGGCATGGAGGGGAATGTAGTGGGGGGGCAGGGAATCAAGGGGGCATCCCTGCCCAGGAAGCCAGACCTGAGAAGCTGGACAAATGGGGTGAATTTAGAATGTTCTCTTCATACTCAAAATGGCGTTTCCTCCCATGTTTGGCGCTTCGGTTTCATGCAGCATGTGCTTGTGTTTCAGCCCGGTCGAAGAGCTTGGTGATGGGCGAGCAGACCGGGCTGCCCTCCAGGCCATCATCCCCTAGCCTGCAGGATCGAGTGCTGAAGTCTGGCTGGCTGAAGAAGCAGAGGAGCATCATGAAGAACTGGCAGCAACGGTGGTTTGTGCTGCGTGGGGACCAGCTCTTCTACTATAAGGATGAGGAGGAAACCAAGCCGCAGGTAAGGCCACGCTGTGATACAGTGCATCGGCCCTGGTTCCAGAGCTACGGGTGTGACCAGTCTTCCATTTTGAGACCTCCCTCAGAGCCCTTTCTGGTTACTCCCAGTGCTGGGAAGGCTCAACAGCAAGAGAGCCAGCATAGCTAGGAGGCACTACTGGGGCTTCGCGGGGTGGTGATCATGGATACAGAGCTCCCAGGGAATGCTGGGCAATTCCTCACTAACAAAGCAGGTCACCATGTTAGCTCCATTCCCTGGAGGCAGCGATCTGCTGAATAACTAATGCTCTTTGGGCCTCTGACCAGACCCAAGGCAATTGGCACAGGGCGTCATTGCCAGAGTGTCACCGCCCGCATGGGATGGAATGGGAGGGCAGACTAGTAAGAAGTGGCTCTGAGGAACAGACAGATTGGAGTTCCAGTTGATGAGACACTCTCTCTCCCCTCCCTCCTCCCCCCCCGCCACACACACACACACACACACACACACACACACACACACACACAAAGGGATGAGGACAGGAGGAAAGGAACTAAGGCCTGGCAGTGGGAGGTAGGAGAAAGCACATCCACACCGAGGGGGCTGCTGTTGAAAATGGGATGAATGCTGGGGTGGGAGCCAATGGAGGAGACGGGCACAATGGATCTGATCTGGAACATAGGAATGGCCAGAGGCAATCAGATCTGAGGCCCTTCTAGTCTAGTAGCCGGTCTCTGGCAGTGCCCAGCACCAGCTGCTTCAGAGGAAGGTGCTGCAGTAGCAGTTGTGAGATAATCTGCCCTCCGCAAATGGGTGTTACCCTGGTCTCTAACAGTTGGCTTAAGCCATGAAGCATGAGGTTTAATATCTCTTCCAAAATTTGTACGTGTAATGATTATAACGATGGATATTCTAGGTATCTATATACATGTCCAATCGCTTTCTGAGTTTTGCTCATTTTTGGCCTAAGAACTTCCTGTGGCAGTGAGTCTCACAGGCTAATTCTCTGTGGCATGCAAAAGTATTTCCTTTTACTCCGCTAAACTCGGGGCTGTTAGAAATCCAGATCTAAACCATGCCCTTTAAGCCCCCCTCAGATGTAGAGGCAGTACCACCTTCAGGATGAAGCCCTGGGATGGGACTCCAGAGAGCACAGCAGCACCCTCTGTGTAAGGGGACTGTAGTCCCCTTACTAAAACTCAGTGGGCATGTTTTGGTTGGCTAACTCCCAGTACCAAAAGGGGAAGGGTCTATGGGAAATCAGGACCCTGAGACTGACAGTCCCCAGGGGCAATGGGAAGAGGCTAGTGCTCCAGGTCAGCCTGATTGACAAGGCGGGCAGGTGAATCAAGGAGTCAGGAGACCAGGGTGGGTCCCATCCTCCGTGTGAGCTGGAATTGCCTGGGTCAGACAGAGTGGGGCCGAGCTAAGGAGAGGGCAGGGGCCCAAGCTGAGCTGGGGAGCAGAGCTGGGCCTGATCCAGAGGGGCCAGAAAAGCAGCCCAGAGAGAGCAGACCCTGTACGTGGAGCAGAGCTGCAGCTATAGAGCCAGAGACACAGCCCAGGGGGAGCAGATCCTGTGCTGGGAGAAGAGCTGCAGCCACAAAGCCAGAGGTGATGAGCAACTGGGGCCAGCCGAGGGGGAATCCTGGGCAAAGGGTCCAGCGCAGAAAGACACCCCCAGCCAAGGCTCCTTGCAGGCCAGAGTGGGAGGGGGATCTTAACCCGATGGGGGGAGGGGCTGACGCTGGGAAGAAGGATCTCACCACCCAAAGCCCGGAGGTGTGGGGTCACCACCAAAGCAAGTGTCCAACCTGCAGCGTCCCTGCAGCACACCCAGGGCCTGAGAAGAAGGCCTGGGACCTACAAGGATCACACTGTGAACTGCCCTGATGTTCCAGAGACACTGTTTGAAATGTTCCCTGCCACAGAGCGGGGTGATGTGTTTTCCTTTAATCTTTCCCATTTTTCCTTATTTTTTAAAAATTTAATCGTTGATTAAATAACTTGTATTTGTTTTAAACTGTATGTAATTGTCAGTGGGTCAGGGAAGTATCCAGTGCAGAGAGAGTACCCTGGAGTGGGGACACCCTAGCCCCTGTCCTAGGTGATCACAGCAAGGCTGGGGGGTTGAGCCCCCCAGGAATCCTGGGCTCAGCCTTGTCGGGGTTACGAGGACTCTGCCAGACAGGAGAATGGAAGGGGAGCCCTCAAGGGCAGGGAGGCCTCTGGATAAAGGATGTGGAAGCGAGGACTCATATCCTTTTGCTAGCCCACTTCACCGGGGTAGTGCAGAAGTCAGGAAAGTTCCCCACAATAGCGGGCTGATTGACAAGGCGGGCAGGCGAATCAAGAGTCAGGAGGCCAGGGTGGGTCCCTTCCTCCCTGTGAGCTGGAATTGCCTGGTCACATTCCCCTCTTACATCTGCATGGCTCACCAGCACTGCAAAGAGACATGGGGGTAAGAGGACTGCTGCAGGTCAGACAGACCTAGTCTATCTAGCACGCTTGGCTTTCTTGCCTTGCCCACTAACTGTTCCCAGACTTCTCAGTATTGCGTGGCAATGGAGCAGCCCTCCTACTGTATCACTAAGGTTTTTGAGTTTCCCAGGTGAATCTTTAGTTTTCTACCCTGCAGCTTTCCTGACAAGGAAGTCCAATTACATGGAATAGTGTGGTATTATTTATTATGGACTAATCTGAGCCATCTAGTTTAAATAAAAATATGCATTGATCACAGTTCAGAAACCACAGTAAATATCTGTCATCTGAATTCTCTTTAATGAAAGGGCTCCCAGCACAAATTGTAATTGTCAAGGGGTTCCTCCGTTAAACATCTGGATCTGATGGGGCTGTTAAACAGCTCCTGATGTCTCATGAGAGTCTTGATTTAGAGATAATTTCATTAGTATTTTCCATATAGTCTGTATTTTTTCTGCCCCTAGTTTTCATTGCTATCAATCCCTAGCCCTTCTGCTGTGCTGACCTCTCTCTAGATTATTATATGGTGCCTAGCCTCATTGTGTCTGAGCATCTTCCAAGATTAACAAGTGAATATGAAGACAGACATTCTCTCTCTTTCCACTAGTCAGCCTGGGCTGGATTTGTCCGCTTCTTGCAGGAACATAGGTCAGAGAAGCGGGGTTTGTGTTGGGTTCTGAAATGGCTAATGTTCATCTCTAGGTAGCGTAAGTATTTATCAGGGCCTGGTATTACATAATTGTAGTGCCTAATACGCAATAATATTTTTATCCTCTCCTCTATGAGGCAGGGGTATTAGCCCCATTATACAGCTAGGGAACTGAGGCCCAGAGAGATTAAGTGATGTGACTAAGGTCACATAGGGAGTCTGTAGCAGAGCTGGGAATTGAACCTAGGTCTGCCTAAATCCCAGATTAGCACCCTCACCACTGCACCACCGTTCCTGTTGACACCCTGCCTCTCCTCTTCTGGGAGTGAGTTCCAGATGCAGGAGCTGGTCACTGAGAAAGCTCTGTGTCCTGCACACAGGAACTTTGCTCTTGGGGCTGACAGTTCTAAAGGATGGCAGCTGTCCTGGGCAGTCACAATCATGCAGAGTGAGACTGCCTCCCTCTTAGGTAACCTAGCCCAGACCCATGGAGAACTTTGAAGGTGAGGCACGAAACCTGGACTATGTCCCAGCAGTAATATTTTGCATGAGAACAGGCTCTCTAGCAGTTCACTGGTTCTTGTTTATTCCGTGCCTGGAATTCTAGAGCCATGGAAGTTGGGCTCCAAGGCACAATACCTATAACAGGAAATCTCTCTCCTACAGGGGCAGCCCCTTTGGGGTCACCACCCCTCCCACTGACACAAAACAGACTGGCACCTTTCACCCCACGAGACTCTCCCACTTAACACTCTAGTCTCCATCAGCTGTTGTCTGCAGACTGGCTGATGAAAAGCCATGATGGATGAAGGTCATGCTGTCAAAGCCTTAAACCCACATGGATATGCCATTGTGTAAAGAGATGTGTAGAACGCATTTATGCTTTAGTTCTTTACACCTCAATCATGCTATTCCCTGAAAAACACAGGACGGAATCACTTACTCTGGCACAGATTTGTGTGTGTGAATCCTTGTATTTGTTATCTTCTGTGTTTCTTGGAGGTCTCCATCCTAGTACTGACCAGGTATGACTAGGCTTAGTTTGTGGTCACAGTCCAAGATGGCTTTAGACTTCTCCCAGTCCAGGTCTTCATTGTTAGGAGCTCAGAGTTTCAGGTTCTTGCTAACAGTGATATGATCTTAACTAGTTGAGGTATGGCTCAGCTGGTGTCCATGGCCAGAGAGCGCACCACATGCAGCAGTAACCTTGCAAAAATTGTTCTGGCTTGACTCCATGCGTCTGGGATTATACAGTTTCCATATACCTTAAAGGAACAAGATGTGCTGGGAGTCTACACTACGTTGTCTTAAAGTGCTTCTTTTTTCTATTTTTGGGTGCCATTTGAGTTCTTCTGGAAGGCAGTGTGTGTTGTGATTTAAAGAAGGGTGCTTGTAGTCACTGTGCATCACTGTGTGATCACAGCCAAGTCACTTAGGCCCAGATTTGTAAAGATATTTAGGCATTGCTCTGCGCAGTGTTGCAACCCCTCACTACGTTTGTTGTTTAAATACTTCTACAAACCTAGCCCCTGGGCTCCTATGTCATCTTAGGAGTTGCAAAAATACCTTTCAAATCTCGATTTTACCCTTTCTGTGCATCAGTTATCCCTATTTTACAGATGAGGGAATTAATAACTGTCCACCTCAGAGACTGCAGTAACACATTTTATGGTATTTTGCAATTCTGAATGACTGAGGCCATGTCTACACTAGCGAGCTTACAGTGGGACAGCTGAATGATGCACCTGTGCCACTGTGAGATCGCTCATGTAGTCGCTCTAAGCCAATGGGAGAGAGCTCTCCTGTTGACATAATAAAACCACCTCCACGAGTGGCGGTAGCTATGTCCGTGGCAGAAGGACTTGCGCCGACATTGCGCTTCTGTTGTAACTTATGTCGCTCGGGTATGTTATGTCGTGGCTGGGGCCAGGAGCGGGAGCCGAGAGCAGGGGCCGGGATCCAAGACCAGGGGCTGAGGCCTGCAGCAGGGCTGTTGCTGGGGCCAGCATCAGAGCAGTACTGGGAGCAGAGCTCTCTGGGTGGCGCTCCCTTCCTGCCCCATTGTGGGGGCCAGCCCAGGCCTTGCCACGCCGGCCCATGTCCTGCTGCTCCCTCTCCCCCTCCTCCCCCGACATCCCACCTTGCAGTTTGCAGACCACTCGTATTGGGAGGTTTCATTTGTTTGGAAAGCACTTTGAGATCATGGGGTAAAAATGGTGCTAGAGAAGTTCAAGTCCTGCTAAGGACAGTTCTGGCACCCAAGTAAGATTTGGGAACGTCAGCATCTCAGACTGATTTCTTCCTGTAGTATAGGTGCTAGCCAAGTGGTGTGTGTCAGTAAATGATGTGTTTTTCCTGCTCTGCCGGCATCCGTTGCTCCTGCAAAGTAAAGGCATAAAGCGAGCTTGCAATGCTAGTGATTTAACAGAGAAGGGAGCCTCGCCAAACAATCTAAGTTAATTCTCTTAAAAGGAATGTTGAGGGAGTGCTGAGATAGCAGAGGTGGCTCATGGGAGTGTGTGTGTTAGGGGAGGTGGCCAGAGGCAAGGAAGAAAGGACGTCAGGGAGAGGATGGTGAGAGAAGAATGTTAAGGAACTTAAGCAGGAGAAGAGAACCAGCTGGTGGTTATTTGGGGGAGTGGGAGAATGACTTAATAAAGCTAACTGAAGAAGATCTGCTTAATTAATCAGGAAAGTGAAGATCAGATGATTGAGTTCCGTTGTAGGACAACAGATGTGTGCCAGAGACAGCTTTCCAAGGCACTCTGGTACTGCAAACTAGTGCTCAGGAAGTTCTAATTTGATATTTGCTGAACAGCTCTGGGGCTAGACTTGCCAGGGATACAGAGTAATAGATAATTAGTCACTGTGCAGATTTCCAAAGGACATATTGGGAACATGCTCAACTTCAAAATTGTATCCTGCTGGAAAACTGTGGTGGCTATTGTGTGGCGGATGATATGTACTCGGAATAGTTTTCTTTACAAATCTTTCTTGTTACAGTATCTGCATCGCTGTGTGTTGCTGGCTAAGCACTTTTTACTGATTGTGACAGGGTGTACCAGGGCCTTTCGGGCCTCCTGCTGGTCCTACCACATCCTGCCCTTGGAAAAGGAGCAGTGAAGGTGGATCCTCCAGACCTGCCTAGAAAGGCTGCAGGGAAGCAGCTAATCAGAGCGCAGCAGGTTCCCTTTAAAGGTGCTGTAGGGCCTGAGCAGGTCAATTGTTGGTTGGGACGAGAAGGGTGAGGAAGGACTGAAGGGCTGTGAGACTCTCCAGGCGAGGAGGCTTGGGAGAGACCCTGCGGTACGGGTGAAGAGGAAGGGGCTAGGTGGGAAGCAGGCCCAGGGAATAACAGCAGCAATGGAGTTAAAGGAAGCAGCAGGGGGCTGCTATTTTTAAGGTCCCTGGATTGGGACTCAGAGTTGAAAGCATGCCTAGGTCCCCTCACCAGCCACTGGGGAAGTGGCTTAAGGAGGAGATAAGACACTGCCTTAAAAGCCCAAGAAAGGGGCTTGGAGTTTACAGGCCCAGGGATGGGTCTGAAGAGGGCAACAAAAATGATTAGGGGGCTGGAGCACATGACTTATGAGGAGAGGCTGAGGGAACTGGGATTGTTTAGCCTGCAGAAGAGAAGAGTGAGGGGGGATTTGATAGCTGCTTTCAACTACCTAAAAGGGGGTTCCAAAGAGGATGGATCTAGACTGTTCTCAGTGGTAGAAGATGACAGAACAAGGAGTAATGGTCTCAAGTTGCAGAGGGGGAGGTTTAGGTTGGATATTAGGAAAAACGTTTTCACTAGTAGGGTGGTGAAGCACTGGAATGGGTTACCTAGGGAGGTGGTGGAATCTCCTTCCTTAGAGGTTTTTAAGGTCAGGCTTGACAAAGCCCTGGCTGGGATGATCTAGTTGGGGTTGGTCCTGCTTTGAGCAGGGGGTTGGACTAGATGACCTCCTGAGGTCCCTTCCAACCCTGAGATTCTATGATTCTATGATTCTAACCATTCACTGAACATTGTTATCTGGAGGGGGTTTGTTCATTCACATGTTGACTGTGCGACTTGTCCGGAGGGGTGAGCCACTGAAGACCTGTCTGATGAGAGCAACAGCCAACAGGAGAGCAAAGAGTTCAGGTTCATACCTGGCCAACAGGAAGTGCTCACATGAGAGGAGTGCACCCCGTCACACTGAAGCTTCGTAACAGGAAGTCTATTCTGACATAGTCTGAGACACAGGAAATGCAACTCCTCTCACTTCTAGGTCAGAGGTTCTCAAACTGTGGAGCATGCCCCCCTGGGGTGTGTGTGTGGAGGAACATATAGTGGCTGGCCCAGATCCTGCTCCCTGCTCTGCCCCCAGATGCACTCCCAGCCCCAGCTGTGGCTCCGTTCCTGGCCCCGGCCTTGCCCACCCCCTCCCGGCCCTGGTTCCCCGGGGTGGCGGGTGCTGACACGGTTAAGGGGGGACAAGACCATGAGAAGTTTGGGGTCCACTGTTCTAGATCATTGGTGCAGGTCCACCCTTGATGAGAAGCTCTGTAGAGAGCCATTGCACTATCAATGTTCTTCAGTGACCATTACTGAAAGATTTGAATGGTTTTCAACTCAATTTCCAGGGAACAAGTGTCCACATCAAAATCGACAGTCGCTGCACACACTAAGGCCTGAATGCACGAAAGGAGTTAGGTGTTGTGACAGGAAAATCCTTGTGATTTGTGAATTGCTCGGGGGTTAGGCAGGAAGTCGGAATTGGGATGCCTAGAGGGAGGCAGAAATGCACAGGCCCAGAGGCAGAAATATAGACTCCTGGAAAACTTTTACTGCAAAAACGTAGCTGCTTAGTGAGTTTAGCTGCCTACAGGGTTTTGTGCGTTGCAGTGTTCCCAAACTGGGACACGGGCACCAAAATCCCTGTTTTAGGTGCCTAACTCCTGTGCACTCAGGACTAATGGACACTCTGGAAAATTGACATGGAGACCAAGCTATCCTCTCAGCCCTAGCTGGGATCCCTCCAGAAGAGTGTTGTGACATGTTGTTATGGGGCAGGGTGGTGTAGCTTCTGGACATGAATGAATGCAGACCTTCAGTCCCAGCAATGTTCAGGCTGGACTCTCCACTAAATTTACTGCTTTTCGTTTAATGTACTACTGCTAATTGATCTCTTCCATTTGTGTGACTGAATGGAGAGAGAAGGCTGTGTAGTTCTATATTACAGGCTGGTGTGAAGCCTACAAGTGTGATATAGTTTCATATTTAAATTCTCTGATAAATTATTGGACAGGTGTACCTATCTTGATAATGGCATTTGGCGTAAGTGCTTCCTTGGCTGCTGTGATGTATCATGCAGCATATTTCACATAATCTACATATTACCCAGATACCATAAAACTAAAGTCGCTCAATAGACAGCAGAAGATAATTGAACGAGTCAGACGTCATGTTCCTTAACTGTTGCCTTCTGATGAGTCAGCAAATGCAACAGCTCAAGCTCCCATGCAAAACCATAACCCTTCATGCATTCATGAGGGACAATTATTAAAATATTGGTTATGGCTGGAGAGTAAAATGCTACAGATCAATCTCAATGAGTGAACAGATTAACGGATTCAAGATATTCCTCCAGTCTGATCTTGCAGGAATATCTGAAGAAGGTTGCATAATGGATAGGAAGAAGTTGGTACCATCTTATCTCTTGCATTTAAAATGAGATTACCTAGTTCCAAATCTGCTCTGCCATCCTGGAGAGCACATGGACTAAGTAACTCACTAGAGATTTGTCCCAACCCTAAGAATTTTGCCAGTTCTTTCTTTGGGGAATAAATTTTCCCAGATGCACAAAATGGGACTTGGCTCCAGCATTTTCCTGAAACACAATCTAACCAGATTCTTAGTGCTGATTGTCCTGGTGGCTATTATGCCAAAGTTTTGTTGGCATCACTATGTCGGTCAGGGATGTGAAAAATACACAACCCCTAGCAATGTAGCTATGTTCGCAAAACTCCCACGGCAGACACAGCTATACTGAGCACAGCTAGCCTCCTTTGGGGAGATGGTGGTACTGTGCTTGCAGGAAAACTCCTTTTGTCAGCATGTGCTGCATCTTACACTAGGGAGATATGCCAACCTAGCTATGTAAGTATGGACATGGCCAAAGAGACCTGTCAGCCAGCTGACACCCTTCTTTATAGTGTCAATGAAAATGACAAGGATTGCATGGGCCTCAGAGACTAGACCCACCCTCTCGCCTCTAGAAATGGTAGAGGCAAGTTGGAAAGGCTGTATAGGGAGAAGTGTACGGACACTATCATGCTGCACCTTCTTAGATAGGAGACTTGTTCTTCATGGACATCAGTCAAACACCTTTCCAGGGAGGAGGACTAAGGTTCTGAACGGCTCTGTGGATTGGTAACTGTTATGGAGCACCTTGCCTGCAGCAGAAAGGTTCAAACCTGGTAGTGACTAGTGGATTATGTCTCCCTTAGGGATTTCAAGGCAATAGCAAGGCCTAAATGGCTGGGACCATCCCTGAGCAAGCACTAAATTTGCTTAATAGAGTGCAGTTATTCTCTGTGGGAAAATAGCATCCTGGACCCCGAGACGTCTCTCTGTGCCTTGGGCTCAAGTATGGGCTGTGCTTAGGGAAAAACGTCTTCACTCCTGGCAGCCCTGCAACCTCACCCTGGGATCAGAGAGTCAAGATGCATTCTTTACTCGTCCCAAGCTATCGAGCCATACTCTACATCTGCCCTTCAGACCCTCTGTCTTCCTCCCCTCACCTAGTCCTTCCATTAGCTAGTCCCCTCTTAGCTGAACACCATCTGTTGGGGGCACTGACATTCCATTTGCTGAGATGCTTGTCCCTTCCCACCACCCTGGGTCTGGCTGGTCTATGTAGATTGTACGTGCTTCGGGGCAGGGACTGTCTGCTACTCTGTTCAGTGCCTAGCACAATGGGGCCCCGTTGGTTGGTCCCTGGGAGCCACCATAATAACAACAACAACAAAGGTCTGCAGGCCAGATTAGACCTTCATTGGTATCTGTGCAACACACTCCTCCCCCATCCCACCCTCCACACACACAGTCTCTCTCACTGCCTTCAGTGGGTTTGTACAGGTGTGACGGGGATTTAGTGAACAATTCTGCTGATGTACATGTAGGCAAGAATCCAGCTCCCACACCTCCCATGGGTAGGTTGGCTCTGCAAGGTCCACACCGCAGCTTCCTACTCCACGGCTGGGCTGGCTCTGCAGGGCTAATGGGAATAAAACCCCCCTTTTATCATAGAGGTAGATCAGACTTTAAACACACAGAGGAAATGGACTTCATGAATTTCCTGACCTGGGTGGAAAAGACCCTGCCATGCTGTAAGCCCTGGAGAGAGGAAGAGCTGACATCTAGGCCTGTTTAAGAGCAGGCTTTTTAAAGGAAGGGTTTGGGCCCTGGAGGAGCTCTGCACAATAGGGAAGGGAGAGACTACGTGGATTCTGCCAGTTGTTGCAGGGTTCCCTGGAGAACCAAGGCTGCATTTGCAATACACCTTCCAGGGCAGTTAAACAGCACTCCGGGTACCATCTACACCAGTGATCTCAAACTCAAATCACCACGAGGGCCACATGAGAGCTAGTAAATTGGCCCGAGGGCCGCAGCACTGAAACCTTTTCATACAATGATACAAAAGTATAGTCAAAAATGAAGAATATAGTATGCTATTAAAAGTCAATGTATTAACTTTTAAAAAACTGTAATGCAAAGAGGGGTTTTAATAAAATATAAACACTCAGTAATGTTTGGAGCTTGGCTGCCAGTGGAGTCGGCGCCTATGGCAGGCCACAGGAAATAATGCGGCCCGCGGGCCACGTGTTTGAGACCCCTGATCTACACCCATGGTAGGTTGCATGTGAACCCCAGTAACCAGGTTGGCACTGCTAAGGCTTTGGGTGTGGAACCCAGCAATAGATTGAGCAAGAGGTCCCTGCTTTTGCCTGAGCAGAACAGATCACTTTGCAGCTAGAAAGTACTCGGGTTTCAGCTCATTAAATACCATGCTTTGCCAGTAACTTTCCTTCAGAACCCAGACAGCTGGCTGCACTATGCTCCCACGCAGAAACGCAAAATGTCTACGCTAAAGCTAACGCTCCTGTCCATATGTTGGCTATTTAGGCTAGTAATTTTTTAGCCAAGATGCTAAATCAAAACTCTTCCTTGTCTCCCTTCCAGATCTACTGCCATTCACGATGGAGGGATGGGGGAAGAAACATATGTCAAAAGGTTCCCAGATGTCTCAGGTGTATCTACACAGATCCCTCTTTTATGTAAATAACCCACATTACCAGAGCATCTGCGCTTCTCCTGTATATTTAAAAGTTCAAGTTCTCTCCATTTTGCCTTTGTTGTCAAGCTTGTAGAAGAAAAAGCTTGGTGTATTTCTATGTAGGTTTGTTTGTATGCATGCATGTAAGGGAAATCTAAGGGCACGTCTTCACTACCCGCCGGATCGGCGGGTAGCAGTCGATCTATCGCGTCTCATCTAGACGCGATAAATCTATCCCCGAATGTGCTCCCCATCGACTCCGGAAATCCACCTCGGTGACAGGCAGAAGCAGAGTCGACGGGGGAGCGGCAGCAATCAACTCGCCACCGTCCTCATGGCCAGGTAAGTCGATCTACGATACGCCAACTTCAGCTACACTATTCACATAGCTGAAGTTGTGTATCGTAGGTCAACCCCCCCACCCCCTAGTGTAGACCAAGGCTAAGTCCTATCCTATGCTATGGGGGTCTCATCACTGTAGTATCTGAGCACTTTCCAGTGGTCCATTAAGTAACGTGATTAACATCTGTCATGTATGGTTTGTTTTCTCTCTCAACCTCTTCCCAGAAGGAGAATTGTGTGCACAGTGGAGTGTTCTGTTTCGATAGGGCTCATCTTCGGTTGTATTTTTTTTAAAATGTACTCTCTATTCTGGGTTTATATCAGAGAATGCAGATGGAAGACGTGCATCTGGCACTTGAAGAGGAGGGTGGGAAAGCATGTGATGGTCCTTAGTTCTTGTCGGAGTTTGTTCCACTGTTGGGGACCAGCGCCTGAGAATGCTCTGTATCCTGCACACCGAGCTTTACCCATCTGGTAGATAGTTCCATTGTGCCAGGAAACAGAATTGTTGACCATGGTCCTAATATCAGAGCTTTAGATTCTTTTAGCTATGCTGGGCTGTGTGCTTTGAAGATACGGACTGAGACCTTGAACTTGACTCGCTGTTCTTTGGGAAGCCAGTGAGAGAGCAGAGGACAGGTGTGATGTGCTTGCGGGTAGCCTGTGTTGCTGAGGATATACACTGCAGTGTTCTGTACTAGTGTCTGCAATGTCAAATGAGACTTGCATTCAGTTCCGAGAACGAGGTTCTTGATCGTTGTCATAACTTGTCACTCCAACACCGCAGCCAAGGCCTTGTGTTATCAGTTATCTCAAATAGTTCCTTGAGGGTACAGATATTGACAGTGGGTACTGCATCGGGAGGTGTTTGCCTTGGCTGTCCACATTCACGTTTGAGATTATTCCTCAGCTTCCACCTGATCATATTGTTCCCAGTCTTTGCCACCCCAACTTTTACTCGTTTAGAGTGTACCAGTAGTTTTTGTTCAAGATCTGTGCTTGGGGACAGTTGTTCTGAAGGAGCCAAGTTCTCCAGGATCATTTCTCGCCATTTTGTTACTCTTTCTTTTCACAGTTGTATGTTGGGGTAAGGGATTTTCAGAGGCAAAGCTCTTTCTGGACTTCAACTTACTTGGTGGCAGAATGTGTCAGTGCAGTGGGTGTCTCAGATCATACACCTGCATAAGAACGGCTGTACTGGGTCAGACCAATGGTCCAGCTAGCACAGTAGCCTGTCTTCCAACAGTGTCCAATGCCAGGTGCTTCAGAGGGAATGAACAGAACAGGCAATCATTGAGTGATCCATCCCCTGTTATCCACTCCCAGCTTCTGCCGGTCAGAGGCTAGCGGGATACAGACTATGGGGTTGCATCCTTGACCATATTGGCTGATAGTTGTTAATGGACCTATCCTCCATGAACATATCTAATTCTTTTTTGAACCCCATTATAGTTTTGGCCTTCACAACATCCCCTGGCAATGAGTTCCACAGGTTGACTGTGCATTGTATGAAGAAGTAGTTCCTTTTGTTTTAAACCTGCTGCCTATTAATTTCACTGGTTCTTGTGTTGTGTGAAAGAGTAAATAACACTTCTTTATTCACTTTCTCCATTCCATTCATGATTATATAGACATCTAACATAACCCCTCTCTTAGTCATTTCTTTTTCAAGCTGAAAAGTCCCAGTCTTCTTAATCTCTTCTCATATGGAAGCTGTTCCATACCCTTAATCATTTTTGTTGCCCTTCTCTGTACCTTTTCCAATTTGAATATATCTTCTTTTGGGATGGAGCGACCAGAACTGCACGCAGCATTCAAGGTGTGGGCATACCATGGATTTATATAGAGGCATCATGATATTTTTCTCTTATTATCGATCCCTTTCCTAATGGTTCCTAACATTCTGTTAGCTTTTTTTTGACTGCCGCTGAACACTGAGCAGATGTTTTCAGAGAACTACCTGCAATGACTCTCAAGATCTCTTTTCTTGAGTGGTAACAGCTGATTTAGATCCCACCATTTTGTATGTACAGTTGGGATTATGTTTTCCAATGTGCCTTACTTCGCATTTATCAACATTGAATTTCATCTGCCATTTTGTTGCCAAGTCACCCTTTGTCTCTCATTTCTGCTGAAAGCATGCCACCTCACTGATGGTGATGCGATCCTTGCCAGGCAGTACAGTGACAGTGTGAAGGGCAGTTTCAAGGTCCCTGTGATGATCCTACAGGATTGAGTGAATTCAGAATCAATTTTGTACGCATGGCTTGAGTGTGATCATACACAGTGAATGAGACACAGTACTCTGCAGTTGAGTAGCACAAAGCAACACTGGTTGCTTGGAGTGCTTTGGGGTCAGCCCCCTGTTTTGTATTGGCCAGTTACTGGAGTACACAGTACCTGGAGTTCACTTCACTTTCTTTTTCAGCCTCTTAATATGCTCTTTGTATGTCATTGTTCAGTCGTAGTACTCAAGGATTGTACCATCTCATGATGTCTGGAGTTTTTGTTTGGCCTGATGTTTCAGGTGGAATGCACACATTTGTGTTTTGCTGGGATTGGCATTCAGGGACCAAGTACGCTCGGAGCCAGTTAGGATGAGCTCAAGCTCCTCAGATCTTTCCAACTGGATGGCAATGCAAAGATCACCTGCATAAATGAATCTTCACAGTAATTCTGGTTGGTCATTTGTGTAGACATTAAATAGCAAGGGTACTAGCACTGAGCTTTTAGGCAATCCATTTTGCTGAGTTCACCATCACCTTTTCTGACCATTCACCTCGACAAAAAAGGTCAGTTCTTGAGCAGCGAGGAGATGACGTGGATTATTTTATTACTCAAAATTCTTACCAATTTCAATAAAAGTGCATGATTGTTTCCAGTGTCATAAGCAGCCAACAGATCAACAAACACAGCCCGTGTAATTTTACAGGTTTCAAAGCCATCTTCAATGTATTGAGTTAGGTTTGCAACTTGGCCACAGCCTGAATATCCTGGGAAGGGACCGGCTTGGTCATCAGTCAGCTGGCTTTCTCATATAGCTTGTGGATTGAGCCTCCTGCTATTGGTTAAAAGTTTCACAGAGAGCAGAGCAGCACTGTCATGTGTTCACAACCGCTTCCATTGCTAGGTAGATGCTCTCTTGGATTTTGTACAGTGTAGCGCACTCTGCCACTGCTGAACAAATAGTCCTGTTTTCAGTAGGCTGTGATGTCCACCCACTGACACGCTGGCATTAATTAGACCGTGTGTGGGCTTACATGGAGGTAGCATGATCAGGTCCATGACTATGGCAGTACAAGTAATTATAATACTAAGAGCAGCGTGCACAGTGTGGCCTTTAGCTTGCTGCATTACGGTGGGTTGCAGCGTGCAGGCAGCTCCCAGTGGCACAGACACTCTGCAAGCTGGGCTGGCTGAACTACCCATTATCCCAGGCTGGGCCCATCCTACTCTGGCCTTTATTAGCCAAAACAAATGTGTGGCAAGCTCCAGTGGACTGGGCAAGGGAGCATGCAGCTGCTCTCTCTTCCCTGGCAGTCTGCACACAGCACCCAGATTCCTAATATCGCTGCTGTTGGCTGGATGGGTGTGGGCAGAGCCAGAGTTTGCTGGAGAATGGGCCAGAGACCTGCCATTAACCGGCTCTCCTCGCCCCTTAGCATGTTACGGGCTTCATTCCGCGCCGCAGTCCCCATGGAAGGCCGAAGCTGTCTCTGGTGGTGGCACCTACCTGTGGATCCACATTGCTGTGTCCGGGGCCCAGAGCTGCAGAACCTACCTTAATCCGCCTAGGAACTGCCAGGCAGGATCAGACCAATAATTCATTTCATCCGGACTCTGAAAGTGGACAATACCAGCTGCTTCAGAGGCAAGGGTAAAAATCCCCAAATGGGAAGATTTCTGAGTAACCTGCCCTCGGGAGCAATTTCTTCCAAGCCCCCATCAGCAAGTGGTTGGCTAATGAAGCATGAGGCTTTATTGCCTCTGTGCGATTTTATTTTCACTAGTGTAATATTCCTGTTGTTCATATAAATGTATAATATGGGCTGCATCAAGAAAGAACTTGAACCTCATACTGCGAAAGCATTGTCAGTAATGAGGCATTTCCTCAAGAATGTCTTTTGTAAACCAAGCACCCTGATAAGTAGAGAGATGAAGCTGCGGATATATAATGCTTCAGTTGTCAGTATCCTGACCTATGGGTCTTCAACATGGCCCTCAAGGCTGACAAGAAGTTGGACATCATCCAGATGAAGCATCTGCAAATGATCAAAAACATCAAATGGGCTGAGTTCAAGTCAAATGAAGAGACTTGTCTTCTAACTAATAGGTCCTGCTCTCTCAAACGGTCACCCAAAGCTTTCTAAGGCAGTATGGTCTTTTGCTCTGATTCTTGCAGGGAAGTTGGTAGGCAATCATCTTCAACTTTCCCCCAGTGAAAGGGGGATGGAAAAGACCTCCTTGGAAGACCTAAAACAATTTGGCTGGATGATGTCAACAGACATCTGTCCCTCACAGACCTCTTACCTTATAACATGCCAGATATGGCAAAGGACAGAACATCAAACAGGTGCAGAACGCGTTTGGTGGCCACTATGCTATCTCTGAGAATTACGTAACTAACTTTTTAAAATCTGGCTATGTTCTTGGCTTATTCATAGATTCCAAGGCCAGAAAGGGACCATTGTAATCATCTCATCTGAACTGTATAGCACAGGCTGCAGAACTTCCCCCCCAAAAAATTCCTTGAGCAGATCTTTTAGAAACAGATCCAGTCTTAATTAAAAAATTTGTCAGTGATGGAGAATCCACCACTATCCTTGGTAAATTGTTCCAATGTTTGATTACCCTAATTGTCAAACATGTACACTTTATTTCCAGTCTGAATTTGTCTAGCTTCAATTTCCAGCCATTGAATCATGTTAGACCTTTCTCTGCTAGGTTGACGAGCCCTTCATTAAATGTGTTCCCCATATACTTAACTTGACTACATTCTATATCTCTTAATATTCTCTTTGTTAAATAGACTGAGGTCTTTGAGTCTATCACTATAAGGTAGGTTTTCTAATCCTTTAATGATGCTCGTGGCTCTTCTCTGACCTCTCTCTCCAATTTATCAACATCCTTCTTGAATTGTGGGCACCAGAACTGGACACAGTGTTCCAACATGGTTGCACCAGTGTCAAATACAGAGATAAAATAACCTTTCTACTCCTATTTGAGATTCATTCCCCTGTTGATGCACCCCAGGATCACATTAGGCTTGCTGGCCACAGCATCACACTGGGCTCTCATGTTCAGCTGATTATCTACCATGACCCCCAAATCTTTTTTTTTTCAGTTGTAACTTGTGGCAGTGAGTTCCACAGGTTTAGTGATAAAATTAACTGAAAGTTAATTGAAAAGGTGTTTCCTTTCAATATTGACTGCATTGCCTAGTCATTGGGAGGACCCCATGTCCTATGAGAAAGTCAAGTCAGAGTGCCTGATTGGATATTTCTTTACCATTTTACGTCAATAGGAACTGCACCTGCTGAATTTTATCACTGGAAGGGTGTAACTTCTTAGAGCCCTATAGATAATTGTGGATTGGGACTTTAAAGGGGCATGGATGGGAAATGACCCATGAAATCTTAGCTGTCTGTTCCCAGGTCATCTGTGTCCTTGGGAGACCTTCCTTGTTGAAGGCCTCATGGTGCTAGATCAATTTATTTTTTCATCCCTAATTATCTCCAGCTCTTAGGCTACACTTGCTGGTTTTTAAAATCTGTGTCTCTGCCAATGTCAGTATTCAGCATCATCTGCAAATACCGGGGTGCGGAGAAAGCTTAGCTTAGCAAAACTTTCTACCATCCCATTGATCTTTCCTGCAGGTTATTTATTTGACCTCCTGTGGAGGCTCAGATGTTGATTGCTTATCTACCGAAGCCTACTTAGATTTGTCAGAGGCCGCCATAATACTACAAGGGATAATGGACCTTGGACGACACCATTTATAACTTAGTTTATGGATGCTGCATTGTTTGCTTAAAGGAAATCTTGTGACTCCAGCTCTCTACAGGAAATTCTGTAAATATGTTCCCCTTAGAGAAATGACAGTATGAGAAACACAGTGCTCTGGTGTTAGCAGTAGAGAAGGAATATGTGTGTAGAGGGGGGGTCCAACAAAGGGACTCCTTGCTCCCCACCTCACACCTACACATTGGGAGCCATTATTGAGCCTGTGGGAAGCTATACATACTAGAACTATGACTACATGCTAGAACCAAGAGCCCAGAGTTAAGTGTGAGGAGTCAGTTTCAGACGGTTGGTTCTTATACACACACAAGTTTGCATGCTCTTCCAAACTACTCCGCTGTCCTGAGTCTGGGAAACCTTGGCAGGGAACATTCAAGGGAACTCTGCTCCTCGAGAGAATACCTCCTGCAACCAGCTCAGAGACAATCCAGACTGAGATTTTTAAATATGCCTAGAGGATTTGGATATCTAATTCACATTAATTTTAATAGAGATTCTGCATCCAAATCCCTTAAGTAGCTGGTCTTGAAAATCTCAGCCATGGGATTTCATCACTTCTGCTGCATGTGAAGGAAAAAAAACAGTGGGTGTGGGGGAAGAGTAATTAGCCCAACATTTAGTTTGATTCTAGATATGTGCAAAGTTTCAGGAGAGCAGAGTGGTTCTTACAGTTTCAGGGCCATCTCTAGCTGATGCACTAATAATTAAGGCAAAGCATATGGCTAAAACTGTTATGGGTTTGTCTGTTGTGATGGGGCAAGGCCAGATGGGTATAGGAAAGTAGTGGGAGATAGATATATTAGCCCCAGGCTAAACAAATCCATGGTACCAGGATAAATAAATGAAAGCTGCTCCAGGTCAATTAAGACACCTGGGGCCAATCAAGAACTTTCCACAAGGCAGGGAGGTTAATTGAGACACCTGCAGCCAATCAGGGGCTGGCTGAAACTAGTTAAAAGTCTCCCAGTGAGTCAGTGAGGGGTGCATGTCAGGAGCTGTGGAAGGAGGTTGCGTGCGAGGAGCTGGGAGCAAGAGGCACTAGGAGCTGAGAGTAAGAGGGCGTACTGCTGGAAGACCCTGTGGTGAGGATAAAGAAGGTGTTGGGAGGAGTCCATGGGGTTGTAGCTGTCGTGCAGTTGTTCCAGGAGATACTCTAAACAGCTGCAGTCTACAGGGCCCTGGGCTGGAACCCGGAGTAGAGGGCGGGCCCGGGTTCCCCCCAAAACTCCCAACTCCTGTTACAGGAGGAGTTGATCTGGACTGTGGGTTCTACCAGAGGGGAAGATCTCTGAGGCAAACAAAAATCCGCCAATAAGCACAGGACCCACCGAGGTAGAGAAGGAACCTTGTCACACTGTGTACGGAAATGTTGATATTTTTCTAAGAGTTTGTCTACTGGAGACAACAGCCTTTGTGTTCATTACTTACGCACACACACACACACACACACACTGATTTGCCTACACCCCCCCCTAGGGGGGTGTATACCCCCTCTGAATTTTCTCAACATCCCCCCGCACTTTTGTGAACTAGTTACATGCAGTGTTACCAATTTAGTGATTGTTTGGGAATTTGAATTTAAATTGAAACATTAATACACACTTTAAAAGCATATAATGTATATGATAAAATATGTGTATCTGAAAATGTATAATAGATTTGAAAAGTATGAACACAGACTAGCTTCCTTATACAGCTTTTGTTTTTTGTGACTGTCAGTGCATTCATTTCAGTGATGTTGGCTAACCTAATAATTTCAAATGATGATTTGTAAGCAAAGTCTAAAAGAGCTCTCCCTGACAGCTAGTGATGAGCTGGGAATTGGGGGGGGGAAAGGCTTCAGGACCAGATTGTATTTACATTCACACCTAATCTACCTAGGTATTCACCAAACAGAGCTGTGTTCCCCAAGTGATAGATTTTGGCTGGGTTTGGGTTACAAATCACTTTAATGCAGGGGGTAATGAAATGTTGTTGTTTTTATTGTATGAATAAAGGGCAGTAGAACTGTCCTTAGCCTGTGCTGATTGAGGGCATCAAGAGAGAGGGTGGGGACAGGTGTGTTGCTTTATGGTCTGCCTGAGTCACAAGTACTATTTGACCTGCGCCTCTCCACTGTTTAAAGACCGAGCTGATTAGGCTTCATAGAGAGTCTTTTGGTTTGTTAAGTGACCACTAGAGCGGAAATCTCTGATAATCAGGTCTAAGTGCTTAGACCTGCTGTGGGACAGTGTTTCTGTGGAAGAGATGCCCCAGTCTGCACTAGCACGGAAGTTCCCCCCACCCCAAAGAGCTGAAATCACTGAGAGTCAGGTGGAACTGCGAGAGACCGACTCACAGAGGTCACAGTGGCAGGTGGCAGCAGAAGGTGACAGTGTAGGGCTATTGGGGCACAGCAATAGAGTGAACGGTGGCATGACAAACAACAGCGGCTAGGAGCATTGGACTTAGGGTGACCAGATGTCCCGATTTTATAGGGACAGTCCCGATTTTTCGGTCTTTTTCTTATATAGGCTCCTATTACTCCCCACCCCATCCCGATTTTTCACACTTGCTTTCTGGTCACCCTAATTGGACTATGTTTTCATAGAATCATAGAATATCAGGGTTGGAAGGGACCTTAGGAGGTCATCTAGTCCAACCCCCTGCTCAAAGCAGGACCAATCCCCAATTTTTGCCCCAGATCCCTAAGTGGCCCCCTCAAGGATTGAACTCACAACCCTGGGTTTAGCAGGCCAATGCTCAAACCACTGAGCTATCCCTCTCCCCCGAGTGACCTTTTAGTGACCTTTCTCCAGAAGCTATATTTGTGACTGGGAAAGTTTTATAAATATATGTTTCCTAGTAGGCCAAGATTTTAAAAATGCATTATTTGCCAAGATCATTATCTCACATCATCGCTATCTCAAGAGGTCGTTATCTTGGGGAGTTTCTGTACTAAAATGTTTTATTATTATAATTTTTTACGTAAGAATGGCTATATTGGGTCAGATCAATGGTTCATCTATCCCAGTATCCTGTCTTCTGAAAGTGACTGTTCCACGTGCTTCAGAGGGAATGAACAGAACAGGGAATCATTGATTGATCCATCCCCTGTCGTCCACTCCCAGCTTCTGGTCAACAGAGGCTAGGGACTTTCAGATCATGATGTTGCATCCCTGTCCATCCTGCCTAATAGCCATTGATGGACCAATCTTCCATGAACTTATCTAGTTCTTTTTTGAACCCTGTTATAATTTTGGCCTTCACAACATCTCTGGCAAAAAGTTCCACGGGTGACTGTGCGTTCTGTGAAGAAATACTTCCTTTAAAACTTTGTTTTAAACTTACTGCCTATTAATTTCATTGGGTGACCCCTGATTCTTTTGTTAAGTGAAGGGATAAATAACACTTCCTTATTCATTTTCTCCTCACCAATCAAGATTTTATAAGACTCTATCATATCCACTCTTAATCGTCTCTTTTCGAAGCTGAAAAGGTCCAGTCTTCTCTCCTCATATGGAATCTGCTCCATACCCCTAATCATTTGTTACCCTTCTCTGTACCGTTTTCAATTCCAATATATCTTTTTTGAGATGGTGTGACCAGAACTACATGCAGTATTTAAGATGTGGGCATGTCATGGATTTATATAGTAAAAGTGGAGGAGCTTGGTTTGCCACACTGATCAGCTAAGCCAATACTGACAACCTATATGAAAAGGCTGCAAAACACCATGCTTCTGGACTGCATCAACATGCAGAAAGCTTTATAAGCCAGTCACTGTCAAAGACAATTTTAGAAGAACTTAATGAGGCTATTAAGAATGCTGGAGACACAACTCAGTTTATGTGAACCAACATGGCTATTGCATCATACTTGCTATTTAAGCAAGAGATACCACACACTACACACTAGAGGCCTATGTTAAGTGCATTGTCACTTGTTAATCCTGAAGTTGGACACTGGTTCCGAACAAGACTGGCAAATGCTCACTATCTTTCTGCAAAAAACTCAGCTGACTCTCTTGAAACATGTGGTGCAACAGTGAAAGACTCAGGAGTTGAAAAAGTGAAGAATTCGCTCACTATATTCAAAATATGTACATACATGGCCAACAAATGCACCAATGCAAATAGGCATCAAGTATTAAGTCATTACGTATGTTATCTTGATGTCTGTGGTAAGCCAGTAGAGGCATTCTAGATGTTCAATTATAGAAGACACATCAGCTGCATCTGTGACATCTTAGAAGAGTTAAATGCTTGTAAATTGAACCCCAAACAGATGGCTGCTTGTGCATTTGATGGAACTACAAACTTCTCTGGAAGACATAGTGGAGTACAAGCTTTGCTCAGAGAAAAGTGTAACCCTAATCTCTCCTATACACACTGTAGAGGCTCTCTACTCCTAGCACTAGTACAAGCTGCAGAATCTTCAAAAGACATTAAAAAGCCACAAGTTTAATGGCTTTTTTATACTCTTTTTTTTTTTTTTTTTTTCAGCAAGAGTCCAAAAGGACTGAACATTTTGGAAACAAATAGAAGATACACTGGGATTGAAGTTCAAATGAGTCCAACCTGGGAAAACCTGCTGGCTTTCTCATGAGTGATTCTTGGCAGCTGTCTTAAAATTACTGCAACCGTTATTACTGGCTTTAGAAAGTATCCGCCAAGATAGGACAGATCTAAGTAGTGAGGCTGGTGGGCTACTTTTGTTACTAAGTTCAGAGAAGACTATGGCAATTCTCTCTCTTGTAAGTCTACTGTTGAAACCACTTGGGTCATTAAACAATGTAATCCAGGCATCTACTACAACAGTAGTAGATCTTTGTCCAGAAATAGAAGCTATCCTTGGATCAATCAGAGATATCCATTGAAAATGTACTGGAAGAAGCAAAGACTTCAGTCCAGAAGTTGACTAATGAAGGTACTTATATTGACTCCATAAGTGAAGAGGACAAGAAGTGTTTAAGCCACCTGAAAAAGTACAAAGACTTGATTCTTACAAATCTACAATAGAGATTTCTGGATTCTATTCAAACTCCACGTAGCTTTTACAGATGCCTGTCTTATAAAACACCTACAGTTGAGTGGAGTGAGGCACTACCAGCAATGGGGCTGCTATGTGATCAGGGCAGAATAGAGAATTTTGAACACAGAGTGGAATATCATACGATGAACGAATGAAGATTTAACTTCAACTTCTTTATCATCACTAGTGGTTCGACCCAATCTTTGTGCTATGTTTCCTGCTATGAAAGTAGGAATTCATCTCTTGCTAATCCCACTCACAACAGCTACAGCTGAACATAATTTTTCCTCATTGAATAGAATTTTGTGTTCTGAAAGAAGTCGCCTTCTGCCTGATCATGGGCATATCATGAAGGACTGGAAGTAACGGACACACAAGAAGACACCAAGCAGTGCAAAATTACAACAAGAAACCAAGACTGATGTACATGTAGTGCTTCATAGTAGGCTTGAGTAGCCAACTTTAATTTTTGTGATGGTTTTAAAACATGAGTTAAATCTAATAAATTGGTTGTGAAACATTTTTCAGTTTTTACTATAGTGCCATACAGCCCACTTTTGCCCTCATGGTCTCAGCCCTCATCTGCCCTGACACCCCCCCTGAATATTTCAACACCCCCCCCTAATTTCAATTCCTGGGGACCCCACCGCCTCTTATGGAGATTTAATGTTTGGTTGTTTACCCTCTTGATCAGGCTAAAAGCATCTCTTTGCTCCTTGTGTATGGAAACCTAAAACAACCAATTTTAGTAAATCTAGCCAGCTTTGATAGCAGATTTCCTGGGTATGACCGAACACTCCCCGGAGCTAGCCTCTCCCAGCTTGCATTGTTTCCTTAGAAGATATGTGCTAGAGTAGTTGGGCACTGTACTATCTGTACTGAGGCTGATCCAAGGCCCTTGTAAGAATTTTATAGACGGGTGCTTTCCAGAAAAGTGGCAACGTTTTGATTTTTAAATCAAACAAACAAAACTCCCCAATCTAAGGCTAGGTCTACACTAACCCCCCCCTGTCGAACTAAGATACGCAACTTCAGCTACGTTAATAACGTAGCTGAAGTCGAAGTCTCTTAGTTCGAACTTACCTGTGGTCCACACGCGGCGCGCAGGCTCCCCCGTCGACTCCGCCTGCTCCGTTCGCAGAGCAGGATTACCGGCGTCGACGGGGGAGCACTTCCTGGTTCGATTTATCGCGTCTTGTCTAGACGCGATAAATCGAACCCAGAAGATCGATTGGACTCCTCCGACGCGATGGGTAAGTATAGACGTACCCAAAGTCTCAGAGTGAACTTTTATAAGCACTGCCCTTCTTGAACATTGCCATTCAGGGAGCAGGTGCTCCCTTGTGTTAAAAGGGGTTTTTACCTGCAAGGTTTCTTGATGGGAAAGGGGTGGATGGGTGTGTATTTTAGAGTATTTTAAAGAAACTGTGGGTCTTGCAGCCAGTAACACAATTCCCTTTGATTCAAGGGGAACAGGAGCAGGTCTCTAGTTAATTTGTTGTTCTCTTTTTGTATTGAACATTTTATATTGAAAATGATTTAAGGATCTTGAGCACCCAAAATGTGCCAGGATTCTGGCTCTGTCTATTGTGCTTGGGCGGAGATGTCTTCAGTTTGATTTTTTTTGTGTGTTTTTCCATTCTCTTGGAATTGTTTTTGGCTCTGACTTTCCTTTGTTTCCCCATTTTGTATCTTACAGATGCTTTCAGTGTGTCTTCTAGCTTAAGTGAACCTCATTCACTGTGTGCTTATGGCTTTGTAGGTGTGGGGTTTTTTAATAACTGATCCTCATTCCTTTTTCAAAAAAACAAAACTTTCAGGTTGCATTTTCATGGTGTTCTGTCTTCTCCCTAGATTCCATCCCCAGGTTTGTGTGGTTTTTGGACAGATAACCTAGCCCTGCATTGTCATCATAATTATTTATATTGCAGTACTGTCTGGGGGCCCATTCGTGGATCAAGGCCCATTATGGTAGGTGCTGTATGCACATATAACAAAATGGTGCCTGCCCAAAAGAGTTTGCAATTTGAAATGGGATCCAACAGGTGGATGTAGCAATGAGCAGACAGGAGCACAGAGGAACAGTGGGGCCATTATAATGAGTATAATAAGCAATGATCAAAGCACGCTATCAAGCATTTGCGAAATGTTTTTATTGACTTGTTTAGGATTGGAATTCTAGATTCCTCTGAAGCTATCCCACTGAGATAATGGGGATTAGTAAACTGCCAGATGACACCTGGTAATAATCAGACATTTCAGCCCAGCCCCTAAGGAGCTGACACACTTCTCTGCCTGGCTCCTTGTGCTCTGAGACCTGAAGAGTATTTGCATACTTCCATTTTCCAGCCCTTGTGTTGGCGGGCGCATCTATACAACGCAGTCCCACTGGCCCTAACAGACCGCACGGCACTTAGCAGCGGCGTGGCGGCAATTTCAAAGTGGGCAAAATCATACATTATGTAGATCATGGTGGAGCTTTATCCTGCCACAAACCACTGTGGGGACAGCCAGCCACTTCTGGGAATCTTCTCTTCTTGTCTCGGCTTCCGCAAACAGCAGGCAACCCGCTAAAAATAACCAAAATGCATCCATGCAATGTATTGATCGAGCAGATTGGACATGCTATCAACGGCATACTGCTCCTACTGTTGAAGCTCTTGTAATCCACAGGGCAGCGTGTCTTACAGGTTGCCTGCTGGGCTTGATTAGCAGAGGATGTGAGTTTTGCACAGCCCTAGTTAAAGAGCCTTGGCTCTTTGAGGTGCTACAGCTTAAACAATGTGTCTGGATCTGGTTTGCTGATGTCTCAGGTTAAAATATGCCACCCACAAATTTTTACTGTCATGCAAACACTGCCCCCTTCCAAAAAAGAAGTTAGTGAGAAACATAGGACTCTGACCCACTTTCCTTTCCTTCTTCCCAAAAGACACTCTGGCTGATTGCCTGAGATTCCCCACGATTGAACAGCTGTCCATCTTTCCTGGGTCAGAGTGGAACAGGAGGTGTGATAAACAGATTTGTCCCTATAACGGTGTCACTGCTTCTAAGCCACTGGAAGAAGTTTGGACTCTAGGAGTGAGTTGTTTCCTTGTTGGGAGAGAAATGAGTAGTTGTAGGTTCAGGATATTTTCCCCTAGGCTGCATTGCTTTCACAATAAGCGTGGAATTCTGGTTCCTCTGAGCACAGAAATATATCAAACAGCCAAAGCAGCAGCAGTGGAAGTCTCTGGCCTATGTTATACAGGAGGTCAGACTAGATAATCACAGTGGTCCCTTCTGGCCTTAGAATCTACACACCAAAGCTTGAAGCTCATACAGCTCCAGAAAGTGGTTGTGTTCCAGGCCTTCGCCCAGCAGTGTCTCTTGCAGTTTGACTCTATGGGCATGAGGAGTATTGCAAAAAAATCCTACCAGCGCTAACAGGAGGCTAACATAGTAAAATGTCTGGCCACAGGAGACTTGTCTATATTGGGGCCCATGCTGGTCCAGCTGAACCAGCAGTTGAACTGGTGGGAAATGTTTTGTAACATTCCCTGATGTAGATAGGGTTGCCAGGCATCCAGTTTTCAACCAGAATGCCTGGTCAAAAAGGGATCCTGGTGGCTCTGGTCAGCACTGCTGATTGGGCTGTTAAAAGTCCAGTAAGTGGGGCCATTAAAAGTCCAGTAAGTGGCATAGCCTGGATAAGGCAGGCTCCCTGCTTGCCCTGGCTCCATGTGGCTCCCAGAAGCGGCCAGCATTTCCCTCTGCCTCCTAGTGCGGCCACGGGTGCTCCATGCACTGCCCCCTCCCAGAGTGCCAGTTCCACAGCACCCATTGGCCAAGAACTGTGGCCAATGAGAGCTGCAGGGACACCCTGACCCTCCTCCTACACCCCAACCTCTGCCCCAGCCCATATCCCCCTCCTGCATCCAAACTCCCTCCCAGATCCTGCACCCCACATCCTCTCCTGCACTCCAAACTCCATTTCCCCAACATGCCGGATAACAAAGCTTTTACTGTACTTGGCCTCTCTGTTGACACAATCCAAATGGGGGCTTTTGTGATGTGTAGATTTGTCCTCAGAACTCATTTCATAGAAGCCCACTAAACAGCTATGAGACGGTGGTAACTCCAGCTTGTATTGACATAGGTTGGATTTGAACCCCTGACCCAGCAGTGTTTTTTATGGCTAACCGCCCACCCTCAGAGAAGGCTCAGGAAGGTACGTTTAGTTAGGATTTGATGTGTCTTTGTTTCTGGACCTGCTGGAGTTTACTCTGCTTTGGTATACAGAAGTTGAACCCTGTGATATTGAAACTGATTTAAACAATTGTTAATTTAGCTCCTGAACAAGGTTGCTAATGCAGCCTGATTGATGTGACTTCTCCACCAGTCAATCTGTTTAAATTCAGTGATGTTTCACTACTAGTGAGAACAGCTGTCGGAATCAATATGCCTGCCTGCTTATATAGATTCTTCATACTATTCCTACTTTCTATTAGTTAATTTACAGGATGTTTTACGAAATGCCAGAAAGATTGGACGTTAGCGAGCTAGACTCTATTATCCACCAGAGAAGTCTCTTATCACCTGATGGGAGCAGTTGTGAGAGAGCAACTCCACCCAGTTCATTCAGACAATATGCAGGTGGGGAAGACCATGTTGGAGGCTGCTGTGACAATCTATCCCTTCGCCATGCATCCATGACCTAAAATTACTTTCCAGAGAGAGGCCTGAATGACAAACTGCAGCTCTTGATCCAACCTCTACCTATATTCAAGGGTGTCCAAAATCTGAATTCAGATTTCAAGCTTGTCTTGTATCTTTTATGGGCTGGGGGATGAACTGAAGACATGTCACCCTCACTCCACTGCTGATCTCCCAGTGACATCAGTTGGAAGTTGGGACAAAGATCAAGAGTAAAATACGGCCTGTCATTAATACATGGCCTTCTAGTTATTCATTACCTCATAGTCCCGTTCATCATCACTCTGTTGCTATGTTGTCTCACCACTTTGTATTGCTTTTCCTTCTCCACCCTCCTTTTCTCTTTCCTTCTCCCCCTTATCTTTGTGTCTCTCCACTGTTCTTCCCTCTGCAGTGGAGCTGGTTGAAAAATGAGCTTTTTGCCATGGAAAATATTAAAGCCCATGTGGGGAAACTCATTTTAATCAAGAAGTTTCACTGAAAAGTTGGAATTTTCAGTGAAAAAATGAAAACTAAAACATCTTGTTTTGGAGATGTGGTTCAGGTGCCTCAAGGCCCCATTGTCCCTGTAAGGGGTCTTGGCCCTCTGCGGGGTGGTGGGGCACCACCCTGCCTCGCTGCACACGGCTGGCTGGGTTGGGGAATCCTCAGTCTGGGGCCCTAAACTTCAGGTAGGGCCCTGCAAGCGGTAGAATATACGCCCAGGCCCTGGGTCAGAGTGGGGCAGTGAGCAAACAGTCAAGGGCTCAGATCCTCAAGCAAGAGCTGAGCACAGAGTTCAATAGAAAGAACCAGGCTCCTGGCTCTGAGTGACCAGGAAGAGGGGGAGACTGCCACCCGCACGTTGGGTGGCAGGGGGGACACAGGCCCACCCACTCCAGCCCGGGGCCCTAGCAGCGGCAGACGACCCGCTGCTGAGTCAGTGGGGATCCTGGCCCCAGCACACTGACATCGGCTCTGGCAGTGTTGCAGCCAGACTAGGGTCGGCTGCCCCCGGGCTACTTCCGGACTCCCCCTTGTAAGGGGTCTTCGGCGGGTCCCAGCACCATGGGTTCCTCCTCTGGGTAACGGGCGAGGGGCAGGCTCGGCAGCTCCTCTGGGTCGCGGGCGCAGGGCTGGTCCGGCAACTCCTCCGGATAGCGGCTGCTCGGCAGGTCCGGCCAGTCCTGGCGTGTCCCTGGGGCCGCAGGGTTTTCCCAATCGCGGGCTAGGCGGGTGGCGTCTGGCCTCCCCGGCAGCTGGTTCACTAGTGAGCTCTGAGGGCCCGCCTTTATACTTCCGGGTCGCGCCGGTCTATTTCCGGGTCGCAGCCTGTCTCTCTGAGGGGCGGGCCCAGAGCTTCCTGGCTCCGCCCACTCTGGCCTCTGGGGAGGTTTGTCCCTCTGCGGGGTGGTGGGGCACCGCCCTGCCTGGCTACAGTCCCCTATAGGCTAGGCTCCCTGGTCAGACTACATCTCCCATGATGCACTAGTCTCTTTGGCTATGGTGCATTGTGGGAGATGTAATCTGGCTGTTAAGCCCAGCCCATGGAGGAGACCAGGGGGAGGAGGAAACCACTCTAGAACTCCCATGGTGTGCCACAGCAAACTATACCCACATTTTGTCCAAAATATTCCAGTTTGGGGGCATTTCGGTTGTCAATGAAAAATCTAAATTTGCTGCAGAAAGACACTTTTTATGAAAAATGTTGTTTAGACACAAACCCAATTTTCCCTCAAAAATCAATGCTGATGGAAAATGTTTGACCTGCCCTGCTCTAGATGTCCAAGTCTTTCCCCTTCCCCCATTCCATTCTCTAAAATGATCAGCAGTTAAACAGCTAATGCTGACACGTCCGTGTCGATATTGGACTTTGCCTGGAATAGATCTGATTTGGCCGTATTGATTTCCAAACTGCCTGAAAAAAGCCATGCTGGGCAAAAGAGACCCCCATTGATTCCCCACCAAAATGTCCCTGTAGACAACCCTCTCACCTTCAGAGTACGTTCAGATGTGGGGTTGCAGGCACTTTTTCAGTTTAGTGCCCACTTTAGCCATTCTGGTTCCACAGTGATCTGTCATTTTCTGTGGCCTCGTTCTCCAGGGGTGGGACGGGGAATGCACTAAGTCCCCAAATAGGAAACTCTAATGGTCTTTATTCTAAACTTTAAGCATGTGCTGAAGTCCCATTGAAATCAGTGGGAGTTAAGCATGTGTTTAAATGCTTTGCTGAGTTGGGAGAGGGGTTGGAAAGCAATTCTGAAACACCTGTTGGCTAATAATTCCTTTCCCTTGCTCTTTTGCTTCCCTCTGTAATTTCCTTATCCTTTTCCCCATCATTACCAGCAGCTTTGGAAGTCCATGTGCCTTACGGCAGGCAAGAATGTAATGTGAGAGTTATAGATATTATGTTAGAATGAACAACAAATAAAATGGAACGTCAGGCCAAAATCTGAGATTACCTGGACCAGAACACACCTGAGCTTTGGGGAAATTTGGATCTTGTTCCAAACTTTGGGGCTTGTGCCCATCTCTAACTTAAAATAATCGGATGATCAACTCCTAATGGGTCTATATTATATTGTATCTGCCAATGGTTTGAATGAAAAGTTTGTCGAGTCAGTTCTATGTCCTCTTGATATTTTTTCCCCCTTAAAGGCCCTTTCCTGCGCATTTGTCTCTGCAATAGAGAGTTGAATCATTGTGTTTTCCCAGCATGTTTGCATTAATGACATTTTAGTGCTCATTGGCATATTCCTGATCTGCATCCTGCTGACAAATGCAGAGTTCAAGAGGAAGAAGCCAGTTGTTGTAGCTGTGGCATTTAGTCTCATTAATGATGTGGAGTGCTGGATCTGACAGCTCCCTGGATAATGGAAGCTCAACTAGTTCAGTTGCCATGCTGTGCTTATGCAGTTCAGGTGAAGATCTTGGTAGCAGTATATTCATTATCTTAGTTTCATCCAAATAATTTCCTCCTGGGCTAAACCTGCCATACTGTAAATAATGTGCAAATCCTAGAAGAGAATGAATTCTCTGTCTACAAGAGCCAAAATACTGGGCCACATTCAGTAGATCTGTCTGGGAAATGATTTCATTTACATGTGAAAAATTTCAAGTTTTTGATGATAAACCAAAAGCTCAAACAAATTTGGGTTTAAAACGAAAAATCTTTGGATTTTTGGTTTTTCAACAAAACCACAAATCTTCATCAAAAACCATTTTTACCTTCAAAGAAGGAAACCCATTTTTTTCAATGGAAAAACCTTTTGTGTGAGATATTTTGCCTTGCTCTAAAATCCAATCCTGGTGTAAGCAGGTGAAACTCAGCTGAAGCCAAGGGAGTTGTTGTAACCCATCTGTTTTTGTTGTGTTTTATCTAACTAGCTCCCTTGATGCAAGTCAAAAACAAGAGGCCATGGAAACTGAACTCCCTTCTCACCCTTAAACATGGTCCCTCTAGCTCAGCAATGAGGCTCTTTGACAGGGAAGCACTGGGGAGATTGGCCTTTCCACTAGATGTGGATAAATCGAGGACCTCAGTCTTCAGGACCATCAGCCTGATATCATGTTCCACATTGGCGTGAGACTTCCTCATCAACCCCCTCCAGTCCAGGAGGAGGAAGCTTCACAGGGAAGCTCTCTGTGACTGGGGGGGGTGTTGCCTCATCTATTGGCAGTATTGATTATTTTAAATCCCTAATTAGCAAACTGATTAGACCTCTGAGGTTTGATAGGTTGTAGCACCAGACTCTCAGGCCCAGTAGAATTAGAATTACTGACTGGTTGGGAACCCCAACATGCATGGTGGCATCACTCACCCTTAAGGAAAAGCTGAGTTTTCAATATTTTAACAATGTTAGTAAAAATACAAATGTTCCAATCCAAACAAGAATATAGCAGTAGTGCAATATTAATTTGACGTCCCTTGTCATATCATACTCACCTAGAGATAGAAGGCAGGTGGTGGCCCACGGTGGTTCTCTCCTGTCTCTGTCATGCCATGCAAGTCCAGTGGTCGAGGTCTTGTTTCCCTAGATTGTGGTTGGGCCTATTATAGGGTCTGAAGACGGCCATGAGTTTTCATAAGCGTGTTCTGCATCTTTTGCCCATAACTAATGTCCTCACCATAATAATGTTGGGCTGTCTTTGTCCTACAGGTCGGTATATTAATTATCCCAGACTTATTAGCATATACGTCGGTTACTGTTGCAATCTTGCAATTATGCATCTGCTGATGTTCCTATCCCCAAATACCCCAAAACTAGTATCAACTGACTTCTTGCAGCTACCTATCAGCGTTTTATGCAAGATCTCAGCAAAATATCGTATGCCATCTTGCGACTTACATACATTTCCCAGCAGTGACTGTATGCTACGGCTTATAGTCTTTACTGCTTATGCTAATAACTTATAGGTTCGGACCTGTAGGTTCCTTGCATTCCTGCTAAATATGATATCTTAGCTGAAGCTAACTTAAACATCTGTAAGGTACTGTATAAGCTGCAGGGACCTATTTTCGTTTCCTAGTTGTCTGCTTTGAGGCAGAGTTCCTCTAGGCAGCGTCATCAGACTCCTCTGTGGAGGAATGGGTGTTGCCTGGAGTTCTCTGCTCAGTATCCCCATTTGGTTCCCAGGTTTTAACCCTCATTCCTGTGCCTGTTTTCTTCTTGTCCCATGTGGTCAGTTTATTCCTATCCTGTGGTCCCTCCCTTACCTGCGTGAGGTGGGCTTTTAGTTTCTGATGGGCTCTGCCCACCTTTCCAGTGTTTCAGATGGGCTAATCCCATGTACCCCAAAGTCTTGAGACCTCTTCATCAGGCTCCTCCTGACAGCTGTTCTGCCACAGGAGCCATGGATGGGCCATCCAGCAGTAGATGGTCCAAGTCATGCCTGGAGCTTGGCCAGCCCTCTTAGCACTCTGATTTCAAGCAGTTTGTGCCAGCTGTTGGCTTTCTGTGACTCAACTCCATCCTTTCTTTCTCTTTCAAATGCAAATTTTTTAGAGCCACATCAAATTTGCCATAAAGAATTTAACATTTTTTAAAAAACCAATACAAATCCATCTGTTGTAATTATATTAAGTACGGGGGGGGGGGGATTCAATTGAGAAAATGACATCAATGCATTAAGACTGCACAGTTTAAATAACAGAAAGGCAGAGGTTGCAAAAGTGAAAGTCCCAGCAGAACCCCTAACCAGGCTGGGTGATATTATTTCGCTTCCTCGTCTTCTGGTACAGTGTTCCTCTTATTCTCTGCAAATGAACATCAATAGTGTGTTTCATTAAATATACAACACAGAGGCAGCAGTGTTGCCTTAGCGGATAGATGACTGGAACTCAGAAGACCTAGGATCAGTTCTTTGCTCTGCCACTGGCCTTCTGGGTGACTTTGGGCAAGTCTCTTTGTGTCTCAGTTTCCCCATCTGTAAAATGGAGATAATGATACTCTGCTGTAAGGTACTTTGAGATGTATGAATGAAAAAGTGCTACATAAGAGCTAGGTATTATGTGCAGTGTAACCAAGGTAATTTTGCTGTTGAAGCTAACTTTTGCATTTCCCAACTTTTTGTGATTGTTAACCTTAATGATGCAGCAACATAGGGTTGGTGGGATTTTTAGCTTTTGTTGTTGTCTGTTCCCTAGTTGAGGAATCCCATAATCTCTGGAGTGGGTTGTTAGTTCGCTGGACAGTAGCCTTATAAACTCTGGAGTGATTGTAACATGTAATTCACTGGAATGGAGTGTCAAACTCTGGAGTGGATTCTTTCTTGAGTGACCTGAATATCACCATTCTTAATTGACAGTAATCTCCCTCATTAAGAGGAGCTGAATAAAACTCCCTCCAGAGTCCGTGGATGCCACTACAAGAGTTGGCCAGACAACTCCACTCTGACAAGGGGGCTGCTTCCCCCACCACTTTGTTAGGAGTGGACCCAACTCTCTATTCCTTACCAGGTTTTAGTGAGATGCCTGTTTGCTCCCTCTATAGCGACAGGCTGATCCATCCATTCAGAGCAGCAAGTAATTTTAATGAAGTGGGTTGTATGAAAGTGAGTCCCAATTCATTGCATCATGAGGCTTGATGAATCCAAGCTTATTTACCAGCCGACGATATTTTCCAGATCAAGAATTGCTGCTTTGGTAATTTATGTCTGGTAATTTCAACATTATACACTCAAAGAAAAGAGTAAAATCTTAATTCATTTACATTTAATACCAGCTGGCTCCTTGGTTTATTACAGTAATTTCTCTAAAGAAAGCAACTGTGCAAAAGACATTATTCCAAGAGGCAACGCTAGAGAAAAAATTATGCAATAACATAAATGAAAAAATTAATTTACTGTCTTCCCAGATACCCAAGGAAGAATGAAAAGGTCACATGGCAGGTTTTATTCCTTTAACTGAAATTCTAGATTCTCTCATCCCTCTCAAATACCAGAATTGTGTTACTTGAATAACACAAACTTGGAAGCAGATGGAGAATCTAATTGGGATTGATTTTGATTACCAGCATTGTATATTATACACGCTCCATTGTCTCTCGGGTTTGTCTATTGTTAAAATGATTTGAAAGCCGATAACTGTGTGCATGAATATAAATGATGACTGCAGGGTGAACATTGTGCTGCTCAGCATTCTCATTTGGAATCTGGATGTCATGAATGTTGTAGTGGGAAAAAGTTGTCACTGGGCCACAAACAGCTTCCTGCAAAGGCAAGTGGGCTCATTGGGGACAGGACATCCATGTGGCCCGTCTGCCCCCACTACCTTTCCCATCTGCCAGCCCCTCTGGCCAGCCATTCCCCTCTTCACCTCACAGAGATTCCTAAGAACCTGAACTGGGAACTTTTTAGCCAGCTCCCTCTGGTCTCCCATAGCAGGACTTCAAAGGGAAGTGCTGCTTCCTCTCCCAGCCCATAATAAGGGGAGGCACTTTCCTCTCTATGGTAATGAGAGGCCCAGCTGTGCACCACTGGGAGATGGTGGATGGCTGTGACATCCCTCTAAAGGCCTTTCTGGCAAATCCAAATATAGCGTTGAACCATCCGTGCCCTCAGCTGCAGACAGCCACAAACTCTGGGGGCATTTGGACATGGAAGCAAATGGAGTGGCTCAGCCATCTCTCAAGATACAGCCTGGGATTTTGGGATTAGAGAGAGGAGTTTGGACCAGGATTCAAATTCCTCCAAGGGAGTTTGGATCAGCTGATCTGCTTCAAATGCCTCCCTCTGCAGTGTGGGTGCCAATGAGAGCTATTGTGTGTGCAGCACCTCTGAAAATCAGGCCACTTATTGGGTACCTAAATATGGATGTTGGTGTTTAACCTTAGCCACCTGCGAACGAGAAGTTTGGCTTTCAGACCACAATCAAAGTGAGAAATTAAGGAGAACAGATGTTTTGAGACTAGACTAATAAGAGATGGCATCAGCAGGCAGGGAGATACAGGTAGGCTGTTCCCAATGGCAGAGGTAGTGCTGATGTCAGAAATAGAGATCCTTGACGTGGCAAGTATCTCCTTATCTGATTGTAGAGCACTGAATATGCTGGGGCTCAGTAAGAAATATCAGTTGAGGGAGAGGAGAAGACTCTTGCATCAACAGTGGCCAGATTGTGGGAAAGGACCGAAGAGGCAAGTGTTAGACAAGCAGACCCAGAGAAGGAGGGAGAGACCAGAAATAAAAGGGTGGGTGGAAAAGAGAGTATCAGTGGGCGAGAGGGGTCTAAATCTGCAAAACCCTGTTCTGTGTTATCATCCCTTCCCTGCTTTCCTCATGGCCTTTCCTCCTTCACTGGTATTTCTGTGTCCATTACAGGGTTTCATTCCACTGCAAGGCAATCAGGTGAGCGAGCTGATCCCTCATGCTGAGGAACCAGGGAAACACCTCTTTGAAATTGCCCCAGGTAGGCCAGCATTTCCTTTTCCTTCATACCTGACGTGGTCCCGCTCACAACCGCTATTTAACACAGTAACTGACCAGCCAGGCACATTTCTGTTCTGAGAGGTCTGATGCTATGTGCACAGTATCCAACCATCTGGTTCTGTTGTAGAGCAGGTCAGACCTAGTCTTATCTGCCATGTAATCACTTACCATGGACTGTTTTGATAGCTCTAGGTATATTTAGGGACACATTCTGCTCTGTCACAGATTTACCTGACTGTTAAGTTTGTATTGATCCCATAAAAATAGATAATTTACAATGTTTTAATCTGATTCCAGTACACAGTATTTTTTAACCTGTAGGTGAATTTGGGAAGAAGGACCCATAAGTGGTTCATAGTCATTTAGACTGGGATGTTCAAAGGGACCATTTGAAAATCATAGCCTTACGACTCTGGTTATTGTCAGTCATTCTGTTATCCAGGTCAAGTCCTTGTTACGTCATCTCACAGGTGTCTCCAGGGACAGTATGTGACTGACATATGTCCCCTGTATGCTACCTGCAGCTGAAAATCATGTGCCTTTTCGTATCTTCTGGAAGAGAGAATCTTCCCTTTTACAGCTTTATTTTGTCTCATGTCTATTGTATGGGCTCTATCCCAAACGGCTGTCCAGAGCTCAGCAATGCAGTTACAGAGATGGATGCAAGGAAGAGGGGAGAGCAATTCAGAGGCACAGGCAGGGGGGAACAAGGATACCTTCAGCTGGAATTTGAAATGCATTTGGGAGCTTCAGGGAGACCGTTGCAGGTGGCAGGAGCTGCAGAGGAGCAAGCTCTTGCACCAATAGCAGTGAAACTGAGGTCACTGCAATAGGAGAGAGAAGGGAGATAGATGAGACCAGTAAGGTTGGCTGGAGCTAGTTGATGGAAGGATGTATGAATGAGCTCCTGGAAGGAATGGGGAGCCAAGGAAGGTGTCTGAGGTTGTCGGTGCACTCTCTAGCAGGGGTTCACATGTGCTGGTGGGTTGCTTGCTTTGCCGTTCACATTGTCCATCTCCCCTGCATGGATTAGCTGTCTCCTTCCTCCGTGTTCTGTTTCCCCGCGGTGCTGCTGCTGCTATCATATCTCAACAAACTCCAGCCTAATACAATTACATCTAAATGGACTGGCTCTCCCAAGGCAGGGTACATTTGTCCAGGCAGTTGTGCATTAGCGCCGGAGGCAAGTGTGCTTTTAACAGTGTGTCGGGGAGCCTTGCTCCTGCAGGACTTCCACGGCCCATGTTCTGTCTTAACTCCTCTTGTCACATATCAGGCAGAGTATGGGAGACAGATGGTGCTGAACAGCTTTCACTTACTGCGGCAGCCAGGCCATGGGAATACGCCACTGCAGCATTCTAGTTGACTCGCTAGAAGTTTCCTGGAAGAGAAGGACACTTTCTTCTCCCTCACCACTGTCTGTCATAAATACCCATGTGAGTGACCCATCAGGCAGGCTGCACTGCACTGGCTGTATTCCCACACCCCAAGTGCTGGGGCTGGGTCGTTATTTGCATGGGAGCTGGGAGACCTCCAGGAAGTGGGATAGTGATTAGTACTTGGCATTCCTTCCTCTAAGCCAGTTCTCCAGCATGGTGCTATTATAGTCTAAGGCCTTGGCTACACTCATGAGTTACAGCACAATAAAACTGCCTGCCGCGCTGTAACTCACTAACTGGCTACACTTGCAAGGCACGTGCAGCGCTGCATCTCCTCAGGTACAGCGCTGCTGGTACTTCTCCTCCCCGAGAGGAATAACAGCTGTTGCGTAGTGGCTGCTACGCTGCTCCTGGAATGTAGTTGAGCAGGATTGCACTAACTGATCTCCGGAAGCTCCCTTTGTTTTGAAACGGCACTTCCGGGTTGGAGTTCAGAGCTCCGTTCTGGAGCTGCTTTACAAAAAACAAACACAGCTACTGTTTGCAGGCAGGGGACTCCGTTAGGAATGCGGGCAGCAAAGTTAGCTTGGAGAGAGACTTGGAGAGAGACGGAGGGGGGAGGGGAGAAAGAAGGGCGGGAGGGGGAGGGCTCCGTTTCCCAGAATTATCTTTTATCTGCTCTTTACAAACAAACAAAGCCCCTGCTGTTTGCTTTCAGTGATTGAGAGAGAGGCAGGGGATGTGGAGGTGTGTAAACATAGGAGATAATGAGCTGACACTCTGGATACCCCAAAAACCCACTCTCTCTCCCTACACGCTCCCTGTCACACTCCACCTTACCCTCCCCATTTGAAAAGCCTGTTGCAGCCATTTGAGCACCCATAATGCACCGCTCCCAATACAGCTGCAAATGCCTTAAATGTAGCCACCTTACTGTGCTGGCAGCTGCCAGTGTGGACAGGCTGCAGCGCTTTCCCTACTCAGCTGTACGAAGACGGGTTTAACTCACAGCGCTGTACATCTGCAAGTGTAGCCAAGGCCTAAGAGAACATAGGGCTGGAAAGGCCCTCACAAGGTTCTCTAATCCTGCCCGCCTGCACAAAGGCAGGACCAAGTAAACCAAGAGCAGGCTCTCCATGACAAGTGTTGTCTAATCTGTTCTTAACCTCCGGTGATGGGAATTCCACAACCTCCCTTGGAAGCCTATTCCAATGCTTACCTTTCCTCGTAGTTAGAAAGTTTTTTCTAATATCTATCCTAGTTCTCCCTCACTGCAGATTATGCATATTACTTCTTGTCCTATCTTCAGTGGGCATGGAGAACGACTGATCACCGTCCTCTTTACAACAGCCCTTCGCATATTTTGAAGACTCTTCTCAGGTCCCTCCCTCAGTTGTCTTTTCTCAAGGCTAAACATGCCCAGTTTTTTTTTAACTTTACCTCCCAGGTCAGATTTTTCTAAACGTTTTATCCTTGTACTGCCTGGGATGTGCCTTTCACATGAGCTATAAAAGCAAAGCTTGGTTATTAAAGATTTCACAGCATCTTCATTAGCGTAACAATCAGAATTAACCCTGTTGTCCTGGCTGAATTTCAGCTTTTGGCAGCTCTCCATTTGTCCTGCAAACTCAACTGGGGTAAGAGGTTATTTTTTTCACTTCCTGCCTTGAACTGTTTTATGGTGTTACTGTGCCCTATTAAACAGCCTAGAAGTGGTTGCATTTTGTGGGGTGGGTGCTGCAATCCGTATGGCTAGCTTGCAAAGTGATTTGGGATCTTTTGGGATAAAGACTGCTGTTGGTCAGGAAGCTTGTTAGCCTATGCACAGGGGGAGGGTGGCCTTGTGTTTAAGGCACTAGACTGGGACCTAGGAGGTCTGGGTTCAATACCTGCTGTTACTAAAGACATCTTGGGTGAGTCGCTTAACTTTTCTGTACCTCAGCTTGTGGAAAATGTGTATAAAGCTTTCCTACCTAGTGGGGTGTTGTGAGGCTATGGCCATTTAATATTTGTGAGCTGCTCAGACAGCATGGTGATGAGGCTATTGAAAAGTCAATATTTAGCTAATGCACATCCACAGAGTGTCACTTGCCACTTACATCATTGGTGGATGTGGCCTGGAGCTTGGCCATACCCTGCTTGCGTCACACCTGCCCCAGGCTGTGTTTGGCCCGAGATGTCAATGTTTTGTGTGTGCTATTTGAAATGGCTTTGGTTGTAGGCAGTTACCTGCCGGCCGTGCACAGCTCTTGGGACGTTGTATAGGAGAGGAAGGATGGCTGATCATATGGCTAAAGTCTAGGTGTTAGTGTCAGGGCATCTGGGTTCAGTCCCCAGCTCTGACCCAGATAAGCTGTGTGACCAGGGAACTTCACCACCCTGTGACTCAGTTTCCCTATTGTAAGATGGGGGTTATACACTTGCAAGGATAACAATACTCACTCTTCATAGTGGAGTTTGGGATCTTGGGATAACAAGGGCAATCTCTGTGTGTTAATGGTTTTTATTGTGCATGTGACTGGAGGGGAGAATTTTTTAAAGGAAAGAAATCCAAGAGTAAAGTATGTTATCGTTACTGATAATATTGCTGCCACCAGGCGTCTGCAGAAGCCCAGTGTCTGGGACAGAGGAAGGGTGGAAGCTTTGTTTTACCTGGTCCGCAAGGAAATGCTGAGGCTCCATAAAGTCTTTCTGGCACAAGCCACCTGCAAAGAACTGTGATATTAATGGCCAGGGTAGCCTAGTTCCCAGAACTGCTGCTCGGCCTTTATCAGCTTTTCTACACGGCAGGCTGCTGTAGCAGTGTCCTCAAAACACAGGGCCGGTAGTAACAGCATGTCCCATATTGGAACAGAGCCTGTATTGATTTTCTGTTGAGTAACAAGAGCTAATGATGGGCACTTAGTAGTAGTCATGTTTCATCGCGTCCCTCTCCAAGCAGTATAATGCGGCTGGAGGGAGGGTTAACTAGGGACATGAGAGAGGCTGTGAAGCTACTCTCCAGCCAAAGGAGAGTTAGAGAGCTGGGGGAGTGGCTTGGTGACCCACTCCCTGGCAGGCAGAAGGCTGGCTGCATGAGGAGTCCCTGAACTAGAGCCTGATTAAGCTACATGCAGTGGGTGAGTCATTCCTGTGCTAGGCTCAGTCAATCCACAGGCCAGGAGCTGGTCTGGTGACTGCAGGGCAGGTGTGTAAGCCTCACAGGAGCCATAGCACCTGTTCAGTCTGCCCTTGGGACTCTCCCCTATCTGATAGTGGTGACAGATTTCACCTGCTCCAGCCCAGCTCCCAGTCCTATGCTTGCCTTGTTTTGACTCTGCTCTTGACTCCTGATTCTGGGTCTGACCTCCAGCTCCATTTCCTGGGCTGACTGCCACCTCACTAACTACTAGGCCCAACTGCCACTGCGCCAACCACTGGTGCACATAACAAAATTCATGTGGTGGGGGTGGGGCCGAGGAGTTCGGAGTGTGGACGGAGGCTCAGGGCTGGGGCAGAGGGTTGCGGGGGGAGGAGGGAGGGCTGGCTGAGGGTATGGACTCTGGGGCGGGGCCAGGGATGAGAGGTTTGAGGTGAAGGCTGCCCCGGGGCTACAGTAGGGAGCGAGGACTCCCCACAGCTCTCTCTCCCCACAGCAGCACTTGGGCTATGGGAGAGAGGCGCCTCTCCCTGCCTCGGTAGCTCTGGGGTCGGGGCTGTGGGATAGGCGCCCCTCCCCTGGCTGTGGCAGGTCTGGTCCGGGGCTGGGTTGGGGCCGGGGGAGGGGTGCCCATCACCCAGCCGTGGCAGGTCCAGGGCTGGGGAAGGGGCCTCCCTCCTCCGGCAGCGGCAGGTTCGGTCCGGGGCTGAGTTGGGGCCGGGGGAGGGGCGCCCGCCTCTCCCCCAGCCGCAGCTGGTCCCAACCGGGCGGGTTCCTTGAATGCCTGTGTGGCACGTAATAGGCTGCTGCGTGGCCATGCAGCTTACAGAGAACTTAGGACTGAACCCAGGATCTCTGGATCTAAAAGAGTAAACTACTACTGCTGGAGGTGAAGGACCAGCTCTGTTAGCATGGAGGCAGTAGCTGCCTCAAATCTAGGCAGTGGTGGGAGACAAAGCCACAGTGTTAGCCTGGGTTACAAGAGTACACAAGGATGGTAAAATGCTGTAAGCAATGCTGGGAGCATCTAATAGAATAATACGCTTAGAAATGTAAGGCCTGGTCTCTCCAGAGATCAGGGGGAGCTTTGCTAGAATAACGACGCTCCCAGCCTCTGATCTGGCAGGAAGTGATACTTTAATGCCCTGTGGCAAGCTGGCTCTAAGCTCAGCTGCCAGGCCTCCTGGTTTCTGCAACAGTCTGACACAGGCCGGAAGTTCCTCTGCAGGACCAAGCACAGTCAGCGCTAGCAGTGGAATCTGAATTATAGTGTCTCCCCAGTGTCCCTTGGGATATTGATTTCCCTGGTAAATTCAACTGATTTTAAGCTGTCCCCAAATGTTCCATTTTCAGTGGAGCAGAGATCTCGGTGTTGGCAACGCTTACCTTAGAGGATGTCATAGGGTGGAGGGTAAGGAACCGTTGGGACCAAGGAAGGCATAAGAATGGGGCTGAGGAGGTAGTTGAGGTGCTTGGCTGTGGGGAGGATGGGGCAAAAGTACCTCAGGCCTCTGAACAGCCCCTGATGATAACCAACCTCTACGCTGCCTCCCACCCCAATATCCCCCGCTGCATCCCACCACGCTGAGTCAATGCACTGGCCAGGCCTTTCTGCTAATGTGATAGTTAATAACATTGCCATTTACATTGAAACTCAATGGCAACAGAGTTAACAGCCCCTTGAGGTGAATGGAGCAGTTCATACCACTCCTTAGAGCTGTTGTTTCAGGCTGCCTGCAGACTCAGACAGACATCAATCCGTCAGTTAACCTTCCAAACATGTGGCAAATGTATCCTCAAAACTACAAGGGCGTTGGCAACCCTTTAAAAAAGAAAATATAGCCATGGAATTACTGCAATTTGCTCAAATTAAATTCCATGTTTTGTGGCGTGACTTTCACAGCAGATATAAAAGATTATGGGCCCAATTCTGCCATTGTTACTCTTATTAGAAGCCATTACTCGAGTGAGTAGCTCTACTGAAGCAACTTTACTTGAGGGCCAGGTTTTGGCCAAATCTTGTGCAGTGAGCAGGGTGGAACCCGATTTGGGTCCTATCTAGACCTTGCAGAGAGCCACAAGAGACCCTGTTCCCACGTGCACTGTATGCCCCAAAAGGGGGGGAACAGGGTGGACGGGCCAGGCAGAGCAGCAAGGATGCTGCCCCCTCTCTATGGATGGTGTTGCAAATGCTCCCCAGGAGGGCTTCCATCTGTGTCTGCCACACTGCCTCCTGGAGTTCAGCATGCAGTGCAGCACCATGGACAAACTTTTGTGCCTCCAGTGAGTGAGGGCTGGTGTGTGTGACTAAAGCCGATCAGGCCATGGGCTGGGAGACATTAGCTTTTATTTTGTCACGGCAAGATGAACATCACCAAAAAACCTGAAATCACAGAGCCGTGCGTGGCCCAGCAGAACAAGACGCATGAAGTCATCTCATCCTTTCCTCCCCAGTCCCTGCCACGTCAGGGTTTAATTAAAATAATTAGAGGGGAAAAAATTACTTAATGCCTCCATTCAAAAATAATTCAATGTTCTAATTACAGCAGGAAATCAGAATTACTGCCTGCAGTTCAATTAACTCCAGAAGCCCAGTGTTGACAACTGTCTCTGCTTTTCTGGGCATGCATTTGTGTGACACTGGGCTTTTTTTATGGCTCCAAACAGGAAGCAGTAAAACTAGGGGACCCATAATCAGCCTTACTTTAAATTGTCGGCCTGATCCGACACACACTCTCACATGGTCTGTACATGTGTCAGTGGCCACACTGGCTTCAATAGAGATATCCCAGTAAGGAATACTTCTGAACACTGGTGTTTGCAGGATCCGTCCCCCAATGCCCTCCCTGTGGCTGGCAGGTCTGAGAAATATTTTAGTGTTGAAAGCCCTGTGTTCTGCTCAGCCTGATTTACCGCAGTTCCAGTTATTATCAGTTCCTCCTTAAGGCCTGATACCCATTGCTGCTCACCCACACTCCCCCATGGCTGGTTTGCACAGCCTACAGACACGGAGTGTAGATGTGCCATGGCTTTAATGTGCTTCCCCAGGCAGGATATTCTGTTCCACACTTGGTGCATGGGGTTTATTCTTCTGGGCAGTGTAAGGGGCTCCCAGTGGAGCAGGGTGAAGCAGGGGAGTTCATGGGGGGTTGTCTGCATGCCCCCCTGGGAGCATACTTATCATTCTGGGCTGAAAGGAATCCCCAGACTAAAGCTCAGCGACACTGGCCAGTGTTCTCACTTGGTATGTTGTGATCTTGACCTTTTGATCTGCATGAAATTAGATTGGAGGCAGCAGTGTGACCAGCGGAGTGAGTGCACCCCAGATCAGATCGAGGAGGAAAAAACAACCCCCTGGGGCACCAAGCCCAAATGTCTTCCCAAAAGCAGAGACACTTCCCCTGCTGCCCCTAGCTGGAGCAGCTTTCATAAACTCCTGACCATGGCTGATGTCATCAGACTTCACCTTCTTCAGTTTGCAGGACATGTGCCATCTGCTGATTGGCTGTTTGCTCTGCCCTTCACACTCTACCTCTCTCCCTCTCTGTCACTCCATGGCAAGCCCCCATCCTCTACCTCACACCCTTCCCTCCATTCTCTTCATCTCTCCTAAATGTCCCTCTGTTCCACTACCTTGGGTGACAGACTGCGGGGTATTTGTGTCAAATTGCAAACCCCATTTTGATGGTAACCTTCCCTTTTACACTGTAACCTCCATGCTCAATTAAACCATTCAGAGTGTGTTGGAAAAAAACAGCCTTGTTCTGACAAGTTCTGTGTCTGCTAGACAGTGAGTGCTCCGAAGAATGGGGGACACCTCAGAGAAGATCTTCCGTGAAAGCCATAAAGGGGGATCAACTCTGATTGTGTCTCAGCTACTGGCCCATCCACAAGAACCATGAGCTCCCTACACAAAAAGCTGCAGTTCCTCTGCAACAGCACGTGGGCAGAAATGGGACAGAGACAGCTCTAAACCAGGGGCTTTTCTAGTGCCACATGTAAACAGGAGTTGCTGGAGGGAGTGAAAGCAGAAGAGACCCTGACTCGCCTAAGGACGCTGACTTACAGAAAGACTGAAATCAGGCTGAGAGGTTGCCTTCAGGACTTTATTTTCCAAAGATCTGTAATCCCCTAGTGCTTTTAGAGAAAAGTGGCTGTGGTTAAGAAATTTCTTCATTGAGCCTGGGTTCCTTGCTTGCCTGCCATATTGTTCCTGAAAGGGTTAAATGAGAAACCAGAGTTTCCACAGCCAGGTGGACTCTGAGGAACATGCGTAAGTGACTGGTGGCTCTAGAGGGCTGCGGCATTGGTTCCAGGGTCTAAGGTGGCCAAACTGTAGGCTCCCATTGCCCAAGAACAGTGGCAAACATGGGGTGAGCATGGGAGGGTTTCTGAGAGAACCAGAACTAAGAGCAGGGACCAGTCACTGCCTGGACCTAAGGGGTTTGGAAGTATGTGCGGTCCAGAATTTGGGCCCATTTACCACAGACTCGTATCCATCCAGAAGAGAGCCAAGGGCAGGTTAACACTCTTGTTCATGTTAACTCAACCCCTTCCGTCTTCCTAACCAATCACAGTGTGGAAGCAATAAGCTGCTTGCCGCTCATTTCTCGCTCTCCCTCTGCCTGTACATTCCATCCCTTCCTTCCACCCTTTGTCTTCTTCTATATTAAGATCATAAGCTCTTTAGGGCAGAGACTTGCCTTCGTGTGTGTCTTCACAGAGCCCAGCACTACAGAGCCTGATCTCGGCACGGCTCTATGTCCTATGGCAGTGCAGGTAATTCTGAGGTTGTGACCCTTAGGGGGTTTCTTAAAAATCCACTTGTAGCTTGCACTCTTGTTTCAGCTGAATGGTGCCCAGAGGTAATTTGTCCACCCCAGCAATCTGTGCGTGACCAGAGGATGCCAATGAGTAACAGCAAGTGTGTGTTACAGTGGGAATTGCTCACTTGGATTCTCTGCTATGCTGGGGCATAAGGAGTTTGGGGTGGGGCAGCCTCCTTTGCCCAATAAACCAAGGTGGGAGGCTGATCCTATGCTCCAGCAGGAGCTGAGAGCCAGCAGGTGTCTTCTTTCCTTGCTCGCATGTCCTAGTGTTCTGCATTCACAGTTTGGGGCCGGAGAGTGGGGGAGCTGCCAGTAGCTTCGAATGCTGCTGCTGTGCCTGCACTGGGGTCCTGGCATGTTACAGGACCTTTTTCCAGCTTTGGTTTTAGCCCCTGCCCAAGCCTCCAGTGGTTCAGAGCATGTGCTGATAGGTAGCAGCCCTTCTGTATCATTAGTAACAGCTTTGCCTTCGGGGAAGCTGGATAGATTTTTCTCCTCTTACCAAGTGAAGGTCTAATGTGTCTCTTGTGACCCATCACCCTGGTATGTGTGCAGGGAAAGAGGATTGCAGTGGCGTTAAAGATGTTCCGCTAGGAGTCACACAGACAGCCTGGCCCTACAGCTTGGACAGCTGTCCCTTTTAAGATAACTCTTGGCCTGGGAATAATGCCTGAGATCTGCTTAGCTTTTATCAATTGCAGGTCCTTGTATGTGCAAGCTAAACACAACCTGAGCCTGCCTGTGTTCCTGTGCTGAATTGCCACCTTCCAAGTTGTGGTCTGCAAGAAATTGTCTCCTTTGGCTCACACTGCAGTATCTATTCAGCTACCTTTACTCATGCAGGTTCCAATCCCATCCTGAGCACTAGATGGTGCTGCTTCTTGCTGCCATGCCTTTAGGTCTCCCTTTCAGTTGTATTTTACAGTACTAAGTGCCCAGAACCCTTCAAGGGTGGGGCCTCCTTTAAATGAAAAACTATTAACCACAGTCATTGTCTGATGTCTGATCAAAAGCAAATCATCAATACACTACAATTCTTCAGTAGCGCTGTCCCACACACACTGAGCTACCACACACAGGACTGTGAACAAAGTCTGGCATTTTATGTTTTCTTTCTTTGCATTTGCTTTTCACTTACATGAATTTAAATTATTTTGATTCAGCATCAATAATAAGTGACTCAGTACAGACAAGATGAGCTGCCTTCCCGGGGTGTCTTCGTCTGTATAAATCCACAGGGTGTATTTATAGACCTGAGTGCCCGTAGTTCCCTGGATTTCAGTAACAGAGCCCAGGAGTCCTGAGCAGTGTTCCCTCTAATTTGTTTCTATCCATGTGCAGAATGAATTTTGTTGTGTGGCACCAATATTAAGGTAATGTGCAGATGTGCGCCACCAGCAGGAACAAAAAACTCCAGGGCTGGGGACAGGCTCCATCAATTTCTACTTCCAATTGGAACATCCCCAGGGCCCTACATTTTGACAAGCTGCTCATGTCAAAAAGGGGCAGCAGATGCATGCACTGCTGATCTTGTGTTTGTCCCCATGTGGAAGAGTTACTGGTGGTGGTGGTGCAACAAAGTCACTTTGTGTCCTGGGGGGCAGGATTTTATCCCACCCTCTAAGATCCATAGACCTCCCATGTGCATAGTCTTATAATTATCCCTTTAGGGTAAAATTCACTGGAGGTGGGAAGTGTGCAACTCTCTGTGACTGGGGAAAGAAATCATACTCTGGTATAGGGCGCACAATATCACCAAAGATGCCAATGAGGTACAAGTAGTTGAGGTAGACTCAGGGCAAACTTGGAGTAGGGCCATTTAATGTGATGGAAGGGCTACAGCTGTTCCATCTGTGGAGGGCTGTGAAGTGGCTTCTCAGCTGCCTTACACTTAATGTATTTTATTCCCCACACCCCACACAATGTCAACTTCTTCAGGCTTTATCTCTGATTCTGGAGTTTCACCCTAAAGTCCAAATCTGCTCTACATTAGCCTTAACAAATTTGAAGCGAGTTAGGTTCCATGTGGAAGCAGGAAAGGAAGAAGAGCTCTTTACCTGCCCTGCAGGAACAGGGCATAAGAGTCAAGCTCATGTAAAAGGAGGTGCGCTCTCTTGGCTAGCCCTCTGCAAAATCTTTTTCACTCTTCTGGTGCATAGCCTGTAAAGGCTAATCAGCCCCAGGGCACCAGTAAGCTCCGGGAAGCAGCCACAGGGGGAATGTGATCTGGGGTTCCTAAAGAGGAACATAAACCCCCCCAACAAATCAGTTATATGTGTGAGAAGGAAATGGAATGAGGGGGATGGGAATCTCTTCTTTCCCTTTTTTCACTATGCGTGGGGGAGCTATGTTCCACGGGGGAAAAATACATTCTGTGGCTGGAAAGCCCATCCTGTCCTGCTGGCAATTCTTTTTCAGTGCAGTCACCTCACCATAAGTCAGCCTCTGGGTTGTGCTCACCCATTCAGTTTTCCTGGGGAGAGGCATCTCTTCCCGACGCAGCCTGCGGGCTGGGGGAGGCGCGTCTCTCCCTGCCACGTCCCTGGGGCCAGGGCCGGGGGAGAGGCGTCTCTCCCCACCATGTCCCCAGGGCTGGGGGGAGAGGCATCTCATCTCACCCCACTGCCCTCACTCACCACCTATTCCTCACCTCACTCTACACATCTCTCCTCTCCAGTCCAGGCCAACCTGTGGCTGCACAGTTGTGTGGCTCTCCTAATCAGGCAGGCGGCCCTTGATGGGCTCTTGTGTGACCAAGCAGGCGCACACCTTAGAGGGAACACAGGTCCTGAGTGCTTCTTCTGTCCCCCCAGCAAATCCACCTGACATGACACTTCCCTGCCAATCCAGTATGTAACTCCTGACCTCTTTGTTGCTGGAACTCACTGTTGTTGCTGTCCATTGATGTTCTAGTGAAATGAATGGAAATATCATGACTTGGGAGGTGGGTTTGGAGTTAGGGATATGGAGCCTTTCCTCAGAAATTAATCACCCTTTCCAATCTGGGTCACATTGCTACTGACACAACATGGAGTTGCTGGAATGGCCTACATCTGGGAGATGAGCCCCACTGGGCAATTACTTCCATGGTGGGATCCCATCTCTCTAGGGCTGCAAAGGGAATTCACTCTCCACAAGCCCATCCAGTCCTTTGCATTTCAAGAGAGCCCCCTGAAATGTCATTTGTGGTGGAGGTGCTTTAGATGTGTACAGCTGTCCCCTGGGAACTGGATGGAGACCCCAGCTCGCCTCAGAGGCCACTAGACAGCCTTCAGACAGTAATTACTTCTAGTCGCTACAGACCTGGTCTCCATAGGCCTGAGCCGTCCATTCCCAGTTCCTTAATCTCTGTAGCTTGCGTGGTAAAGTCAAGCCATCTCCCATATGTTCTTCCTAAACAGAGAGCCTGAGAGAGGCAGGGCCAAACTCCGCTGTCAGTTGCACTCATGCAGCCCTTCAGGATCTGACAGTGCTGTATAGGACTACTGACCCTGGGAGAGTGACTCATCCATGGGACCCTATGGACCCTCTCCAACAAGACCAAACCACTTGCAACCCCACTTACAGAAAGTGAACTTAGACCTCCTCTCATGCTTTCTGCAGCTGGTGTTGAAAATGGTTTGGGCCAGCCTATACTGGCAGCTAACATGTTTTGAGGGAAACCAGGAGGCAGCCATAGTTTGTCAATCATGGGTTCTTTTCCTAGGGTATGAAGGGCCCACAGGCTGCATCTGCATTGGGCATCTAGGGGACAGTGACCTCAGGAACCCTTTTATTCCAGATTATAAACTGAATTTAAATTTTCATAATGGAGAGGGGTAACTAGTGGTGTTCCCCAAGGGTCAGTCCTAGGACCAATCCTATTCAACTTATTCATAAATGATTTGGAAGAAGGGGTAAACAGTGAGGTAGCAAAGTTTGCAGATGATACCAAGATGCTCAAGATAGTTAAGACCAAAGCAGACTATGAAGAACTTCAAAAAGATCTCACAAAACTAAATGATTGGGCAACAAAATGGCAAATAAAATTTAATGTGGATAAATGTAAAGTAATGCACATTGGAAAAAATAACCCCAACTATACATACAATATGATGGGGGCTAATTTAGCTACAACTAATCAGGAAAAAGATCTTGGAGTCATCGTGGATAGTTCTCTGAAGACGTCCATGCAGTGTGCAGCGGCAGTCAAAAAAGCAAACAGGATGTTAGGAATCATTAAAAAATCATTAAAAAAAGGATAGAGAATAAGATGGAATAATTGCCCTTGTACAAATCCATAGTGTGCCCACATCTTGAATACTACGTACAATTGTGGTCTCCTCATCTCAAAAAGGATATACTGGCATTAGAAAAGGTTCAGAGAAGGGCAACTAAAATTATTAGGGGTCTGGAACGGGTCCCATATGAGGAGAAATGAAAGAGGCTAGGACTTTTTAGCTTGGAAAAGAGGAGACTAAGGGGGGATATGATAGAGGTATATAAAATTATGAGTGGTGTGGAGGAAGTGAATAAGGAAAAGTTATTTACTTGTTCTCATAATAGAAGAACTAGGGGCCACCCAATGAAATTAGTGGGCAGCAGGTTTAAAACTAATAAAAGGAAGTTCTTCCACATAGCACACAGTCAACCTGTGGAACTCCTTGCCTGAGGAGGCTGTGAAGGCTAGGACTATAACAGGGTTTAAAAGAGAACTGGATAAATTCATGGAGATGAAGTCCATTAATGGCTATTAACCAGGATGGGTAAGGAATGGTGTCCTTAGCCTCTGTTTGTCAGAGGGGGGTGATGGATGGCAGGAGAGAGATCACTTGATCACTGCCTGTTAGGTCCACTCACTCCGGGGCACCTGGCATTGGCCACTGTCGGTGGACAGGATACTGGGCTGGATGGACCTTTGGTCTGACCCAGTACGGCCATTCTTATGTTCTTATGTTATTTTGCCTTTGTTCAGTTATAGTGCATGCTTGATCCATCCCAAGTTATGCTGGCTCCAGCTGGCATTACCCCGGGCTCAGGGGCAGTGTAAAATCCCCCAGGAAAGGGGGCAGTGACAATGAAAAGCTCTCGCAATCCTGGGACCCACAGCTCCAATATGTGCTGAGTCAGCAGGGCTTGTGAACCCAGGCCTCAAGTTAAAGCTGCCCTCTAGGGTTGCCAACTTCCCGATTGCAGAAAACTAAACACCCTTGCCCTGCCCCTAGGCCCAGCCCCTGCCCCTTCTCCGAGGCTCCATTCTCTCTTCCCTCCATACCCCCTCCCCCTCGCTCGCTCTCCCCCACCCTCACTCACTTGCTTATTTTCACTTAAATGGGGGTGGGGGTTGGGGTGCAGACTCCAGCTGGGGATGTGGGCTCTGGGGTGGAGCTGGGGATGAGGGGCTTGGGGTGCAGGAGGGAGCTCCGGGCTGGGGCCAAGGGGTTCGGAGTGTGGGAGGGGGTGTGGGCTCTGAGAGGGAGCTTGGATGTGGGAGGGGGCTCGGGGATAGGGTAGGGGGTTGGAGTGCAGGAGGAAGTGAAGGATACAGGCTCCGGTTACCTCAGGCGGCTCCTGGAAGCAGCGGCATGACCCCCCTCCAGCTCCTAGGTCAGAGCTTTCCAAACTTTTCATGTTGGTGACACACTTTTTAGACATGCATCATTTCGCGACACACCGGAAGTAACGCGGAATCAATTCCACCCGGATTACACATACTGCGCATGCGCAGTACCCAGGGCTGGCCGCCCCAAGCAAAAAAAAACCAAACCCCACCCCCAAGTGCCGCCCCTCCCACAACGCCGGCCGAAACACCCCTCCCACAACGCCGGCCGAAACACGCCCCCACCCAACAACGCCGCCCCGCCAAAACGCCGGGGGGGGAGGGCGGCATGCCTGCCGCCCCGCTCTCCCTGCTGGAGGGGAGCGCGGAACGCCTGCCGCCCCGCTCCCCCTACCGGGGAGCGGAGCATGCCTGCCGCCCCGCGACACACCTACACACTGCCGCCGACACACTAACGTGTCGTGACACACAGTTTGGAAAGCTCTGTCCTAGGTGGAAGGGAGGCCAGGGGGCTCCACGCACTGCCCCTGCCTGCAGGCGCCACTCTCACAGCTCCCATTGGCTGTGGTTCCTGGCCAATGGAAGCTACAGAGCCAGCGTTTGAGGTGGGGGCAGCACACGTTGCTCACTGGTCACCCTTGGGTCTAGGAGCCCGAGGTAGGACATGCCACCACTTCCAGGAGCCGTGAGGAGTCAGAGAGGGCAGGGAGTCTGCCTTAGCCCCACTGCGCTGCTGATTGGATTTTTAGCGGCCCAGTCAGTAGTGCTGACCGGAGCCGCCAGGGTCCCTTTTCCCCCAGGCATTCCGGTCAAAAACCGGACACCTGGCAACCCTACTGCCCTCCCTCTGGAAGCATCAACAACCTGGCTTCCATTGGGAGGAAATGCCATGTGGCCTCCGGTAGCATGCAGCCCCAGCTCCGTGGCTAACAGTGTTTCATGCCGGCATGTTTACTCTTCAGATAGCTACAGGCGCTCTCAGGGGCACCCCTTTTCCTGGCTGTCTTTCAGTGCACACACCGGCTTTCAGGAGGAAGGGCTGTTTTAACAACTTCAAACAAATCAACACATGGCCCATTGAGAGAAGAGCATTAAGCCTAAATAGCTTCATAAATAATTTCCTGCTAGCGGAGTGTTGTTAAACCGTATTCGCCAGCTGTTCCCGTGTGATTTTCCTTAGCACTTTATATTCCTGAAGCCCAGTGTCTACCAACCGGAAATATGTATGGCCCAATAGACAATGTATTGTAACATGTACCCAGTTGCTTGGCTGATGCAGAACAATGGGCCAGGCTAGCTGTACATTGATGGTGTGACCCTCATCTATAAGGACTGGATTACGGAGAGCCATTTAAAACTGTAGCTAGCTTTACTTTATCAACCCAATTTTCATGGATGGAGACCCCCGCCAGCTTCTTCCCACTGAGCCAGTGCTCCAGCCAGGTGTTAGGGCATGCTCTACTGTTGAAGGCACTGCCTTCAAGATGAAATGAAAGGCCAAAGCCTCTTGTGACCACTGAAGACCCTCTAGCATTCTTTGCAAGAGCAGCTTTAATGGATACCGGTGCCCTGCCCAAATACAATTTATAACAATTGTACAGGTATTCTGTCTTCCTAAAGTTTCCTGCCAATTTCAGTCAGAAGTGGTATTGTTCTTCACTTCCTGGCCTCTTACTGCACGTTGTCTGGTGGGATTACGCTGTGTTTCACCCCAAAGGTAGCTGCATTTAATTGCTGGGTGAATGATCTGATTGATGCAGTTTGGTATGTCAGTTTTATATGTTGCTTTGGGATTCTTCAGGATCATCGGTGTTATAGAAATGGGCCTAATGGACAGAGCTCTGAAGTGGACCCAGGGAGACTTGACTTCTGTATGCTCTGCCACTGACCTACTGGCTGACTTTGGGCAAGTCCCTTTGCCGCTCTGTGACTCAGTTTCCCCACATGGGGTAATAAAACAGTCCTTTATAAAGTGCTTTGAGATCTAAAGATGAAAAGAGCTAGGTATTATTATACAAAATAGTGCAATAAAATGGACTATATGCAGCCATTTAAACTAACAGCTCACACTATACTGTAGGTGATAGTAAAAGGGAATTTCAGGGTTGGCATTTACTACGTGGGTAGAAAGAAAAGAAAATCCCTGAATGATCTATGTGTGGGTTTATTGCTTGGGCCCTGATCCCACACCTGCTCCCATGAGAGGTCTCATTGAAGACTGATGGACTCCCCTTGTATTCAAGTGATTGCAGGATCAGGGCCGATCTGTGTAATTGATATGTGGCCTCACAGCCCTAAATGGGTTAAACACAAGGCTGATTTCTGGTTTGGCATAACTTGTATTATGGCTATAATGAAGTTTGGGCTCGTTGGCCAGGGCCTACCGGCATTATTGAGCTGGGAGCGCAAGTGAACCTACCTGCCATATCTCCATCAGTATCCCCAATGACATCTTCCCCTTGAGCTCATGCGTTTGAGCTGTCCAGGGGTCAGACTATCTGCTGAGGCTGCCTGTTTTCTTTCACTCTGACAATGGGAAGAGTAAATCAGTGTGTCTCCAGGGGGCAGATAATGTTTCAGGTGCAGTATATTAATGCTTATGTTTGTCTTGCCATTTGTTCTTTTAATACTCAACTTATGAGATGCTGCAGCAAAGCAATGGAAGCAGAAAGCTGCTCATGCAGTTCACTCACACGGCTACTGTTATGCTGGATATTTTCTTAAAGCCACATCCGGCTGTCTTAGATTATGACGCCAGAAGGGATCATTTTGATAATCTAGTATGGCCTCCTGCATAACACAGGCCAGAGGATTTCCCCCAGTGATTCCTGCACTGAGCCCCAAAACACATGGAACAGTACTGCCTAAATAGGGATCTGAACTCCAGTGATGCAGCAGGGAGCCTTACTGTCTGACAGGGATGAAGCGAAGTAGATCAGGCCTGAAATTTTGGTTTTGTGGGGGGAAAAAAATTAATGCTTTTACCAAATCTCTGCTGGAAAGAAAGGTGGGCTCCGCGTGCAGCCACAGGCTCTGTGTGCTGTTGCCGTTAATTCTAAAGCAACTGATGTTGGGGACATGCCTGCAACATGTTTTTGACCCTCCTCCACCTCACATTTCAAGTAGCTGTAGTCTGGTGTAGCTGTCCCGCCCTTGTGTGTGTCTTGTCCTCTCTGCTCTGGGCAGCTAGGTTCCCTCCTATTCCCAGACAGGTTGGCCTCCGCCAGATAGGCCAGATACCCTGCTCTGCATGGAAATCCCAGCTCCTCGCTATAGGAGGATAACTTGGAGGAGGGGTCCAGTGGTTAGGGCATTAGCTGAGGAGTTGGGAGACGTAGATACAAACTCCGGCTTTGCCACAGACTTCCTGTGGAACCTTGGGTAAATCACTTAAACCCAGATTTTAACAGGTACTTGGGCACTGCTGTTCTCAGTGTTGCAACACCTTACTGATTTAGGAGCCTGAATTATTTTCAGAAGGGATTTAGGCCTTTAAGAGCCTACATTCCTTTTGGAAATGAGAGGTGAGCTCCTAAATCAGGGAGTCCTTGCAATGCTGAGTGCAGCAACACCTGCATACCTTTAAAAGTCTAGATTTGGGCTTGTCTTCTAGAGTCACTATGGTGATACAACTCCACAAGCACACACTTATTCTGGAATTATACAGCTGTAGTCATGTTGGTCAATTTCCCCATGCAGACAAGCCTGTAGTCTCTGTGCCTCAGTTCCCTATCTCTACAATGGGAATAATGCTTTACTTCACAGGGGTGCTGTGAGAGTAAACACATTAAGGATTGAGGCTCTCAGATATCATGGTAATGAGGGCCACAGACACACCATGAGTTTCTGTGGCATACTTTCCCTCCAGTAGCTCGTTCAATTTCAGCTGAGCTCAGATGAATTAATCTCTTACTTTTAAACTCAGTAGTTTGACCTCCAGACTGCTGTTATAGTAACTCTTCAACCATTACTCTAGGTCAGGGGTCTCCAAACTTTAGGAGACGAGGGCCACATTAGATTTTTGAAGGGGCTTCGTGGGCCGGCTTTAGGGAGTGCGGGGCCCGATTTCGATGGGGCCCCGCCACCAAAATACTGCCGAGGCGGCAGCAGTGTTTGAGCTGCCGCTGAAGTGCCGCCAAGGCAGTGGCAGCAATTGGTTGGGGGGCCGGACAAATCAAAGCTGCGGGCCGGATCCGGCCCCCGGGCCATAGTTTGGAGACCCCTGCTCTAGGTGCAGGAGGATGTTTAGAAGGGAGAACTGAACTTAACCAGGGATGGAAAAGTCACAGTTGCTCTCTCTGGGTGAAACAAACATTTGATTTCTGCCAGAGACATAAATAGTCCACCCAACAGACTTCCCAGTGCATCAGTGGAAACAGTCTGCCTAGTGGCTAACGACAGGCATTAATTACCCACTGCCATTTGTTTTCAAAATAAAAACTATTTAACATAAGTTCAATATTTTCAGTCATCAGACTGCAAGCCCTTTGGGGCACAGATCATCTGTTGTACTGTCCATTATTTAGGGATAGGCCTAAACCGAAATGATTCCCAAATGCTTTTTTGGTGTGGTGACTACAAAGCACTCAACAATGATTAGGCTGTTTCCCACACTCCTCTGTTTTATATTGAGATTGTCAAATCTTTGGACAGGGACTGTGTTTGTATGATGCGTAGCACAATGGGGTCCTGGTCTTCTAGGCACACTCACAATTCAAATAAGGTCCATAACCCCTGATCTAGAACCTTCTGCAGGAGCAAGTCTGTGCCAGAGCTGAGTGAATCATTAATTACTTTAGTTTGGGGACCTGCCCACAAAATCTGACACAAATTAGTTTGGTTTGAACCAAAACTGAATTTTTGATTTTTTGGGGTACCAAAATGGAAGAAAAAAACCAAAATTTTATTTTGGGTCAAATGAAACATTTGTTTTGAGTCAAACAAAACATTTGTTTGGGGTCAAAACAAGTTTTGGGGAGTGTTTTCATGTCAGATCCTTTTGGGATGTTCACTTTGTTTTTAATAGCAACATTTCAAAGTGAAACACATTTCAAAACAAAAAGTCCAAAGGTTCCCTTTTGAAATGGCCAAACTGAAACATTTCAACTTTTCTAATTTGTTTTCCCTTTTTTTCAGCTTAAAAATGATTGGCTGCATTTGGCCTGAATTCACTAGTTTCAATGACCCCTCCCCCGCAATGTATTTTGTGTGTGTGGCAAATTTACTATTTACTATGAAAATCCAGCCCTATTCTTCCCCCTACGACTGTCTGCTGAGAATAGCATAGGAAATAGGGCCCAGATTTCAATGGACACCTTTGTGGATGTAGAACTAGTTTCTTTTCCCCTGACCCAGGGATTCCCGGAGGACCCTTCTACTGCCTACAGCTCTTATTCCCCACTGAGCTACTTACTGGCTTTTATGAGGACCTGGTCATCTTCAAGCTGTCACCTGATCCTTGGCTCACCACCACAGCTCCTAGGATACTGATTAGTCAGATGGGACTGGGCCCAGTTTCCCTTAAAAGGCCAGCCTACCTGGGGATGTTTAGGGAAGTTAATCTGAATTAACTAAAGGTGTGGGTTAGTTAAACTGCATTAAACTCCTCTCATTCAGGGGACAGTCTCATTCAGATATAAAGTGGCCTTAGTTCAGTTTAGCTTAATTCACTTTGGAAGTTTTCAAAGGTGAGTAGCCTAATAGGGCATCCAAATGCTGCATCTGGTCCACAGCTTGGTACTGTATAAAAGGTCACCTCCATGCTTACAGTTCTGGAGAGTCAGAATGCCTCATTGTCTGTGGGTAATGAGTGCCTGGTTTGGGCTATGTTTTAACAAGAGCTCAGTGTAATTCAGTGAAAATCACCTTGCAGGGCAGAAAACCATCAAGTACTGATACAAGCACCCAAATGCCGAAATTAGGTGTAGTAATCCTTGTTAGAGTAGAGGTCATCTTAGAAACCCTGCTGATGTGCTGCTCTTGGAACATGAATTAGTACAATGGTGGTCCCATGCAGGCTAGCTTGCTGGTGCAACAGCCTGTTTGGTGTAGGACTTTCAAAGCATTTGTAGTGAGCCATGTGGAGGGCAGTCAAAGGACATCTCGGCCAACAAACAGCAGAGGCCAACAAGAGACCCCTGGCATATGGGGGAAACCAAGAGTCAAGCAAGAACCTGTTCTGTCCCAAGGTGACTCAGGGCTGCCCCTGCCCTCACCAGTGCCATTGACTCCAGTGGGAGTGGGAGTAGGCCCTCAAGATTGTGAGCACTCATTGATCTAGTTGGCAGCCGGTATCAAGTGGAGTGCCCCAAGGGTCAGTCCTGGGGCTGGTTTTCTTCAATATCTTCATTAATGATCTGGAGGATGGTGTGGACTGCACCCTCAGCAAGTTTGCAGATGACACTAAACTGGGAGGAGTGGTGGATACGCTGGAGGGTAGGGATAGGATATAGAGGGACCTAGACAAATTAGAGGATTGTTCCAAAAGAAATCTGATGAGGTTCAACAAGGACAAGTGCAGAGTCCTGCACTTAGGACGGAAGAATTTCATGCACTGCTACAGACTAGGAACCAAATGGCTGGGCAGCAGTTCTGCAGAAAAGGACCTAGGGGTTCCAGTGGACAAGAAGCTGGATATGAGTCAACAGTATGCCCAGTAGCGTAGCCAGGTCCGGAGCGCAGGGGGAGCGGTGCTATATAAAGGTGCGTCCACCTGTACTCACCTTGCGGCGCTCCGGATCTTCGGCGGCTCACTCCTGGTCTTTGGTGGTGGTACCCCCCGCCAGGGCCGGCGCGCCCACTAGTGACCCTAGGCAGTCGCCTAGGGCGCCAAGATTTGGGGGGCGGCTGCCTGCTGCCTCTCTGCTCAGCGGCTGAGCTGATGAGCGGGGAGACAAGGGGCGGCTTGCTGCGGCTTCCCCTTGTCTCCCCGCTGAGCTGCTGAGCGGGGAGACAAGGGGCGGCTTGCCGCAGCTTCCCCTTATCTCCCCACTGAGCTGATGAGTGGGGAGACAAGGGGCGGCTTGCCGCGGCTGCCCCTTGTCTCCCTGCTCAGTGCCTGAACGGGGAGCCGGGGGCAGCCGCGGCGAGCCCCCCACCTTGCTGTGCCCTCCTCAGCGCCTGAGCGGTGAGCCGGGGGCAGCCCCGGGGAGCCGTCCTCCGGCTCCTCGCTCAGCTTCCGCAGCCCGGGGGGCTGAGCTCCCCTGGCCGGGGGAGCTGGCTGGGGGGGGCGGCACATGGTTGGTGTAAGGAAGTTTCGCCTAGAGCGCGAAACTTCATTACACCGGCTCTGCCCCCTGCCAAAATGCCGCCGAAGACCTGGAGCGCTGCCGGGTGAGTGCAAGAAGCGACGCTTAAAAAGAAGCGGCGCCTTTTTTTAGTGCTGCTAAAAAAAGGTGCTGCTTCCACCGCTTCTGCTCAAGGGGGAGCGGCTGCTCCCCCTGCTCCCCCCCTGGCTACGCTACTGAGTATGCGCTTGTTGCTAAGAAGGCTAATGGCATTTTGGGCTATATAAGTTGGGGCATTGCCAGCAGATCGAGGGATGTGATCGTTCCCTTCTATTTGACATTGGTGAGGCCTCATTTGGAGTACTGTGTCCTGTTTTGGGCCCCACACTACAAGAAGGATGTGGATAAATTGGAAAGAGTCCAGCGGAGGGCAACAAAAATGATTAGGGGGCTGGAGCACATGACTTATGAGGAGAGGCTGTGGCAACTGGGATTGTTTAGTTTACAGAAGAGAAGAATGAGGGGGGATTTGATAGCTGCTTTCAACTACCTGAAAGGGGGTTCCAAAGAGGATGGATCTAGACTGTTCTCAGTAGTAACAGATGACAGAACAAGGAGTAATGGTCTCAAGTTGCAGTGGGGAAGGTTTAGGTTGGATATTAGGAAAAACATTTTCACTAGGAGGGTGGTGGGTTACCTAGGGAGGTGGTGTAATCTCCTTCCTTAGAGGTTTTTAAGGTGAGGCTTGACAAAGCCCTGGCTGGGATGATTTAGTTGGGGATTGGTCCTGCTTTGAGCAGGGGGTTGGACTAGATGACCTCCTGAGGTCCCTTCCAACCCTGAGATTCTATGATTCTGTGATCCCAGATCAGAGACCGCACAGATGTTTTCCTGAATCTTGGACCTGGTTTAATCCTGCCTCCCCCCGCTGCTCATGACAGTCCACTCAAGCTTTTTGCTTTATTCTCCTGTGTATTGTCTCCTTCCACTCCTCATCTGAGGCCTGCTTTTATGTCTCACCCCTTGTGCTTGGGACAGCCTCCCTCTCCTCCTTCAAATCTCTTCTGTCCCTTGGCCTGCTCTGCAGCCCTCCCCATGCCCCTTTGTTATACCTCTTCCTGCCTTACAGCATAAGATCTTCAGGGGAGGGGATGGATGCAGAAGGTATCTTAGATGGCTGGTGTCCACTGCCACCCTTCTTTGCATTCACAGAGCTGCTGTAACACTTGTGTTCACTTGCACAAGGGGCAATGGCTGGTGGATCTACTGAGCCACAAATTCACAGAGCCTTGTGCATCGGGCAGAGTGGGTCTTATAGATCTGGCATGCAGCAGATGTAGGATTGCCACCTTTCTAATTGCTGGTTAATCAGATCCCTGAGTTCCCGTCCCTGCTCCACCTCTTCCCCCTAGGGCCCCACCCCATTGCTCGCACCTCTCCAGTCCCTCGCTCACTGGATCCTCTCCACCTCCAGACCTGGATCGCCTCCACTTGCTGGATCGCCTCCACCTCCCTCTGGGCTCCCTCTACTCTAGGGCTGGGACAGGAGCTACTGCAGCCTGACAAGGAACCTGCCTGCAGGTAGGAGCTGGCCCTGGCTGAGCAGAGGCTGGCGCGGGTTAATGGCCCGGCACCTTCCCCTGCCCAGTGCTAACTGGACTTTGTACTGACTGGACATTGCCAGGTCCCCTTTTCGACAGGACTTTCCGGTCGAAAACCGGTCACCTGGCAACACTAAATGGCACCCAGACACAGAAGCCAAACCAGACTGTTCAGGTAAAACTTGGACAGGTGGCAACCCTATGTAGCTGCAGGCTCTGTGAATGGCTACATCTATGTGATGTTGCACCCCATAATGCTTTATAGAAATATGCTTATGAGTGTAAATATGACATAACTGGAATATGCGTTATGTTAGATATGCCATGTAACATATCTTTGCAAAGGCTATGATCTACTGAATATATTCATCCTATTTGTATGCATGTATCCTTTTTATATCTGAAGTTATGGGCGTTGGATCTATGCTTGTATTTAAAGTGTTTGCTGTAGGAAGCACATAAGGCAGATTTGGTCAACATAGCGTGAAGGGGTTATTCAAGTAATTGGGAGTACTTAACTAAGAATGGACTTTGAGAGATGCCAAATCCACATCTGAACTTTCCTGGGAGCGTTCAAACTAACATGTAAACAATGGCATCGGTCTGCAAAAAGCTGAATCATTCATAGACATGTAACTTGCCCAGGTGGCTAGAGACCCCCTCTTGTGGCTGAGATGTTGCACAAGAGAAAGACTGTATAAGGCCCTGGAAGCCCCTCCATTTAGTCTTCAGCTGGCTCAAAAGATAACCTCTCCACCCCAAAGAGATGCCTGAAAGAAACTAGAACAAAGAACAGTAACTACGGGGGTGTGAGTGATTGCTGGACCTTGACTAGGAGGAAGTCTAGTCTGTAAAAGAAGCTTATTGGAACATCTCCGAGGGTGAGATTTACCTGGATTTAGTTTCCTACTGTATTAGGCTTAGACTTGCGTGTTTTATTTTATTTTGCTTGGTAACTTACTTCGTTCTGTCTGTTATTACTTGGAACCACTTAAATCCTACTTTTTATATTTAATATCATCACTTTTTACTTATTAATTAACCCAGAGCAAGTAATTAATTCCTAGGGGAGCAAACAACTGTGCATATCTCTCTATCAGTGTTACAGAGGGTGAACAATTTATGAGTTTACCCTGTATAAGCTTTATACAGAGTAAAACGGATTTATTTGGGGTTTGGATCCCACTGGGAACTGGGTATCTGAGTGTTGGAGACAAGAGCACGTCTTAAGCTGTTTTCAGTTAAACCTGCAGCTTTTGGGGGACGTGGTTTGGACCTGGGCCTATGTTTGTAGCAGGCCAGTGTGTCTGGCTCAACAAGGCAAGGTACTGAAGTCCCAAGCTGCCAGGGAAAAACGGGCTCAGAGGTAGTCCCAGCACATCAGGTGTCAGTCACAAGGGGGTTTCTGTGACCCAACCTGTCACAATCAACACATACAGCAGTGCATAGAGTACATACACTGCACACCCTTTAGCATCCGTATAAATAGCAGTGTGGATGGTGAGGCACTGCTTAGGCTAGTAAAGACATGCCAGAGCCTTAGGGTATATACCCTGTATGGCTCGCCACACGCCTAAGCAGTGTCTCCCGTGACTACATGGCTTTTTACACTGACTCTTTGCTGCTGGAGCCCTTCCCCACTGACTCCCTCATGGCAGAGCTACACGCCAGAGTGGGAATGCAGCCTGCTTTTCCCACCACTGCAGACAAGGCCTATGTGTGTGTCAGCCAAATCTTGCACCAGTCTGACCACAGCCCCAGTAATGGGGGGTGGGGAGGTTGGTCTGTGCTTTACGGCATGCAGATCAAACACAGATCAGGCAGTTTGCTCCTCATAATGCTAGTGGAGGAAACTCTGCCCCATCAAGTTAAATGTTTCAAGGTCCTTATTTAAGGGGGGGGCAGGGATCCAGAAAGCTACAGCGATGTTTCTGGTGCAGTTGGAGTGCCTGTTAGTGCTGGCAGCTTAACTGCTCAGTAAAATATACTGACTTGAAAATATCAGCTGGGAGTCATTCTTTGGCGTGAAGGTAGGAGAAAGAAAGTACCTTTCCTTTGCACGCAGCCCACACAAAGGTGAGGGGGTGGGGGGAAGGCAGAGCTGATAATCCACCACTCTGACATCTAGAAGGAATTCTAATGGGTAAACTACTATCCGGTGTGTTTATGAACCCATTTCTTTCTGAACAATCTACTAAAGCCAGTTTGAAGTGGCAGCTGGCCCGCTGTCAAACAGCTGCAGGGATCTCCCACGCAAAGCCCTCCTTGCGTTTACATCTGAAATTCTCCAGAAATGCTACTGTGCTATCAGTGGGCACCAGCTTGCACCGGGCTTTCTAAACAAGACAGGGGAGAAATTGACAAGGACGTGGCATGCAGCCTTGGGAGAACATTTCGGGTTTGTATTTTTCTTTTAAGTGTTTACGCCATGAAATAGAGCTGTTGTTTTGGAAACAGAGTTTTAAAAGCTTTCATTAACTTCTGCTATGAGTTTCTAAAGTGCCTGTTAGCTAGGGCTCATGTTTTCAAAACTGCTGATGGGTCTTGGCTGCTCAATTTCCATTCATTTTAGTGGTGTTTAAGGGTCTCATCCAGCAGATGTGCTTAACTTTATCCTCCTGCGTGGTCCTGGTGATGTAAGTGTAATTCATATTTTACAACCTGTTAGCTTAAGTGTTGAAGTAAAATATGCACTAGCTCAGCCACAAAATCTTGGCTTGAGGCAGGAATCACTGGGTGACATTCTCTGGCCTGTGCTCCACAGCGGATGATCATCATGGTCCCTTCTGGGCTTAAAAATCCATGAATAAAGTTAAGCACATGCATTTGTTTATGCAGGATCCGTGCCTCCGTTGTTTACCTGCAGTATTTCAAAAGAGCTCAGCATGCAGCAGCTTCTGTGGAGAGTGACTGGTGTAAACTTCAGTGGAGTTGCCCGAGATTTGCTGATGTAAGCTTTTGGCGGAAGGGGTTATGGGTTACAGTTGGTCTGTACAGCATTGAGCACAACAGCACCCCAACCTGGTTGAGATCGCTCAGTGTGCTATTGTAATACAAATAAACAGTAATAAAATAACTGATCAGACTCAAGCCCTGTTACTGCAGCGTGTTTGTAAGAAGTGCTGCCTTCCTTATTTCCTTCGAGACCCTTTAGAGGTGACATGAACGTAGCTTTTTCCATAAAGAAACTAGAGTTCAGGTCATGCTAATTGTAACTGGTATTTTTAACCAGCTCTAAACATTTACTTTCCCCAAAGCGTCCTTCCTCCATCCCCATTTTCTTGGCAGGTGCAGAACCCCCCGGCATGCACATTCTTTCAACGACTGACTTGAATCCCAGCCAACGTAGACAGATTGCTTTGTAAATGTAGGATTATAGTGTGCTTGACATCCATAAACCAGAGCTGATCTAATTGCAATCCACTTAAGATGTTGATAACTGCACCCGCACCTAGTACCAGGGAGGCTCTATATCATGCTGAACTCAAGCCCTGTTCATAAGCTCTGTTTTTGCTTTTAAAGCACCAGGTGTCTGATGCTAAATGAGTCTGGGAAAAAAAATAAGTGGGGGCTAATGGAGATAAGAGCTTTGAAAGTGGGAGAGTCCCACATTACAGGGGAAGGTCCGGGAGGTTAGGCTAATAGGGTTGGTTAAAAGAGAACCTGTCTTCCTGGCAATGACGGACAATCTTGCAACCCTTGTTGGCCTCCCCAGGATCTGAACTGTGCTTTTAACATGGCCAACCTGTGGCTGCTGCGAAACTGGTTGATTGATAAGGGCCTGTCTGCACTAGAAACCCTGCACCAATGTAGCTACACTGATGCAAAATTCCTGTGAAGATACAGGCCCCCTGTACTACTGCAGTGATACGTTTGACACCAATGCAGGGTATTTACATGGGGTTGCACCAGTCTAGTTACATTTGTGTAGTTATATCTACCAGTCAAGTTACATCAGTGCAAAAATCTCTCAAGTAGACAGCCCCTGGGTACTAGTGGTGGAGCATTTTGGTTTGCATAATTGTGTCTGTGTCATTTGGACCTAGGGTGACCAGATGTCCCAATTGTAGGGACAGTCCCATATTCTGGGCTTTGTCTTATATAGGCACCTATTCCCCTCCCCCCAATCCTCTGTCCTGATTTTTCACACTTGCTATCTGGTCACCCTATTTGGACCTGCAAAGCCTAGCAGAAAATCTCATGAGAACAAACTTTCTCATGCAAACTCTGTTGCTTCTTATTTCTGGTGAACAAACCCAGAGTTCAATGGGGTTTGTGCAGCCCTTGTTTCGGTCCCCGTGGATTCAGAGGTCTTGATTGCTCAACAGTTTTTGCTGATGGCCACACCCAGTGCAGCAACAGAAAGACCCACACCTTGTTGCCAGCATTGTGACCCAAACATGTAACAGCTGTGAAGATGGTAGATGGTGCCATGTTCAAGATATTTCTTTGGCATAAGCAATTCTCTCTCCTGAACGTTATTAGTATGAGCCTGTTTGAGATCCATGAAGGTATCACAGGCGGAATGAGGGAGTAACTGGCAACACAGGAGTTGTAAGCTGGGTGGTGGTGGGGATCAAGGGATCAGGAGCTGACATGAATGAATTTTGTTTTCCCTGTGTGCCCTGTAGGCCCAGGGGGTGGGCGAATTTCCTCAGGCCTGTACAGCACTTGAGACCCTCAGATGGGTAGTGCTGCAGGAGCAAAGGGCCTTTGGGTGCAGGGATAGCAGTGGTGTGCCTGCCCCTTCCACCTCCGGTTGTTAGATCTGTTACCTCTGGACTCAGGAACCTGCCAATTAAGACGTAAGACTGGCTGTAATGGGTCAGACCAATAGTCCAACTAGCCCAGTATCCTGTCTTCCGACAGTGGCCGGCACCAGATACTTCATAGGGTAGAACAGAACAGGACAATTATCCAGAGATCCATCCCCTGTCATCCAGTCCCAGCTTCTAGCAGTCGATGCTTTGGGACACCCAGAGCATGGGGTTGCGTCACTGACCATCTTGGCTAATACATGGACAGAGAGCTAAGTAACTTGCTTGTTTTATTCAGCTACTGCATTGCTTCTTGCTCTGACACTCTCTTTATTGCTCCACTACTAGGGCTCTTGATATCTACAGATGCCCTCTAGTGATCAGGCATAGAACACACACAATTACAGTCCTTCCTTCTTACTGAGTTGCTAGCCCCGCCCCCAACCTGTCTAACCTAACATTATAAATTGCCAGTGTAACTAAGGTGGTCAGAATAGAGCATTTGAGCACTCCAGACAGAGTGAGAGGATTATTCTGCCTCTGTATCACCCGTCAGCCTTAACTATCAACTATTTCAACTCCAGATTGAGTCGCTCCGGTGGTTTCCTTTGGTGCACAGGGTAACATCTCTCAGGTTCTGGAGTAGACCCTTGGGCAGATGCTTCAGATGACCATTCATGTTCTGGTTCCTCCATGCTAGGAATCAATGGAACTACAGTGTCCTGAACTTCAGAATTTGGATCAGCCAGAGCATGTACAGGCGGTGTCTTTGTTTTGGGGGTAAATCCTGAATCTGCTTGATGTTGTGATGCCATATCACATCATGTGTACCTTCTGAGTGTGGATAGTATCAGGAACCCACTTATGGTCACCTCTCTAACCTCGAGCAAGAGCATGTTATCCCATCCATAACTCTGCAAACAAAGCGTGTCCACGGTCCTTTGCCTGCACTGATACTGACCGTGCTATCCCTTGCCTTTGGATAGAGACCGTTGGTCTTCAAGGTTTTTTGTCCAGCACTTTTCGCCATCACAGAAAATGAGAGAGAATTCACAGAGATGTCTGTGTTTTGGGAAGTGATTCACTATTTTGGGTGCCCAGTTGACATCTTGAGGGTGTTTGAATTTCAGAGAGCGCTGAGCACCCTTGAAAATGAAGGTGAATCAAGCTGGGTACCACCAACGTAGGCCCATGTTCCTTATCCACAGTAGGATCTTCATCGTTTCAGTTTCACCCAAAGGATTCTGTTCTATCCCAGTACTGTCTCTTTTCCTTGCTCCTCTCCCCTGGGCGTTACTCAAGCTGCTGCTTGCTTTGTGCTTTAAGATGCATTCAGTGGGCTTTACCATGTCCCTTTAGAGAACGTCACAGGTACACACATCTCCGGATAATTACTATAACTCGACAGCTGGCTGAGGCAGGAAGGTCAGAAGCTAGGATTACGTGTCCTCTGTAGACTAGATCTCATGGGCGAGGAGGCATTGGGTTTATTGGGGCCTGTTGCAGCAGTTTACCTGGTGCAGCATTGGGCACATCCATTGCCTCAGCCTACATTCTTCCCAGACAATTCTATTCCCTCCCCCCCCGCCCACTCCCAATACTATTGAATTAACTCTCCTCTGCTGGAGCAAAAGCCAGTCTTCCAGGACTTTACCCTTCATACAGACCTCCCCCCAGTGAGTCACAGTCCTTTACAGCCCACTCTAGCTCTGTCTGGCTCATCCACAGGCTTCTCTTATATAATGTAGCCCCACAGGTAACGTGACTGTGACATCCCCCAGCCTCTCAGTCCCATCACCTGAGAAGCGGGCTAATCCAGGCTGAGCCCAACTGCCCATAAAGGGCCAGGTCACCCTGTGACAAGCCCTCTAACTTCCTCTAACTCTTGAGCAAATAAGAGAGTTTAATCACTTGTAGATTCCTAGGTGGTTAGCTTTAGAAGAGACCACATAGGTGCTCAGTTACTGTGGTGTATAGCATGGTATAAATACCTATGTAAATCATCTGAAGCAGACCCATGCTTTTTATCTGGAAAAACTTGTGTCAATGTTAACTCGTTCCTGCTTTAATTCCCAGTACAGACATTGTAGAAGCCTGATGGCTAGTTTTCTGGATATGTACCTGCTGTAAAGTAGCTGGCAGATTGGCTCATGTCTCTTGCTGTTCTGTCTGGGGCCTACAGTTGATTTCGTTTTCCTTTAGGGATGTACAGTGACGCTGGCACTTATCAGTATCCAACCAAATTCTGTCCTTGAGGAAGGATTTGAAAACAAAAAGAAAGAAACTGTAAACACAGCAGCAGTGTTTAAAATGAAAATGGGGAGCATTTCCCCAGCAGCCGAGCCATGGCACATATGGGCATCATGAAAAGCACGCAGCAGGATCATTTGGGAGGCATTTGTCTCCACATTAAGAAATGGAAAAAATGGAAAGTAAACGCTGCTAAAAGATCCTCTAACAAAAAACAAAAAACCATAAAATCCAGAATTGAGCTGCGGCAGGGGAGTAGCAGCAACCATAACCGCATGATCCTAGCATCCCCAGAATGCAGAAGGAGAGATGGGCTCTAGCCAGCTTCCCCCTGAGTGCCTGCTCTTCGTGGAATGGCTGAGTGGGCAGCCTGCAGCCAGCTCCCTCCCATCTGTTCTGCTTCTCTGAGCTGGAAACAAAGAGCAAGATCAAGTGCCATGCGATCGGCCAGCTCCCCACATACTCCATTGACCTCAGTCTGGGAACTGCCACTCCAGCCAGAAGCACCTTGTTACTGACCCTCCAAACTTTCCATCTCATTAGGTCCTGCTGGAAATTCATGCATGGGCCACTTTTGAAAAGAGTTTTAATTAAGCAAAGTTATCAATGATTATTGTTTTAGAGGCACCAGTCTCCATTATTAAGGTTGTGGCCAATGGTCCGCCATAAGGCTCAGCAATAAAACCGCCTCTCTCCTCTCCCGCTCCCCCATCCCCTGCCTACAAACAAACAAACAAAGCTGTAGGCCAGGATTCTCAGAAGTAGGAGCCTAAAGTTATGGCTCAAATAAAAGGTAGCTCATACCAATGCAACCACAACAGTGTAAACACACGTAATGCGTAAGATACATCCGCATATGTTACACCGGTGGATCTTTCTAGTGTAGACAAGCCCTTAGGCTCCTAAATATGTCAGCTGGTTTTTCAAAAATGCTGTGCACCCAGCAGCAGCAACTTCCTTTAATGGGCGCTGCTAAGTGCTCGGCGCTTTTGAAAATAAGTTCACTTACTCAGGAGTTGAAATCAGCTTTTGAAAATCTTGGTCTAAAGTCCAAATTGGAAAGTGCAGTTCAAAAGAAAGATATACCTTTAAAAGGCCAAAACATTAAACACTATGGCAATCCCAAGCCAGTTTGAGTGATTCCCACTAATATTATGCAGAATGGTCATCTTTAATTGACCATGATGATAATATTACTTAGCTCTTCTATAGCACTTTCCATCTTTACATCTCCAGGTGCTTACGACGGATGTCAGTATCATTATCTCCATTTTACATACGGGAAAACTGATGCACATGGATGATGAGTCTCATCAAACAACTTCATTACCACAGAGCATTTGGTTTCTATTGCTGGAAAGGTATGACTATCTCCATATATCCCACTGTACAAATTGTCCTGTGCTTACCTGGAATTTTCCTTTCTTTGAGTGGAAAATCTTTTCGGGAATTACATTATTGATGTTCCTGCCTCAGGAACTGAATCTTATCTTTCTTTTGCTGCACATCTTGTTTGCTGAGGCTTTGGAGCTGGCTAATAAAGTATTCATCAGCTCATCAGAGTAACCCTCCTGTTGCCTTTTCTTAGAAGAAACATCTTCAGTTTTTATAGCTCCTTGCAAGAGGAGACCTTGCACGAGGAGATCCCTCCTGAGGGGCAGGCAAGAGGAGATCCCTCCTGAGGGGAAGGAAAATGGGAGACTGACTTCCTGATAGGCTAGATCCAACAACCATGGCGTCCTCCTTGGCCAGCAACAAGCAACGACTATCACTTCAGGCTCCTCCTCCTGGATCTGTTGGATTGTCCCATCAATCTACAGGCATCAAGTTACTGGCATGAAGGCACACAGTAGAGTTCTTGTCCATCTCTGGGAGAAAGAATCTGTCATGAGAGCTTTGGAGACCCTCTTGGAGTAGAATCTGGACACCTTTTTCTTAACCTCAGTGTGAATAGGTTAATGGATGATGTTCCCTGAGTCATCTTTACATCCATGAACACCTCTAGGTGGCAATTCCACTCTCCCTGCTGTATTCATTGGCTGCTGAGCCAATCCACTTTGACGCTGCATGTTTATGAGCAAGGCCCAAAGACATGTTAAATGGGCTTTTTGTCCAATACAGAAGAATCTTGGCTTCCTTTTGGAGTGTTGGAGACCTGGCTTCTGCATTTATGGAGGTGTTGTCCAAGGATGTTCTTGCTTCTCAGTGAAGTAGTCAGCTCTCTGCAGGTGTTTCTTACTGCCCTGAGCCCCACCCCATAGTTACATTGCTAGATAATATCTGTTTGTCAAATGGGTTGGACAAGAAATATACTTGTCAGCTAAAGTTTTAGGTAGCAAATCTTGTGATCTCTAAAACATCAAATGACAATTTGTCAATGAGGTGCACAATGTATACAGAATACATGCAGAGTACACATGCTATTGTATGTAGGCTATACTAGTGTACATGGGTGTAGGCCTTTCAGCCCCTCTCTGGGGTGGCTGGGGACCAGACCACCTCGCTACACAGTCAGGTGTTGGGGAATTAGCGTAGTTGTGCGGCTGAGTCAGCAGTTCAGGCCCTCCTGGAGAGGGCCGAGCAAACAGTCAGTTATTAGCAAGACCGGACCCTGACTCGATGGGCGACAATCAACAGTCAGGGCTCAGGCCCTCAGGCAGGGGCTGAGCAATAGTTCCAGCGATAAGCCCAGGCCCTTGGTCAGGGCGGGGCAACAAACAGTCAGGGGCTCAGGCCCTCAGGCAGGGGCTGAGCAAACAGTAGTGGTTGTGGCAAGCCCAGGTCCTGGCTCTGGAGGACCTGGGAGAGGGGGAGACTGCCACCCGCACGTTGGGTGGCAGGGGGGACGCAGGCCCACCCACTCCACTGCGTCCCAGCCCGGGGCCCTAGCAGCGGCAGACGACCCGCTGCTGAGTCAGTGGGGATCCTGGCTGCAACACACTGACCTTGGCTCTGGCAGTGCTGCAGCCAGACTAGAGTCGGCTGCCCCCGGGCTACTTTCAACCTCCCCCTCTATTGGTACCTGAGTCAGGGGGGCATCCTCCAAGAGGTCACATACCATGGGCACCTCGGGGTTGCTGGCGAGCGGCAGGCTTGGCGGCTCCTCGGGGTAACCAGTGAGCGGCAGGCTTGGCGGCTCCTCGGGGTAACCGGCGAGCGGCAGGCTTGGCGGCTCCTCGGGGTAACCGGCGAGCGGCAGGCTTGGCGGCTCCTCGGGGTAACCGGTGAGCGGCAGGCCTGGTCGGCTCCTTGGGGTACCTGGCGAGCGGCAGGCTTGGCGGTTCCTCGGGGTAACAGGCGAGCGGCAGGCCTGGTCGGCTCCTTGGGGTAACCGGCGAGCGGCAGGCCTGGTCGGCTCCTTGGGGTACCTGGCGAGCGGCAGGCTTGGCGGTTCCTCGGGGTAACAGGCGAGCGGCAGGCTTGGCTGGCCAGGCCAGTCCTCAGGTCGGCTGCCACTCGCTGTGGTCTCCCAGCGGGGAGCTAGACCACAGGCATCCGGCCTCTCCAATGGCTGGGGCTCAACTGAGGTCTGAGGACCGGCTTTTGTACTTCCTGTCCTGCGCCTTGACCTTTGAGGGGCAGGGCCAGGATTCTCTGGCTCCGCCCACTTTGGTGTCCAGGGAGGTTCATCCTTCTCTGGGGCGGCTGGGGACCAGACCGCCTTGCTACAATGGGGTTTTCAGGTTCTGTAGATACTAACAGGGCATATAGAGGGTCCTATGGGTACATAGTGCGTATTGGGTGTGCAGAGTCTTAGGATATTAGGGAGAGACATGATTTGTCTGTAGATTGCTATTTTCAACCTCCCTCTAACCTCCCCTTCTCTCTCAAACCACAGCTATTTTACTAAAATTTCACAGCTAAATTGGATGTAATTCCCCCTCACCCCCAATTTATTTGGTAGGAATAAATAACTTTGCAGCTATAATGATGTGAAATGTTCCTAATCCTTTGCTGTTTGAGCATCTTCCTAACCACCACCACCACCACCTCCTCCTCCTCCTCCTCCGTCTTCTTTTTGCCAATCAATATCTGATAAACATATGCCCGCACTTCAAAAATTGCTTACGGTAAAGAGCTTTAATTACAAAAAGACCTTTTCAGAGTGAGGAATTTGCTTCTGTGATTTGGAGGATCTTGAGACTTGGTTTTGTGTGAATATGGGAGTCTGAATAAGCCATGGGCATATAAATTAGAGGATTGGGCCAAAAGAAATCTGATGAGGTTCAACAAGGACAAGTGCAGAGTCCTGCACTTAGGATGGAAGAATCCCATGCACTGCTACAGACTAGGGACCGAATGGCTGGGCAGCAGTTCTGCAGAAAAGGACCTAGGGGTTACAGTGGATGAAAAGCTGAATATGAGTCAACAGTGTGCCCTTGTTGCCAAGAAGGCTAACGGCATTTTGGGCTGTATAAGTAGGGGCATTTCCAGCAGATCGAGGGACGTGATTATTCCCCTCTATTCGGCACTGGTGAGGCCTCATTTGGAGTACTGTGTCCAGTTTTGGGCCCCACACTACAAAAAGGATGTGGATAAATTGGAAAGAGTCCAACGGAGGGCAACAAAAATGATTAGGGGGCTGGAGCACATGACTTATGAGGATAGGCTGAGGGAACTGAGATTGTTTAGCCTGCAGAAGAGAAGAGTGAGGGGGGATTTGATAGCTGCTTTCAACTACCTAAAAGGGGGTTCCAAAGAGGATGGATCTAGACTGTTCTCAGTGGTAGAAGATGACAGAACAAGGAGTAATGGTCTCAAGTTGCAGAGGGGGAGGTTTAGGTTGGATATTAGGAAAAACTTTTTCACTAGTAGGGTGGTGAAGCACTGGAATGGGTTACCTAGGGAGGTGGTGGAATCTCCTTCCTTAGAGGTTTTTAAGGTCAGGCTTGACAAAGCCCTGGCTGGGATGATCTAGTTGGGGTTGGTCCTGCTTTGAGCAGGGGGTTGGACTAGATGACCTCCTGAGGTCCCTTCCAACCCTGAGATTCTATGATTCTATGATTGAGTGAGATTTCAAAAGCACTCAGCAGTGGCTTAACTGCTCCCATTAGAAAGAAACCTTCCTAACCATAATGATAGTTCAGCCCTGGAGCTGGTTACCTAGGGAGGTTGTGGGATCTCCCTCATTGTGGATTGTTAAGATTAGGTTAGACAAGCATCTGTCTTGAGGCTCCTTCCAGCCCTATGTTTCTATGATTCTATGATTGGTAAAATTCCCAGTGGGAACAGAGTTAGACCAATGCTGAGCACTCTTGAAAATCCCAGTTTATGTGCATAGAATTGATACTCATTCTAAAACTTCTGCAATGTAAAATGCATTCAAATGCCACGTGGTCAATACATCAGAAGCTTCCCCCTACCCCCATTTCCCTTGTCATTGTGTTTATTTAGACTGTATTTTGAAAAGGTTTCTATTCTAAATACATTCCAGTGTCACTGTATGTGAAATCCAATGATGACAACCTTGTCTGCGTTCCCCTGGGACCATTTAGTTTAACGCTCACAAAGAAACAGAGAAAAGCTTCTTGTTGGCTTCCCAAGGTTCCTTGGGACACTAGTGTATTTAGAATTTAAATGTAAAGAAGCGACACCTGGTAAACATAAACATTCATAACACATTCTATGGCTTGTGCATTTCTCAATAAGCGACACCGACATTTGGATTGTTTAAAAACTAAATGTATTTAACTAAACAGTGGCCTCTATTGGTCAACCTGAGATCACAGAATCATAGAAATGTTGGGCTAGAAGGGGCCTTGAGAAGCCCCCTGCACTGAGGCAGGACCAAGTAAACCTAGACCATCCCTGACAAGGGTTTGTCCAACCTGTTCTTAAAAACCTCCTGTGATGGGGATTCCACAACCTCCCTTGGAGATTATGTGGTTCTGAGCAGTAGTTACACTTTAAAATATGTAAGGGCTGAGTAACTGCTAGATAAAGGCTAGGGACTGCTTTAAAGTATACCCGCTTGTAATTGCTCCCAAGGGCCCATCTGCTAGACAGGGTTTGCTGGTGCACAGTGTGCTCTGACCACAACCCCTCCTCGCTCCTCTCTGACCTGGCAATCAGGGGGATCTAGTGAAAATGTGTTATATAGATAGCCCAGTAAGTAGAAAGCTTCCTCTTTCCTGTGGACTGTTTGGAGTTTGGTTTTGTGCTGAACTCAGGGAATTTTGCCAGCTTAATGCCCAGGCATTGTGGACAGGTGGTTTGTGTGTCCACCCTCCCACTGCTTGGCTGGAGTGCAAGCTCAGAAAATGAATCTTGCTTCAGAGAAGAGAGCCAGTTCTTGCTTTGTTAGTGTTCTTTGCACAGATTTCTGGTTTCTCCTTGTGAAAGGTTTCAGAGATGCTGATGGCTAAAAGGCATTTCCAAGTGTAGTTCATTTCAGAGTGGCTTGCAGTTGTTTCTCTGAGTAAGAAGACACAGACAGAATAGCTGATTCTCTTGCAGCAGTTGGTTTGGAAAAGCTGGACTTGCATCTCCTACCACCTGGTGCTTTGTCAGTACAGAATGCTGGCATTTAGGGATGGCTCTAACTAACAATAGCAACAGCGTGCCCAGCAGGGACCTCTTCCCTCTGAATCACCTAGAAAATGAACCTTGACTAGGCAGAGAGCAAGTAAACTTCCACCCTTTAATTCATTCTGGCTGCTTTGGGACAATCTCTTCTGCTTTGGGAGCCCAATCTAGAAACCTGCTAGGCACCTGAGACTCTTTTATTGAAATCAACAGGAGATACAGGTCCTGTACGCCTCTCAGAATCAGGCCCATCCTGAATAGATGTAATTATTTTTCAAGATGGGGTTCCTTGTTTTTAAAATCCTCCATAATCTTACCCCAGCCAGTCTCTCTCTGTCTGTTTGATCCCCTACGTGTCTTCATTGCTCTTGTTGAAAGGCCCTTCAGTTCTGCAGCTTGGCCTCCTGCCCCCTGGAACTGCTCTCCTGTATCTCTTTCTTGTCCAGTCTTTTGCTTGTGCCTCCTAATTTCTCTCCCTCTGCTGTCCCTTATTATTGAGGTCCGCAACCCTAGCTCTTTACAGGGGCCCAGGTGTATCAGGGGCACAAAGCAAAACAAAACTGTGTTATTGCGCTGTCAAATGAGGCAGCGGGTCTTCAAGAAACAGGGACACTGCCTGTTTTAAAACGGAGAGCTGAACGGCCTAGAAAACAAACCTAGAATGATCAGTCAGTAAACCTCAGCGTGATTAATAACCTTTTCCCTTTGACCTGAAACAAATGTCAGAATGTGAGTGGTGCCTCGTCTGTGTGGCTGGTGCTTTGCTGGGTTAATGCAATTAAAAGTGGATGTTTAAATAACCCCATGGAATATTGCTACAGTGGCACTGACCTTTAAGAGAAAGCGAGGGCTCCACAGGCCTCAGTGCTTCCCAATATCTACAGAGCGTCTCAGAGATATACTGTTAAGGCTTTAATCTGGGGAAAGGCAGGGGAATGAGAAGTCTCTTTCTTCTGCTGACATTGTTTTGCATGAGGTTAAATGGCCTTTCTGGTGTCTTTTTCTGCACACTTAGGGTTTACATTCAGAGTCTGTCTGCTGCCCTCCGGCTATCAGAGAACAGGCATCTGCTGCTCACATAAAGCCCCCTCTCGTGGCCTTTCACTCCTTCAGAGATGGGCGCGAATAATTAATAAGCAGTGGAAGTTTAATAGGCAAAGGAGCCAGTGAAATGCGCCAGGGCCAGCCAGAAATATAGGAGATAAAGGAGGGGAGACCCGAGGCAACAATCTGCTAGTTCTCAAATTGATTAGCAGGGTCTGTCTGTGTTTGGGATGTTTGCAGGACTTGGCAGGGAACGAGCTTGGGCTGCACATCTTAGAGGGTTGGTGCGAGTTGGGAAACAAGCAGGGAAAACTGTCCAGCCAGCAGTGTTACAAACGTGCAGGGGGATCAGAGAGAACAGCATGTCTGAGCATCGGCCGACGGCCCAGGAGGACTCGATGTGGGGCCAGCGATGTAGCTCTGGCTCTTTGCATCCTCCTGTGGTACCTGCTGCCTAGGATGCTGCTGGGGGTACCTACCTGATGGGGAGCAGTCTCGAGGGAATAATGATGACCTGTTGGCTGTGAGGCTTGGAGAGACGCAGCACCTGAGATGGGGCTGTGCTGCTGCAAAGACTGGAAAGGCCACTCTCGGGAGCCCAAAGGTAACTTTGCCTTTCGAAACCTCCATGCAGGCTTCAGAGGCAAGTCTCCCTCCTCCTCCCCTACCTTCGCCTCCGCCATGGGTTGCTATTTTGCAGAGTATAATTGCTTCTGGAATGGCACTACCTTGCAGCCTCATTAAGCCACATTGGCATTGAAAAGGCTCCTATCTCTAAAGTTCAGTTTTAATGTCCTGATGTCCGATTCGGTCAGAACGAGAGTCGTTCCTTTTGTTCCCCCCCTTTTACCACAATGCTGAGTTATGTGAGCAATGTTATTCAGCGGCAGTGCTGCAAGGGCAGCCCCTTGCTACGTGCCAGCTTCTGAACCAAAGCAAGCAGTTACATTAGGAGATGCCGGCTGAAGTCGGGGCGGGGGAGGTGGCGGGCGGCAGTGGCTGCTCTCAGTTTATTTCACTTTGATTTCAGTCGATCGGTGATCAATGCACGATATGTTCATTTCATGGACTCTGAGTTCTGCATGCGATCTGTGTTCCGTAAAATCATTAATGAGTCGAAACTGGGTCTTGCCACGCCAATTTATTACTATTCCAATCCTACCTAGCCTAGCATAAATTGGATATGACTTGGGTTTTAGCAGCATAAAGTGGAATGGAGAATTGGGTCATTTTCCTCTATTTTCTGAGAACATCAAATCCTTTGAAAGGTGCAATCACTTCTAAAATGGTTAATAAACAGCTGCAATGGTAAAGCGCTGTGGGTGTGAATTATATTAAAAATACAGTTCAATTTTTTTTTCTTTTCCCAAATGTAAAGTGAAACTTGACAAATAAACTACAAAGGTTGCCCCGGGGAGTCACATCTGATGCACTGTATTTCTCATCTGTTCCCATTTATTTCCTGTGAGACTTAGATCCTTTCTGAAGAACAAGACCTTCGGGGGATTAGGAATAGTTTCAGGGTGTAGGTAAGCCGGAGGAGTTTGAACTCTCTTTCTCTCTCCTCCAAGCAGGAGTCCTGACTGGTCCTGTAGCTGTATTCAAATTAAACTATAACACATATTGGAAAGAACAATGTGATTTGGCAACTAAATCGTCAGTACAGTTGGTAAAACATTTTTCATCTCAAAATTTTGGGGGATGAAAAACTGCTTTTTTTTTACAAAACAGAAACCTTTGTAAGAAAATTACACTTTTCACTGATTTTTTTTTTTTGGTGGATTCATTGAAAAAAAAAATTGTGATGGGGTTGTCAAAAAACTAAAACTTTTCCATTTTAGACAACCAAAATATAAAATAAAAAAATCTCTTTCGACAATCGAAAACCAACATTTTTCAGGCTTTTGATAAAAACTCTAAACATTCTAGGAAATCTTTGACATAGTCAAAAAATGTCCATTTTCTTTGAAACTTTTCCTGGAAAGTGAAAATACACTCTTTGACGAGCTCTGGCCTTCAGGGTCCCAGTTTTAGTTGTAGGGTGTTAAACAGATTGTGTTTGATTTTGATTTTAAAAAAATACAAAATGTTTGGTGCAGACTTAATGCAACATGTAGCTTCTATACGTCCATCACTCCATACAATTTTATTATTCCAGTGAGTCATAAGTCAGCATATATAAGCTATATTCAAATAAAAGTTGATACCAAAAAGAAAGCTAAATGAAGAACACATAATGAGGCGATATCTATCCAATCAGCTACATTTGAAAGGGGTAGATGCTGAAATGGAGTTAATCCAAACCAGATGAGGCGTAATTTGTCCCCCTGGGCTTTCTCTCAGATGGGAGCTCAGAAGTGGCGAGGGTCAAATCAAGGTGATCATAAATGTGCCTTGTTTAATTTAACTCAGAGACAGCGGACACTTGGTTAACATGACTCCAAAGCTGATTATCCCTTCTGCTGAGGCTCAAAATGAGGACCCAGGATAAAATGCATCATATTCCTCACTACAGGCGGGGCAAAACCAACCCCCTAGATCAAAGCAACCCTGCGTTTTGGCTCTGGAGTTCTACTAATTTCATTCTTGGATTGAATGAGGCTTGAACCCAGGGGCCAAACTCTTTTATCCCAGTTATATTGGTATAAATCCAGAGTCACTCCATTGACTTTAGCTAAATTACTCCAGTTTACACTGGTATAAGTAAAATCAGAATCTGGCTCTATGTCTTCAAAAGGGGAAGATTAATACACTAATCCACATCGCGCCCCCCCACCCAATTATTCCCCGCCCAAGGGGAAACCTTTTCTAAAGAGAGAGCATTTTAGTCAGCACACTTCATTTAGGCTCAGAAGTGTCAAGTGTTTGTGTGTCGGATATGTACCATTAACTAAGCCTGAAAAGCTTGGCAACACCACAGAATTTTATCCCAATTGAGATGAAAGTCCACCATTAGTCAGGCTGTTCTTTATCTACAGAGCCACCTGGCCAGGCAGAGAGGCCAGTAAATACGGTATATGAGTACCTCATACTAACAGACAGGACTTCTTTCCAGCTTAGCCCATTAAAGTGCCTGCCACGGGTTATTTTATGTTGAAAGTATATGTGGTGCCACTTTTAGTATGGTATAAATGTTTCCCACTGTAACAACTCTCTCTCTCAGGCTGTTTGGAAAGAAAAATTCCCAATCAAATTTCTTCCCCAATATTGGTTATGGACAAACAAGCTTCTGTAGAACTGGAGACCGGTGCAAGCTTTGTACTGATCAATGGGCAGCTAGAGAGGCTGGGTATTTTCCACCTCAATCTATAGAGATGGGCCTCAGCTGCAGAACTGTGGCCTGGATTTGGGATCTCAGCGAAATTCTCCTCTGGTGTTGTGCCGCTGAAGTCAGATTGCCTGTGTGTGTGTGTGTGTGTGTGTGTGTGTGTGCGCGTTTGCGTTTGTGTTTCTAATCCCCATGCTGTTCTCACACCAGCGTCCGAGGAGGTTCTCTTTGGGTCTGTTGTTGCTGCAGCGCAGGGCTGTCGGCAGACTTTGTGCTCTTGGCTGGTGGTTTCAGAGCATGGCTCTGTGCTGCTGTTGCTCTGGCTTTTTGCCCGTGCACTTTAACTGGCACCGTTTGTTGGTGAGCTCTGGCAGTCCTGGTGGTGGATGCAGAAGGAATGGCATGGCTTGTGGTCAAGGTATTGACAATTGCACACCTTGGGCTGTTGCGCTGATCCTGACAGCTTCAGCTTTGGTAAAAAGAGCAGCTCGGTTTGTCCCTGGCACCTCAGGGCCGCTGGCAGGTGAGTGGATTATGACTTGGAGGGAGACCAAATCACAGATCTCCCTGTCTGTGAGTGATCATCTACGGTGTGATGTCCCAGGTCATGAACCAGGCCTGTGAGTGCCCAGACAGCCATCGCATCCTGGCCTCCACCCCATGTCTGCTAAAACCTGCTGGGCCAAGAAGCTCATAAGACTAGAGCAGGGGTCGGTAACCTTTCAGAAGTGGGGTGCCGAGTCTTCATTTATTCACTCTAATTTAAGGTTTCGTGTGCCAGTAATACATGTTAACGTTTTTAGAAGGTCCCTTTCTATAAGTCTATAATAGACTTATAGTGAGTTATCCCATATAGTGAGTTGTTTAGGGGAGGGATAGCTCAGTGGTTTGAGCATTGGCCTGCTAAACCCAGGGTTGTGAGTTCAATCCTTGAAGGGGCCTTTTAGGGATCTGGGGCAAAAATCTGTCAGGGGACAGTACTTGGTCCTGCTAGTGAAGGCAGGGGACTGGACTCGATGACCTTGAAAGGTCCTTCCAGTTCTAGGAGATTGGCATATCTCCATTATTTTTTTTTAATATATAACTAAACTATTGTTGTATGTAAAGTAAATAAGGTTTTTAAAATGTTTAAGAAGCTTCATTTAAAATTAAATTAAAATGCAGAGCCCCCCGGACCGGTGGCCAAGACCTGGGCAGTGTGAGTGCCACTGAAAATCAGCTCGTGTGCCGCCTTCAGCACGCATGCCATAGGTTGCCTACCCCTGGACTAGAGCCTCAGCCAAGGCCCCACCCACCGGAGCGCTGATTGAAGGATCTCATGGCTTCACTGATTGGTCCTAACAGGCTATTTAATCCAAAAGGAGGCACAGGAAGCTGTTTGAGCAGCAAGGTGACTTCCTGTTGTGGTTGCACTGGTCCCTGCTTGTGCCTGCTTCCTGCACCCAGGGCCGGCTCTAGGCACCAGCCTAGGAACCACATGCTTGGGGCGGCATATTGTAAGGGGTGGCACATTCCGCTCTGCTCTTTTTTTTGCTTTGGCGGCGCTCCGGGTTTGTTTTTGTTTTTTTGGCCTGGGGGGTGAAAAAGCCAGAGCTGGTCCTGCCTGCACCCCTGTTCCTGATTCCTGACTCACCCATGCTTTCGCTTCTGCTCCCACCATACTCCTGCACCATTCCTGATCCTTGCCTCTCCTCCAGTTCCAGCTCTTTATACCTTGCTTCCATCAGTTACCAGTTCTGGCTCTAAGCCTTGGCTTTGGCATTTTATACCTGACCTCAGCTCTGACCCTCAGCTTTGATTCCTCGCTCTGACTTTGGCTTGATTCCTGGCTCTGATGATCGGCAGTTGACTCTGGTGCTGACCCTTGGCTTCGTTCCCCAACCTGGACACCTACTCTGCCCACTAGACCTGACTCTTGCTCTGACCACTAGGCCAGACTGCCTACATCCCAGGCCATAACATAAGGCCCCACATTATTGGGTTTAGGAGAGATTAGTGGAGAAAGAATTTTGAGCCCATGCAAACAGACATGGTGTGCTTGTCTTGCCCATCAGCAGGAGAGAGTCCTAAGTAACCAAGAAGTCCACTTAATCTGAAATGGTAATGCTTGAGTAGCAACGTCTTCATCAGAACAGTTAAGAGGTTGAAATAAGTGACAAAGAAAGGCCAACAGCATTTTCAGCAATGGTTACATGATTGGGTTTGCCACGCTGGTGAAAGGTGCTAGATTCACTGGCAGTGGCACTGCGTCTATGCAGTATGCTTACTGAGACCATGTGCTTGACGTGGAGGAGTCAACAGTCCAGTGCTTAGGAATCTTGGCCGTGATTGTCAGTAAAGGTGATGAGAGTTTTGGGGGATGAGCGAGAGTGACCACTAGGAATTGGAGTGAAACTGTAGAGAAAGGCCACCCTCCAGCCACTTGCAGTCCCTGCTAGCCCGTGCCAGCTTATGACATGCAGCTTGTATTCCTTCCTTCCTTTTTTTGTCCTTGATTTTTTGACATCACTTGTTGTTCACTTAGAACACCTATAGAAAAATGTTTCTGTTATTGGTTTGCAGATATTTTCCTGTAAGTGACTTTCCAGTGGGGCAATATAGCTGTGAAGATTAACAAATATTCCCTTTGCCACCATTAACTTGGCCATCAATTTGCTCTGTTTGAGTTAACTCTGCTAAGAGATCTATAGCAGGAAAAGGCCGGGGTAGAGACCGTTGAGTCGTGGAAGTCAACGAATGGCTACGCAGATGGTGTCGGAGAGAAGGGTTTGGATTCTTTGACCATGGGATGGTGTTCCAAGAAGGAGTGCGAGGCAGAGACGGGCTCCACCTAACGCAGAGAGGGAAGAGCATCTTTGGAAGCAGGCTGGCTAACCTAGTGAGGAGGGCTTTAAACTAGGTTCACCAGGGGAAGGAGACCAAAGCCCCGAGGTAAGTGGGGAAGTGGGATACCGGGAGGAAGCACAAGTAGGTGAGTGCAAGAGAGGAGGGCTCCTGCCCCATACTGGGACAGCAGGACAATCAGTGAGTTATCTTAAGTGCCTATACACAAATGCAAGAAGCCTGGGAAACAAGCAAGGAGAACTGGCACAGTCAAGGAATTACGATGTAATTGGAATAACAGAGACTTGGTGGGATAACTCACATGATTGGAGTACTGTCATGGATGGATATAAACTGTTCAGGAAGGATAGGCAGGGCAGAAAAGGTGGGGGAGTTGCGTTGTATGTATGAGAGCAGTATGACTGCTCAGAGCTCCAGTATGAAACTACAGAAAAACCTGAGAGTCTCTGGATTAAATTTAGAAGTGTGAGCAACAAGGGTAATGTCGTGGTGAGAGTCTGCTACAGACCACCAGACCAGGGGGATGAGGTGGACAAGGCTTTCTTCCAGCAACTAACAGAAGTTACTAGATCACAGGCCCTGGTTCTCATGGGTGACTTTAATGACCCCGATATCTGCTGGGAGAGCAATACAGTGGTGCCCAGACAATCCAGGAAGTTTTTGGAAAGTGTAGGGGACAATTTCCTGGTGCAAGTGCTGGAGGAACCAACTAGGGGGAAAGCTCTTCTTGACCTGCTGCTCACAAACAGGGAAGAAATAGTAGAGGAAGCAATAGTGGATGGGAACCTGGGAGGCAGTGACCATGAGATGGTCAAGTTCAGGATCCTGACACAAGGAAGAAAGGAGAGCAGTAGAATACAGACCCTGGACTTCAGAAAAGCAGACTTCGACTCCCTCAGGGAACTGATGGGCAAGGTCCCCTGGGAGAATAACATGAGGGGGAAAGGAGTCGAGGAAAGCTGGCTGTATTTTAAAGAATCCTTATTGAGGTTGCAGGAACAAACCATCCCGATGTGTAGAAAGAAAAGTAAAAATGGCAGGCGACCAGCTTGGCTTAAGAGTGAAATCCTTGCTCATCTTAAACACAAAAAAGCAGCTTACAAGAAGTGGAAGATTGGACAAATGACCAGGGAGGAGTATAAAAATATTGCTCAGGCATGCAGGAGTGAAATTAGGAAGGCCAAATCACACTTGGAGTTGCAGCTAGCCGGAGATGTTAGGAGTAACAAGAAGGGTTTCTTCAGGTATGTTAGCAACAAGAAGAAAGTCAAGGAAAGTGTGGGCCCCTTACTGAATGAGGGAGGGAACCTAGTGACAGAGGATGTGGAGAAAGCTAGTGTACTCAATCCTTTTTTTGCCTCTGTCTTCACAGACAAGGTCAGCTCCCAGATGGCTGCACTCTGCAGCACGGTATGGGGAGGAGGTGATCAGCCCTCTGTGGAGAAAGAAGTAGTTCAGGACTATTTAGAAAAGCTGGACGAACACAAGTCCATGGGGCCGGATGCACTGCATCCGAGGGTGCTAAAGGAGTTGGCCGATGTGATTTCAGAGCCATTGGCCATTATCTTTGAAAAATCATGGCAGTCGGGGGAGGTCCCGGATGACTGGAAAAAGCTAATGTAGTGCCCATCTTTAAAAAAGGGAAGAAGGAAGATCTGGGGACTTTAGCAAAGCTTTTGATACAGTCTCCCACAGTATTCTTGCCAGCAAGTTAAAGAAGTATGGGCTGGATGAATGGACGGTAAGGTGGATAGAAAACTGGCTAGATGGTCGGGCTCAACGGGTAGTGATCAATGGCTCCATGTCTAGTTGGCAGCCGGTATCAAGTGGAGTGCCCCAAGGGTCGGTGCTGGGGCTGGTTTTGTTCAATATCTTCATTAACGATCTGGAGGATGGTGTGGACTGCACCCTTAGCAAGTTTGCAGATGACACTAAACTGGGAGGGGTGGTTGAGACGCTGGAGGGTAGGGATAGGATAGAGAGGGACCTAGACAAATTAGAGGATTGGGCCAAAAGAAATCTGATGAGGTTCAACAAGGACAAGTGCAGAGTCCTGCACTTAGGACGGAAGAATCCCATGCACTGCTACAGACTAGGGACCTAATGGCTGGGCAGTAGTTCTGCAGAAAAGGACTTAGGGGTTACAGTGGACGAAAAGCTGAATGAGAGTCAACAGTGTGCCCTTGTTGCCAAGAAGGCTAACGGCATGTTGGGTTATATAAGTAGGGGCATTTCCAGCAGATCGAGGGACAAGATCATTCCCCTCTATTCGGCACTGGTGAGCTCTCATTTGGAGTACTGTGTCCAGATTTGGGCCCCACACTACAAAAAGGATGTGGATAAATTGGAAAGAGTCCAGCGGAGGGCAACAAAAATTATTAGGGGGCTGGAGCACATGACTTATGAGGAGAGCCTGAGGGAACTAGGATTGTTTAGCCTGCAGAAGAGAAGAATGAGGGGAGATTTGATAGCTGATTTCAACTACCTGAAAGGGGGTTCCAAAGAGGATGGATCTAGACTGTTCTCAGTGGTAGAAGATGACAGAACAAGGAGTAATGGTCTCAAGTTGCAGAGGGGGAGATTTAGGTTGGATATTAGGAAAAACTTTTTCACTAGTAGGGTGGTGAAGCACTGGAATGGGTTACCTAGGGAGGTGGTGGAATCTCCTTCCTTAGAGGTTTTTAAGGTCAGGCTTGACAAAGCCCTGGCTGGGATGATTTAGTTGGGGATTGGTCCTGCTTTGAGCAGGGGGTTGGACTAGATGACCTCCTGAGGTCCCTTCCAACCCTGAGATTCTATGATTCTATGATAGTGCATTCACTGCCATAAAAGTCAAACCCCAGTGAACTGGTTACTACGAATTCCAAGCTCAGGCAAACATGAGCCCAGACCGTCCAAGTTCGCAGCCAGCTGCCGTTTGTCTGTTAGATTTTATCTGGCATCAGAGTGGCTGCTGATTGCCATTGAGTGCTTTGTGGTTGGATCCTGTGCTTAAGAAGGTCCGAAGTCCAGTGAGCACAGTGAGAGATTGGGGTTTTATTTGAAATATTACAGCTAGCTGGGGTTCCAGCTGTGATCTGATGTGGAGAGTTGAGCGGGGAAAGCCATTAAAATAATTGATTTGCCCATCCGAAGAATAGGAGAGCTTGTGTTGTGACAGAGCAGACAAGAAAATCAGGGAAGATGGTATTTAGCAAATACATTTATTGATCATAAATATTTTAAGCTTCATTTAACCTAGCCCAGCCAAGGATCTGAAAGCACTTTACAAACACTGAGTTGGGTCTCATAATACTACCTTTGTGAGTTAAAGAATGGAGTGTTCGTAAGAGTCATAAGCTTGGAGAAGTCTCTCTCTTGCTCACTCTCTTTTCTTTTCACTTTTTTCTCATTATTTTCCAGATTTTTTTCCCAGTTTTCAAAGTTCTTATTTTTTTTTAAAAAAAGTCTTCCACCAAAAAAATATGTCTGGCAAACGGGACTGTGGCATGGTTACTGACTGTGATTTCACTCTTTGGCTCCCCCGTGGAGAAGTTGTGCAGAGCCATGGGGTGAATGATAGCACACTTCAAGCTGTTTGAGTTCAGGCAGTCAGCCGGTGGGCAGTGTGTGGGTAGATATGTGTCTCTGTCGCACTGCAATCTCACTTCTTTGACAGGAGGCGTTATGTTTTCCTTTGATGTTTAATAGGACCTAAGCACTTTTCTACAGCCAGGCACCTTTCCTACAGCAGGCATGCACGTCCTGTGCTGGTATGTAAACTGATTCCCTTCATCTCAGCAGCTAATCAATATACAGTGGCAGCCGTGGGGCTCTGGATGGCTTATGGGAACGGACCAATTTGTTTGTTTACCTGTACAAGTTCTTCCATGGCAGCCATTATCTTGTCATCCAGCCGCTGCAGATCAAACTTCTACACAATTAATCATTTCCCATTAAGATGCTCTCACTGAGAAGTAAAAACTGTATCATACCTAGGAAGCGCCTCTTTGCTGACAGGCCGGTGCTTAGCCAAAGAGCTGAACTGGCAATGGGGTGCGGAGCCATTAATCTCTAGGCTCCAGGTCAGCCGTGAGCAGATTATTACCATCAAAGAGCCTGGGTTCAGTGGCCGAGGGCCAAACGAGCTGGTGAGTGTCGGCCCAGTTCCTCGTCCTTGTCATAATAACAGTTACCACAATTTGTCTGTAGATTTTAAGGCTAGAAGGGACACTATGATAAACTATTGTTATTGATAAAGGACTATGTTGGCTGAATATCGTAAAGAAATTCCTGGTTGTGAGGTTTATTAAACTGGAGAAGTCCTTTGGAAGCTCCATTGCTTGGCACACTTACAACAGGACTGGAGAAACATTGCAGAGAAGGGTCCTGTTTTATCCTTTGGGGCGGGGGGAGGATTGCACAAGATTATTTATGAGGTGAGTTCCACCTCATAGTCTCTGATTCAGTGGCTGTCTTCTTAGAACCTGTGCTGGGACATGTTCTCTGACTTGGAGGGATTAACGCTCCTCTGTGGCATATGTTGACAACAGCTGTATTGTTGTTATCAACTGGTTTCACTGTAATTAATATTTTATCCTTGGTTCAGACGTTAACGTTGGATTGCTTGCAGCTGTCGTAGGTGATCACATTGCTGTTAGCAGCTGCCATAAGCAAAAGGGCTGTTCAGATCAGTTACGTTGATTGAGTTCAGTGGCAGGACTAATTCCTTTTTGTTTAAACTGCTTGTTGAACATTTTGTTTATTGCTGAGATAATAAACTATCTTACACCATTGACTGACTGTAATTTTGTCTCACAAAGCATAAAGGTTAAACCGGCAAGAAAAGTCATGTGTTTTAAAAACTATCTACAATATCTGTGCCTCTCTCTGAGGTAGTTCTAAGGTGCGATCACTGTGGTGTCTAAGAACCATAAAATAATTAATAGAAATGTTATGAAGAGAGATGTGTTTATGAGTCAGATGTTTTCCAGAATTTGGGTGAGATGAGATTTGGGGTGTTGGTTTGGCTTCTTATTGAGAATTCAGTTAACCAAGAAGTTTGGACCAGATGGAAATCCAAATCTGCCCTAAATGAGCAGTTGCTGTTCATTTTTTGGCATTCATGGTCATTTCTAGGAGCCACAGGCATGGACCAGTACCCCATTGTGCTAGGTGCTGTACAAACAGAGTCCCTGCTGCCAAGAGCTGACAATCCAAGTATAAGACAAGAGACAACAGCTGGACACAGACAGACTGATGGGGGAGTACAAGGAAACAAGGAGACAGTACTGGTCAATATGACAGGCAGTGGCATCCGTGCATCAGCGGGCTAACGATTGGCAAGTTTTTTTAATAGCCATCACGGCACAGGAGAGTTCAGGAATTGTTTAGGTTTTAGTTCAGTCCTCTCCCTAGTAATCAAAGGTATTTTAGATGATTTAGTCTGAAAGGCTACTACAAATCCAGTGGACTTTTCACCACCTCTGTTGTCTGTTTAATTTCTGCCCCTCACTCAGTCCAGGTAGTGAAACAGATACCGTAACAACCCAACAGCCAGAAAGTCAAACTTCACAACCCAGGTGGTCTCAGGAGGTGTGATTTCACTTCTCTGCTGTTCCTTTGTAGTCAGAAAAATGGGAGTTTATTGGAGGGCAAGAAACAACTCAAACAGCATTTTAACCAAGGGAGTTGCAATATGCAAATGAACTGAGCCAGTTCTCTACTGCTTGGCTGAACTGCCCCTGATGTCATAATCCTGACATTGATCAGAAAGCTAGAAAAGCCAGGGCTGGGGCATGGGCAGTCAGGCCTAGTTGGGCAGGGTTGGGCCCAAGGTTCAGAGCCGAGGTCAGACACCATGTACCAAAGCTGAGGGTCAGAGCCCAAGTAAGAAGCCAGGAACCAGGGCAAGGCAGAGGAGCAGGGTCTGTGACAGCAGCCAGATGAGGATCCACCTAGCTGCACAAACAACTTCCTGGTGTCCCATCCAGACTTCAGGAGAGTGCCTGGGCCACTCAGGGACCCTGGGAGCATGCCAGTCATGCCCTCTGTGGGCAGCACATCTGGTGGTGCTTGGTCCCACAAAGCTCACAGCCTATGACTGCTGCTCTGCCAGGCGTGTTGGGTGGTGGTGTGAACAGGGCAGCTGCTCAGGTTGCAGCAGACCCACGTTCTAGGCCTGTGGATCCTCACAGCCAGATCCCTGAGGGGGAGAAGGACCAGAAAAGTTTGTCTTAACTCAGTCCCATAGAGTAGGCGGCCGTGACACCTTGCTTCTAATTGAATCTCACACATAAGGGGCTTATGTTGGGTACGGGAGGGATTCGACATCTTAGCCAGCAATTAAGGCAGAGCTGAGCAAGAGGAGATGGTTCTTGAGTGTTGGGGAATGTTGTCAGTAGTCGTAGGTGATCCTGCCCATTGTGATCTCTTCCTCCATGCTGTGCAGATTCTCCCATGGGCTCTGCTGTGGGGATCGTGTGTGCCAGCCTGGTCAGACTCTAGGAGTGGGAGTGAATAGTCCAGTTGTGCTGTGTTTGAGGGACTGATTGGCTGTGTAGGTGAAACTGGCCCAGAGCTTCGAAACGAATGAGATCAGCCATGTGTCCCCTTGTGAATTAACTCTGTTCTAACAAACCGATAAAAAGAGCGCTGTAGTTCTGTTGAGAGATTATTAATGCCTTGTGACACTGAGCTCACTGTTGAAGTTATTGGAAAGGGAAATTTTCCTTCTAGCTGTATAAGGGGCAACCTTCACCTCCTTGTAATTGAGGAGGAGCTCATGTCTGGCCCAATGTTTGCTCAGAATGCCCTAGCGCTAGACTGACTGATACCAGCTGATCTCCAACAGCTTTATAAGCAATGTGAAAGGAGCCCAAAGGGACAGCATCTGGGGTGCTGCTGCCTGAGTTAGGGGGTTGGGCGAGAAAGTGCCTATGTTATAGAATCCACCCCCGAAATCTGTTTAATGTTGTCTGTTTCCTGAATGAACCCCTGGGTGGCAGGAGTCAAGTTTTTTCCAGATCCTTGCAATTGGCTAGCCTCAGCATCAGCACATTCTCGCTGCCAAAGGGGCTCAGCAGAACATACAAAATGCAGTCAGTGCGGGAAGGAGTTTAATTACTCTCACAGTCACTGCTACCTTTTCAGTGGACAGGCTTATTTCAATAGGTTACCCGCATAGAGATAGTGGCCCCCTTAGCAAAGTGCTGCCTCTTCAAGAAATGTCAGAGACAATACACTGTCAGTTCCTGCATTCCCAAATTACTGCCACTCAGATACCATGCTGGATGGTCAGAGTATTTCAGATGCCATGAAACATTGCAACAGAGGAAGAATAGTCCAGTGCTTAGGGCGCTAGCGTAGGACTTTAGAAAGACACAGCTTCAGTTCCTTGCTCTGCCACAGACTTCCTGTGTGACCTTGGGAAAGTCACTTCGTTGCTCTGTGTTTCAGTTTTCCCATTGGTAAAATGGGGATAATAGCACAACCCTACCTCCCAGGCATGTTGTGAATGGATGAATACATTAAAGACTATGAGGCACTCAGGTACTATGATAATGAGGACCATAGACATACCTAATATATATGGATATCTTCCTGTTAGGTCCTGTGCAATATGGCTAGATAAGGTATAATATGTAGGATATAACACTATTTGGAATTACTATCAGATAGTGTGTTAGGAAATATACAGCATATCAGAGAGATTTATCATATTTAGATCCAATAGATTATGACATATCATGCAGTAGTTGTAGGTACTTGGCAATATAGCGTAAACTAATGTAGTTAGCATATATAGTGAAGTATTAGAGTGGCCATGATAGCTATAGCTAAGGCCACATAACAGTTTCCATTCTAACTCCCAGTTTTCAGCCATTCCTAACTTTCTGAATTGCTTACCTTCTGGACAAATATTTTCTAGGGGTGGTCTCTGCCCAGAGGTGAATTCATGGGGTGGTTTCTGGAAGTCTGAGCGAAATCACTCTCGCCTTTTGAGAACATGAGGAGAATGACAATTAAAATACTTTTCCTGTTATTACAAACATTCTTATGACTGTGTTTTGAATGTCTCCGGCGCAGGAATGAGTGGGAGTGGAAAGCTGAGGTCTGGAAGGGAATCAGCCTTCGTCTGAGAGAAATTCATCTAATTTTCCTGGTGTAAACTGGGTTCGATCTGAGAGTTTTTACCTGTTGAAAAATGCATGTGGTGCACTTCATTTTACATAGGGGATGTTAATTAGCTCATAAAGTGAATGTCGGGGACCTGGGTCCCATTTAAATCAATGGGAACCTTTCCATTGAATACCATGAGTTGGATTGAGCCCCTAAGGAAGACATTGCTGCTCATGTGTGCGATTAGCTAATTTAGCTGTGTAGTGAAAAATGGTGCAAAAAGGCATTGGGGGCCAACTGAAAAGGTCCATAGGAACTTATAGATGTGAGGTTTTCTATACATTAGGTAAGCTAAGGAGCTGAATAGAGTTCTTGGCTGAGACTCTGTGGAGTCTTTAAGGTGCTTCAGGGTTAGATGATGCTGTGTGTTTAGTTCTTCCAAGATACCAGCATAATAAATGACATTTCAATGGTGTGTCTTTCTGCCTGTGGGGAGAAAATGCCCTCTAATCTGTAAAGTACGTGTGTGCGGAGGAAATCATTGCAATGCAGATCCTAGAAAGCAGAGAACCAACCATATCAAATGTCTAAGGACCAAATTCTGAGAGGAGCTGAGCATCTGAAAATGCCACTAAGGCAAACAAGAGTGGCTTGTGGCCAGTAGCTCCAAGGGTTTGGCCCTAAGCCAGTAGCGATGTACTTGGATCAATAGGACAATGAAATTAGTGTAAGTGCAGAGAAATGGGGAAAAATTATAAGAGCTATTAGTGTACATCTGAGGCTGTAGAAAAAAAGTGTATGATATTATATTAGCGAAACAATGTGTGATCATGTCCTAGAAAGCTATTGTAATCTTAGAGTTGCCTTTTGGCCCAAATAGCTAGCCAAAATTTGGGACCTTGCAAGGTTGTTTCTATTAGGGTGAGAAATCGGTGAATGGAGCTGGGTCTGTTCTTAGTGTAATGTGATTTGTTAAAAAAATATGCACAAAGTCCTGTTTCCCTAAACACAGTGGGAACAAACAACAGGTAGTTTCCTTGTTCAGAAATTTCCAACCCTGCCACTGCAGTGAGCTCTTTGCCCCAAAAGCTCTGGCCCTGTGCTTCTTCTCAGGGTCACACACAACTCCTCCTGCTGACTTTAACTGACACAAACTCACACGGGCTGCAGCCGATCCTAGCTACTGTGTTTGCACCCAGGGACATCCCTCAGTCCGCGTAGCATGGTTGGCCGTGCAGCTTCATGCCTTTGTCCTGCAGCCCCCAGCTGTTTTACTACATAATTGCTCCTTCTGTTGAGCCTGAAAGTGAGCTAGGCACCCCTTGGCTTTAATTAGGGCTGAGATTGTCTTTGGTTCCAACATCCCCCACTGCTTCTGCCATGAGCATCTTGCAACGTAACAGTGCCGACACAGGGCGACAAGTAGGGTTCAGGTTGAGTGTGCAGCTTACCTTTGGCATTGCCTGTGCAGCCTTTGCATTCTCCCCATAGTGTTCCAGGGAAGACAGGGATCCCTGTACTGCTGCCACATCGGGAGGTGGCCAGTGCACAAGCACCCCGTGCAGCAGTGCTGGAAGCTGACATTGTGGCCAAACACATGGGGTGGATTTGTACTCTTGTGTAGACTGTCGTGGGATTGGTAATGCCGAGCAAACAGACCTGCGGTGGGTCTGAAAGCCCCCAGCAGAGAGCCTAGAACACAGTGTATCTCTTCAGGGAGAGAAGGACCCACTTAACCCTGCTGGGATCTGAACCTGTGGTTCCACTGATGCTTGGACTAAGACAAGGAACAGACAACTACCATACCAGAGCAGTGTCCTGTCTCTGCAAGTGGCCAGCACCCAGAGGGTCAGAGGAAGGTGCAAGAAACCTGATAATACTAGACAGGAAAGAGTGTGCCCAAATTCTGCCTAGCCCCTGTCATTCGATGGCTATCCCATCCTACCCTGTAATCCACAGTGATGGGTTTCTGTAATGGATTAAGAAGTTTGTGCCTCCCTGTTGAGTAAACCTTATACGTGGGGGAGTCTCCCTGTCTCTCTGTGGCTCCCTGTTCTGGGTGCCCCTGTCCAGCAACTGTGGGCACGTGCCTTGCTGATTAGCCCCCAAGGTCAAATGCTCCTGAGGAGTAAAAGTAGCACAGGGAGAGCGAGCACCACGGGCCCTGTTTGTTTGCCGAGAAACCATATGTGGCGTTGTTCCCAGCAGCCTCGTGTCTGGCGCTTTGTCCAGCCTGGCCTTAAGCAATTCAAGTGATGGGGCTTCCAATGTTTCCCTTGGGAAGCTAAAAATGTAGCAACATATTCATTGTGGGGAAGAGAATGAGAGTTTAGGGCAGTGGTTCCCAAACTTTAACAACCTGTGAACCCCTTTCACTAAAATGTCAAGTCTTGCGAACCCCCTCCTAAAAATGAATATTTCCAGGGATTTTCTCCTTTACCTGAGTATAAATTATAAAAGCAGTGATCTTGGAAATATAAAATTCATTTTTATGACATGCTTATTACACACTATTTATTATTATTTTTTATCATTACAGTATTTTTATTACATTATGAAAACGGCAACACTCTTTCAAGATCTCACTTTCGTAGCTTGTATCACTTTGAATAAGCCTGTTATAAGACAAGGCTCCTAGGTTTCATCAAGGAGTATCAGATAACAGCATGAACGTATTTAAGAACCCAACTCAAACAGTTCTTTCTACAGAAACATTCAGGTCTTGAGCAGTCCAGGCAAACAACACACGTTACAACAAAGCTTAAACTTGTTCTTCATAATAATTTTAAAAACAATAATAGCTGCCTATTTAATTTTAAAAACATCAAAATATATCCACCTCCCTTTCCATTTCTTATAAGGAATCTTGAAGTTTAAATCTCCTCAGTGTGATAGATATGCTTGCTTTGATCTGCTTAGCTCTTGGAAGTCCAGAGGCTCTGGGCTGCTGGCCCCGTGCTGCCTGGGGTCCCTAGGGACAGCTCTGTCCACCATTAGGGAATTTTTTCCAAAGAACCCCCTGTAACATTTTGCAAACCCCCAGTGGTTCATGAACCCCAGTTTGGGAACCACTGCTCTAGGGGAATGTTGGGAATGCAGAAACAGATGACAGCGATGGGATATGGGAGGGACCTCTTAGCTGACTGGCCGTAGCTGGTTTAATCTGAGCCATAGACACGCCTGGGCCGGATTTGCCCCTGGTGTTAACAGCATTGACTTCACTGGAGTTCTCAAGGGAGTAAGTTTGTGTGCTTCTTATTTAATGGGTCACTTTTTTTCATTTGGGATCTCTGATACTCCTGTGAATTAACCTGCATTCTAGAGAGGAGGAGGGGTTTCGATGTGCGTGGGGAGAGAGATGGGGCGTGGGGGATGGAATGTGAAGTCTCCCCTTTACAAAGAGGCTTAATTGGCTAGGTATGCTGCCCCCAGAGTTGCTCTGGCTGTTAGATTGTGTCACGGAGCACAGAGCTGGTGTATAAATGACTGCTTTTTAGCAAGTCTCATTGTGTGCAGCCTCTGAGATCCCCACTCAGTGCCATTCTATATCCTCTCTGCTGTATGCTGCCCAGCCACCCATGTAAATTCATGGCCTTATCAACTGCATCATCTCCCCACTCAGGCCCCCTGCCCGGGGCAACAGCATCCTGATTGTCCAGAATGAACGGTACAACCTGACGGCAGACCTGAGCCTGCATTCCTAGCCTCCTGGCCCAGCCCTGGCAGAGCTGAATGCCATCTGCTCCCACTCTGGACATGACAGGTGCTCAGGATCTGGTCACCAGTGAAGTGAATTGTGGCTGCTAACTCAGGATCAGGCATCAAATGCATGGATATGAATGAGCTTCTGCTTTGTTTGAATTCAGTACTTTGGACTCTTCGGAAATATTCCATTTGGGTCGAACCCAAATATTGTTTTGACTTTTCAAAGCTGCTGCGAACTGAACAGTGCACTTCTTGGCATAGCTTTAATCCCGTGCCTTTTTAAATGCTGTAATTTCATCGGTTTTGGATTTGCCATCTTTTAATTTCACAGAGAGTCCCTTGGGGTCTCGTGTTGGGAGACAGGGGGAGAAGTTCTTGTTTCTTCTACCAAGTCCTCAGATCGCAGTCACTGCAAAGGATGAGGGTCAGACCCTGCCTTACTATCCACCTCCTCACTCATTGGCAGTTCATTCCCCAGATTGGCAGTTCCTTCCCCAGCACTCTTCTGAAGAGGAGCCTGTAGGATTGTTAATGCACCATTAAATATCACGAGTGCTTGGCAATTTCCTCAGAGCATCTCAAAGCACTTTCTTCAGCGATTTGCATCTCCCATCTCTGGGCTAGATCTAACCCCTGTTGCAAGGGTGGTATACATCTGTGTCAGTCCAGCAGCAGCACTCTGTTAGCTGCACCAGCCTACCCTTCTTTGTCCCCATCCCATCGGCTTGCTTGCAGTGGGGGAGTATGGGCCTCATGAAACCCGTTTGCCGCAAAACACCTGGACTCCAGATGCAGGATGGCCACATGGGCAGATGTGGGGGACCTTTCCCTCCCTTGTGCCCCTGCGTGGCCATGTAGAGCTTAATAAGAATCGCTCCCTCTGTGCGGTGGCATCACACTCATTTTGCAGTAGGGAGACGGAGGCACAGGGTGGGCAAGCGACTTGCTCACGGTTGCACAGTGAGTCGGGGCAGGAGTCCTGTCTCCCAGGTCCATGCTTTAACCATATCTCCCTCTTGGAAGAAAAATCCATGTATGAATTCTCAAGAACCTCAGATCTGTACCCGGTGCCTGGCTGAAGTGGTGAGATGACCTGCCTGCAGTCTGATGTCTGTGTGAGACTCCGTGGCTCTAAGAGAAGGCAATTCTACTCAGAGAGAAAACACAGCTTATAAATCCAGATACCATCCATTCTACCATAGCCTAGGACAGAGGGGCGGAAACTCCCTGTGAGTGGGGGTGGAGGAATCGGAGGGGGAGTGAGGGGAGGGACTGAAACTCAGCCAGGGGACAGCCAGCTCCAGGCTGGGGAAGGAGAGTCCCTACTTCTGTGCTCATTCCAGCCCCCCTTCTGTTCCCGCATGTGAGTTTATGCGGGGGCAGAGCCCCCCCAATATTTCCATCGCAAGAGCGCTTGCTGCCTCTACCCGCTGGGTCTGCCACCCTGGCCTAGTGCATATTTGCCAGCAAGTTTCCCAGGGGAAGGTTTAATTAGCTGGCAACACAGTAGCTCAGCTCTTTAGAAGGGCACATTGTACATTCTGCTCCGGCTGTACGTGACCTACTGAAGTTCAGGTTCAGTTCCCAGCAGGACCTGTTGTACTGCGAATTCCAACCAGAGTAATTACTGGACAATTTACTAGAGAACTTCATGGCACATGCAGCTAGAACAATAGTTGGTATTCCCAGAACTGCACTGCTGAGGAAACCTCACACAGCAACTGTAAATCTTCGGCTATGGCCCGGGGTTTCATAGACTCGGAACAATGCAGTGAGGGGAAATAAATATATTGCTGCACCCATCTGCCTTGCTTTTCATCCACTTCCCGCAGGCTTTAGATGGGGTGCAAGTCTCCTTCATTCCCACTTTACAGATGGAGAAACTGAGGCACAGAGCAGTTAAGAGTCTGACGTTCAGAAGCCTTGAGCACCCAGCTCCTCCAGCTAAAGGCAGTGGGAGCGATGGGTGCTTGACATCTTTACAATCAAGGCATATGTGACGTGTCCAAAGTGGTGCAGCAAGTCAACAGCAGAGCTGGGAAGGGAACCCAGGAATCCTGCCTCCCAGTCCATCCGTGTTCAGCAAGGCACATGCTTAACTGCACTGCTGAATTGGAGACCTGGTGCATAGTCCTCTTGGCCTGATGATAGTGTGGCTTTGTTCTGTACTGTGCAGTTAGGGAAGGGGTAAAGACCCATGGGGAAGAAAGAAGATGCAATGGAGAATTAAGCAGTAACTCCTTTCTTGTGCCCTATAGATTCAGAAGGTGTGCAGAGAGATATTCACATGGCAAATGTGTGGAGGGGGAACACATTTTGATTAAAAATGAACCACCAGAGACAATTCCATATTATATCCCCAGGGGCCTTGGTTTCCTTCTGCCTTGGAATGTTGTGAATGTTTTAAACTGTAGTGGAAATCTCCCCTCGAACAATCACTTCTGTGCAGTTTTTAATTTCCTTCATACTGTGCATCCAATCCTTTTAGGGTAAAGGTGTAACATGGCTCCAGATGGTGGTGATTTAATATAGCCGAGAGATGGAACGCCCTAGAAGGGAAGGTCACTGAGCGTTCTGGATAATGTCTTTAAGGACAAGTGAAAGAGCAGATCCAGGAGCTCAGAGCATGACAACTCCTCCCTCCCCCTGGTCCTTTTAGTTATTTCTCTACCAGCTGTAAAGTCACCGTGTAGTATTAGAAGGGTGCAGAATTGGTCCCTAAGGCAGTAAAATGACCTGTGCATTGGTTAAACACCTGTTCTTTGCTGGATCTTGGCAAAACCTGTTGTGCTGTGCCTGTAAACCTTCCGCTTAAGCCACTGGAATGTGAGGATATTACATTCAACAGCAGAGGAGGTGCAATTTACCAGCCCGTACCTGGAACATTCAGTGATTTACCTGCACTCACAGTTGTAAACCATTGTTAAATCAACAGCTGCCTGCTGTTACTACAGGGTCTAACGTTGGGAAGGGAGGGGAAAGAGACACAGTGCTAATCTCAGATCCCAACATGTCAGCCAAGGCTGACCTCTTCAGAAAGACATGCATGATGGGAATATTCAACAGCACGACTGGTGAATTCTGCCAGGGCACACACAGGGCTCCGGAATGACTCTATGGCTGCATGAGTATAGACTGCATGGCTGTCAGCTAAGCCACAGAGCTGTGTGCGAGAAGAATGAAAACCAGCATCTTTGACTTGAAAAATAATATGGAGCCTCCCTTAGAGCAGCAGTATTAAGTCTTAGATTCTCCTTTGCAGGCCTCTCCTAGTGAAAGTTGCAATAGACTCCATTAGAATTCTCCATCTCCTTGCTTGCGCTTTGATCAGTACCAGTAAGCTCGTCCCAGTTAGAGCAGTCTGGTAGACCTGTTGTTCTGTTCCAAAACCTAGATGCCAATTGGAACCAGTGGGAACTAGCTGGAAGCTTTCAGCTGGGGCTTCCATGAGAGAACTCAGCCATTAGGAGGTCTCATAACTAAAGCCATTTACATGGGCTTGATATTCTGTGGGATAGAAGGCCAGAACTAGCTCAATACATCACAGCCAGCGCATTACAGCATCCAGCAGTGGTAAAACAATACATTAAAATATATTGCACTGTGTGCATATAAATGCAAATAAACCATAGCCCACAGGGTCTGGGCAGGCTTGTGATCTGGAATACACTGGCATGAATTGATGTGGAATTTGTGAAATCAGCCATGGTGCCAGCACATCTGAGCAAAACTAGAACAAGTCAAGAGAGATGCTACAATTTGTGCCTGGATTGGTGGCTATGCCATAGCCCCATTTTGCACTGCTCATGTTAGGGGGAGGAAAGACAGGTGTGAATGGTGTATGTCATCACTTCTCCTCCTCAACCCTAACCACGTCTCTCAGGTGTATGTGAGAGACGTACAAATATCTAGTGTCGAGAACAAATACAGGCGCTAACTCCACATCAGCAGCGGTTTCAGGTTATCCATAGGATATTCCGGATTGCTTAGTGCAGCGTATTGAGCATTGCATGGACCAGGTTTATATCCTAAAATGAACCATGCAAATGGATTTTCCTTTTGCCAGCACTAGTCTTCCTCCACCTTCCTTATTGCAGTCATGGCAGGTCTTTGCTTTGCTGTCATTTGACACATGCTGACGTTTATGGCAGCTACAGTCTGTTTTTACAAGGTGCTAACACATATGTATGTTTAATGTAGAAGGATTATAGGCTTCCTCTTTCTGATCCTACCCCAAGAATAAGGGAAAAGACTCTCTATGTAACACATTCAGTACAAGTCCCCAAAAGATGGTATCTGGACATTTGTGTGAATTAATAGCTATGAGTGTCCATGTGGATTTAAAAGGAAAAGGAAAAACTCCACTGAAATCATATGGATAAATGACATTTTATAGAGATCCCACTTTATGCTACAGCATTTTATATTTAAAGTGAAATGCTAGTGAATGACAAGCTACTATAATTATTAATGTTCCACTAGCATTTAGAAACCCAACTAAGATCAGGCCTCATTGTGCTAGGCATTGTACAGACACATAGTAAGAGACAGTCCCTGCCCCAAAGAGCTTACAATCCATTTAACAAGTTAGAGAAAGGGGATATTAATATCCCCATTTGACTGATTGGGAACTGAGGCCCAGAGAGGGGAAGTGACGAGTGCAGAGTCCCACAGGAAGTCTACAGCAGAGTGAGGACCAGAACTCACATCTTTTAAGCACAGTTGGGTGAAATATTTGAGCTAAAAAAAAATTTCAGTGAAAAATGCAGATTCAGCAACATCAAAATGTTTCTATTTCAACCAACTTAGTATTTAGAAATTTCCTTCAATTTTATTTTTAAAATAAGGTACAAAATCAGCTCAAATCTGAAACAAAACATTTCATTTTGGATCGAACAAAACGCTTATTTGACCCACAGCCATTTTATTTTTGATTGCCTGAAAATTAAAAAAAATATGGGTTTGGGGTCAACCCACAGTGATTTATTTTTTTTAACTTTTTGGAATTGCCAGTAACCCCAAAAATTGCTTAGCTGTACTCCCAAGTCCCATTCCAATCTGTGACCAGCAAGAACCTCCTTCCTCAACGAAGCAGAGATGTGCAGTTCAGGGAAGCTTTCAGATGTTTGGACGTTTCTTTGAACCTGCTTCTGAAAAAAAAAATGGGTTGGCTGCTTGACAATAGGGCTTGGAGGGAGAATCCTAATGCAAAACATCCTGCTTCCCAGGACATTCGGGATCATGGCTGGAGTCAGTAAAGGAAAGACGCAGCTCCAAAAACAGCCCAAGCCTGGCTTGTTGCTTCAGCCACGTCACCCTCCTCCTTACATTCCTCGAGATCCCCTTCTCCAGCACATCAAACACAAACAGCTTGTCTTTGCTTTCAAGGCCCTTCACAGCCTATCCCCACCACACTTATCTGATACACTATTGAGCCCCTGACCCCCACCTTTGCTTTGTTAATGGTGACCGTCTTCATTGTCCATGGATCAAATTTTCCAACATTTCTGCATTTCCTCCCATACACAGGAGGAGCACCCTGTAAAAATTCCACCTCACCATCCTCCTTAAAGCTCTCCTCTGCTGCGATGCCTAGAAAACGCTTGTCAGCTGGTGTGCTGGGCCCCTCTCACTGTTCTCTTGCGCTCTCCTGCTGTCTGCTGTATCCATCTGTTGTTCTCATTTCTAAGCTGGTTGGGGCAGGGCCCATTGCTTTGTGCTGGGTTTGTACAGCACCTAGCACAACGGGGCTGGGGGGCACTATCACAGTGCAAATCACTGAGGATAATGAACACTTTTTTAGCCCCCTACAAAGAGCTTTGGGAAGTGTTTGTGTAATGCCAACAGACCCTAGTCATCGTCAGGCAGGACTGAACCTGGGAGCTCGGAAGCTTAGTGCATGAGTCGCTACTGCATGAGCTAAAAGCCAACAAGCTGTTAGCTATGGCTGTAGAGCAGACTCATTTTAGCTCTCTCTTTAAGTGGTCTCAGTGTCACTAGATGGGACAGAACACCACACCCAGAAGGTGTCTGTGTTACATTTGACATAGTCCTCGCTACTTCTGAATTGGCTTTTGCTGCCCTCAGGGCGAACCCCTCTGGCCCTGGGACTCTGCTTATCTTTAAAAGAGATTTGCTCCAGTCATTTGTCAGCAAGGAGCCCAGTTGTTTTGCTTTGACTAAGGCCAGTTTGTTTGTTTTTTCTCCTCATGGCTACTTGCCAGGGAAGCAGGAAGCGTCCGGCTGGTGCATGGCGCTTGATGCCTTCCTAACTGCTGCCCATCAGCATGATGGATTGCCTGGGGGCCCGTGAGCCAATTCAGTTCATTCCAGTACACGATGCAATCTGCGGGGGCAGGACTAATTGAAAGAGAGTCTCAGTGAAGGAGAGCAGCAACCATGTCTGACTGCAAGCACATAAGGCCAGATGGAGAGCTTCAGAAGGGGCTTTCCCGGCAGGGCAGTGTTGTGTTGCATTATGCGAAGGCAGCTTGTTCTGTGCAATATAGGGGTGGTCATCGCCATGCAGTGATTTAGGAGGATTCTGCTCTTCTCCCCTTTGGGTAGCAGCCGTTTCCGCTCTCCTGCTGTTAAATGCTAATTCATTTTGCATTAGCAACTGGGTTGTAAAAATAAAGGAAGACAGATTCTCAGCTCACATCAGGCCATTTAAAATGTACAGACCGTGCTGACTTTACAGCCTCTCCAATCAGGGCCGGCTCCAGGCACCAGCAAAACAAGCTGGTGCTTGGGGCGGCACGTTTCTAGGGGCGGCATTCTGGCGCCAGCCATGCCGCCCCTAAAAATGTTCCCCGGCGGCCCTAGCTCACCTCCGCTGCCGCCGCTGGCTCGCACGCCGTGGCGCGTGAAACAGCTGATTCACGCGCCGCTGCTGGAGGGGGAGATCCCAAGCGGCCGCAGCGCGCGAACCAGCTGATTCGCACGCCGCTGCTCCCCCTCCCTCCCAGGCTTGAGAGCCTGGCGGGGGGGAGGCGGAGAGCCTGAGTGGCTGCGGCGCGCGTGCCGCTTCTCCCCTTCCCTCCCTCCTTCCTAGGCTTGAGAGCCTGGGGGGGAGCGGGAGATCCCGAGCGGCCGCGGCGCACGAACCAGCTGATTCGCACGCCGCTGCTCCCCCTCCCTCCTAGGCTTGAGAGCCTGGGGGGGAGCGGGAGATCCCGAGCGGCTGCGGCGCGCGAAACAGCTGATTCGCGCGCCGCTTCTCCCCCTCCCTCCCTCCTTCCTAGGCTTGAGAGCCTGTGGGGGGAGGCAGGGCTGGGGATTTGGGGAAGGGGCGGAGTTGAGCGGGGGTGGGGTAAGAAAAAAACGGGGGTGGGGGGGGCGGCCAAATTTGTTTTTGCTTGGGGCAGCAAAAATCCTAGAGCCGGCCCTGTCTCCAATGTCCTAATCAGGTACGGAGCCATGGAAATATAAAGCATGTATAAGTGCTAAGTATTGGTACAGGAGTGTTATTGTAAGGGCCTGGCGAGAGAGAGAGAGCATGCGTTCATGCGCTGCCCATTTTAGTGGACAGAAACAGAACTGCTCAGAATTGTGTCATAAACGCTAGGCTGCTAACACCTAGTGGAGGTTTTCCTTTCGCTCACATGGTAGAGAACTGTGCTTTTTGGAGCAGGAGAACGCAAGCTCTATCCTCTCTATACCAAATTCCCAGTGGCCATGGTGCTCAATATTATAATATGGATAGGTTCAACAGCAGGCAAAGGGCTTTTTATTCAATTGCCTGTACTACGAGGAAGAGCTCCAGCAATCTGTGGCCATCCCAGAAGGCTGATTTTCCTAGCAATACTGACTGGGGTTTGCCAGAGCCATTCTGATCATGGGCCAGATCCTGGTTCATGCAAAGGCATCTTTGGGCCCCTCTTGTCAGAGACTGGGATGTGTGCGGCCGTGGCTAGTAAGCTCAGAGATCAGAGCCAAGGGTCAGAAGTCAGCAATCGGAGCCAAGGGTCAGAACCGGGTTTCCTGAAGAAAGGCAAGGAGAGACCAGGCTGGGTCCAAGGCTGGAGCAGGACCTATCACAGCCATGGGCAAATGCTATAAGCAGCCACCAAACTGCTGCTGAGCTTAAGAGATGGCTGCTATCTCTTCATCCTGTTGGGATCCAGGAAGTGGGCAGGGGGAAGCCCGCCCACTACTAAAGGACCTCCCCCCAGCCTAAGGGGAGTATCCACAGGACCAGGATACCAAGTGAGTACGCGGGACACTAAAGATAAAACAGGGACAGGAGTGAGGTCACAGGGCTAAACGAAGGGAGCCTGATGGGGACACCGAGCAGAGAACCCCGGACAGCTCCCACTGCTCCTCGAAGGTGTCAAGGGAGCCAGCGGACGCCGCCCAGAGGAACTCTGCCCGGATGCGTGAGCGGACGGAGGATCGGAAATCGGCCCCTCAGTCACAGGAGACCCCGTCGGCCAACCTCCCTCCCTGGTTCTGTAGATGGCCATTTTGGCCAGGGCTAGGAGGAGGTTTACTAGGAGGTCCCACAACTTTGTGGGGCCACGGATAGAGAGTGCGTAGATGAACAGATGAGGGGAAAAGTGCAACCAAAAACGCAATAGTATATCTAAGAGGAGCCAGAATAGGGGCTGCAACCTGGTGCACTCCAGGTATATGTGCGCCAGGGTCTCCCTCACGCCGCAAAAGGGGCAGTTGCCTCGGAGGGAAGTGAACCACCCCAAGTACACGCCCGTGCTCATGGCTCCATGAAGGAGCTGCCAGCTGATGTCGCCGGCGGGACCAGGGTGGAATATAGGCTGGCTCACCGGGGATCCTCACCCTCCAGAGATGGCAGGAGGTCCCTCCACTTCGTGCCAGGCAGGCAGCCTGCTACAGGCCAGTTGCATTCCTTAGGTTGCCTGGAGACTGGCTCTGCTGCAGGCCCTGATTCCTGACACCTCTGCTGTCTCCCTGCCACTGAGTAGTGCTGGGATCTGGGATTGACAGAACTGGAGCCATGTGCATTGTTTGCAGGAGAACCCAGTGCAAGGCTACTCACTTGTCTTTGGGGTTTGCTGTGAACTCAGGACATCCGCACCTAAAAGTGCGTTTGTCCCCTGCTTGCAGGTCTGACTCATGGTTTCTTGAAATAATCAGATTTCTCGTTTCAATTAAGAACAGCTGCAAATTAAGCAGTTTTGTTCTAACGCTCAGGGGTTCATTCATAGCCAAAATTCAGAGTGATTGTGAGACTTGGATTAGAAACACAGGACTGGAAGAGAACTTCTAGGTCGTTGAGTCCTGTGCCCAGGTTTGAAGATGTCAGCCATATTGTTTGGGCCATCACCCTCCCTTCTGGTGTCATCTTGTTGTGCTTCTTTTAGATCATAAAAGAAGCACGACAAGAGTTCTCTGGTGCTGTGGACATTGCCATGCATGTCTATGGAACTGCATAAATACTAACAACAGTAATGGTTGTGACATTATTGTATCAAAAACACGGATGATCTCCTATCAGCGTTTAAATGGAATTCTCTCCTCTATCCCTTAGGCATCAAAGAAGTGCATGGAATTGTAAAGCAGCAAAGGTTTCCATATGCATGAGGGTCACTGTGCATACTCATATGCAAGTGAGCCATAGATGCTTTAGGACTGAGAGTGAAACTCTCAGAAATAGGGTTAAGCTAGTTGCTGACCTCTTGGATTGCCCCCAGGCCAGGATGCAAGGAGACTGGGTTTAACCCCTAGAACAAAAGTCGTTTGCTGGGATTGGTCTGGGGTATTCCACAAGCAATTTATTTTTGTTCTGGTTTTTTGCCGTCCAACTAGCTGGCCTTATGGGGTACCTGTATCTCTTCCTACCCATCTCACACACCAGATGGTTTGTCAGATTTACTGTAAAAGGAATTTTGGTACCACACAGGGACACTCCCAGAAATTTTCCACATGGTATGCACCATCAATCCATGTGGAGCCATCTCCATCGCAGCCATTGGTCCCAGCACCTCGCGTTCCTAATCCATGCTCAGCCACTGCCTTCCAGCCCAGTCCACCCAGATGCATGGTCACTCCCCATTCCAGAGAGGGGACACGGGCTGCTGGAAGTGGGGCAAGGCTGGGTAGGCTCCTGTGGGGGACCCTTGGTGTGCAGGAGCCGACCCCACGGCAGTGGTGAGGAGTAGCGGTGCTGGCTGCCCACTGCTTACTTGTATTGGGCCCTGCCACCCCTCCATCACAATGGGGGGACAGTGGGACCAACATTGAGTGAGTGGTGTTGCGACCTGATGCCCAGGGGTTGCAGCACTGCGCACGTTTGGCCCTGCAGCTCCCACATACCAGGCCGCAGTGCCACTCATGCTGGAATGGCTCCAGGGCCAAACCTGAGAGGTGATGCGACCCCCATGCATCAAGTCACAATGCCACTCACTCCGTTTTGGCCCTGCCATTCCTCATCATGACAGGGGCCGGGGGGCCCAAACCTGAGTAGGTACCGGGGTGGCCAGTGCTGTTACTCCTCACCACTGCCAATAGAGCATAACATGTGTACAGCTGCTGGTGCCAAGTTCTGCTGCTCCATTTGAAACATCCCCAGGGTGTCTGCTCAGACAACAAACGTAATTCCAGTGCCCACTAGCCAAACACTCCAGTTAGTCTAGTATCTGCCCCTTTGCTTGAACCCACTGGGAGACTGTCCTAGCATAGATGGAATTGCACCACTTCAAAGGTCCAGGTTAAACCTGGAGAAATGTTCCCTCTAACTCTGTACACATTTCCATGCAGAAATGACACTGCTGCTGTCCCAGGGAATGAAAATCTCATAGAAATATAGATTAAGAGGCGTTAGAGATGGGAGGGACTAAATCAATCACATCTAAAGTATCAGAGGGATAGCCGTGTTAGTCTGGATCTGCAGAAGCGACAAAGGGTCCTGTGGCACCTTATAGACTAACACAGGTATTGAAGCATAAGCTTTCGTGGGTCAATACCCACTTCTTCGGATGCAAGCAGTGGGTATTGACCCACGAAAGCTTATGCTTCAATACCTGTGTTAGTCTATAAGGTGCCACAGGACCCTTTGTCGCAATCACATCTAAACCACCCATAGCTGGAGACCAGTGCATGATTGTCCCCAATGGTATATTTTCCTGGGCTTTGTCCTGTTGTTGTTTAATCATCTTGAGCCATTTTCCTTGGAGCTTATTCCCCAGCCTGCGGGAGTCCACTGTCAAAAGGCTTTCCTATTATTCAGCCTACACTTCCTTTTCGGCGTTTCATTTGATAGTTTCCTAGTTTCCATAGTACTTGTCCTTAGTTCTACCCCAGTACTCCTAGTAGCTCACCTTTGTACCATCCCCTTTCTCCTTGAGGTTTACACCTTTCAGAGAGGGTAGGTTTTAAGGCCAGAAGGATCCATTATGATCACCTAGCTTAGTCTGACCTCCGCATACTACAGGCCAGAGAACGTCACCAATGATTCCTCCATCCATTTGTGGTGGACCTGACCTAGACCGCATTTTAGAAAGGCATCCCATGTTGACACCAAGACTCTAAGTGACACAGAACCCACCATGTCCCTTGGTAAGCGGCTGCAGTGTTTAACCACTTGCTGGGCTACGGACCTGGGGCCTTATTAAGGGGAGAGAGGGATAGCTCAGTGGTTTGAGCATTGGCTTGCTAAACCCAGGGTTAGGAGTTCAATCCTTGAGGGGGCCATTTCGGGATCTAGGCAAAAATCTGTAACGGGACAGTACTTGGTCTTGCCTAGTAAAGGCAGGGGACTGGACTCAATGACCTTTCAAGGTCCTTCCAGTTCTATGAAATAGGCATATCTCCATATTTTCATTGGGGGGAGGAATAGCTCAGTGGTTTGAGCATTGGCCTGCTAAACCCAGAGTTGTGAGTTCAATCCTTGAGGAGGCCATTTAGGGATCTGGGGAAAAAATTGGGGATTGGTCCTCCTTTGAGCAGGGGGTTGGACTAGATAATCTCCTAAAGTCCCTTCTAACCCTGATATTCTATGAACTAGTAGATATCTGTAGACTGTTATCATGCACCTCCTTCATTGCTGCTACACCTAGTAGTATTATGTATTTTCTGTATCGTGTTAGCAGCTAGAAGCCCCGCTCATGGCCCAGGACCCCATTGTGCTGGGTGCTGTACAGACATAGAACTGAGAGGCAGTCCTTGTCCCAAGGAGCTGACAGTCTAAATTTAGAAGCGACAAAGGGTCCTGTGGCACCTTTAATTTAAGGCAACTCTAAATTTAGTTCTTTTGGACTTTCCCTATCAGGCAGGTCTGTGCAGTCCCTCAGCCATTTTTGTTGCTCTTTTCCAGATTCCCTCCAGTATCTTTCTATCTTGTTGGTATTGCTGATGCCTTGAGCTGAACGTATTGTTCTATGTATATAAAGAGAATGTGCAGCTCCCATGCAAACACTTATCTCGCTGCTATTTACAATAAGCAATTTGGGGGAAGGATTGTGCTGATCTCGCTCCTAGCCCAAGTTAGTACTGCTAGGGTGCTGCACCATTTCGTGCACTTGTTTCTAAAGTAGTGACTACATTTGAATTCCATATGCTGCCTATTTTAGCCCTTTAAACAATGGGACGTTGCTGCTTAAAGGTGCCAGCTCGACAGCTCTGGAATACAGAAGTCCTCTATTTAGCTGCAGAGCAGGTACAGCACAGCCAGTATTAACCCAGCAATGTGCCTCAACTCACACCAGGAGACGTTTACCTGCAGAGAAGATAGGATCATTTAGAGTAGTAGACCAATTTTTTTAGGAATGATGCAAATAGGTTTTCTTGCCACGAGGGGGAGCACCGCAGCAAGGCTTCACAGAGACTTCATGCTGGAGAGAGTCTCATTGTTTGCATTATTGAGAGGGTAGCATCCTTCTCCATACCAGAGTCCCCAGCAAAGGGAATTGTGCCCCTCCAGTTATTCTGCCCCCACTTATTGTGAAGCATAGGTGATGAAGATGGGAAAGCCCTGCT